>OV725082.1:74434499-76834499 GCA_928085145.1 Nezara viridula
ATAATATTTATGTGATAAAGATCAAGAAATCTGAGCAGTTTTACGTCAGTTTAACTCAAATAAATTTTCTTATCTCATTTCTCTCAATTTTTTTTATTATTTGTAATTACAACAACTGTAATTTCTTGGTCATACTGTTCTTGAGAAAAACATTTGTTCATCATTCAAACCACGATGTTCTTGTCCACTACACTAATTTTCTTGTTCTATAAAAGCTGAATTTATTTAACATTTAGTCTTTTTAATTTAGGTAGTCATCGCATCCCTCTCTACATCCCTTTTGTATTGCATTATTTATGCAAGTTATTTATTATGACGGGATCCTTTTTGGAATTATTGATATTTATTTGTTAATAATAGTTTCTAAACATTTAGCACAGGTTTATTTTAGAGAAACTCGTGATCCAAACTCACCTCCCGGAGGAACTCCTAGAACTTTCGTGATCGATATAGTTCAGTGACCCTCCAGTTCGACGCCCTCGGTGGAGGCGGATGTCTTCGAGCAGCTGTGTTCTGTCTAAGTATAGCTTCCAGCATGCGGGCTTGTGGATTATGTACTTAGTTTTATTTTATTTTTTATTATTATTGTGTGTTTGGGCTAAAAAAAATATATGTTTTTTCCTTGCCGTAAGTAATTTAATAAAAAAGTTGATTTTTGTTCTTCAGTTGGATTCCCCCCTCTCCTTTTTTTAGTCATATTTTTTTCCATTAATGTATTGTATCTTTAGGAGCGTTTCGTAAGTAGAACAATACTATTAAAGTTTTGATAAATTTCTTAAAATTTCGGTGTGCCCAATTCTTTTCGCTTATTTTCGAAGTCTTGCGCATCTATTCACAGCCTCTCTAAATAAAGATAGCGGGTTGTAATTTTATGTCTGGGGATCTCAACTGTTTTCATCTGCCCCTTTTAGTGAATGATACATTTCAATTTGGTGTCTAGTTGAAGAACCATAGTCCTAAGATTGTTTCAGTGATGAAGCTCGCCTCATATCTAATGTTTATTTCTGGGGTTTTACCATCTTATTTTTTCTAGTTTAGGTCAGTTGACCTATGTCTCATTCTGATAATGATATCGAGATTTATGGTTTATTTACACATACCTGCAGTTTCAGATTTTGTGCAATATATCATGTATATGTGATCCATTTAAAAGTGAATAATTTACTTTAAATAATAATAACATATTTAATTATTATAATATTATCATTTCTTAACTTAAACTTGCCATTAATCTTTCTCTTTGTCTTCTGGATTTTTCGATTTGGTGTCTTGTTTTTATAAAAGATCTTCCGATTCTTTTAGGAAAATGTTGACACGATTTCTCACTGATTCTAAAATATTCTCAAAAAATTGTTCAATCAGAAATTGATCCCTTATTCGATGTGGACCTCATGGACTCTTCTTACCCATTTACGTTCACACATTTATTTAAAAAAATTCTAAAATTAGAGTAATAGTAAACTTAAAGAAAAGATATACCGAATTGTTTAAGGAAGTTAGTCGACTGTTCTACATATCATGAGTGATAAATAGTCAGGACGCAATCATTTTCAAGGTTTTTATTAATGCCGACGTTTCAACCCAAGCATGTTGGTCATCATCAGGGCGTGTTTCGAGCACTAGAGGTGTTCAAATACCAGTATTTAAACACGTTCAATGCTCGATGAATGATGAACCCTGATGACGAAATGAAATTTTTTATTATCCTGGGACTATTGTCCCTTTAGAACAAATTATAGATACAGAAAAAATTCCTGTGTGGCCATATATTAAATTAAATATTTAATGATGATGACCCACGTGGTTGAGTTGAAACGCCGGCACCAATAAAAACCTTTAAAATAACTGCGTCCTGACTATTTATCACCCATAAAAGAAATACTGATAAGGCAGTGGTTAAATATGAATGAAAGAGCACAGATAATTATGATAATGTTTTTACAGAACACGGACATGCAATTCTTCTTGTTTGAGTGTTCCAAATTATTGCTGCTACAAACTCGGCCAGCACTTACTCAATGGAGCAAGTAGTATTCATGTTATCTCTGGTTTATTGCTCAATCCATTATTTCCTTTAATTGAGTTGAAAATTAAATAATATAAACTTGTTAAAGTGATCAAAGTAGCTGCTGGTATAGACTGCTAAATCAGCAGAGATAATTTGATTGCTCTGAAAGTAATCATTTATCTTTTAATTGTTATTTCCATTAACTGCTACATTTCTTGGATGAGAGACCAATTTGTTAGTCCTTGTTGACTGGCACCATTCAATCTCTCTCGATATGAGCTGAATGGTATTTGTGTTTAGAATCAACTGTCATTTACGAATTTTAGAAAATGCCTGTAATAAATAGATCATTATCTTAATTTATTATTTTTTATGAAATATTTTTTATTAGAAAGTGATATCTCACTATAAAATACTGTATATAATATGAGAAATATCATCGTTGTATTCAAAACTATAACTGTCATTGTTGGCTGATATTTATGATTTTAACAATAGTAGTTTTAAATTCTAATTAAATCTATTGTTTTTTCTTTGTTTTTTTTTTCATCGCCCCTTTTTCTATTTATTTTTGTCTTGAATCTTTGGATTTTCATTGTCTTCATAATAGTCCTTTTACTGCTTAAAAGCATTGTAAGGTGTTTTTTTTATTTTTGTCGTTTCTGAGTATTTTTTTTTTTCATGTCTGTAATATAATCGGTGATCGGGCTCACCTCAGGCTTGATTTGACATTATCCTCTAGAGCTTACAACTAAATTAATAAAACACCTATCTTATGTGAGTTGTTGCCAACGTTTTGGAATTTTGGGTGGTAATAAGTTGTTGAAAAGAGGATTTGCCAATTGTTGAGACTTTTCGAAAGAAGATTTTTTTTGTTTTGCGAGAAATTCTTTTACCGTTGATTAATTTAGTGCTGCTTGTATATGAAATGTCTTTATTTTCTGCATCGTGGTTCCTTTTACTATTTTTCGGGTTATTCCATTTTGGAAATATTGTAATATTTTCCCAATTGTTTTGCTGATATGAACAAACATGCCAACAAAGGTGCACCATGGAACAGAGCCAGCCTTATCATACCTTTTTTTTCTGTAACAATTGTTTTAAAACGTAAACAGGTAAAATTACAGTTTACGAGACTAGAAAAATGATTTTATTTTGAAGAAGATATTCTAAAGAGCGTTATGCAATGGAACAAAGACTGTTTAAATAGACCTTCCCCGATGTCCTTGGTAGCCATTGGCGGCTATGTTTTGTCAATATTCCTCTGTGACCTTTCTTCCATGGTTAAATGTCAGTCCTCTGGGTCTTCTTCCTCCCTTGGTCGATATTACTGCTCCGGTTCGCTTGTCCTTGTTCCTCTTTTAGAATACTTAAGGCGTAATTTCTGTATCTCATCAGTTTATTTTATTACTTCAACTTACCTATTTATATAGTATTGCGATCGTGAAAATTTTCGAATTTAAATTATCGACAGAAATACATGTTTTGAGGTCCCCAGAGTCGAAATAACCAACTCCCGCAAAATGATATGAGTGTGCGCATGCTTGTGTATGTGTGAGTGTGGGTGAGATCAGCCTAGCTCAAAGACGAAAATTCGTACAGTTAACGAATCGGAGACAGTGGAGACTTTATAAATAATGGTTTTATTCATAATGTTACAAATGGCATCTAAAATACAGAGTAATATACTTTGGGTTGACTACATCAGTTCACTCCAGGTCTCCTGCAGTAAAGAGTATGACTCAAGAATGCAACTGCATGAGTGATTTGGTCTGAGGATCATGGGGGTCATATGCTCAGGAATAGTAGAAATTTATTTTAGGGGGGGGGGAGGTGAATCAATTCTGGACGGTCTAGAAATGAAGCGTGTGAATGAAGTATATCTTTTTTTTTTTTTTTTTTTCCTACCCCCCAGGAATTTCTTGAATAAATTCAGTGTGTATATAAATGTATATATACATAAATTTTCAACTTTCCTTTGTATGAAGTATATCTATTAAGAATTGATATCCTTATCTTTTAGAATTGATATGAAGTCTGTGAGAATGTGCTCTATTGCTGAAAACGGCCATTGTTCCCTAAGTCTTGATAAGTGTCTTCTGTCCAGTCA
The DNA here is from genome assembly GCA_928085145.1 of Nezara viridula. Classification (NCBI taxonomy): domain Eukaryota; kingdom Metazoa; phylum Arthropoda; class Insecta; order Hemiptera; family Pentatomidae; genus Nezara; species Nezara viridula. The sequence goes on from OV725082.1 coordinate 74,438,618, forward strand.
GTACATTCTAGATAACTATTTCTAAGCTATCAGAGATAGCTTGACCTGGCTATCTAGGGCTTTGTGCTTTTATGCTTTGATAAAGTTTATGAGAAAGGTCAATGCATGATTAAATGATTAAATAAAATAAAAGTTAATATTAATAGTTGTTACGGATTAAGTCTATTCCGTAACTGTACGAAACTTTTTTTTTTTTTATTTATTTATACATGATATTTACAACTGTATTAAAAAATTAAATACATTAAGTAAATTTGATAACAGAAAATAAAAACATGAAATGACTTGTTGAGAAACTACCCACTGGTAGCACTCTAAAAACAAAATGTATTTACAATAAGAGATCTCGAGGCCATCTTCTTTTCAGACGCCTCGGAGGGTTATCAGGAATAGAAGAGGAAGCAAGGTTAGAGACGAGAGGATTCGGATGGTTCTGGAGTTTATTATGGAAAGATTGGTATCTGGATTGGGCCAAATCGGAAACATAAGGAACATTAAGGTCATTATGGATTATTTTATTGGTGACAAAGTAAGGAGCATTGAGGATTTTCCGAAGGATTTTGGATTGTAAGGATTGGATACGAGAGGAATTTGATGGCTTAGTGGAGCCCCAAAGCTCAACTCCGTAAGTCCAAATAGGTCTTATTGTAGTCATGTATATAAGTCTTTTGTAATTTACTGGAAGCTTAGAGCGTTTGTCTAGTAAGTGTTGGAGTAGTCGGAAACGTCGAGCGGTTTCTTGTCGTTTCAGTCTGGTATGAGGATTCCAAGTTAGACGTTTGTCCAAGTGAAGTCCAAGGTATCGGATTTGTTCAACAGGGATAAGTGGGGTATTATTAAAGGATACTGTGGGACATGAGGTCATAGGTTTACGTCGAAGGGTAAAGGTGATTTGATGGGATTTATTAGAATTTATTTTAATTCTCCAGTTTTTACACCATTCTTCAAGGCTTGTGATGTGCGATTGAAGAGTTTGGGATGCAATGGTTGGGTCATTATTAACGGATAGGACACATGTATCATCGGCATATGTGGTAATAACAGTGTTAGGATGGGTTGGGATGTCAGCTGTATAAACTGTGTAAAGGATAGGACCAAGGATACTACCTTGAGGAACACCAGCGGACTGGGAAAAGAGGGATGAATAAGCATTATTGTGATTGACTTTTGAGTATCTATCAGTTAGATAGGAACGGATAATGAGGAAGTATGTAGGATGTAGGAATTTACGGAGTTTGTACAGTAATCCCGGGTGCCAGACTCGATCAAAAGCCTGTTCTACATCGAGAAAGACTCCCGTGCAGTACATTCCGCGCTCTAATGCAGAGGAGACAACATCCACCACACGATGGCATTGCTGGATAGTGGAATGGGATCTGCGGAATCCAAACTGGTGATCTGGGATTATGTGATTAGAATCTAGGATTGGGTACAGGCGTTTTAGGATGAGTTTTTCTAGGACTTTTCCCATGATGGGTAAAAGAGAGATAGGACGGTAAGAGGATGGGTATTCTGGTGGCTTTTTGGGTTTATGTATCATTTTGATAATGGATAGTTTCCAAGGGTCGGGAAAATATGTTGATCGGAGTACAGCATTATATATATATGTAAGGAATAGAATGGCTTTCCGAGGAAGTAGTTTTAGGATCTGGGATGTAATTAGGTCGTGTCCAGGAGCTTTGCGGGAAGGTAACCTGTGAATGATGTTGGATATTTCTGAAGGATGAAAGGCTTTAGGAGGAGGAGTCATTTGGAGTGGGATATCCAGTTCTGCTTCAATACATTCAAGGTGATTTGGGTTAAGAATATCGGGATGTGGGTTAAAGGTTTTAAAGAGGTGGTGTGCAAATATTTCTGATTTTTCTTCGTCGGATTTGGACCAGGTTTGGGCTTCAGTGAGTAGTGGATGGTTGCAGTCCTTAAATTTCAGGAGCCTTTTAGTGGTCGTCCATAGTGATTTATCGGTAGGTGTAAGTTTTTCAGTAAAATTTAGTAAATTTTGAATTTTGTATTTTCTTATTTCTGATTTCAGTTTGTTAGTCAGCTGAGTGTAATGCGCTTTATCTGTCGGGTATCTAGTTCGATGCCACTTCGATCTTGCTCTACGTTTTTCCTTTAATAAGATGCGAATATGCTGTGGCAAGTTAGTATTTTGTGGTTTGTTAATCTTATTGATAAAGGTATTATTATTTATACTGTCTGTTATTGTTGATGTCAGTTTTTCTATGGCACCATTAATGTCTTCTTTTGTCTTTAGTGGAATTTTGAGGTCAAGTTTGTTTTCCAAATCATCACGAAATTTGTCCCAGTTTACTCGTCCAGTGATCAGTTTGGGAGGTGATGGTTTAGGAGCAAAGTCAGAATGTAATGAAAGCAGAACCGGACTATGGTCTGAAGAAAGGTCATCCAGGGATTTGATTATAGTTTGGGAGGAGGAAATCTGGGAGGTGATAAATATATCCAGGATATCGGGACGTTTTTTGAGGGATGTTGGCCAATAAGTAGGACTCATGGGCGAGAGGATTGAATAACTATTAGAAGATGAGAGACGGGAAAGGATGTTACCGCGGGAGTTGGATGTTCGACAACCCCACCGTTGGTGTTTAGCATTGTAATCTCCTCCAGCAATAAAGCGCGATCCGAGGGATTGGAACAACGTATCAAGGAGATTAAAGGAGAGGGAATTACCAGGAGGACAGTATACAGCTGAGACTGTGAAATGGAAAGGGCGAGTTGAAAGGATTAAAGAAGTTGATTGAATGGCGTCAGTTGGAGTGGAAGGAATAAGGGAATGGGGTAAAGATTTATGTATAAGGATGCAAGAACCGGCGTGGGCAGTGTTGTCTGGATGGTCAGATCTATAAGTGATGTAGTCTCGTATGTGAAAATGTGTCCGTTTTGTGAAATGCGTTTCAGTCAGTAGAGCTATATCAATGTGATTGTCATGAAGGAATATGTCAAGTTCGTCACGGTGGTTGTGTAGTCCGTTAGCATTCCATAAAAGGATAGTTAGGGGCTTTGTGCTCATCGAGGGAAATTAAACGGAATTTCGGTCAGGATTCTGGTTAGTAGAGTGATAAGAGGTTTTATGGTGTTTTGGAGGTCCAATAGGAAGGATGATAGAATGGAAGTTAGATCAGATGGATGTTGATTGTGAAGTGGATTTAGGATAGGTTCAGGTGGCGGGTAAGGAGTGTTAACTGAGAGTGGGATTCGTTGTTGTGTACGAGGTGGGACTGGATTCGACGATACTTGTGCTGGGTTTTTTTTCTGGGCATTAGGATGAGATGGGTGCGATTGCTGTGGCGGTAATTTGACTCGTAGAGGTAGATGATGAGGGGGAATTTGCTGACGCGGAGGATGAAATATGAGAGGATTGGGAGTATGAGGTTTAGCTTGGGAGGCCTGAGGCGCCTGGCGTCGAGGCTGCTGCTTCTTGATGGTGGTATGGGTGCTAGTTTTGGTAGATTCCTGTTGAGGATGGGCGATTTCAGTTGAAGTAGTTGGTTCTTGTTGTGTTGAATGGGTAGTTTGTTTTGGCAACTCAGGAAAATTTGTAATATCAATTTCTGGTGGCTGGGTGTAAGTTTCTTTATTTAGTTGGCTGCACTTTAAGGCTATGTTATGAGTTCTTAACTTGTAGTATTTTTTATATACTATGCATCCTTTATAGCTTGCAGGATGGTCTTCGCCACAGAGAGCACATTTAGGAGGCTGGTCTCGAGGGATCTGACAAGTGTTAGATGCGTGTGGCCCGGCACATCTAACGCACCTCGCTTGATGATGGCAATAGGTCTTTGTGTGCCCCAAGTCTTGACACTTGGAGCATTGAACTATGACAGGTTTTTGTCTAGGCTCTTCGAATTTTACTGTCGAATACACAAGCCTCTTAACTTGAAATATGTCAATGTTATTGCTTGCAGGCTCCAAATCAACGAAAAACAGTGGCAATGGATATTTTTGCGTTGGATGTAGGACGCATGCTATATGCCTAACGTTATGTCCTATTTCCTCTAGATCAGATTTGATAACGGATATGGGAGTGGTTGAGTGCAAGCCTCTCAATACCACCCGATATGCCTTTTCTTGTCTCAATTGGTAACAGTGAAATTCATATTTTTTAGTTGTAAAATAATTTATCAGAGTTTTATAATTTTCTTTAGAGCTCGTGTTAATCTTAATGTCATTAACCCTAGAAAAACAGCGGAAACTGGTTTGTCCGATAAGATTGGCAATTTCTTGAACGAATGATATAAAATTTTCAATTTTAGAGACAAAAATAGGGGGCGGCTCGGGGTCAGTAAAACCTTGAGGTGCCGGAGGCTTGTTAGGTGAGTTACTACCAAGATCAAAATTATTGCTGGCTGTGGTATTTGGTGCAGTTGGAGCTGTTTTTGTGATGTTTGATTTGCTTCTAGTTCTGGGTGGTGATTTATTTTGCTCGGCAGGCTGTTTAGATTTATTTTGTTCAGCTGTCTGTTTAGATTTTGCTGATTTATTTTTCTTCTTGTTAGGCGAATTGCCACCTGACCCAGGGGCAGAGTTTCTGTTACGTTTTTGAAGCGAGCGTCTTTTCAGATATTGCGAATCAGTTTCGCTAACCTCGGAAAATGGTGTCTCGTCCTCTGAATCTTCACATGAAGATTTCTCGTCCAAATTCATATCTTCCATTATGATAAGAAGAGAAAAGAAAGAAAAAAAAAATATATATATACCTAAATATTAAAACTACAAAATAAGAATTTACGATCTATTAAAAAGAAGAAAAAAAAAAAAATTACAAACTCAGAAACAGAAATAAAACAAAACATTTCTGAGAATAAATAAACAAAGGAAAAAAAATAAATAAACTGTCTCTTGGAGAAGAAAAAAAAAAGTTCTACAAGTCTTTGGTTTCGTACTGAGATCAGCTGACGGAAGCGAGCTAGTATACAAACCTTGGCCGGGAACTTAACGTAAATAAGATAAGAAGCAAGGGAATTAACAGCCACATGGGCTATTCAAACGAGCACTAATTTATCACTTCATTGTTAATAAATTGTAACTCACCTCTTTATCCGTGAACTTAAAAATGTTCAACTGTTTATAATGTCACTGTTAATCAATTATTAACACAGAGTTTTGATTAATAAGCACATAGCAAAGTAATAATCACAGAGCGAACTGAAAACTAAACTGCAGTAGCGGCCATGACACTTACTCTGTACGAAACTTAAATCGCGTATTTAAGATTTGTATATGGGTCCGATGTGACAGCAACTTTTTCGTTAAAATCAGCTTACCGGAATTGCTACTTTATATCATCGACTTTTTACAATTTTCTCGAAAACGGCTTTAAGGATTCCGATTAAACTCGATATATCAGTGTAAAATTAAGCAGTTTTAAATAAATGTTATTTCCTTTAATTTTTGAAACTTGTAGTTCTGGAAATGAGCAGTTTCTGTATTAGAGTTCTGAGTTTATATGTGGCTGTATATACCTATTCATCTTCCATTTGATATCAATTGTACTGGTACGGAGAGAAAAACGCATGGAGTTTTCTTAGTCCGTTGTTGAATTTAAATATTGGTTGGTGTTTCTCTGATTGATTGTGTTTGTGATGTTCTAGCTCAGATATTTCACCAAAACCTGGGAGAAATGTTTCAGTAAAATTTTGCACGTGTGTGGGCAACACAATATTATACATTGTAGTATTTCATTATTGGTATGAAAAACCTTTTTTAAGCTATCAATGTTGTTATCATTTTTAATATATTGGAGAAACCTAAAAGCAGTAGCTTGACTCTCCAATCAGTCGTTGATTAAATATGGAAGAAATTTAACTATCAAGACCACATTTTAAGGACAATGATAAGGGTATTTCATAATGTTCACATGATTCGATTTGTAGATATGTCTGTGCTGTTGAATTATAGTTTGTTTGGAATTTAAAATAGGACGTTAAGGTGGTCTAAGCAGTTGTAACTGGATCATGTGAAGTCAGTGTAACGGTTTCATCTTTTGTCTTGTGCCATGTAAAAGTTATAAAATAAATAGTTATATTTGTAATGGTTTTGATAAGGATTTTTATTTTTAATTTATTGATTTTTGAATTATGATATAATTGTACATATTTACAAGCTTATATTTTTATTTGCTACTTTTATCAGAGATAATTTCTGTAATTTTGGTTGAGGATTCCAATATCAGCCAACCCGATTTTCATTTGTATTTATTTGTTGTTAATTTTGGCATCACTGTACGATTTTTTTTTTTTTTTTTTTTTTTTTACGAACTATAAAGATTTTTTTCCATAAAATTGTACGTGATTAAACTGTTAAAAATAAATAAAGGGAGAAAATAGTAAATTTATGTCTCAATTATTACGTTAAAATCAAACATGGAAGTCCTCTGACACTTCGTTTGTTTATTTTTCTGATCACATTATTGTTAACTTCATTTTTGAAAAAAATATTTAAGAAATAACAACTTTGTTATGCTCAATTTATGTTTAAAAGTTAAAAAATATATTAATAAAAATATCATGGGTGATAAATATTCAGGATTCAGTCATTATAACGTTTTTATTAGAGCCGACGTTTCAACCCAAACATGTGAGTCATCATCATATCTCTTATTGTATTTAGAAATTTTCAGCCCTGATGATGATCCACATGTTTGTGTTGAAACGTCGGCACTAATAAAAACTTTAAAATGACTGCGTCCTGAATATTTATCACCCATTATATGTAGAACAATCGACTAACTTCCTTAAATAATTAAAAATAAATCATTCTTTCCTACTCCTGTTTCTTAAGTATCTTCTAGCAAATGGAAAATTGAGTCGATGCAGCATTATTCATATCCACGATAAAATATTGTTGTAATATTCTTCTCGATTAACATTAATCTTAGTTTTAATTTATCACGGATTAGATTTCATTAAAACGCATTTAGACCTGTTGATTCTGTTTAAAAAAAACTAATAAAAAAAAAACTGCAGCCATTCTTTCCTGTCTAGCTTGCATTTCTCAATCCTCTTATTGATTTTTTTATACAAATTACGTTCCAATTTTAACAAAGATAACGTAACAATTTTAACAACAACTAAACCACTGGTTTAGTAATAATTTAAACTTAGATTAATATTTATTACTTAACTTAAAGTTTTAAAATATTACAGTTTGCATTATTGCAGCAGCCTGAAGTTCTCACGTGATCCCGAATGTACCTTTTGATAAAATATTGTAATATAAGCCTAATTCGGAAGCCTTGTCTGATTTTGTTCTGTATAAATTATCCTCGAGGAATTGACGCTATGGTTTAGGTATGTTATTGATTTGTTGCTTTATACGAAAAACTATATATTGAATATTTAATATTTGACCGTTTCTTTACAAAGGAAGGAGATGGTCCGGGGTGGCGGTCATATATAGGCTAAATAGTAGCGAAACAATTTTATTAAAAGCCAAAGTTTCGACCTGACTTTGCAGGTCTTCTTCAGTGCTAGAACCGGCAAGATACAAAAAGATAGAGAATTGTGGAAGTGTAACTCTAAGTAATAGAATATGTATGTTTCTAATTTTATTTACTTATTTATTTAACTTTCTTTTTTCTTTTCTTTCTCCACATTCCTTTATGTCTATCATTTCATTTTATATCCTTTTTCCTTTTCTTTCAATCTCTTCTGTAGATCTGTAGAAGTATACTCACATTTGCATTTATTATATATTACACTACAACAACTGTTACCATCTATTTACTTCAGTTTAGGATCTTGTTACTTAGCTTATTTTGTTTATATTTTAGTGTACTTACTATCTATAATTTTAATAAGATTATTCACATTGTTTATAATTTTTTGTCTAAATATTATGTAACTTCCACAATTCTCCAATCTTTTTGTATCTTCTAGTCCGTTCTAGCCCTGAACAAGACCTGCAAAGTCGGGTCGAAACGTTGGCTTTTAATAAAATAGTTTTGCCACTACTTATCCTATTTATGACCACCATCCCGGACCATCTCCTTTCTTTTGAAAAACTATACATTATGAACAGGGCTTAGATTTAGTTGGATGGAAACAGTTCTCCGGCTGTTTGAGTCAGTGAAATTTATTACAAATCTGGCATTTTGCCAATCAATAGTAGACTTTTTAGTTTTAAATCTGTAACATTGGTTCCTGGCAATCATCGCATTAATCAAGTGTGTGGATCGCCCCCAAACCACAGCCTCCGGCATCGTTACAAATGGCATCTTCTATTAGGCAGATTCATCTGTTCGCTTGCGGTTGGACGAGGCCCAAGCGTGGTCAGGATGTTCTCGTGCAATATCGTTTCAACCTCCACTTGCTTCATGTCCGTTACTTAATATAAATAATTTGAGTTTATTTAAGAAATTGACCTTAGGTTTAAGGACCCCAGACTTGGCAATGTTCCCACTTCCTCGATCGCTGAACAGAAGCTGCCTGTTTACCTAATTTGGGAAAATTTTGCCTGAATTCTTTTTTGGGTGGCTCAAAAAAAAAAAAAAAAAAAAAAAAACTGGTAAGTGCCAGTAACATTTTTTATTTTGGTTTTCGACTTGAGAATTTCTTTGGCGCGGTTACTACGTTATCAAGAGTTATTAATGCAGCCATTGATTTAAATTTTAAACCTCTCAAGTGTATTAGAATCTAGCTGTAAATACCCGTATTGCCTAAATGTTAGGGGAGGATTAAAAACAAATAAATAAATTCAGCCGCGGTTCGATCGTGATGCATATCCAGTAATTATAAACTGGGCGCTCTTAATTATAAATGATTAATTGAGAAGTAAAAGCTCAAGTCGTCTCATCTTCTACATCCGTTTACCTAGAATATATATTTATAAATGTTTTGGGCTCTTCAACCGCCTGGGTCATTTTCGCCCCATATTACAATTGGATCAACTACTACATAGGCATCCATAACAAAAGTACAGCTAACAAATACAATTTAAAGTTTAGAAAGTTCAGAGTAGTTACAGATAAATGTGATAAATATAAATACAATTGATGTAAAGTTATCAAAATTGAAAGCTAAAAATTAAAAGGAAATAAGTTAACAAAGACAATTAAAATAAAGGTGAATGATTTTAAGAACAAAAACTAAAAATACGTTTTAAAAAAATAATAATTAATATTAATAGAAGAGAAGTTAAAGAGTAAAGTTTAAATATTAAAAAGTACAAGAAGAAAAGTTCACAAAAAACATTGAAATCAAATATTAAAGATTAAAAAAAGATAAGTTAACAAATACATTTAACAAATAAAAGGTTAACGATTTCAAGGATATAACATAAAAATATGATTTAAAAAATGAAATTAACATTAAAAGAAGAAAAGTAAAAAGTACCATTTAAATATTAAAAATTACATGAAGAAAACTTGAAAAACCATTATAATTAAAAATTAAGATTAAAAGAAAAAAAATTAACAGGTATATTTACAATTACAAGATGTGATTAGATTTTGTACTAATTTGTATATACGATTACAGTTTTTTGAAATATTTTGATCTCCTTAAGGAACAATATTAAGTTTTTAATAGCATTGGGGTCGTTTTGGAGTGATTGCTTTACCTAGAAACAGTAATTCCTAAAAAGCACTGAATTTTAGAGCCTCCATGGTTTGTAGTGGTGCAGATTTTATTATTATTTTTTTTTTAACAATAATAATACAATCTGCCACAATCAAGGGCACTGAGTATTATGACTGTATGTGTACATTCATACTATTATACATAGAAATTGAGAAAAAGTAAAATAAGAAAAAAAATATTTAAGTAAAAACATATATAACATAAAAGGATAACAAAAATAAAAATAATTGTAATAAGAAAAAAAAATTACTTGTCACACATTCATTCCTATATACAATATTTACATTCAGCCTGGGGAACCCTGAACCATGCTTTTGCCGCTCTCATGTGAAAAGCAAAACAGGGCTCGAAGAGATCCCAGCGATTCTCTCCCATCCGGATCACTGTTTGAAGTGAGAGCGTTAACCCAGCAGATCTTTTTGATTCTTCTTTTATTGCTGTTATTGTTTTTTCTCTTGATGTTGACTCTTGTCTGTAAGGTTATCTCTGACAATGCTCCTTTTAGACTAATACTAATTAAATAATTTCCAAAGAGTGATAATAGTTCATTTATCTCACTGGATCTAGGCATCATTGCTTATGAAAGCCTATCTCTCCCTCTCTATCTAGATAGTGCTCATGTTTTTATAGATTCGTTCCGCATTCATCAAACTATTTGTTTTTCCAACTGAACCTTTTATACTTTTTAATGGATCAGGTTATTTGACGCTATAATTATTTACTTGTATTATTTGTCTCAGTTCTATTACTTCTTTTTAGCCGGCAGTAAGATCTGTAAGCATTGAATGGAGATTCAGTCAAGTTTAAGACTTACTTAAACTGAAAGAGAGAGGTTGAGATGAGAAGTTGGAACAAGACGAGCGGTGACCCCAAGCAGTGGCCTCGTCCATTATTAGCGGACCAATGGGAGGCAGCCTTCCAACATCGCAACTCGTCCTTCTATTCGAGGAGTCAAGGGCGATCGGCGAAGGTCTGTCCGTTGGAGGGTGCGAGCTGGGGGGTGGAGTCGGGTCAAGAGTCATAGCAGTCCTCTTAGCTATGGAACAAAGATCCTGTTTTAGTTAAAATAATTTTATAAACAGATCTAAGGTTGGCGATATTTAAGTATTTATTTCTACGTGTTTTTGTCCCCTTTTTTTTTACCTTTATTTCATTTGTTGATTTCTAATGATATCCTGATATATTACCTTTTAATGTTTGATAGGTACATTTTAAGGTTTTTCTGTTCGATTCTTTTTTTTCTCATTTTACAATTATTTTGTCGCTGACAATAATGTTGGGAATAATTTTCGGGGTTAGTGAGATTTGGGGGTCGTGAACAGATGATAGAACATGTAAGATTTTAGCCTAACCTGTATACGGATGTAAAAAGAGCGGTGAATTTCAGACGTCTTTCAAGTTATATTTATAGATAGACCAGATTGTATGGCATTTATTTGATCGATTAACTAACTCAAACATTTTTAGGTGCCTCTGATTTGTTTTTAAAAAGCATTTTTAAATAAAAAAAACATTAAATATTTGTGTATGTGTTTTTTTTTAAATAATTTATTTATCTTTAAGTTATTTATATGCTTTTTGATTATTATTTTATGGTTGTTTTCCCTCTGTTTATTTTATATCCTTTTGTACATATTGTGTGAATGTTATCTTACCTCCTTATTACAAATGTCCATGTGACAGATTGTTATATTATTCAATAAATAAGTAAATAAAAAGAAAATGGTTTTAGTTCAACACTCATACTTTTAAATTTAATTATTTTATCGATATATATTTTTAAAATAAACATATCCCCCCCTCCCCTATTGGCTTTACAGATTTTGTAGATCATTTGCTGCCTTAACCATTCAATGCCACCTTCTTCTTCTTCTATATTGCGTTATTTCTTTCCAGTTTTATGCTTTGTTGATTCTATCTATCTATCCATGTAGTTTCTTGCCTACTATTGAGGCATTCCGTTTTGTGTAAAATATTCTTAATGGATTGCCCTTAGTTAAGGCCCCGCCCATATTAACATTCTTGCCTCCATATCGTATTACGTGATGGAATATTTTATTATGTTCATTTGATGGTTTGTTACAATGATAAATGACTTCGATAATATAGGCATTGAGGATAGAAAAACATTCCACCATATAATTCTAGACTATATTTTTTATGTAGTACATACCACTTCAACAGCCTAAAAAGTATAACAAAATAAAAATGGATTATTTTGAATCCAGGTTTGGAATGATATGTTTAAATAGTCATTCCGTTGTTAAAATCCAAAAAATTATGACACAAAAAGTGTATTGATTATATTTAAAAAATGGAAGGTATTCAATGCAACAGTCCACAAAATAACGAAACTTACATTTAACTTGTCGCAGCATTAACTCTTCCAAGTTCTTGGTTTACTGGTAGGCATAAATGAAGTCGAGGCAAAGTTAGAGGGAGGTGAGTGAGGTTTACATTATTGGAATTAAAAAATAAATTTTTAATAATAAACTAAATAACAATGAATGAGACTAAATAATAATTCAGTCAATTTTATTCTTAACAGGAATAACTGTCAGGAGTTATTAACAAATATAGAGAATAATGTTAATATATTAGTAATAGTCTTTTCGTTGGCAAATGTAATTCATACAATGTTTATCACCAGTTACAATAATTATGTAATTATTAAAAAAATCTAATAATTAGCACATCTATGATCTTTTCGGCTGTCATTTTACCATTTCTCGATGTTTATAAAATGCCTGTTTACTGAAGCTAACAATGAATTATCATTTTCTATACTAAAAAGTCATAATAAAATTACCTGAGAAATAATTAAGAGAACATTATAATTTTTTTTTCAGTTTTATTTTATATTTGGGTTTTTTATTTTTATTTTTTTATCTTTTAATATCAATCTGCACCTATGGACGACTGTTGACAATCGGCAGATGGTCTGATTAAAGTAACAAACGGACATGTCAGGCATGGGGAATGTAGCACTTCCCCAATGTAGCAAGTCTTCTCTGACTTGATTCAGTTACCATGGTTTGTTAATGAAGGAGTTCTCGCTTCCAGCGCCTTTTAGTCTCCTCCTCATATTGATGGGCATGTCAGTTGACGCTATATATCTGATTAGTATGTTAGTACGTCTATGTAAATTACCGTGAAATCGTTTGTACAGAGTTCTTATGTGTTGATCAACTGTAGGCAGGAGGAAGTCGATATGTAAGGTTTTATTTGTCACGTACCAAGGTGCTTTAGTTATAAATCGTAATATTTTCGAGCCATATATCTGCGAGGAGTAAGTCCATATTGGTTTAAGTAAGTATAGGTATGTATTTAGTTTCTGTCTCAGTTCTAGTTTTGAAGACTTGGAAAAAAAAGTGAGTTAAGTAATTTGAGTCGTCTATTGTGGGACCTCCTTTTCATTTTTACATGTGGGTATTTCAAATAAACTTTTAAATTATGATTAATAAAATTCAAAAATTTCGACTAAACATTTAGTGTTTTTTTCTGGTCAGCTAAATTTTCATTCCTCATGCTCAACTCAGCTGCTTTCCACAATTGTGAAAAATGATGATGAAACGACAATACTGCTTTAAATTAATATAATTGTGAGTTAAATACAAGACCTTGTACTGATTAATAAATTCCAGGAAATGCTCACTAAACCTTATCAAAGCAGTTTAACCTTGTTCCTTATCAAGTGTCCTTCGGTCCTCAAGGCGTCGTAGCTCTTATTGCCAGTCTTCTGCTTTCCGCGCAATACCACGAATTGCAAATGGAATGATCAATCAACAGCTATAAATAACTCAGTTTAAAATAATTCCATAATCCATCAGTCAATCCTGATAAGATTCATTCCCAACGGTGTCCATTTTTTTTCTAGTTCCCTGCACATAATATAGATATTGCCAATATTTTTGCCAAGCAAAAATATTTTTGTTGTGTATCTTTTTTTTTTTTTTTTTTCGAGTTTAAAGAAAACTGATATAAACCTGTTGAAAAGAGATGTACTATTTCTATTCTCATTCAGTGATTGGCCAGGATAAGTTGTAAACGTTGACTTGTAAACTATGAAATAATGTTAGAGAACTAAAGACTTTGGTCTTGGTGTATTACCCCATCGTATTACACAGTTGAATTTTTGAAAGAAATTATGAAAAAAATATTTATTTTTATTCTGAGACATTTGTCCTCTAAAAATAACAAAAACGTACATTAAAACATTTGCCTGGCTGCATTAAAAAGCAAAATTAAATTAAACTAAAGACAAAACTTGATACATAAATATTTATATGCTTATCTTCTCAATATATATTTATATCCATATTCATTTCTATTAGTTATTTACATACATTTTACACCCACTTATATGGTAATGGTTCTTAATTAAGTACACGGAAAATTGATGATCCAGGTGATGGAAAATTGGTAGTGACTGAATGAGATTAGTGAGAGGGTTTTACGAATGGAGTTGAATACGAAATTACACAATGTGGTAGTGCGAATAAGTAAGGATTTTTTAAAGGAAGCTGTTCTGTGAGAGGGTATATACATTTCGGGAGGTAGAGATTTCATGGATAAATGGAATGGATAAAAGATTGCACGATAATGAGATCAAAAATATAGGATGTTTTTTTTTCTCTCTAGAATTGGAGTAGGAAATTACTAAGGATATATTGTCTTCGGAAATAAACACCAAGAAATCTTTATTATTATTGTTCTACATCTTGGAAGGCAGATATTTCATATTTTAGAGGTAGACAGAAGATTGCACGGTGATAAGGTCAAAAATATGGGGGTTTTTTGTTCCCAATGATGGAATAGGAAGTCACCAAGGAGTATTGTCTTTGGAAATTAAGAAATAAACAGCTTTCCTATGAATATCTGTGCAAATGTCTAGGAACAGCAAGGATTCTTTATGCATAATTGGTCACACCATAGGTTTCTAATTGACTTATGTTATATGTTTTTCTCCTCATTTTTTTGCGAGGAAAAATCGAAATTTAGGATCTTATTTCTAAGTTCTAAATCTAAAATGCGTTATCTAATAAATTTGTACTTGCAGGTTTTTCGCAGCATGTATTCATAAATCAATTCATTCGTAACTAAGCAATAATTACTTACAGTGTTGTTTTCTTATTTTTTTTTCTGATCGTAAATTTGTTAGACTAAATTCAACTGACGTACGTTGTTATTAAAACTATACTTTTTCTTTTCTTCCAATTATGGCTCACACATTGACTCAACATGATTATGAACCTTTTTCTATGGTGAATAATGCCCATTTCGCAACTTGCTGTAATAATCGAATAACTTATAATAAATTAATCTATCCTTGACTTGTTATAAATTGTTGGTATTACTAACAGTTTATTATAACAAATTCTTTAGTAAATGACATGTTATTAACTCTTTGAAAAAGTGTCTTAAAGATAGTTCTTTTCGGAGTTTTTAAGTCTTCATTGGTTCAATTGCGGAATTGGAAGATGTTAAGTATCATATTTTATAAGAAACAATATGAAAATAAATAAGAGAAGGATGGTTGGGTTGATCAGTCAGAAATAAGAAGGCAAAAATAAATAATAATATTTATTTTAACATTTGCCGACGTTTCGACCTGAAGTTCAGGCCTTCATCAGGGCTCTTCCAACAGCTGACTGGTTTAGAACTCTATTCCAGTAAGCTATTGGAAGAGCCCACAATTGACACAGACACAAGAGTCAACCATTAACCCACAGTTATGAAAATAAATAAATTTAAAAAAAAAACACTTTTTTAAGTACTATTTGGCATCGTATTTAAATCTTCTTTTCCAATGTTTTCGGCTAAATGAGAGTTGTATGCATCTTGTGAGAAATATATATTCACTGTTGCTATTTATTTTACTAACCGTGTAGGATCCACTTACTTGTTTATTTTCTTGTATGATATAGAAAGTTTGTATGGAAACAATCATATCTCTAATTATCAATTTTGTTTCACTTTTCTATTACTATTACCATCTCGAAATCATAGATATCTTGCTGTTTAATTTTAGATTATTCTTACTCCTTCGTTAGTATTTCCAGGTGGTTCCAAGGGCGTCCAACGTCCTCGCTTAGCACCTGCAATGCTCTTGAATATCTTCGGAGATCTCTACTTAGTCTGCGAAACGGCCAACTGCCTTTGTGGTGTTCAAATGGTGTAATGACCTACCATCTCTCTTTTTATGGTATATACTACGGGTCTCTAAACGTTTTGGTTCCCGGGTCACATTGAGAGCTCGACTAAGTTCCGCGGGCCGCATTGAAACTTCCAACCAAGCCCCGTGGGCCATGGCTTGTTATAAAAAAAAAAAATGTTTTTCTAGAATAACGCATGACATTGTCGTATGAGCTTTCTAAGAGAAAAAAATACAATTAATGTTGTGATAATCCCATGTGCGAGTAATTTGCTAAATTTCATATTTTTAAAATTATACCATTTAATAAAAATAAACCTTCGCTGGCCGGATTAAAAAAGGTGCATGTAGGACGTAGGTTAAAGACCCGTGGTAAATACTGTTGGCGAACTACTAATATACTCACACAAGGGAACATTAGAAAAGTAATCAAATCCTTGAGGAAAACTAAAAAAAAAACGCTGCAAATTATTTCACAGTGGTTTATTATTTCCAAACAACTATACATCTAAAGTAACATTACCTTCCTATTTACAAAGAAAAATAAATAAAAGGTGATTCCAATTGTTGGACTGAATAGCATTATTTCAGTAACTCATTCAAAATTTAAAAAAGGATAAAACATTTGCAGTAGAACATAAAAAAAAACCTCGAGACCATATCTGTGTTCCTAATTGTCTAATTTTTTTTTTTGTGTGTGTTTTAGGAAATTCAGTAAACTTTTAAAAAACCATACAATATCAACAAAATAATGGATGCTTTTTAAGTTATTTGGAATTAAATTTTACCATCCCTCGTAACTTTTTTTCCAGCTTCTTTTCGTTGAAGTATGTTTAATAGATAAATTTAAAAGGCGTCAAGAAAATGAATTTAGTTTCATTGAAATCGGTACATTCGTTTAGGAGCTAGAGTCTATAGCAACGCAGGTTTTTCGGCCGCCATTTTGAAAGTACAAGGCGGATAGTAATGTCGATGAAAGAGGATCATCTTCGGGTGACCTCTGATTTTATATCTAAATTTGAAAAAAATCGGTCCAGTAGTTTCGGAGAAAATGCGCTGACAGCGGACGGACAAAAAAATTGTTATTCGTTTTTCGGATTCTACGCATCCTGAAACGTGAAACCTCAAATTTTGAGAGGGGTTAAGTTTTTGAATTTTTTGGTCTATCACAATGGTTGATTATTGAAAATAATAAACCAAAATAAAATAAAGAATTACAATTATCTATATAAGAATTACAATACTTCTATTAGTTTTCGTTTAATTTATTACTACCCTAATTTTATTCTCCACATTCTTTTATGACTACTCGAGATTTGACAGGAATGGCACTACGCACAACTAAGCCTTCAATGGATTACCAGCAAGAAATTTTTATTCATCGTGATTTGGTTATAACCATAACAACTGCTGATTTTTTCTTTTGCATATTTTTCGGAGATTGGCAGTGTAAAAAAATAGTGGTAGGGCGGAGCCACATCATGAGAGTGGAGACACGTCTATGTTATGGCCTGCATTGCATTACACATACTGTTGCCATGTTTTTCTTATTAGCTTATACTTGTATTTTTAAAAATTATTTTTCCATTCTTTCTTTCACCCTGTTGTTTCTGAATTAAAATATTTAGTTTAATATTTATTTTATTAGTTTTCATAAATGAGAGCAGAGAGAGGTTTATCTCTTTTTACAGATGTATACGTCAAACCATTGTTCACTCGGGCCACACCCCAAGTCCCCACCACACTTTTGATACGTACTGTTATTTCATGTTTTCAGCTATATGTACGTTCTTTTTTTCACTTAGATTCTATTACAGGTCAAATTTATGCGGTTTTTTTCCATTAAATTATTCAATTCTTTTCTTTATGGATTTTTTCATCTCATGGAAATCTTCCTAGTACATGCTTTTCGCCTGTTTTTTAAAATTTTGGGTTAAAATGGATCGGCTGCATTCCTTCAATTAAATAAAATGCTTAAACGTTAACATGAAATGCTTTTATGTTAGTGAACTTGTTAGCACAGCTAGCAACATTTCTCGGTGAGAACATAGGTAAAGAAAACCTCAGATATACCCACACTAATGTAATCATAAATTTAATTATTTTATAAAAATGTGCATTATAATGTCAATAATTTATTTTCTCCTTACTTACTAAGCTGTATAATAGTTTTAGCTATCGTATTGTATTAGATTTTTATTTTTATATCTTTAGAAAGGTTTAAATTATCTAAAACAATTAATGGTCTTCTTTAATACCTAGATCGAAATTATTTGTATCAACTCTCAACAGTCCTTCCTGTCTAAAGATGTTATGGTTTGTTTTAACGATAGAGTTTGAGTTTTAATACCAAGGCAGTTGGAGGCTGTTAAATCCTTCAGAAGACCATCTACGTGACAAGATTACAACGGCTACTGTTTAATGATCATAGATTTTACTTAACCTGAGCTCACCACTAAGTACGTTATGAGCTGTAGAGGAGGGGGAGGTACCCTACTTCCTCAGAACTGTTAATTCCTTGTTGGTCGAGGTGAAAGTGAGGCGCTGGGTGATTAGCAGTTATTTGTCTTCTCGTCTCTGACCTGAATCTGTATTTACTCAATGCATAACTTCGTCTTATTTTTTCTGACATTTGCATTCCAATTTAACGAGCTTTTTAAATATTTTATTTTCAAAAATCAAAAAGCTATTGGAATTCTAGGTTTTGCATAAGTTACAATTCTCTCTGCGAAATCGATACTCGACTAATTTATCTATAAGTTGATTGCTATAAAGTGTCCACAAGGCTCGATTTGTTTTAGGATATGAGCTCCTATCAATAGTTTCATTAATAACCATTTTAAATTCTAGATAATTCTCATTTGAGCCTACAAATTCGGCTAATCGGTCCAAAGCCGTTCGTTACGTTAATATTCAAGTTGAATTTAAGAAATTTTAAGTTCCATAAAACTGAATACGTCATAGTCACCAAATTAGACCAGCCAGCCATAAGGTATTTAGCACATGGACAAAATTTGTAGTTGTCAGTTTCCCTGCGGATCATTTTCTCTTTTTTTATTCCTTCTTTCTCTCCGCTGTACCTAAGGGCTACCCTATACTAGCCGTACATCCAACTGAATAATTTTGCCGCGAATTTAATTTGGGCTCGTTCACCAGGATTGCTAACCGACCGGGCAGGCCTGCTCCCACTTTGATCCCAATTCTTGAGCCAAAGTGAGACCAAATTCAGTCTTTTAATTTGATTGAGAAATTAATTAATACCGGGTATACCTACACTAATGGGCTGCCTGCAACTGTTCCCACCAAACAGAACTCCAGTAACTTCCTACCTACTTATTGTGGGCCTGTGTTACATTTTATAAATAACACTATCTGTAAATCTTATGATAACATTAAAAAATATTAACAACAACAATTAATAAGATTAATTAATAGAATAATCTAGTATTTATTTATACGGTATATCACTGGTTTAATCTCTCCTTTCTTTCCCTTTTTCTTGGATTACCCTCTTAGCATATTTCTTAAAGGCATCAAATATCTCAGGTGTCGCCAGAAGTTTCTCCAGGGACTGAGGAGGCCATTCCCCTCAGGGAGGGAGTACTCCCCTGCCAATGCTTGTCGAGCGCCAGTGTACATCGGACATTCCAAAAGCATGTGTCTAGCATCCTCAATAGCTCCGTAGCAACAATTAGGATTTGCTCTACTATGAAGGGATGATGATCCAGAGGGGTCCTCCTGAAGAAGGCTAATAAATCAAGAAATAATGACCATGTACAAGGATAGGGACATCATCCGATTTATAAAGGTGGAACGTCTCCAATGGACTGGTCATGTGGCTAGGATGAGCCCAGAAGAGTCTACTCGAAATATCCTGGATGAGAAGATCGAAGCCAAAAGAAGAGTTGGACGCCCAAGGCTGCGCTGGCAGGATGGTGTGACATCGGACTCCGGCTACTTCCTGGGAACAAGAAACTGGAGAGCAGAGGCAGAAAGAAGGCAGGACTGACGGAAATCATTAAAGGAGGCCCTGACTCCTCGTGGGTTGTAGCGCCTTTAAATAATATTAATAACCTTCTATGAAAAAAATATAATTTTTCATTTATGTCTCTACGGCCTGTGAGGAGTTGAACAGCCCAGAAATCCATCTCTACCCAATCATTCTTTATTCTTCTCTTAACATCTGGGAAGAATTTGTAGGTTAGTCTCGCAAGCATCCCACCTTCTCTGCTATTCAGAAAGGACTAGCTCTTCTATTCTGTCAGCTACCTCTCTGACCACTTAATGTGAGTCGAAGTGGTTTGAAATAGATCTGTCTATATTATTGCTATAAATATGTAGGTAATAACATATATAACAATAGTTATAAATATGCAAGCATGTTGGTAAGTATAAATACTCATAACTCTATTAGGATAAAAATAAACTGT
Organism: Nezara viridula; assembly: GCA_928085145.1. Lineage (NCBI taxonomy): Eukaryota > Metazoa > Arthropoda > Insecta > Hemiptera > Pentatomidae > Nezara > Nezara viridula. The sequence continues at coordinate 74,458,798 of OV725082.1, forward strand.
CACCTCTACTTTCCAGCCATGATGACAGTAGAAGCGATTTCAAAAATGGTTATGAATTGGCATGTATGTTTATTAATATAATAGCCTCCATTTATTTATAAGGTACCATCCGAAAGCCGTATTTACTAAATTATATATCAGTTTCTTACTGATAATGTTATAATTTATTTAACCACCAATTCTGCCTCTTATCACGTGAGATGTGGAACAACAGGTTGAGCTTAGATTTTTGGAAATTAGCCAGTTTAAACGTATTCCTCAGTGTTGATACAAAAACCAAGCAATTTGGTTTTTTTCCCCTTGGAATATATCTATTCCGGCCCTTGTTTGCAACACAAAGCGCTCATTTCGTGTTTGTCTATATTTTAACGAACCGACAGATGCTCTGTTTCAGAAATTACCAAACAAACTCCGCGAGAGACGAACGAACTCTGGTTCTGCTTCTTAGAATTAATTGTTTACGGTATCCCAGCTATCGCCGCTTCCAAGAAGACTTCTTGATCGGGACGTTCGGAGAAAGGCTCTCGTTTTCTATTCCATGAACGTAGATTTCTCGGATGGGAGGGTGTTCATGACAAGCAGCGATCTTTCTTATTCTAGCTGTGATAGTAAAATTGAAGACCACGGGAGGAAAACAAGCAATGTCATTTTGTATTCAACATTAAAATATTGAGGTGTTAAAAAAAATTTAAGGAAAACAGGTATAATTTATATCAAAATTTCAAATATTTTTTTAAATTTGAAGTTCCAAAAAAGTTCGAAATATTGAAATTATTATAAAATTTAAATTAAGAAACGCTTATATATATATATATATATATATATATATATATATATATATATATATATATATATATATATATATATATATATATTAAGTTTATTAAATGAGACAGTAACTCTTCCATTATTCAAATATATTTACATCATGTACCATATTTGAAACTAATATCTATTTGCGTTTTTCATTATTACATATGTAGAAATTCGGGTATGGAATAAATAGCAGTTTTTTAATAGATCATATCACTTAAGATTAGTTTATATCTATCCTTATCATAAAATGAATGACTACGGTTCATCGTTGATAAAAATATTGATGAGGTCATTGCACTGCCAGCCGCTCACCTTATTATTCACGATATTTTCACCTTATTTTATTTATACAAATGGCTGTAGGAACAGACGAAAACAAGAATTATAGATTATCTTCAGCTTTTACAGAAATGGAAATTCAATTATACGTTAAAAAATATGAAACAAATGACCAAGGACTAGAGATTTACGTAGGCGCAGGCTTTCTACCCTGTTAAATGGGGCGGATGGTCTAAAAAAAAATTCTCGGGAATTTATTGTTTGTATAATAATTATGATTTATAATGGACATAATTATTGTAAAACGATGAATATAATTATCTATAAATATAAATTAAAATTTCAATAATAGAGACATATGGAGTGTGGCAAAATCCTAGCGTAGTACCTACTTCAATACCTTATCTTAGCCATCTCGCCCAATGCTCGGTATTTTCATAACTGATTTACATATTTTATTCATTCGTGTAGATTAATTGTTATTAATTTTGATTTTATTTTAAATTTTTGTTCTTCGAAATATTGAGGAGGTGAGGGAGAGGGAGGTTAGGAGGCGAAACGCCTCTTCTCGCCTCCTCCTTCTTTTAAGTGGGCCTCAATCTCCCAAAGTAGTCAAGTCAATGAATGCTGTAGAAGGGGTTATAGATGGGAATGGCGGCGACACAATTTTTGACTTTAGGTCATTGTTTGGTCTAGTACAGAAGTAAACATACTAAAAGTTTTCTACTCCTAGGTGGTGAGCCAGATGTGGGGGGAGGGGCGCCTTGTAAGTCACTTTTTTCGGTTTTAGCTTATATCAGGAAAACTACAAAGACGTATTGTACACAATTAAAGCTGATAAAATTTTCAATATGATTAATTATATACCTGTTTTCGCTATCTCTCTTGGTTTCCGAGATATAGGTCCTCAACTAGCGCTATTTCTGAAAAAAAAAATGCCGCCTGTTTATTGCTGTTATTTGAGTTTTCGTTTGTATCAGAGAAACTATCCATCGCATCGCCAATGACGTTCAATACAAAATTAAAGCTGATAAAATTTTCTGTATTATTAATTATTTCATTTTTTTTCCGTCCTCAGCTACCGCTAATGTGGAAAAAAAAATTTTTCTCATATTTTTTACTGTATTTAACTAGCTAACTCTTGATTGATTCGTTTTACGATGAAGTTATACGGAAGAAAGTTTTTAATAATTAATTTTCTTCAAGGATATATATTATTTTACAGGTTTATTTTCACCGGTTCAAAAGTTACATCAGTTATAACTTTATATGTAGAATTTACAGAAACAAATATTTTTTACAATAGACGTTGTTGTATGTATGTATATGTGTATGTATTTATGTACACATATACGTATAAAGTTATAACTGATGTAACTTTTGAACCGTTGAAGATCCGTACATATATTATTACAGTATGGCTCGAAATCGGTTTTGTACCAAATATAAGCCCCTGTCATGCTCAAATACCACGAATGGGGTACCGTTGGATTCAGAATTTCACGGAGGGTTAGCGAATCGTATTCTCCACTTTTGTTTTTCTTTCTAAAATAAATAAAGTCGATACAAACATTTTGCTAGGTTTCGATAATAGAACGGTGGTAGGTCTTTAGATCGATACGGGACAAATTGGATCTTAAAGATTTCGATGCGTACAGCAAGACCCGAATAGTTCCCTCGGAACTATCGGATCCTGCGTTTTTAAGCCGAAAAACGTATTATTTTCGAGATAACGCCAGGCATAGGGTTCGCATCCACACAACCTTACATTAATTGTAGTACTGTCATTGAATACATGTCTCATTTCGTCGACTTGAGGTCTCTATGATCGAGAGAGGGGAGTTTGTATTATTCATCGATGGTGTTTTTGATCGGCAAGCCATATCATCGTTAATTTTTCACCTCATCTCAAGATTGAGCCATCAATTTCGAAGGCTTCCTTCTCCTTCAGGCTGGCAGGCTGGTTATGCCCATAATTATATAAAAGATTACTAAATTCCCTACAAAAGGAAAAAAAAAATCATCGCAATCGGTCAATTTTTAGCAAATATACATACAGCTTACTGAAATTTGTATACATGTTGGTTCCAAACAAAAATGAAGATTTAAATTAGTTTTTGTTTGCTTTGTGGATTATATTTATCGATAAAGTAACATTTGATGTCTTAATCTTTTGATAAGTTGCATTTTCTTATTAATTTGGCATTTGATAACAATATGCTGTGCGAATTTTTCGCACGGGCCTACTAGTAAACTGTTAAAATGATATGTATTATTGAAGAAAATTTAATTAATAAAAACTTTTTTCTGCGAAACTTAATCGTAAAACGAAGCAATCAAGTATTATATATTTAAATACAGTTACAAAACATGAGGTAAACATTTTTTTTTTCCACATTAATGATAGCTGAGGATGGATATCTCGAAAACTAAGCGAGGTAGCGAAAAAAACATATATAATCAATCATATTGAAAATTTCATCAGCTATAATTTTGTACGGATAGTCTTTGTCGATGCGATGGATAATTTTGCTGATATAAGTGAAAACTCTAAAAAAGTGATCTAATAAGCGTTCCCTCCCCCCACATCTGGCCCACCATTTAGGAGTGGCGACTTTTATTATCTTTAGCTCCTTACTAGTCTTACAAGTCAAAAATGTCTGCAGCTATGGAGACAGGTTAATATTTTCATATTGGAATAAAAGAGGAAATCTTCCTAAATCTGGTTAACTGTACCCGAAGAAAATGAAACCTGTTGCTATGATGGCTTTTACATACCAGTAACGGTATAAAAAAGTGAGTTTAAAAATAAGAGTTGTTAGTTAGTGTTGTTATAAAATAAGATGAATAGATAGAGGGTTCCGTAAATTTGACTGTTTCCACGGTTTTGCGTTACTCCAATTTGAGGGTTTTGCGTTACTCTTGATTATATTATAAATGGAATTCCCGGAAGAGGTAAGTATCCACAGTGTTTCGGGGTATAACATCCCTATATTTAGATTGCGAATTAAGTCTTCCCCAGACTCCGAACATTTCCATTTTAGTTTTAAATCCCGAACTTACTTGAGCTTGAATTACATCTCTGCTTTCGAATTCTTCTCGCTACGCTCGCTCAAAAAAGCGAAACAAATCCCTCTCGGTTAAGGTCGGACCTTACTAGATAGTTCGGTTATCTCAGTTTACACTCGTCCGTTCTCGGAATTCCATTTATAGTTTTATGGTGAGATCTTTTGCCATGCCCAGCCGAATAATAACAATATTGTTCACTGTCTATTTTCAGATAAGTACGTGTTTCATCAGTTCACTTCATTGTAAATATACTTAACAACTAACGATCTCATAAACATTCTTTCATTAGTCATTCTGTTGTCTGAACATTAATGCGTTTGTTTGCTTTGTGAAATATTATTCTGCGCCGAAACTATTCGCATTTCTATTAAATTCATCTAAACCTTTGTCCTTAGTTAATGGAATTTTTTTGCAGTTGCGTAAACATTTAAATAAGGTGAGGATAATTTTTTTTTCGTGTGTGCGTTTCGCATTTGTGTTTTTGTGTGAATGAAATAATATATTATTCTAGGATGATAAGTTGTAGTAAACAGTTTTAGTCCATGGTACAGACTCCTTTTTATCAAATTCTTATCATTTGCCTAAAAGATCGTGAATATATTTATCTTATTTTATTCTACAACTGTTTTATTTACGAAAATTCTCAGAATTGGGGCGTTTTAAATTTGGAGATCGGCAATCTTCGTCAATTTAATGAGGTAATAAAAACTCATTAACACCCATTTGCTTTTAAATTGAATCGTAAGATAATAACATGATCACTCGAGAAAAACTTGTGAATACTTTACGTGACGTCAGGCATTTCGCTTTATGCGATTTGCCTTATAATTTTATGCCTTTATGCGTAATTGTTGATTGCTGAAACATATTAGCAGAAATCATTTTCTCCGCTGGCCAGTGACACGGTTGTGAGAGTAGCGCAGGGTTCTCCTGGAGATCCCTCGCCTGATTGTATATAGGTATGCATGTTTTTTTTTTTTTGCTTAATTTTAATTTTCTTATTTTTTAGGTTATTTTATTTTATTATCTATTGTATATACTTTTGATTATTATTTTGTTCTATTTATTTTATTTTTTTGTACATATAGTGTGAATGTCATCCTACCTCACTATAACCAATGTCCAAGAGACAGATTGTTATAATACTCAATAAAAAAAAAAAAGTTTTTATTTCTCTCTATCCACTTCATTAGAGTAAGAGAATGTTCCAATTCAGGGCCGAAGATATCTGCTCTCATTATGTATTATGTATGTATGTATGATAAATCGTGTACATATGTTGCAGAATTGATTAAATGTAATTTAAAAAACTCATTGTGTTAATTTCTTATTTTCTTATTGTTTCATCATGCTGAGTCACATGTTCATGTTGTTATTCTGAGTCGATTTTTTCAGTCGTCATTGCATGTTCCCTTAACAGTTGACTTTAGTTGATTAAACACGGCAGTGAGATAACATGATAGTACGTGTTTTTAATATTTAATATTATTTGCTTACAAGTTTAGAAATAAATATATTTTCGGTCAGTTATTTCATTAAACGCCCATTGACCAAAATCCCGGTTCATCGACATATCGGCCCAGGAGCGGTGACGCAAGGCTTGCAATTCCGACAACCTGCCGCCACGTAGCGCTGACTCATTCCTTCGTGATTGCCTTCTCGGAATAGAATATGAGTTAGTCGGGAGGGAATGTTTATCTCCCCGTTTCCTCAACAAGTTGCCTCAGTCGTGTTCGGAACCTCGTTCCGTCAACATCACTGTTTTTTTGGTTCATATTTACATTTTTTGTAATTATTTGTCTCAGTTATAAGAGACGTATTACTTCGTTCTTGAACATGAAAATCAATGCCTGGAAACGTAGCGAGTGTTCTAAAATGAGGGACGAATTTAAGTTTGTCTCAAGTTTCAACGAATGGCAAGAAGCTAGAATATTCCCACAATACATTGATGAGTCTTGTGCCATTAAAGATGATTACGAGGAGACCATACCCCCCAACCTCTGTACCGCAACTGAGCGCAACTTGGTGTCTCATGGACAGTTCCAGCAACCGCCACCAGATAGCAACTTGAATTCCGGTGCCTGGATGACCAAGTGGCGTAATAGGACTGTAGTGAAGTTCTCGCGAGGTTCAGGAAAACAGCGCGAGGATTACGTTTGTGGTAACATGGGCGGCGTGCGTAAGGTGGAGTCGTCCAAGTGTGGAAGGAGACAGAAGTGCGCGCATGGGATCGAGTCTTTGCTGATAGCTTTAGAGTACATCGAGATGCAGGAGAGGCTGCAGCAGAAACTGTTCGAAAACAGGTGAGCAGTGCTTATTCCTGAAGTCTGTTACTTGTTTTCGCTTTTCATGTACCATTGTTCTCTGATCAATGAAAAAAAAAAAAATCTGAAAGAATAATAGTAACGACAAGCTTTTGAAACTGAAACTTGAGATATCTCAGTTATCCATTTTCTCCGCGTATGACATTAATCAATTGTTGATATTTACAATTTTCTCCAACCATTACCTATTGTGACGAAGTAATAATAGGAGTACATTCCCCCATTTAACAATTAGTGATTATTCCAACTCTGTGCGGATTCAGGAATAATTTTTGGAGGTTTTTTTTTTTTTGGTTTATTGAATACTGGAACAATAATGCTCTTAGGAATATTTTTTTTTGACACGAGCTTACATTTAAAAGCTGGAGCACCGCATGTGTTTTAATTTAAAAAGAGGAAATGGACTTTAAAAAAAAATTTTCTATATGGGAATAAAAAAGATTTAAACCTGAAGTATAGGATTGAGCGTATGCTGATGGCATTGGTGTATGTCAGCCTTCAACCCGAAAACCCAACCTTAAATCCTCTTCGTACCTTCAATTTTTAAATCTGGGCATAGGTCCGTTTCGTTCGAAGATAATGAATTAACACTCTATATTTAAAATAGGTTGAAAACACATCGTGTAATCTGCCTTTTTTGCTCTAATTAGTACATCAACGTAAATAAGGGTGTTCAAACCCTTCCAATACAAACGTTTATGGGATGATGCAACGTGGTGTTAATCATCTTTATAATTCATGTTGACTGTTCCTTGTTGACTTCTGCTGATAAAACACGGATGTTACTAATGTTTGTTTTATGTTTTAAGTGTTCATAACACATTTATATTTCAGATAGCAACTTGTGTGTCATATCTATTCCGTCTTTGGTAAAAGTAGAAATTTTATATCCATTTCCTGACCTTGAAGTTGATGACCGCTCCTAACAACTTCTTGATTCATCATGACTCAATAGGTTAAATGCCATATACGTCATTGCTGGAATAGTCATCGCTTTAATAGTATATTGCTACTAATCTGTAATAAAATTATATGTTATAATAATCTTCTTACTCATGTTTATGAAATAAAGAATCCACATGGTCGTTGCGGTTCCAGGAAAGAAAGATCTTTTCCTGGAAAACGATTTTAAAATGCCTGGAACTTCCTCCTACGCTCGTACGGGAACTTACTCCATCTTACACCACCTTGTGTCATAATTTTTATTTATTTTTTAAATTTATTATTAATTTATGTTGTTAATTATTTATATTAACATTATCTTTATTTTTGTTTCAGGTGAGTTATTGCTTGTTATCCCAGGGCCCAGCCCAGTGTCGCAAGTTCCTTTAGTCCTTGAATCTTCAAGGATGAAGTGACTGTTGGTTGGTTAGATGGTGAGGTAAATTGTGATAAACTCCAAGGTTCTTATTCATCTGCTAACTACATTGTAGTATTGGTATTGCTAAACATTTATTGGGTAAATGTTACGATTTTGGTAGTACCAATGAACCTATGATCACTCTAAAAAAAAATTGTTAAAATTACGATGAAATAACGAAGTTTTTTTTCCAAAGATGTATTCATATTTTTATAAAATTAAAAATAATTCTAAATTGGATTTCGGATTTATTTTAAATAAATAAGGAATTTATTATTACGTGTGTGATAAACATGTATATACTTTTATTTGTGCCGTATTTAAGAAGGACTTACCAATGTTTTTTTAAATTAACAATTTTTGCTAAAATAGATTTCCAACCTTTGGGGTTTAGCTTTTGATGGGTTCACAAGGCCACTAAATTAATATTAATATAGATTTAATATTTATACCGTTAAAACATTTTTTATTGTTCAATATATTTTATTTTGATAAGAGTTTGTTCAATTTGGAATTTCTCTAAGATTTAGGACGAAAATATTAAGTATCACTCAACTTTAAAAATTCCATGACCACGCTAAGTACAGGATTCCAGGATTATATGATTGACTACCTTTTCGCAGTTCACATTTAATTCCAGAAAATAAAAATCTCTATGCTGGATCGAAAAGACCCCCCCCCCAACAACAAACAAACCCCCAACAGCGGTCCCTTTACAGTTGAGGTCAGTCATTATTAGAAGATTTGATCACTTCTGACTACTCTTGGGCAAACTCCCGCATTCGATCACAGGAATTAGTGGGGCATTTGTATGATAGTACCAAAAATTTCAAATGAAAGCATGGTCATTTCTGCTCTAAACACATTTTACACTCTGACTACGTATTTGAAATTATTGCTTAGTATGACCAATACTAATTACAATATTTTATTTAAGTTTGATAATCATTTGACAATTTTCAAAACCTTGTTTACTAGCTCAAACGCGCTACAAAGTATTACGACCGTGACAATTATTTGGGTAATTAATTTTTAATCTTTACTGCATCAATTGATAAAATACTGCTCCCTAATGTAATACCTCAAAATGGTTTTAAAAAATCTGTACCACTACAAATCATGAAGGGTCTTGGGTTCAGTACAATTCAGGAAAAGTACTGTTTCAAGACCAATGGTTGTGCAGGGAGGGGATCAGGCCAGGATCATGCTCATCCCTCCCCCCTCCCACCAGGTTTTCCCCCTTAATTAATTATATAATTAAAGGTACCCACTTTGTAGATGCAGGGTTTGTCCCAAGAGGGTCTCCCAACTCCAGGGTCTCCCCACGGCTAATGTAACAGAATAAATAAATATTCTGCCATGAGGCGGGATTCGAACCTGGGTCCTTGGGCATTGGAAATTTTGTGTCGCGCCCTACCTCTGAGCTACCCCGCTCCCCACCTAAAAATGATATATTTAAACATAATACAAAGATTTATTTTTTAACAAAAATGTCTGTTCTCTTACCTTAATACCTAATCTCTCACCTCTTACCTCTTAATACTTAATCTAAAAAATATAGGGTATTATGTTCATACTAAAAACTGTTTAATTTAAATATTGAGTTTTTAATTATTTTTATTATATTCCACTTCAATCAATCGGATGTTTTATTTTGTGTTGAATTTTTCTTGAATGATTCTTGGATTGTTTATGAGGTCTGTACTGTACAGTCTACTTAACATTTACAAGCTTTCAAATTAATTTTAAAAATATATAGTTTTTTTCATTGCTTATAAGTTAGCAGTTGAAAATAAGCGAAATCTTTATTAAATATTGTTTTAAGAATCAGGCAAACGTATAATCTATAGAAATACACTGTTAATTCTATGATTGCAGTGATTGTATTGGTTAATCGAAAAATTGTCCCCTCCTGAGTTATAAGCATTGTAATCGCCTTAGCTTGATAGCAAGTCACTTTTGTTTTGTTTTTTATAACTTGGAAAGATTTTAAGCCCTTATTTGCAAAATATATGGAGAAGGTTTCTTGAAAATTAATCATATATACATAACTTTAGGAGGACCATTTTTCTACTTAACAACTTACTCCTTGTGAATTTAACAGAAATACTTAAATAAATACTTTTAACCAATATGTACATATCTAATATCATATTACTTTTAATAATTATATAAATGATTGATTATATAATATAATCAATTATTTTATTAAATACTAAGGTATGAATCAGCTGAAATACCACACAAAATTATGTTTTCAAAGACAAGGTTATATTACTACAGCGCATATAACAATAAACGTCCTTGTGAATTATTTCTTTTTTATTGTGGACCTTGAATTTTAATTTTGTAATAATAAGTATTAAATTTTGTCTGTAAAAACAAGTTAAACAGGAAATTCCATTGTTTTTATTACTAAACGATTTTTAGCGAAAAGTCGACTTGACTAAGATCCAGTTAACCGATAATCGAAATTTTATTCTTTTTAATTATTAATCTTTCATTATCTAATTTGATCTTACAATTAAATATCATAATGTTAGTTGTTACTTTGGTTTAAATTTAAATTTTCTCTTAGCACTGAGATACCTCCTAAGTCAACGGAATGAAGTTGGCACTAACCTAAGCACCTCTGACTACTCTGGAAATGAAGTCTGAATCTTCACTCTCCAGAGATGTTCAGTCCATCTAGGATTCACTAATCATCGACTCAAGACATGTTATAATCAATGTTGGGACGTTTTGTAAAATAAGTCGATTATCACTCTTAAAATGTTAAGGAAGAGAATTGTTTGTCATTAACGTTGTGGTTTTATTACATAGTAATGGCATGTTGTAAAATATAAATATAAAAATAATAATACACAAATTGTAAAATATTAAATAAAAATAATAAAATAATAGATATTTCTTTCTCTGACCTCACATTTTTTTCCTTATTTCTTGCAGTCTGGGATACATTATTAGAAAATTTGTTTTAACCTCTTAGTATTTCTATTGTATAAGAACTAAACAAAATGAGAGAATTTAAAGCCAATGAGTCTGAGTTATAAAATGTTAATGCGTTATATGCATTTTAAGAATTTTTTATTTTATTTTTTTTACTCTGCATATTACTATTTTTTTGTACTTCAACATTTAATTTAGAAATTTCCAAGATTTTTTTTTATACCATCTTACTTTAACACAGGGCTTTTCCCATTTTTAGAAACATTACTTGTATACTTCTTTTGTATTGAAAATGATGATATTACCCACCAAATTTAACATTAATATTTATTAAGCTTGTATGTATTCATTCATGCAATATATACAACAGGATAAAAAATGAAAAAAGAAATTTATAAAGAAAAATGTATTAATAGCATATATTAAACATATAAATGATATATAATCATAACAAGTAAGAATACTTTTTATTATTCTTTAATTGAATAATATTACATTCTGTCACAAGATTATTGACAAAAGTGAGCTAAGTTCATTCAAAACATGTATAGACAGTATATAAATAAATCAAGTAAAATATAAAACGTACCAGTACCTAAGTAATAATGTACTTAAAAAATAATAATATTAAAATGATAAATAATAATATAAAATTCAAACAACTTTAATAATAAATAAAATAAAATCTTAACCTCAGGCATACCTATTAGGAATAAATAATAATAAAATAATATCAAATTAAGTAAGTGCTTACATAACAAAAAAAATTAAATTAAATTTAAGTAAAAATAAAATATCTGAACACACTTTCATAATGTACATTTACATTTATAGTAGTAAAATCTCAGACCAAGGAAAATCAAGATTAGCAGATCCTAGTGCTTCTTTCATTAATTTTATATAAATGCGGAAAATATAAGGAATTATTTGTGCAGGTATTAGATAAACATTAGGACTAACTTTTGTTTAGGTGATTTTGTTTTTACAGTTCAAGCGAAAATCTGGTGTTATATTCCTTCAATTTTTTTTTAATTAAAAAAAGAGAATTTTTACACTTCAAAATTGATATCATCCCTTATAATTTGCTTTTGTAGCTCATTTCTTATTCCATAGTTAAAGATTTTTATTGTCTAAATTTAAACAGTTCAGTTTATAATCCAAGAATTCAGATCCTATGGAATATTATTCTATTAAACCTCTGTATAATAATAGCGACCTACTTTCTTGCTTTTTCCAGTAGCCATTTTGAATTTTAAATTCCATCTTCGTCCGCCCTTGAAAATTCTACCTTCGTGGTATTTCTACTTTGAATATAGTACCTATTGATTTTTGAGAAAATTTGTGAGTTAAAATTATGAAAGTTAATTAATTATTTCTTATATCTTCACGGTGTGTTGATTTTGTTTAATTTTTATATTTCTGACCTCCATGATATTTGAATGTTAATCGTGGAAAAATGAATAATTCTCATAGAATTATGAATAATTCGTTCTTAATTATCCTGATATATATGTTGGCACTTATCATTCGAATTCTATTTAATTTACGCAGATATATTATTTATAAATATAAGAAATATACTTGCTACGTTTTATTAACCAACCAAGGAAGGGATTATTGTTTTTTCCTGGACACAACGTTGGCTTTCTCGAAAAAATCATTTGTACGAACTTTCTAAATATATTAATTAATTATCTATTGCAAACATCATAAGTTATATTGTTTTAGTAGAAAAATAAATGGGTCTGTATAAAGTATCGATACAAGATCAATTGAATTAATATTGAGTTTTTTAAACGAAAAAAATCTAATATTTGTCTTCTACATATGAAAATAAGTATACCATTCTTAGACTAATAGTCGTAGACTTCAGGGAGGGCGATTTGGGGGAGAGGATCGTTCCCTCCCCCAATAAAAATCTTAAGGAAGCGAGAATATCGTTTTGCTCTCTCAATAATTCGAGATAAAAAAATTAGATTTATTATAAATAAGCTATATTAATAAATGAAATTTGTAAACGAAAATCGATTTAGAAAAGTCGACTAGATGATCCTAGTCACTAGCGGATTCACCTAAATGTTATTTTTATTTAAATTGTCATTTATATTAAAAGATAATAATTTATATCAAGATATATTATAGTATTTTATGATTCAGTCAATGTCCACATAATAATCTTATCACATTTTCTGCGACATACTGGTCGGACTATGAAAAACTTATTTGAGGTTGTACACACTAAGACATAAAATATGTTTTTCACTCTTTTACATTATTTATTTTTAATTAAAGTTGAAATTAAAGAAATGTACCAATGTTTTGAAGGATTGTCGTCTCCCCTCTTCCCTGTGTTTAAGCTAAACAAATACGTTACATATTTAACTGTATTTTTTTTTTAAATATATTTTCAAAGTATATATAAAAAATTTAAAAAAATTACAATTCTTACAACTATAAACAAATTAATTTTAATATTCAATATTATATTTGTTCGTTTCACAATAATTACATTGAATTTTTATTATGTGTATTACTCCAACTCCCTCCCCCTCCCTATCGCACCCCTAATCAAAATAGAAAGTGTCCATCTATGTCAAGACTTAAATTTAGTTTAGACTATTAAGTTAATTTATTAAGTAAATATGAATTATATACTATCATGAAATCAATCTATATAAAAAAGAAATGTAAGATTGTTGTTATTCAAGCTTACGTTTCGGTCAACTAAAAACCTCTATCAGAAGAATGGCAACTGCAAATCTAGTTTTCTACTTATTACCTTATTCTATTCATCCCAAATTAAGTAGGAAAACATTTTATAATATTATTTAATCACAGTATTACCTTTGTTTAAGCTTGACTGTTTTAAATATCGGAAAGTTTGAATTTTTCCCCGGATTTTACTCACTACTTCGCAATGACCTTCAAGCGTGGTGAGAAAGGTTTTTAAAAAAATCCGGATGGTTAGAACTTGATAATTACATAATGCCCATTTAATGTTGCAACTTTGAACTGGGGATTTCTGTTTCGGAATTTCCTAAGAAACATTTAAATAAAATAAAAACATAATATCTACAATTGTTTAAGATTATTTGAAAAAAAAAAATGATTTGATGGTTTCTGATTTCTATTAATTGATGAATACACAAATATTTCATAGCATGATGAAGTTGCTAAAGAAGTTTCTAAATTTGTGGTGATTACGGTTCAATCGTTTCTCCTTCGTAAAACCTCCAACGCTAAGTTTTCAAGCGTTTTTGGTTGAATCAGCCTATGTAGCTGTATTTCTTTGTAATGTACTCTCAACAGTTTAGATTTGTGAAATTGTATATTTCTTGAAGTTATTTTATATACATTTTACTGTACTACTTACAACATTTTCTGTTTATCTATCTTTAGTTTAATTCTAATTTAGACATGGGAGACCTTCCAGAGATGTGCCCTACCTTTGCAACATGGCTACCTGTAATTTATTGGATTAATGATAAACGGTTGAGCGATTCATCTCTTTCGTTAACAGTTGATGTAGAAATAATACTTCCTTGCTAATTACCAAATCCAATACCTTTAAAGGAATGTTGCTATGTTTTAATATTTTTTAAAATTTTAGATAATATTTATTTACTCAAGTAGGGCTATGCCTCTGTAATTCTCATACTCCAGTCTATCTCTCCTTTTATGGATGGGGCATAAAAGAGCTGTAGTCCAATTTATAGGCATCTTTTCATTCACCCACACATCGAAAATTATTTCGTATAGTTCGTCGAGAACTGTCCTTTCACCATACTTCAGCAGTTCCACCGGTATACAATAGACTCCCTGGAGCTTAATAATTCTTATGCTGTGTAGTTCTTCTCAAACGTCCTCCTTCCTAGGTGGTGTTTCCACGTCGTTTTCATCTTCATTTTCTAGGATCCGATCCAAGTCGGGGTTCTGCTGTATTATGTCCTCGTTAAGTTCTTCTTCCTTGTTCAGTAGTCTTGTCCACTTATTGATAACATCCCCTCTGCCAGGCAGAATATCGCCTTTCTCGTCTTTCATGAAAACATGTCGTGGATTGTTTCCATCCCTGATATGTTAAATATTATACAGGAATTACGGGGTATTGAATTTTTGCGTGTGATCCACATATTGATGGGGTTATGCATTTTCGGAGGAAACTATTTTCCTGTGTATTTTCTATTTGGAGAAACTATCAAATCATGGTTGCACATCATGATAATTATATAATATATAATTTTTCTAATTCTTCTTTCGCTTGCACTGTTTTTAAAAAGGGAAGAGAAAATTGATAATGATGTAGAGATGATTGACCGTTGATATGATATGAGAAGGAGTTAGTTGAGGGTGCGGTCAAATAAATAAAAAAATTAAAAAATATAAATAATTTTAATTTTTGCCGACGTTTCGACCCACTTTGCAGGTCGTCTTCAGGGCTACAAAAGATACAAACATGTTGAAAAAATAAAAATAAAATAAAAAATAAATATAAGTATATATAAATTACGAAGAAGTTGTCAGATATAGAAATAAAAGATAAAGAAAATAAATACATGATAAGAAAATAGATAAAAGAAAATAAATACATGAATGTTAACGAATAAATGAATGTTAACGAATAAATAGATTGAAAATTGAATAACTATTGTTACAGTAAAGTTAAAATATGGATAAGATAACATAATACTAAGATATCAGTGGATAACAAGCAAGTGGAGGTTACCTTTAATTGTAAATAAAAGAAAAATGGAAGAGAAAATTATTTGGAAGGGGACACCACTGAATATGTTGAATTATATAAAAACATATTGATCATATTTTAAAAGAAAGGCTTAAGAACCATGGATACATAATATTAACGTAAACGAAATTGACTTTGTGAAAATGCTGTTGTAGGCAACATTTAATTTAATTCTCTCCCATCTCACGTTACATTTATATAAAATCCATTTTTGAATTTATTGATTTTTTTTTCTTTTTAAAATCTGGCTAAGATGAAGGAATTGTCGCTAGTAAAAATCTAATTTTATTTACTTTCGCAGCTCTAATTAACGCGTTTCTGTCTTGACACCGTTGACCTCTAAACAAAGAAACCATTAGTCAACAGTTTAAGAGAAACTCGTTTAACACGAGCTATTATTTTTTATTCCCACCTGTTTCGTGCTAACGAGGGACTACTGTAACCACGAGCGGATCCAGAATTTAATTTTGGAGGGGGCTTCAGCCCGAAAGATTTTCTTTTCATATACATATAACGATAATTAATTTGAAAAAAAATAAACAAATTAACTACTTATATGAATGAAATGGTGTTTAAGTGATTCTTGAAGTCCTATTAAATATAATTACACGAAGAAGAACACTTTAAGAGATAGTTTTTAATATTTTTTTCTGTAAAACATGGTTATATTTTACTATCTTGGGGGGAGGGGGCTTCAACCCGAAAGCTCCCCTTCCCCCGTAGATCCGCCTGTGACTGTAAGTATAGATTTTCAGTTTTTTTTTTCTGACTGCATTTAATTTTTTAGCATTATATTTAAGTTGAATTAAAAAAAAAAAAAAAAAAAAAAAAAAAAGAACTGACCCAGACAACTTTCACACCTCTTGGGCTACTGATCTACAATAAATCCTAATCCACCTATTTGTATATACCGCATTTTGGAAACCTGCGGCATCGATGCCGCATGTGGCCTTTGGGAGATACCTAAGGCCTCTAACTGTGTATATATATATATATATATATATATATATATTAGCTAAGAAGAGGAGTTATAATTCTGTGGATGGAATGCTCGCACTGAGGCCGCGAGTCCTTCATGAGAGACGTCCCTGACCCAAAATCTAGAGTCGTTGCACTCCGAGTGGCGGACTACTTTCCACCCTACTCTTAGTCCTTGTGTTGTCTTGGCTCCGTCAGTTGTGCCTCTCTTCTTGCTAACACTACTTCTGCAAATATTCCGGGTCCGCAACATCAGGATGGTCGGAATCGCTGAGCTTGATAGAGGATATTTTGGGAGCTGGGGACATTTCAGAGGGTAAATGTAGTTATAGAGATACATTATGGTTTGGGTATTGCTAATCCTTTTTGTTGTGCGTTATTTTTATTAGTTTTGTTTGTAGTATTAATGTTGTTGATTTTCAAAATACTAACCTTAATGTTAATATTCGATTAACTCTTAAAATACGTAGGTTTTGTAGTTTACTTTATTTTATTATTTTGCATACATATTGTACATATTTTTGTGCCGGATAATTTTATTAACCTCTTAAAAATATTTTCATTGTTATTACATCTCTCATTATTAACTTGCGATATTGGCATTGAGTGGTCCGAGCTCATTAGGACGTTGGAAAAACATCAGTTTATTGAAATACTTATGTTTAAAAAAATATTTATCCTATATCTTTCCTATATTTCCTTCTTCCATCCAAAAAAAAAATCAAACTAACATTAATGAACAAAGAAAATTAAAAACGTCTACTAAGGAAAGCCGCCTCAGTGATGATCACTTCAGATTACTTTTATTCACAATACCTAAGAAGTAGTAGTTGTCCCTTGGTCGATTACGATACCCCACTTAACGTAATAGACAAAATAGAAAATATTTAATCTAAACTAGTTGGCCCTTGCGAAAAATTCGCAGAAGAGTTTTTGTTTTGTGAAGAAATAGTAAAACAATATGGCAATAAGTAGTTCCTATGTATTATGTAAGGAAGAGATTAATACTTTTTCCTTGGTCGATTACAATATTCCATTAAACATAATAGACCAAAATATTTATACAAATTGCTTTGCTAGAACCTATTTTTAAACGCTGACTGGAAAGATAATAAAAATAATAAAGACATTATAATACCCCAATGATAGGATATTCTAAATTATTAAAAAAAATAAAATGTAAGAGCAACCAAATGTCTTTAAGAAATAATAAAATTAATATAAAAGCAAGGAAAAAAATGTAGTAGATTATTCTATTCCTAAATGCAATATCTTTAAACAGGAATACATTATTAAGTATACCTAAACTAATGGACTGTATCTTTGTTAATAATTGTCCGAATTTTACAATTTGGTTTTTGTTGTGAATATGTGGAAGAATATTGAAGTTATAACACTTATTGTAATTTTCGAAAAAATATCAAAGGTCAAATAAGTAGAAAAAAAATTTTATTTTTCGATCGCATTGAAAACTCGTATTCGAGGGTCTTTCGAGCTGCGAAATACAAATCTCAACTCTCTTCCTCCCTAAAAAAATATTTCAACACACTTTACTCCTTCCGTAAATACAAATTGTTTAAATTTTACATATTTCTAATCGATTTTTACAATTTTTTTTTGTTTTGTGTTGTAGGTAATTCAGTAATCTTTCTAATTATCATGGGTATAATCCAGAAAAAAATGCACAGTTTTTGAGTTATTCGCAAATTAAGTTTCTTTTCCTCCTTAACTTTTTTCCAGAAATTTCGGTGGGATGGGACTTTTTCGCACGTGAAGGAGAATAATATCTTCAAAATGAGTGGTTAATCATTGGATTCGATGAAGAATTGACGAAGTTATGGCCTACCGTCAAAAAAACACCTTTTAGAAATAATATATATATAGGATTATTAAAAACTATATAATGTACAAACAAAAAATGGCTTTCAGAAAAAATAAAGTATATATCAGCAAGAAAAAAAGGGAAATAGTATTGTTCCCCTTATAGTCTGCGTCTATGGATTTGGTCTTTATAACCTTGTTATTTTGACAATTCAAGGGTTTTGATCACGCCAAACGGCTCAATATTTTTCCAAGGCTTTTTCTCAACTTTGTGCTCAAGTTGTCTTACGATTTAAGTAGAAGGCAAATGGTTATTTACGAGATTTTAGTACCTAATCAAATAGACAAAGTTTGCCGGCCTCCAAATTGAAAACGCCACAATTTTCGCAAATATAATATTTGTAGGTTAAGATGAGATGAAGTTATTTACGAAGTTTCATCCGGCTGTGGATAATAATTAATATAAAGTTGTAACTATCACAGCTTAACCCTAGAACGACACACTTAAAAAAGTCAACTCATTCTGATACTCTGGGATGAGGTACACACCAAACTTTAAATTATCATAAAATTTAATTGTCATGCTCTGGAAGACTCAAACACTTTTCAGAAATAAGCTAAACAATCAGGGAAACAAATAAATTCAAGGGAACCTAATAGAATATATTTTATACACTAACATTAAGTAAAAATTTAAAATTTGCATCGCTAAAAATTCAAAAAAGTATCAATATTTTTCTATTGAAAATACATTAACTTTATATCAATTAAATATATATATTTGGAATGTAAAATATATAATTAAATATTCATAATGAAGGAAAAAAATATAATAAAACTTAAAGTCAAGGCCATTTATGTGACCACTCACTCACAACAATACAAGCAAACTGTTGCCCTGTGTTCATTGCAGATGGGTCTCTTACATTTCTGACAAACCATTTTTATTTATCTTCGTATCTCTCTAGTACAAAAGAAATATTTGGCTTGTTTTTCCAGTCGTTTATTTTTTAATTCCCAAAATTTCTTTTATGTTCTAACACGCTGTTCGTGAATGTCTCTACTTGCAGTCTGCTTTTCAAACAGGACTGAAGTAACGAATACCCTAATGCAAATAATTAATTTCTCCATTTCATCTTTTTTTCCCAGTTAACTAAGCTGAACAATATCATGATGTTTAAACAAGCATGATTCAACATTCCAAAGAAAAATCGGAGGGACAATCTCATTGTTTTTCTTGCTGTTAACACACATGATACATTTGATCTAAAGTCATTGTGCCATCTTTATTTAATATGCTCCATGCATCTTTTTTTTCATCTTCTAACTCCCATAACAATTTATGGATTTCTTTAGAAGAAGAATATATTTTTTGGTTGTTGCCATAATAAAAAAATAATTTACATACAATACTGTCTGAATTGAAAAAAAACATTAATTAGTAAATATAACATTAGAAATTCACTCCTGAATTATTCGAAGTTTTAAAATAACAAAGAAAACACTGGGTTGTAATGAATCATAATGACTTTCGATAACGCCCAATAATGATATATGTCCAACAATGGAGTGCAAACGACTGTAATTAGTCTAGCTACGTTTGATGTTTATTTACATGAAAAAAACTTGGCCAAAGAGTTACTTATATAAAAGTAAATTAATATTGATAATGTTGTGTGGTGTGTTACACCTCAGTGTGACGTTCTAGGGTTAAGACCTATGTCCCAGATGTCACCACGCTTAGTATATCTTGAAGTATATTTATAAATAATATACAATAGAAATTAAATATATAGTATATATAAAATATATTGACAAAACCAGAAATATACTGCTCTCAAAGGTGGAAATGAGAATCTTGTCAGTGGCAATAGATTTTATGTATATCTATTTTTTTTTTCATTTTTAGTTATTCAAATTGCGCATTGTATAAATCTATACGCATTCAAATTTTGATTTCGATTACATTTGCTCAATTTTTAACCAAACACAATTTAAAATCTATCCTGATTTTAACTTTTCGTCTCGTGTTATGACAGCAATATCACTTTTACACCACCACCTTCATAACAATGTATTTATTAAAGCCTTTCGTGGAAATCTACTTGTCCACGTTTCCCAGAACCCCACCCTCACTTCCTCCAGTGTTCTGGAATAAACTGGAATGAAGCACTGAATAATTCCGCAGTTGTCATCGAAGGAATCGATTTCCAGTTAATATAAATTAGTCAGTATGCCTGGTTTATGACCTATTTTTACCTATAGATAAAGAATATATTTTGAAAAGAGGTAGTTATTAGGTGATGTTAATGCATTATTAACAGGAAACAAAGCATTATTAACTTTGCCGACGTTTTGGCATTCATCAAAGCTAAGTAACCCTTATTTGATTTGGCAGGAATGTGCACAAATAAACCTCGAAAAAATCCACTAAGGTATATAAGTGAATGTAGAGATACAAATGAAAATAATAATTATTTCTATGTATAAATTACAAAACTTGAAATGGTGATTGGCAAAATAAAATAATATATATATTATGAAAAATAGAGTGATATTTAGGAATATAATAGTTTATAATATTCGGATTTTTTTTTGTGTCTTTATGCATGGCATGGACATATATTAGCCAATATACCTATAACATTAGGACTTATTATTATTATATTATTTTTTTTTTTGTATCGGTGCATTCAATTGAACACATAATTAGAATCGGTTTGGGTTTTATAATTCTATTACTCAATTATCGTTTGTTATTCTCGCGGTACCTCTTCAATATGAACTGTAATAGTCCGTGGTACAGACCCCTTTTCATAAAATTATTAACATCTGCCTGAAATTTGATGAATACCTTCCATCTCATCGTAACCTACAACTGTTTTATTTACGAAAACTCTGAAAACTTTACGAGAATTGGGGCGTTTTCAATCTGTAGGTCGGCGAATTTAATCTATTTGGGTACTACAAACTCGTAAATACGCAACTCGTAGATCCACTTGGATCGTAAGATAATTTGATCACAGAATCGAGAAAATAGGTGATATTCAAAAATATTGGTCCTTTTAGCTTATATAACCTCGTTATTTTGAAGTGTAGGTCAGGCCAAACAGCTCAATATTTTTGAAGGCTATCTTTTTCTCGATTTCTTGACCAAACTATCATACGATCCAAGTGGAACATGATGCGTATTTACGATTTAAGTGGAAGGCAAATGGTTATTTACGAGTTTTTTAGCACGTAATTAAATAGGCAAAGTTTGCTAACTAATGCCAGATTGAAAACGCCCCAATTTCAAGAGCTTTCGTAATTAAAATAGTTGGAGGTTACGATGAGATCAAGCTATTTTTATGATGCTTCAGGTGGATGTTAATAATTTGATAAAATTGGGCCCATACCACGGACTATAAATGTTTGTAGTGTACACGTCATTTCTTTAATTTCTCTACCATTGGGGTGGTCTTTGTGCGGATGCCCCTGTCACCATCATGTTAAATAAATAATCATTAATAATGTATTATTGTAAGAGGTAATATATTTACGTATTATTGAATTAATGAATATGTTACAATAACGTTTTCCAACTTATTTCCAATTTTACCCCTCCTCTGCTTTGAAGGTAATTTTATCTATAATTTCATCATCCTTGTTCTGGAACTTTAGTGTGAACTCCGTGTGTTTTTCCTATCATTTTTCTCTCTACTCATCTTTCCCCTTATTTCCTTTTATCTTTTGATTCTATCATTATTTTATTTTTGCCTTATAAATGATAATGATGTTAGGATTATCATATAAATTTATATAATAGTTTATATAAATTCCATTTTTTTTTTTTTTTTTTAAATCAGACCGGTATGCTTCTTTGTAATGAGCTATTATTCAAAATTTTATCTTAACTCGACGCTGTATTAGAGAGAAGAAAAGGAAAAAAATATTGTTGAAAACAAAATTATGACGAGTTTTATTGATGATATGGATTAAAATATCTCAGAAACTAAAAAGTGGATCTGTATACTGCCAGCGAGGGAAATGTTTATCATTTCATCCTCTTTATAATTTATATTTCATATGATATCGCCTTGTTGAAGTTATGTTTCACAAAAGTTATAAGTAAATGAATGGAAGAATAAAATATTATATTGAATATTTGATAGTTGACCGTTGCATTATAAAGGAAGGAGATGGTCCGGGGTGACGGTAATAAATAGGCTAAATAGTTGCAAAACTATTTTATTGAAAGCCAACCTTTCGACCCGACTTTGCAACTCTTCTTCAGGGCTAGAACGCACAAGACACAAAAAGATAAAGAATTGTGGAAGTTATATAATATTATAATAAAAAAATATATATAAACTATGTGAATCAGCTTATTAAAATTATAAACAGTAAGTACATTTAAATATAAACAGAGTAAGCTAAGTAACAATATCCTAAACTGAAGTAAATAGATGGTAACAATTGTTGTAGTATATAATAATATTTAATGTATAATATATACAAATGTGAATATACTTCTACAGATCTACAGGAGAGATTGAAAGAGAAGGAAAAGGGATATGTGATATGAAATAATAGACATAAAGGAATGTGGAGAAAGGAAAAAAAAAAAGAAAAAGAAAACCAAAAAGTAAATAAATAAGTAAATAACATTAGAAGAATAAAAATAGAGACTTACAGGTGTGTTCAGCTAGGAGTTTCGCTATATATGTACACAAAAACACTAACTTTCTATTACAATAATTATTTAATTATTTTCATAGTTGTGTATACTTTCACTTTTGTGAAGATACCAATATGTTTTGCTTAGCCCTGATAAAGATTATTCAATTTACCTCGAAACGACAGCAGAAAATAAAGAAGTTAATACTTAATTTGTTTTATTTTCTTCCTTCTCTTCCTTAACCAACTTCTTAAATTACATTTTCTGAATAATTAACCTTAATACTTTAATTATACTGGTGTGATATATACCTACAATCGGGCTGGAGTACGAGGAAATACTTGATCAGTATTGACAGACAGTGTGGGTTTTCCTCTGTCTGGTGCGTACTGTTCCATGAGTCATGGATGTCGATTGTTTCCAACTTGTAAGGATTCAGCGGGAAACCATGTATATAAGAGCTACGCTTTAACTATATACCAATTTCCGTAAAATTCAACCAACATAATAGAAGTACTATTATTAAATAGTATGATATAAAATTACGAACTAAAATCTTACTATCTATTCTGTGGGTTCAAAAAGTTCGTATCCAAATATTTTAAATTTTCGAATGAGTGAATATTCTTATCTGGAAGTTTTTCGAACCTCCAAATTATCCAGTTCTTGGTTTGAAAATTTGTATATTTATTTAAATTTATCTAATCGTGACCTACAAGTATTTTATTTGTGAAAATTCTTGGGATTGGGACTTATTAAATTTGGAGGTCGGCAAACTTTGTCTATTTAATTACGTACTGAAACCTCGTAAGTGCCCATTCGCTTTTCACATTAATCTTAAGATAACTTGAGCACAAAGTCGAGAAAAAATTTGGCCTTCAAAAATATTGAACCGTTTGGCCTATATAATCTATTTATTTTGACAATTAGGGCATGTAGGTCACGCTAAGCGGCTCAATATTTTTGAAGGCCACCTTTTTTCTGGACTTTGTGCTCAAGTTATCTTACGATTAAAGTTGAAAGCAAATGTGAATTTACGTGTTTTTAGTACCTAATATTTATAGGTGATTTTATACTTATTTATTGTATATATATATTATTTTTCTGTATAATTTATTTTATTTATTGTACATAGAGCGTGAATGTAATCTGTGAACTCTATTATAAATGTCCTAGAGACAGATTGTAATATTTTTCAATAAATAAGTTTAAACAAAAAAAATAAAAGAATCGTCTTATTTTACTTTTCGCTAAAATAATCTAGAATACTACAGAGGAAAGCTCTTATAATATATAATATATAATTATTATATTTTGTCATAATTACTAAAAAGTTTCATACAAATCATTGGAAACAATTTTTAAATTTTGTTTCCCATCTCTAATCCATAAGGCTATCAGCGACGGATTGTGAGTTATTATCGTTGTTTTCGTATGTTTCAAGACCTCTTAAACCCATCGTAAGTACGATTTCGTCCCTCCTCGACATTCTAGAAATCTACTGCCCTCCAAAACACTGCATTAGTTCCTTACAACGACCCAGTAATTCTGTTTTTGAACCTCCTATTTATGGTCTACGATGGTCTTCGCTTCTCCCATGAAAATGGACTCACTTCCCATTTTGGTTCTGCTCATTTTTTACAGCGCAACCTGACATCATATATTTCAACTAGCATTTAAAAAATTATTTTGAAGTATATCTTGATATTCCTATCCATCAATATAACCATCACTGGTTTACATTTCTGTCAACGTATATTTATAGATCTGGTATTGGTCGAACAGTGCTTGTATTCATGCTCATCTTTATTAATATTTTGTAAATGGCTAGTTTGAAATAGTTACTGTATGTATTCTTGATAATACGGTTTTTAGGTTCATCGGCTAACCAATGAGAAGCTTGAAGATAATGACTTCGATTTAGAAATATATTTAATTTGTAAACGATCCTGCATCAAGTATAAAGATGTTTTTATCAATTCGGCATGTTCTCAGAACAATCCGGGCTGAAGCACTTCTTCCTCCAAAATGGAAAAATAATTTAGTTTTCATTGTCCCATATTTGTTTTTATGAGTGATCTGAGGTGAACACTTAAGCAATAAAAATATCTACTCTTTTTAAATTATAACGCATTTATTTCAACTACTAAAAACGTTTCATGAAACATATATATATATTCCTACAAGCATTATTGTTATCATTGCCACAGTTTTTTTTAAATTTAATTTTTTTTTTTTTTTTTGCCCTTTGCTATTTAAAAATTCAACATTATTTTGTATAGTTTCTTTCGTTTTCTTCTAGCGTAATAAAAACTTTAGCCCCCCCCCCCTTATCAAAATGAGTTCCTTGATCCCCTTACTGACCTTCTTCAACGTTTTGTTTACTGTTCCATAGATTAGGGCATGATTTTACTTCTTATAACGCCTTAATAAATTTTTATGACAAAAATTATTGGCACCCCAGCTACAAAGTGATAATCAGAATTTCCAACCTTTTCCTACTGAAATTTCTCAATAATTTAATATTTTTGTTGATTTTAAAACCTGTACCGCTACGACCCATGAAGGGTCTTGGGTTCAGTACTATTTATCACACTCAGCCACCAGGTTGACTCCTTTAACTAATTATTTTAATTAAGCGTGCCCACTTTATAGAGACTGGGTGAGCCACAGGAGGGTCTTCCGATCCAAGGGATCCAATAACTGTTGAAACAGAATAAATAATTTTCCTGCCATGAGCCGGGATTCGAATCCCGGACCTTGAGCATTGGAAGATCAGTACCTTACCACTGAGCTACCCCACTCGTTTATTTTAGTAAATTAATGTTACTCTTTTTTTTTCTTTTTTTTTGTGACTTGCGTCTTAATGTGGGCTTGAGCTTAATGAGAGCATTTATATAAAAGCTAACACATCAGAGAAGTATACTTTATACTCAAAATACAAATTAGAGGGAAACTTCCTTATGGTGCTGATTTTTACTGCCATGTGATAATTTTTTGTTTATTGTTATTTTCCTAGTATTTTTAATTTAAAATTCATTATCCGAAATTTGATAAATCTCTCTCGCTTAAAGGAAATTGTGGGGTTTAATAAACATTTACCTTCTTAGGTGTAGCCCCCGCCCCTAAGGGGAAGGGGGGTCGGAGCCCCTAGCATGTCCTTGAGGAGGCGCACGCGCAATAGCCCCATCGATATCCCCCCTCTTCGTCCTTCGCTATCCCTTCCCATGGTCAGTCCGTCAATGATAGTAGAGTGATTGATATCATGTCCGTCGTGAATGGGTTTGTTGACAGTGTCTTGTGAATCGGTGAAAGTGGAAATCGTACGAATACATTAGTACTGCCGTGCTTGTGACAGCTCTACCATTTCTCGTGACGTTTATGGTGATTTTATGAGCGACAGTGATTCCTATGAGACCGCATATGAATCTTCACCCGAGGCCAAATTCGAATCTAAGTGAGTAATTAAATATTTGGCAAAATATTTAATAAATATGTAACGAGTTTTCCGCATCCACTTGTTGAGTTTAAGAATTAAACGCTCGGTTTTATCGACGAGTGTTTTCAGTCCCCTCTCTTTGGTTATGTTCATTTATTATTCACTGTTCATGGAATAAATAACGTATTCAAACCAGATTTTTTACTGAACAATCAATTTTTTAAATCGTTAAAAACAACTTTTTTAGTTAAGCTATAGAAAAAAATTAATCCATTACTATAATCTCTTTAAGAGTATTCTGATTAAAATACAGCGTTGTTGATATGCAGTGCTTCATAATAACCTATGGTTGTTTCTGCTTCAGTTCAACGCTGTTACATGTGTTTTGATCCTCACACAAATGTTATCAAAAGGGATTCGAAATTGCTCGAGGGTATACACGGTTGCCTTGACAACCTTTGTCGCTCGTTATTTTTTTTTTTTTGGTTACCCCCTATTGCTATCGTATCAATCTATAATAAATTGATTGTTTATTACTTATAAAATGGAAGCATAAACCGTTTGATGTAATCATAATTTACTACTATCACCTTGATTATCGTCCTCATTTAGTTTTAATATTTCCAATTTGTTTACAACGTAATGGAATCCATCACTAGAAAGCAGTGAGACAATTTCTGTAATTAGCGAAACCTTATCAGTCGCTGATAACAGTACCACACCTAGACGACAGTGATAAAACGATTACATATTTGCCTAACCTCGATAGGAAGTTGTTCCTCAGGTCTCGTTACGTTATAGCGAACGTCACGATTTATTCCACGTCATTTAGATCCGATTTTATTCTTGTTCAAGGTCCCTTATTTGATGACTCTGTTGAACCTTAGACTCTGCGGACTTTCCTGCTCTCGATCACAAATATTGACATTCCAAACAGTAAAGAACGCAAGGCATTGGCTGAAGTTATCTCGGAACTGTTATTTTTCCACGTGGTTACCCTGGCATGGTTATCGTGTGCATTACGTAACTCTTGCAGTGAATCCCTTATCTCTCCTTTCTGCATTGCTTGGTTTGTTCGTTCTGTTCGTCTTTAACCTTTGTTCTCGGTTACGTTATTCTTTTTTTGTTTCCGGGCCTGTTGTAAATAAAGCCTTAAAGCATTAAAAAAACGTAAATCCAATTAAGGCAAACATTTCAAAAATAAATCTTTTGACAGGCAAATACATGAATAATGAACTTTAGCCCGTTATGGCAGAATTTATGAAGAAGATACTGTCAGACTAGATTAAATGTTCTGGTAAACATTGATACAGCAATGCTGGACATTAAAGTTACATATTTGACACAGTAAATATGTTTTTTCTTTGTTGAGAAGATTTATTTACTTATTTATTTTTATATGGCTACTAAATTAAAAAAAAAAAAATTAAAAAAGGCGTTCGATAGATCCTTATGAACGAAGCAGTAACTTATCACTGGCGGATCTACCGAAAAAATAATATTCTTTTTCCTGAGTCCATATTTGTTTATTCCAAGGCAAAATACTTACAAAACAATTACAATACATTGTCTTTATATATTATAATGCATTAATGCATACAATGTAAGCAGTTATCGAATAAACATATTAGAAATTTATCTCTGAAAGCATTATTGTTCCCGCCATTACCATATTTTTTTGTTTACTTCATATCCAATATGAATCATAATATACTTGGATTTTTTATGCAAGGTAATTACCACAATTAAAAAAAAAAAACCAAAAATCGAATGGTAACAATCAATATCAATCTATGTTGGCAGTCTCTTCAACTGACTCTCGTAAATATTGTTTGCCCTCTCTACAAAATACAGTGACAAACTTTTAAGTACAATGAAGTCGAGTTAATAAAAGACTTTTATCCACAGATAGTATGTTGCCTTTTCTAGATTAGATTGAGAGAAGAAGGCATGTACAATCAAAATTTGACGCTGGTGCTTAATTTCAAAAGAGGGTTCATTTATTTTATTGTGACATAGAACTTTTATTTACGAAAATCCTCATGAATGGAGTGTATTCAATCCGAAGATTGGTTTAACTTCGTAAATTTAATGAGGTGCTAAAACTCATGAATACCTACTGGAATCTTATTATTATTTGATTATAAAATCCATTAAAATAATATACTGCAAAAATATTGATTCATTTGATCTACATAACCCCGTTATTTTGACATGTTGGGGCTGGAGGTCATGCCTTTTTTCGGATCAAATTATCTAACAATTCAGCTAGATTCTATGCCGAATTTAGATAATCAACTTTAGGCGGCATCGTTCGTATATTGAATATATTTTATTTCTAAATTAAAGACGCCTCTTTCTCATTCATCCTCAAGCTTCTTATTAGTTTGCCAAAGAACCTGAAGACCTCAGTATCAAGTATACAGGGAGTATTTAGACAAGTCATCAACACAACTTATTATAACTCTATGCAAATTAATAACTATTAATTTTTTATTAACAGTATTAATAACTTAATAAAAAATCTGGTGCGCGCAACACACAACTTTCACTTACCGCGCAACTTTGAATAGAAATTATTTTCTGTCCATTTCGGGCTATTATAAAATTTTGAATTGCATTTTTAACTGAGCTAAAGCCAAAAGATAGCAGCTAACAAATCATAAATACTATTAAAATAACAAAAGTCCGTCCTATTTATTATATCACCGGTTGATTATGGATTGTACGACTATTAGTTATTAAATTGTTATTTTCCATTTCGCCGTAACTATGCCTTTGTAGTGCTGTCAGGAGCGATGGTTTTGATTAATGAGGTATCAAATGGAGCAGTGACGAATCATATTTCAAATTTTAGAAAAAAAAGTTATAAATAAAAAGGAACTTTATTTGTGAATCTGCATTAAATCAATGTACGATCAGTGTCCGGTTGTACCATAACCTGACGCACACGTCTACTCATTTTTTTTTTTTTTTTATTGTACAAAGAGTGTGAATGTGATCTCAGAACACTGTTATAAATGTCCTTTGAGATAGATTGTAGTATTTTCAATAAACAAGTTAAAAAATAAAATAAAATAAAGAAAGAAAGAAATTATGAATAACTTGAAAAGTAAACTTCTTTTTTCTGTATTAGACCCATTATTTTTTGAAAATTTACTAAATTCCCTTTAAAAAAATCGGCCCATTATTAACATAGATATAGTCTATTAGATTTATTAAACATACTTTCTTCCTATACGTAAAACGCTGCATAACGCCATTTTTTGTTGGTATAATTTTTACTTTTTTTAAGAATTTTAATAATCTTCTAATGGAGACCTTTATTAATTATGAAAGGTAATATTCACTATTTATAAATAAGCTCTAGAAATTTGTACACGTATTTTGATCTATGATGTTAAATGAAATATTGTAGTTGGCCAAGAAAAAACAATTAATTTTCCTTCCTCAGATAATTCATAAGATCTACTCATTTTTATATCATTTTGATTTTCCTTCACTAAACAATATATTTTGCGAATTATTCGCACGAGCCAACTATTTACTTATATCGATGAAACCGAAATATTAAAATTTGTAAGCTTTGCAATAAAAATACTTGAAGAAAATCTTTAAGAAAAGAAAAAAGAATAGTTTTGATGAAGTAGTACTCAGACAGCCAGTCATAAGAAATTTTATGTTAACCTTTTTGGTGGTATTAAATATATTTTATAATAAAGCCGAAATTGCGTATCGGCTTGGCCGATATCTCCCAAGTAAACATTTGGCCGGAAAGCTTCAGGTGATGGAAGAATTTGTCCGTGCTATTTAAGGTTCGTTCAACTCTTCGACCCCGTTTCCCAGTAGCTATATCTTCCAGGAAAAGATGAAAATATTTTCCGTTTAATATATATATACATATATACATTTTTTTTATCTCTTATTTTTTATAAAGTTAATATTTGCTGGAACTTGTTTTACTCTCATATAAATTTCCTGTAATTATAAAATTTTTGAATATCACCTTCTAAAACTGGTATTCGGGTTCCTAAAAATAGAATGTTATATGTGTTAGGCCGGATATTTTAAGTATTTTTTTTATGATGGGATTGCAGTCATATTTTCTAATATAATTTTGCTATTTTAATAAGTTTTTTTATGAAGTAAAGATAAAATAAAATTGTTAGTAATCACTAGCGATTCCAGGACTTAGTTTTTGGGACTTCAGCCCGAAAGTTTTTATATATATTTATTTAAAGCAATAATTACTTAAGAAAATTAAGAACCATTCTGGGATAGAGGAGGGAGTGCTTCATCTCTCACTCCTCTCCCCTGTAGATTCATCTATCATGGTAATCGAACAAACCATTTATTCTACAATTATAGAGTTGTTAATTATCAAGTTTGTTTCACGAACTATAACCACATTTCCATATTTCCGTGACCTATAAAAATCAGAGAATTTGGGAGTCTGGAAAAGTCAATAAATTTAATAGAAAAACACCGTAAGTCAGAGAATTTTACAGGATTAAATGAACGATAAAAAAAACACAAAAGTTAATATTACAATGATTAATACAGAAATATAAACGGAACACGTCAAATGTGTTATGTAATCTTAGAAGTTTAGGGATATCATACGTTATTTTATTTGTTGGTATTTTTTTTTTCTATATATATATATTCTTACAGCTATTTATTATGAAACTATTTTCATGACAATAATGGCAATTGTTCTATTTGGAAGCTTGTACGTAACAATGAATGCCTCAATAGAAGATATAAGACGTGGTCTTTTTGGAAGGCCAAAAAGCAGATAGATAGAATCAACAAAGATGCAATGGAGCTACGTGCAGATAACTGGAATGAAATCTCCAATGACAGGCAGAGACGGAGCAGGCCTGTTAAGACGGCAAAAGATCTACATGATCCGTAATCCTAACAGGGAAAAAAATGGCGATGATTTTTCAAAATGTTTTATTTTAAAAACAAGTTTTGTTTCTTATTTGTATGTTCCAACAAAGTTGAATTTTTTTCCCTTACTTCTTAATTTTTAAATAAGTTCTGCAGTATTGTGGCTTCGAGTATCTAAAAAATATTGTTTCAATTTTGTAAAATGATTAATAAAAAACATCAATTATAAAAATGTAGCCAAGAGCGAAAATTAAAGGATAAACCATGAAAATATAAAGGAGCACTATCCAACAAAACAAAATTTACTATATTATAAAATTTAAATATTTCTAATTATTTAATAATATTACATAATTGACCGTACTATTTATGATGAGTAATTAGAAATAGATAACAGAAATAAAAGAATTACTCCTGGTCAGAAACAGAGATGGACAAATCCCACTATGAGTACCAAGCATTTTACTCAAATACTGACGTTGTTTGATTACCATAAAATTTAATTACTATTTCATTTGATGACAGACGAATAACTGAAGTAATGAATAAATTCCCCAATAGTGATTCAATTTGAGTAAAATACTTGGTACTCTTACTCTATGGTTCTCTATGAATAGCATTTACCTAGCCATCTCTAGTGAGAAGCACGGGCGGATCTACGGAGGGGGGGGCTTTCGGGCTGAAGCCCCCCCCCCAAAATGGAAAAATACAACCATGTTTTTATGGAAAAAAAAATTTAAAAAATACCTCTTAAAGTATTATTGTTCGTGTAATTACATTTAAAAGGACTTAAGGAATCCCTTAAACACCATTTCATATAGGTAGTTAGTTTCTTTCTGTTTTTCCAAAGTAATTATCGTTATTTTTATGAAAAAAGAAGGTTTCGGGCTGAAGCCCCTCCCCCCAAAATTAAATCCTGGATCCGGTAGTGGTGAGAAGAACTGTTACATTAAATATAAATATAGATAAACGTTAAATAAACTATTAATATATACAGAACTAAATAATAAAACTGACTATGTCGGGCGAGAACAGAAAAATGAGGAGTATTTAGCTCAAATCTCTCACAGAACAATATCCAATATTGGCTTCCGCCCGAAAGCCCTTCCTCCCTGTTTATCCTCCAGAGATGGTAAAATCGGGTATGAAGTAAAAAGAAATGCAAACATAAGGAATTTGTTGAACGGTTAGCGTACAATGCAGCGAGCTTACTGGTAAAAATGATAAAAGGAGGATACCTGAATTTATTTCTTAAGACAGCTTACTTTTTTACTAAAAAAAAATTAATTTTATATCCCCATTCAACAAGATCTAGTCGATCCCCTGACAGTTGTTTTCAATGCGTGCTTCCGATTCCAATACAGATCACGACGATGCCTTCAAAATGTAACGATGGCCTTGTACCATTTGATTTTATTGCTCAATTACTGCTGAAAGAGGGTCGCCTATTGGAGATATTAAATAGACCCAATCAAAGTACAAAAGGCATTGGCATAACTTGTTTCGTCACATGTTGCTATAATTGTGTGCATTACAAAACTATTATTAGCTTTGACGTTTAATTAAATGAATGGCCTTAATTTAGTGAAACAATCCTGATATGGTTAAAGATTCTATATTTCCAGGTTATGAGTAAGACATATTAAATTGATTTAATTAATAATACTAATATATAGGATGATGCGTAAGCAGAGGGATATTTTTATTTCAGTGAAACCAGACCTCAAGAGGTACAAAAAACTATAACTTCATTTCCTTATTTCCGTGACCTAGAAAAATCAGAGAATTTCGGAGTCTGGAAAAGTCTGTAAATTTAATAGAAAAACACCGTAATTCAGAAAATTTTACTTGATTAAATGATCGATATAGAAACACAAAGTTAATATTATAAAGATTAATACAGAAATATAAATGGAACACATCTAATATGTTGTGTGATCTTGGAAATTTTGGGATATTATAAGTTATTTTATTTGTTTGTATTTTTTTTCTATATATATTCTTACAACTATTTATTATGAAACTATTTTCATGTCAATAATGGCAATTGGAATCTTCTACGCAACAAACTTTTGTGTTTTTTCTAGTGTCATGTCTTTTGTTGAATAGAAAGCGATAACTAAAGAAATGATTATTATAATTAATTAAAAATTGCTTTACTGTTGACTAGATAAAATTTACTTTAAATTTAATTAGAGTTTTTCATAGTTAAAACCGTCTAAAGGAAAGGGACTTAGGAGCGATTAAAGTAGGCAAAAGTTCTGTTCATAAATTATTCCCTTTCTTTTTTTATTATCATCTAACCATACTACAGATACTCCACTTTTAGGAAAACATTCCTTAATAAGCTTTAAGTCCATATTAATTAAGTTAAGGTTTATATATGCAAAAACTTGATTCTCCTCAAGTTGTGTAAACGAATGATGTGATTATTTTTTATCCTGTCACCTAAAAGTACCCGTGTTTCATGCAAAAATGACTACAATTAACTGTTGCAAAGTTTTTATTTCTTGTTTTCCGTGATATGGGGTATATTATAATAAAAATAATTGCCTATATAAATATATAAAAACTTTATATTTAATAAAAATAAAAATTAAATAATTACTTGTAATTACTTTCAATTACTACTAATAATTACTTCCAAATATTTTTTATGTGAAGTGGTCTTGAAACTGTGTTTGTCTCCTATATCATTCACATGAATTGATCAGTATTTATAAGTGACAAACATGTTTTTTGTCCAAAAATTACGTTTAAATCAAAGAAACCTACTGATTGTTTCTAACCTTCTCTTGAAAACATAAATATCAAGATCAGGAATATTGAGTTAGTCACATATGAATATTTCTTTAGTTATCATTTTCTATTCAACAAAAAACATGACGTGCTTAAAACAACACAAAACTTGTATTTTCTACTTTTCTGCCGAAAATTATTTATATCATTATTTATATGAACTTTTTTTGTTGATATATGAGCTCTGCAATCACTCTTTTAAAAAATTCCCTCTACTTACGGAGGCGCCCCCTCAATTTATTATGACTCATAGATCCAAACTTTGAATTTACGACAGTTTTCTATTTTTAGGTGACTATTCCCACCATATGGAAAAAATTAGAGAAAAATATGTTTCAAAGACTTTTTTTTTTTTCTTTTTTTTTGGGGGGGGGAGGGGTCCTTCCCTTCCTCGCCGTTAAGGCTATACGGGATTTTCCCGGGCCAGGGAGTGTAGGCGGGGATTTAAAAGACTCCTCCGGCACCGGGACGCGAACTCGTGACTATTTTTATATCTTTGATTCATATGTCAGGTTGCCGGGCAACGACGGTGCAGTGCACACGCTTTAGCCCATTCGGCCACCCCGCCCACTAAAAAGACGCCTTGGCACCGGGACGCGAACTCGTGACTATTTTTATTATCATTTGAATGATATATCAGGTTGCCGGGCAACGGTGGTGCTGTGCACAACGCGTTAGCCCATTCGGCCACCCCGCCCACGATGTTTCAAAGACTGTCATGAGAAAGAAAACTATTACATTAAATTTTAATATTATAATCTTTTGATCGAGTGTGTCACCCGCCACTGCTTTACAAACTCCGTAAATTCCTACATCCCACATACTTCCTCATTATCCGTTCCTATCTGACTGATAGATACTTCAAAGTAAATCACAACAATGTTTGTTCATCTCTCTGTTCCTCAAGGTAGTATCCTAGGTCCTACCCTTTACACAGTTTATACAGCTGACATCCCAACTCATCCTAACACTGTCATTACCATGTATGCCGATGATACATGTGTCCTATCCGTTAATATTGACCCAACGATTGCATCCCAAACTCTTCAACCACACATCACGAACCTGATTAAAATAAATTCCATCAAATCACCTTTATCGTTTGTCGTAAACCTGTGACCTCCTGTTTTACAGTATTCTTTAATAATACCCCACTTATCCCTGTTGAACAAACCCGATACCTTGGACTTCACTTGGACAAACGTCTAACTTGGAATATTCATACCAGACTGAAACGACAAGAAACCGCTCGACGTTTTCGACTATTCCATTACTTACTAGACAAACGCTCAAAGCTTCCTGTTGATTACAAAAGAATCATATACATAACTACAATAAGACCTATTTGGGCTTACGGGGTTGAGCTTTGAAACTTCACTAAGCCATCGAATTCCTGTCGTATCCAATCCTTACTATCCAAAATCCTTCGTAAAATCCTCAATGCTTCTTACTTTCTCACAAATAAAATCGTCCATAAAAACCTTAATGTTCCTTATGTATCTGACCTGGCCCAATCCAGATACCTATCCTTCCACAACAAACCTGAGAACCATCCGAACCATCTCATTTCAAACCTTGCTTCCTCTTCGGTCCCTGATAACCCTCCGATGCTTCTGAAAAGAAGATGGCTTCGAGACCTGTTGTAAATACAATTTTAAAGTGCTACCAGTGGGTAGTTTTTCAACAAGTGGTTTCATGTTATATTCTTGCGTTAACATTTACTAAATCTATTTTTATTTCTAATACAGTTGTAAATATCATAGATAATAAACAACAACAAAATTACAATAACCCTTTCCCTCTTCCCGAAATTCTGAATTCTTACCATTCTTATTCCATTGAAATATCTCTACCTGCTTCTATCTAATAAGCTCTTTGAGGTTAGTTATCTGAACTATTAATGTTAACATTTAAGGAGGTTTTGCACACCTAATACTACGTTTCTTGGTCTATTTAATCGAAACAATTATTTCTAATAAATGCCCTTTGAGGTTCGTCGATGGAATTCTTCTCTGTCATATTCTTAAAAGTATACGATGTTCACTGAAAATTGATAAATCAATGCCTAATGGAATCGTAGGTTTTTTTTTGCAAGCCCTTAGAGCTTATGTAGGTAAGATTGCTATTGCTTTTATTGGTTATGATAAAGGTAATCCAAACTGTACCGAAAATAAACATATGCTAAAGTGACCTTATGTTAGAGCTATTTTAAGTCCTTTTTTATGTATAGTCTATTAAAGTTTACGAACAGGGATGGTTCTAGCAGTTGGTTCTGTCTCGTTCGAGTACTAAGCCGTTGCGGCATGCGGTGCTAAAAAATTTCTTGTGCAACGAAAGGGGATCGTATGTACTACTCACGATCTAGTTGATGACTGATGGCCAAACCTTTAATGGTGAGCCAGAAAGAATCGAAAAACAATTGTTTCTATCTTCGCAGGTGAGCACAACTGAGCGTCTGGATGGTTCGCCCAACACCTGCACTGCTTTCAGCTCAGTTAAGGTAGCTAGGCTGCTTTTGCGAAACGTCATATAAACGATTTTATATTACATTATTAACAGATTCTTCGAATCGATACTTTAGTATTTTATTAATATTTATTGATCGTCGGCTATGGCACAAGTGAGCACTGACATCGGATTATTTTCCCGGACTCTCTTGAAGACATCTGACATAAAGGTTAAAGGTCGGTCTTTTCCATTACAGTTTTCTCGGAACACATCGAACGAAGAATATAATGCCGTTTCCTTCTTCCTTTTTAAATCACACCCACTCGGTTTTCTCAGAAACACTAAACAAAGTAATCTAAGGTTTGTGAAAGAAAAGGAACCGTGCCAAACTGTTTTGTGCTAGATTCATTCCTTTCGTATTTCTGATATTTCTCTAGAGAAGTCAGGCAGATAAAAGTTTAATCGGTTTGATAAGATGTAAAAATTGCTGTTTAAAGAACATAACAAATTTTCAATTTTATTATAATGAAAGCCCAGCATCGCTGCTGCCAACTCTGTACATGTCAGAGATGCAGGAGATTTAGATAGTCTCAGTCCCTTACAAAGCAAGTGTCTTAACATGTTAAATACAAGATGAAGACTTTAAGGTTGGCTAGCACTGTATGACTTCTTAGATTCTCTACCCCGCCCAGCAAGAGGACTGACAGCAAAGGACCAGGACGACAACTTAATGCAGATAAAACAGCATAAAATCTCAAGGAACATACAACAGATCAAAATTAGTCCCTCTAACCAAAATAATGTAAAACAATGTAATGATTCAATTCTAAATTTTCTATTTATAGTATCGCTACTGTTAGTGCTTAAGGTCGTATGTAACAATTTTACATGTTTATTCTCTTTATCCTAAAAATGACATTTTGTAGTCTGCAACTGATATAAGTTGTCCGCTAAATAGGAAAATAGCAAAGGGAAATAAAATATGTAATTATACTCGTAAATCATAAAGAAATAATAGGTTTTGCTATTCTTCTATGCTATTTAAAAAAAAAAAAACTCAATTTTTGCATAACAGTAGCGATATACTTCACTCTTGCTACAGGGGACAACTAGTTCGCCTACCCGCACCACTGCTACCTGGCAGCGCCATACAAGCTCGCCCAACAATGTACAAAAAATTGTATTTTTATTACTCATTGTTATACGATAAAATACTCAAATTGTAAATAGAAATATGTAAACACATTGTAAATACTTTTTTTATTAATAAAGTTTAATGGCGATAACATATACTGATCAAAGCTTAAAAATACTGCCATTGTAACTCCTCTTGATAGCCGGTTTAGTCTTGGCGGAATGAATACCGCAGGAAAACCTCAAAATGTCACCTCCTCGGATCTCCATCCCTTCAGGATGTAATCCACCACGCAGATGATCAGTATATACCTGATATACGCTTTTAGTTTATCTTAATCTGCTCGTCTTACTTCACAATATCCAAAAACTTTGATCCTCTTCTCTTACTCCATGCAAGTTTGGACGCTTATCCGTCCGCTTGCAATCCTACATACTAAGTCAGGAGGTTGATCCTTCCGTTAGTATTTCCTTCTCCCACAAGTCCAAAGATTGATCCCTTTGGTTGTAGTTACTTGCGGAGTGTTAAGCTTGATCTCTTACACCGCAGACCGAGAGTGATTAGGTGCTGATCCGCCTGTCACTTGAGGTCATCCATCTATTCATCTTCCTTCATCCAATAAGTCATCTTATCCCTCTATAATGAACACGCGCTGTCGAGGCCTTCTGGTAACTAACTTGCTTACTCTCTGCACATATATCCCTCAGCAATATGTATTATTATAATATATATTTTCGCCACACACAATCTATAGCATATACGGTCATGTTCTACCGTCTTTATTTGTTATTTTCACCTCGAGATGTCTGAAAACTCTTATTACTACTAAACAGAGTAGTTGGGTTTTTTTTTATCCTCTCCCCTCAAAAATTTGCTAATAAATAAATAAAATCTTCAAACTATGTATATTTGATTAGATACTTATAAGATGAATCATACTTCCTTCCTTAAATAGGGCTAAATCCAAACTTAATAATGAAAAGATACAGTAAAAAAAAAATATGAAGTGTTGTTTTTATTCAAAATGTATTGTGTCTTTGATAATACGTTATAAAGTAATGTAAACGAGTTTTAATTAAAATTATGTGATATCCCGATTGTTTCATTGATACATATTATTGTCCATAATGGCGTTGAAACGCTCTTCGATTATAAATTAATGATGAATGCATTCACCGATTAAATATGGATGACGGAATGGAATTTAATCCACTAGCGGTCAGGCTGACATATAATTCGATTGAGCCAGTAACAGATTACAGTAATTTACTAAATGTCAGTTATCAGCTGTCTCATTGAGCGGTAATCACATGTGATTAGTTTAGCTCCGTGCTCAGGTACGCTACCATAGAGCACTCAACAGCTTCCCGAAATTTCTTATGTTTATCGAAATTTTATAAAATCAACAAGAAAGAGTAACACTTACAAAATCTTTTTTTTCTTCCTATTTTATTCAATAGTGTTAGATTCTCTCACAAATGGCTTTAGTGAAGGAAGAGTACATTCACACCATAAACGTGAACTGATGTGGTGAGAAAAATGTCAGTTTCGGACAAGCAGGCAAACTGAATAACCTTTATATTCGTAATAGCAAGGAATGTTTTAATTAGTTTTTCTCGATATTACAAAATTATTTATTTCATAATACCTAAGCCTGTCCAAATAAAGAAACTCAAAATATTATTTTAAGTTACATATATCATAACG
The DNA here is from genome assembly GCA_928085145.1 of Nezara viridula. NCBI lineage: Eukaryota > Metazoa > Arthropoda > Insecta > Hemiptera > Pentatomidae > Nezara > Nezara viridula. The sequence continues at coordinate 74,498,219 of OV725082.1, forward strand.
AGAAGTTCAGTGAAGGACTTAAAAGATAAAGTTTACCATTTTTTTTTTCTGCAATCGCCTCAAACATTTATTGAAAGGATTCCAAGAAGGTAATTAATAGATAAACTTGAGGGGAAAAAAGTTCTTGTTCAAACAAATCGAATAAAGTTAATCTAGAATTCTGGGAACTTGCTCTGAGGCATTAAAAATGCTTTAGCCACAGCAAACAGGCAAAAAGTGGCTGTGGTTTAAGGCAAAAAAGTTTATTTATAGTAAATTTAAACAATGAAAAATGAAAATAACTTGCCATTTATTAGTCGTGTTAACGAACAGATCTAAAAAAAATTACGAAGTGAAAATAATGATGCAAGACGTCAAGAAAATATTCACAAAATCTTGAAGTTATAAAGCTTGTATTGAAATCAAAGTATAAAGTTTCGGACTTGAAGTTCGGAGAATATTTGTTTACTGCTTTTCCCTTAAGCTTTCATAGCTCTTAAGGATTTTCTCTTAATTTAATGTTAATACAACCGTTGGAGAGTTGACTGCTGCTCTTCCAACCCATATCAATAATTTTTAAGATTGTATTCCTACAACCTAGAAATAGCAAAAAAAATGCTTATTCTGTTAGGCAACACACCCTACACTACAGATCATGGATGTATGGTCTATATATCCCTGCTAAGTTTCGTATGTTTAGGTGAAGTTATTACATTTTTTTTTTTAATCTCGAGAAAAAAATCTTAGAAATAAGATTTCAACCCAGATTAAAATTTCAATTGTTAATTGCTATGACAATTCCTGTATAAGTGTTTTTCAAGGTATGAATTCAGTTACAACTTTTATTTTCTGCGTCTCGCGTGAGTGTCTTTGTCTTGTGTATATAATCTACAAATTTAACCGTTGTGACCTAACCATAATATTGCGGCTTTTCAGCAGAGAGTGGTGGATGTTCTAACTACTTACTCAAATGTTTTGAAGGCTAGGGTACCCACTCAGGAAGTTTGTGTGCCCTCATTAACCTAGTGCCAACTCGCCAACATGATCTGTCAACATCCAGTTCTCACTTTCCCTTTGACGAAGTAGGCTGTTAAAAGACTCAATCGTTTGTGAAGTGTAATAACGGTACATTTCTTCTGCACCGTTCGTAAACGTTCTTGTTATCTTTTTTATTGAATTGCCAGTTGGCTAACCACAATTGCGTGGGGCTTTTCTTCATTATGATGGTGAACCTGCTGTTAGCTGAAGTATTTTTCAGATTTGGTCGTATCCGATAATTAGTAAATTTATAATTGGTAATTGGTTGACTGTCGTGGATAATGAAGAGAAGAATAGTTGGGGTGTTCAGTCAAAAAGGAAGGCAAAAATAAATGATAATATTTATTTTTTACATATGACGACGTTTCGACCTGAAGTTCAGGCCTTAATCAGGGCTAAGAAAATAATCAGATAACAAGGTATGAGAAACATAAGTAATGATGGTAAAAAAGATAATAAAAAAAAAATTAGAAAAATAAAATAGATAAATATAAAGTAAAATGAAATTGTTAGAATAATGACTAAGAACTAAGAGATAAATAATAAAAACCGTTACAAAGTGTGGAATGATGAAGTAGGCATAATCAAAAAGGGTGACAAAAGTGTTACAATGGGAATCTTAGAATAAAATGTAAAACATAAAAAAGAAATATGAAGTTATATAAGAAATAAAAATAAATAGTAAAATTAAAACATTGAGAATGGAGTAGTTAGATAGAAAATTGAGATATTGTAAAGTTTATCAAGATGTACAGACAATGTATAATATAATAAATAGTTAAAAACAGAGAAAAGGAATGAAAGGAAGGAGGGAAGAAATTGAGAAAGCTGAAAAAATAAGAAAGAAATAAAAGAAGTACTACCTGTCTCCTTAAGTGTCGCAGGGAGAATAAAAGTCGTTACAAGGGAGGGGAGAGAGGAGAGATGTGTAGGTGGCGTCATCTCTGACGGTTATCCGACGAAGTTTGAACTAAGGCGCTGGAAGCTTAAATAGGTACGAGAGATATATTACTCAGAAAAATTATGGAAAATTGAACGAAAGTTAATAGTAGTTAATAATTAATAATAGTAGTTAATAATAGTTAATAATAATCTCATTCCTTCAGATAAATTTCTGAGATGTTGGAAACTTCCTTTAATGCAAGCAAATATTGTATTTGTCACTTTTTTTTACATTTCGGGAATTCATTCCTTTTTTTTTTTGCCATTCTAGAACTTTTAACAAGTCTGCTCCATCTCTGCCTGTCTTAATCTATTTTTTTCCATTTATTTGCACGCAGCTCTTTTGCACCTTTGTTGATCATCTCTATCCATCTGCTTTTTGGACTTCAATGTGGTCTTTTTTTTGCCTTCTATTGCGGCATTCATTTGTACGTATTGTCTTCCAGATGGATTGCTTTGATCTACATGCCCCTTTCCTCCCCTCCCCCCCCCGTCCATCTTAACCACAGTACCTTCATATGATGAGATATTGATTGACCGGTTTCTTTAAGCAGCTCTTTATTGGTCTTTCTTCTACATGTGTTAGTATTCTCATCCCAGAGAACTCCGTTTGTGGTACGGAGGATTTTTCTCTTAAATCTTTCAATACTTTTTTCTAGGGCGCTGATTAGTGTACAAGTTTTATTGTACATCCTTGATTTGAGATTTTTTGGGATTTCAGTACCTTTTAAAGGGAGAAGAAAGCTCCCAAATTATGAAATTATACTATTAAATCATAAAGAAATAATCAGTTTTTATGCTCTTCTATAAAAACAAAATTGTTTACACATGACCTTTTGCACTAAGAGTAGCGTTGTATCAAAATGAAAATAATCTCTATTCTGTAACTGATTACCCTTAAAAAAAGCTCAGTGAAAAAGAGGCTAGTGAAAGTTTAATCTGTCTTTATGTAAGCTGAAAATAATCTCATGATAAAAAAATTAACTTGATTTACTGAGCTCTTAACTAATATAATAATTCTTTAAAAACTGCTTTGTTTATATTTCAAAATATTATACTTATTCTTAGTAAAATTTCCTTATAAATAAAATTTTAAAAAATACTGCGCTACTACTACCAGGAAGGGTTTAGTACTTATCAAGGAAGTACTGTTTCAAGGCCAATGGTTTTGCAAGGAGGTTATAGGACCGATGGCCATGTTTTTACAAAGAGTACTCACTTTATGGGGACTGAGTGTGCCTCAGGAATGTCTTCTGATCCCAGGATCGATCCTTATATCATGTAACAGAATATATAATTACCTATCATTATATAACCTATATAATTACCCAAAATTAATTAAATAAATAATTAAGAAATTCAATGTAGTAAATATAAATTAATGAATCAATTACAATGTTTTGGTTCTCTTATTAACTAATAAAATAATAGAAACAACAAAATATTGAAATAAAATCACCCTCAACCGAGAATAGCAACTAACAATTTTTGGCTTGTTTCGAAATAACCGCCCATGGAATCCCTATTATTTATAACCATTTTATTTATAAAACGGAATCTCTCGGAAATAGAGTTATATATCTCTAAGAAATATATCTAGTTGAGGTACAGTTATGAGAATCAGTATTGACTACTATGTCCAATCCAAGGCCAGGAACATCGCACCCCGAAGGACGTGGCCTTAATACACGGTGGGCCAGACCCCCTTACCGTGCACCCCCCCCACATCCCTATAAATTGCATATCGTTGTGTTCCTTGTAACTATTTATTAAAAAAAAGCCAATGTTCCCACAAAAAAAAGTGAACGCACTGCCCCAAAATGGCGTCCAAAGATGGCGGATTGACGACTTTGACTTTAGTTAGTTTTTTGGTCACTGCGAATCAGCATTTGGCTTAATTTCCTCATAGTTGGTCTTTTATTAAAGCTGAATAGTCATAGAATAATAAACCATGAAGAAATATTAAAAAATAATTGGCTTAGACTATGAAAAACACTACTAAAGTCAATTTTTTTAACAAAAAAATTTTCAAGTTAAAAATCAAGCGTCATTTGTAATTAAACGGCCTACAATAACGCAAAACGTGCTGATATAAACCATCTGGAGAATATATTTTTCTTTCCAAAACGCTGATTATTTTTTAAAAACTTTTGAACAGTTCCGTAGAAAATGCACTTATGCGGCAGAAAAGCGGTACTGGCGTGGGTGCCTACAGGCCTCTACCACACCATTCAGTACACATAAATGGCTTAGTTAAAGTGATATAATAACATTTTTGGTACATTATTTTGGTTTTATTAACGAACAAATATTAATGCAATAATTTAATTGTAAAAAAAAAAAATTAAAATTTTTTTAAAAAATTTATTATTATTTTTTTTTATTTAACCTTCTTTATTTCTACACGTAGGTCGTTTAAGAAGACCTTGATTGTAAAAATGATACAATTATAATAATAAAACTTAATTAAAAACTTTGCTAAATATCTTGATTTTTTTTTATTTAACGTTTGCAATTTAACATTTGTTGACAGGCGCAAATACATATTTAATAGACAAAAAAAAAAAAAAAAAAAAATTGTGTTTTCTATATTTACTGATTCTTAAAGGTAATTAAAATTTATATATACTTCCCAGGAAATGAGTCGTATTAATACCTGTTTTATAAACTAAAATAATATATACCTAATCTGAACTATATATAATGAATAGCTGCTGGGTTGTATAGTAAAACTCATATATCACTAATTAAAAAATTAATTTTTATTTCCTTTATTTTGTGCGGAAGTTGGACTATATCATAAATAAATAGGAAATTTTATTATTGAATGAATTATTCTCTCTGCACAAAGAAAGATAGAAACGGTGACGCTATAAGTTCTTCTATAAGCCAGAACTGATTGTTTGGATTTGGTCTTGAAATGAGGAAAAAGGCGAAATTGAACCCGAAAACTGGAAAAATATATTAAGCGAACGAGAAAGAAAGTGCCAAAACCTAAGAAGTTGAAAATTGAGACTGGCTTCACTTTAAGGCAGGTTATAGAGAAGTCTATATACAACGAAAAATATCTCTCTATCTCCTTAGTGCCTTACTCTTAGGATTGTGCTAATATCTAATTGTCTTTCAGAAAAGCAGGTTTTCATTTTAGATTCCTTAAAAAATCGTTTGCAAATGCACTAAACAGAAGGAGAGCTATGAGCTATAATTTTCTCGATATACCTCTCTATATCCTGCTTCAAAGTGAAGATAGTCCCGATGTGCACCTTCAGCAATCGAAAATAAAGTGATTTTTACCATAATAAACCTACATCGTCCACTTAATATCATCCAAACTGCAATTGACCCCCTTTTAGCAGCATGTTGAAGTATTCTCTTCATCTGTCTACTATACATTCGTTTAGCCATATAATGGATACTGGTACTTTTTATCTTTTCCGAGGTTTTGGCACTTTCTTTCTCGTTCGCTTAATATATTTTTCCAGTTTTCGGGTTCAATTTCGCCTTTTTCCTCATTTCAAGACCAAATCCAAACAATCAGTTCTGGCTTATAGAAGAACTTATAGCGTCACCGTTTCTATCTTTCTTTGTGCAGAGAGAATAATTCATTCAATAATAAAATTTCCTATTTATTTATGATATAGTCCAACTTCCGCACAAAATAAAGGAAATAAAAATTAATTTTTTAATTAGTGATATATGAGTTTTACTATACAACCCAGCAGCTATTCATTATATATAGTTCAGATTAGGTATATATTATTTTAGTTTATAAAACAGGTATTAATACGACTCATTTCCTGGGAAGTATATATAAATTTTAATTACCTTTAAGAATCAGTAAATATAGAAAACACAATGTTTTTTTTTTTTTTTTTTTTGTCTATTAAATATGTATTTGCGCCTGTCAACAAATGTTAAATTGCAAACGTTAAATAAAAAAAAAATCAAGATATTTAGCAAAGTTTTTAATTAAGTTTTATTATTATAATTGTATCATTTTTACAATCAAGGTCTTCTTAAACGACCTACGTGTAGAAATAAAGAAGGTTAAATAAAAAAAAATAATAATAAATTTTTTAAAAAAAATTTTAATTTTTTTTTTTTACAATTAAATTATTGCATTAATATTTGTTCGTTAATAAAACCAAAATAATGTACCAAAAATGTTATTATATCACTTTAACTAAGCCATTTATGTGTACTGAATGGTGTGGTAGAGGCCTGTAGGCACCCACGCCAGTACCGCTTTTCTGCCGCACAAGTGCATTTTCTACGGAACTGTTCAAAAGTTTTTAAAAAATAATCAGCGTTTTGGAAAGAAAAATATATTCTCCAGATGTTTTATATCAGCACGTTTTGCGTTATTGTAGGCCGTTTAATTACAAATGACGCTTGATTTTTAACTTGAAAATTTGTTTGTTAAAAAAATTGACTTTAGTAGTGTTTTTCATAGTCTAAGCTAATTATTTTTTAATATTTCTTCATGGTTTATTATTCTATGACTATTCAGCTTTAATAAAAGACCAACTATGAGGAAATTAAGCCAAATGCTGATTCGCAGTGACCAAAAAACTAACTAAAGTCAAAGTCGTCAATCCGCCATCTTTGGACGCCATTTTGGGGCAGTGCGTTCACTTTTTTTTGTGGGAACATTGGCTTTTTTTTAATAAATAGTTACAAGGAACACAACGATATGCAATTTATAGGGATGTGGGGGGGGGGTGCACGGTAAGGGGGTCTGGCCCACAGACTATAAGTGACTTCTATCTGACCTCTGCTCGAGATATTTGCTCATCTTCGTTGGGCGTGGCCCCAGAAAGTTAATTCAACTATTTCAGTCCCCCGGTAGAAACTTATTATTATTGTTTTTGATAAAATGATCATTATGCCAATTTCAAAAAATAGTTATATGCTATTTAATTGGAGCCTCTCATCATTTGAGATGAGAGCCTTTGTGGTATTATTTCCTAATATATATTCTCTTCCCTGCTCTCGAATCTCTCTTGAAAATAGGTATGATTACCTATGCACCAGTAACTGACATGCTTAAAGAAATGTTTTTGAACTTTTACGTGTAAAAACTTAAATAAGAATTTTACTGTATTTTTCTGTTATTCTTTTTAAAGAACTACTTCTCACCTTATCCAGACACCTTTGTAATCCACGAAATATCCATCAATATTTTAAAAAAATGTTAATTCAATGTTTTGTTGCATCCGTAGCTGATATTTTTTTGATTTGGAATGTTTTTATAGATGAAAGGGATGAAAACAACGATGTAATTATGCGAATTAAATTTTATATTCTTCATTTTAAAATAGATATTAATAAAAATTACCTTTAACTTATTATAGAATTAACTTAATTTTGTTTGTCGGCTGAATTGAATAGATAAATACTGGCTGGTCACTGTTAAGAATTCCAATCAATTCCATGTCTTTATTTTATTGAGTATTAATAGTCTACCACATTGAAGGGCATCGGTACTAGAGCTATAGTATCCATTCATACTATCTGTACATAAGAAAGGAAAATAAATATAAATAACCAAAGTAAGAAAAAAAAAATATAAATAAAAAGAAAAAGTAATATACAAGATAAGTGAAATAACATATTAAAGCCGAATGATAATAAACTAAATAAAACACATTCACACCTATGTACAATATTTACATTGGCCCAGGGGACTCTGAATCCATATTGTAATAAGTCCCCCAAATATGGAAGCCAAAGCAGGACTCCAGGAGATCTCAGTGCTTCTCTCCCAGCCGCGTCACTGGTATTGTAACCCTTTATATTAAGCATATCTCTTTGAATTTAAGCGACTACAGGCCTGCCCCATTATAAGATTAACGCCCTTTAAATTTCCAATTCCTTCATTAAGGTATTTAAAAAAAAGGATTAAACATAATCTAAAAAAATGAAACAAAAATTTTAGAACAAATGAAAGTAGTAGAAAAAGGCAAACATAAGGTATGGTGTCCTTATTGATATATGGTTATTCCTGAGGCACTGAGTGGACCATGAGGGACCTTCCCAATGTGCCACCTTTTATTTCGGTTATGGTTTCCGGCATTATTAAAGTTAAACAGACAAATATACAAGGAAAATAGAGAAACCAAAAATTTATAAAATATTGATCTGGAAGATTTTGAAAACTTACACCCGTTTTTTTGAGGAGGATGTCAGCTATTGCTACTTTTACTCAGCTTATACTTGTACTCAGGTACTAGTGTTTTTACCCTAATCATTGAAACATTGGATATAAGCCAACTTGGAATCTCTCCTTCTTTCAATATAGCAATTTCTTTTCTCCGATATACTCAATTCATTGCCAATCTATCGTTCTCAACTGATTCCTATAATGTCTGGATAAATAGCTGTAAACGCCCTCCAACAAAACTATCTTTGCGACTTTTTAATTGAAAAAATCAGTATCCTTTTGAAATTCACCTCTGAACTTGGTATATGCATTGTTATCTTAGTGAACTGAAATGCAGAAGGGTGTTCGGGAAAATTTCTTACAACTAAATATTGAACTCGATGAACCGTTCAGCTAACTGTATAAAACTTCAGAACTCATATCGTAGGCACCATGTTAAAGTAAGGAATGTGCTGACGATGTGTATAAAAGAATTATTTTGAAGAACACAGGAATCTAATATCAGGCCTTTCATGGGATTTCGATGAGCATAGTCATTTTAATTATTATAAATTAATCAAGTTTTATAAGTTAGTTGACAGAATGAGTTGCTCCAATGTTACTATTTTTGGAGTAAAACCATTTTAGCGATATTTCTTTTTGAAAAATTTATAATATCTGTTCAGACAGTAAGTTGATTCCAGGGTAGGTGATTGCAGTGCCAGCTATAATAAATTTTTCAAGTAGAAATATCCCTAAAATTATTAATGAAAAATTGATGAATTAAAGGAAGTTGAAGTACTTCCTTATTTTGAATACCTTCAGTGATCATAGCACGCCCTGACGCCCCCACATGTTTGGGTTGAAACGTCGTTACTAATAAAAACTTTATAATGACTGCTTCCTGAATATTTATCACCCATTAATAAAAAATGTTAAAATTGGAGTTAATTAAAACTAAAAGGTCCATATTAAAGTTACAGAAAAGCATATCTCATACTTTGCCTAAACGTGTTCCGTTAGTTTTCTCCATGAGCTGTTTTTATTTTGAACAGTAGAGCCAATGTAAAGGAATGAGTATCATGTCTTGACGGAGTTATTTACAAACATTATGAGATGTAGCATCTGCTTTAAAAGCTTTCTGTTGACAGAGCTCCTGTTTTCTCCGTGATTTGATAATTGTTTAAGAAGCTGAGCAATACAACCTAGGAAATAGACATTTTTTCGCCTCTAGAGGCAGCTTGTGCTTTCCAAAATTAAATACGGATGTATAACCCACAGTTCGGCTGCTACAGGCACATACACACAACCGCAGGCGGATCTAGGGGGAAAGGGCATTCGGGCTGAAGTCTCCCCTCTCCCCCAAATGGTAAAATATAACCATGTTATATAGAAAAAATATATTAAAAACTATCTCTTAAACTTTTATTGTTAGTGTTATTACATTTATAGGACTTCAAGAATCGCTAAGACACCATGACATATCTATAGTTATTTCTTTCTTTTTTCTTTCAAATTAATCGTCGTTATATGTATGAGAAAAAAATCCGGACTGAAGCCCCCCTCCCAAAAAATTAAATCCTGGATTCGCTAGTGCACGAAACGAACGAAAACTATTCCTAAGCACACTCTAAACAATTTTTAAACTTTTCCAAGCAATCAAACTCTCCAAAATATTTCATCAACAGCTTCTTCATAGATATACAAAATATATTAAAAGACTTTCCATATTTCAAAAGCGGTTTCAAATGTGTTTAACTTTCTCGGGTGTATAATTGTGGCTGCTATCATTAGCTGTTTTTAATTACTAAAGACCGGATCATCGAACGGTAAAAAAACGAAATATTTAAAATTATGTAATTAACAACTAAAAACGTGCAAAAATTTTCTATTTTGATACATGGAAGTTTGAGCGAACCTTCTTAAACTTCTGAATTGAATTAATGTGTAACGAGATAAAAAAATTAAAATGCTATATTGAAAATTAAATTTCTTAGAGTTTTGAGGAAACTTTAGAAGTATATGAATATTTAAGATTTTCAAGCTTTTAAATATTACTGTTGGTGATTTTTTTTTAAATTACTAAAAAAATATTTTGGAAATTCTAAAAAGCTCTTCCTAAAAAAAAATTCAATATTCCAATAGAAAAAGTTTTCTTAGTTTTTCTAAAAATGCGGGCTTATCTGTGATTATTTATTACACCTGGTCGATTTTTCGGAGTCCTACAGGATATAACTTTTTTTTATCTAATTTCAATTCGAGGTAATTTAATATGCTGTTTTTAATTTAATGACTAGATTTTACTTTCGGTATTACTCAATTTTTTGTTTTTAATAATGGAATTACTTCAACTCATTTTAAAGACAGAATTGATCCTGAAAAGCTAAAAAGTGAATAAAAATTAAAGTTAAAAAAAATAACAACAAATGTCGTTCTAACAAAACAGCTTATTCCAGGAAGACTTATTGATTCGGACATAAAATTTCTCTGTTCTGTGGAATGTATGATCAACTGTGAAATCATGTTGCTGATCCATCAATGTCCTCAACTATCTTCGACGTTATCGTCTGGGTATTCCCATGGAATAGAACGATTCCAACTGTTTGTTTGAAGTGGAAAGAATTTATGAATAATAATGAAATTTATACCATTTCCAATTATACGTTTCCTTCACTATAATTAACCACAGTCATTTCATAGTTCATAACGATAGTTTATAAAACGTATTGTCTTCATTACTAACGTTGAATACTCCGCAATTAATTAATTTTATTTATTCTATTATTTCTTTCCTAGACGTTATATCCGTCGATGATTCAGAACTTTGCATCAGCAACTATGCAACTCTTTACTTCATTGAAGGGAGCCGTTCCCAGAAGACAGCTTGATCCGCAGTTCTCAGAATGGATCTGTATCCAATCTAGAAGTTCGATCGCTTCTGGGAACACTATCAAGAACAGATTCTTTAGCCACGCAACAATAATAATGGCCTCCACTAATTTGGCTAGTCCCAGCAAAACTCTCCGGAAGTCGATCCTTGCGATTCGAGAAACATATTAAAAATTCCAGAGGGTCGACATGGGTATCAACGTACTTGAATGAGGTTAGTACCGGCTTGAAAATACAATATTGATACATGCGTTTAGTAATGTTTAGTGTAAAAAGATAATTTGGTACTAGTTCACAAGAGTTCCGCACGGATTACGCGTGGTTCACAATCACTTCGATCACACTTGTTCATGGAATCCCGAAAACAGCCGAATGTTGTCGTCTTTTATGACGTCAGCTATTGTCCCTCTTAATGCATTTTTGAAAGAAAAAAAACGTATTCTCTTCGTGGAACTTCCTTATTAAAAATGTATTAACAAATTGTGTATTTACTTAATTAGTTAATTATTAATTTGCATTATAACGGTCATTACTGTAAAAGAAAAAGGAAACATATATAAAATAATGTTTGAGTCTTTCTTCAAGGCCTGTAAAAAAAAAATTCTTTTAGAAATAAAATGTTTATTGACACGTGCTTACATGTTGTGGCTGTAAATACGCATATACTGTTGTATATTATCTATTATAAATTGAATAAAAGAGTTTTTTATCATTTGGATAATAAATAATCCGAATGGCGATTATTGTAGTCATTCGTAAAATAAAAAAATAAAAAAATCGTGTTTATTTTCGAGCAAGGAATTAACGTATTGAGGAAAGAACTGAAGAAGAATATCTGATAATTCCGAGATAATGAATAATGGAAATCATAAATTAGAAAAATATTGTGAAATAGCATTCAGAGATGTAATAATTAAATGTTTTTATCTATTAATATTCCTTTTTCACATATATATAATATATGTGCATGTTCGATTCAGGTTTCATAATGTGTAGTCTAAATTTCGAATTTAAGTCCATTCCTTAAATAACCTTAATATAACTGAACATGGTTAAGGTTATAGAAGTACTTAAATGGCTGGAAAGTTAATCGTAACTAATTCAAGAGATCGGTCGCCTTTGTTCTCTGTCGTATAAACCCGAAGGCATTCGGGATTCCATGAACAAGTGTGACCAAAGTGATTGTGAACCATGCGTAATCCGTGCGGAACTCTTGTGAACTAGTACCGATAATTTAATAACAAAAGCAAATTTAATAATTTCCTTTTGAGTAGGAAAGAGCTTTTATGAGACCAGCGCGTTTTGTTCAGTAAATTTGAAAACAAAAATACTTTTTTTCCTCGGCTATAATAAGAATATTTTATTTAATCTAGTTAATTTATTTTCTTTGCCCATTGCATCCTTGTTAAGCAAATAAAGAATTTAAGGAGATATAGGTACCAGTTCTGAAGCACTACTCTTTCAGCCATCTTGGTTTATGCTAGGTTATCCACAATGTTTCAGATAAGGTTTACGACAGATAGCACCAGGCAGCGCCACTATTGCAGAGGGGTAGTCTTGTCAGCTGTTGACCCCCTCCACCTTACGTTCATGACAAATAATTACCAAATACAAACTTTATAGAATATTTATTATGAGCTTTTTTTTTTTAAACTTGTCGACTTTTTTTGCCTCTAGTACAGAAACTTTCTATTTTCGATTTTATTTATAGACTCATATTACCTCCATCAATTTGTTTCCATTATATATTTCTTATATTATTTATGATTATTGTGTTTATATATTGCCTGTTTTTTATCTTCGAGATTTATCATTATTAATGTTTTTTATTAATGTAAGTTTTGTTTTAATTGTGGCACTTTATGTGTAGTTTTATTATTTATACGAAGAAAGTTAAAGCAATTTCACATTTTGTTTCCCACCAATGATAATCACAAACTCCCCGTGTACTATTTTGGATTAGTATCCACAATAACTAGGAATAACGATACTTAAGAAGCAAGAAATTCAATTAAAATCCATTTGTGGATATTCAGATGGAAAGTAAAAACAGTATTCAACAAGATTATGATGCAAACATTTATATAACAGTTTGATACTAGAAAAATAATAAATGAAATCCTAACACATTACCTATGTCCAATATTAATACAATTAAGGAAGAATGAAACAATTGATAATTTTCTATAAGCGTTTTAATGATGACTGAGGGTTATACTTTTCAATTATATGTTACTTAATCAAACAGATTTTCACTCTAAATCAGGTACATACTGGCATTACGAGATTCTAAAGAAAATATTTCAGGATCATGTAGGAGCAAAAGTAAAAATAATGGTGGAAAAAACTTTTAAAAAAGGCGGGTAATATTGTAACCTAAACGATATAATTTTTATATTTACTTAAAATGAAGGTGAGGTGGGGATGACAAGAGCCGAAAAGACTACCCCTCCGCAAAAGTGGCGCTGACTGGTAAAATATCTGTTGTATCTGAAACATTGTTGATAACCTGACATCAACCTGAAAGAGTAGTGCTTCAGAACTAGTACCGAAATACATGACTTTTACTTATCACACTTCTTGAAAATACTAGATAATTTTTAATTACTTGATTATTATGGGTGTTAAAGTTATTAAAATAATTTTATAAAAGAGTACTGCCATATTTTATACCATTCCGTAAATAATGGATTAAACTGTTTTCAACATATTGCGATTCTCCTTGTCTTCTTCCACATAAGTATGAAAATGTAATTTTTTAATATCAGTAATCAATGCAATACATAAAATACGTTTGATTTGTAAAAACTTCAGGAATAAGTTTCAAAGATTAAGAAATTTGTAAACATGAGTTTTCGTTACCGTTTCTCACCATCTTCGATTTATAATGTTATATGATACATAAAACTTACATTTTTTATAACAATAAAAAACGTAACATATAAAAAATCCTTTGTATACAATAGAAATAAGTTATATTGTTTATAACTTGTTTGTGTAAAAAAAAAATATTAAAATTTCGAAATACTTATAATTGTAATCTGTAATTTTTGGTGAACTACTTTTATTTTTCAAATTGGCTTGGATCGATGAAATAGGAGTAATAAAAAAGCGATTCTTTCACTATTTTCCTTCAATTTTTTTTACTAAGCCAACTAAATGTTTTATAGAACTTCTTCCGTCTACAGTAGAAGTTCGGAAGATTATGAGATCACGATAATAAAGTGTCGGCTAACAAGAGCAGCACGAATATAATTATTTGAAGTGATATCGCTGATGCTGAAGGTTTTTAGGCAGGTTATACCCGGAGCTTTAGGAAATTATTTCTTTGCATTAACATTTCCTTGTTGGGACATACTTTTATTTTTGTTCTTTAAAATCTCATTCTCGGAGTTTATCTGGACCGCCGCCTTACGTGGAATTACCATATACATAATAAACTGACCCAAACATACGCAAGGTTAGCAATGTTATATCCCATAGTAAATAGAAAATCTAGTTTAAAACCAGAGACAACTGTTCTTATTCATAAAACCATACTAAGACCCTTGCTAATGTACGGATGTGAAGTCTGGGGAGCCGCTTCAGCTACGAAAAGAAAAAAACTACAATCCTTTCAAAACAAGGTATTAAGAATTGCAGTAGATGCCCCCTGGTTCATAAGAAACGCTCAACTACATCGAGAACTAAAATTGGAAACAATAGATGAATTCATCAAAAAAAGATTTAAAAAATTCCATACGCAGCTACCAGCAGTTAAAAGCGCAGTGGCCTACAACTTAAGAAACCCAACCTCGTCTCGAAGACTGAAGCCCAGACTGATCCAAGACATCATGTTATGAACAATTAATAATATTCTCTTTATTAATTGTAATTATTCAATAATTATAATATATAAATAGTTAGGGGTGTCTTTTGCAAAGACTATACCCCACCAGAACAAATTGTTAAAAATCATCAAATTGTTACAACAACCATGTAAGGCCCACCAGACCGATCTGGTAATAAATAAATTTAAAAAAAAAATCTCATTCTCCAATTTTTAAATTTTTATTCGAGCGGTTAAATTGCGAATACCCTTATTAAGACGCCATTTTTTCCTTTGAAATATAATCTGAAACAGGTTGACATTCTGAGTTCAAATCGGATTCCAAGTGTTCATAATTGAACTAAGCTATTGAACATTGGATTGCTCTCAAAATATGAGACATCGCTGGTTCCCTGATGTCCGTAATTGAGGAACTTTTCACGCAAAATCTTTTTCTCGATCCTGTCCGTGTCCGTTATAGAGAAAATATTCAGAATTCCATGTATACTGCAAAATTATTTTACTTAGACAGGAATTATAATATTGTCCGCTTTAGAAAAGTGTCTTTAACGGAAAGTTATTCATTTCATAAATTGATAAAAAAAAAGTGAAAATAAATTTGATTTTCTACCATATTTATTTATAAAGAACATTCAACCTTTCATAATAATTGCAGTCGAGTATTGAAGAAACATTTTAATTATTCGACTCTCTTTAATATTCATTGAGGTTAATTACTCTCTAGAGACGTACAAACTTCCTCGACGCTTAGAAGGTCGATAATTTGGTTCGCCTCACCTACTTAAAACTTTTCGGCTTCATGAAGAAGTTACAATGCTCTTACTATATAATTTATTTCCATCGGCGGGTCGGTTGAAGGAACCTTGTGAATATTTGCTGCAGATGTAGCAAGGTCCTTGTCCCGATGAAAGCGTTTCACTTACCTCCCTGACCTCCAGAATTTCCATAACAAAAGGCAGCCATCTTTTTCCCATTGTCTTATTCTTGCCGATGGTAGAATCCTCTTTGTGCATCTCTAAAAACATCTCAATTTAGTGCTTATTTTATTGACAACTATTGTCTTACAACTCTGATAGAATTATTTGCGTTGCATGATAATTTTAAGCATTGATTTGCATGCAATCGAGACACATTCATCAAGCATGTATCCATTAACAATTATCTGCTTTAGGGTGAGGGGAGGTGTTAAAAATCGTGTAACATAAAAATAGAGTTAAGAGGAAAAAAAAAGAAATAGATGTAAAGAAAAAAGTTTGGTGGCAGTTCTTGTCAGTTAAGTATTTTTATTTTTATTTGTGCTGACATTGCGGCCTAAGTTTGAAGCCTTCGTTAGGGGTAAGCGAAGACAAGAACACAACGTAATAATAATAAGAAAGAGCTAGAAAATTCATAAAAAATAAATTGATACAGATGAGTTATAAATAGATAAAACAATAGTGAGCCATCTATTTTTTTTTCACATCATTTGTTTTTATTTATTTTATTACGAATTGTCTTCCACTTTATTATCATCATGTTATCTAGTCTTTGCTTGGACTTAAAGTAACCATAAAACTTTATATTTTAACATAATTATTTAAATTGTGAATTAGATTATTTATTTATTATTCAATAAACTACAAAATGTTCATTGATCCTGCTGTTTATTCGACGTTTCGATCCCGTTTTTTTTTAAATCTAACAATGGGACTCTAACAACCTCTTCGATGATAGAACAACAAATAGCTCAATCGGTACACAATTATGCATCCATATGTTTCAAATGACAATTATTTTGAAATTGTTTGTGTCACACAAAATCGGTGTATGTCTGGCCATAGGTATCAAGGCTTTATTTTAAAAGTATGTTGAATTTTGAAAAATGAAACAATTGTGTACCGATTGAGCTATTTGTTGTTCTAGCATTGGCGAGGATAAAAAACTGGATCAATAAACATTTTGTAATTTATTGAATAATAAGTAACCTAATTCCCAATTGAAATGATTATGTTAAAATATAATACTCAATCGTCGAGTCAAGAAATTTTGTAAAAATATATTTTAGTTGCTTGGCAATAATAACTTCCAGTTGTTAACAATTCGAGTATATTTTTAACGTTCAATAAATCCCACCAAATTACCTTTACCCTTCGTCGTAAACCAACGACTTCCTGTCCTACAGTTTCCTTTAACAATACTCCACTTATCCCTGTTGAGCAAATCCGATACCTAGGACTCCACCTGGACAAACGACTAACTTGGAATCCTCATACTAGACTGAAACGACAAGAAACCGCTCGACGTTTCCGATTACTTCAGCACTTACTAGACAAACGCTCTAAACTTCCCATTAATTACAAAAGACTTATATACTTGACTATAATAAGACCTATTTGGACTTACGGAGTTGAGCTATGGGGCTCCACTAAACCATCGAATTCCTCTCGCATCCAATCCTTACAATCCAAAATCCTTCGTAAAATCCTCAATGCTCCTTACTTTGTCACTAATAAAATTATCCATAAAGATCTTAATGTTCCTTATGTTTCAGATCTGGCCCAATCCAGATACCTATCCTTCCATAATAAACTTCAGAATCATCCCAACCCTCTCGTTTCTAACCTTGCTTCCTCTTCAATTCCTGATAACCCTCCGAGGCGTCTGAAAAGAAGATGGCCCCGTGATCTCCTAATATAGTCATATCATTAGAGTGCTACCATTGGGTAGTTACTCAGCAAGTGTATTCATGTCATTATATCAATTATGTCCAAATTTACTTGATGTATTTATGTAATACAGTTGTAAATGTCATAAAGAAATAAAAAAAAAAAAAAAATTTTTAACGTTACATGTTAACAGGCTAGTTTACGTTTCGGGACCTTTATTCCCATCTTCAGAACTGCAATTCCAATACTCTTGTGGATGCAAGGCTAAAAATTTTTTTAAGTTACAATATTGTGCTTGTTACATTACATATTTGTATTATGTTTGTTACAATAAATTTGTAATTACCTTAATTTTAATAATAATAATAATAATTGTAACAAACATAATACAAATATGTAATGTAACAAGCACAATATTGTAACTTAAAAAATGTTTAGCCTTGCATCCACAAGAGTATTGGAATTGTAGTTCTGAAGATGGGAATAAAGGTCCTGTAACGTAAACTAGCCTGTTAACATGTAACGTTAAAAATATACTCGAATTGTTAACAACTGGAAGTTATTATTGCCAAACAACTAAATTAAATTGACAACTTCCCAGGAAAAAAGAAAAAAGTAAAAATATATATTCTTCAAAATGTATGCGTCATCCGATGAATAGATTACCTGTCCCGACTCTGTACTCATCACAGTATTGTTTTAGTAGAATTCTTTTTTTATTCAAAATTTTGTTTTTCGTTCGATGCATACTTTCTTTATGAAGAAATAATCCTATTAGATAATATAATTTTTTGTTTTTCTCTTGGTTTTGCATTTTTTGTTCTTTATCATTTCAAACCGTTTTTAAGAATATAATTTCCTCAGTTTAAAACGACCAGATATTTTGTAAAAATTATATCAATATCATTTACATCATTATAAGATTTAAATTATCCTCTTCCTGTCTTTATTGACTTTCATGGAATCGAGTTAGTCAATTGTCAATGATATTCTTGGAAAGATGTTGTTCCTTCACGAAATACTGTTGTTGTTTCGCCATTTATCATTTATATTATTCGCATAGAGAGTTCAAAATGTTCTCTAAAATAATGTTTGGATACTTCGGTTTAACGTTTTTGTGTGTTCCAATTTTTGCCATTTCCAAAGAAATGACTGATTATGTTACCGACCGATTCTAGCCTAAGTGCGAAGATTTAGTGACTTTTTGCACATAGCTGTCATAGTTAAACAAAACACTCCTTTACTTTTATATCCTCGCAAGTTCATACAATTTGAGTTGTTGGACTTACCTCGCTTAGTTTTATTAACCATCTGATCAATTAGTCCAGTGAAAGAAGTCATTAAGTTCCAGATAGTGAATTTTTGCGTTCTACAGTAACCTTATTTATTGAACAAGAATTTCAATAAGTAACTTGATGACTTTTTGCTCTGTAAAGTCAAAACATTGTGTAATTAGTGAAACTATGTTTTACATATAAAAGGATTCGTATGATTCTAATGAGTTATCGTATTGATAAATATGATCGAAATTAACAACTGCGTACCTTCAGGTTTAAATCAACCAAAAGTGTACTTTTCCCAATAAATCGACGATATATTATATTTGAAAGTATTGTGCTTATTAAAACTTCAGATTGATATTTTATGACACAATATAAGTACCAATGCATTGTATTTCGGTATTTTACATATTTGCGTCCATAAAACAAAAATTTTTCTATGAATTAAAACTTCATAATAGCTGAATTCGAATTCTATGTTATATTAAGTTTATGTTAATAGTAGTCAAATTAGCCATTACTAAATTCTCATGTTATACGTTTGTTTAGAGTTATACTACAAAGTGTATGAAGATATAAATATATTGCAGTTTTATCTTCACTCTTCTGTACAGCTGTGGTTGTGTCTTGAAGAAGTATTAGAACGTGCCTAATAGGTCATCGTTAACATATTTTAAATAGTGCATCACTTCCCCATCTGTCATATATTGTACAGTTTTTCATACGTAAAATAGGTGACGGGAGTAATTTAAACGTTTTAAGGTGGAAAAGGTACGGCGGGAGATATTGGACACATATATGTGTTTTTCCAGTAAAGCTTTTGATCTAAGGTTATTCAAAGGTTTTTGATGTGATAAAATACTATGGTATTATCATTTTTGTGTACGGGTGGAAAGCTGCTCTGGGGCCCTCCCACTTTAATCTGGGAAGAGAACCTACCAATAGAAGGCCGACAGACTAATATAGTGAAAATAATGAAAAAAGAAGATATTTGAAAAAACAAAATTGAAAATTAATTTGTTGTTTAATAGCAGGAATGGCATGCACGTGTGTGATATGCCATCTCTGCAAAATCCCGTGTAGCCGAAAGGCAAGGAAGGGAGGCATAAATAAATAAATATGGTATTATCATGTAGGAACAGAGTTGGAATATTAAGAACAGTTTTAAGGAGCTGATTGGAGCCTATTAAGATTGCCTTCATCTTTTCGGGAGTATATTTAAGTAATAACAATATAATTTTTTTTTTTTTAAATAATAATATGAACAATTATTATACATGTTTTCATGAGAGTATTTTACTTGCAAAATCGACAACCTATTCTTAATGTTTATATATTGTTGACTTGTTTGAACTGACCTGCTTCGATTCTCTATTAATAGAATGTATGTTGGAGTATATTGC
The DNA here is from genome assembly GCA_928085145.1 of Nezara viridula. Lineage (NCBI taxonomy): Eukaryota > Metazoa > Arthropoda > Insecta > Hemiptera > Pentatomidae > Nezara > Nezara viridula. Next base: position 74,518,366 of record OV725082.1, read on the forward strand.
AAAATTTCCGACAAAACTGGGATAAGTGGATTTGAACTAAATAGCAAAACCTTTGTTCTTAACTACTCCTATCTATCCATCCGATTTAATGAATTGTTCATAGATTAAGTTGTACGATTTTTATCTTTTATATATTGCTGTATCGTTTGTTTTTTGTAAACTGTATTCACCGAAATAAATCATGCGTTTGGGTAATGAAGTTCTTGTTTGTGTGTGCAATGCAGTATCAATGAAGGGTTGATATGTGTGAGTTATTTAATATTTCGTTTGATTGACTGAGCTCACTTCTACTATTTACGAATTATCTTTGTATTTTAATATATAAAATTTACTAGTACATATTAATTAATTGATAATGGTATAATGCTTCTATTACTTCCGTGGAGAATTAAGCATATTTTAAATCTTTATATATTATTTCTCAAAGATATTTTTTCCTCGGTACGCCGTAATCACATCAACACTTTAATCAGATCCAATGATTGGACATTCGTTTTGAATATTACCTTCTCCTTCAGTGCTGAAATACTAAAATGTCTTCCAGAAATGTCAAAAAGTTGTGAAGAAAAGAACACTTTTGTGTGCATAGTTCGAACGTTATACAATTGAAGGTTTATTATACCCATTATAATATTGAAGAATTTCCGTATTCTCTACAAAAAGAAAACAAAATTGAAATGGAACAGGGATTTCTATACTTAACCATTTGGTATGTTCTGGAGAGAAATAAGTAATTATCTCTGGTGTGTCCACTCAAACTACCTTAACAAACTCATTGGATGAATATTCTACTTCTTTTTCTTTAGTGTATATTCTAACGCGTGTCCACAGCACCGCCGTTGTCCATCAACCTGATATATGACTCATATTAGATAAAAATAGTCACAAATTCGTCTCCCGGTGCCGAGGGAGTCTTTTAAATCTCAGCTCGCATCCCCTGGCTCGGGAAAACCCTGTATAGCCTTAACGGCGAGGAAGGGGAGGGACTAAAAAAAAAAAAATTTAAAAAGAGGCACCCAACTTCTGTCGACTGTCGGGCTCCTGAGACTCGTTGATGTTTAGTTTTAAGGCGTTAGACAATTCTGACCCTGAAAGCACTTGTTTCTGGCGTATGTATTTATTGGCTTTCATTAAAATGTCGAACTCCAACGCCTTGCCACCTGCAGCTGGTCCATTCTTCGAAAGAATCTCTAAGCCACTCTCATAGAATTCTCACGCTTCGGTGGCCCTGGTCCACTCCGTCTTTCTGCACATTTCAGTATTATAATCGAATGTAGACTGGAACAGGGCATCCGGTACATCAGACAGTCGCTGGGCAATGGACCAATGCTGCAAAGGAGCCTCCCATTGACAGTGACCTCGGTGCATATAGCATCGCTGTTGATGTATTAGCAGGAACACCGATAATGGCCTTGATACTCCTGCGGATATTAGTATCTGTTCCTTCCAATATCGCAGGACGTATCTTTGTGAGGGGGGCCGTCTGGAGAGGATAGGTAATACTAAGCTGATTACACGGAACTAATAGTATAATTTTTTTTTTTAAGACCTATTTGAACTTAAGGAGTTAAGCTTTGGGGCTCTACTAAATCATCGAATTTCTCTCGTATCCAATCCTTACAATCCAATATCCTTCGTAAAATCCTCAATGCTCATTACTTGTTCACAAATAAAATAATCCATAAAGATCTTAATGTTCCACATGTTTCCGATTTGGCCCAATCTAGATACCTACTCTTCCATAATAAACTTCATAACCATCCGAACTCTCTCGTTTCTAGTTTTGCTTCTTCAACTTGAGAAGACGGTCTCGTTATCTGCCATTTTAGAAATTTTATTAGAATGCTACTAATTGGTAGTTTCTTTACAAGTTTTTTCATGTCATTGTATTTGAAATATCATTAATAAAATAAAAAATAAAACTTAATTTTGTTAAGTATCGTCAACATACGTAATATATATATTCAAGTATGTTTAAGTTTATGATCAGAAGAATAAAAATCTTGATCTCTTTCAGGGTGACACCTTTTTGTTTTGTTAATTCGTGTATTTTCATATCATCTTTCTGTGCAGAGTTTGTGCAGGCTTTAACTGTTGGGTTGGTTGTTGCAGGTTGAACAACAGGATGCACGTGATGGAGGGGGACATGGAGAAGGCGGGGGAGGGCGCCCCCGACCTGGCCCAGCTCTTGGAGGACCAGTCCCGGGCCGATGCCAAGCAGGCCCTCCCCATCGCCGAGGAGCACCGCAACGGCATCCAGAAGGTATGCTTTTCTTTCAGTTTAATGTTTTACTACGAGTCAGGAAAAGTTATGACCTATGTAATTTTGTTTTAAATGAATCGCATTCAGAAAACAAAAACATGGTGTTTGGCCATAACTAGTTAAGTCGAAAAATAGTCCTCACGAGTTCTGTAAATCTTCCAAGCCTTCTAAACACAGTGAAGAAGTTTGTAACTCACAACCATTGTGGTAAATGAGGTCTAAATAAGAACTGTTATTTTACTAATTTCTTCACGATGTTTAGAAGGCTTGGAAGATGATCTCAATTTACAGAACTCGTGAGAACTATTTTTCGACTTACTAGTTATTGCCAGAAACCATATGTATATAGTTTTGCGTCGTGATAAACAATAATTTTCTTTACCCTCTATGCAAGCAATCTCTTCTAACAGCCCTGATGAAGGCCTGAACTTCAGGTCGAAACGTCGGCAAATGTTAAAATGAATATTATTATTTATTTTTCCATTTTTATTTCTGACTGATCACCCCAACCATCCTTCTCTTCATTATTCACGATAGTCAACCATCAAACCCACAATTAATAATTTTCTTTACTTTTTCAATCCTAATTTTTCTTGTTTATTTTTAATTATTACTTTAAAACTAACCAGAAACTGTTTCTTTGCCGATAAAGATGATCCATGTTGTTAAATGTGAAAACATTTACATTAATATGGGTGATAAATATTCAGGACGCAGTGATTATAAAGTTTTTATTAGTGCCGACGTTTCAACCCAAACATGTACACTTGAATACCTTCAGTGCTCGAAACTCGTCCTGATGATGACCCACATGTTTGGGTTGAAACGTCGGCACTAATAAAAACTTAATACTGCGTCCTGAATATTTAACACTCATGGTATTTAGAACAGTCGATAAACTTCCTTCAATAATTTACATCAATGGTAAAAATATTTACTGATAGTCAGTATTTCTGATAGGTGTGGAAGTGAAGAAATAAAGTTAAAAAAAAAAGTGGCACTTCCGGTTAGCCGATTTTAAGTAAAGAGTTGCCGTCATATCTAAGGCACATACCTATCTTAGATACGAAATATCAGTTTCGTAGGACTTTTCGTTTTTGAGCTAGACTGCTAACATACAGACACACAGACCATTTTTCGGAACTTCGTCATTTCGACTCAGGGTACCTCAAAACGTCTATTTCCGTTGAAAACTCAGATTCAAAAATTTTCTCGATCGCAATACTTACCCTTACTATATATTACATATATACGTAAGTGAAAGTAAAAAAAAAGATTAAAAATATTTGTATGTCTAACGAGTGCATTTTAGCTTTGTCGTATAAGTTAAAAATTGGCAATATAGTAAATCTTAAATTTTGTTAGTACAAGGCTTACGTTTGTTATGTATCTTATATGTATGCTATAAAAATAAAAATATAATGTGGCTTTCAGTATTCCAAATTTCTTATTAGGTTATATAGATTTCTTTTTTTGTCTCAAATTTTATGAATGTAGGATTTGGATTAGGTAAAATCCCACTTGCGATCAATCCTTGCTGTATAATATTTAATGTCGGTGTGTAAATATTGTAAAATATTTTGATTTTAATAATTTCGGCAATATTTATGTTACCCACTTTTTTCCCGGATTGTTTTTGTTTTGTCCAAATCCAAGTTTAGAAAAAGTGGATGTTAAAAAAGTTTGGAAACTTTAGCACGACTTGATTCTCACTAATTATATAACTACTCCAGCTCATCTATTGAATTTAATTAAATGTTCTTATATTCAGTTGTCCATTTTTTATCATTAATACATTTTTATTTTATCGTTTATAAATTGCTTATACTTAGATCTGAGTCAAGTTCTTGAGTGTGTGTGCGGTGATATTGTAGGAACAACATACTTGTGGTATATAATATTTTTTTCGCGCTTATTTGTTTCGATTAACTTCAAACACTTGATAGTCAGAATATGCCATCATTAATGGTTCTTATTAAATTTTCCGACGTTTTGTACCAAGCACTCGGGTCGTTACCAGGTCAGCGATTTGTTGGCAGGACAAGAACCACAACTGGTCTGTTCTTGTCTTGCCAGCAAACCATAACCCTGATAAGATGATGACTACTTATATTGCGAAATCATTCTATATTATTCCAAAGAGGTTTGAATAAGCAAGAAGAATGACGCCATTATCTTGTAGGAGTGTCCTCCTTGCTGGAATCCTGGGGTCAAGTGGCTGTTTCCTGGAACTCGTTGATAATTCCAGCAGGTCGTTGTAGACAGTCAGTCTATTAGTTACAGTCATTTCCAGCTTTCTATTAAAAAAGAAGTTTTAAAGCATATATGAGTAAATTTTGTTTTAATGACTCCAAATAAGTATTTTAATTCAATTATTAATTGCTTATTTAGAAAGATTGGGCGCCGGGATAGCTCAGTGGGTGAGCACTGATTTCCAGAACTCAAGGTCCCAGGTTCGAATCCGGCTGATGACTAATAATTTTTCATCAGCCGTGGATCGAACCTGGTGCCGGGAGACCTTCCTGAGGCGCACACCCAGCCTCTATCTATATAAAGTTGGCCCCCTTAATTGAATAATTAATTAAGAAGTAAAACCTGGCGGTTGAGCGTGATCTCGGTCCGATTACTTCTCTGTACAACCGTTGGCCTTGTACTTCCTCACATTGTACTGAACCTTAGACTCTTCATGGGTTGTTAGTGGTACAGGTTTTTTATTTCGAAAGATTTCCAGGTTGTACTAGCGGATCCAGGATTTAATTTTGGGGGGGATTCAGCCCCAAAGATTTTTTTTCATATACATATAGCGATAATTAATTTAAAAAAAAAAGAAATTAATAACCTATATGAAATAGTGTTTAAGTAGTTCTTGAAATCCTATTAAATATTATTACACGAACAAGAATAATTTAAGAGATAGTTTTTAATATATTTTTATATAAAACATGGTTATGGTTTACCATTTTGAAGGGGAAGGTGTTCAGCCCGAAAGCCCCTCCCCGTAGATCCACCTGTGTCAGGTTGTAACTATATTCTGAAAAAATTGAATGATCTAATACCCGAACAAGAACCTTAATTTTCGTTCGTCTTGTATTGATTTAAATGTTTGTTAGTATAATTATATATATTTTAAATTGATTTTTACTAATTAATATGTAGAAAAAGATATTTGTGTTATAATGATTATGTCTTAGCTATTTGGGCCGCTGTATTATTCTTATAATTTATTTGTAAGTGTCCATTAACCTCTTGTTTGAATGAATTTTAGTTTTTTTATCTTATAAATTTCGTTCCTCAGTATTCACTTCTGGAAATATAATCTTCGGCTGTAAATATCCTACTTCCTAAAAAGCATCTGCTATTATTAAAATTAAATGGTATTGTTATATTTCTGCCAATCAATTATTTTTTTTTTTTTTTTTTTTTTTTTTTTCTTACCCTCCAAAAAGTTTATTGAAACAATTACATATATAGTATACAATAATACAATATAAACATGTAATAAATTCCTTCCACTGCCCGAGGGCAAATTAATATTTAAAAGTTGTTTTAATTACTTTTTTAAATTTTAAGTAGAAACGAGAATGTCATGTTTCATTCTAAAATTTTATTGGTGAAAAATTGGTTAGTTTTAATGTCTAGCCATACTTAAATGATTCATACCCGTGTGAGCTCCAGTGTAACAATAGTCCTTTGTTGATTTTTTTTTAACTTTCTCGGAATTGCTTGATAGCTTATTAAAATGCAACATTTTTTTCTTTATTTTCAATGGAAAAAAATGCACAAATGTAAATAAAAATATACATTGTTTGCAATAGAAACTTTTTCCCCCCTTGCTTTGCTCTATACTTTATTGAACATCAGATGAAATTCTATTATTATATTAAAAAAATTTTTTTTTTGTACTTATTTTGCTTCATGTCTCTGTTATTATTTCAACACGTCTTTACCTATAAGTCTTTCTCCCTTAATCTTTTCACCCGTCTGCTAAAGAAAGTTCCATCTTACCTGTTAAATCAAGTTTCGGATACTATGAAAGATAAACATAGCTTCTGATCTTTCAAAACATTGTTTCTATCATTGATTAGTTTTAGCTTCGATCTTAGTTCTTTTTGATTTTTCAAAATCTATATTCGTGTATCAGTGTACGTGACCAGATAATAGGTAGTAGAAAATAATTAATAGAAAAGTGTTTGAATGCGGAAAATATTTTATTGGACACTTGATGGTTGACTTTTGTATATTATTGAGTAAGATGGGTGACGGTCATAAAAAAACTGAAATAGTGAAAACACTTTTTATTTCAAGCCAGCGTTTATAAATTTTATTCACACTGTCTATAATTAAATTTGTATCTTTTTCGTTTTAGCTCTAAAGAAGACCTGCAAAGTTAGGGTCGAAACGTTGTCTTGAAATAAAAATATTTTTTTCACTATTTCAGTCTTTTTATGACCGCCATCCCGTACCATTTCCTTACTCGAAAAATATGTTAATTGTTATGAATATTATGCTTACATTAATTGCATTAGTATTACCTACTCTACTTTTTTTTTTATTGATTTATTGATTTATTTATTTTTTTGTCTTCTCTTTCTTACCTAAAGGTCTTAAGAGACATAACAAGTCCTATTGTGCCAATATAATATTTTGATTGTCAGTCTAAGATGAAATTAAACTGGATAATAATTAAATATTTCAAGATATATTATTATTGAATGTAACTTATACAGAACTTGAACTTGAAATTCTAATAGTTAAAAAATAATGTAACAGTAGTTTCATAACATTTAAATAGTACTAGTATTTTAATTAATTATTTTACTCGTTTAAAGGTAATTCGATTTATTGAATATGTGTATGTGGATTTATTAGCATTTAGATCAAGAAATTAGAACTTGAAAATTGTATACATCATATTAAGAGCCTAAAAAAACTGTCAAAATCTTCCTTGATTCCATTTGTTTCTTCACTTTCTTCCAGTTGTTTGGTAAAATCTCTGGTGCAGAAGCTGATCCAGGATTTAATTTTGGGGGAGGACTTCAGCCGGAAAGCTTTTTTCTTTTTCCATATATATAACGATAAATAATTTAAAAAAAGAAAAGGAAAGAAATTAACTATCTATATGAAATAGTGTTAAAGTGGTTTTTGAAGTTTTATTAAATGTAATTACACGAAGAATAATACTTCATGAGATAATTATAATTTTTAATATTTTTTTCTATAAAACATGGTTATATTTTTCCATTTGGGGGAGGGGCTTCAGCCCCAAAGCCCCTCCAAATGTAAAAAGTTTTAATAATGTAGTATCTTTTATCAAATTATTTCCCTATTTTTATTAATTTTTTCCATTGTCTTATTTATTTCATGAAAAATTGGAATTTGGAGGAAAGCGTATGAAATATGATCAACTATGACAGCAGGTGTCTTGATCGATATAAAGTTTATTTACAGCTCGATTATTAGCTTGTCTGTATCGTTATTATGGTATTATTTTTTTTATTATGGTGTATTAGGAACGCCCAAGAGCTATAATAAGTTTTAAAACGTGTATATGACAAAATAAATGGTCATATCCTGCCGGAAATACGCAAAATATTCGCAAAGCCTTAACAACAGTCTGCTGGATGTGATATAATCTCCCTCTCCCCCACTCCAGCAAGTAGGTTTTGGGCTCTGATAGGCTACGGACTGATTCAGTCCATAGTTTCTCTGCGAAGTCTCTTCAGGCTTATTGAACACTTCTGTCTTATCTATTTCTTCTACGTGGCCTTCCGAATTCCTGATTCCTCTTAATCCAGAAGGTATCGAGAAACCTTCATGGAAAAGGAAAACTGTAGTCCTTTGGCCAATGGTTTGGGTAAGAGGGGAGGAAAAAAATCTAAGGGCTTTAGTAGAAGATGGAAACGTAGAAGACGTTCTGATAGCCAGAAACGTAAGGTTAGTTGTTTGAAAACTTTTATTTCAGAAGCAATTATGTATTTTTAAATTATTTGTTTACCCTTCTGAATTAAAAGAAAAAAAAAATGAAAATTTGAAAAAAAAATTCTGATAGCCAGAAACGTAAGGTTAGTTGTTTGAAAACTTTTATTTCAGAAGCAATTATGTATTTTTAAATTATTTGTTTACCCTTCTGAATTAAAAGAAAAAAAAAATGAAAATTTCCTCCCATTTTCTTTTTCTAATTATATTTCGAATTCATTGTTAAAATTTCAGGTACATTTATCAATACTAATTTGAATGCCTAAAGCTTAAAAAAAAAAGTATACACCATTATTTTATATAACCATTATCGTATTTATTATTATCCTTGAAATTTCTAAAGGTATTTTATTTAATAATCTTACCACCAGAAAAAGATGAAACTATTATTGCTTAAAGATTTTTCTAACAATATTCCATTATTTAAAAGAATTAATCTATTTATACAGTAATGCTTTCAGGGTATTACTAGTGCTGGTAGTAAAACTTTCTTTAACTCTAAATCCATTCGTTTGTTGAAAACACAATGTTATCTTTTGCTGATTTCTTTATAATTGTTTTTATAATTTCAGCAACCAGGTATTTTTTTTTCATATTTATAATTTTATTGGTTAATAAAACATTCTATCCAAAATGATAATAGTGATGAAAGAATTCTCTTGACATGTTGAAAATATATTTAATTTTTTTTATACTCTTCAGACTGAGAATTTCATTAGTTTAAAACCATTTTGTCGAAAACTGCGTGTAAATCATTGCACTAATTTTCACGGATTTGTTAATTTACATATCCAGCATTATTATATGTAAAATTTACGCTTGTACGATGAAAGTGAATAAAAAGAATATTTTAAAATTCATTTCGCAGAAAGTATTTATTAAACGAATTGTATTTATTTATTTTATTTTTTAAGTATTTATTTTTTTACAATTATTGCTATTTTACCGCCATTGTACTTCTTTACCAATTACCAATTAAACTTTTGTTTTAATGTTAAACGTTTTTTTTTATGGTTAAAAGAAATAATCCAAACTACGAACCCTCCAACAGACAGGTGAATAGTTTACTTGCCTACGTTTCGCCGATTCAGGCACCATCAGCACAGAAAAAAACAAGATCACATATATGCAGAAAGAAAAAAAAATATTAATCGCAGTAGACATCTCATGAAGCCATCCAAGTATGTAAATACTGAACGAACGAGAAGGTTCTATTAACGGAGCTAAGAAACCTTCCTTATATCAATATAACCTTATATTGAACAGCTGGTTAGCAAGAATACAAAGATAGAAATTACGCATAATTATAATATAATAATACTAAACGTGTTAAATAAAATTTAAAAAAATACAAATTCAAAAGAAAAAGTTCAAAGGTATATAAAACATTCATTCCCAACACAACTCAGTGAATTCCACAAATATTACTAAAATAAGCATAAAGCTAGAAAAGAGACATCGCCGCATTATCTAGTCAGACGGAAAAAAGGAATTGTTCATTTTGTTCGAAGTGAACATTCGAAGAAGCTACGTTAATGAGACATCTATAGAATAAAACCAGTTCCGATGTACGGTACAGTTTTTGTTTTTTGCGGGCCAGTAGTAAACATCGTGAACAGTTATATAAATTTTGATTATTGTTAATGTACTTTTTTTTTTGCTGTCTTCGCTGTTATTAACTATTACTAACATCTAGTCTGTTCCAAAACCTGTACTGTACATGCAAAACTAAAACTACAAAACCGTACTGCGCAATGCCTAGAGCCCATGCAGTGCTGATTGTCAAAACTCGTATTCGAAAATACTTATTTTCATAACTCCTCTTCAATAATCATCGTTCTTACTAATCCCATTAATTAATAATATAAGTTGCAAAAGGATTTTCCATTGTTATTAGTAAAACATTTTAAATTGAGAAAAATTTAGTTACAAACAGAAGTTTTCCGACTTACCACAAAGCCAGTATGTATCAGCTGATTTATTTCGTGTTTGACTTCTATTTGTCAGACGATCGAAACTGCAGATTCATCTTTTCATTTGCCTTATAAATTATTAAGATAACATCTTAGTTGTTTTGTAAATTTGTTTACGAATATATGTACTCTATTCATCGCTTCCTTACAACAATAATGTTCCATTATTTTTTTTATTTATCGCAATCAAATTAAAAGTTGGTGCTTAAAATATTCACTCTAAAAATTTGTCAGACTCATTACTTAATTGCCCAGTTTTGAATTCTGAACTGGATTTAAAAACCTGTTGTGTAAGTGTTCACTGTGTTATATTATTAATATATTTTATTTTAATAAATTGTTAGTATGTTTAATTTTGCAAATGTTTAATAAAAAAAGGCTGGATTTGTTCAAGTGAATTTTGACTTCTAAAATTTTTGAATTATTATTATAAAGTTTAAAAAAAAAATTATAGAAGGGAAAATTAATTTTCAGTTAAATTACCCTATTGATGCTCTATCCACTTTTAAATTAGTGATCTAATTTAGAAAATATATCTAATAATTTTTTTTTTTTTTGGTTTTCAAAGTTTATTTTGGAAATAAAACTCTCCATAATACCAATCATGATTTATTATCTAAGGTTTAGTTATGTTTTAATTGTTTGTATTTACTATTTATAATTAAAATATGGTTCATGAGCTGATTGAACTAGTCTAGGATAGTCATAATTCATAATTAGTGGTTTTAATCTTTTTTTATTACTACTTAGCACTTATTTCAAGACCTTAAACGATTAGTAGTAACTATTTACTAAACTTAATTTTAAAGAATAGTGTTTGCTAAATTAAAATTTTTTTTTTAGTTTCATATTTGATAGAATTATACTTATTATCCTTCCCATGTTTCTTCTAATAATTTGACTGGTTTTAATAGATATTGTTCATTCTAATTATTTATTTCTTTGTGATAAATCAATTATATTCCTTATTAATGTTATTATGGATGATCTAATTAAATCATTATTGACAGTGTAACATCAGCCAAATGTTATATCGTGTCAGCTACTTCATTTCCATGGGCCTCCCTTTGACAAATACTGCTTGCGAAAATAATAATTTTATTATTATTTCTCACCTTGTATTTTATTGATATAATCCACGTAACCTAGTTCGTTCTGATTTCTTTGGGAGTCTATCTGACAGAATGAACTCTGCAAATGTTTCATCTAGTTTATTATGATCTAGTTTTTAGTCTAATGCTTTTGAGATAATAAGAGCCAAACTATTAAGGATAACTGGGCTCTTTATATTCACAGAGAAAGATTTACTTTAGCTATTGAGGGGGAGGACTTTGAATCTTTCCTTTTGGGTAGAAGGAATTAATGGTGTTAAATCATTTCAACCTTTACCAATGAATTAAAAGAATTAGGGAATAAGTGGTAGAAGTATCGGGGTACTTCTACCACAAATCCGTGTTGTTGAGAGACAAGTGAGGATTGAAATAAATGAATATTACACTCTTACTTCTTACTTTCTATTTGTCTATTAAAAAAAAAGAAAGGAAACATTGAAATATTGGTTTATTATGCAGAAATGCAATTAAATGTTCGGTTTGATTGTGTTAGGAGAGATGTACAGAACGCTTTAATGAAGAAAGTATCTCATAATTATATTCTGAGAAGGAGTTTGTCGGGGGTGCGGTCAGATAAATACTAAATTAAAATATAGTAATTATTTTATTTTAATGTTGCCGACGTTTCGAACCCACTTTGCGGGTCGTCTTCAGGGCTACAAAAGATACAAAACATGTTGAGAATAAAAATTAAATATAAGTAGATAAAAAAATAAGAAGAAGTTGTCAGATACAGAAATAAAAGATGATATCAGAGATATAGTGGGTGACAATGTAGTAAAATATTAAGTATATTAATAACATAACAAGTATATTTATATTTATATATTTATAGTTAAGTATATTTATAACATTACTTATTCAATTTTCAATCTATTTATTCGATAACATTCATTTTCTTTATCTGTTAACCCACAGTTATCTAATGTAATCTCTATTAGTTTGTTATACACTTATTCCTTATCTTTTATCACAATCTGTTTACTTTTAACTTACATGCTATATTCTCCTTTATTTTTATTCATACTTATTTTCCATTTATTTGTATCTTCTACATATATAATACTTAATATTTTACTACATTGTCACCCACTATATCACTGATATCATCTTTGATTTCTGTATCTGACAACTTCTTCTTATTTTATATCTACTTATATTTAATTTTTATTCTCACCATGTTTTGCATCTTTTGTAGCCCTGAAGACGACCTGCAAAGTGGGTTCGAAACGTCGGCAAAATTAAAATAAAATAATTACTATATTTTAATTTAGTATTTATCTGACCGCACCCCCGACAAACTCCTTCTCATATTATATCAACGGTCAACCATCTCTGCATCATAATTATATTCAGTGGATGCAAAATTGTTTCTTTATATTTTTAATTACGGTCTGAAGTCATTGTTAAATAATGATGTTGCAGCTGCTCCTACTTACTATTTGATTCGTTAATATTCAATGTTTGATAGAATAGATTATTCTTAATGTCCATAATGTATCTGTATAATAATTTAACCTTGAAAATATCTTTTAAATGCTCACAGGAAAATGAGACTATTGAGCCAGTCAAAGAGGTCCAGGAGGAAGCACCACTGCCTGCTCCTGAAATTAAAGAAGAAATTAAGGAGGAAGAAACTCCCGCTCCTAAAGAGGTGCCCGTTGAAGAAGAGAGGCCCCAATCCAGGCCAATAACTCCCAAAGTAAAGAACGATTATTATTGAATTGTATTTTAAATATTTAAAAAATCTATCGTTTTTTATTTATCATCATTTTTCATGGTAACATACATTTCACCATATTCTTTAAATTAATCTTTCCTGGTAGGTGGTTCGTTCATTAAACCGAAAAGCTGCTTTTTAAATTAAGACAATAAAAAAAAAAAATATTTCAATTGGAGCTAAACATACAATTCTCTGCTTTAAACGTAATGTTAGCTGAACTAAATCTGCCCCTTGTCCCACAACCAGGAATTTAAGTCACAATTTATAAGCCACCAGTTGTACATGTATATTATTAAAACTATAAAGTATTAATAAACACTTTGTGAATTAAATAATAATGTGTTTCAATCTACGGTAGAGAACAGTTGTTTAATGATAATCAAAAATTATATTAATACTATCATTGCGATGTATTTTATTGTAATTGATTTTATGTAATACCTTTTTAAACAACATTTTTAAAATAAATATCTGTATAATAATATATTATATAATTAAAAATATTATTAAAAAAATTTTTTTTTTACTTAAATAGTCAATAGTCTATTAATTTAGATTTAAATTAAATCTATTTTTGTCTTTTCATAAATTTGTATTAATGTAATCGATTAGTATTGCCTTAATATTCTGTATTTGTAACAGGAAGAAGAACCTCAAAACTCCCTACCTCCTCCTAATCCTAATCCAGAAGCTTCACGGAAACGGGCTTTAGATGTGAAGGAACCAGAACCTGAGGGTGGCAGTGGCGGCGAGGAAAGCGATTCCAGTAGAAAGCGCAATAAAGTGGACCAAGAGACTGAAACAATTCCTGCGGAGGCTTCTAATCGTGAAACTAGGGTGAATACCTGCTATAGATTTGATCGTAAATATAATCGATTTTTTATTCTAATAAAATTTTTTTCAGGAGTTGGAATTATTAATGCTGAAACCTTAGCAAGTAGGCTATGACTTGGCCGAAGAGCAAATAGTCCAAGGATTTATCTAAATTTTTGTTATTCTCTTTTAAAATAAATGTTTACTTATTTTATTTTTTTAATAATTAGATTCATTTCTGTCTGTCCATAATCTTCAGTAACCCAGTTTTTGTAACATTCTATGTTCCATTAAAAAGAAAATTATATTATAATTTTTTCTTAGTAATATATCATATGTTTTATGCATTATGAAATAATATGCATATCATGAGCATATTTTGTTCTATTGTTGTGTTATACAGTTGTATAGCTGTGTATTATTTTTATTTATTCTAATTTTTTATTTTTCAACTATCTAAGTCTTAGAAAATACGATAATTGGTAAGTTATTGAAGTCTCGCTCGATTTACCATCTGTTATTCGTTCCTAAAGACTTTGTAAACTATTCAGGAATTTTTTTTCAAAACATGAAATTTTAACCCGTCCAAGACAGGTTCGATCCGGTATCGTTAGACTTCAGAATGTTAATGTTTACGCTTTAATACGCTAGGCCAAATTCAAATTTTCATCTAACAGATCTGTAAATATGAAACGAAAATTTGTCCAAAGATGATCCTAGTTGTTAGTGTTGTCACTGTTAATCCATATTATTGGTCCCGTTTTGTTCCTTCAACAATGGGCAAAGATTTTCAATTCTCAACAATTGTTTTAATAGTGCTGAATATGTAAAGTTTTGTACCTACAAACTACCATTTGCATAAAGCAGTTAACTGTTTCCATTAAAAAAAAAAACAGCTGTATAATCGTATAAAAGTTTTTGAAAAAATTCATAAGTACAATTTTTATGCGAGGAATGAACACCACTAAAAAAATTAAAGATCATGGATAACTGTAGATGAACAATCAACACTTATTAAAATCAAGTTGTGTTGGATTGGATCAGAAGAGTTTAATCTAATATGAGCTGCTAAAATGTAACTAAATCATTAATACTGAACACTACTGACAAAACAAATTATCAATTTGAATCAAGTATTGCGTGAAATACAAACAGAATATAAAAAAGGCAACAAAAAAAATTTTTTTTTTTTCATGATAACACACCAAAAAAATTATTTTGCATCATATTAATACAAGGAGAAGTATCTGAAGCCTTCAAAGTTCGAACGGGCTAACAACAGGGAGATTAGGGGGTTGAACAGGGAGAAAGACTGTCACCGATTTTGTTCAACTTAGCCCTGAAGAAGGTAGCAAGAGCAACATTACAGAAAATGGAGGTGTCCAAGTCGGAATGAACCATAAAATCCTTGGGTATGCAGATGATATAACTGTTCTTGGAAGTAATCAAGAAAACATTGAGAAATTTGCTACAGCACTGATAAGAGAGGCATAGCAGATCATCCTACAAAGAAATGAAGACAAAACAAAATATATGATAAGCCGGAAATTCCACTGCAATAATGCGTCGAAGAAAAATCATTCCTGAGAGTAGAAAAATTCAAACACCGACTCCACAATAACCTCAATGAATGATCAACGGGCAGAAATAGACCACCGTATAACTAGCACAGAGTTTTCTTCTCCCTCTCAAAGGTATTGAAATCCTGAAAAAAGGGTGTACAATGCTATGATATGGTATGCGACCTGGACACTAACTAGCACCCTAGAAAAAGTGTTAAAAGATTTGAGAGAAAAATCCTCGGCACGATAACCGGAGCATTCTGGGATCAGAGAAGAAAGATCAATAAAGAACTGCTTACAGAAACTGGTCAATCAATATCCCATGATATGAAGGCATGGAGGTTAAAATGGGCCGGGTATGTAGCTCGAAGCAATCCATCTGGAAGCCTTTACGAACAATGAATGCCTCCATAGAAGGCAAAAGACCACTTGGAAGGCCAGAAAGCATATGGATAGATAGAATCAACAAGGTTTTGTGCAGATAGCACGGTAGATGGAACAGGCTTCTTAAGAGGGCAAAAGATCTGAATGGTCTGTAATTCCAACAGAAAATAAATAAAAATAATAATCTACCATCACATATTCAGTTTCGTATTTATACACTTGGTAAAGCAGGTAGTTCAAAGTCTGAAAGAAATTTTTGGTAAGAACATACCTTTAGTATATAATACGAGGGTGGTCTGAAATGTTTCTGACTGCAACGTGAAGATGACAGCACTCGTAAATAAAAGCAAGTGAATTTCGTTGTTTCTCTGTTGGCAGTTACCCACCAAAGTTTCAACAATTTTGGACGCCTAGTTTTTATGTAACAGTTGTTTTTAGTAAGTTGATGTGAGTTTTTTTGTGAAAATGGGCATAGTCGAGTATCAAGCTGTCATTAAATATTTCTTTTTGAAAGGCAATATGCCTACGCAAATTAAAGATGAGTTGGATTCTATGTATGGGGACTCTGCACCATCATTTACCCCAATGAAATTTTAGACAGCTGATTTTAAACGTGGCCGTAAGAGCTTGGGAGATGAACAGGACCACTGAATTAAAGTGAGAGAGATAGCAGAGGTTAAGAACGTGTTTGTTACATTTTAAATCAACATTTAGATATGAGAAAGCTGCCCGCGCGTTGGGTGCGTGTTTACTCACGTTAGACTAAAAATGTGTTCGAATGAACATTTCCAACGCTCTGTTGTCGCTGTTTAGGCGTAATAAATTCGAGTTTTGGCGCAGATTAATTACTGTAGATGAAACTTGGATACACGGTTGTACTCCCAAAACAAAAATATAATCTAAACAGTGGACTGCAAAGGAGGGACCGGCTCCAAAAAAAGAAAAACTGTTTGCTCGACTGGAAAAGTGATGGACTGTTTTTTGGGATAGTCATAGAGTTATTTTAATCGAATATCTTTAAAAAAGAAAAACTATTACAGTAGCATACTGCGCATCATTACTTGACAAGCTGAAGGCCTAACTCGTGGAAAAACAGCCACATTTGCAAAAAAAAGAAGATCCTGTTTCACCAAGCTACATCCCACACCTCAACAGTTGCTATTACCAAAATCCACGAATTACGATTTGAACTGCTTGACCATCCGCCTTACTCAGATCTAGTCCCCAAGTGACTTCTTTTTGTTCCTTTATCTAAAAATTGCGCTCAAAGGACAGATTTTCATTAAATGAAGAGGTAATCACTTTCGTGAACAATTATTTTGCAGAGAAAAATGCCGAGTACTTTTTAGACGGGTTGCAGAGAAGCGAGCATCGCTGGGAGAAGTGTGTAGGGTTACAAGGAGACTATGTCGAAAAATAAAAATTAAATTTAGAAAAAATGTTTTGTATTTTTGTTTGGTCGGAAACTTTTCAGACCACCCTTGTATGTTATGTCTCAAAACTATTTTAACAGCTTTATTAGGTTTATGAATAAATTCAAAATTTTTTAATGGTTTTCGATTTTTTTTTAAAAATAAATATTTTTTATTATAAAATCATAGATTATGTTTTAATCGTAAGAGTGTAAAATTTAATATGAATGTTATAGACTCCAGTGGATGACGAAAGAGAAAGAATGATCTCTGAGTTTGTAACAGAGGTTTCTACTTCACCTGATAGCCTCGGTGAGGCTTCTGACCGGCTGGCCAAAGAGATTGAGAGCCTTGGGGAAATGGCCGCCACAAAAGAGATGGAATGGAATGCCATTCTCAGGGTAATGATTGCTTATTGAACTTAGTCGTACACAAGCATTATGTTTTCAAATCCTAGTTAGCAAAACTATTGAGAGAAACATTCATTAGATAGATTTTAGTTAAAGCAAATTTGTTTTTCTTGAGTAAGAATATGTTCCAGGTTGGCGGTCATAAATTTCTTTACTCAATAATAGGCCGTGGTCAACCATCAAATATTCAAATTTGTTTTTCTCTTTTTTCTCAGATAGTTCTTAAACAAAGAAGCAGTAATTTTAAAACTGTTTTTGGATTGTTTATTCCAAAGATTTTTCGATTAATAATACTGAAGCATCCTATTATTTGACATATATATCTGAATATACTGTGCATATATTCTATACACATATAGAACTGAATATAAGAAATCTGTATATACACTTATTTTTAAAATAATTCATTTTTATGATTAATGGTTCTATTTAATGACATAAACCTTAACAAGACTATATCCGTTAGGTAAGGAAGCTGAAGGAAGAAATGTTGGAAAGGCTGCTAAGGAGAAAAAGAATGCACTGCCTCGACGAGCAGCCAGTTCCTGAAAGGTTCCCTGAGCATTTAAATTTAAACAATAAGGTACATCAACAATTTTTAAAAATTTATGTTCCTCCGTGTTATTACATATATATTATTTAATATGTAGATATATTTAATACATATTGATTGTTGTGGAGCCGATCCATACTTGTCTGCTTGCACCATATTACATTTGAAATATTATGTTACCACTGGGGAAGTAGGCTTTTCGTCAATCTCATTTGTTACTTTTATATTCATTTATATTTTTCTGGCATGTGACTTAATAATAATATTTATTGTAAAAAGTCATTGAGCGATATTTCATAACATCTAATAATTAACAACTTTGAAGAATTTTTCCTTGTGAAATCAGAAAATTGTGTGCTTGTAACTATATTTGAAGTATAAAAATGTTTGTGTTATTTTCATGCACTGATGGTGTTTTTATAGCGATAATTAAAGTATGAATTCATAATAACATATTTAAAAGTTAACTGATATCAAATATGCACTTAGTGAGTATTTGTAATTAACCTACGATATTATGAAATAGAGGATAGATTTTTGATGTTGCACTTTTATTATTTACTTTGTTATTTGGTGATTTAGGTTTTCTTATTTTACAAAACATCAATTCACTGATTTCTCTATTTTTTCACAATTCTTACACCATTGATGTGCTCTCATTGATGTTGTGGATTTATTGCACTCATAAAATTAGTGTTATTAAGTATATCTTCGCTTAAGCTAATACTTCATTGTTAAAAAAATTAAGAAAGGCATCCTACAAAACAGTGGTTGAGACAAGATGTCTTTAAAATGTGATGTTTTCTATTTATTTTTTAAATGTTTTGTAAAGATTTTAGTTTTGATTTTTTTAATCGACTTACTGTCACTGCTTTAGTAACATTTTGTTTTTATGCTCATTTAGAAAACAAATATTAAATGTTAAAGTTAAAAGTCTGTTTTAATGGTTAAATATCTTTATCTTTTAATGGTCTCATAATAAAAAGTTATGGAAGTTTAAAATTTAATCTCTTTATTTGGGTTCATTGCTAGACTTAGTCTCTAAATTATCTAGCCAATTATTTACTCTAATAATGATTGCAACAGGTACCGAATAATCTAATGATGATGATGATGAGGGGTCCGAGGTTTCCAGACGGTCTTGGTAAGCAGCAGAGACCTATCCTTCCTAAACCAAGTCCTTATGCTGTGGGGATCAACCCCCGTGAAGGCAGAAATGGACCTATTGTAGATGTCAAGTCAATTATAGATGATTATAGGTGTGTACATCTTTACCTATTTATTAAAGATATATTTGTTTTAATCGTTAATTTAAAACATATAATACAGTAGATTCTCGTTTACTATTTCAAATTCAATAATTTTTGTTTAAACATCTTAAATTATTTCTAGATGATCAATTTGTGACACTTGTGAGATGAAAAAAATCATTAGTTGTCAATATAAATAATATATGAAATTGTGGTGGACATGAGACTTCTTTAGGTTGTTCGTAGTAATATTTTGATTAGAAAATTATTTCATTGTAAATATTTCTTTATTGCCTTTAAAGATCATATATGCTCGAATCATGTGATCAAATCAATCAAAAATGTGATCATAAAATTGATTGTCAGCTCTTCAAAGTGACTGATTGAGTATATAATGTAGTTGTGATTTGTAAGATCTTGTTGTGCACTGATTGTCTTTCAGTAACACTTAAGAAACTAAGTTTTGATTTAGAATTTTTAATAATACTATGTTGAAATTTGAGATTTTACCATAAATTTAATCTTAGAAGTCTGATAAAATGTATGTAAAATATTTTGTTCATTTTATATTTCCATTTGAATTGTATATTGTTTTTTATTGCAAGTATTTGTTATAAGATTTTGTATAAATATTCCGAATCATATCCTCACCTAAATCTATGAACTTCGTTATGATAAGGTTATATAAGAATATGTTCCTATATATGAGTAGTGGTGGTTACAGGTCACGCCATCCAGAGACTGCTCCTCGGCGAGGGAGAAGGATGCGAGGATCCGCTGAACAACGCTTTTCATCGAATCCGTCTCTCATTAGCATGGCCAACATGGCGCTTGGCACTGGAGCTTCTGTTAGGACTGTGTCTGATCATGTCTATAATATGGGTAAGGTTTTTTTTCCCCATTTTTTATATATTATTCATCTATCAATATAAGTGAATTGGATACTTGCATATTTGCAAAGATTTTTCCTGATGCATATTTGCAAAAATAAGTTTCATTGAAGAAAATTGGAAGAAGCAGGGCAGAGTGGTTGAGTTTGATAAATACTATGTCACAAAGCCAAAGCTCATCGTATAGTTAAGTAGCTTTGTAAACCATTTCAAATTCCAAACCTCCTATAAAGTAATGAAATAAGCTAGCCTTAAAAAACAAGAAATGGCACATAACGCGGGTCATGTTAGATCCATTACCTCCACTGCTCCATTCCCACCGTATCTCCGTCATGCTGCTATTAAAGTTTGTAGCTAAATCTGAACTTATTTCATTTGATAAATGCAGCTTAAATTTTAAATATATTATTTATCACATCTATTATGGCTCAAATTTTCATATATTTTTTCCATGTAAGTATCCTATTCTGTTTTGTTAAAATATAAGTAATATAGTAAAATATTTATATATATATTTCCTGAAGATTATCAATAAATGTCCAGACAACAATATTAACCAAGAATCTGATTCCACGAACACACTGGTTATGTTATCTGTCTTCTCATGAATTATTGGTTTATGGTCATTTTAGTGATATTTCTAGTTAGAAAATTTATAATATCTATACCAACTTTAAGTTGATTCCAAAGTAGTCGATTGCAGTGTTGCAATATTGAATTGTGAATAAAGGTATACATTTTCCAACTAAAAATATCATTAAAATAATTAACAAACAATGATGAAATTGGCTTAGTCATTCTGTCCTCTGAAAGGCTCATATAATAATAATAAGCCTTGTACGTGCCATTATTTTAGCTGACAGGCAAGTATTCAATGCATTTTTTTTTTCCTAACCCCTCCCCCCCCAAAAAACGTTTATTTAATAAACTACATATAGAAGTATAACAATACTAATATATACATATAATAAAGTCCTTCCTCTGCCCGAGGGCATTTTAAGGATTGGGGATAGATAAGAGTAACATATGTGGCGCAACGCCTTGTAACTTTCATTGGACGGGGAGGGACCGTTCTGCTAATTATTTATTATTTACAATTATACACATTAATGAGTTTGAACCGCAGAGTCCAGACCACATCCTTCGGCGAGTATGTCCACCAAAGGGAGTTTACCTTGCCACCTCCCAGGTCTGGGTGGTGGTGAGATCTCATTAAACAGTGGGTTTGCACAGGCCTTCAGCCTATCAAAAAATTTGATGTGCCTCCGGCCTATGAACTCAGGTACCGAGGGGAGCTGGAGCTCCTCGCGTATTGTGTGATTCTTAGCTGAAAATGTATTATTGTAAATCTATAATTTATTTATATTGTAAGTAATAATATTATTTAATTGGAAGTGTCCAAAAGCTATCCTTCATATAACTCCTTAATGTTTTTGCATGATGTTCTTGTTAAGATTTTTTATGTTATGGAGTCCTTTTATTATAATAACTTGAGAAATTGAATTTTTTTTCCATGCTTTATAGTATTACTTTAATAATAATTATACAAAAGATACTTGTTTTATTTTAGGTATGGAGCAGAGCAGGCGAGAAGAAGCCGCCATTAAGGAGTCAGTGAAGCCAAATGGAGCGAAGCCTTATCCTGAGGTGACGCTACATCCTGTCTCCCCACCTTCCTTGCTCCACCAGGTGCTAACCAAATCAACACCACCCAGGCCAGCCTCCTTCTCCCCCACCCTGGCGCGACTTCTGACTGCGCCGGAACGACCTCCGGCCCCACCTCCTCACTTCAGGCCGCCATCTAGGGTGTCCATAGCAGACATATTATCGTCGACAAAGGTTCGTTTTTCTTGATTATCTCAAAACTCTTATAGTCAGTAAAAAATAATATTCAAAAACATTATTTAATCCATGTTAATGTTTCATGTCTATTGGTAATAGTTATGATTCAGTTCATTTATAAAAGGCAGTTGAAAATCATTCCTATTGAATTATTACGATTATTTATACTGATAAATCAGTTTTTATGATTAGTCCTTAAATTTTTTTTTGCTCTACCCATAAAGATGTCCTATCTGTTTAGACTGTTAATGCTCATTTTTATTTTTTTGTTCGTCCCCTAACTTACCATTTCTGACTTACAGAGAGTTGACAATTCACACCTGTCTAGAAAGAAAATCCTCAGTTTAAAAAAACAAAAACATTAATCGTGGAACAGACAGATAGTGGATGTGTAAAGTAGGACTTGAATAATTTTTTCAAGTTCATTGATGGGTGTATGTTAAAGTAGCAATACTGTAAAACATTGACTCTTCAAGAAATAAGAAATTCGTTTTAATTCACATAGTTTGAATTGTCTAATATTGTTATTTATTTGAATCTTACCTTATGTAAATTTTTTACTTGCCTACCTAACGAAAGTATTGCGATCGGGTCAAATTTCCAATAAGCGGTTTTGAATACTGATGCCTGTGACACATATTGGGTGCTTTCTGCGTAATAAGTGGAAAACCTATATTTCTAACGATTTTGATGAAACTTTCCTTTAATATTCTAATAATTGTCCTTTCAATTTTCATACATGTAATAAGTTCCCGAGAAATTTCAGAAAACGTTTTAGAGCCCTCTGAAAACACTGTTTAGCCTGTTGTTGTTTTTTTTTTAAGGTAATGAAATTCCCTACAAAACTATATAAAAATCGTTCATTTTGGACAATTATTAACGAAGTTAAAGCTATTCAATTTCGTATGTAAGATTACAGGTTCATATTCTGGTGTCAGAAAGGGGTGAATGAGAGAGAAAAAAGAAATTTTTGCACTGATCTACCACAAGCCGGTTTCCATTGCTTTGGTTTGTCAAAGAAATTGTACTCAAATCTTTTCTTTGATCAATTTTCAGGAAAATAAATCTAATTAAAATTTTGCTTTGTTTCTTAATGGACATATTTAAAGATATAAAAACTTTTCTGAAATAGGTAGGCAAGTCGTGTGAGTGGACATACCAGATTTATTTTTTATTGCGATTCTATCTATTTCATTTATTTTGGGTCATGTTTCATAAATTTACCAGTAATGCAAACTTGTTACTGGAGAGACTAACTACATAAATTAGACTCAGGTATTTTGGGTTTTTATTAAGTGTAAAACCTCTATAATGCATTTTTTTTCAGTTTTACTTTTTAAACCCAAATAAAATTGATATTGAAGTTCCAAATCCATCTATAAATATTTAAATAAATATGAGGGAATTGTATCTCAATGGTTTTTTTCCAACCTACCTACCAAGTTTTTTTTTGACATAAACTACTAGTTTATGTTCTATTGTAATTTAGTTTTAGTAACTCGGTTTTCTGTCACTATTCCTTAGATTATGCTTATTAAATTTAATTTTGGTTTACTATTTTTCTACATTTTTAAATTATATGTTTCTCTTCTTCTTTCTCTACCTCCTCTGTGCCTTTCAGTGTGGAGGTAATTATATGTTTAAGTATTATAATTGAATTATATAATTAATTAATTCATTTTTTTCAGCAGAAGAACCGTAATGAAATAACCATAACCCCAGTCAGTGGTACCCCTCCCGTAGCTGTCAAGAATAAAGAAGATGTTGTTTTATTGGTTAGTAATTAATGTTTGATTAGCTCAATAAAAATGTTTAAACTTCTTTTGTAACATTATTGAAAAACAATTATAATTATTAATTGTTATACCATATCTTTGATTGCTTGAGAAAAATGTAATAATGAAACGACAAGACTTGAGAATAGCTAATTTCTAACACAAAATTTCTAAATCTATGGAACAGAAAGTTGTCTTTGAAAGTAGGAAACAAAAAAGTTATTCCTGTTTTAGAGTAACATTACCTCTCCCTCCCCCAAAGGTACAAAGTTTCCTCCATTTTGAATGAATGAATGAAAATAATTTTATTCTGGTACTGAAGTTGCCCAAGAATAAAAACATCTAGTTCAAGAAATATTTACATCAGTGTGGCATGTAGAAATGATATAAATATACAAGAAGATAAAAATAAAATGGTTCATATCAATTAACTATTAGTAAGTCATTGTAATTACAAAACCTAAAAATTCTTCCATGGTTGCAGAAGTTTAAATGTGAAGTAGGTGGTGAAATAGGAATTTTATGGTACCTAAATAAATATTTCAGTTTTGAATCACTGGGATTAAACTCGCCCTCATCTCTTCATTTAATCGTTCACTCAGTAGAGTGATTCTGTGGTTAGGATAGGGCTGCCCGGCAACCAGATAAACAGATACTAATATGATAAAACAATTATAAATTTGCAACCTGGTGCCGAAGGGGCTTTAAGTCCGCCATTAATCCCTTGTCCTGAGAAAACTCCTGTATTGCCTAAAAGGTGAGAAAGGGGTGGAAAAAAAAAAAGAAATTCTGTCACTGTTGCTCACTCATCAACTTTAATCAGTTTATTGGTGGAATGTTCACTTCTAAGTTGCCACTGGCTCTTTCCTATGTGATCCTTGTCATAAAATTCTTTTCTATAATATATTAAAAGCTGCTTTACTTAATATAAATTTCTAACAAAAAAATTTAATACCATTTTCTTCTTCTATTGTGAAATGTGAACGGTAGGAATAAGGATTCCTACATTAATTCAATATTTTTACTGAAGCTTTCAAACTGTGAATATCTTCACATATGAAAATATTTTATTCTTGAATATATAATATTTTAAAAATTTTTATTGATAAAATAAACAGTAAAGAAATTTAAAAGTGCAATCTAAAAGTGCCCATCATATTCAATGGATGACAGATAGTCATGATGTTTATTGTCAACATTTCAACCCAAACTTGTTTGGTCATCATCAGGATGTTACCAGCACTGAACCTGTTCAAGTTCCTCTCTAATACCTTGAGGGTACTTTAAAACCTCCAGTGTTGGTAACATGCCTTAATGATGACCAACAATCTTGGGTTGATTCGTTGGCAATAAAGGTCTTCAAAGACTGACTTCGTTCAATGTTACATTCAACATTAATGAAAAATTTGCATTATTGGGGATGGTATGATAACATAGAATTATATAGATTTTTCTGATAATAGTTTCGAAATTATATTAGTCTTTTAATCATTTCTGTATTTATTTTGATGCATTATTAAAATGTAATCATTGTGGCAAATCTTATTCGTTCTTTAGGATGATGACGATGGAGATGGTGGAGACCGACTTGTTATTGACGAAGGCTCCGAAGAGGTTCCTCAATGCCAGGGTTGTAGGCATAAGTCGGCACAGTTTGTTTGTGCGGGCTGTGGCAACCAATGGTATTGCAGTAGGGATTGTCAGGTACTTTTATTTCTTTTTAATAGATCTAATAAATAAAAATTAAAACACATGCTTTGGCTAACTCAGGACTATCGTATTGATCCATTTGTTATCATGATTATTTATATCTTTTCATTAAATCTCAATTTAGGTTTTTTTTACTAAAATTTATTTTTCAAATTGTTACTTTTTTATCTTCATTGCTGTCCACTGTTTTAGACTTTTATTAACTAAGTTACGATCGGTATTTTGAAAGTTTTTTTTTTTTTATTGTGATGTAATGCTTATATTAAAAGTCAAGATCTTTTTTTAATTATATATTTTTTAAGCTGAATTTAATTATTAATTCCAATGAAAGAATACTTTTGTATATACTATTTTGGCTAGTTGTTATCCATTTAACATTTAATGGTAATGTTATAGGTGTCAGCCTGGGAAGAACACTCGGAAGTGTGTACGGGATGAGACCAAACTAAACGTAGCAAGAAGACGTGCCAAAAAGATCTCACTGGAGCTATGATTACTACTTCCTATCTACCACCTACTTTATTTAATTGTTACCAGTTTTATTTATACACCTCCCAAATTGTATTTATAAATGGAATATTTATTCCTTAGTATTTCCAATGGTATTCCTATTTTAGTTATATCATTTTAAATGTAATTGTAATTATAACATTTACAATAAACATTTTTTCAAGTACATTTTTTAATTGTTTAATTTTTTTTTATTTAAAAATTTTTTCTCACTTAAAATCCAAAACATTCCTCAAAATTCCATTTCTTCTTTAAATTCAGTATATACCCCCATACCAGACTGAAACGACTAGATACCGCCCGACGTTTTCGACTATTGCAGCACTCTTACTAGACAAACGCTCTAAGCTTTAAATCAATTACAAACGACTCATATATATGACAATAATAAGACCTATTTGGACTTACGGAATTGAGCTTTGGGGCTCCACTAAACCATCGAATTCCTCTCGTATCCAATCCTTACAATCCAAAATTCTTACAAAAAATTCTCAACGCTCCTTACTTTACAAATAAAATCATCCATAAAGACCTTAATGTTCCATATGTTTCCGATTTGACCCAATCCAAATACCTATCCTTCCATAACAAACTGCAGAACCATCCGAATCCTCTCGTTTCAAACCTTGCTTCCTCCTCGATCCCTGATAACCCTCCGAGGCGTCTGAAAAGAAGATGGCCTCGGGACCTTCTAATATAGAACTTTAATTTGAGTTCTACCAATGGGTTGTTTCTCTTCATGTTGTACATGTCATGTTACCAATGTCACATTTACTTGTTGTATTTTCTATGTAATACAGTTGTAAATTTCATTAAAATAAAAAATCAGTATATTCATTGAATGAAATGTTCCTGTCAGTTGAGGTAAAATAATACCTGTCATTTATTAATAAAAAATAGGGTATCTACTTTATTATAAATGGATGAGTACCTAGAGGAAACTAATTGGTATCAAGCGCTATTTGGAACTATTTTTAGTAAGTTCTTGAAAGAACTTAAACCTTTCTTTATCTAAATGACAAACAATTTAAGAAAATGTTGATTAACCAAAGTGCAGTGTGTGTGAATAGCAACTTTAATCATGAATTGAGCAGTACATTTGTGGCTATATGGTCAGATATAGACTATTAAGTTGGTCTGAGCATTAGATACAAGCCATAAGATTATGGTTTTTGGCAAATGCCTAGCGAGAAATTGGTGCTTTCATCTAATTATATTTTTCAAGGCAGAGAAAATAAAAATGTAATTCCTCAGAAAATGGAACAGCCATTTTATATTCAATCAATGACAATATTTAATGTTTCCTATCTAGTTAATCCATCCAATGATGGGTATGTCCATATTGCTCTACTGTGATATGATAAACTTTCATTATGACTGTTATTGCTTTTTAACATTAATTATTTTATTTTTTGTGAAATCTAGTATAAAAATATTAAAATAATTCCACAATTCTTTTTTCAGTAAAATTAAAATCCACCTTCTATAAATTTTTAGTTGTTATATGTACCTTCTAAAGCAGGGGTCACCAATCCTTTTGATCCACAGGCCATATTGAGACCTCGATTAAGTTCCGCAGGCCGCTTAGAGACTTGAAACTAAGTCCCGCGAGTCATGGCTTGTGATGAAAAAAAATAAAATTGTTTTGTAAATGTCAGTTCAGCTGTGAAATGTGCTTTCTAATATAGAAAGAACATGCAATATTTCATACTTAAAATAGTTTTTCAAATTTTACAGTCTTATCAAAGAAACGTTTGCGTGCCGGATTGAAGGTAGTTTGAACACCTCTGTTCTAAAGGATGAAAACTGATAATCTGTTTTTTGTTCTCAAAGCCTAGAAATACTAGACTTGCTTTGTGTCCAAAAGCAATAGTCACTTTAATAGCGAGATAGATCTTACACTCTGAAGTGTGTTCGCAGTCACTGTAATGGGATTGAGTTAAACCTCTGTTAATGATGAAGATTTCTGTTAATGTAGACAATATCTCATTTGATGAATGGGTTAAGGATCACTTTTCATGAAATAGTGTTTACTTTTTTTATATAGCTTTTTGTGAATATATAAAAAGGTAAAGCAATTAATTTTCTAGTTCACATTTTTGTAATATTTAGTGAATACAAACAAATTTTTAGAAATCATAACCCAACTACAGAGAGAGCTTAAGCAAGCTTGTGACTAGGGATGGATGATTGTTGATAGTACTATCTATATGTATAGTTTAAAAACAATGGATAGTCCTATTGAATATTGGTATGTACAGCCCTTAAACACCAATTTATCTCAAAATATTTTTACACCTGCAGTTGGATCAATGTAAAACTAAAATGATATAATCCACAATGATTCCAGCATAATTTCATTTCATTTTAATATAATTATCATGGTTGTTTTCAACATTTTTTACTATAAGATATTTTAACTGGTAAATTATTGAAATTAAATCGGTCATTCCAAGCTTTAGTTTAGGCTACCAGTTCAATAAACTTATGGGTTTTTGATTTTCTACTTCATCAAAGGTAGTACAGTATCAAGTTAAACTAGAGGATAATAGAATTAAATAATAGTTTATGAAATTCAATTTTAGAGTTGTAGCTTTAAAGAAATATTATTTTTCTAATTGAAAAATAAGAATTCCAAAAAAAAAGAAAAAGATTGAGTATTAAGTAAAAAAAAAAACATGCTTGTTTAACAGTAGATAATTCTTCATTTTTTAAGGTGCAACTCCACAGAGGCAACTTTTAGACAAAATGTATTATTATGTAGGCATTGGTGCATGGTTCACACAGTATTTCCATAAAAGAAACACAAAGAGACAAAAAATATGTCGCCTTGTCGCATGCTACAAGTTGCCTGTGGAATGCATCATGTCTCTACATAATTCAACATGTCGAACAGTATCTTCTATCCAACAGCCATCCCGGTGGAGCTTGTAGAAGGCATGGAGTGGGCGAACAAAAAAACTACATCTTTTATTGACAATACCCTTTATTCTCCCGAATTATGGAATAATAATATCGCCGAATACAAAGGTAGAAGAATTAAAAACAATAAGTTTGAACAATTATCGGATAAATATAATGGTGATTCAGGTAAAAACAATTGGTTTATTTATTAATGGTAATTTTTTAAAAATAGAAAATATAATTGTATGGTGATGGTGGTAAAAAAAAATCAAGAATTGGCATCTGTCAGCATTTCATTGCGAGCACAAAAAACTTCAGCTCCTAAAAAACTTTTATCTGCTATCAAAAAAGGAAAATGGTTTGCTTATGAGCTACTAGTTTTTTATTGGACATCGATGTATCCAAATCAGTATTGTCAATTGCTGGGAGTGATGATATGAAATAAACCTGCTAGCAACCTAGATAGTCCAAGAGTCCGTGAGAAAAAATTGATATTATTTGATGAAAAGCATTTTTTTTTAAATATTTATAACATAATTTTTATAAAAAATGGGAGTTTGCTTGTCCAATCTTGCTTCCTGTAAAAATGGTGACTGATGCACTGAATATTGGGCCAGTAACTTGAGGATGGGAACGGGAAATTCGTTGTGAAAAATATAACAGTTTTTATTTTTTTAACTTGTATATATTGGTTGACATTTAAAAAATAAAACGCGTTCCACCAAGGGAAAACTTTATAGCCTAAAAAAACAGATTATTTTGACCTTTTTTTGTTTTTTTACCTATAGCTGCTAAACAGTGTAACAAAGCGAAACACGTTATCTTTAAGAAATTAAAGAAAATTAAATTGTGCGTCGAACGAGTACCTAAACTTAATAATTTGGTTCAGTGGTCTCTTCCTTAGCCACGGTCAATGAATGCCGATTTTTACCAAATTCTTCAAAAACAGACAAATTACTATAAATGGCGCTACAGCTTGGAAATGAGTTCTCTAAGAGAAAAAAAAAATCATACAATAATTTGTTGAAGAAGTTGTTGAGCATCAAATTCCGCGTCCGCTGAGAACTAATAGTTTTAATGTAGATCAATTCTATATCTCGAATCGGTATTCGTTATTTCTTGATGATATTCGGCTTATTTTATACCTCATTGCTCAAAATCCTTCGATGCTAAGAAGTTGAAAAGAGTTCTATATTATATATACTAGACTCTTAACAAGAATAACTCAGTTGAATAGATACCCATACTGTTGAAATATTTAAAATCGAAGATATCTTCCTTACCAATTTCAAACTACCGCTATTCACTGTAGGGGAGTAAGTGACTTACATTAAAACTGTTGGCACTCAGTAGACTAGAAATTTGATGCTGTACAAATTTTATTCTGTGGATTTTTTCTCTTAGAGATCTCATTTCCAAGCTGCAACGCCGTTTTTAGTATTTTTTATCACTTTATGGTGAATTTGGTAAAAATCACCATTGGTTGGCAGTGGTTATCGTCCAAACATAACACTTTACCAAATTATTAAGTTTAGGTACTCATCTGCGCACAATTTAACGTTCTTTAATTTCTTTAAAAGTACGTTTTTCACTTCGATGCACCGTTTAGGAGTTATAAGTAAAAAAAAAAATAATAAAAACATTTCGACATTTGTTGCTGTGAAAACTTTTCCCTTGGTGAACCGCGTTTACAATTTTGTTTTTTACATGTCTGATACCTTATATACAATTAATAAGAGAAAAAATCTTATTAATTATTTAAGTTAGCCGCCATTTTCACAAGTAGCAAGATCTGACTGGCAGATTCATTTTTTAAATATAAATGTTATAAATATATTTTTAAAAATGCTTTTAAAGTTTTCATCAATAATGTCGATTTTTTTCTCACGGACTATCAGTCTAAAATGAATTTTCCACTTCTCTTCAAGCTAGATGTATTAAATTATACTCAATTTCTTCACCATCGATATATAGTGATCGTGACGTTTTTCTTTTCTCTTTACGATTCAAAGCGATTAGGAAATAATAAGCTGCTGTTTGTAATGAAATGATGTATTGAACCCAAGTTGCCTTAATTGAATCGCTTTAGATGCATGTTTCGCACATGTACGACAACGCGCATGCGACGTGGGATAACAAATTCCGCATGCGACATTAATTGAATTTTGTACCACATAGTCGGACACTTACATTGGCAACACTAGGCAACAAGTATAAAGCTACATGGCGTTCAGTGTTGCCTCAGTGGAATTGCGCCTTTAGATTAACTATCCTGTACCACTATTACTCATAAGGAGGTGATTTGACTGAGTTCACATCCAATCGCCAGGTTTTCCTCCTTAAATAATTGATTAACTTAGATTACCAACTTTATAGAGGCGGGTGTGCCGTAGGAGGATCTCTCGACTCCGTAATCGATGAAACAAAAGAGAGATTGATTGAAGAGAAGGATTGATTGATTGCTAGAAGAGAGAGATTGATTGAATGAACGATTAATTGTGCGAACGGGATTTGAACACTTGATATACAGTTTTTGTAGCTGCCTTAACTGGACGAACCACCGTGGTCCCAAAATTTGAAAACTATTGAGTTGGATTGTTTGACATTGTGCACTGCTTTGTTATTGACTCAGCTACTTATATTTGTTTCTTGTAATTTTTCCATGATCCTAAAAAACAGCAACCAGTCATTTCAATTAGCTGGACCTAGGATGGAATATTTTTCCTCTACTTCAAAAATGAACGAGATATAGGCGCTATATCTCTCAACACTAGCGGATCAAGGATTTAATTTTGGGGAGGGAGAGCTTCAGCCCGAAAGCTTTTTTTTCCATGGAAATAACGATAATTACTTTGGAAAAAAATAAAGAAACTAACTACCTATATAAAATGGTGTTTAAGTGACTCCTTTTTATTTATTTGTTTATTTAGAAATATTACATTCTGTCACATCAAGGACATTTATAATAGTGATCAATGAAAGCACACTCACACTCTATTTACAATAAAAAAAAAAAATAAATAATACAGAAACTTAATAATAATAAATACAATAAAATAAAATAAAAATAAATAAAATAAAATAAATGTATATAAACAAAAGAACTAACCTAATCATACACACTCGGGCTTGAGTGGAGGATCTGGCCATTGCCAAAACTCCAATAGATGCTTATTTACAAAAGGTCTCTGGGCCACTGCCGCTTCAACCTTCGAGGAGGATTGTAAGGATGGGTGGTGCTGGATAGAGATTGTGCAAGGGGATTTGGATGATAGGTAAGGTTTTGGTGAAATTTGGAGAATTTTTCTGGAATAAGGTCTAGGACAAATGGGATATTAAGGTCATGGTGTAGGATTTTGTTATTTACATAGAACGGAGCATCAACTATTGTTCGAAGGACTTTAGATTGAAAGGATTGAATACGTTTGATGTTAGAAGCTTTTGCTGTCCCCACAGTTCAAGTCCGTATGTCCATATAGGTTTCAGTATTGTCTTGTAGATAAGTAATTTGTTTTCAATAGAAAGTTTGGATTTTCTGTTTAGTAGTCTGTATAGCTGGCCGTATCGTCGGTTGAGTTCTTGTCTTTTGAGTCTAGTATGTGGGTTCCACGTTAGTCTTCGGTCTAAATGAAAGCCAAGATACCGGACTGTGTCTGAGTAAGGAAGCTGGATGGAATTAAAGTGTACTGGTGGACAGGAACTGCGTCGGAGTGTAAAGGTAATATGTTGGCATTTAGATTCATTAACTTTAATGCGCCAGTTATTACACCAGTGCTCAATCAAGGTGAGATGGTTTTGGAGATTTAAGGATGCTATGTTGGGATCAGAGTTGGATGATAAGATTGCGGTGTCGTCAGCGAATGTTGCAAGAAAAGTATCGGGATGAACAGGGATGTCAGCAGTAAAGAGGATGTAAAGCACGGGACCCAAGACGCTGCCTTGGGGAACACCGGCTTTAACGGTAAGTGACTCCTAAAGCCCTTTTAAATGTAATTACACGAACAATAATACTTTGACAGATAATTTTTAAATATTTTTTTCGATAAAACATGGTCATATTTTCCCATTTTGGGAGAGAGGGGGGAGGGCTTCAGCCTGAAAGCCCCCCCCCCCACCCTAGATCCGCCCGTGTCTCCCAAACGTCGAGATTATATAATAACATCGATGTATGAACCTGATCGGATCTACGATTGAAAAGGTTATGTGAGGTCTATAGTGTAATTGCCTATAGCTTTTGATTACGTATTTTCTAATTATTTATAGTGTTTTTTTGTGTTAATTGTTCTATTTCATAATAAGTTTCTGTTAGTTTGTTCATTAATTATGTTATTTTGTCGTTACTGTTCCTGTTAATTTCGTTTTATTGGTGTACAGCATGTCAAGCCATTTTCCATGGAAAATGTCTAAACGCAGACGAGAGTGAGTTTGAAGCACTGAGGGCATTACGAAAAAATTGGGTATGCCCGAAATGTGAAAAGGCTCGGAAAAATATCCAACCGACAGACAAGTGTCTCAGCCCGCCAAGATCGGCGCCACAACAACAAACTGTCGACAGCACATCACAACTGTTACTTGCTGCCATTAAAAATCTAACAGAAGAGGTCAAGGGATTAAAATTCTCCCTCGATGCCAATGCTAACGAGGTGAAAGAATTAAAAATATCTCTTGAAAAGCAAGCCTCCATAACTTTTGAGAATGCGGCGAAATTAGACTCTATAGAGTCACTACTGGAGGCTCAAAATTCCAAGATTGACGGACTGGTCTTGGAAAACACGACTCTCAAGTCTCGGGTCTCGGAGCTCGAAATCAGGCTCAATAAAAGTGAGCAACTGCACCTTTCCAGGGCAATAGAAATAAGAGGAGTCCCAGTGAGATCTTGAGAGACCCCGATGGGCCTGGTTATGAGCGTGGGGGCGGGCCTGGGCCTTAGTCGAAAGGTGGAGGACATTGACTATGCAGAACGGATAAGAACCAGGCAAGACGATACACCTGGGCCGCTTGTGGTAAGGTTCGTCCGGCAGTCGCTTAGGGATGAGTTGATCCAGAGGCGAAAAGTCATTAGGGATTTTTCAACACGTCACCTCGGATGGCAAGAAAATGACGCCCACAAGATCTACCTGAGCGAAGCTATGTCCGTAACCAACAGACACCTGTACTGGCTGGCCCGGCAAAAGAGGTCTGCAGGAAAAATCAGGTACAGTTGGTTTAGCGCAGGCAAGGTGAAATGTCGACGAGACGATGGACAGCAGGTCGTCGTCATCAACTCACCATCAGATTTAGACACGTTTGCTTGACATGCATATACATGTTACATCACTTCGAACAATTTTGTTTTTACTTTTTTATATCCCCAGTTTTATGTTTTTGTTGCGTTTGTTTTAATAATAGACTATGATAATAATTTCATTTTTGTTTATGAGAATATTTTAGGTCTGATCTGTTCAGAAACTCTAATTTGTGTATTTTTTTTCTTTTGCACAATAGGAATATGCTTTTCGTTAACTAAATTTTATCTTTTTTGTTTACCATCCTTATTAATATCTAGGAGATCTTGCACACAATTGGCTCTAGCTGCTGTAGAAATATTCCTATCCTTAACTCCTTCTGTCCGTTTACCAAGCCACCCCTCCTTCTTCCATGACTAATATCCTTCTAACCTGCCACGTCAACGCTCAGTCACTCTTAGCCCATTTTGATGAATTTTACGACTTTTTTCTCCATAACTTCTACCATTTAATTGCCGTATCCGAAACCTGGTTGAAACCCACAATCCCGTCCTCCCAGATCCTTCTACCTAACTATACTCTCCTTCGTCATGACAGAGTAGATCGCACGGGTGGTGGAGTAGGTCTCTTTGTCCATGACAGTCTCAAATCCAAAATCCTTCACTGCTCTTCCATAACCGATTCTCCGCACGTTGAATACCTTTTCGCCGAAATCCTCACCACCTCATCTGCCATTCTGTTTGCTGTCATATATCGCCCTCCTAGAATTCCTTTCGATGAATCACTTGAGACTTTATTGTACAACTTAATCCCTTCCTACTCAAACATCATCCTCTCCGGTGACTTTAACACCAATTTACTGGCACCATCCTCTGATTATTCCTACCTAACAAACCTCTTTAATTCTCTCAGCCTTTACATAGTACCTTACAATCCAACCCATCATACTCAGTATTCAGAGTCCTGGCTCGATCTAATTATCCTGGATTCCTCAGACAAACTCCTTGCCGCATCTCAGCACCCGGTTCCGTTTCTATCTTCCCACGATCTTGTCCAGATCTCTTACAATGTCCCTGTTCCATCCTTTTCTCCCCGAACAATATCCTTCCGAAACCTAGATTATCTCACTCACGAAACATTGTCAGAAGGTCTTGACGATATCCAGTGGGATCCCATCTACTCCTCAAAATCCATAGACACCATGGTAGAAATCCTTACCACTCAACTTCACTCTATCCTCGACCGACATGCTCCTCTTATCACAAAAACCATCCGATATCCTCCAGCTCCTTGGCTTACCCCTGCTGTGAGGGAGTGTATGAGAGAAAGAGATGCTGCAAGGCGACGGTTTAAACGAACTCGACTTCCTGATGATTTTCTCTCCTACAAACAGCTTCGAAATAGCACTCAATCAGCAGTACGCCGTGCTAAATCCCGTTACTACCATCATTCCCTATCCAACTCTCCCAATACCAAGGCTACGTGGGCTATTCTTAGAAAACTGACCATTGGTAATACACCCCAGTCTCAGTCCAATTCCGTTTCTGCTGATAACCTCAACGCTCACTTTGTCTCCTGTCCTCTTGCATCCACATCTCCCACGTCCAGTCTGGCTCCTATGTTTTCTTCCTTTAATCCTGATCACTTCTTTCTTTCCCATATTACACCAGATGAGCTTCTTAAATCCATTCAGAACTCCCATACCAATGATTACGGTCCCGACAACATCCCAGTCAGACTGATTAAAGCCGCATTGCCATCCATTCTTCCGATCCTTTATCATATATACAATTATTCTCTTCAAAATGCTACCTTCCCTACATCCTGGAAAACCGCCCTAGTACGCCCATTGAAGAAGACTTCAAACCCATCAGTTCCTAATGATTTCCGACCGATTTCCCTCCTTTCAAACCTCTCAAAACCATTAGAGCGGTTAGTCCAATCCCAGCTATCCCATTTTTTAGAGGACAATAATCTCCTAAATCCCTACCAGTCTGGATTCAGGCCTGGTTATTCTACTCAGTCTGCCCTAATCAAAATTTCCCAAGACCTTCACACAGCCATAGATCAGCAGAAACTAACCATCCTTATTCTCCTAGACTTCTCCAAAGCTTTTGATTCAGTAGACCACAACATCCTCCTAACCAAACTTAAAAATATCTCTTTTTCTTCTAGTTCCCTTAATTGGTTCCAATCCTTCCTAACCGGTCGCTCCCAGTACGTTGTAATTCCTAATAACCCACCATCAGAATCTCTACCTCTGACCAGAGGCGTCCCACAAGGCTCTTCCTTATCCCCCACCCTTTTCTCCATCTATATAAATGACCTCCCATCCTCTATCCTGCACTGTCATTACCACCTGTATGCCGACGACATTCAAATTTACCTCTCCTTTAATCCGACAGATATCTCAGATGCCACTCAAAAACTTCAGGAAGATATTGACAGAATAAGTGCTTGGGCAAACCTCAATAGGCTCACTCTGAACGCTGAGAAGACAAAAGCCATCTTGATCGGATCCCCTTCACTCCTTAAATCCTCCCCAGTATCTCCCAAACTCTTCCTGAACAACTCACCTATCTTATTCTACACCACCGTTAAAAACCTAGGTGTTACTTTCGATCAATCCCTATCCTGGAAACCTCACATCTCCCAAATTTCCCGTCGCACTATCTCCACCCTAAAACAGTTCAATCGTCTACGATATCTCCTTCCATATAAGTCCCGTCAACTCCTAGTTTCCTCCCTTGTTTTCCCCCACTTCGACTATGGCTGTATGGTGTACGGTGGACTCCCGGGAGATTCCGAGGCCAAACTTAAACGCCTAATGAATTGCGCACTACGATTTGTTTTCGGAATCTCAAGGGATACGCATATTACCCAGTATTACACTGAGTTGAGGTGGCTCTACCCATCCTATCGCCGTCAGTACTTCCTAGCCACCTTTCTGTACCAAATTATTAGAACCCATCGACCCTCCTATATTTTTCACAGCTTACAATTCAAATATTCCATCCAATCCCGTCCCACCAGATCTCGTACTTCCGACCTCTATCCTCCTCCTCACCGAACTGCTGCGTTTGACAAATCCTTTGCAATACAAGCCGCCTCCCTCTGGAATTCCATCCCAGCTGATATTCGACACGCTCAATCAGTTTCCTCGTTTAAACCACTCCTCTTTAAGCACCTACTCCTTTCTCAATCCGAATGATTGTGAAATATATCTTAGAGAAATATCTGAGCACCACCAGAGACTACCTCAATTTATTAAGGTTATTTTAGTTTCTCATACATATGTACAATTTACTTGTTCTTTTTTTTCTCTTTTCTGTATTTTTATCGTAAGTCAACTTTCATTGTAAATATACAATTTAATTGTAGCCACACAGACATATAATCTGTATTCATATTTTGTTCTTAAGGGACAACAGTCCCAGAATAATAAAACATTTTTTTCATTTTCATTTCATTTATAAAGTTTTGGACTGTTAGGTTAAGTGTTTCTTTTAAGTGTTATTTCTGTAGTACGTTTTGTAAAGTTTTTCAGTAGTGAAATATTGGGTTAGACATTGTCGTACCTTAAGGTAAGTGTCAGTGTAAGACTCGTCAAGTTTATTTCACTATAACCTTTTATCTACTACTTAACATTTTTCCAGAAAATAGTTTTAAAGTGTGTTAAGGAAAACTATTCGATCCCTTGGTAGCTAAAACTACCTTAAGCTTCCCTAGGAAGCCGAAAGACTCTTTAGGAAAGATAAGTAAGTTTTCTTTTATTTAAAGGTTACGTCACTTT
Source organism: Nezara viridula (assembly GCA_928085145.1). NCBI lineage: Eukaryota > Metazoa > Arthropoda > Insecta > Hemiptera > Pentatomidae > Nezara > Nezara viridula. Next base: position 74,556,446 of record OV725082.1, read on the forward strand.
TAATTTACTATGTTGAATGATAATATAGTTGAAGGAGTGGAACCTCGTAAAGAACGAAAACGTACGATAAAGAGGGCCAGGAAGGGTTCCCCTGTTGCTAAAAAGAAATTGGAAGAGGGCTCTAATCTATTTCTTGAAGCCAAGCGAATACAGGAGAATCTCCGTTTATACATGGTCAAACATGAAAACAAGCCCGTAAGTAGTGTTAGGGACCATATTAGCAACAAGATTCAATGTCTTGTTAAGATGATTGAGACCTCAGAAGACGAAGATACTCAAGATAGTTATGACAGTGTACTTACCCTTGTCCAAAGAGCAATAAATGAAACATTGTCATCGGAAAAGGTGCATGACATGTTAACCAAAGTTATCGTTGAGGCTTCTGTGCCAAAGGTTTTGGAGGCTCTTTCAAGTTCAGCACCTCAACATTTACAGCCTAAGGCAGGACCCTCTGGAGAACAGCACCAACTTACTAATCAAGATATGGATCATTGTTCGGAGTTAACAGAGAGATTCGAAACCGTCAAGAGTAAGAGAAGGAGGAAAAAAACTAAAGCTACTAATAAAGCACTTACTTCGTCAAACAGAGTGAACTCAATAGAACCGAAAGCTCTAGAACAACGACGGCAAGAGAAACCAATAACCATTGCGGATATTGTGAAATCTTTGCCTACAAAGCCAACTCAAACTGAGAGATCGACTTATATCACTATAAGCGGAACTGGCAAGAGACCAGCAGATATGGGTTGCCTTCACCAAGCGAAATTGGAGTAAAGGCCTCCATTGTCCGTACGACCAAGGCTGGCTCCGTGTTGGTCCGCATGGATAATAGTAGTGATGCCACGAAGGTGATTGGATGGCAAGGGCTAAGAGACAGTGGCCTTCAAGCCAAACTTGCCTTGAGGAAGAAACCTAGATTGGAGGTTCAGGAAGTCCCCCTCTCATGGGATTCAGCGGAGTTGGTGAGATTTTTATGGGAAAGAATACCCGAGAAGTCGGTCCCCACTCCGCTGGTCGTTGATGATATCCGGCCACTTTTTTCCTCAATGGCAAGAAATGGCTTTACAAAGAATTGGGTGATAGAAGTGCACCCTACAGTTCGATTCCTGCTGTTAGAAATAGGAAGCTTAGATGGAGGATGGTGGAGTATTACAATCAAAGACTACCTCGACGCTCCTCGATGCAGTAAATGTCAGGGATATGGTCACACTGAGGCCACTTGCATATCAAATGCCGTAGTCTGCATTTGGTGCGCTTCCACTGGCCATGTTATAAAAGATTGCCCTAAGAAAAAAGAACTGGCTAGCCCATCGTGCATCAACTGCGAGAGCGTAAATGCGCCTGCTAGTCAAAGGAAGCACAAGGCGGGAAGTCGGGAGTGCCCTGTGCACCTGAAGTGGGCTAAAGAGGTAGCGAAGAGGACCTTTTATGAGTGAGCTTACCATCCTCCAGCTCAACATGGGGCGCCGGCATATTGTGGCAGACGAACTCCGGGCTCTTTATCCGCGCTACGATGTTATGGCGGTTCAAGAACCGACCTGCCGTGGGAACTTAGTAACTTAGGCCTCACATCGAGAGTTATAGCTTTGGGCAGTAGAGAGAGGAGGCCCAGGGCTGCTATTGTGATTAATAATCCTAACCTCGATGTGATGGATCTGAGGCAGTATACCACGGCGGATTGTGTCGCATGTCATATCAAGTGGCGTAATATTTCCTTTACGCTAGTTTCATCATACATGCCTGATGGAAATGACATAGAAAGGGACATAACCGCTGTGGAGATGACGGCTTGCACTCGGAACGTGATCATCTGCTCAGATACCAACTCTTGGAACACGGTCTGGGGGTCCAATCGAACCAATAGAAGAGGCGTCCAGCTTGGTGAATTTATAGCAAGGAGCCAGCTACTAGTCATAAACGATTCCTCCGCTATTCCAACGTTCTCCAGTGCAAGAGGCCACAGCTGGATCGATGTGACTTTGGCATCACCGGTGCTGGCAAACCGCATCATCGATTGGACCCTTCGATCTGAAACGAGTTCCGACCATCAGGCGATATCTTTTAGGCTGGTGGAAAGTTCATTTAGTTCCCACGGCACAGACAAGGGTTACATAACCCGAAGAAAAGATTGGAGCGCCTTCCGGTCGACTCTGGAGGGAAAATTGGTTGATGAGGAATGGGATGAGGCTGACATGGATCAGACTCATGACCTGGATTACAGAGTATCCAGGATCACAACTGTCATCCGTGATGCTGCTGAAGAATCCCTCCAGCATCGGAAGGCGAGAGTTCTCGACCTGTCCCATGGTGGACGCCGGCCTGAACTATGATGAAGAGAGAGCTCTACAAGGCCCGGCGGTCGTACCAGAGGTGTATTTGTGACGAGAGGCGCATTACACTTCGTGACGAGTACAAGTCTAAAGCCAGGGCATATCGAAATGAGGTGCGCTTACAAAAGCGGAAGTCTTGGGACGAGTTCATTGTTGAGGAGTCATCAAAGAATCCTTGGGGTATTCCTTACAGAGTGGCTCTGGGTAAGCTGACACCACAACAAGTGATTGCTGCGCTCAAGTGCGGAGCTACCCATGCAACCACTCTGGAAGAGACATCGAAGATGTTTATAGCAGAAATCTACCCCAGAGATGATCCGTCCCAAGATAATGAAGAAGAGGAATTCATAAGGCGCACTACGGTATGTCCACCTGGTACGGACTTGTGCCCACCATGGGACATATGGGATCTCCGTGCTGCTGTGGACAGGCAAAGGACTGGTCGTGCTCCCGGTTTAGACGCAATCGATGCGGCTATGCTAAAGAATAGTATCCCCTATATCGTAGATACGTTGTTGGAGTTATTCAATGATTGCCTTGATAGGGGATACTTTCCACGAAATTGGAAAATTGCCGACATAAGGCTCCTTTACAAGGGAGGAGACAAGGACAAGCAATTAGCCAAGTCTTATAGGCCTATATGTCTCCTCCCTGTTATGAGCAAAGTGCTAGAGAACCTACTCCTGGTGAGCCTACGACCGGTCTTCTCAAGAGCGAGCCATCCACGGCAGTACGGATCCACTAAGGGTAGGGGAACCGTGGATGCCCTGCTAAGAGTGCGCAATGACGTCGAAGAGAAGGCGGAGAAGTATGTTATGCTCCTCCTGTTTGATATCTCCTCCGCCTTCGATAGTGTTTGGTGGCCTTGCGTACTCCAGCAGTTGCAGAAGTATGAAGCTCCCAGCAACTTGTACGAGCTATTACGGAGCTATCTTCAGGACCGAACTTTAAGAATCCGGGGTAACTTCTTCGAAGTTGAAGACTCCATGGCAAGAGGTTGTCCCCAGGGTTCTGTTCTAGGTCCTGCCCTATGGAATTTAGTCTTCAATGAGTTGTTGGGAGTACTAGAAGAGGAGCGGTTCCCCGCTACGGCTTATGTGGATGATCTGGCCGTTGTGGTAGCCTCGAACAGCAGAAGCCGACTGAAAGAAGAAGCTGAAAGGTGCGCCAACTTAGTAGAAGAGTGGTGCGAGAAGAAGAAATTCAGGATGGCCGCCGCTAAGACTCAGGCCATCCTCTTGAAAGGCACGACTGATAGGGCTCACCCTATAACAATGGTTGTACAAGCATCAAGAATACGTCCAAGTGAGGTTGTCACCTATCTTGGGATTAGGATAGGAAGAAAGTTCAACGTGACACCTCACTTGGACTACTTGAGAAGTAGAGTAGCCCTAACCCTTAACGGACTCAGTCGTATTGGGGGCGCATTTTGGGGACTCAGGTACCCAGCAACTATAACCATTTATAAAGGTGTTATTGTGAGTATCCTGAGGTATGCGTCCCCTGCCTGGAGCCAAAATCTCTCGCACAGACAGAAATGTAGGTTGGCCACGATTCAGCGGATGGCTCTGCTTCGAGTATCCAGATCATTCAGGACCGTGTCTCATGAGGCTGTGCAGGTCTTGGCAGGAGGAATACCTCTCGACCTCCTGCTGAGAGAAGACTACTACCGTTATAAGATTAGGAGAGAATGCTTAGCGGCTCTACCGGATTACCTCCGAGTGAGAATAAGAGATGATCCTAGAAACTGGAAGAAGATTCTCCGGGAGGATACAGTAGAGGACTGGAACCGACGGTGGTTGACGACTCCCAAAGGAGCTACTCTAAGGAAGTACTTCCCCACCGTCAGTTCGCGACTAGAAGCGACTTGGGTCCTCCCGGACTACTGGATTTCACAGATTCTCACGGGGCATGGGGGTTTCCGAGCAAAGCTCGTTCAGTATGGTATAAATATCGATCCCCTATGCCCATGTTGTGGGGTACCGGAGACCGCTGAACATGTTGTGCTTACCTGTACGGTCTATGAGTCACTGAGGGCGAAACTGTTGAGAGAAACAGGTCTCTTTGTCCTAACAGAGAGAGATCTTCCTCAACTTATGGACAAAGAAAGATACGATCATTTTAAAAGTTTTATATACGGATGGAAAGAAGTTGTTCTACCAACCCACTTCTCTTTGGGAAGAAGAAGAGAAGCTGCACCGGGGAGGCCACCAGAATAATAAGAAAAGTAAACCAGATGCAAGTGAAGAGAAGAGCAAGCTGTGTGCACAGCTCAGAAAATAATGTAATAGCCAAAAATGCAGCAGTGGGTTGTTATGTAATAGTAACATCCCACTACTGCAAATACCCGTATTGCCTTCAGGCAGGGGAGGGTTGAAAAAAAAAAAAAAAAAAAAAAAAAGTATGAACCTGATCGATCGTTTTATTGAAAGAAAATGGTGTATATTAATGCTGAATTTCAAGAATCTTCTTGGAGAGACTGTCTTTGATGTCGATGTAAATTACAAAGGTATTAATGAAAATACTAAACCAAAAACAAAATTTTCCACCTTATTTGTTTTTTTATTTGCATGGGCTGGATTAAAACTTAACTCAAAAGAAGATCTTTAAAGTAATTTTATTATCGAGAATTTTTTTAATCACTGGATTTTTGGATTACCTCGACGTTAGTAAGTTCATTCTATCTGTTGAATGTTTTTTATTTGGATTTATGAATATCCAATCAAATGAAATTTGTTAAGATTCTTACAACTATGGTGAATATTCGAGTAAAGTTTTCGAAGAATGCGAATTGCAAATAAATGATTTCATGGCATGGTGAGGGAGTACATTATTTATTGGCAAGCAGCGTTGTCTGAGGGAGAGTAAATAGTGACACCACATCCCTTAATATGCAAACTGAAGAAATCCCTAATTTTGTTTTCTTTTCGTTCTGCAATTGGTAGACTGGCATGAGAAACAGATTATTTTTTCATGTGCTAAATTCTAAATATTTCATTACTTAAATATTGCAATTGTTTTCATACATGAGAGTTGTAATCACTATTGTCTTACTGATCATTCTGCTTGCTTTACAAATTTAATTAGAAATACGAAGTTTAAGGGAACTCTATGAATTTATGTGTTCTAATTATCAAGTACTTATTCCTCAAACTTCTTATCTCTTAATAACGTTCTGAAGTAAATAGAGTGATTAGTGAGGCGAGGAAATGTACACATAGACACGTTGCACCGTAAATTTTCACAAACTTAAAGATATAAAAACCTAAATTGTAAAAGAAACGTTCATTCGTGCTATTTGTCCGGTTCCTATTGAATTTTTGTTTTTTTTAAAATAATATCATGGCTTTTGTTACCAAAAATGATTGCTAAAAAATTATTTACATTTGGTAATTTCCAATTGCAGCAACGTTAATTAACAATAAACTAGTTTATTTTTAGTTAAGAAAAACTAAACCAAGCGCCACAGAGTTAATTATAATAATAAGGGTCCGAGTCTTCGCAAATATTAAAGTTTTCACTAAAACTCGACCGAAGTTTTTTTATAAAGCATGTGACGAAAACTTCAACTTACTCTATAACTAAAACTCCAGAGCTGTTAAACCCGGATATCTGTTGTGCTCATTAGGCCTCTAAAATTACTTTTAAAACTTATTTATTTATTTTTTGAAAGTAGCAATAATTCGAAGAGTAATGGTCAGCAACAATTTTTAGATAACTCACTGTTCAAACAGTGTGGGTTGTGTCTGTCAGAATAGAGTCTTCCAGATTTCCTTCGAGTAGGACAAGGGATACCTGCAAGTTCATGGTACATCATACAGGACTGTATGAATGCCCTATTGAGGAACAACAATTTCTTGATACCCTCTGCAAATAGAGAAATGGAAAACGACATTCTTTGAAATAAAAGAATGAATTAAGGACGAATCATATCGCTATGAAAGATTTTAAAAATTTTATGGCGCGGTGCATGGATCTTGAAAATGGCTCCTGAAGCCAAAACGTTGAATAAAGCATACAGGAGATAAAAAACTGTGTATATTTAGTGACCTTTGGCCTGAAATAGATATATGAAAAATTTATCTATTTAATTAGGTACTAAACACTCGTAAATACCCATTTGCTTTCAACTCAAATCGTAACATAATTAGCACAAACTCAAGAAAATACTTAGCCTTCAAAAATATTTAGCCGTTTGGCGTCGTGACCTACACTCCCAAAATGTGAAGATAACGTGGTTGTATAGGCCAAACGGTCCAGTATTTTTGTAGGCCACCATTTTTTCTCGATTTTGTTATCAAATTATTTTACGATCCAAGTGGAAAGTAAATGGATATGTGAAAGTTTAAATAATTAAACAGAAAAAGATTGCCTACCTCCAGATTGAGAACAGCCAATTCCAAGAGTTGGGTTCATTCTTAAATATATATTTTTTTTATTATTTATTTAATTTTTTTTTTTTATATACATTACAACATGTCATACTGATAAGTTACATGTTTGTGGTTACACACGACATAATACTACTTAGTGGTTTGAATACTATTTAAAAAATTTAAATTCATTTTTTATAGTAGGAAAAATCTCTTAAAAAACCTACAAAAGATATAAATGAAAAAAATAGGTTACAATCATTCTTAAATAAAATATTTGTAGATTACGATGAGATGAAGCTATTCACGAAGTTTCAGGCATCTGTTATTAATTTGATAAAAAGGGGTCTGTACCACGGACTATAATTACACAATATTTTAGATAACATTTATAATATTTTTTTCATAAGATATGGAGGAAAATGGTAAATTTTACCATTGGAGGAAGGGTGCCGGACTTGATCCCGAAAGCCCATCCCTGTAGATTCACCTGTGTCATTATGATTGGTCCTTTATGGGCTGTGATGGTATAATTTTGTTTTTTTGTATTTTTTTTATTTGTTAGTTTTACACCTGAGAATCATTGCAATGTAAGTGCATAAAAGAATCGTGCAACAAAAAGGACTTTATTTATTTTTATTCTTAGGTTTTTATTCTTAGGTCAATAGAATCAAATCTAAAAGTGCGAAAGTGTTTGATAAACTAAGCTTGTGTCCCAAAATAGCGTTGGTAGATGGCAGGTAACAGCTTCATTCTTATGAAAAAGCATTAATAAGGTTGTAATATGAGTACGCAGAGTTCATCACCTGAAACACAAATCAAACCTTTGTAGCGACCTTATCTTCCAATTAGATAATTTTAAAAATATTGCACTCACCATCGCGAAGGTGTCCAAATTAATTGGAATAATGCTTGCGCTCATGATCACTAAAGGCTTGAGAGTCATTTGCTGAAAAATTTGAATGCTATTCTTGGTCCGTTTGCTCCCGTAATACCATTTACTTTCATACATTTTCACTCTCAGTTCATCATTCTGTATAATTAAATAGTAGTTATCAAAAGTAAAAAAATCTTTCGAGTAATGAATATAATTTCATATAACATTACCAAATCTATGATCTGTTGGCCCAAGAAAGAAATGAAAGCCATGTAGCCAACTTCTATACATCCCAATACTGATGAAGTCAGCGATGTTCCCGGAAGTTCCCATATCTGTAACGGTAGGTATCGTTTTAATAAACAGAAAAATCCCATCTCAGTTCAATTCAAAACTTACATTGTTTGAGAGCAAACTGAGCGCTATAACAACTGAACCTGTCAAATATGCCATAAACACGGGGATCGAAAAAAATTGACTCACACAATCAAACGAACTGAAAAAAAAAAAAAATTAGACAATATTTAAAAGTGTAGGTATAATTTAAATTTATTTGATAATAATTTCGCTGAGGACATAATTAATATAATAATTTAATTTTAAATAAACTATTTTTTTTAAACATGAGGAACTCCTATTTAAAATGCATGTAGTGAAACGCTTTTAAAATTTTTGTAAATAGAGAAAAACTAAAAGTTCCCAAACGTAATTAAATTTCTATTTTTTCTTCGTTTAAAAAGATTTGTGTACCTTTTGCTAGTTTGATTCGTAATATATGGTCGATATTGTTTTTTATTTCTCACTCTTATTATAACGGTGAGGAGTAGGGACTTAAATAAAAAATGACAAACCAAAGAAGAAGGAGAGATAGCCTTCATAATATTGGCAAATTTCTAGAATTCTTTCAACAGACAATGAATAGTGTAAAAAAGTGAAAAATATCTTTGATTTCAGAGTGTGTACAATTTCAAATAAAATTCATTTTTCACAGTCCAACTAGTTCTTGGCGGAAAATGTGATAAGAATAGCAGCCGAAAATTGTGGAGGGATTGAAACATAAAATCTAGGATATGTTGATATATATTATTATCTTTGAATATAAATGACAATGTAAATAAAAGTAATATTTAGATATCAATAAAATAGTTACATAAGATAAATGACCAGTGGATGACACAGGCGGATCTACGAGGGGGGAGGGGCTTTCGAGCTGAAGCCCCCCCACTCACTCCCGAAAATGGTAAAATATAACCATGTTTTACTGAAAAAACTATCTCTTAAGTACTCTTGTTCGTGTAATTAAATTTAATAGGACTCCAAGAACCACTTAAACACCATTTCATATAGTTAGTTAATTTCTTTCTTTTTTTTTTCAAATTAATTATCGTTACACACACACACACACACATATATATATATACATATATATATATATAATATATATATATATATATATATATATATATATATATATATATATATATATATGAAAAAAAAACTATCGGGCTGAAGTCCCTCCCCAAAATTAAATCCGTGATCCGCTAGTGGTAGATGACATGCTTAAGGAAATTTCATTGAACTTTTATGTGTAATAACGTAAGTATTGATGCTGTTATATTTCTCATGGATTCATCTCTTAGAACTATTTCTCGCCTTACCAAGACATATTTCAAATCCATGAAACGTTTATCTAAACTTTAAAAAATTGAAAATTAACAGAATAGTTTTGTTGTGCCAGTAGCTGACACTGATTTGAAATGTTCCTATAGCTGACAGAGATGAGAAAAATAATTTACTAAAGAGAAATTTTATATTATTCACTTTAAGATTAATAAAAATTACTTTTAACTTATTATAAAACTAACTTCTAGCGTTTCCCGACTTAAATTCATAAATAAATGCTGGCCACTATCAAGAATATGTTTTTGGTAATAGATAAGGTTATTTTTGCTATATATTTAATCCAAATCATTAGACTTTTTTTTGACGGGACAGTAGTGAATTTTTAAGACCCGTTATATTGAGTGTATCTCTTTAAATTTGTGTGAATACAGGCCTGTCAACTACTGAAAAAAGTCCCCATTATAAGGCTCCAGTAGCTGACATCCATTAAATATCCAATTCCTCCATCAAGATAAGTTAAAAAAAAAACACAAACAATAATTTAAAAACAACCAATCAAAAATTTTGGGATAAATCAGAGTAGTTAGATAGAAAACTGACGGATGTTTCTGTTCCTGGGATACTTAAGTAGACCGCAAGGGACCTTCCTAATTTGCCACTCATTATTTCAGCTGCGATAAATTTTGCCGAAAATTAGCTAAAATGCAGCTTGCAGCTTGGTCTAGAGACCTCATAAGGTCTTCTGTTAAATATAAATTGGTATTTTTGTTTTCTCTTAGTGGTTTGTTATGTTAAATGTTGTTTTTAAAATGTTTTATTGAAACTTTAGAAATTACTTGATATTTTGCGAAAAGATTGTTTAGATGTTGGCATCGGGTATGTTCCACCATGATTACGCTACTGTTAACATTAATTATTAGTTTAATATAACGTAATATAACAATTAATACGGCACAATAGTTAATATAACAGTCAAAATAATGCATTAATTAATATAATATATAATGATGTAGAGATGGTCGACCGTTGATATAATATGAGGAGTTAATCGGGGGGTGCGGTCAAATAAATTCTAAATTAAAATATAGTAATTATTTAATTAATTAAATAATTACGATTTAATTAAGTAATTAAATAATTACTATATTTTAATTTAGTATTTATATGACCGCACTCCCCCCCTCCCCGATTAACTCCTTCTCATAATATAATATATAATTTATACGATCTAATAATATAATATACAAATTAATCAATAAAATAATTTACAACTATTATTACATAATGGATAAAATTAACTTTATTTCTTTCAGAAATAATAATAATCATATGTATATATATATATATATATATATATATATATATATATATATATATATATATATATATATATATATATATATATACATATTAAGATTAAATATTATTAAATAATTAATTTTAATAATATTTCATGTATTTTATTTTTGGTCAATAATATTAAAAAGCGAATGAACACCTCACACATCGCACCCTCTCTCCTTTTTTTAACTTAATTAACGTGTTAATTTTAAATAAAAATTAATAACCAACAGGTTTTACACCTTGACTATATAACAACCAACGAAAGCGAATGAAGATAATAAAAATATGAAACTTAGTACTAAATTGTAATTATGAGGATAAAGGATAAAATAAAATTCACTTGTTTACTGAATTCATTTGTAAGTAAACTTAACGGCCCCCTGGTCCACTTGGATTTTAATCCCACTTCTACCCGATACTAAAGTAATGGTATTTTCGTATATAGCACAGGTGGATCTACGGGGGGAGGAGGGCTTTCTGGCTGAAGCCCCTTCCTCCCCCCCCCAAATGGTAAAATATAACCATGTTTTACAGAAAAAAATATTAAAAACTATCTCTTAAAGTATTCTTGTTCGTTTAATTACATTTAATAGGACTTCAGGAACCACTTAAACACCACTTCATATAGGTAGTCAATTTCTTTCTTTTTTTTCAAATTAATTATCGTTATATGTTTGACGAAAAAAAATCTTTCGGGCTGAAGCCCCTCCCCAAAATTAAATCCTGGATCCGCTAGTGGTATATAGTTATGAACCTATCATGGGTAGTAGAATAATTTTGGTTTTGTTGGAAAATTTTTTTTTGTATGGAAAACAATAATAAATGTATATGAAGATACCTTAATATAATTTGATGGTGTTCAAAATTCTTCTTTAAACATTCATTATAACAGAAGTCATATAGCTTGTCCGCAAACTTGTTTTGATCATTATATTCCATCTTTAAGCCGCTAATTTGATAATAATATTCATCTGCCCGTTCTTCGATTTTTTCTATCGAATGGATCAAAATTTTCAACTGGCAATGGACATTTTGGACCATTACTATGTACAAATAACCCCCGCCCCCGATTATGAATATCACAATACTTCCTGTACTCACTTGTAAAATATAAGCGAAAAAGAACCCTGCGTGAGTGTGAGTAGAGAACTGATAAGCAATGAAAGGAGCTGGTAGGTTTATATTGAGGTGGTGCGAGACGTCTTCGACTATGTAAGTACCATATTTGTCCAAGATCGGTGATAGGACGAAGCCAGTGACAGCACCAACAACGGTACTTATAGGTACCATTGAGAACAGCTTCACCTCTTTTTCCGTTTCTTTTCTCAGCCTGTCGATGAAATCTGTATTCTTTTCTTTGTAGTCATAGAAGTTCTTTGCCATGGTTCGGTGGAACCTCACCAGTGCGTTGCGGTTCATAGTGAGCGTCACGATTCCTAAACCTGACATCTGAATCACCAAGAAGTAATACGCACCTTTGGAGTATAAGACGAAATTTATACCGATAGTGGCCATCAAACCTTCTATAGCGAAAATCCAATGGTACAGTATTATTGTCACGTATACTAAATATTGAAAGCAGCTCTTATAGACATTCTTTTTATCAAACTTGGTATAAAGAAGGCATATTTGTAGCAATCCTTTATATTGTTCGTCAATAAAACGATCTGTCGCCTCATCGCTTGTGTCAATATATTTAAAAACATTTGTGAATTTATCGATTATTTTCATCTCTTCTGCTGCAGCCAACTATCGACACTGGTTTCTCAAAACCAACAGAAAGGACGGTCCTCTTCGATTTCTTATTTATATTAAGAATTGAAGAGGAGTATGAAAACAAACGGAGAATGTCGAAAGGAATATTAACCCGTTTTCTCTCGCCTGTAGCATTGTTTGTTGGCTTACATTTTTAAAGAGTATTACAAGGACAAAAATGTCTGTGTTATTTTTTATTTGAATGCATATTGATTTCAGTGGTAACAAACTAATAGTCCGTGGGCCAGACCCCCTTACCGTGCATCCCCCCCACATCCCTATAAATTGCATATCGTTGTGTTCCTTGTGACAATTTATTAAAAAAAAGCCAATGTTCCCACAAAAAAAAGTGAACGAACTGCCCCAAAATGGCGTCCAAACATGTCGGATTGACGACTTTGACTTTAGTTAGTTTTTTTGTTACTGAGAATCAGCATTTGGCTTAATTTCATCATAGTTGGTCTTTTATTAAAGCTGGTTAGTCAGAGAATAATAAAACATGAAAAAATATTAAAAACTAATTGGCTTAGGCATTAAAACAAATCGGTAAAGTCAATTTTTTTATTAAAAAAATTTTCAAGTTGAAAATCAAGCGTCGTTTGTAATTAAACGGTCAACAATAATGAAAACGTGCTGAAATAAAACATCTGGAGAATACATTTCTCTTTCTAAAACACTGATTACTTTTTAAAATATTTGAAGTAGTTCCGTAGAAAATGTACTTAAGCGGCAGAAAAGCGCTACTGGCGTAGGCGCCTTCAGGCCTCTACCACACCACTCAGTACTCATAAATGGCTTAGTCATAGTGCTATAATAACGTTTTTGTTATATTATATTGATTGTATTAACGAACGAATATTAATACAATAATTTAATTGTCAAAATTTTTTTTTTAATTTATTATTATTTTTTTATTTATTATTATTTATTTATTTTTTAATTTAACTTCCTTTATTCTATACGGAGGTCGCTTAAGAAGGGCTCTATTATAAAAATTATATAATTATAATAATAAAACTTAATTCAAAAATACTTTGCAGAATATCTTGAATTTTTTATTTAATATTTGCAATTTAACATTTTGTTTTATATATTTACTGATTCTTAGAGGTAATTTAAATTGTATATACTTCCCCGAAATGAGTCATATTAATATCTGTTTTATAAACTAAAATAATATATACCTAATCTGAACTACTTTTAATGAATAGGTGATGGATTGTTTAGTAAAATTCATATATCGCTATTAAAAAAATAATTTTTATTTCCTTTATTTTTTTCGGAAGTTGGACCATATCACAAAAAATACGAAATTTTAAGATTAAATGCATTTTTCTCTCTCCACAAAAGAAATATGGAAAGGGCGAAGCTATAAGTTCTTCTAGGTAACTATAACTGATTGTTAGTATTGCTCTCAAAATGAGGAAAAAGTCGAAATTGAACCCAAACATTGGAAAAATACATTAAGTGAACGACAAAAGAAGTGCCAAAATTTCGGAAAAGAAAACAAGGATCAGTATCCGTTATATGGCTAAATGAATATATAGTAGACAGATGAACAGAATATTTCAAGATGCTGCTAAAAGAGGGTCAAAATGCTTGATGGGTTTGGATGATATTAAGCAGGTTTATTATGGCGAAGACCATTTCATCAGCAAGAAAGATTTGTTCTAAGCAAGTGGCAAGCAAGTTTGGAGGAAGTAACCCGAAAAAATGCGGTGCCTACAAAGGCTACAAATGTATTAGAAAATGATATGAAAGGACTGTAGTTTTGTCCCTTTACAGGAAATGAGATACTAGGAAATGTTATTCGAGATTCCTTACTGTTTATAGTACCAAAGAAAGTCTACTCAAATCTCTATAACCTGCTTCAAAGTGAAGATAGTCATAAGGTGCAACTTCAATAGCAATCTAAAATGAAGTGGTTTTCATCATTATAAACCTCGTTTACTTCCTCCAAACTTGCTTGCCAATTACCTAGAACAAATCTTTCTTGCTGATAAAATGGTCTTCACCATAATAAACCTGCTTAATATCATCCAAACTGATCAAGCATTTTGACCCCCTTTTAGCATCATCTTGAAATATTCTGTTCATCTGTCTACTATATATTCGTTTAGCCATATAACGGATATTGATCCTTGTTTTCTTTTCCGACATTTTGCCACTGTCGTTCGCTTAATGTATTTTTCCAATGTTTGGGTTCAATTTCGACTTTTTCCTCATTTTGAGAGCAATACTAACAATCAGTTATAGTTACCTAGAAGAACTTATAGCTTCGCCCTTTCCATATTTCTTTTGTGCAGAGAGAATGCAGAGAGAAAAATGCATTTAATCTTAAAATTTCGTATTTTTTGTGATATGGTCCAACTTCCGAAAAAAATAAAGGAAATAAAAATTATTTTTTTTAATAGCGATATATGAATTTTACTAAACAATCCATCACCTATTCATTAAAAGTAGTTCAGATTAGGTACATATTATTTTAGTTTATAAAACAGATATTAATATGACTCATTTTCGGGGAAGTATATACAATTTAAATTACCTCTAAGAATCAGTAAATATATAAAACAAAATGTTAAATTGCAAATATTAAATAAAAAATTCAAGATATTCTGCAAAGTATTTTTGAATTAAGTTTTATTATTATAATTATATAATTTTTATAATAGAGGCCTTCTTAAGCGACCTCCGTATAGAATAAAGGAAGTTAAATTAAAAAAAAATAAATAATAATAAATAAAAAAATAATAATAAATTAAAAAAAAAATTTGACAATTAAATTATTGTATTAATATTCGTTCGTTAATACAATCAATATAATATAACAAAAACGTTATTATAGCACTATAACTAAGCCATTTATGAGTACTGAGTGGTGTGGTAGAGGCCTGAAGGCGCCTACTCCAGTAACTACTTCAAATATTTTAAAAAGTAATCAGTGTTTTAGAAAGAGAAATGTATTCTCCAGATGTTTTATTTCAGCACGTTTTGCATTATTGTTGACCGTTTAATTACAAACGACGCTTGATTTTCAACTTGAAAATTTTTTTATAAAAAAA
Source organism: Nezara viridula (assembly GCA_928085145.1). NCBI lineage: Eukaryota > Metazoa > Arthropoda > Insecta > Hemiptera > Pentatomidae > Nezara > Nezara viridula. Next base: position 74,571,813 of record OV725082.1, read on the forward strand.
TTGACTTTACCGATTTTTTTTAATGCCTAAACCAATTAGTTTTTAATATTTTTTCATGTTTTATTATTCTCTGATTATCCAGCTTTAATAAAAGACCAACTATGATGAAATTAAGCCAAATGCTGATTCTCAGTAACAAAAAAACTAACTAAAATCAAAGTCGTCAATCCGTCATGTTTGGACGCCATTTTGGGGCAGTTCGTTCACTTTTTTTTGTGGGAACATTGGTTTTTTTTTAATAAATTGTCACAAGGAACACAACGATATGCAATTTATAGGGATGTGGGGGGGGGGGGGTGCACGGTAAGGGGGTCTGGCCCACCGTGTATAAAGGCCAACTGCTTAACAACTATTTTACACATTAATCTCACAACTTGTGGCAAACTTAAATTACACTTTAAACTGAGAGAATTTTCCTTCAAATGGAGGTAACTAGTTGCTGAGGGAGAAGTATATCTTCAAGATTAAAAAAGAAGAAGATGAGCTAGTCAATAGACTAGCTCGAAAATGAAAAGATGTTATAAAATCTGGTGCGCGCATCACAAGACTTCCACCTTCTTCTTAGCCGAAGTAATTATTTTCTAACAGAGAGGGAGAGAGGGAGAGAGGGAGAGAAAGTAAAAACTATAGACGCTATATTTATTTACATTTCATAGTGGGTATTTTTATTTGTTTAAATACCCTTATATATACAAATTTTAATTTTTATATCGCTGTATTCTATACAACTAAATATTATATAATACCAACGATAGCATTTATAAAAACCGCATATGTATATGTATATAATACTGTCGGAGTCCTTATTATATTAAGCTCATGTTAGGTATGGAAGCCTGTTGAAATCTTTCGGACGCGCTCGTATTACTTTGATTCCTCTATTACAACTATTATCGATAACTATCTCCTATTTCTCCTTTAGTTAATAATAAAATTATTTCATATTCTATATTTAACTATTTTTTATATCAAGAATTAATGTGAAATTGTTAATTAATTCAAATAAAAAAAATGAAGGTACTTTAGAGGAAGCTAATATTGGAAATTAGCCATTTAATTCCTGTTAAGGAACATCAATAAAACCTACATTATATTAAAAACTGCTTAATAATACACTGATATACTGAGTTTAATCAAAATCGTTAGATTCGTTTTTGAGTAAATCGTAAAAATGTGTTAAATAGATTATATACAATACCACTTCCGGTTTGCCGATTTTGACGAAAATAATGCTGTAACATCGAAGGCTTATAAAAACCTTAAATATGCAATTTCACTTTCATATGACTTTTCGTTTTTGAGCTAGACTGACCACATACACACACACAGACCATTTTTTGGGACTTAATTATTTTGACTCAGAAGACCTCAAAACACGTATTTCTGTTGAAAACTCAGATTCGAAAATTTTCATGATCACAATACTTACTCTTACTATATATTTTATATATAGGTAAGTGAAAGTAAACAACTGAAATTACATATTTAAGATGGAGTATATAATGAGGATATTATAGCATTTTTTTTTTTTTTTTTTGGCTGAAATTAACCTCTGGAATATTCCACAGTTTACAATTGATCTAAAAATTTCCTCCAAAACGGCTCCAATGATTTTTATTGAACTCATTATATCTTTATTGATATAATAATTATCATCTCTATAATAATAATAATAATAATCTTTATCAATTCATTATAAGTACAATCAAATGATTATTAATATCAGCTAGATTTTATCCTCATTGAAATAGTCTGACAGACTTCAGAGTAAATGTACCAGTAATAGTTCGTTTAACTTTATGATTCCAAAAGAGAATGCAAATACGATTAGATTTTAAATGAGAACACTCAGAAGAGTGATGCCTGAACCTCAGATGATATCATGCAACAATAGCGGATTGGTTGATTTTTCGATGGACCAAGACTGAGTGTTTGTTTCAGACAGCTTTCCTTATCACTTTTCTTTAGGAGATAGGTTTGAATTTTTTATTTATTTATCTGTATTTTGCCATTTCCTTGTTTAAAACAGTGCAGCATTTATTTTGTTTTTTTTAATTACATAAAAAAATATGTCGATTTCAAAAACTGATTGTCTATTGAGGGTAAGAAATACACTGTCAGAATTTCTTTAGTTTTTCATGAATAATAAGCTAATTGACAGTATAGAAAAAATGAAATTTGTAAATGACTAAAATTTGTTGCCAATTATTTGCAAACATCTACCATCAGAATTTATATCGTAATTCACACTAATGCTGAAAAATTCTCTTAATGTATCTGTTACAATAATCAGGTACATTTACCTTAAATATTGATTCCTCTAAAGTACCTTTAATATTTGTTTTCAGAAGAAGTTAGTCGGGGTTGTGGTCAATATATAAAACACTGTATTACATAATAGTCAACCATCTCCACACCCTCTAATGTTGTTTATTTGAAATAATTAAATCTCCGTCAAAACTCACTGTTATTGAATTCTGAAATAATATATTGCAACTGTTAGTGCAAAAGGTTGTATGCAACAATTTTTCATTCTTATTCTATTTGTGATAAAGGTGACATTTTGTAGCTTACAACTGCTATAAGTAGTCTGCTACCATGGAAAATAGCATAGGGAATAAAATCTGAAATTATACTAATAAATCATAAAGAAATATTTATGATCTCTTTTGAAAAAAATCAACTTTGATATTCGGATTTAGAAGAATATATATAGGAAAATATTTCGGAATGGCATGTGGAAGAGAAGGATCAATGCAGAAACGAAGTTATGTAGATAGAAGATTACCATAATTAGAAGTCTACTGAAATCAACTGTCAATACCTGAAATAAATACAATCTTCATCATTGGCATAGTGAGAGAATGAATGAGGAAAACCAAGGAGTTTCGACCTCACCTCTGGCCCTACCATTATTCTCTTCTTTTTTAGTTTTGTATGCAATTTAATGTTCTTTTATTTGTTCTGTTATATTATAGAATAGCTCTTTCATGTAGGCTTTTTTATTTTCTCATTAAAATTCAATGGAAATTGGCCCTTTAACAAAAATGCAGATTGTTCTTTTTCATATAACATGGTTGATATGTTCTCTCCTCCATATATAATTGGATGATAATAAATGCGGGAGGTAAACAAAAATCACTCAATCCAAACCACCAATGAAGTAGAAAAGACGCTCAAAGGGAGAACACATTATTTTTCAAACATATACGAATCACTTATAAACTATATTAATCACAATAAATTGTTTATTATTCTTTTTGCATGATTCATGAATTTAATGACGCTGTGATGGCCAAGTATGTTTAAGAGTCACTCACTTCCAAAGTCCAGCAATACAGGTTCTAATCCTGCCTGGTTGGTTGAAATTTATTCAGTGGTGGGCACATGGAATGAACCTCAATCTGTCCACTCTAATTAGAATGTATTTGGTTGTACTAGAACATCCCTCCCTCCCCCATATTCCAGAAATGAGAAAAAAAAAGTTCATGTATTTAACAACAACGTGTGTAAATTCGTCTTGCCATGTAAAGAGGTTAAGGCATTTATTACTATTTATTAATTATAATTTAGTGATTCTATCATGAAAATAGCATTTATAAAATAATAAAAAAAAATGAAAACATTTATTTGTCATATCCCATTTCTTACACTAACAAGTTATTGCAAATTAAATATATACATCAAGAGTACACATTTATACTCGGTAACAATGTTTGATCTTCATAAACAAAATGTATTGAATTTATTGTTATTTACTAATTCAAGATTAATTTACAAATATTAAGGAGGCAACAAATAAGATGTGTTTCCTGGGCGACGCCTGTCTGATGCTGCACTTAATATTTCTCCATTCTTAGATATTGCAGTCACTACAGCATATGAGTCCCAGAGTTTCACAGTATGGCCACGAGCCTTCATACCCCATACAATATACTAATAAAAAAAAACAGTATATTATGTTTTATGTTTTTATGTTTAAAGCAAAAGGGAGAAAAAGTTTAAAAGCTAATTGTAGAACATAATTGTTAATAATAAAATAAATATAATATAGGCAAAGTTTATTTTCTAATTACGTCCTCACATATATTGAATTTATTAAAAACACACTTATTTCTGCTCCAGTGCTGAAATATTTATCTGCCTGCCATTTGTGATGAGAGCCATTAGTTCATATTTAAATTAACCCCCCGAATGAAAATATATAGCCATAAAATTGGGAAATTAGAAAAGAACGAAAGCCAAGAAGCCCAATTGACTATAGGTCGTCAGGTGAAGATTAGTCATCTTTGATAGGCTAGTAATATGACTAGAATGTAGGACTGAAATGCTTTTGAAAATAGTGATTGCAGTAGTACACAACAAGGGAAGAGTATGGCAATCAAGGATAAGGTAGTAAGAAGTGGAAGGAGTTTTTTAACATCTGTTCTCTTCAGAAGTCACAGGCCCATTAATGGATCATTAAGCCATAGATGTATCAATATGTTAATATCACTACCAATATTACTTTTCTAAACATTTTCCATCAACATAATTATTACAATCTGTCACCATTGAGTACTATATACAGAAAAGTCATAAAGTAACCACTATTTATTCTTTCCTCTCATTTTTAATTGCTATAATTATACCCAATTTTTTTTTATTATAAACAAAAATTCAACACAGAAAAAAAATTAAAACTATAAATAAAAAAGAATTATAATTTAAAAAATATACTTTTTAAAAAAAATATTCATTAGGATGGAAATTATACATTGATGTAGGTATCGAAGTTTTCATGTAATTGTTCAATCAACCAGTCCCTTTAGGGTGTCCTAACCTAGAACTCGCATTATTGCAATTGCGAGTACATTTTAATCATGTTCAATTACAACTATATACTTCAATCACTTGAATTTGTTTACATCTAGTTCCCTTTTGCATATCTAGGATGTAAAATTATTAAAATATTTAACCAGTAAAACTCAGCACCTAATTTATCCACAAATCCAATATGACCCGTGGATAATGTTGAAGAACTTTAATGTAATGAAAGGTCAAGCATCTGAACTAATTAATTTAACTTATTTACCTTTGGCACTGGTGGTTCATAGAACCATTCCATTGGCATTAGCTGGTGGTGAAATCTTGGCAGATCCACGGCCTCGACAATAGATTTGTGGTGCCAAATGTTGCTAATAATTGTCTGAAATTTTATTATATAGGTCATCACTTGCTTTTAGGCTTAAATTCAATTAAATTTCTATGATGCTAACCAAGGCAACTGCTGTTGTTATTTTTGTTCCACCTGCTCCACCAACAACCAAACGAACATCACCATTTTTATCAAGGAATATGGTTGGACAAACTGATGATTGTGGGCGCTTTCCTGGCTTAATAAAATTTGTATCTGATGGAGGAACTCCAAAACTATTCACTAAACCAGGTGTTGAGAAATCATCCATTTGATTGTTTAGTAATATGCCAGTACTCTCTGATACAACCCAACTTCCAAATCTATAAGAAATTGGTCATATTTAAAAATCAGTTCATGTTTCTTTCATTATAATAAATTGTTACATAAAAATAAAAAGATAAAAAATAGTTGTAACTTATTTATGTATTTATTCCCAACCGCTCATACCGCTCGTGCAATATGGATGTATGCAGTATTGTGATGTTAAGCTATAATGAATAATAACAAACTACTGCAAAAAATAGTTTTAACTATAGTTTGAAGACCTTTGGATTATAACATCAATTGAAATTGACTTACTCTGTATTAATGGTACTTGTGGCTGAAATAGCATCACCGTTTGGAGCAATCACTACAATATTAGCAGTTCCATTGTCGTCATTACCATAATAGTGGGCCCCATAGTGTACTGGATCATTATTAGTTTTATCTGATAATATTTCCTGTTTAACTTTATCAATAAAAACCTGATCATTGATTTTCTGTAGAATCTATAAGATATAAATACTAATTACAAAACAATTTAATTATAATAATAAAAAAATGAGGATGTATCTTCAGCAGAAGTTTAAAATGTCAATTTAAGAAGTTTAAAATGTTAATTTAAGAAATTCAAAGTTAATTTAAAATAAAGAAGCTAATTTAGTCAATTCCTTACCATAAAGTTTTGTATTTTTGAGCAATAAAAATTATTATTATTATTAATCAAAAAAATGTTTTTGAATTCAGTACTTTAAAAGGCATGAAGGGTTATAATTTCAGTACTTTGCAAATAACTGTATCTTGGTCAACTACTGTGTAAGAAGCTGATTTGATTGAGATCATTCTCAATAGTCAGGTTTTTCCCTTTAATTATTAAGAGTACCCACTTTCCAGAGGCTGGGTGTGCCCATGGAAGATGTTATGGCTGTTAGGGTCTTAATGTTTCCTCTTCACTATCTATCATAGCTCACCTAATCACATTCCAATTGTCATCCATACCAAGTTCTGAGGCGGGAATCAGTCCGTGATGGGACTCTAGGCTAGATCGGTGTTACACTGAGGATTCTTCTTCCATTATTTTTGCAGTATTGAGTTTTAAGAACCTTCCTAACCTATGATTATTAAGCAAGAAGATACAGTCAATTAGATTTAGTACTATAATCTGATAGAGTCCATTCCTATTATCATATTACTCTTCGATGTGTATGGACTTTGTGAAGATTTTACCAGTTTCTGGATGATATCAGGAAGTGGTCAATTTGGTTAACTCTTTTCCTGCCTGGGGATCTTCAAGTTCCCTATTATATGTCATTATAAGGGAAGAATGTGATTCCAATTGTCAAGTATCAAGAAGCAGATAACCCAACGAGCCTTTGTACATGATTGTTAGCTTCCTGACAGAGACTATACAGCCTGATTGTTGGGAAGTAAAAGATTTCTTTAACCAGATTTGCATTGAAGGTTGCAGCTATGATTTTCATGTCATAATTCGGTCAATGGTTCATTGTTCAATCCATGGTTTCATAAAATTTACCCTTTTCCGCACTGTCTGTACTTCCTTGCTACCTTTCTATAGCAATATTTTTCACAGCCTACAATTTAAATATTCCATTCAATCCCGTCCCACTAGATCCCGTACTTCTGACCTCTTGATCCACCTCCTCATCGAACTGCTGCGTATGACAAATATAATTCAAGCCGTCTCCATCTGGAATACCATCCCTCCCGATATCCGACATGCACAATCAGTTCCCTCATTTAAATCTCTCCTTTTTAAGCACCTACTTCTTTCCCAAATCGATTGATCATGAAAAGTAGATAAGAGAACTTTTTAAGTTCACCCAGAAATGACTTTGTTTACTTATGTTATTTTATATATATATATATATATATATATATATATATATATTATATATATATATATATATATATATGTATATATATATGTATGTTTTTAGTGTTTTTGTTTTATTTTTCTTCCAATATTTTAATTTTAATGAGAATTGTAAATATTTAACTTAATTTTATGGCCACACAGGCATTTCTTCTGTATCTATAATTTGTCCTAAAGGAACAACAGCCCCAAAATAATAAATATTTATTTTCATTTCATTTTCTACAGGTGTACGAACTCTTGCTATTATTATTGCTCTTGCAACTTCATTCTAACTCTATTTAGTTCTTCTCTCCTGTTGATCATCTTTATGGTAGTGTCTGAGTGATAACATTTTTCAGTTTAGTTTATTCATACAGTTTTTTATTTATTATATCATTCTTGCTATAGCCATTGAGTTGCATGTTCAATTCTGTCAGGGGTAGTCATACAAGTTGTTCATATATGTACAAGGCATTCTTTTCCCTTGAAAAGTTTAATGCCTCAGAGGAGTAGACTTAAGTGCTCGAGTTATTTGAAGAGCTGCATTTTGTACTTTTTCACCCTTTTCTAGGCATATTTGGATGCAATTTTTAAGAGTTCTTCAGCATATTCAAGTAGTGTGGATATGTAGGACTTTCATTTTATACTCAACAAGGACAAATTCATTGATGTTATTGAAAATAATAAAGTTGGGGAAAACGAAAGTTTGGCCAATGTCATAAATAAAAAAATTGATCATGACTAACATGAAGTTAAATTTTAATATTACTTTATATTAAGAAACAAAATCCATTAGAAAACATCTCATTGTAATGAAAAGGAATGCAAAAAATGAAATAACATCTCTTTTTTGGAATAATGAATAGGTTTTTAAATTAAATTTATTTGTAATTATAAAAATGACTTTACTATTATCTTACCTGACTGATATTTGTAAAGTATGGATCTCCAAATTGAGATCTCATCGCATAAGCATACTTGAATGTTTCAGTAATTATAGAGACTTTAGTTAGCAAACTCATATCTGGTTTAAAAGTATTATCTAACACTCTCAATATGAAACCGAGTATTTGGCCTGAAGCAGGTGGTCCAGCAGAATAAAAATTGAGTCCTGAAGACAATTTCAAATGAACAGGTTCTTCCCAACGAACCCTCAATAAAAAAAAAAAAAAAAATAAACGATTATAAAGAGAACAAAATTATTGAATAATAAGTAATTATAAATGTTATAGAATATTTTTCATAGCATTGTACAATGAGTATTATTAATTATTTTTAAATTTAGTAGGAAGATTATATTATTATTTAATTATTAAAAAAAAAAAAAAAAAGGATCTATTCAAAACCATACACATGCATTCTGAGAAGAAGACTTAAAAAAATTGTTGAGAACAGCCAGGATTCCAACACAGTAGACAGATGCCGGATCTTTGCCATTAGAAGAGTAATAGATAAAGCATTGGAATGAAACAAGCACTTTTTTCGGTGCCTAGGAACCATTAATATCAGATCTGATGGAATAGATGAAGAAATTTATATATTAAATTTAATTACAACATGTTCACAATATCTGATTTCACAAAGAGAAAACTCATCAACATTTTTAGTGATTTGAGGTTATGAAATATCACTTTTTGCAATAAACTGACAGTATATTTCAATTATGAGTACTAATCCTGGAGTTATAATCTCTTTCCAAATATATTTCTGTATTCCCTCTGATTTCAGGTATAATAATTTATATTTTTTTCAAAAATAAATTGATATCTAAGCTAGAATTAACATAAATAAGGCTTAAAATTAATTTCACTAATATATTTTTTCGTTATTATTCATACATAAGGTTCTTACAAGGTAGATTGAATTTATTATTCTTATCACAGAAAAAAAAAAACCAAGTCACCATAGGCACTGCCAGGAGACATTCAATCTTTATTAAATAATATCGGATTTCAAATAAAATTCATCTTTGTATTATTAATTTAGAATATGAGTTTTATAAGCAATTAGTTTTTTGTTACTCTACTACCTTCTATGAATTTATATATTAGATATCATTTTGTCTAAAATCATCTAAGATCATCACATATTGCTACCCTTATTTAATAATTTTTTTTTTACCAGGAAAATTTTTTTACATTGATATAAGTTTAATCAAAATTATTAGAGGAGTAAATAAAAAAAAAAAATGTAAAAATCGATTAAATATAAAGTACCATTTCTGGTTAATCAATTTAGACATTGATTGGTGTGACATTATTATTATATATATATATGAATCCTCTATATATGAATATATATAGAGAGGATTCATATATATGAATGATTTTTTATGAATCCTCTCCAATCATCTGATTAATTCCTAAGTAATGACTGATATTTCAAAGTCAAATAGTTTATGTATGTGTACCCATTAGTGAATAACTTGAACCAGAATAAAATATTTCATATGTAGGTAAGTGAAAGTAATAAATCAAATTATTAGTTTTTTGTTTATACTAATAGTTTTATACCATACAATAGACATGTGTATAAACCAAAACATTGATGTGATAATTTATGACTATAAAAAATACAAATAATAACAGCTCAGTTTTAATAAAAATAAAACAATGAGATTTACATTAAAAAATCATATCCCCTTACATAAATGAATACGCTAATGATAATCAGTAATAAAATAAAACAAAACTAAGTTAATAATATACAATGCATTCAATTTTTGAAGCATTGACTTCTAAAACAGAGGCTGAGGAATTATTCATCATTAGAATTTAGTTCATATTTTTAATAAAATTGAATAGAGCATTGATTTATAGAAGATAAAAATATGCGAAATTCTTACTGGTATGAGTTCATATCTTCTTCAGTGATGATCCCTCCATTATCTTGAATATCTTTTACAAAGCCTGCAGTAAGAGAACCTTTATAAAGTGCATCAGGGCCTTCTTCTGCAATTATTTTAAATGTTTTGGCTAATGTCGGTAGCTTAATAACATCTCCATATTGAGCGAGTTCTCCTCTATCGTTTTCTAACATCTTTCTGAAAATGTAATATACAAGTTAATGATTTTTTATGAATCTTCTCCAATCACATGATTAATTCCCTAACTAGTGTCTGATACTTCAAAGTCAAATAGTTCATGTATGTGTACCTATTAGTAAATAACTTGAACCAGAAGAAAAATTATTTTTATCAACTTTTAAATAGAAAAAGTCTACTGCGATTTTAAAAATAACTGTCAGAAATTAATCACAGTTACAAAAATTGGCATTACAAGCCTTTTCCTAGAACAACTTATTTTTGAAATTTAATTGTGCTTTGCAACTGGTTACTTGAAATATGGAATTTGGTACTTTGCAACTTATGGTTCAAGGATATATGTTTAAAATATTATATTTAATATAACCCAGTTATTAAAAGTATTAGAACAATATTAGTCAAAGCTATGGTTCATTATAACATGAGGCTGAATGGACACATCAATATTATCTGTAAATCATGAAGTTTAAATATATTTTTAATTTAATTTGAAATTAATAAACATACATTGTGTTGGTAACATTAAGAATAAATCACCACCTTAACCCAGGTGTTTTCCAAATTTCATCCCTCGTTTTCCTTATTTCAACAGCAAGATCTTTATCTACTGGGATACCCTCCTCACACAATTTAATGGAATCAGTAAACAATTCTTTCCAAGGGGCTTTGCCTCCATACTTCTTGTATAGCTCCCAATAGCCTTTCATCTCTCCAGGAACAGCCACTGCTAGACCACCTAATAAAGTTTTTAATCTCTTAAGAAAACATTTCTTACTAGTTTTAGTACAATTTTCCAGTAAAAAAAAAAAAAGAAAAAGAAAATTACCTCTCTGGGCTAAGGTGAAGTTATTAACAAACATATCAGCAGTTGATGCAGCAGGCGCTGTCTCCCTAGCAATAATTGTCACCACTTTAGATTCATTCTTCAGATATAAAGTTGCTATGAAACCACCTCCTACTCCCATAGCATATGGACAAGCAAGCCCATCACAAATCATTGTTGCAATTAGGCTATCCACAGCATTGCCATATTTCTTCATAATTTTCCTGAAATAACAATGAATGTGTATTTGGTAATGTCTAATATGTAATTCAGAGCTGTCTAATCTTGTACTAGACTAACTCTATAGTATTTTTATTTATGAAATATATTATTAATTGCACCTAATACCATCCTTTATGTATGACTATATTGTATCTCAAAAGTCTAAATTGAATGGAAGTTAATTTATTTGAAATCATTCATAACCCTGATGAAACACTAGATGAGATATGATGAAATGATATCAGAGATAAGATTCTGCACAAGCAACAATACCGTACAGCAGTATTTGGCATCAAGAGATATTCCTCCAAGGGGAAAAGATCAGAATGGTGGAATAAATAAGTGAAAGCTGTACAAATTGTGTGGAAGGGATATGTAGAAAGTAAAAACGACAAAACCTAGTAGCGATACTCTCAACGGATAAACAAAGCAAAACTTGTTGTGACAGAGGCTTAAAAGAAGAGCTGTGAAGTCTCTTACAAAAAAATATAAGCCTTAAACATTATTAAGCATAATTTCGAACTCACCATTAAATAGGAAATAACTAATAAAAAAATGTTGAGCAACAAAATTAATTCAAATAGAGTGATTTCAAACAGATTAATCATGGGTAAGTTTTTGTTAGAAGCATTAAATTTTTAATTAGGACAAAATACAATGGTCCTTAAAATAAAACTTGCCATCATGAAAGGGGGATTTTTAAGTTTTTGTAGTTTTCAACAAAATGTTCCTATCAAGGCAACCAAATGAATGGAGCTATCACAATAAACAACAGAAATTGTTAAGAGAGTGTCTGTCTCAGCCACAATCTTTTAGGTTTCAAAATTAACTTGGACTATGAGATGTAGCAGTTACTGATCAATAAATTTTAATCATGCTTACAAGGTGTAGCACATCTTTGCTAATCTTATTGCACTACCGAAAAATATAAAACCATTAAATAACTGAATAAATCAATCGTATCATACTGAAATAAAATACTTACTGTCCAATGGCAGCACAAGGCCCACCATTGCTGACGACAGCTCCCCTAGCCACAGTAGGATTTGGGTAGTACCATTTTCTGTCATCATCTTGTATAATGAAGCATTGGTTTACCACTATTTTCAAGGCAAGCAGCAATAAAACGATCAGTATACATGAAAAGTTCTTCCTATTTCAAATCAATATATTTAACATATTAAATACAAATTGCCAACTATAAAACTAATGGAGTATATGAAATTATATTACAGTGCATGAAAAATTAAGTAATTAAAATAAATTATGAAAATAATACTTTTTGGTGCTGCTATTTTAAGTATTGGTGATCTATGCTGCTCTATTTTTAGTGACCTGCAGGGGTACCTATTTTGGTATAAAAGATGCTCCCAGTAAAGGTTTATGGACTTTCCAAATTGTGATAAGCCTCATCAAATAACCATCACCTTATTTTCTTAGATTTTGATTCAAACAACCTCAATATTTGCCAGATACAAAACTCTAATTTCATAACTTACATTACTACAAAAACTGGTTCTAGGTTGTTGCAAAAGTCCTTGATAATGAACACAACTCTTAATTCCAACTCTCATCATTAATCCTAGAGAATGTTTTGGTTCCTACTATTTATGTAGTATCCTTCTCCTTCTCAACTTCTCCAAAGACTTCGATCGCATTAACCATCCTTTTCAATAAACTGAAGTTATTATCCTTCTCCAATAGTTCCATCTCTTGGTTTCAATCTTTCCTCTCACAGCCTACCCAAGCAGTCTCCATACCCAACCAACCACTATCAGCTTTCCTTTCTTTATCCTCTGGAGTTGCTCAGGGTTCAAGCATTAGCATAAGCATAAGCATCTCCTCTCCTTTTCAGCTCCTACATTAATGACCTACATAAATCAACTCTCCATTGTTCCCACCACCTTTATGCAGATGATTCTCATATATACCTATAATTTTTCCCTCCTGATTTATTGGGAGCATTTGCCAAGATCCAGTGGCTGATCCAGAAATTTTCTTAGGGGGGGCGCACCTCTGTACCAGGTGTCTCTGCGACAGGAGCACAAGCCTTCTCATCTCTTGGCCCAAAAACTACAACACTCTTTTCTTTGAATACCTGCTTTTTGGAACTTTTTCGGAATTTTCTTTACATCATCCAGAGGGAGCGTCGTGCCCTTGCAGAATTTGCTAGTGCTCATCACGATAATATTTCTTTTTTATATTACATTAGGATATTCATCGTATATGAGTTTTTCCTATATTTCTCTTCCTTCTTTATTGAAAAGATGCTTAAAATATTAGTTTTTGAATGGAAGGTCCTTCGGAGGATATTTGGCCCAGTTAAGGAGAATGGTGAATGGAGAACTAGCTAACTTATACAATGAGCCGAATGTGGAGAAATATATTCGGATAGCAAGGCTGAGATCGAAGGGCCAAGTTATCCCTCGTCAGATGGACGAAACCAAAGAAGCTGCTGTGCATGGAGCCGGTTGGAAAAAGAAAAGTGGACAGACCGAAATTGAGATGGAAAATGGATTAAATGCTGATGCCAGAATACATGAAAGCAGGAACTGGTGGGGGCTGCTCAGGACAGGGAAACATGGAGAAAAACTTTTGAGGCAGCCAAGATCCAGTAATGGATTTCCGAGATCAGGATGATAATATTGATCACAGAAAATTCGTCCTAGAGGATGATTTTGCCTATATTTATATTTTCTTTAAATGGCTGTTTTTAGATACTTTTTTCAAAATTATTTGTCTACCATCCAGAGGGGAACGCGCTCCTGGTAGAAATTACTATTGCTGGTCACGATAATAACTTTTTTTTTTATTACATTAAAAATTCGTCTATGAGGATGAGTTTCTCCTTTCTTTAAATAGCTGCTTTTTGAAACTTTTTCCCAACCATCCAGGGGAGAGAGGGGCGAGACCCTGGCTGGATCCGCTAGTACTGGTCACGATAATGATTTTTTTGTATTACAGAAAATTCGTCTTTGAGGATGAATTTCTCCTATATTTACCTTTTCATTAAATAGGTGTTTTTTTTTCTACCGTCCAAGGGAGCGCGCGCCCCCTGATAGAATTCGCTAGTGCTGGTTCCGATTATAATTATTTTTTATTTATTACATTAGAAAATTTGTGAATGGTAATGAATTTTCCCTACATTTCTCCGCGATAGACTGAAAAGACTGATGAACAGCTGCGTAAGACTTGTGATTGGGACCCCAAGATACTACCATGTCTCTCACAACTACGCTGAGTTAAGGTGGCTTTTCTCCTACTTCCAGGACAGTGTTTACTAAGTACGTTCCTCTACCAAATCATAAACAATCATCGTCCTTCTTACGCCTATAATCTTCTCCAGTTCAAATCCTCAGTCCATTCCCTTCCACAAGATCTCGACCTTCAAACCTTTGCATGCCTTCTCACAGATCTGCCTCATTCCAAAACTCCTTTATTGCTAGCTCTGCCAATTTCTGAAATTCCCTCACTACCAAAATTCGACATTCTCCATCCATTCAGAACCCTCTTATTCCAGTTTATATTCCCAAAACAGTCATATTGTTGATAACCATTTGACAACACTTATTTCATGCCATTCATTGTCAAATATCAATGCTATTCTTTGCTAGAGATATTAATTTTCTTTCACTGAACGCATCTATTAGTAGTTTATAACTATAATCTTTTATACACCACTAAATTCTTGCCTATTGTTACGTTAAGAAATGATGATGATGTATTTATATATTAATCAGGCACTTTATATCAGGTTCAGCTTTCTGTTTCTCAAAAGAAACACAAAGCTTATTTTAATAAAGGATTTAATATATATATATATATATATATATATATATATATATATATATATATATATATATATATATATATATATATTCTTTATTGTTTTCTTAAAACTGTATACTGGTCTATCAGCTTTAAGTGTAGCAAATAGCTTTAAGTGTCTTGTCATAGTGTTAATTGTTTTGTATATAGTTTCGTTCATTTTGTATATAGAATGTTTACCTTATATTTTTTTTTACATTATTTCTTTTTTTCTGTTGATTTTGTATAGGCCAGATGTAATCTTTTAATTTGGTTCTATTTTGTTATTGTCAAAGGACTGTGTCCCAGAATAGAGTTATTTTCTATCTATCTATCTATCTATCTACGTCAATGTTTACTTTGACTAATCCTTTTATTTCGTGTGACTTAGATTGGCTTTATGGGATCATTTACATTTTTAAAAAAACGTGCAATATCAAAAGAAGAACCATGATTTGCCGAAGGAATTTGTGATTTGAAGAGTCAGTTATCCATCGAAATACTGCCGCACTTTTGTTCAGGATTTTCAACAATGGCAATATGAGCCTTGCACATGAAGGCAGATTAGGTCGTCCATCGGTCGTAGGCGGTGACAGTCTTCTCGAAGGTGTGAACGAGGACCCACATGCAACTACTCACAGGCGGATCTACGGGGAGGGGGCTTTCGGGTTGAAGTCCTCCTCCCCCCCCCCCCAAAATGGTAAAATATAATCATGTTTTACAGAAAAAAATATTTAAAACTATCTCTTAAAGTACTCTTGTTCGTTTAATAACATTTAATAGGATTTCAAGAACCACTTAAATACCATTTCATATAGGTATTTAATTTCTTTCTTTTTTTCAAATTAATTATCGTTATATTTATATGAAAAAAAAATCTTTCGGGCTGAAGCCCCCCCGAAAATTAAATCCTGGATCCGCTATTGCAACTACTCATGATTTATTGGCCGTAATAGGGGCTTCTAACTTCACAGTGGCTCGTCATCTTAAAAACCAGGGCGTATGGAATTCAAGACCAAGGTCCGGCCACATGATTGGTTAAAGGTCCAAGTCCAGGGCGAGTTGATATGTGCTCAAGTTTCAAGTTCTGGAAGAAAATTATCATAATTGACGAAAAATGGACATTTAAAAAAAAACTAGCAAACATAACCAGTGGGTACGATCTGGCGAAGCTCTACAACCGGAGGTTTGCCAAGATCGGTTTGGAAAAAAAGTGATGCTTTGTGTTTGGTGTAACTTTGAAGGCGTTTTACATTTTGAGCTTGTTCTAATGGTCGGACAGTGGACTCAACTCAAACCTTCAAACAATGCGAACAGCTGGATAGAGTTGATACAGGTCTGAGTACAAAGCACTCTGCTTTGACATACGACAATTACTCTGCACATTGTTCTAGCTTGACCAAGGAAAAATGATCGGTACTATAGACAGTAAACGGTTTGCCTCGTCCTGCTTATAGCCCCTCACATTATGGTTTGTTTAGATCAAGGGCTCATTTTGAAGGTATGCACAAAGACTTTTGTAACAATCTAGTATTATCGCAAAATTTTCTTTTGTCAATCCTGTCCCTTTTCATTCAGTTTCACCTCAAATGATATATAAATAAGAATAATGTAATAAGAATAATACAAAACACATTAAACCCTAAACGATATCAAAAGCTGTATCAGACACCGAACTTTCCATGTTCGAGTCAGAAATGATTTTTCAATCCCCAGCGCAGCAACATTTGGCGTATCAGAAGGCTCGTTCTTTGTAACGACATCCTTCATACAACTCATATAGTCACTATAAACTAGACTGTCCAGAAACTGCGTATTCTTGGATATTCCACATTTTCAATTCGTACAAATATTAAGTATACTTTACACAAGGGCTAAAATGCATCCCAACACATCACACAAAAACTGACAAACATAAAATTTTCAACACTAAAAAATAGATGCATCAAATTCTTCTCTAAAAAAAAAGAAAACAAAACAAAACAATCTTACAAAACGATCAGCCCTTCAAAAATCATATAACGAACCCAGACATCAAGCTTCAATCACATCTCTCCTTCACTCCACTCATTCAACTCAGAACGGTCAAATCAGCTAAGACATCCTTTTTCTTTCTCAGGGTGAAAATTACTCTCTACAAAACTAATCTCAGTCCAAATCCATTCAACAGAGCAATACATCTTAATAAATTAATTTACAACTCTCAATTCACTACTGATATTTTAGTATCCTGCAGAATAAATGAAGAATAACCATTAAAAAAAAGAAATGACCATAAATATTGCTAAGAGAATACAGTGCAGGAACACATCACTGGAAGGCAATAGATTCTATGGAAATCTATCACCTCATTAATCCCCTCTTCCAGAGCATTACCCCAGCCTCCATCCGACCAGATATATTTTCTGCTCTTTAACGGGATATCTCAGTTTGAACTAGAGGGGGAGTAGAAAAACGTCCCAGACAAGGATTCTTCTTTAGGATGTATAATAAAACTGTTCTGATTTGAAATAGGAGCCATTATTGACTTTCAAATACTTCAATATAAGCCAGTCAACCCGGTTCAAAACATCCTCTTCATTTCAGTAAGAGTATTCTCTCTGTGCGGCTCCTATTTTTTGTGTGTCTTACCCATAGAGGATTTTGGGACAACCTCGGAGTCTCTTGCCAGACTGTGAGACATCCACGACCTTTCTGGGTAGCCATTCTTCATCCAGATGGCAGCTATTGCCGAATAACCCAAGGGAGGTCTTTAATTTCGACACTTACGACTGATCCCTAGTATCCTTAATACGCACCACTCTGCCAACAGGTATTTCATTTCTGCCTTCCCTCTGATTCGGCTGGTCTGCTTGTCGAGAATGACCTAACTTTCGCTTCCATGTATTGGGAGACACTGGCGGATCTATAGAGGTGCGGTCTTTCGGGCTGAACCTTCCCAAAATATATTTATTTTTTTCATGGTCTATATTTGTTTCCGTTTGTGGACTAAAACAATCATAATATATTTTTAAGTTATAATTTATTCACTGAATGTAAACACTTGCCAAAAAAAAATATATAAGAGTTTTATCTTTAAAAGCATTCATGTTCGCGTAATTTTCTTTTCCTTCAAGGGCGACTCAAACATAATTTCATAGAGGTAGTTTTTCTTCCTTAGCAATCATCGCTATTATAAAAAAAAAAAAAAAAAAAAAGAAGAAAAATATTAAATCCTGGATCCGGTACTGGTGTGAGTACCACTGTTTTATCACTACCTGCAATAGTCCTCCTATTCTGTCCCCATTTCTTAAGAAACGTCTTGAAACTCTTGATATATTCAATAAAATTTTTTCTCTCCATTCAAATCTCATCCAATCCAAATCTCATCCATTCAAATCTTATTCCTAAAGACTATACTACATCATTTATTACAGGACAAGGAAATTTAAATAACTTTCGTCATGATTGAGGAAACAAACTAGACTTACTTCAATTTCGTTGAAAGTAAAACCACAGATTGATTCTGCTAGTGAGGAAGAGACAAGATCTAAACCACCATCAATAATCACATTCGATCGCAAAATTATATATTCCGAGAATTTGATAAATCCAATTTACATCTTATAAACAGAAAAACACCAGAGATGAGTGAAATAACATAAATCTGAAAAGACCTCTTAGAAAGCTCATTTCGATACTAAAGTGTTATTTGAACCCCCATACCAGACTGAAACGACTAGAAACCGCCCGACGTTTTCGACTACTGCACTCTTACTAGACAAATGCTCTAATCTTTAAATCAATTACAAACGACTCATATATATGACGATAATAAGACCTATTTGGACTTACGGGATCGAGCTTTGGGACTCCACTAAACCATCGAATTCCTCTCGTATCCAATCCATACAATATAAAATCCTTCGTAAAATCCTCAACGCTCCTTAGTTTGTCACAAATAAAATCATCCATAAACACCTTAATATGTTTCCGATTTGGCTCAATCCAGATACCTATCCTTCCATAACAAACTGCAGAACCATCCGAACTCTCTCGTTTCATACCTTGCTTCCTCCTCGATCCCTGATAACTCTCCGAGGCGTCTGAAAAGAAGATGGCCTCGGGACCTTCTAATATAGAACTTTAATTTGAGTTCTACCAATGGGTAGTTTCTCTTCATGCTGTATATGTCATGTTACCAATGTCACATTTACTTGTTGTATTTTTCTATGTAATACAGTTGTAAATTTCATTAAAATAAATTTAAAAAAAAAAGTTATTTATAGAACAAGATTTTTTTTTTTTCATGACAAGCCATGCACCGCAGAACTTAATGGAGGTCCCAATGCGGTCCACGGGACTTGGTGAAGGTCTGAACGTGGTCTACGGGTCAAAAAGTATGGAGATCCCTGATCTGAAGTAATATATTAAATAAAGGAGGTTTTGTTTAGTTGATAATAGCAATTTTTATTTTAAGTCAGTCATATTTGAATTTTTATAAATGGTTCACTTCTATTTGTTAGCAGTTTATAATTAGGAGAAAAAAAAATTATTGCCAGAAATTTAACAAACAAATAATTTAACAAATAAGTATAATAAAAATTGTCATTTTTCTTGTTTCGGAGCTATTTTATCACCTTAAAAACAATAAAATATTATTGCTAGACTATTCTTTCAGAAAATTTTAATATGATGACTTTTCAATACAACATTAAATTTTAATAGTGTTGATATGAATTACAAAAGACCTTACGTCAAGCGGAATTTTCTTGTCGAATATATAAACTTATAATAATGATATAGCTTAACTATTAAAAATATATCTTTAAAAATATATTTTTCACAGTTGGACTCACGGCCTGCCTGCTCCCGCCGACTCGAAGACCATGGTTACTGCAGAACGGTCGACTATTAACTAAAGCTTGGGTGCCTTATCACAAGACACTTCTATTTCCCCCCACCACTCCTTGTAGACACTAATTAAATTATGAATTGAATCAATTTCACAGGTTCTTTCTTATTCAATACTAATAAAAGTGCAATAGCAATGATTGATTCGAACATTTTGTTTTCACAATCGCCAAACTGAGAGTTATTAGTTTTACACTTTTTGCGATTCATAATAATATAATAATAAAAGGATAGCGATCCCGAAGGTTCGATGCAGACACCACCAATTACTTATTACACACCTCCCTCCACCGTTCGCCGACCAAACCCATACCCTTTAGATCGGCTTTAACGCAATCTTCCCACCTTCGCTTTGGTCTACTCCTCGGACGTTTGCCATTCGGTACAGCAAATATTAAACTTTTAGGAATTCTTTTGTTGCTAAGCCCATCAATGTGACAAGCCCATTTTATTCCCCTCGATGTAATCACCTAAATTATATTAACCGGATATAGTTCACGCATACGGCGTTTGCCACTAATTTACTTTACTCTCACTATTTTTTCTCTGTTCATACATTAAAAATCAATCTTCCTCAAGGTAGTATCCTTGGTCCAATCCTTTACACAGTTTATACAGCTGACATCCCAACCCATCCTGACACTGTCATTACCACATATGCTGATGACACATGTATCCTATCTGTTAATAATGATCCATCAACTGCATCCCAAACTCTCCAATCACATATCACAAACCTTGAAGAGTAGTATAAAAACTGGAGAATTAAAATAAATTCCAATAAATCCCATCAAATTACCTTTACCCTGCGTCGCAAACCCATGACCTTCTGTCCTACAGTATCCTTTAATAATTTCCCACTTATCCCAGTTGAACAAATCCGTTACCTAGGACTCCACCTGGACAAACGACTCACATGGAATCCTCATACAAGACTTTTTTTTTTTTTTTCCTATGCCATAGTCATTGGTCATTCGACCATCCGACATCTTGCTGCCCAATATAATTTTGATTTTTGTATGTAATCATTTACATATGTTTGATTCTTTATATCCGTCAAAGCAGGACATTCGTTTAGGTGGTCTGCATCCATTTTCGCTTGTTCACATAATTTACATCTAGGATCCTCAGCCACGCCTATCTTGTGCAGATGACTTTGTAGATAGTCGTGACCAGTGGCCAGGCGGAAGCAGGCTACTGCATCTCTTCTTGGTAGGTCTGCTGGGATCAGGTTTTCCATCAAACATCTATAACGTTTCCCTTCCACCTTGTCTTTGTGCATATTTTTTGTTTCCTCCTTCACTATCATCCTCACCATTCGCCGAATTGAATCGTAGGATTTTGGATGGACTGTTTGTGGCAATTCTGCTCCCCTCCTGGCGAGACTATCCGCTTCCTCATTTCCTGGAATACCGCAATGGCTCGGAATCCACTGAAGGACCACATTGGTGCCTCGGAGTATTAGATCGTAGAGAAGGGATTTGCACTCCAAGATAGCACTCGACATACATTTATTCACGTCAGTAATGGCGAGGATTGCTGCTTGCGAGTCGACAAAGAGAACAGCGTTCTGAACTTGCCTTCCTGATAGTGTTCTTAGGGCTATGAGGATCGCTGCTATCTCACCGTCAAAATTCGTACCATCCTCACCCACCGCAGCACTGAACTGAAACTCTCTCGAGTAAACTCCTGCCCCAGCATTTTTGACGGCTGATTCAGCTGATTTATTCCGTCGGTATAAATGTGAGGCCAATCCTGAGGAGGGTACTTTTGAGCTATAGTTTCCAGTGCTATCGCTTTCAGCTCATATTCAGGTGTTTCTTTTTTATCCACCTTATGGAGTAGTTGCAGCTCTGCCCTGCTCGCGTGGTTGTGGATTGGGAACTGTGCCTGTATAAATGGCTCCCTTTCTTCACAGTTTCACATGAAAGATTTTTGGGTCTTGAGCCGTTGTGTTGGGATTATGTATTTTTTCCAAAACTCTGGATTCGTTCTTCTCATTCGCTCGTGAAGACACATTGCAGCTTGCTCACGCCGTTTCGAAAGGGGTTCTACTGTGGTCTGCAGTTCCATAGCTGCAATAGGAGTTGAGCGCGGTGCGCCCAAAATTAAACGCAGTGCTTTGTTCTGCTGGCTGTCCAATCTTTTCAGGGATGCATCAGCCGCAGTACAGATGACTTCAGAACCGTATTCCAGTACTGGGCCTACATAGGTTTTATATGCAAGATCCTGGGTGGCCCCCCATGTCTTTCCTCCAAGGCATTTTAAAAGCTTAAGCCTGTTTTCTCCCTTTCCACCATATCTTCAATTTGGCTGTTCCAGTTCATTTTGGTGTCTAACCTAACTCCCAGGTATTTGCCTGCATAGGTTCTTGGCAAGGGAACATTATTATAAATGACTTCCAGCTCGTGCACTTTGGTTGATAACGTGAACAGTTGAAATTCAGTTTTCTGGGTGTTCACTTCCATTTCATTTGATATGGTCCAGGTAAAAAGTCTTGTCATTGCCTCATTAATTGCTGCTTCGAGTGCTGTTATGCTGCTACTAGTCGCATATATTAGTAGATCATCAGCGAACAGTAGAGCAGATATTCCGGGTATTCCCTCGAGCACAGCCACTAAGTCATCGATCATTATATTAAAAAGTGTGGGGCTCAGAACAGATCCTTGAGGAAGTCTCTGTCTAAAAGATCTGAAGCTTGAAAACCAGCCATTGCGTCTTACTCGGAGAAATCTCTGGGCCAAAAAGGACTGTATGGCTCTGTACATTTTTCCACCAATATTCATTTTGAGGAGCTTTTTCAGAAGGACTTTACGGCAGACTTTGTCGAAAGCAGCTTTGAAATCAACATATACTGCAAGTGTATGCTGTTTCCGTTGGAATCCATCTTTCACATCCTCACTAAAACGAGCCACCTGCTCAGTTGTACATCGGTGCCTTCGGAAACCTGCTTGTTTTGACGACATCTTATTTTCCCTATCTAAATATATCTGCAGCCGGGCTAAGACCATTCTCTCATAGAGCTTAGAGAAAACACTTGTGAGCGAGATAGGTCGGTAGTTAGATGGACAAGAGGAACATTTGCCTTTTTTGAGAATTGGGATCACCTCAGCCTTCCTCCAGGCACAAGGATATCGTGATGTCCAGACAGCATTGAGAAAACCCAGCACTATGAGCTTAGCTTTCGCATCTAGGTGTATAAGGAACTCTGGCAATATGTCATCAGGGCCACCGCTTTTTCCCTTCTTTGTTTGTGCCAGAGCAAGTTCAAGCTCTTCCTTACTGAAGTCGTCTTCAAAAAGTTGGCTTTCAGAAAGGTTAAAACATAAGATTGGTGGTGCGGTATTAATTCTCTTATTTTCTTCTGCTGGTTTATAGAAATTTACAGAAGCTCCTTGCTATGGCAAGTCCAGAAAATATCTCCTTGTTATTAAACTTAAGAGGGTTGTTCCTTGGGTCTTTTCCCCCATTTAGCTTTGAGATGAATTGATGTGCTTTTATCCCATCTCGACGAAAGTCCAGACTAGCCAAATATTCTCTAAAAGTCTTTCGTTTGGCTTGAATTATATTCAACTTTAAGTTTGTTGTAAGTTGTCTTAGCCTAACAATGTCTTCCATTTTTCTTGACCTTTCTGCATCTTTTCTTGCTGCATCCCTACTTTCTTTTAGTTTTTGTAGATTATCACTCCAGAATGGAATGTATCTCTTCATAAATCCCCGAGGGATAGACCGCTTTGCACACTCGAGAATTGCCGCTTGAAGTCGTGCACAGCTTGTATCTACACTCTCCGTAATGGTTTCAGGAGTAATGGCTGTGTGAGTGAGTTGCGAGAACTTTTTCCAATCGGCCTTTTTTAAATTGCATCTGAGCATTCGAGGTACTGTATTATTACTTGAATTTGAGTGGCCACTAAGGTATGCAAGCATTATTTTGTGACCAAATGCTCCAGCTGGAGGGGCAACTGTGTGGGAGATCAGCGGAGCTATTCGGGGGTGCACCAATAATAGATCAGGGTGGGTGCTGTTACCTTTATAATCCATAAAAGTAGACTTTGAATTTTCGTTTTCCACAAATTCTATCATATTTGTGTCAATAAATTCCTCCGGCTGAATTTGAGTTTGCGTAACCCCATCGTCTGGAGTGTGCGTTGAAGTCTCCATACACAAGGGATCTATCAGTCAATGAGTTTTCCAGCCAACTCAAATTCGGTTTATTATTAGGTAGGTTGTAAACCACAAATATTTGATGGTGGAGATTGCTTGACCATAGATTTATTTTTACCCCTTCCAATGTATCATTTGCATCCATTTCTTTTTTAACTTGGAACTTAGCCGTGAAAGAACGTTTCCGACGTTTTCGACGTTTCCGACTACTCCAACACTTACTAGGCAACGCTCTAAGCTTTCAATCAATTACAAACGATTCATATATATGACAATAATAAGACCTATTTGGACTTACGGAATTGAGCTTTGGGGCTCCACTAAACCATCGAATTCCTCTCGTATCTAATCCTTACAATCCAAAATCCTTCGTAAAATCCTCAACGCTCCTTACTTTGTCACAAATAAAATCATTCATAAAGACCTTAATGTTCCATATGTTTCCGATTTGGCCCAATCCAGATACCTATCCTTCCATAACTAACTGCAGAACCATCGAATCCTCTCGTTTCAAACCTTGCTTCCTCCTCGATCCCTGATAACCCTCCGAGGCCTCTGAAAAAAGATGGCCGTGATCTACTTATGTAAATATATTATTAGAGTGCTATCAATGGGTAGTTTTTCAAAAAGCATTTTCATGTAATTGTATCATTACTGTGTGCACATTTACTAGTTGTATTTTTTTTATAATTCAGTTGGAAATATCAATAAAAAAAATATCGTTGCCAGAAATAACGGATCCAGCCGGAGGACGCGTCCCTCTATCCTCGGAAAAAGTTCTAAAAAGTACCTATTTAAAGAAAAAAGAAATATAAGGAAAGATTCACTCCCTATTATTATCTAATGTAGAAAAAAAAGTTATTTTCGTGACCAGTAATAGTGATTTCTCCCAGGATGCACGCCCCCCTCTGAATCGTGGAAAAATAATTCCCAAAAAAAGTTCTCAAAACAGCTATCTAAAGAAAACAGAAATATAGAAAAAAATCATCCTCATAGACGGCTTTTCTAATGTAATATAAAAAAAAAATTATTGTTGTGACCAGCACTAGCGAATTCTGCCAGGGGGGCAGCCCTTTCCCTGGTTGGTGGACAAAAAATTCTGAAAAAGTTTCAAAAAACAGCCATTTAAAGCAAAAAGAAATTAGGGAGAATTCATCCTCATAATCAAATTTTCTAACGTAATATTTAAAAGTATTATTATCATTACCATTTATATTGATGTTACGGTTTGTCATATGAAGTCACCTCACTAGACTGTGGATCAACTTGCGACCGGGTTTTGGCGCACGGCGAAATTTTGCGAAATAAAAAATAAAATGTAAGAGCAAAAGTTGGCTCGTAGGGTGAAGATAGTTTGGTGAAGATAGTTACATAGTTTTTGGGCCGCCGTGAGTTGCGAAGGTTTGTACTCCAGTCGTAGTTTGTTCCTACTGACTACGAACTGAGTCTCGCAGGTAAAATACATGATGGAGGAAAATAATTAACTTTATTTATACTTTCGAACAACCTTTTATTCGAGCACAAGAATATACGGTTTTTCTCCCGGACCCAGTGTCTGAATAAACAATATATCTGGATGTATTGCAACCTGCAGCAACTATAGCCTCCATGAAATTCTTAAATCTGGTCACGATAATAGTTTGTATATTTCTCATTAGAAAGGGTTGTTTTTTTTTCTTAAAATAGTTGCTGTTGGGAACTTTTACATGAAGGAAGGTACTAATTAGTTGGTCTCCGATATGATCGGAATCGGAATTTATTGTTGTTTTTTTTTTTTAGAGAACTCATTTTCAAGCTGCAGGGCCATTTACAGTAATCTGTCTCAGATTACTTTAAACGTTTGACGATGTTGGTAAAAAAATAGCGTTCATTGGCCGTGGTTATCGACCTTATCACTTAATCAAATAAATAAAGTTCAGGTACTCGTTCGACGCACAATTTAACGTTCTTTAATTTCTTAAAAAATACGTTTTTCGCTTCGATGCACAGTGCTAATAGATGAAAAAAAAAAAATCTGTTTTTTTTTTGGGCTGTATAAAATTTTTCTTGTTGTTAGCAATTTTGTTTGTTAAATGTCTAAACCCACATACAGGGCGTCCCGTAAGTAGAGGGAATTTTTTAAAGGAGTGATAACAGAACTCAATAACTTCAAAAAAATGTATATAAACAATGGTTCGATTTTCAGCAGGCAAGTTGGTAATTAAAGTTTTGTGATTTTTAAGTCGTGTTTTTTGTTGAATAGGAAGTTATAACTAAAAAACTATTTAATATAAGTAATTAAATAGTAGTTAAATGGCTTTTGTCAAAACCATTTAAAGAGGACTTTTGAGCGGCTAAACTTAGCTAAGGAGTGGGAGGAAATGGGTAGTGGCGGGGGAACAGGTAGGAAGTGGGGGAAGCACCTGGTACAGAAGTCCCCCCCCCCTGAGAAATTCCTGGATTCGCCACTGTCCCCACTTATATATATACCGGTGTACTGGTACGCTGGTTCGGACTTGAGGTCACTACAGGACTTAAATGATAATCGTATTGCTGTGGATTAGAGATGTCAAGGAAATTGAGAATCGAATCAAAGAATCGCTTACTCTGAAAGAATCGTACTCTCAAGTGATTCACATAGAAGAATCAGAAGCTCAATTTTCAATTCTTGAGAATCAGAGGAGTGAGAGTGAGGTTTCGAGTCGATTTTTTATGACGCCGCAATTTCCCCACTCAGTCATGTTCCATTGTTTGTTTGGTTGTTTTGGTTACTTTCAGAATCTACTCTTCCATGGTCATTTCCTAATTCGGACATTTATAACCCATGCTTCTTTCCATTACTAATTTGTTTATTTCTTTTATATAATTAATTTTTTTTTCTCTTAGTTCGGTTTATTAAACTTTTTTGTTTCGAATTTTCACTAAGAATTTTTTTTATGAAAATCACAAAAATTTTGATAACCATGGATTGTGACGAAGAGGTATCAAATGAAACGGAATTCCATGAAGACGTCACGAAACATTGTCCCTCCAGAAATTTCATTGGAAAAATTTATAAAGGAAAAGAAACTTTATTTGCAAATAACTGAAAAAGTTTACAATTTTTTATTGATATGGATAATTTTTTTTATTTTTGAAAAATTTCTAAATAACCTACAAAACAAAAACAAAAATCAAAATCATCGAAAATTATAGAAATTTGTATATTTTTAACAATTTGTGCCTACCGAAAGATCAAAGTGGATTCAAATGATTTTTTAAGAAGAAACAGAGTTGAGATTTCTATTTAGCACATCGAAAAACTCTCGAATACGAATCTTACGGATACAATCTGGATAAAACTCAAAATATGTTGTCATTTGTTAATGACATTATCGTGGGTCAAGTATCGGAAGTGCCTTCTCATATGCCGCTACTTTTCGAACTTAATCTCCCGCTTTATTCATCTAATCAACCTTGAAAAAACTTTCGTAAAATACAACCATTCAAGTGGGAAATGAGTAATATTGAACGTTTTCTCGACTACATGAAACATTCCTCCAATATATATTTTGATTCCAATAGTGTGTCAAACATCTACGAAAATTTTAAAAATACAATTACTCACTTAGCCACGAAATCAGATATCTCAAAAACTGAAACAATAAAAACTGGCTTAGCATCAGACAATAAAAGCTGGTTCGACGAAAAATGTAAAGTTAAAAAGGAAGAAGTCCGTAAGAAGTATAAAATCTTCAGAAAACATCCATTTTCAAAAGAGGATCTAAACGCATAAGTAAAGAAAGGAAAAATATATAAACAAGTCTTGAGAGAATCTAAAAAGGAATATTATAGATCTATAGTCGATAAAATTTCTGAATCAGAAAATAGCAAAGATTTTCGGCAAACTATAAAACGATTTAGGAAAAAAAAAATTGAGCTAGAAATATCATCAGAAACTTTTGAGAATTTCTATAGAAATTTCTATTCCTCCTCAAATCCTGGTATAGATACAACGTTAAAGATAATAAATCTATTCCGTGACTGTGAAATATCGTTGGAAGAACTACAAATAGCTATTCACCGCATGATAAGAGATAGATCCCCTGGCAATGGCGTGATACCTTATGAATTTTACAAATTATTAACACCTGAGTGGGAACATTATATCCTCAACCTTATGAATGAAGTCTATAAACACGAAGAAATCCCCAAATGCTGGCCAAAAATAATAATAAAACCAATTAAAAAAAAAAATGACCCGACCAATTATAGAACTATAGCTTTACTAAATACAATAACAAAAATATTCACTTACATTCTGAACAGCCGTCTTTTGGAATGGTCAGGTATCAACAAAATACTGCCGGAAGAACAAAATGGTTTTCGTAAAAACAGGGGATGAAGAAATAGCATCTTTGCTTTGAGCTCAATTATAAGTATCAACCTGAGACTTAAAGGACGCTATGTTTTTGGAATATTTATTGATTTTCGAAAAGTCTTTGATACTTTAAATCATAAAAAGTTATGGCAAAAGCTAAATAAAATTGGAGTGAACGCAAAAATAATTAAAATACTCCAAAAATTGTATGGAAATATGGAAGCAATGGTAGACATTACTAATGGGGTGATGTCAAGAACAATAAAAATTACAAAAGGAGTACTCCAAGGTGATTCAGCAAGCCCATTACTCTTTGCACTGTACATCTCAGACATTGTCAAGTATTTTTATGAACACCAAGCAAGAGGTTTAGCTATAAATAGTTCAATAGAACTTCTAATATTATTATTTGCGGACGACATAGTGATACTTGCGGAGTCATGGATAGATTGCCAAAAGAAGTTAAACATATTACAGAAATATTGTAAAGAAAACTTACTGGTTCTCAACACAGATAAAACGAAAATCGTACCATTGCACAAAGGTGGTGGGCGAACAAAAGCACTGAATCCGTTTTTTTTTTTTAAAGAAAGCCCATTCAAATAGTGAACAATTACTCCTACTTAGGAATACAGTTTATTTCGACAGGAAAATACCTTCAAGCTACAAATATTTCAATTAAAAAAACAAAAATCGCTATAGCAACAGCTCCGACCGTTTTACAAGGAATTATATCTGAAAATTGGGACTCAAAACAAGCTGTATCGATCAATCATTCGTTCGACATTATTATATTGTTCAGAAATATGGGGTCTGCAATATTTCTCTAATTTAAAATCAATCACAATGAAATATGTCAAACAGGTTTACAAATGGTCCAAATATACACCGGACTACATCATACGTTTGGAAACAGGAATAACAACGATGGAAGTAAAAATTATCATAAGAAAGTACAGATGGTGGATAACTCTACTAAAAATGCCTAAAGAAAGAATCCCACGTAAAACAAATATCTATCTTCTTTCTTCATTAATCAGCGATAATTCTTTATATTGTTTATGAACGAAAGGGAAAGGAAAATATTACGACAAACTACTTGTTTGTTTCTTTGGTCTCGGTGCACTTTGCAATCAATACAACTATGTAAGCCACAATGTTGTTGACCAAATCCAGGTAAACACTTTAAATGTTGTTTTATTAAAGGATATATTCATTCACTCACTAATTTCTTATTCATTTTTTTTTTTCATTCTTTTATATTGGATTTGCTACAATAGATTGAAGGAATTGGACAATAATCGCAATATGGTTTTTAATTGGTACTCTCAGCTAAAAGGAAAATTATTAAAAGTAGGTTCAGATTCAATTTTGCAACACAATAATGACCCTAATCCTGAAATTGCTCAACTATACCTCAAAGACATTATAAATATATTTGGAAATCACTCCATTTGCAACGATATAAATTCAGTCGTCAATTCAAAATATAATTCAGAATACAGAAACATGTGTAGTCTAAGCCACGGAGAACAATATTTAAACATAAGAACAAACATAGAACAGTCAGCCAACTTAGGGTAGCCAATTTAACGAAACCTTCATTTTATCTTAATGGAACGGCCTATTCTCATTCACTAGAAAGAGAAGAAAACTGTACTATATGCAACCTCCAAAAGCCAGAAAATTTATATAATTTTTTAATAGAATGTCCGATGTATAAAGACTTGAGGGAACATTACATAGAGAAATGTATTACAGAAGACAACAATTCAATGCTCGGTAATTTGTTAACGATAGAAAACCTCGCAAAGTTAAATGATATATTTTATTTTACAGTAGGGAGCCTTAAAATCAGATCATTCATCATGAATGATTAAATGCCAGCAACATTTATGTCTATGTTAATGTTTACCACAAGACATTGTTATCTTCGACTAAGAAGTTGCAATCTGCTACATTGTATTGTAAGAATATATTATTCCTAGTTTTAAAATTCCTTGAATGTATATTTATCCGATTTATTTTTATATATATTCAAAGTGAATAATTTTTATTTATATTGTTATACAGTTGTTTTTTCCTTATCCGTTTTTTTTTTTTTTTTTTTTTTACATCACAATTTATATATCTAGTTTATCTTATTCATGAAAAAAGAATGTTTCTCTGATTTACATCTATATTTGTATAGTACTCTATTTTGATTCTTTTTTATGTAATAATGTTGATGGAGCCAGATCTCCTTTAATTGTATATACTAATTACAAAATCATTCATTCATTCGTCATTCATAGTGCCCTCCATCAGTTTCCACTGGTTCCTAATACCACTGAGGCGGCTGGGAGAGAAGCACTGGGATCTCCTGGAGTCCTGCCTTGGCTTCCACAATTGGGGGACAAATCATGACTCAGAGTCCCCTGGTAATGTAAATATTGTACATAGGTGTGAATGCTTTTTATTTACTTTAATTTCATTTAGTTTATATTTATTATTTCATTTTTTGTACATTTATTAATTTACTTATTTTATTTTTCTAGATTTCTTTTTCTTTATTATTTCTATCCTAGTTATTATTTATATATACATATTGTGTGAATGATTAATGTAGCCTTAATATTAATGCCCTTTAATGTGGCAGAATGTATTAATATTAAAAAAAAAAAAACATTATTTATATCAAACGATCAAACACTTTGTATCAAATGAGATTTGTGTTTAAATTGAGATATTTGTTTTGGCTTCCCCATTCCTCTCCTTTTAGGCTATATACATGGTGGGCCAGACCCTCTTACCGTGCACCCCTCCCCCCTCTCCCCCCCTCGCACATCCCTATAAATTGCATATCGTTGTGTATCTTGTAACTATTTATTTTTAAAAACACCACTGTTCCCACAAAATGAGCGCACTGACCCAAACATGGTGGACTGACGACTTTGACTTGAGTTAGTTTTTTGGTCACTGCGATCTGATTTTGGCTTAATTTCGTCATAGTTGGTCTTTTATCAAATCTACATAGTCAGAGATTAATAAAAATGAAACAATATTAAACAATAAATTGACTTAGTCAATAAAATATACCTGCCAAGTCGTTTTTTTTTAATTTTACGAGTTGAAATTCAATTAAACGGCTGACTATAACGAAAAAGGCCTTGAAATAATAATTTCTATTTCTAAAATACTGATTACTTTTCAAAATATTTGAAACGGTTCCGTAGAAAATTAACTTAATCGGCGGAAAAAGCGGTACTGGCGTAGGTTCTTACAGGCCTCTGCCACATAATTCAATATCTGTAAATGGCATAGCTATAGTGCTATTATAAAGTTTTTAGTAAATTGATTCGATTGTAATAACGAACAAATATTAATATAACAATTTAATTGTCCAAAAATATAAAAATTTTAATAATAAAACTTAACTTTAACTTACTTCGCTATTTTTCTCTGATGCTCCCACCAGACTTTCTTAACTGCGCCTTTCCATTTTACTTTTGGTCTTCATTTTTTCCTTCTCTCTTCTACACCCTGATTCATACATTGTTCAATCGTTCAGGCGTCATTCTTTTAACATGCCCAAAACAGAATATTCTTTTCTTTTCAATATTTGCTATAATGTTTCTTTCTACCTCCTTTTCCGGAGTTCATTCAATTTCAATTATTCCCCTTCATGATTTACTTGTTGCCCTTCCTCAAAAGTCCAACTCTATTGCTAACAGTCTTTTTCGGTGTCTTGCGTTGATGACATATTGCTATGTTCCTTACCTCACGTTTCTACGGCGAGTAAGGGGTTCCAGGAATCGCATTTATTTGTATTAAAATGTAATTAATACTTATATTTGTATTGAAATGTTAGATACCACAGACCCCCTACTGTAGTATCCTAGATTGAACCATATAATTTTTATTGGATTTCCTTTCTAAAGGTATCATGTTTTTAAATTTACTATTTGTTCTATATCTAATTGGTGGCATGCAGGGTAGATGGTAAAAGTACTAAGATGGTTTACTAACTATTATATTTACAAATTCAAATAATCAAAACATATATATACAAAATAATACCTAAACCTATATACATAATGAATAGTTGAGAATCATACTGGAGGAGAATGCTTAATGTTCATCTTGCTCCCTCCGGCTGTGTCCTAGCCTGAGTCCCAGCTCTCAGTCCATCTCTTGCTCTCTCCGGCTCTCCTGATCAAGTCCCTCTCGCTTCCTCCCCAGCTTGAAGTCTCCTCAGCTGAGTCCCAAAAGGAAGTCCTCAGTCCCAATTCTCTATTTCCCACCTTTCTTCATCCCCCTCTCTTTTGGTAGTCTTTTTCCTGATTGGCTGAATATTCCTAGCCTAAGGGATGACCACGCCCTCTCCCCCAGGCCAAGGTAAAGCAGCAGGTACAGATTTACGTATTTCTGGTGGAAGGTGTGAAAAGGTCTTTCGGGATCCTGTGTAAACACTCAGTTGTCGGTCTTGGTCGGTGGTTCTTAAAGGTTTTTATTACCACTTACAAAAGGTTAGGCTTGTGGGTCGTTACCCTCGCTCAGGTAGCGCCAGATGTGGCCACTTATGATATTTATTTATTTATACCTTTAAAATAATTAAATGAATACCACCGGCGGACTTTACAATACATAGCAATATGACGTATCCCTGAGGCCTTTGTCAGCTAAAATCGCGAAAGTTATGAAAAATTGAAAAATCTTTTAAATTACTAAATTTATTTCTATTGTTTATTTCCAAAATCGTGAAAATGGCGAAAACCGCGAAATTGATGAAACGGGCGAATCCGCGAAAATGTGGAAAACCGAGAATATTCCGAGAATAGCTCAAACCGCAAAAAATGGTGAAAATATAAATAATCACGAAAACCAAGAAAGTGCCGAAACCGCACTAGTAGTGAAAATTATGAAAAATTAAAAAATCTAACCTAGTGATTTCATTTCTATTTCTATCGTGAAAGTAGTGAAAATGGTGAATACCTCGAAAATGACGATAACGACGAAACCATGATAATAGCAAAATAGGGAGAAAGTAAAACTATTCCGAAAATGGTAAAAGTATCTAAAATTCCGAAAAAGGCGAAAACCGAGAAAATGCCGAAACTGCAATGTGGTGAAAAAGGGAAACTCCGAGAAAATTCCCATAACTTCGAAAATAGCGAAATCCGAGAAAATATTGAAAATTGCGGAAACCGAGAAAATGCCGAAACGGCGAAAACGCGAAAAATTTAAAAATCTTTTAAATGACTAAATCTACTTTTTATTCTATTTTCTAATAAAAAATTCTGTAACATCGCAGCCATATACTCGTACATACCATGACATCGTAATTTCAGTTTCATACGACTTTTCTTTTTTGATATAGATTGTTCACCCGCGCGCGCACACACAAACACACACACACACACACTCACACTCACAGATCATTTTATGGGACTTGGTTATTTGAAATCAGAATAGAATTGGTTATTCGAAATTAATTGGGATCAAAACATGCATATCTGTTAAATTTTCGGAAATTTGAAGTTTGCATTTTAAAATTTTAGTATTTTACTTCATAAACTAAAAATTACATAAAATGTATTTTAAAATACTTGATTTGAAATACTGCCCAAGTCTGCATTATATCTAGGCATCCAGACCGATCAGGTTTATTAGTAGGAGCACGCATCTTCCTTGACTTCTTCTTCCCAAGTTTCTTAGGTCTTCCTCTCAATCTCTCTCCTTCTGCCTCATATGCGTCCCTTGCCACGTGTTCCTCAGATATTCTTGAAATATGCCCAAACCACCGGAGTCGATGTTCTTCAATAACCTCTTCTGCTAATCTTACCTCCAAGTTGGTCCTTATCGTGGAGTTCTTCTATCTAGCCTCGTTTTTACGAAGAGATTACCTCAACTATTCATAAATAAACATCTCCATTGCCTGAAGTTGGATTTTAAGTTCGATAGTCAGGACGCACGATTCACTGGCATATGTCAAAATTTCAAGCAATGTGTTTTTGTCTCTAATTATTTTTTTGGAGACATCTCTTACCTCTTTAAATGAATGGCCCCTATCTTTTTAGGGATTCAAAGTACCGTTCATGCCGACTTTAACCTTTCCTTAATGTCCTCATCTACCCAGCTTCGCTCCTAGACACTAGCTGATCTAGGATTTAGTTTTTGGGGAGAGGGGAGGTTTCAGCCCAGTAGAATTATTTTTACATATATATATATATATAACGATAATTACTTTGGAAAAAAAAGAAACTTACTACCCATATGAAATGGTGTTTAAGTGATACTTGAAGTCCTATTAAATGTACGAGTAATTAAACGAACAATAATACTTTAAGAAATATATTTTTTCTATAAAACAGTGCTCTTAGATATTTAAAGCATTTAATCTACCCAATCTCCTCACCACCTAATCTTTCGGAAATTATATGCATAATATAAATATTAGAACCTTGCCACAGGCGGATCTACGGGGGGGGGAGGGGCTTTCGGGCTGAAGCCCCCTCCTCCTTCCCCCCAAAATGGTAAAATATAACCTAGAAAAAAGTATTAAAAACTATCTCTTAAAATATTATTGTTCGTGTAATTACATTTAATAGCACTTCAAGAATCACTAAGACACAATGTCATATGGGTAGTTAGTTCCTTTCTTTCTTTTTTTTTTTTTCAAATTAATTATTGTTATATATATGAAAAGAAATCCTTCGGGCTGAAGCCCGCCCCCCAAAATTAAATCCTGGATCCGCTAGTGAACCTTACAAATAGAATTAAACAATATTGAAAGACATTTGAAAATTCGATGCAATGGTATTGTAGTTAGAAGTAACCGAATTTTAAGTCTTGGCAAACGTTTGCTAGAAAAATGTTTCAGAGTCAATACGACAATATTACTGAAATAAGCTTCAATTTTGCCTTTTTTTTTTTTGTTTTGCTTTTCATAACATGCCTTTTCATAAATTTTTTACTTAGTTTCATTGAAGTGAATTTTGAAGCCACGTGGATAAATATTGTCAAGTCAGCGATTACAAGACAAATCCGAAATGTGTGGAAAGCAAAATCATGTTTTTCTTTTGTTTCTAAAACTTTATTAGAGAGTCAAGTCCCTACGAACTTTGCAAAATATTTTTAAACAATTTATTTAATTTGTTAAATTAAATTCTTATAATCACCCTTAATTTAATTACCATTGATTCATAAATAGCCAAAGAATACAGAATGCATTAAAACAGCGTAAAATACATCTTAACGGAAATTTTTAATCATAGATCGACATAACCATAATTAAAAATTATGATTACAGCAATTATGATTAAAGTGATTTTGATTAAGTGATTAATCGTAATGAGGTAATCGTGTCACATTTTTGCTACATTAATAGTGCTATTGAATCAAATATAAAATTGGTATGGTCATTAAATTTTATTTTCAGTAGTAATCACAGGCGGATCTACGGGGGGAGGGGCTTTCGGGCTGAAGCCTCCTCAAAATGGTAAAATATAACCATGTTTTACAGAAAAAAATATTAAAAACTATCTTTTAAAGTATTCTTGTTCGTTTAATTACATTTAATAGGACTTCAGGAACCACTTCATATAGGTAGTTAATGTCTTTCTTTTTTTTTTTCAAATTATTGTTATGAAGATTTATGAAAAAAAAATCTTTCGTGCTGAAGCTCCCCCCCAAAAAATTAAATCCTGGATCCGCTAGTGGTTGTAATCATGTAATCATTGATTCCGATTTAACCATCTCTGTTTTCAAGTCATTTGATTTAACCATTTAGGCTGTGAAGGGAAGTAAGAGCAACAATGGTTTAATTGAGAAAACTGGCATTTTATAAGTAAATATACCTCGGTTCCCTCAGGTTCAATTGAAATGAGAATCTAAACACTCCTCTTTCTCGTATAGAGGCGTATCTGCGTAAAATTAAAAGCTCCAAAAACTTATATTTCCGGAAACCAGACTTCAGAAACCCCTTACTTGTTACGTCGATACAATATAGTCAAACTGATTTGAAGTATTTATTTGAATTATTCATCTTTCATCTTGGCGAGACTGAATGCTGTCTCGTTCCTAGATAAAACGATGTTCCCCGACGTTATCTGCCATAATAAGAAAGCGATCGCTAAACCTCATGAACAATTACACGTGTATAATTGTACATTAGCTTTAAATACCTCGAACATTGAAGATAATACACGACTCAAGGTTGCGGAACGAATTAAGGTTTATCTCGAAAACGGTACATTTTAGAACTTTGAAACACAGAGTCTGTTGATGTCCGCTTTGAAATCTTTTAAACGCAAGTTCTTACATCTGGATATTTCCACTTTCCAAAGTCGTAATTTCGAAACCTTCTTCTTTCGATGGTGTTAGTTGCCGGAATACCAAAGATATTAGCAGAAGTGTCCAGAAGGGGGTTTCATGGTGCAAATTGCGCCATAGAAATTTTTGAGGGAGTGCATTTTTACGAGGTTTTGACTTTTTGAGAGGGCACAATTCCGACGGGGTTATTGAACCAGAGGGTAGACATGGACCAGAACACTGCTGTTGTAATCGTATATGATCTACGATTTTCGAAATTCTACTTTCCCTTTCATAGTTTTAAGAAGAGAAGGACAATAAAATACCTTGAGGGAGAGGAATGGGTGTTCATACGCCATTGACCTAGGGGAAAAGGGGGGAGATGGGCACACCTCCATATTAGTATTCTTAAAGGAGGGGTTAAAAAAAATTATACTGAGAATTTAAAAAAATCCACTCACGTTTTACGTTTCAAATATCAAGGGATAAATTTTATTCTGTTTCTGTCTATAGTCAAATCTATGTGGTGGGTATACCACTTTATGACGTTAATCCAATTTTTATGAACATTTCAGTCACAGTGGGGTTGGTACATATCAATTTCTCTACTACTAGTCAATTTTAATCAAACTAATTCAATTATAAAAGCTTAGTAAGCTTTTGAGCCTATGGTTGGCTAAATCCTCACTTCCTAGCTTCACACTCCATAGATAACCCTTAAGTGTGGGGATTAATGTTTTCCCTTCTTATACAAGATGTCTGTGTACCTTTCCACATTCCACATCCACATGTAGTGGGATGGTAATATATTTGTGAGGTAAATAAATCACCTCATCACAACCATCAGTAATCTAGACAACTCGCTCAAAACGATAACGTATTACTTTTCAAAAATGCATAGAACACAAACAATAAATAAAACATATTAATTCATAATTATATCTTTATTATGATTTTAATATTGTTCATTTATTTTTAAACACAAGTAGGTAGATCCCTTTGGAATTCTAAATAGTTCCTGTGAAATAATGGCATTTATTTCTATATATTAATAAGTTGGTGATTCTTTTTTAAGAAGAGAATTATAAAAAAAAAAATTGAAAGACTTTTTGGTCAAATTTAAACATTTATTTCCTATTTTACCACTCACATTAACAAGTTATTGTAGATCATTGATATACATCAAAGGTAAACATTTATACCTGGTAACAAAGTTTCGTAATCTTTATAAACTGTGTTTGGCAAATTATATTGATTTTATTGTTACTTGCTTGGTGGGCACATTTTTTTTGCATTTTTGGAGTTTAATGGAATATATATATTCCATTGATAAAACAAACTGTTCATGTGTTATAAATAACATTCATTATTATATAATAAATTAGTACTTATAATACTATAGCATAATATATTAGTGCCTATATAAATATGCCTATAATATTAGTGCCTACCAGAGATGGGCAAATAATACTCTAAGTAGTGAACATCTAGTATTTTATTCAAAATGAATCACTAGTTACAATTCGATCACTACTTCAATTAATCGTTTGACATTAACTGAAGTAGTAATGAAATTATTTGGTACTCAAAAAAGATCAGTATTTGAGTAAAACACCCAGTACTCAGTACTCAGAGTAGCATTTTGCCATTTCTGGTATCTATGTGAATATGACAATAATATTAGTGCCTAGATTTGTTACGATATAATGAAACTTAAAGCCTTGAAGTAATACAGATATCTCTCGAATTATGCTTTTACATTATGAAAGAAATATCTTTTTTGGAATGACTGTTTAAATTGTGCATTTTCTTGTTAAAGATAACATCTATACCCTATAAAGAATGAAAATCTTGCTTACATTTTAGAATAAATTATATCACAGAAATAATTCAGTTTTTTTTTTTTATTGAAATAATTTAGTTCAATCAATTTTTTTTTTATTACCTGTTACATAATTTACCTGTTAAGGTCAGAATTAATATACTTTTACAAAGATTTAATAACAGTAAAATATTTTCAAATACTTTATTTACCAAAAGCAGTTTTAAATATATATTAAATTTGAGATCTACCAATGGGTAGTTTCTCTTCATGTTGTACATGTCATGTTACCAATGTCACATTTACTTATTGTATTTTCTATGTAATACAGTTGTAAATTTCATTAAAATAATATATATATATATATATATATATATATATATATATATAACCATACTTAATAAGTAGGTATCCTAAATATGTATATTTGAGGCCCTTGGTTAATTAATGCTACGGGTCTCTAAAAAAAATAAATAAAAATAAAGTACTAGACTTTTTTTTTTTAAAGTGTGTGTAATGTTTTTACAATAATATTAATCATTTAAATAAGAATAAAAAAATCATAAAACTTAAAACTAGACCTCTCTTACAGGGTCCTGGATGGACCTTCTGTCAATAAATTTCAAGATTTATTTCTGTACATTATTTCAAAATAAAAAAGTTTAGCATTGGTACTATGTACAATTAGTAGGGAGCAACAAGTAGGATGTGTTTCCTGGCCGACGCCTCTCTGATACTGCACTGAATATTTCCTTATTGTTAGATATTGCAGTTACTACACTAACTTCATTCAAGACAGTCGCAGCATGACCACGTGCTTTCATACCCAAGATGAATTCCTAAAAGAAAAAATCAAACAAAAAAAACCAGGATACTTCATGTTTAAAGAAAAGAAGAAAGAAAAAATTTTAAAACACTATTCTTGAATAGATTTTCAATCATAAAATGGAAATACTATAAGCTTATCTTCAAACATATTGGACAAGCTAAAAACAGAATCATTACTACACTGGATACCTATTTCTAATATATTACTTTTGCTCTTATACTATATTACTTTTTAAGAAATCCATTTACTTTTTTAATATTCTCTATTGACACTATATTTGCCTGTATGCCATTTGTGACAAAAGTCATTAGATTAGTCATTTAAACTAACACATTCAACAAAGATTTTGCCTTGGGTTGCCTGACAACCTAACTGAAAATAATATGGTAAAATGATTACATTATATGACAGAATAAGTTCACATCCCGGGGCTCGGAAACTTTTAACTCTGGCATTAATCTCCTGCCTTCACCCCTGTTCTGGGAAAAACCTACATATAGCCT
This sequence comes from Nezara viridula, assembly GCA_928085145.1. Taxonomy (NCBI): domain Eukaryota; kingdom Metazoa; phylum Arthropoda; class Insecta; order Hemiptera; family Pentatomidae; genus Nezara; species Nezara viridula. Next base: position 74,611,866 of record OV725082.1, read on the forward strand.
AAAAGGCTAGGAAGGGGAAGAAAAAGAAAAGATCAAGTTTAGAAGGGGAAAATTTGGAATCATATAAGTGTTGATTGAGTGATAGGGGAGAATAAAAGAAAGAAATAAAACAGATTATTTGTAGTACTATGTGTAAATTTGTTTCCATATATATTACATTATAACACTGTAGTGTGATATAGTAAAGCTGTAGTATGATATTTGATATGAAAATGGAGAAAAAAAATATATGTATTAATATTGTCTAGAAAAAAAAATGTAAATTAAGAAATTATAATTAGTTAAGTAAATAAAATAAAGATTGTTATGCATTATTCATTTGTTTTGTGATATTTATTAGATTTTGTTAAGTACCTAACTACTAATGCAGGAGGTCTAAACACCATGAATAGCGTATATGAATTTGTTTGTTTTATGTTAAAAAAATAAACACTTTATTATTATAAATGTTGTGTCTGAAAAGGATAGACAATTTTGCTTTGTATGAAAGAAACCTATATATTAGGGAAGCACTAATTATAAATAAAGTACTTAGGATGGAAATTACACATTGCTTTGTTTTAAAGTAAATATCTAAGTTTTCATGTTCCATCAACCAACCTCTTAAAGAATGTCCTGAACTAGTACTCATACCATTACAATTATTAGTACATTTTAACATTGTTCAATTAGTACAGTAAACTTTTACCAATTTAATTTGTTAATATCTAGGGCGGAATATTATTAAAATATTTAATTTGTTAAACTTCACTTCCAACTTTGACCACAAATCTAATATGACATTGTGACCCGTGGACAACATCGAAAAAGTTTAATTTAATGAAAAGTACAAGTATATGAACTAGTTAATTTAACTTATTTACCTTTGGCATCAATGGTTCATAGCGCCATTCCATTGGCATTAGTTGGTGGTGAAATCTTGGCAGATCCACGGCCTCGAAAATAGATTTGTGGTGCCAAATTTAACTAATAATTGTCTGAAAATTTATTATATAGGTCTTTACTTGCTTTTAGACTTAAATTCAATTAATTTTCTAGGATGTTAACCAAGGCTACTGCTGTTGTTATTTTTGTTCCACCTGCTGCACCGACAACCAAACGAACATCACCATTTTTATCAACCAAGATGGTAGGGCAAACTGAAGATTGAGGGCACTTCCCTGGCTTAATAAAATTTGTATCTGATGGGGAAACTCCAAAACTATTCACTAAACCAGGTGTTGAGAAATCACCCTTGATTGTTTAATAATATGCCAGTGCTCTCTGATACAACCCAACTTCCAAATCTATAAGAAAATGAGGTATTTATAATGATTATAGTCACAAATTGGTTCAAAATTCTCTCAATATAAGAAATTGTTCCATAAAATAAGATCAGAAAATAGTTTTAAAATAATTCCAGTAAGAATACCCTGATATCGTAGATAGAGCTGACTTACTCATTATTAATGGTACTTGTGGCTGAAATAGCATCACTGTTTGGAACAATCACTGCAATATTTGCTTTCCCCAAATACTCTATTGGGCTCCATAATGTACTGGGTTATTATTAGTTTTGTCTGAAAATATTTCCTGTTTAACTTTATCAATAAAAATTTGATCATTGGTATACTGAAGAACCTGTAATAAATAAATACTTATTACAAAATAATTTAATAATAATAATTGAAAAAAAATCTGTACTACTATAACTCATGAGTGGTTTTGGATTCAGTACTTTCAATGGCATGAAGGGTTTTGGTTTCAGTACTAGATTGGTGTTACACTGAGGATTCTTCTTCCATTAATTTTGCAGTATTGAGTTTTAAGACCCTTTCTAACCTATGATTATTCAGCAAGAAGATACAGTCAATTAGATATAATACTACAACCTGATAGAGTCCATTACTCTTATTATTATATTACTCTTCGATATGTATGGACTTTGAGAAGATTTTACCAGTTTCTGGATGATATCAGGAAGTGGTCAATTTCATTAATTCTTTGTCCCTCTGGGGATCTCCAAGTTCCTTATTATATGCCTTTATAAGAGAAGAATATAATTTTGATTGTCAAGTCTCAAGAAGCAGGTAACCCAACAAGCCTTTGTACATTATTGTTAGCTTCCTGATGGAGACTATACAGCCAAATTATTGCAAAGTAGAAGCTTTCTCGAACTAGATTTGCATTGGAATTCAGAGCTATGATTTTCAAGTCATAATTCGGTCATTGTTTCATTGTTGAATTCATAGTTTCATAAACTTTACCCTTTTCTGCATCATTTTCTACGGGTGCATGAATTCTTGCCTTTGTATTCACCCTTAATTCAAATGATACATACTCAATGACAGATAGGTTTGGTGGCCAAAATGAGGTATCAAAATTGAATCCTGAGCCAATTACGTTAAGAATTTCTCCTAGCACTTTTCAGTGTCATTTCATGTATAATCTTAGAAGCAGACTGCATTTAGACCAAGTGTATATTTTTTCTCTTAGAATGGTCATCAAGAAGTTCTAGAATAGAAGACATGAGATGGTGTTTGTCTCTCATTTATAGATTTGAAAGGCAGCTTTTGATTTATATAGTCAAGAAATATAAAAACTTGATAAGCGCTAAAAAATTTAATAATGGATAATAATGTTATTGATGAATAAATATCAAAATTTAAAAATAATCCAAAAATTTCGATATTGAATTGAATAACCAAATATATATTGATTTAAAGTGTTTTAAGGATTTTCTAATCATAAATAAAGAAATAATAGTGATAAAATCGGAAAAGACCAAGAAATTAATGATTATGAATAGAAATGATTATACATTGAAAATAGAAACATTATTAGATAATAAAACGGTATACAATACTTATGTAAATAAATTATAAAAATATGGATATATAAATAAATATACTTAAAAAAAATTGGCAAGTAGTAATTATATTGAACCGAGAATACACCGACTCATAAAACTACATAAACAAAATAAAGCCATCAGACTGATAGTCAATAACATTAATGTACCTAATAATAATTTATTTAAATTTTTTAAGCATGAAATAATGAATTTAAACTGCGATATGAATTTCAATGTAATAAATTCGATTGAAGTACAAGACAAATTAAAGAAATTAAAACTATAAAATATGATATAGTGAGTTTTGACATGAAAGAATTGTCCACTAACGTACCAATAGATGAATGTTTGGAAATCATGGCGGAAAAAAATCAAAGGAATATAAAAAAAAAAAAATATTTTCATGGAGGGATTAAAATTACATTCAAGCAATAATTCGACCTAAGCATAAGTTCGACTGAACTTTCAGGAGGGTGTGGCTATTGTTCTCTCGTCTCCATCCAATACGCTTTCATTTGATACCTCATTCATCAAAATCCGAAGTTGTAAATTTGTTTTGATTTTTAGAAAACAATCCAAGGCCAAGAATGGTTACATTGAAAATGGGCTCCTTACTTAAGGAGGTCACCACCACATTAACAAAGGTCACCATAATGAAGGTCTCCTTAAGAATTTTATTCTTATTTTCTTAAGAAGTTTATTCTTCGATTGCTATGAAAATTCGTATTTGAGCGTTCTTCAGGATACTAAATACAAATCTGAACTCTGTTTCTCAATAAAAAAATTATTAAGATATTGTCAAATAAAAATTCTTCTTTTTCTTTTATATCTTTTTCCACTAAAATTTCAGGAGGATTTGACTATGGTTTTTCACGTCTCCATCAAATATTCTTTCCTTTGATACCTCATTTGTAAAAATCTGTGGTTAACAAAATTTTTGTAAATAGTCTTTGTTAAATTTTGAAGCAAAAAAGTTTTATTTGTAGATTGCTATGAACATTTGTATTTGAGGGTTGTTGGAGGTGCTAAATACAAACCTGAACTCTGTTTCTTTCCTTAAAAATTTCTTTGATATTTGTAAATCAAAATTCTTCTCTTTCTTTCATAAATTTTTCGACTGAACTTTTGGGAGGATGTGACTATTGTTCTTCATGTCTCCATCCAATACCCTTTCATTTGAAACCTCATTCATCGAAACCCTAAGTTGTGAAATGTTTAGTTCAGTTGTCTGAGTAGGATCTCCCTAGAGGAGTCCACAATATAATAAATAGGTAAATAAATTCATTACAGAATCTATGCTACTTACATCAAAATAATAATATAACACAAAAAAATTACTGTATATTTAGGGATGATTTATAAAAATAAAAATGATAAAATTCTTTTTAAAAAAAAATAGATGATAGAAGGATGAAATTGGCAAATCTGTTATTGATGTTATAAGTTATCAAAATATATAAATACAAATAACAAAAATGTTTCTTATTTCTAGTCTGCAGATGGAATAATAAAGTGATCCCGAAATGTCATAAAAAAAAGTATTTTTTTTTTGGGAGACTAAACTATTCATATGCTATATATAAATAAACATCTCCCTTAAATCTTATAAATAAATTCCTATTTATCCTTCATGTTCTCAAAAGTCAAAATCGAGAACCTCAGCAACAAGTAGTCCGATTTTGATGATATTTTTGATTTTATAGGGAATTTCGTTATTTTTTAAATAAACATATACTAATATTTACAATCATTGCAACTTTTACAGATTATTTTCAGGGAGTTATGCTTTATGAACACATTATTTATTTGAGCATAATATAATATCTATATCTAATTATGAGGGGCTTAAAGGAAATACTTTAGACATCTTTCATCAAAATTTTTACAGGCTATTATAATATCTATGGGCTATTATCTCAAAAAAATCGGTTCAAAAGAGAAAAATAGCGGATGATTGTTATTGAATTTGTTTTAATTTATCTTATTTGAAAATTATACTTATATTGAAAACTAAAAACCTAAATCTTGTTAACGAGATTAACTTTTTATTTCTTGGTCGATTAAAGATCATCAAAAAATTTATATTTTCTGAGGTATTCACAAATAAAATTATGCATTCATCGTAACTAATTTTCCAGATTCGTTTTGGAGATTATATATATACAACTTGACTTAGGTCTTTTTAAAATTCATTTATACATATGAATTTTAAAAAGACCTAAGTCAAGTTTCATCAAAATCATATTACAGCTATTTTGGAGCTGATCTCTTTAGAAATACAGGTTTTTCGGCAGTCATTTTAAATTAAAACAGCGGATGGTAATGTTGAGTTTTTAGGATCATCCTAGGATGGACCTGCTAATTTCTTGTTAAATCTCAAAACGAAAAATAAAAACACAAATTCAGTTCTTTGTTCTCTGAGAAAATCCACGGATGACTGTATTCTTAAAAATTAAATTTTACTGATGCTACATATCTTAAAAAGTAATACCTCAAATATTAACAAGTTGTTTCGTCATCGATTACAAATGTTCATTATTGAAATAAAATTGAAGTGTTGACATAATTCAGTTTTCTTTGAAGAAATGTGAAAAGATGTTTTAAAAGGGCGTGTTCAGTTTGTTTAGTATTGGTAACAAGCTTGCAAGTCTTCTTTTTTTTTTTTTTTAATTTTTTCCTTATATATTAGTTAACACTAATTTGCCATGTTTCCATGGTCTGGAAATAAAAAATATGATATATATTTTTAAATATTATGTATTTTATTTTAATTTATCTGCGTCCACTAATTGTACTGGAAAATGAATTTTATAACATAGAAAAAGTGTACTATTTTTTTATAATCAAAATTTTTCAGGAAAGATGTAGGCAAGAGGAAAAAGTAATAATAAAACAGATACATTGTTTGCAACAATATATTTTCTTTTCTTAACTATTTATATACTATTTAATACATCATATTAATTTGTTTTTAAAGTTACACAAACTAAAGATGTTAAATTATAAATACAAATAGTATCAGAAAAATATTAAAAAATATATATAAATGGCATTTACACAAATAGTTTAAAGAATAAATGTAAATTACTTTGGTATTTTGTGTGAATGACTACATTTTTGTGCAGGCATCGACAGGGACATAAAAAGCCCTCTAAAAACAAATAAAATAAATAATTAAATCAAAATACGTACATTAACTATTAAGATAACACCAGTTTATTTAATATATTTATTTTGTTCTGGCAAAATCTATACGATTCCTTTTTTTCTATCAGGCTAGACAAAAATACGAGCTATAAATCTATTGCGTGCACATCATAAATAACATTACAATACACTTCTCTCTCCTAAAATAGATACTCTGATTTTTTTTGTGTTTTTTAATACTATAAAATAGAAGAAGAAACAGTAATATAATTTCTTTCGGTTTTTAAATATATATTATAGTATATACTAAATAGATTTTAAGAGAAAAATAATTGTTATTGATTTGTGAAGTATGAATTTTTTTTTTGTGTGTTTTGTCAATTTACCACTCGGTTTATAAACATAAACTGCCTCAAAAAAGTTTCCATATGGTTAGGTTTTCTTTAACATCGCTAATAATCTATTTATTACAATATTATTATTAATCAGAAAGGGTGGTAGTGGCAAAGGTGTACCAACATGATAACAAATTCATGCTGGATCACTGATGAGATACAACTTTCATCAGAATATAAAAAAAGTTCCCATACATCTATAATACATTAATTCCATTTTTATTCAATGACATTATTTTGCTCAAATTATTATTTGAACACTAGATTCAAGGTTAATTAAGGTTCAGCCTACTTCAAATCAACATTATGGTTTTAGAGCAGTGCCTTTGTGACCAAATACTGTGGTTGAGAAGTCAATGATGTTCTCTCTGAAAAATTGGAATTTTACTAAATAAATCGCATGTAACTGTGCAGTACATGTTAAACAGACGCAGAGAATTAAAATCTTTGGAGGGCAGGCCTTGTTTAGGCTGCTCAGGGAAATTGGATAGTATTCATAGGAGTACTATTCCGAAACAGGTGCATCCACTCCCTGTACTTGTGCAACATGCTTAACCAGCGGGCTTGAAAGAGATTACGAGGTATGGGTAAATCCAGTAATTGTCTGGAATGCTCAGAGAAAGAAAGGTTTTTATGGACGAATTGCAAGAAAAAAGCCAAAGATATAAGAAGAGGTTGGCGTTTGCCATGGAGTAAGCCAATAAGTCAGAAAGTTTTTAGCATTTTGTAATCTCCTTAGATGAATTCAAATTCAACCTTCTTGTACCACATGAAAGGTGTCATATCTGAAAAACAGACAAAGAAGCACTTATTTTAAAGAATTTGTGACCGATCTTCAATCCTGGAGGTAGAATTGTAATGGTATGGGGGCGTATGAGTGCATTAGGAATTGACAGTTTCGTTTTTATTGATATGGACCAGCCAGTTTTACTAAACATTCTAAGGAACAATTTTAAAAGTTCTGCTGAAAAACTTGAATTTATGCCGGTATTTATTATACAACAGGACAATGATCCTAAGCACACCGCCAAGAAAGTAAAACAATGGTTAAACGACAATGTTCCAAAACAGTTGCACATTTCTCTCCAATCACTGGACATAAACCCAATAGAACATTTGTGGGATGGAATTAGGAGGGTGCATGAGAAATCATGGTGTTTAAATTAAAGGAGTTCTCAAAGTAGCTCTATTAACAGAATGGGATTCAATTAGCATAATGATGATTTGAAGCAGATTGAACCTTGAATGTAGTGTTGAGATAATAAATTTTAGGGAAATAATGGTATTGAATAGAAATAGAATTAAGATATGATAGATGTATGGAAACTTTGTTGACATCCAGATCAAAGTTGTATATATTACTGCTATGGAATCAGTGATCCAGTATGAATTTGTCATGTTGGTACACCTTTGCCTCTGCCACCCTTCCTGATTAATAAAAATAATATAATAAATACATTATTAGCAATATTATAGAAAAACTAACTGTATAGAAACTTTTTGAGGCAGTGTACATATATATGCATGTGTAAATAAATATATATGTATATATTATCTCAATATACATATATTGTAAAACCAACAGCTCGTTTTCAATAGAAAGCCTCAGGTTGTTGTTATGTTTTTGTTTCATCAGTTAATTACGAAAGTTTATTTGTTATGAAAGAGTAATAGAGTTATTAAGATTTTAGATCAGGAAAAAACAGATCTAATTTTTATTACTTGCACTAGATAAACTGTTGAGAAATGTTTAGAGAACTGTTGTGAATACAACCTTTATTTTCAAACCTAATTCATAAAATAAAAATGAGGAAAAATCATATCATCCTTTACAATCAATATTTATAATTAAATTTTCACTTATAAATCACAGCTAGTGAAAGCTTTAACATTTGAAAAGGTATAACTAACTATTAGAGCAACAGTAAATTTTAGAATAGAATCTCTAACGATTTATAACAGGAAAGTGATCTTAAAGGATTTTCGCTATAACTACAACGCTATAATCTTTATTTCTTTCTTTAAATATAACTCTTCTTTATCTATACATCGAAATTTAACTCATAATAATTTCTTAAATTATATATTTATATATAACTTTACATAACATTTACAAACTTAACACTCCATCCACTTTTTTTTTGGCAAAGCGGAACCAAAGGAAAAAAAAAAAAAAGAAAAAATACACAGCATAAGCGAAAGAAACAAAAAAATCAAATTATATACATAAAGTGAAAAAAAAAAATTGTACTGGAGATTCCATGGTAACAAGATGGTGAAACCACTTTGGTGTTGTTAAACTCTCTGAAGTTCTCACTAAGGGAACCCACGGGTTTTGTTAAATACAGAAATCTAACCCACAGGTTTTTTTAAATACAGAAATCTAACCCACGGGTTTCTATTTTATTTACACAAATAGTAGATTCTAACAATAAAATCGAGACATAGAAGCATCTTCAATTCTAACATATGTTAGATATTTAGGATATATATATCCTCCATTCTACACAATGAGAGAAAATTATTTTTTTGTTAATACACATTACTGATACAACTGCGTTTACGAGATTACAGTTTTAGTTTCGAAGGAATGAGAAAGAGTTAAATGTTAGAAGCATCTGTGTTATAGTCCTTGAGGAGCTCTCGTAGCCTCAATATCTCCCGCGATGCCGTCGCAATTTCTGACTGCAAGGCTAGCTCTTTCTCTCTCAGACGCTTGATCTCTCTTTGGCAGGTCTGAAACAAACATAATTTAATTTAAATATTATATTAATTAAAAAATAATCATGAATAAATAAATTTTTTTCTAAAAGCTAATGGGAAATGTCGTCTTCATTGGATAAATACTCATCAGGAATTATCTGTTACAAAAATGAAAGTCCCTATTGTCTATTTCCTTTAAGTCTATCAGTAGATTACTTCTGGACTAATTATATTCAAGAAATTTTTTTTCTTTTTTATCTAATAGTCATTACTCTAAAAGTAAAATTTAAAAAATATATATATGCTTAAGTATTTAGCTGAGATCACTAACAGAAACAAATATGGACAAATTAAAAAAACAAATTCTATTTTGAGAGCTATAGGATTAGAAAAAAAGTAATAGCATTCAGATTTATCTTGATTAATTTAAAATGTATAAAGTAAAATCTTAACAATTGACTTAAAAATTGCTGGCATTAGAATTTTTAATTCAATAAAGCTACTGATACCTTAACGATCTGCTCAAATACAGTATGTGAGTCAATCTAGACAAATGATTCAGGCTAATAACTTTAATACTATTGAGTAAATGGATACATTTCCTCCCAACATAATTTGAAAAATACATTAAACAATCTGGTGTATGCAACACACAACTTTCACTTACCGCTCTACTTTGAATAGAAATTATTTTTTGGCAATGTTGGGCTATTATAAAATTTTTAAAGTGCATTTTTAACAAAGCTACAGCTTAAAGCTTATAGCTAACAAACCATTAACTATAACAAAAACCCTATTAATTATATCAATGGTAGGCAATAAAAACCTCAGTACTCCATCTGTTTTTGTAAACCACATAACTCAAGTCTCTGAGCTCTATATATATTGCTTACGCTATAACCTATAAATGATTATGGATTGTACGTATATTAGTTATTAAACTGTTATTTTCCATTGTAAAGTTTATTAAAATAAAATTATGAGATTTTCATTCCTCGCCATAGACAGGTCAAAATTTATCACACTAATTGTAAGTGAATAATGTTAGGATTTCACAAAGGGAAAATTCATTTAATTATTCACTAAATTAACATTCTAAAAGGTTAAATGACGGTTTTTGGAATAAACGGACGTTGATACCTAATTATTTAAATATAATATCAGATCTAGAATATAATAATATTATTAAACTACAGTAAATGTATTAAGGTTATAAACATATGCTTTATGTCATTTTTAATGAATGTAAAATGACATGATATGGTTGATGAAGAATTATAAAAGTGGAATATGAAGTGACTATGAATGATTGTTGATATGATAAATCAATGATATATATGAAACCTTAAAAAGCTACTAGATATTAATCAAATATATTAAGAATTAATAAATTTCCATTAACTTGTTAGCGATCACAAAACTTAACATTACCTACTGGTTCCTTTTCTATTGCTTGAATGGAATAAATAAAAATTAATAGAACCAGTAGATAAAGTGTCAAAGATGTATTTTCACCATTTCTTAAAATATAAACTAAAATACAAGTGAAACAGATACATTAGAGCATAAAATAAACTGTTATACAGTAAATGTTAAATATATTATTTTGGATGAATCGTTCTGAATGATAAATTCTCGATACCAAGGATTTTTTCATTTTCAGTTTATTTTATTTTCTAAGTGTAACATAATGATGGTTCCAAAATGACAATACCAGGTGTTTAAAGTAAGAAATTGTTATCACATGAAATGCCAATTTTCAGAATGACTATGAGCAGATTAGGAAATATGATTGAATTTATTGACAAACGTATTAATTTAAAATACAACAAGTAAATGTGAACAGAACTAGAATAATGATATCAACAGATTTATCAAGATACACTCTCAAATTATTTCAAAATTATTAGATCCCAGCTAGATTAGTGTCTTAGATTTTTAGCTAAATATGAACCTTTTTTTTGTTATTTAAAAAGTCTGATCTCAATTTGATATGGTTTTTCATCATTTGAATTCTACTGTATTTCAAATTTACATGATTTCAAATTTCCCATGCAAGTAACCAATTTACTTTCTTCCAGACTCAGAGATTTTATAAAGAGGCAATTAAAAAAAAAAAGTGATTCAGAAAAATTGCAAAGAAACCGAGAAACATAATAAAATAAAATTATACCTGTAGTTGTTCTATTATTGTGGACCCAAAAACTGACATTTCATGTGACTTAACTGTTCAATTTAAAAAACCTTAAATCAAGCAGCCAATAGCAACCAAGCATAAATCTTGCAATAATCAAGCACACTATACGCTTTTTCCTCATCATATTAACTCAAGATTAAATGGTATGACTTTGTGATTCGACTTGACTTGACTCAAAATTCAATTTGTCAAATACCCATTATCACAATATCAAGTCCTAAGTAAACTTCAGGTGATGCTGACTTCCTAGATATCATGTACGACATCTTATTGGTAAAAGTGAGATCATCATTGATGGAGAACAGCTGTTGATGTTAAATAAGGTGAAAGGTTAATTTAGTATTGTCTTCCAAAAAAGTGTTAATTAAGTGTAAATACCTAATTTTTGTGTAACAAAAGTGTTTTATCAAGACAAGATTGCTAAGGACAAAACACCAAACAAAGATTGAGCGGATTTCACCGCCAACAATGGTGGAATCATCTCAAACTGAGGTAAGTAACATGAACTTTAAAAACAGTGATATAAACAATGAAGACGGCTCCTGGGAACTGGTTATTGGTCGTAAAAGACCTATGATAGATTCGAGCGAGCCAAGAGCTCAAAAAAGACCGACAGAATCTATCCCAACCTCGAACAGTTTTCAGGTTCTAACCAACATAACTAATTTACAAACAGAAGAAGTTAGAAGAGCGCCTCAAAACAATAAAACTCCACCAATTTTTATAAACGGTGTTGAAAATTACCATGCCTTAATCTCATTTCTAGAAAACGAAACGGGTCCTAATATGTTTAAAACTAAGTCTACATTGAAAGGTGTCACTGTGTACCCAGAAAATCCTGACGTTTATCGAAAATTAAATTCTAGCCTGCGAAATAAAGGCGCCGACTTCCATACCTACCAACTTCCACAGGACAAATGCCCAAGGATTGTTGTTAAACATCTTCACCATGGAACACCAATCGATATCATTAAAGAGGAATTTAAAAAATTGGGTTACGAAGCCACCAATGTAGTTAACGTCATATCTAGATTCAAAAAACCCCTTCCTATGTTCTTTGTGGACATTACAAAAGAGACATTTAGAGAAGAAATTTTTAGTATTGAATTTCTTTATTATTCACATATTAAAATTGAGGAACCGCGTCAAAAGAGAAATATTCCTCAGTGTGTTCGGTGCCAGCAATATGGGCACACTAAAACTTATTGCAACCATCGACCACGATGCGTAAAGTGCGGTGAATATCATGAAACCAGCTCATGTTTGAAAACGAGAGACACCCCCGCGAAATGCGCCAACTGTGCCGGTCAGCACCCCGCTAATTACAGAGGCTGCCAGACGCTGAAAGATCTCAGGTTTCAGCGCAATGCAAGAAATCGTCTTCAGCGTTCCACAGTAGCAGAGCCAGCGCAGGGACCTCCAGGCATGCATGAATTCCCTCCAATACGGCAACGTCACAACCAAGGGGAACCACAGATCATCGCAGGACCTCCGCAACAACAAAACCAAACATCATCTAGTTCAGCACCCCCGAACCAGAAAACATGTACAGGTACGAGGAGAGGCATTACCCAACCGATACCTCCGGTAGATAATGGCTCTTCTCAATTATTTAATATAATTAATGGATTAAATAACCTAATCCAGCCCCTTTTCATTCTTCTTCAACAACTGTCACAGGTTACACAGGTCTGGTGCCCAAATTATGGCCCACAATAATTTAACTGTAGGCTCCTTGTCAGTTCTTCTATGGAATGCCAACGGACTGAAACAGCACAGTACTGAACTCGACTTATACTTGCACGAAAAACGAATCGACGTAGCACTCATTACAGAAACACACCTGACATCCCGATCAAAAATTTACATCCAGGATTACACAATTTACAGAACTGATCACCCAGATAAAACTGCACATGGAGGAACAGCTATACTCGTCAAAAATTCACTGAAACACAATCCCGTAGACTTACCCATTACACCCGACATACAATCGACAGGAATAACACTATACACTAAACACTACACTATAACATTTGCCTCAGTTTACTGTCCCCCTAGGTACAAGCTTACACCCACGATGTTTTCTGAGTTCTTCAAACGCCTCGGAAGATGCTTCATCGCAGGTGGAGACTATAATGCTAAGCATCAAGGCTGGGGCTCAAGGTTGTGTACTCCAAGAGGCAGAAATCTCTGGTCTGTTCTCCATGAACTTTCATTAGACACTGTAACACCAAATTCACCAACTTATTGGCCCACCTCCAGACGCAAAACTCCCGACTTACTTGATTTCTTTATTACAAAAGGACTAAGAACCGTACCATTTGCCGTCAATGCAACCTCCGATCTTTGTTCTGATCACTCCTCAGTGCACATGGTTCTCTTCGATGAGCCTTCCGAAACACAAAAAAGACCTAGGCTCATAAAAGGCTGCATGGACTGGGACGCATATAGAGACTATTTGAACACCAATCTTTCCGTTCCAGGTTCAATTAAAAATCATGAGGAATTAGAAGAAGCTGTTGAGAAATTCACAAAAAGCATACAAGATGCAGCATGGGCCTCATCAACATCCAGGCCACAAAAAGCAGCGAACTTGCCCCATTATCCAATGTACATAAGGGACTTGATTAGAGCAAAGAGAAGAGCACGTAAAGTATGGCAGACTAACAGACTTCCTTCAGACCGACAAACTTTTAACAGATTGAACAACGAACTTAAAAGACATATTCAAAAATTCAAAAGCACAAACTACGACAATTTTATTAACAACCTTTCGACGGTCGATGGAAGTTTATGGAGACATACAAGGAATCTTTTAAAGCATCGTGAGGTGTCAGCACCCCTACGAAGAGAGGATGGCTCTTGGGCTGTTTCGGACGAGGAGAGATCTGAACTCTTTGCTAACCATCTTTCCACTGTTTTTAAACCAAATACAGACTTAATTAATACAGAACACGATATTTTGGTACATAATAACTTAGACATACCGCTACAGCTCACACTACCACCACCTCCTTTCACACCATCACAAGTTGCACAAGAAATTAGACAATTGCCCAAAAGAAAAACCCCTGGTCATGACTTGATAACTGCTGAGGCGCTCCAGCAAATGCCAAGGAAAGCTCTAGTGTTTCTTACCACAATCTTCAATTGCATTCTCAGGACCACCAAATTTCCTATACAATGGAAATACTCACACATAACCATGATTAAAAAGCCAAACAAAGACACTAACAACCCTTCTTCATATCGACCGATTAGTTTACTTCCAGTATGTTCTAAGTTATTCGAAAAACTATTGTACCCACGACTATTACATATACTAACAGACAAACAGATTATTCCTGACCATCAATTCGGGTTTCGAAAATTACATTCAACAACACAACAATTGCACAGGGTGACTGACTACATCTCTACAGCACTAGAGCGGAAATTATATGCAACCGGAGTATTTCTGGATGTCGCCCAAGCGTTCGACAAAGTATGGCATCAGGGGCTTCTCTTCAAGCTTAAGACCATACTTCCACATACTTACTACTTAATTCTCCATTCCTTTCTCTCAGATAGATTTTTCTCCGTTCGACATGGCCAAGGTCTATCCTCAATTCGATCAGTTTTAGCTGGTGTACCTCAGGGATCAATCCTAGCCCCACTACTGTACATCACATACACACACGACATTCCTCAAAGTATCCACACTCTTACAGCAACCTACGCAGACGACACTGCTATCATTACCAGGCACGACAATCCTACAGAGGCATCACTTAACTTACAACATCACTTACAAATTATACTCGATTGGTGTAAACTTTGGAAAACTAAAATAAATTATCAAAAGTCACAGCACATCACATTTACTCTAAGACCAGAAACATGCCCTCCTGTATACTTAGACAACATACCGATTCCACAAACAGACAGAGTACAATACCTAGGCCTTACGTTCGATAGGAGAATGACATGGGGTCCACATGTGAAGAAAAAACGAATCACATTAAATCTAAGACTAAAATTGTTACATACATTGTTAAGACGACCTTCCAAATTAAAAGCAAGACAGAAACTAAGTATTTACACGTATCTTTTAAAACCTCTTTGGACTTACGGACTACAAATATACGGAATTGCAAAACCAACTCACATAAATAAACTTCAAACTTTTCAGTCTAAGATACTACGACTAATCACTCAAGCACCATGGTACGTAAACAATCACACTTTACACACCGACCTACACGTTCCGACAGTCAATGAACACATACGAACGTACTACAAACGATTTCATAACATGTTAAACGGGCACTCCAACCAGCTGGTAAAAGAAATGGCCACAACTAGTATGCCCGAGAACTCCAGAAGACGACTGAAAAGGGTCTGGATGAGGGATCTGCTTAAATAATCTTAGTAAATAAAAGCCATGGAAGGGATACCGCTGGGTATTGCTATTCCTCATGCCTATCAAGCCTTTTTATTTATTTATTTTTTTTTATTTTTTTTTTATTTTATTTTATTTTTCTCTCATTACTAAGCCAGCACATCTGCTGATTGTCAATAATAATTGACAGGTGCGGATAAATAAATGTAAGTGCAAAAAAAAAAAAAAAAATCATTGATGATATTCATTATACCAGATATAAAAAGTTGAATTCAATAAACTTGCATTGCATTAGGAAGCAAAAACAATCTTAAAATTGGCAATTCACTAACGAGTTAAAATAAGTAAATAAATAAAACGATTACTACACGTGACTGTACGATATTTCAATAATGCTAATTCAATTTGCATATACAACTCACCATACAAATGTATATGTTGTGGGTTTCTTGAAAACTGTCACTAAGTACATTTTTGATGGAGCTGAACTTTTATATAAAAAAACACAGTACACAAAAATGACTGAAACCCTTTTATATACGGGTACTGGTACTACTATTGGTGGGGAGCATTAATCCGGCAAGTGGGCCCTATCGTGCGTGATCCTTTTTGGTAAACACTCAAGGCTACCTTAAGGTAGCTCTTGCCGCCGCATATTTATCAGAGTGGGAATGTCACTATTCATTTCTCAGGGACGCTAAGAAATGAAAAATAACTGATCCAGGTGGGAATCAAACCCACAATGTTCAGATCCAGGCACTATTGAACCCACTCCCCAACGTGCACGGCCATCCCGGCTTTACCCTTTTATATATCAAACGTAGTTATAACAAGTGCATAATTTTCTGATTCCACAAAGAGAAAATTTATCAAAGTTGTTAGTGATTTAAGATTATGCAATGCAACTAACTGTTTTTTGCAATAATAATAATAATAACCATTAATAGTTTGTTGCTAGGAAAGTCCTCTATATTTTTATTTTAGCATTGGAAGATACTACAGTGACCTGAAGTTTACAGGAAAAATAATTTTTTATTTTAATATTTTAAAAAATTTTATTGGTAACATTCCTTAACTTAGGGAGATGAGTATAAAATATTTTTCAAAGAATGCATTAAACTACAAGACAATTCCATCACACTAAGAAGTGCTCGATTGACTTTTGAAGCATGATGTTATAAGGAAACAACACAATTGTTGTAGTGATTGCGAACAGTGTGTGATTAGAGGCAGTTAAGAATTATTTAAATTATTATTAGGTTAGTTTGCCTCGGTCTTACCTGGGATCCACTTCCTCGTGTATAGTGCCAGACTGAAAGCCATCACTAATATAGGGATTTTTGTGACACGCCAACAAATCAGTTATTTAAGTCTGTTTGGCTCTCTTCATTTTATTTACAAATGGAAGAAAATTGCTGATATGGGTGTTGTAATGAGAACATTGAAACTTTCAATAAATTATCTTTAATGGACTTAAGCATTACATTGTAGTGGAGTGGTTGCATGGTAATGCAAAAGACACTAGTGAACCATGAAGTAATCTTGTAAACACTTGAATTAGTAAAAATATATATTATAAAGGATTTCTAGTTTGTTTTATTAAATAAGTTCATAGATCCTTTCTTATACACTAAAGTGGTGAACCCGACTTGATGGTGCCATGGTCCAGTTAATGATAAAAAAAAAATTTAAACATGAATACTATAAACATTTAAAGACCTAATCCGTAATCTGAAAAATGACTTCGATATTATTTCTATTTAGCTAGTCTTTGTGATATGGCACAATATTTCATTATTATTAAAATAGGAAGGCAAACACAACCTCTTAGCTTGTATTAGTGTATTATATAAAGATTTTAGATAAATCTTCCTGTATTAAATAAAATAATAAATTTAGTTTATTCCAATCACAGCGATGATTGACAACACCGACAGGGACGACCTTAAGAAAGTTCTTCCCAGCGAAATGGGTATTCCCAGATTACTGGATATTGCAAGTCCTTACGGGGCATGGGGGCTTTTGGGCCAAACTGCACAGTTTTAGAAAGGATGTAGACCCCCTATGCCCCAGGTGCGGCGTTCCAAAAACTGCCTGGATATATCATTTATTACCTTCACCAAAACCCGTATTGCCGTAAGACAAGTAAGGGTGTAAATAAAATAAAATAGTTTATTCCAACCATAGTATGTTACTGACAAGTAAACTATGATTATTATTAGATTTTAAATTGGGTAGTTTCATAAAAATTTATTAAAACTGCATCAGTGACTGATTTTATAAAATTATTAAATTTTAAAAACTAATTTTTAGTAAAGGGAAAATAAATTTTTTTAAGTCATTTATCAGTTATTTTACAGTAAATTTATTACAATTCAATATTGTTATTAACTTTTAATGTTTTAATCTGAAAATGTTTTCAAACAATCTTTTTCCAATTTATTATTTAAAAAAATTACTGGAACTGGTAAATGATCGTATTAATAAAAACTTTATTGTCATTTTCTTAATTCATCTAATAGCAACAAGAAAATCGAGAAACTGGAATAATTAGTATAATATAAATATATGCATTGTTAATTGGAAACATTTAGCTTAATAAGTTATGTTTTTCTGGTGCGTTGCAGAAACATTATGAAAAAGTAAAGAAATTTAATAAGTTTTTATATATAATAAATTTATAACGCCACTCTTAAAATTTCTTTAATAAAAATTAAGTTTTTCAGAGCCCATTTTTTTTTTTATATTTAAAAAAACTCGTAGAGGCCAGAGAATATAAATAATATATTCTTATTTAAATGGTTATAACATTAATCTTCTTTTCTCTACATTACTTTTTATATGAACTTAAAATTAAATTTCCACTCTCTTATCAATTATTTAATAAAATTGATGCATTACAACTTCTTGAAGATCATTGCTCTCAGCAACACCCTTAATTTTTAATAATGGTATGATTTAAAAAATAAAGATGACAAAAGAGCCAAACTGTTAGAAATAGAGAAATTAGCCGAGAGAGGAAATACTTACAACATTCTGCCTGAGGAGGTGAAGCTTGTCACACTTTAGCCTGGTCACTTCTTGACTGAGATCTGCGACGGGGTCTAGGCATAGTGTGCACGGCTTGCTGTTCTCCGACGAGCTCATGCTTTCGAGACCGGTGTCCGAATCATTGTTCTCCAGCTCGACGCTGTTCAACGACGAGCAATCACTCTCTGACACTCGACTGTAAACATTAAAAAAAAATCTCAACACTAGGTACTCGATATAGTTTAAATCATTTTGCAACAATAATAAATATAAAATAAAAATTATATTTTAAATGTTGTAAAATGCTTACCTGTTTAATCTCTGAGTGTGAATATCTGGGCTGGAAACAGGTGAAGATGGAGAACTCTTTTTACCGAAAGTGCTACTCCTAGATACAGGATTGCCATTCTGAAAAAAACAAAACAATTAATTTCAGAATCAATAGAAAATTCTAATTAAAGTAGATAACTGATTAATTGGATAAGTTTATTATCATAATTGACAATAGTTGAGAATAAAACAGCCTAATGCATGACATTTATCAAATCATCGATATGAGACTTGATAAATCAGCTGTCACCATTCTTCTTTTTCGGAGTAGGAAAGATTTATAATTATTCAAGAAATCAAATAGAGACATAAGTTCAAAGATAAATAGTTATAATATTATC
Source organism: Nezara viridula (assembly GCA_928085145.1). NCBI lineage: Eukaryota > Metazoa > Arthropoda > Insecta > Hemiptera > Pentatomidae > Nezara > Nezara viridula. Next base: position 74,631,226 of record OV725082.1, read on the forward strand.
ACAATCTCCAGGGAATACTAATCTTTAAAAAAAATTAAAAATGAAAGGATAACTTTCATTTTTGCAATTCATTTACAGTGGTGTCTTTACTTAATTATTAAATTTTAATCAGTAATTGATTACTGTTTTACAAGGATAACATGATTTTTTATTGTTGAAGTATAATTATGGGAGTATTTTGGTCCATTGGAGAAAATTTTTGAAATCATATTTACAAGTTTGAATAAATAAGTATAGACATGTTTTCCTTCTTTGCGCTAAATTATTTTTCTTCAAGTCCTGTATTTGGAATAGCAATATATCTTGTATAACTTGAAATGTCCAATACTTAAGGCTCGTGTACACAAAATGTGATGTGTCGCAGCAATAGAATATTGCTGATCATGGTGATATGGCGATTTTGAGTTACATTCTATTCCACTACTGCAGTCACAACAAGACATCATATTCTATGTGCATGAGCCTTTAACCTCTATTACTTAAAACTTTCATTCAATCTATGCCAAACTAAAAATTCATTTCTCATTTTATTTGAAAATTGAGTTATTTAAAATTTAACACATATCTAAGGCTTTTAGATATATGGTTTAAGTTTTAATTTTTATATCAGAAAATATATTTTAAATAAAGAAATTTTTAACTCACTATCTGTGGTGGCGTATCTTGCTCATGCTTCTTGACCTCTTGTGACCTGACCCTAGCGATCAGAGCTTTCCTTACGGTGTCTATAAACCTTGAGCCAGGACCAGATTCAGATTTCGGCGTTTCTGAAGTAAACTCCTCAGCGCCAACAAACTCCCTCGACTTTTCCTTCAATTCGGTCACTAGACTCTCAAGGAGGCTAGACCTTGTTCTCAACTGAAATTATTTTTTCATTAATAAAACAAAATAAATAAATGGTATTTTTATTATTAAATAATCAGAGTTGTTAAGATTTTTGAAAAAAGATTACTTACTTCTAGTTGGGCGAATTTGTGTGCTTTATAGCAGGCAGATTCGGCAGCAATTAGCTTATCAAGGAGGAATTCTCGAAGATCTGGACCTTTGATGAAGACGGGAGGGTTCGGAAGAGGCGGCCCAAACATCGGGACATCGTCCCGCGCTGTGATGCTAACTTTATACCTACAAAGATAAATTTTGTATAGATCTGATACACTCAAAATAAATAGTTTATTTATTGAATAAATAATACTAAGAATAAATATACTTACCTAGTGTTAGGAGTGTTGGGTTCGATAGCTTGAACTATAATAAAAGCGTGAAGAAAATGAGAAGCGATCATATCTGGGCTGAAAGGTGTATTCTTTTCTTGAAAGACGATAGCGACAATATCATTCCCTGTAAAAAAACAAAAATAAAATAAAATTTTTATTATCAAGTAAAAAAGTATTTAAAATTTAATTAAAAGTGAATCAATGTTAAGTGAGTGTTAAAAGACAATAAATATAACATATTCAGAAATGACCTTAATAAAAATAATAAAGTAAATGAAACATTACCTATATGCCTCTTCCTCTGCAATTGCTGAGGGTCATTGTCTGTGAAAGGGAGGAGGGTTGAAACATGGAAAATTATTTCAGCGCCTTTGTGCACCTGGTACACAGCTTCGTCCCCCGTCTGCCCGAACTGGGTATCCAAGCCACCACGATATCTGGAGACAATTCCAACAAAATCAATTAAGTACATGCTATGAGCAATAAAATAAAAATAATATGAATACTGAATACAAAATAAAATTATGAAATGACAAAAATATGTACAGATTAAATTATTTGATTTTGTCTTAATTTTTTAAATAAATTTCTGATCATAAAGTAATTATAGGAAAAGAAAAACTTATGCTATATTAAATGAAATTGCTTATTAAGTAAATTATGTCTCCCACTAGTTCATAATATATCATTCCATTAGGGTAGTTGTAAGAAAATTAAATAATGTAAATTTGTTTGAATTTTTGTGTTTTTATTGCTAAAACCTAAACTACATCGACAAATCAAATTTTAAATTCATGCAAGTAGCCAATTCATTAGGCTCACCGGCCACCGAAAGCGCAGCTGAGTTGAGTTTAACTGAGTCAACTTCCAAAACCGAATCAAAGGTTTTTAATTGCAGGCCGGCCAATGAGAGCGGAGAGGAGCAAGGGTCAGCTCAGCTCAGCTTTGGCTCAAATTATTTTATTTTGGTTCAGTGTAAAATATGCAACAGGTGGGGAAGATTTCTTAATCAAATGTAAGAGAAAATATTAGATTTTATACAAAAATATTTGATTTTTCTTTTCAATTCCAACATGAACCACTTTGCTATTTTTTAAAAAAGTTATATATGCTATATATATATTTTTAAAAATGTTGTACGGAATATGAGAAGGATACCGATGCAAGGCAAGTTGCTGACTGAGCTGAGCTCCACTAAGCAATCGGTTGCCGACTCCCTCTTACTACACTCAGCTGTGCTTTCGGTGGCCGGTCAGCCTGAGACATAAACCATGAGCAATAGCATTCTATAATTGTTAATAAGTTCTCGTAGTACTGAGTATTATAGATGTTGCACTGACCCTTTATGGTACTTGAGGTTGATCCTGGAGCCCAAACAGGAGAGGAACTCCTCGAAGGCGGGACTGGCCCCCCTGTTGGAGAAGAGCTCCTCCTCGGTTGTCTGGCCCATCTTCTGCAGCAGCACTCCAAACTTGTAGTGCCTCACTATGGAGTGTTCGTCATATGCAGCGATCAGCCTGGACGCTCTAGGAGCCAGCACGGGTTCAAGGCTGCTCAGCGACAGATCTGCGCAGACGGCCTAAGGAGGAAGAAAAAACAAAAAATATTATCGTTTTTAAATATATGAACATATAATGCAAACAAAAATGCAGAACAGGTAATAACTTGTAACTTCGATCGAAGGAAGTTAGTAGACTGTTCTACATATCATGATAAATATTCAGGACGCAGTTATTGTAAGGTTTTTATAAGTGCCAACGTTTCAACCCAAACATGTGGGTCATCGGCAGGCGTGGTTCGAGCACTGAAGATATTCAGTACTTGAAGTGCTCGAACCATGCCCTGATGATGACCCACATGTTTGGGTTGAAACGTCAGCACTAATAAAAACGACTGCGTCCTGAATATTTACCACCCATTCTAACTTCTAAGTTTTGTTAAATCCCCACCCTCGCCCCCTGGCCTGGGAAAATCCCGTATAGCCTTAAAAGGCAAGGAAGGGGAGGAACAAAAAAAAAAAATTGTTTAAGTTTTATGGATAAAAATATAAGTAATGACAATCCAGCAAAATTATGTTCCCTCAGGATTACTTTGAAAAATAAAATATACATGGTAGTTTACAAAACTAAATTTACAAAATAGAAAATTACTCTTCAAACAGTCTCTTGTTTATTACTATCACTTCAAGAAACTTTTGGTGCTTTAAATCATATTCATCTATGAAGATATAGATAGATAACAAAGTTAGGGATAGAAAGTAACAGAAGCAAAGTTAGGATATATAACACAACGGTAACAAAGTTAGGAAATAATGAATAAAATAATAACAGTAACAGAGAACTATGAAATAAATAATAACGGCAACAAAGTAGGGACTAATGAAATAAGGTAACATAAGAAATTAAAAATGAATTGTGTAGACATAAAACAAATGGGGTGACATAGTTGCTAAAATATGATGTCTTAGTATGCCAAAAGGAAGTGAGATAATCATAGAATAAAATGTAAAATAGATAAACGGAATTATTATTATTTATTTCAGAGTTCTCTGTTACTGTTATTATTTAATTCATAATTTCCTAACTTTGTTACCGTTATGTTATACTTTCTTACTTTTCTTCTGCTACTTTCTATCCATAACTTTTTTATCATTACTTTATATTCTACCTTCATTTTTTAGACTATACCTTTGACCTACATATTATTATTTTGTTTTTAATGTTAATAGTTTCTCATACCAATTGTTATGTTTTTTTCTTAGCCCTGATGAAGGCCTAAACTTTGGGCCAGAATGACAACAAAAATAAAAATAAATATAATTTATTAATTTTTGTATTTTTTTTATTGAACATCCCAAACAATCTCCTCTTCGGTAAATCTCTATATAGTACAATATTGTTAGTTACCTTTGCTACGGTGATGGGCGGGGTGTTGGTGGAAGGTATGACGGTCTGTAGGGTGCCCGTCCTCATCCTGAGGAGTACCCTGGTCTGCTCATCATTGGACTCATGCTTCAGGGACAGCAGCACCGGTCCCAGCGCTTCATCCCAACCGGTGAAGTTGGTGTGCTCCTGAAATGAGAAGTAGAAGGTCAGGCAGTGTTAGACCAGCCACTGAGTGGGTCAATGTCTCCCAGCCAGCTCACTACCCAGCTATCAACCCATCACAAGTGATCACATCGTTTATTTTATTTATTTATATTATATGTATATGTAAGGTATGTACCACAGTAATAGACACTTTATTAACAATAGGCAGCTTTCAACTCATTAACCAATAATATTTATTATACATCAAAAGGAGAGTGCAAATATTTGCAGTTAAAACAGTTATAGTCCGTGGTACAGACACTTTTTTTATCAAATTATTAACATCCACCTGACATTTCGTAAATAGTTTCATATCATCCTAATCTACAACTATTTTATTTACTAAAATTCTTGGAATTGGGACGTTTTAAATTTGGAGATTGGCAAACTTTGTATATTATTATTATTGAATAAAAAAATTAGGTACTAAAAGCTCGCAAACACCAATTTGCTTTTCACTTCAATCGTAAGATAATTTGAGCACATAATCGAGAAACATGTGGACTTCAAAAATATTGAGCCGTTTGGCGTGGACCTACACCCCCAAAATATCAATATAATGATATTATATAGGCCAAACGGCCCAATATTTTTGTAGGCCATTTTTCCCTCGATTTATTATTTGCAAAATAAATTTAACTTGAACACACTAGCGGATCCAGGATTTAATTTTGGAGGAGGCTTCAGCCGGAAAGATTTTTTTTCATATATATAAAGATAATTAATTTGAAAAAAAGAGAAAGAAATGAACTACCTATATGAAATGGGATTTAAGTGATTTTTTAAGTCCTATTAAATGTAATTACACGAACAATAATACTTCAAGAGATAGTTTTTAATATTTTTGTCTATAAAACGTGGTTATATTTTACCGGTTTTTTTGGGGGGAGGGGAAGAGGTGGCTTCAGCCCGAAACCTCACCCCCCCCCTCCCGTAAATCCACCTGTGCTTGAACATACTAGGTAGTAAGTTCAAGTTACTATTGTTGCCATACTTGTGTACACAGGCAGATCTATGGAGCTTTCGTGCGTTTTTTAAAAGAAAATTCCGTGCTAAGAACCACTCGGTCATAATGGCCAATTTCGGCCAAGCGGAAGCTACGGCCAAGAACACGGAAGTGAATCACGCCATCTTATTTTACAGCTGGGTGAATAGCTTATTCATGTCGCTTTACCAGCTCGTTTAGAGGAACTAGCGTCGGGAAGTGTTAGAAAAGTTGCCACAACATTAACGCATACTACCTCCTTGATCTGTTTACTCCTTGCTCCTCTGTCTATTCGTTCAACACGAGATCCCAGCCCACAACCCTGATTATTCCTTCTCATAGAACTGTTTACATTAAAAAATCTTTTCTCATACGTGCTACATTGTTTTGGAATTCTCTACCTACTTCCGCACGCAAATCCTCTTCCTTAACCACACCATTAAAAACGCCATTTATCTATCCATCTCCTCAGCAATCAATCTTCCTGTAAAATGTTTTTTACAGTTGTCATCTCATTTTACTTTCTTCTAACAGATACCTATGTATTATTTGTATTTCTCTTCACCTCAGGTTGTACTTTTTCTTTCATGTATATATAAGTTTATATTTTATACTTTTTGTCTCACTGTGTAGCAATATGAGTAAGTACGTATATATAGTTCCTTTTTTACCTTTATACCACAATTATTCCTGAGATTTTATTTTATCTTAGTGTTTGCTTATTATTTTATGAATCACTGTAAATATTATTACATTTTGTATTAAATTATGTTTCTATTAGATAGCCTATTATTTATAAATTGTGCAGTTATGTATATATAGATATGTAATTTCTTTTCTGTCTTTTTTTTTTTTTTTTATCGTAATAATAAGTAAATTTTGAGAAGATTGTGTGTTCATTTATATATGTATGTATGTGTAAGTATGTATATATATGTATGTATATATATATGTGAGTGTGTTTATATATGTGTATATTTTTTGTTTGTTTATTTCTTAGTGGTTACATACTACTTTTTAAATAATGTATATTACGTTAGAGTTTTTTTTTAAGTTAGTTTTTGGCCGGATTGGTATTTTATTTTGTATTAATTCGTCTTTGTTATTCTAAGGGGACTTAGTCCCAGAATAAAGTTCTATTTTCTATTCTATTCTATTACCCATTCTATATATGTAAACACACCCTTATACATCTATCTATAATTCTAATGTTAACTTGTGCCTTTTTTTAATTTTAATTTATAGACTCAGTAGCAATGTAATATTATTTACAAGAAGATGAACAACTTATATGCCAGACAAATGTCACTAAACTGTTCATTATAATTATTCTTAGGGGCACCACAATAAAATTAACTTTCCTTTTTCTTCTTCTACCATCCCCAGTATGTTCTACAAACACTAACTCGAAAACTGATTTGAAAATATAATGAGAGTACTTTCTCAAGTGGGAGTACCCCGCCTTGGTCTACTTCAGGTCGCTACAAGTTCGACTTCCAGGCTGGAGGCAAGGGCAGCTGGAGCATCATATCTGTCATGTTTACACTTAATTATAATTAATCTTTATTAAAATTGCAAAACGCTTTACATAATATGGGTTGGCTACCTATTATATATCAATTATTTACGAACTACAGCAAAAAGTTCCGTCCGCCTGTTAGTAACGTCTACGTATAAGTAATACTGAATTAAAGTTGGTCATAAAGAGTGGCGGTCATAAATAGCTTTGCCACTATTTAGCCTATTTATGACCGCCACCCGGACCATCTCCTTCCTTTACAATGCAACGGTCAACTAATAAATATTCAATAAAACACAAATACTTTTACGTAACTCAAAGCAAAAGGACTCCTTTCAGCCAATTTGATTGCAGAGCCAATCTGATGTTTGTTCCTTTAAACATTTATGGGAATATGCGTTAAAGTATCGATTGAGCATCAAGTATGTAAATGAGGTAACGGCACACCTAAGAATATCTATTTATATCGATATATTCCCTCCCTACGATATCGTATCGAAACAAAGTTTTCGATATTATCGTAACATCGAAAGGAAAATATTAGTATCGGATATTTTTTTTTTTTCGTTCATGTTATAAACTTAAATCAATTTAATATTTAAAGAACATAAAACGAGTGTTTCAACCTTTACGGTAATTTGAGCACAAACTCGATAAAAATGTGGCCTTAAAAAATATTGAATCGTTTGACGTGACATACACTCCCAAAACGCCAAATAACGGAGGTTATATAGAGCAAACGGTCCAATATTTGTGTAGGCCACCCTTTCACTAGATTTTATGCTCAAATTATCTTACGATTCAAGTGGAGAGAAAATGGGCATTTACGAGTTTTTAGGAATTAGGCGTCCATATCGAAAACGCCCTAATTCCAAGAGTTTTCGTAAATAAAATAGTTGTAGCTTACGATGAGATGAAACTATCCACGAAATTTCAGGCGGATGTTAATAATCTGATAAAAAGGAGTCTGTACCTAAATTTAAATGCTTATAACCGTGAATTTTCATTTAGATGTACCTCTCTCTGAAGAAAAAATATTCATTTTGAGGTGACTCATTATTCAAGCCTATATGTTTACAAAGTTAAGAGTATTTTGTGCCGAAATGAATTACGCTCGGACACACACAGACCTGACACCGAACTGCTTTGGCGGTCTTTTCAACTCTATTGTACTCATCCTCCTGCTTAATGATCCATTCACAACTGAATCTGTCCTATTTTTTTAACTTTATTTTTATTTATTTTTTTTAAACCAGGTGTTCAACTTCAAAGAGAACTACCGACGAAATGACCACAGCAACTGTATTCGATAACTATCTGATGGTATTTTTTCCTCCTGTTTATCACAAGATCAGGGTCATAATATAAATCCTCTGTTGATATTATCAACAGTTTTAACGGCTTATAATATACTATACGTTTTCAATATTCTATAATGAATCTTAACAATTTTTTTTTTCAATAACAAACATGGAGTGATGTTTGATTAGTTTTTCTTTTCTGTAGTGACGAATTGGCGAACGTTAACGGGTTTTTCTTTGCCTGCATTTTGGAGGTGTAAGGCTGTGTGGTTTGGAATTTTTCCCAATTATAACCTAACATTTATGTTCTGTCTCATGGTTATTCTGTTACTAATTTATAACAATTATGGTTGTTATTTATTTATTTACCGAAAACCACAAATGAACCTTATGCTGTCAAGGAAATAAAAGCAAATCTTCGCTATTATTTCTAAAAAGTAATAGGAGAAGATATTTCTAAACTATTTCCTCGAATACTAATGTTTACAACAACTGATACCATAAGAAGAGGAGCCCTCCCAGAACCAGGAGCCTTTAAAGGCGACGCTGACGCAGCATGCTCCAGTTACCAATACCAATAGTTGCTGCCCCCGAGGCACGGCCGGCCTTGTAAGGGGCAAACAGCCATGTCGGCTTTCTAACTCCCTCCAAAAAACGTTATAGAAAACTACAAAACGTCTACGTTTTCTTAACAGTTATAGAATGAACCATTCGAGAGCAGTAGGTACTTGAATATTATTTTTAAAAAATATTGATTAATTCAAATTACCACTATGTGCCAGCATTAAAAAAAAAAAAAAAAAAAAAAAACCTGTACCACTACAACCCATGACGGGTCTTGGGTTCAGTGATATTTAGGGAAAGCACTGTTTCTAGGTCAACGGTTGTGCAAGGAGGAGATTTCACCGAGATCAGGCTCAACCGCCAGGTTTTCCCCTTAATTAATTATTAAATTAAGGGTACCCAATTTATAGAGGCTGGGTGTGCCCCAGGAGGGTTTACCGACCCACGGCTACTGAAACAGATAAATAAATTTTCTGCCATGAGCCGGGGTTCGAACCTGGGACTTGAGCATTGGAAGCTCAGTACCCTACCACTGAGCTACCCCGCTCCCTTGTCAGCATTAAATATTTGTTTAATTAAACCAAAGACACGTTTAGGTATAAAAAATATTTAGTTAGAATTAAAAATTATTAGATTTTTAAAATTCAAATTAAAAGCCACTGGGCACCAGTTATGGACAGGGGGCTCAGTGATGAATAGGTTGAACTTTAAAAGTAAATAATAAGCTTTCTTGTAGATTTAAAGGTTCTATTTGTTTCTAGATTGAAGAATGATGCACTCCATTGACAATTTTATGAACGAATTCCCAAAAGAAAATTTCAAAATGACTGTCATTGTTGTTTCTATAGTGCTCTTGAGATCAGAATGTTTCATACATTCCTACTGACAGTTTTGATAAGTTCAGTTGAACATTTATGTTATCTTGACTTTAAAGTTATCTTTATAGTTAAATAAAGATTTTACAATTTTTCTGAGATATGTCTATTACTGTAAGCGACCCACTGTCCATTATACCGGCATGACTGAATACATTTTTTAACTTTAAAGTGGTAAATAAAAAAAGGAGACCATAGAGATTCTAATTGTCCAACAGAGAAGTTTATTACTATAATAATTAAGACGGCATAAGCCAAAAAAGGCAATAAATTTCTTAGCTGTGTCCATCACTGGTGTGATTATCCTAATTATTGTAACTATTCAGCCATACTGGCTTTCAATATTAGTGACTCGGTTGAGAGAGAAGTACTGGGATTTCCTAGAGTCGTGGTCTGTATTCCAAAATAAGGGTTCTGAGTTGCCCAACATGACTGTAAATAGTGTACATAAGTATTTTCAATATTTTATTAAAATTTAAATTTTTTGTCTATGATTTAATTAATTTACTAGTGTATGTCTCGCTATATAGATCATTGTTACATATTGTCCAAAAATGTAGCATATTGTTAATATTTAATAGTAACAGAATGTTGTAATATTCAACAAATAAATAAAGTGTGTGAACAACAAATATAATAAATCTAGCTCGGTTTTGGGTAGTTTGTTAAATTTAAAGAATTAAATTAAGGTAAAGAACTTGATCCAATAAGAACGTCCATTCCAACAGGATCTGAGGCTTCTAAATTTCTTCCTGGAGCAGCTGGAGAAAGTGCAACAACTGCTTAGAATTATATACGAGTATTACCTGGCCACTAATTTTCCCCTTATATATAATATAACTTTTTCACAATGAAAAAAATATGATGTAACCCCTAGGCAGTATTAAATAAATTTTTTATTGAATTTACGAGTGAATACAGAAATATTATTATCATGTGTGCGGATTCATTATAGGAAATTATATGATTGACAAAAAAAATCATTTTTATATCCTCGTTTTTGAGGTAAAGAGTGGTATGATCATAAAAGAAAAAAAAAATGGGATCTCAATGAATTTATTCCTTTTAGTAAATTATAAGTTGAAACATAATTTTTTTTAAACCAACAATTGAAGAAAATTAAAGCCAATTTTAAAAATTTTGAAGTTTTCATTTTACTTGCACCTTTTAAATTGTTTGTTGTTCCTGATTGAAATTTAAACAAATATTGTTTTCGGTATAAGAAGTTATATATTTTTTTTTAGTTCTTTACAAAATATATAGGACACACACATAAAAACGCAAAAACAAGAAAATGAAATCGATAAAAAAAATATAAATCATATTTGATGGCTCAAAGAAAAAAAAAAAGTCCCCAAATTTCTAGAAACTTTAAAAATAAAAATAATTTGGAATAAAACTTAATACCTACGTAGTATATATTTTTAGCAGATTTTATAGGTATTTATAAAAATTAAAGTTGAATAAGCAAAAACAGGAAACAAATTAAAAGAAAAATAGTTAAAACTGATTTTTGTGCTCAAGAAAAAGTACATACAAAATTATTACAATTTTTAAGTAGATATTTTACGATTATATACGGCAAAAGATACGACAATTATAACGCAATTTAGTTATCAATATAAATTAAATAACTAAAATGGCGTTATCTTCTTGAACAGTGTCAAACCGAATCTATTTTTTTCTGATTAATCCTATTCCTTATTATCCCCAATGAGCTAGCTACCTATTCGTTTCCATACCTCTATAAAAACCTTAGGGTAATGTTTGATCAACATCTGTCCTGGAATAATCACATTTCCCAAATTATCCGAAAGTGCATTGTTACTCTCAAATAGTTTCTGAGATTCTGTGACTCTATGCCCCTTAAAATCTGTCAGCCCCTAGTTTTCTCTCTCGTTTCTCTCCCTTCGATTATGGCTGTCTTGTATAAGGTAGACTGTCTGGTGGGCTTGAGATCAGATTAACGAGGCTAATGAATTGTTTCATTAGATTTATTTTTGGAGTCCACCGGCGCTCCCACGTTTACACTTGCTATGTCGAGTTGAAGTGGCTCTTTCCAGTTTTCAGACGGTAATATTTCCCAGGTGTATTTCCTTTTCCGAACCTCTACAACCAAAAAACCTCAGTTTATTGGTTCAACGCGAGATCTCAAACTTCAAACCTATTTATTTCTTCTCATAGAATTGTTTCCTTTAAAAAATGCTTCGTCATACGTGCTACCTTGTTTTATAGAATTTCTTACCAACCTCCATACGTGAATCCTCATCCTTGACCTCATTTAAACAACATTTATTTTTCCATCTCCTCAGTAATAAATATTCTGAATATATGTAAAAATAATGTTATTTTGTATTTTAGAGGTGTCAGCCACATTTTACTGACATCTTTCAGAGATCTATGCAATATCCATCTTGCTTATTTGTACAAATACTTGACCTCACTCGTATGTATTTACCATTAAATTCATATTTATACTATTGTATTTTTTTAATTTTAATATTAGGGTTTGATAACTTTTTAAATTAATTTCTTTTTAATTGTATTCTAATGCCGAACAATTGTCATTTCATTGTTTATTGAAGTTAATCTGAGGGGACTAAATGTTTCAAAATAAAATTCAGTTGTCTTTTTTTCTTTTCCTTTCGTCCATTCTCCTCTGCAGGATGGAACCTTAGATGATGAAGAGGAAACAGGCCGTAGCAGAAGAATTCCTACAATTGTGCCTTCTGGACCATGGGAACTCTCCCAGGCCACCATCAGCTGCTCCTCCACGTATTGTCAGTTTACGGCGGGCTAATAATTAACCATTTTAATAGTTATTTCAAGTGCTTTTCTTTTAAACAGTACAATGGTGTGAATGAACTCCTGTATCTCCATTAATAATGTCGTTAGTTGTGACATATTGTAATATTATTCAATAAATAGATTTTAAATAATAAAATTAAACAGTATTTTCAATTTATAAAAGTTCATTATATTCCAAAATATTTTAATTGAGCTTTTAAAACTATAAATATTAATACAACTTTGTTCTCTGATATACTGCACAATTTGCAAGAAAAAAAAATATATTACCTAACTTATTTAAAAAGGTTAAATTATTAGATATTTTTTATAAATTCCATAGTAATATATTTGGAGTGATCACGTTTATTTGGACAGAACAAACAACACAAAACCCAGATAGATATACTATTAATGGTATTATAAACGTCAGATCCAAATGAGGGCAACAAAGACACGATTGGATCGGTAATCGGGCATTAAACGACCCATTGTTTCCTTTCCATTATTTGTTTTTACAACTTTGTACTTTTTGTCTCAATAATGAAGCTTGCAACAGTACACAATATTGGACGGTTTCAACAAGTGACTGTTTCTTCTGGCGAATTGTATAAGTGCATCTTATAATGAGCATAACATAAGTCGTTATTTTTTTAGTGTTGCCAAAATCTAAACAATTAACCGACTGTATCAAATACCTTGTTAAGGCATTCATCCGAAATATATATAACAAGTATCCAATAATGTAAGATTTCAGATTTGAAGACACTCATTACACGCTTTACAGATGTTTAATATGGTATTCTTATTAAATATTCGTTAAAAAACAAAAAAAAAATTTTTGTTGAAGTTTATTTAGCAAAAAAAAAAAAAAAAATAGGAAATTTGCTGTAGAAAATAATTCAGTTTAAAAATTTCAAATCAGAAAATTATCTATTTAACCCAATTATAAAAACAGTAAGAAATCGAAAAAAAAAATCTGCAAATCAAAGTGTTCCCAACATAATTATGGAATTCGGTCACTGTGCAGAAAAGTATTAATATTTTTCAGGTGGTAGCATTATTTGATTTTAGATCATCAATTTAAGGCTTGATGGAGCTGAACATGATTTTTAAGTCCTCTTCAACACTGTTTTTATCATCATTACTCTAACCATCGTAACGCTTCTGTTAATGTAAAAGATAGTATGTGACAATTTTATATGTTTAATCTCTTCGAGATAAAGGTGACATTTTTTAGTCTGCAACTGTTATAAGCAGTTTATTAAATAGGAGAATAGCAGAGAGAAATAAAACATAAAATTATACCAATAAATCATAAAGAAATAATTGATTTTTATGCACTACTGTAAAAAAAAACTTGTACGTACCTTTACCACTAACAGTAGTGGTTTATTATTATTGTTAATTGTAAATCGTGTTGTTTTTATTTCATTAATGATAGATTAAAAATTTTGTTTTTACGAAAGTTTTATCTATTATTAAACATGTTAAACATATGACTCATGGGCGTACGTAGGGAATGCCAGAAGAGGGAAGGAGACGTCCCCCCTAAATAATTGAAAATAAATGATAATATAATACAAAAGGTTAGGCGAGAATACTTAATTTTAAAATACGAGAAAATTAATTTTTAAAAGTTGTTTCAAGGATATATTGTATTTCATATAAAAATATTTATAAATTGTGGTAATAATAAACTTTTCCGAAAAAAGTTCCACTTGCCTCACCCCCTCCTCCCCCCTCACAGAATATGAAAGCTGCTTATGCCGTTGAGTTGACTTTTTAGCATTTCTGCGTAACTCCATGTAAATTCTTGCTAGTGATAGGCGTGTCATAGTTTATGAATTCCTGCCATACTACAAATAAAAACCACTGAGATATGAATATGCTTATTAAATAAAATACGGCGAAGCATAAATCGTACATTGTCACTGTCCTCAGTCCTGACACGATTGATAAATCTACTTCTTTTCATGAGCATAACCCTTCATTTTGATAATAGAATTATACGAAGCAGACCTTCCGTGACTCCCGAGCAAAGTTATGATCCTATCAGATCTGATTTATCGTTCCAGAAGAGAGGAGATACTCGTGCACTATAGGATGGACGGGATATTCAATACCGACGAGGACAGTCACAGGAGCCAGCGTGAGAAAAGCCCTTGGAACTGGACCCCAGCGGGGGCGGACTGGTTCTGGAAGCTCCAGCTGTCCAGGGTGTCCTCAAGAGTTTGGAAGGTCTCCGGTCGTATACCTCCTATTGAAACCTCCTTTCACTAGCAGAATTATTCTACAGAGCACATCAGCCTCCAGATATATAAAATATTCTCAACCTTGTGAAACTTTTATAATAAATAATTATAAAGAAGTGTTAATAACAATGCCATGATGCTATACCTATATTACATTAAAGAGACAAGGCATTCGGAAGGTGATGGTTGTGAGCGGGGAAGCTCAGTGAGTAAGGAATTGTGCTCCTGTACTTCAAGTGCTATGGTAGGTAATTATTTATTCTCCTACATCAGCCGTGGATCGACACAGAGTTTGGGGCACAGCGAAAGATCGACCATTGGTTCGGCAGATCCTTCTGATACACACCCTCTCTCTTCATAAATTGGCTACCCTTAATTAAATAATTACTTAATGGTTGAAACCTGGTTGACTGGTGCAAACCAGTTCATTATGAAATTGGTCACATCATGGTAATTTTTTTTTTTTTTAGAGAAAAGATAAGTATTTAGCTGAAAGCATGAAATAACACTGCAACAGAGAGGTGTGTTGAGGACTGAGGTTGTGGCCAAACTTGAATTTTACGTGACTTATATGAGTGTCCATATGTTTCTTTTTTCCTCCTCTCATCAGGTTCCTATTTTAATGATTTTTTTGGTTAACGTCAACTTTATTTAATTTATGGTCTAAATTATAAACACACTTAAATCTATGTAAAACATCTTTAAATCGCCACTAATTAGCAGCTGTTCCATCAAGAATCTTGGACATTTTATAATGTATCTCTGATAAGACCTCTAGACCGTACCGCGATCAGCTGAAAGGCCTTGGGGTTAGGATCTAGCTGTGGACGCGATAGGTAGCGATAAAGGTCGAACAGGGATGAGACACGACCTTTAGGCAGATAGCGGCGGTTCCAAAACAAGATACTTAGCTTTTATTTACTACCCCCTCCCCTGCCCTTTCCCGGCCTGCGGATAAGTGCCATCATAAATCCCCGAGGGCATCCCATCCCCTGAATAAAATCCCTTTAGATCATCTCCACTACAAGGGGCTGCAATTTCTCTGCTCGTCCTCCGGGTACCCTTGCTCTTGAATTTCCTCAAGAGTATTCTTGCTTTGAATGTTTTGAACCGAAATAATGCCGTCTCTCTAGCCACTCACAAATCTCCATACTGATATGCTAACGAATAATTTATTTATGAATGTTAATACTAATAATTTTAGTCATGAAATTACTTTAATGAAGAAAATTTATTTGATCTTCTATCCTAAATAGTCCAGTCAATGAATGATTACAGAAGGAAATTACGGAGACATGATTTTTGACTTTGGGACATAGTTTGGACTAATATGGAGGTAAACATACTAAAAGTTCCAGATTTTCGGCAAAGAAGCAATTTTTCAGATTGGTACTTAAATCAAGTTGAGCATAATCCAAAATTTCCAGGAAAAATCCTCTGGACAGATGAAGCTACCTTTACAAGAAGAGGTATCTTTAATCAGAAAAATAATCGTCTCTGGCCGCAGGAAAATTCTCATACAATTCGTGAGCGTCATTTTCAGAACCAGTTTCAGTGCAATGTGTGGTTGGGGATAATAGACAATATTTTAATGGATCCGCATTTTTTGCCGCTTCGAGTCAATGCCGGCACATTTATGGAATTTCTTAATAATGATTATTATGATTTAGTTGAACATATTCCACTACAAATGAGAAGAGAGATGTGGCTTCAATTAGATGGTTGTCCTGACCATTACGGAAGAGGTCAACGAAAATGGCTAAATGATAATTATCTTAATCAATGGATTGGCCGTGCAGGACCAGTGGCTAGGCCTGCACGCTCTCCAAACCTGACTTGGTGTTGTATATCATTATGATGTTAATAACAATCTTCTAAATTATTTTGCTTAAATAACTCACTTTCTTTTCAAAATATTTCTTTAAAGGAACCAAGGCAATGTTAAATACATAACCAATGAAAAATAAATATATTTCTGGTTTCAAAAATAAATAAAAAAATCTATGCTTTATTTCATGTCTTCAATAATTTTCTGGGTCTCAAATATTGATATATGTATAAAGTATTTTCTAAATGTTAGACCCGAATTGATTTCAGAATTTTAATTGAGTGATTGCTTAGTTTACTTTTAAAACTAAATTTTGGTCTTTGAGTGAAATTTAAAAAAGCATTTGGACGCATTTTTGTCCTAGGTTATACAAAAGGATATAAGGCATTCATATATTTTTGTAAGTAAATGAGAGAAATCGACTATTTCTCTACTCAAAAAGGTAACCATCCTTCGTAAAATCCTCAATGCTCCTTACTTTGTCACTAATAAAATTATCCAGAAAGATCTTAATGTTCCTTATGTTTCAGATCTGGCCCAATCCAGATACCTATCCTTCCACAATAAACTTCAGAATCATCCCAACCCTCTCGTTTCTAACATTGCTTCCTCTTCAATTCCTGATAACCCTCCGAGGCGTCTGAAAAGAATATGGCCCCGTGATCTCCTAATGTAGTCATATCATTAGGTGTGCTACCACTTGCTGAGGTGCTACCATTGGGTAGTTACTCAGCAAGTGTATTCATGTCATTATATCTATTATGTACAAATTTACTAGATGTATTTACGTAATACAGTTGTAAATGTCATTAAGAAATTAAAAAAAAAAAAAAAAAAGGAAACCAATCATTATATTTATAGTAAAATATTCTCTTAATTAAAAAAAAATAGTATATATTTGTATTTTTCATAATATTTAACAAAAGCAAATTGAATTATTGATGACAAAACCCGGCTCCTATGAAGTCCTTTAAAGTGCACACAAGATAAAAAAAACAACATAAAAAAACAACAAACAAGAAAGAAGCGCCCTGACTAAACAAAAAAGGAGTGCAGTGGGAGGGGGGTGGACAAGGGGGTACAATGGAGGGTGGGGGGGGGATATTGTGAGAGTGACTGCATCAGCCCAGACGATTGTTCTCAAACGGGACAAAAGTTTACACTCTTTTACAATGGGCTTCGGCGAAATTGCTTGTGTACGCGGGTGGCGTTTTATGATGAGCGGAACAGCGGGCTCCGGGCGTCGTGTATTGTGTCCTCCGTCCGGGATAGGAAGATCTTATTCTGGTTGTTAACTGTAATCTTGTCGCCATTATTATGGTTTGAGAGTCAATCAGGCTACGGCGAAAATTAATAAATTACTAAAAATAAGACAGGAGAAGATGGAGTAAGTTTATTAAGGCGGCAAAAGATATGTAATGCCAACAGAAAAAAATATATATCAAATAAAAATCAGAGACTCAATTTATACTGAACAAACCATAATAGCAAAACGTGGTAGGATCCGTTCACTTCTCATTACCTCCATAACGCTGGAAACAGCTCAGAATTGATCGGGCGCCAAAAATAACAATGATTAGTATGTTCCTAAATATAACAATTGTAAGAAATATGACGATGTAATAAATTTTTGAAACGAGGGAGATAAAAAGGAAAATTCTTGAAAACGAGAAAGAGTCCAGAATGGTTGAACATATAACCGTATGTTAAATAAGAAATAAAGTATTTACACCAAGAAGTAAAAATTATTTTTCCTAAATCATAAAGATGTATACTATAGCAAATATGTTAATATTTGCTTCTAATTAGCTCTAACACACTAGAAATGGCTCAGAATTCTTTGGGCGCCAAAAATAAAATTTTCTAATAGTTAAAAGTAAGTCAAACAATTTTTTTTTTAAAAATACATATTTCCTTTACTAAGATCTATTAAAGCCCATTATTTTGAAAATTAATTCATTACAATTCCATTAAAAAATCACGAGACGACGTTTCGGAATCTTTTGCTCTTTTTTAAGTCCTATGGTCGTCAATTGTAGTTAAAATCAAATAAACTTTAGTTTCGTCATGTTTTGTAGTTATGTGTTATTTTATATGATTAACATTTGGCTTCATTTATTTTCTGAAATAGGCAGAAAAAAGAATGAATAATCAGTTTTCTATTATATATTTCTAACATATATATGCCTATATTACATCATGTTATTAAGCCACGACGAGTATTATTATTCAATATTTTAATATTAACTTTAATTATAATTATAAAATGATAAAAAAATATAGGTTAAGGTCATATGTTTGAAAGGGTTTTTAGAATGAATTAATAATTTATTTTATCTGTTAAATTAAAATCAACTAGTACATACAGCTACAATGTTACTCTTCTGAGTGAATGAATCAATTACATGTTTTAATGCTCCATTTATCTTTTTAGTTCATTATCTATAAAAATAATCCACATATTTTAATCTAAACGCGATTTTTGGTCGTTTCTGAAAAAAAAAACATGCGCATATTTGAGTCCTTTTTACTGCATGAACTATTAAAAGAATCTCAGGTCGGAGGATTCATGTGAGCCTCGTCAAAACCAAGTTCCCACTTGTCTTTCAAGAATGTAGCATAGAAATTCTAGTGAGAGTATGAAATATTTTTATATTTTATCATTCACACGAATCATCGGACCCTAGATGTGTTATAAAAATATTTCTACCTGGGAGAAAATACTCTTCGAAACAAAATTATTTCTTAATGGAGTCCTAATTTGATGAACCGTGAATGATTTCTTTGATAGATAACAGAATGCAATCCACTGGTTTCGAACCGTTATATAGGTTTTCATTACGCACGAAATTATAGCTGTTATTCAACTGACCGCAACACTCCATTGAGATCTTACGTAATATCAATTGCTTGGTCAAAATCTTTCTAATAGAATAAAAAAAAAAAGGAATAAAAAATATTCCTCTAGAGGCATTCATTTCAATGTTTATTTTATTTATTTTGATTAACGTAACTTCCTTATGTAAATTAAATTACTGTCATTTACTAAACTTTAAATGATACAACTGTAATGAGGATATACAGAAATTTCTTTGAAATAAATTTCGAAAATACAAAAATCTACCATTTTTAAAAAGATATATTCCAGATTATGTGAGTGGATAAAGTTGTATAAATAAATTTCGACTCACTTAGCCGAATTCCAACCTGCACAGCTTCTATATAATACTTTTATTAATAAGGCTTTTAAAGCCCTTCGAATGACTTTTAAGACTAGAGCATTGAGAACGAGCGGAGAGACCTTGGCAGCTAGTTCCGTTACCTGGACCGCAAGTTGTGTCTCGTTACTACAACCAGTCACAGTTCCAAGCTATTTAAGCTGTTACTGTTATTAATGATTTATCAATAAGTACAAAAATTGTTCCAATTGCAAACAGGTTTTCGTTGTTCTAAAAATCCAAACTAAATAAATACTACATCAGTATTAACGATAAGAAATTAGAAATAATTGTCGAGATGGACATGAATCCCAACTTATAATACAAATTACACATTGAATTTCTGACTTTGTTCAACCTTTGAACTACATTAGGACGTCTTCCTCTTTTTATTAACAGATCTCGGCCCACTATATAAAATCTCAAGGTACACCGAACATATAATATTAATAACCTGTTCTGTTATGAGAAAAACACACTGCAGCTAACATATGATATACCAACATCCTAAAATTGTTTTTGTTATCTATTGGGTTGGCAAAGAATTATTTTTAGGACACAATCGTGCAAATCTTATCTGACGAAGTAATCCTAACTAAGATGGTTTGTTTATTTACTTTGTAATAAGTCTACGACCATTTCTTTAAACTATTTATAAAATTAGATAAGTATTGTGTTTTACTATAATACAGTGAACACGGAGGAAGATATCATTCATTATCATATTTAAAAAAGATAAGCGTGCAGCGTGCTCTAAAAAAAAAAAAAAAAAAAAATCGCAGTTTTTATGGGGACGATGCTTTAAACACGTGTCATTGGCTAGCCAAATTCAGGAAATTTCGACATCAATTACGCTCCACGGTCAGACCGGCGACCGCCCACAAGTAATCGAAACGAGGAATTTTAAGTCCATTGTGGACCGAAATTCCACACAATCAGAGCAGTAGATTGCAATGGTCCTAGATGTGTCGCTCACAAACGTAAGAAACCAATCGTACAAGATCGGTTACGTTCCCTCGTTTGATGTTTGGGTTTGGGGGACGTTCGCGATTCATTACGGAACTGCAACAAAAAGACTCATTTTCAACAACGATAAAACCCGGGTTGCATTCCATCAAGAGTAACAATTGATTTAACACTACACTTCTCATTATTAATGAAATTACATTAATCAATTCGAAAAAAAGTTCAGAAATGGCAAATCGGAAATGTGTTGTTTTCTGTCAAGACTATGCTAGATCCCATATCTTATTGGTCACTTGCAATACATTATCAAGCTTTGGATGGGATATTTTGCCCTCACTCTCCCTATCCATCAGACTTTGCTCCAAGTGACTACACTTATTCCAGTCTCTTGTAAAGCTCCATGAATCGAAAGCAATCACAAATAGAACAAGGGCAAAAAATACCACTTATATCAGTTTTTTGACAATAAACCGCATAAGTTTTATGAACGTAGCACTAAGCAGTTTGTGCAAAGGTTTTATTTCACCCTGAAAAACCGAAAGAACTTATTTGCCAAACCGATATATTCCCGAAGACGAGACGATTACTGACCTGCCCTAAAAAGTGGTGCCTGTAGTAGACGGGCTCCGGAGAAGGGATCGCCTCTGGGCCGCACTGGCTGTTCCTCCTGTCCTCCCCCGTGTCGCCCCAGTAGCCCGCGGGCGGGAGGACGAGGCTAGGGTACGGCCCTGGGGTCTCCAGTAATCGCTCCAGCACTTCCCTGCTCGAGCTGCTTGTCGAGTCGCTCCTCTCTGCGGCCCGTCGTTCTTCTCTCGAACTCTGCAACAAAATAGATCATGTTAGCAACTACATAATACATCTTATCTATACCTGAAATAAAGCAATTTAATTATGACTGGGTAAATGCACCTATTACTGACACATATCCAAATATTGACACTTGTTACTTAATTTTAATAAAGTAAGCTCTTAGGTTCATTTTGGATTTCAAACTTGGCGCTCTTTCAAATGCTGATTAATGTGGCTTTGAAAGGGCGCCAAGTTTGAAATCCAAAATGAACCTAAGAGCTTGCTTTATCAAATTTAAGTTACATATATCAATAATTGGTAACGTGTTAATAATAGATGTCTTTACACTACATGATGAAAACAAAGGTATAAAATGACCAGACAAATCAGTAGACATATGTTTAATGTCTTCAACCGCTTCTCATTGATGCAGTTTTCTTTGAGTCACAAGCCATTATACAATTTTAGTCACTGTTAAAGTTGTAAATCAGAGCAATTATACAAAATTAAAAAAATCTGTGATTCGTGTCAGGACAATAGTATATTCGAAATAACTTGTTCAGGTGGTAGCGAATAATTGACACAGATAAGTCAACATTCAATTAACAAATTTTCTTAAAACATAGCTAATTTTCACAAATTTATTTCACAATGAAATTGTTTGTTAAAAAATGGTCAAGTGCCAAAACCAAAGTGAGGTCATCGATGAGCTCAGCCCTGAGTTTAGAAATTTGCCCAATACCATTCAAAGATGTTTTTTTTTTTTTTTTCAATTATTGTAATGAATCACTTCGTTTTATTTTCCCCCTTCCCCTACTATATGGATCAAAGGGAAAGTTTTAAAATTTAAGTAAAGACTAACGTGGGCAGTTCGAAAATAATAATTAATTAATATCTGCTATAGAAGGCGGGAGGAGATGGAGGAGCACTAATGAATTGATGTCGAAGAGGCATTGGATTCCCTTGTTTGCGGAGTTCCCTCGAAGGCAGAATAATACGGCAAGTTTGTTCTGATTGATTGTCTTATTGTTCCGCTTCGGGGAGCAGTGCTTTGTCTTCGGATTGTGGCGAGGGGCTCATTATCGACTAGTGGGCCGACTTATTTCAGAGTTATGTTCGTTAGTTTTTGATGGATTTAAGGTAGTTACATATTTTAAAAATAGTAAAAAAAATAAATAAAATAAGGAACTATAGTTCATACTTCTGATTGTGGAGTAATAGATGTAACAGAGCGAAGAAAAAATAAAGAATTGTTGTCAATTATGTTTATTAATTGTTATTTATAGATGACTTGAGAATGAGCATATTAGCTCGAAACAACGTCGTTACTTGCATAAACTCCTTGTTTAATGTCAACCCAAACAAAAAAATCCAGTGGTGTCAGTTCTGGAGAGCGTGCAGACCAAGCCACTGGTCCTGCACGGCCAAAGCATTGATTGGGATAATTAACATTTAGCCATTGTCGAGGACCTCTTCCGTAATGTGCAAGACAACCATCTAATTGAAGCCACATCTCTCTTCTCGGTTGTAGTGGAATAAAAACCTGTATCTCTACAACCCATGAAGGATCTGTCTTGAGTTCAGTAATATTTAGGGGAAGTACTGTTTCTAGATAAACGGTTGTGCAATGAGGTGATATGACCGAAATCACGCTCAACCACCAGGTTTTACCACTTAATTAATACTTTAATTAAGGGTACCCACTTTATAGAGGCTGGGTAAGCCCCAGGAGGGTCTCCCGACCCCACGGTCAATGAAACAGATAAATAAATTTTCTGCCATGAGCCGAGGTTCGAACCTGGGACCTATAGCATTGGAAGCTCAGTATCCTACCACTGAGCTACCCCGCTCCCCATTGTAGTGGAATATGTTTAACTAAATGATTGTAATCATTATTAAGAAATTCCAGAAATGTGCCCGCATAGAGTAGAGGCGGCAAGAAATGCGGACTTATTAAAATATTATCTATTATCCCCAACTACACATTGCACTGAAACTGGAGCTGAAAATGATGCTGACGATTCGCATGAGGATTTTTCTGCGACCAGAGATGATTACATTTCTGACTGAAGCTCTTCTTGTAAAGGGAGCTTCATCTGTCCAGAGAATTTTTCCTAAAAATTGTAGATTATGCTCAACTTGATTTAATATGAATGTTAATATTTCATTTAATTAATAAAGTAGTTAGAACAAGTAATATGTTTTATTTATTTCATATAACGTAAATAATCCATAACAACGAAAATCTTTAGGTGTGAATATCTTCTAAACAAAGCGATTGCAGGACATATCTTCAGAGGAAATTTTTTTCTTGTTTTGAGTTCCTTAGTTCATTTTTGTAGTTTGGCTACTTAATCCTGAAACACCCTGTATAAAGTATCAACCCTTATTGCTGGAAATACACAAAGTAAGAGCAACCTTGGAAGATAAGAACAGTTCCTGGAGTCCACCTATCATTACGCAAGAACCCCGCTTGTCGAAAACAGATGTACCCAAGAGGAAGGAGTAATAACCTGGAAGGCGATCTGCCATCGGGACACAGGCTGTACGTGGAGCTATCCGAGTCTCCTTTCTACTACCCGGGCATCAAGAAAAAAAATCAGAGATCAACGTTCTTACTTGGACGGAACGAGGAACCGGACGTTCTTACGTTACATCATAACTGCGCGGAGCACGTTTGTATATAGAGTTCAATTAAAATAAACGTTTTCCTACAGGATGACGCTTTGAATTTTATTATTATTGTGAGTGTTGGGTAATAATGATGTGAGTTTTGAGATACCATTGTGGCTTCTTCATAGCAATATGTTCACCAAATTCTTGGATTGTTGTCACGTCTAGGAATATAGGTATCTTTGTTTTGTTTTTTTTATAAGCAATGATTGTTTTAAAAAAATATAGAAAGTATAAAATGTTAAAAATGGACTGAGCATTAACCAAACAAGACAAATACACGATTTTTTTCATCATGATTAACCACGTTATTAGGAATATTTAGTCATTTTAATAGTAGGTCTAGGTGGGAGCGGGGTAGAGCTCAGTGGGTGAGCACTGACTTCCAGAGCTCAAGGCCCTGGGTTCGAATCCGGCTAATGACTAGTAATTTTTCATTAGCCGTGGATCGACCCTGGGATCGGGAGACCCTCCTTGGGCACACCTAGCCTCTATAAAGTGGGTGTTCTTAAATATAAAAAAATAATTAAGGGGGAAAAACCTGGCGGTTGAGTGTGATATCGGCCCCATCACATCCCTGCACAACCGTTGGCCTTGAAACAGTACTTCCTCACACAGTACTGCACCCAAGACCCTTCATGGGTTGTAGTGGTACAGGTTTTTTATTTTAATAGTAGGTCTACGGAATTTTATTAAGTGAGGACACACTTGAAATACAACATGTTCAATACTGTATAAAATTTCACCTTATTACAAGGAAGAGGTAAAAAGAATGAAAATATGGCAAAGAGAAAGACTGAAGGGAAATGAGATAAAGATGGACATGGAGATAGCAACAGGTGGCGGAATATAACAATAGAGTTAGTGGCCAGGGTCAGTGCAGGCACAAGATCCGTACCCAATCGATTTAGGTGGCGATGGAGGAGTACAATACAATGTTGGCACCACTGCTACTGTAATGGCTAGCAGGATCTTTCTTTTGTAAACAGTTAGTGTATTCACTTCGATGAAGAGTATTAAGCCGTTCAGTAAACGTAATCGTGCTAAAAAGCAGTTACTTTCAATAGGGACTAGGTGCTGTAGGTACTTAATAAAAACACCTATCTATCAGTTACTTTACTTTTATTTGGGCGAGTGATCAGTCAAGGTTATCTGTCTAGTCAATCAACTTCAGAATAGTAACATAAATGCTAAAACAATGATCAAGTAGAGCTGTTGGTGTAGTAGCCGACCACGGAGAGGTTATGGGCCTGGGGTTACAGACTTCAATGAAGCTTTTTCTAAGGATACTAGTTCGAAAAATATTAGAACCATACTCGAGGGTCAGTAATAGTGTGCCCTTGAATGCTTTTTTATGATTTTATAAACAAAGTTTTTATAAATAACGTCCACGAAAACATTCATAATGTCACAGGATTTTCATCTATTTCAACGTTACTATAACTATTGGGAAGCCGAATTGCTCTTTAAAAAAACTGAAGTTTAAATTATAATCCTAACAAAGAATTAATTATTAGATGATATAATAAGATTAAAGAACTTGAATTACATTGATGTAGTGAAAATATTAGCACAGTAAGAGTTGAAATGAAATGAAAAAATAATTTCATTCTGGGACTAAAGTAATAATGACCATAAGAATAATAATGGCATGGTACAAAACATTGGTCCATTAGTATGGCTTGACAAAATACAAAGAGGTTCTTGTCAATTGAATTTTAATTTAAATTTCTATTGGAATCATACTTGAACAATACAGTAAACAAAGTAACACTAGTACGTTTTATATGGTTTAGATGTATACAAAGAAAAAAATATATAAATGAAATAAAATCAAATAGAACTTGTCGATTAAATGTAAGTGAGCAGTTGGAATAAGAGAATCCAGTAAGTATTGCATAGGTACGGAAGTTTGAAAATGAAGTAGGTGGTGGAATAGGAGTTGTTTGAAGGAATTTATGGATGAGGATTGCCGTATGCTGACAGTTTTAGAATTCCAGAAGGAGGTAGCACGAATGACGAAGGATTTGCTGAAAGATGTAGTTTTATGAGAAATGATATATAAGTCAATAGGTTGATATCTGATATTAAGAGAGTAGATAGATGAATATAGAGTGAGGAGGTCCATGATGTAGGTATTATTTTTGGTTTTCTGGAAAAGGAAAACACCAAGAAGGAATTGTCGTGGAGGAAGGATAGAGCCAATTCAACCAGTAAGGGTATGATGAGATAAAGGTGGGGGAATTTCGCTAGTTCTGAGCTTGCAGATACGTGGTTTTAGTAACAGGGAGGGAGACGATTTAGAGGTCAGCATCGAACCTTCGACCTGGCTAAGCCTTATTATTATTCGTTATGTATAATTTAGGCAGCACAGCCGAATAAATCAAGCGCTTATATCTTTGGATATCCAAGGGTGTGTTGACAAGGACCAAGGGTCACCCGCGACCTCGTCCGCATCCAACTTTCTCGAGCCATTACCGACTGGATCACACCCAAACCTAGCATTACCTCCGGAACATACGAGGCACCGTCATTATTGATACCCGAGTGTTCGGGAAAAAAAATGCAATCACCTAGGTTACATGCTTTCTTCGGAGGGAACAAAAGGAGCATGATTGCCTATAATTAAGTAGCCATTGGGAGAAAGCAAAGAGGAGAACATTCCAACATCGGACCTCAGGAAGTATTGTAAGCTGTATTGTGCAACAGGGCTGAGTATAAGGCCACGTATGGTCTGCTGTATATCAAGCATCAACTTAGAATTAGTCAACGGAATTTTAAAAAAAGAACATTCGTATGGAAATAAAAAAAAAATAACATGGAAATAAAAAAACCAACTACTTTTGAATAATTTACGAAATGTAGACAATTGTTAATAGTCTATGGTACAGACTTCCCCCCCCCCTTTTTTTTAATCAAATTATTAACATCCCTCTGACACTTCGTAAATAACTTCATCTCATAGTAACCTACAAATATTTTATTTACGAAAATTCTCAGAATTGAGGTTTTTTTCAATCTGGATGGGGGCAAACGTTGTCTATTCAACTAGTAAATACCCATTTGCTTTCCACCTGAACCGTAAGATAATTTGATTTCACAAAATCGAGAAAAAAAACGACTTTCAGAAATATTGAGCCGTTTGGCGTGACCTACACACTTAAATTGTCAAAATAACGAGGTTATGTAGGGCAAACAGCTCAATAAATTTGTAGGCCATCCTTTTTATAAAGTTATCTTAAGATCCAAGTAGAAAGTAAATGGGTATTTACGAGTTTTTAGTAACTAATTAAATAAGCAAAGTTTGTCCTCCTCCAGATTGAAAACGCCCCAATTCCAAGAGTTTTCGTAAATAAAATAGGTGTAGGTTACGATGAGATGAAACTATTTACGAAGTTTCAGGCGGATGTTAATAATTCGCTAAAAAGGGATTCTGTACCACCGACTATAACTGTTTTAACTGCAAATATACACATATTTCCACTCTCTTTTTTATGTGTAATAAATATTATTTGTTAATGAGTTGAAAGTTGTCCATTGCTGATAAAATGCCTGCTACTGTCGTACGTACCTTACATAAATAAATAAATTTCTCGGGCCGAGGAGAGGGCCATGAGTTAAAAGTCCCAACGGACACCGAGATTTGAACTGGTAATTTTTTTTAATCTTAAACTTCGTTTGTCAGGTTTCTGGGTGACGCACACACGCGTTTGCCCGCTCGACCACTCCGCTTCATAAATGGCATGTATTAAAATGTCTTCCCGAACAACGTCTATAAAGATAAAATTGGACAAATCTCTTCAATAGGACTTTAACACTATAAAATACTTCATCCGATTTCTTAGGAAAAATAAAATATTTTACAAAAATAAATTACTAATGTTTTATTATTTTAACGGTTACATTTGTAATATAATCTTAACAGTATTCGTAACCTTATACTATTCTCATCTTTTTTGTAAAATTTAATTTCGATAGTAATTGTTTGAATATTTTCCTAAGTAGGGCCCACTTCAATTAAACTTCATTCAAATTTGAGCGTTGGTATCATTAGTGTGTTGTACGATTGTGGTTAACCAACCATCACTTCAACTAAGTATTAAGAGCAGCTGGCAATATTGAAGTGAACCATTATTAGTCGTCTATTCCTGGTTTATTTTGCAGTTCATATGAGTTGCTGATAAATTATTTAACATGAAAACGCTAAAAAACTATTTGTATTTGGTTTCCTAAGATAATATTTGGACAATTTTAATTTATCTCTAAATGTTATGGAATATTATCAACAGGAAACTAAATGATTTTTTGAATTAATCACAGTAACTTATAAATTCGCCTAGGTGCTTTAAAACCTAAAATATTATATGAATAATTAGATGAGCCAAGTTTAACTATTCTGCTAAGTCTAGTTGCACTCCAGCTTATTTTAACCTCCATACTTATAACATTTAAGCCTCACCAAACTAAAATACTCTCTACTACTTAGAGCAGCTTGGCGATGAAGCCCTGCCAATACCCGAGTTACTTGGAAGCCGAAGCTCCATTAGGTCAATAAGTTCTTACTTAGGTCCAAAGTCCTGGGTTCTTCCTTGTCCTGGACAATTTCCTTCCACCTTTTCCTCTTCCCCCATCCTACCTGATCTTCAGTAAAAGCCTCTTCTAGTTCCATCGATTTCGGTGACACTGTCTCATGTCCACTTACCGTTAAAGTACATCGTATTAAATATTGCAGTAAATAACTTGTAGAGACTTTTTTCCTGCCCTGTAGTTTAGAGAACTATTTTTTTTTTTTTTGTAAAATAAATTATTCTCCGATAAACAATAAAATACAATTATGGATTTTTAACGGTCAGTTCTTTTCCTAACTGGAAATCAGTACTTTTTCAGGATACGGAAACTTGAGTGCTAAAGAGTTTCCAAAGTGAGTCCATCCAAACTTTAGTCCAAAGTAAAAACTAATTATAATTGATAAGTTTAAAAAAAAAAAACGCGAAAATCTATATTTCCTATTAAATTTTAATATAAAAACTTCTATATCACAATATCAAAATTTAATATGAATATTTAAATTTTTTAAAAATAAAATAAAGAATGAACTTATTCTTTTTTTAGAACATATTTCCGAAAATCACTGATTATTTCAATAGTAATTAAAAAACAAAGAAACTTGATTAGGGCCACTTTTTGAAAGATTAATTGAAAGTTTGAATGGGTTTCGGTTTGGAGAGAAAATCGATCATTCAATTATTATTTAAACATAATTAGGAAAAGCAAGATCTTTGAAAAAAAGCTCTTTTCGAATATAAATTTATTTTTATACCACTTTTTTTTTTATATAATGCATCATAGGTTTCAATAAGCCTCTTTTCATCGGAATAGGTGCTTATCTCGATTAAAAAAAAAGTCGATTATGGATCACTTTGCATTGTAAATAATCGACGCAAAGTCAACATCGTGCGTTTTTTTAAAGAATTATATATATTTATAATAAAATTATGAGTAGAGAAATATATTCAAGTATATTCATAGTGGTTTGTAATATTAAATAAATCTGTAATTCATATAAAATCAAAATCACTTAACCACTTTTGTAACTTCATTATTTAGATTTAAAGGACCCTAAATATTAGAATAAACTAAAATAATTACAGTAACATAAATTTTTTATTGCCTAATTGGCAACTCAAGAAATAAACAGGTTGGCTGCTACGCTAATATTTACTTACAAAAAGTTATAGTAATAATCATACAACAGTAACGTAGTAGGATAGAAACACTAACTTTGCTGTTTACTAATCAGTAATTTACTAATTACATGAAACTTTATCCATGTTTCATCTCTCTATCAACGTAATTGACAAAATCAACTTTCTAACTAACTTCATTTCATATTAAATTAATTAATCTTATGTTAATTTATAAACTTAAGTTTATAAACTTTATATAAAATTAAGTATTATAAACCTTTCATACTAAAAACTATTTTTAACTATAAAGTTTCGGCCTAAGTTTCAGGCCTTCACCAGGGCTAAGCAAAGACATAAAGTCATAAAGAAAATAATTTGATAGATAGAAAAATAGCTTATTTCTGGGATAACGTCCCTTGAGAATAATAGCTAATGCAGAAAAATACCAAGTACTTGGCCAAAAGAATAAAACATAAAAAAACAACAACATTAGATTATCTTAAATATTTTCATCAATAGTAAAATAAAATAACATAATTATACAGCTAGGCCGAAACGTTGGAACAATGAAACTTTTTTTTATATACTTTTAATGAATGCAATGACCAGCCAACAATAAAAATATTAAACAATTACAAAATTATCACTTTCATCATTTCTCAGAGAAATAGACGATCCTTATAAAAATTTCTCAACGATAACATTCAATTGGTAAACTCATATAATATATGCAAATAATTGTAGGCTATAAAAACGATAGTACATTATACCGTTTTGTTATAACAATAATTTATTACTTCTCAAGAATTATTTTTTTTTTAATTTAGAAATATAATAATCTGCCACTTAGACAATAATTATAATGAGATATAAATACATTCACACCATATACACAGAAAACATAAAATTAACAAAAGTAAAATAATAATCAATAACTATATACAATAAAAAATAAAATAAACTTAAGATAAATAAATTAAAAACATAAAAACTCAGTCATAACTATATACAATCAGGCAGGGAACCCCAAGCCAGGCTTGTCCCTCCAACTACTGAGGGAAAAGCAGGACTCCAAGAGATCCCTGCGCTACTTTCTCAACCGCGTCACTGGTGCTAAAGCCAGTGGAGATGGAGCGAGAGTCCTTTAGCCACATACAAGCTTCAGCGGTACATGTACTAAAATTAGAACGCAAGAAAATTAGCATTAATTACAGTTTTAAACTGTTAAAGTGTCCGTTCACTCTATTTACGGCCCTGGAATAAATTTTATAATATCAGAGAAGTTTAATAAATAATAACATAAAAAAATCGATGACAGTTCAGGCCGACGACCTAGCCACCCCAGAAATGGGTCAAATGACTCAGAGAGCTTTATAATTCACGGCTCATTTTTCGCTGTGAGGTGAATCCTTTGTCCTAGGTTGGATGCCTTTGTAGTGTCCTAACATGCCACCAAAGCCCTCCCATACATAATGAATTGCAACTCTCTTTGTCTCAGTTGTAACTCAGCTAAGCCATGATGACATATAGTTTCTATTATGATTGGGTTGAAAAGGAAGTTCCTAGGATTTAAGATTAGAGTTCGCGTTTTGGCCTAAAAAGAGCTAATTATATAACATCATTTTTAAATCAATACAGCACCCCCTCTCTTTTCCATCTCATACGCCAAAAGTTCAACATGGTGATTTTATTCGACTGGACGTTCAAAAATCAGTAAACATTTGGAAGAGGAGAGAAAAACCGAGAGAATAGGTGATATACAAAATAAAATTTAGTAAAGATATTATTTTATCAGTCATTGGTCTATGGACCCACAATTTAGACATTATCTAGAATGCGAAATCATAATCATGCAGATTGCATCTTTTCCTCTTTTATTTGGAAGTTGTTTAATTTTGTTCAGATGTTGACGATAAAAACTTCTATGTAAGTATACAAATTATATATTTGTTATAATATCTTTTAGTTGAAATTTCGGAATAACAATTCCTGTCTTCAGAACTTTATCAGTAGTCAGTAGCTAACACCAAGTGTGCTCCATTAGTCATAATTTAAATATTTTTTATCAAAGTGTTTTTCTGGAGCAACTGCATGCAACAATTGTTGGTCCAGTAATAAAGTTGTTCCAGAAAAGTTCTTTGATAAAAAATGTTTAAATTATGACAAATGGAGCACACATAGGTATAGCTATTGACTACTGATAAAGTTCTGAATATGGGAATTGTTGTTCCGAAACGTAGACTAAAAGACATTATAACAAATGCATAATTTCTATACTTACATAGAAGTTTTTCTCGTCAACATCTAAAAAATAATAATGCAGATTATGTAATACATATCACCGATTAACACAAGAGGCTGAATAACTCGATAGAAAAAAGAGAAAACTCGTCATGATTCAACATATACTAATATTTTGCTGTAGAGATTACTTTTTATAAATTTATTAACATTCTTCTAAAACTGCGCGAATGGATTCGTCTTCTCGTCACAACTTTTTTTATGTACGAAAATTATCGGAAA
This sequence comes from Nezara viridula, assembly GCA_928085145.1. Taxonomy (NCBI): domain Eukaryota; kingdom Metazoa; phylum Arthropoda; class Insecta; order Hemiptera; family Pentatomidae; genus Nezara; species Nezara viridula. The sequence goes on from OV725082.1 coordinate 74,663,499, forward strand.
TGCGGCGTTTTCTATCTGACGATGGGTAAACTTTGTCTATTTATTTAGTTACTAAAAACTTATAAACTTCCATTAGCTTTCCACTTGAGTCGTAAGATAATGATCACGAAATCGAGAAAAAAGGTGGCCTACAAAAATATTCGGCCGTTTGGAGAGACTTTCACCTCCAACTTATAGGTTATATAGGCCTAATTTCCTAACTCAGCGTTGAGCACATTGATGGGTGTCGAAACTTAACAATACTGTAGGTAAATATGTTTTTTATATTTTTCATGTGTTTAGTAATATTCCAGGAGTGTTAGCTTTCCGCTGGAATCCAGCAGGTCGTTCCTTAACTTAGCTTCACTGTCGATCGTTGTTGGATTCAATCGATTTATGGTTTTCTTCGATGAAATTAGCTTTCACAATCTTTCCCTAAAATTATACCTAGATATAATTTTATTTATAAAATAAAATGATTAGAAATACGAATGCTGCAACAAAATGTTGAAAGGAGAGTATTGAATATTGAAGATGGTGAAAGTGCGGATGGTTCACGGCCGACGGGTAGACCTGCTCCCTTTTATATTCCCACCTCCAGAGCTAAAGTTCAACGAGGTTGAGTCGGAGGCGACCTATAACACCATTAGCTCTCCTCTATCGGGTCTTTTACAGATACAGTACCCTTGCTCTAAAATGGCGATTAGAACACCCATCGATAGTCAATAGAGATCGCCACGTAGAAAAAAAGATCGATTATTATGAAGTAATTCGATTATTTCTGGTCCATTTTCCTCTATTGTCTTGTTAGCAACGATTAAATGTGTTAAACTGTAAACATAGATTGCGCAACTCAGTCTAGTACTGTTTAGGAGCTAATATTTCAGACTTGAAGGAGAAAAATATGAAGCGTTTCATTATGTTTCACAAAATGATAAATACGGAATGATTTGCCAATTTAGATAACTTTTCAACGTAAATGGATACATGGAACAGCAGGATAATCAAGCATGACAGCGGTCAGCACCCATGGACACCTCCTTCTAACGTGTAATTCTACTGATTTTTGTAGTAGTAGATCTCTCAGCCAGCTCCTTTTAAGCCTTTTGGTATGCTCAGGCAGACCGAGGACAAAATGAGTTTCCTTGCCTTTTTGAACCTCAAAGCAGCCTTCGACTCGGTCCTCAGACAGCAGATTTAGATTGCCTTGCAGGAGAAGCGGATACCACCGAACCATCAAACCAGGATCCAAAAGGCGTGGTTAAGCAAGAAGATAGCCTCAGTCCACTTCTGTTTAACATTTTCATGGCCGAGGTGATGACGGTATGCAAGCGAAGACCTCAGTAATCTTTGGATATTGGAATATGCTGCCCGTCCGGACCCGATCTTCCGATGAACGAAGATCCGATTTTTAGTATTTGAGATATTTTAATCCACATCTTCAATAAAACTCGTTATAATTTGGTTTTCGACATTATTTTTTCCCTTTTCACTCCCCTAATTCGGCGTCGTGTTAAGATACTATTTTGAATAATAGCTCATTTCAAAGAGGATGAAATGATGTACATTCTCTTTGCTAACAATATGCAGGTCCGATTTTTAAATTCATATGCAAAAATACTTCAATTAATCGACTCCAGCCGACTTTACCCGAGTGTTACATATCGGAGATCCGACGGCTCAGTCTAATTCACTCTCCACAAACAACGTTCAAAACGTGCTCAAAGAAGTTTTCACTTTAAAAACTTGTAGGTTACGATAAAACTATTTAATTCTGAGTTCACTTCTTTCGAAACATTCAAAACTAAAACTTAGGCAGAAATTGAACACTTACAATTGCTTACTAAAACCTATTTGGACTTACGCATCACAGATATTTGGAACTGCTAAAAAGACTCACTTGAAAAAACTTCAAATCTTTCAAGCAAAAACATTCAGGACAATTACAAAAGCACCTTGGTTTGTACTTTAGCAACATAACGTTACATACTGATCTCCATATGCCGACTGTTAACGAACACATACGAACTCATTACAAACGATTCCTTGACAACTTACAAGGACATCCTAATACACTTATAAATGACATGGCCACTACGGATATGCCAGGTAACGTCTGTAGGAGACTGAAGAGGAGCTGGATGAGGGACCTCCTCGCCTAATGTAGATATCACGCCGAGTGAGGTGCCGCTGGGCACTGCTCTTTCTCAAGCTTTTCATGACATTATATTTATCAATCGACCTCACAATCACTGGTTGTCATTATCATTATGACAGGTGTGAATAAAAAATTAAAGCTAAAAAAAAAATTTACGAAGTTTCAGACGAGAGCTAATAATTTGATAAAAAGGGATCGGTACCGCACACTATTGGTATAATGTAGGGGTATGTTTATGTTTGGACCATGACATACCAGAGCAGACGCCATCAACCTGAGACCCGCTACAACCTTCTCATGTCTTCCCTTTCACATCCGTTAGTTCGCAGCCTCTCCATCTTCGTCCTTGTTCCCTACACGATCGATCGGACACGCACTGGCATTCAGCATGTGAGCTTATGACAATGGCAGTTCCCAATACCTTATGTACCAAAGGACCTTTACCTTTCAGACAAGGAATATTCGGCAATTACAGGTACAGTCCTGTTGTATCATCCCTAAGGTGCCAATTGATGGAGGGAAACTCTATTCCACAATCACAATGAAGTGAAACTTCTCTCCTATTGTTAGCTTGTTGTGAAAATGTTTTGGATGAAGAAAGGGGCGACGGCCGAAAACTCTATTCGACCAATCGTCATGTTTTCAAAGTCGTTAGAATACAAAGAAATATATTCAAGGCTCTCTATCGGTACTGGGATATGTACTGTAAATCGTCATTAAATTATGTATCTTGATTTTCCATGTTGAAAAATCAATAAGACCTCAAAAATAACATTAAAATATTTATTTTACTTAGATGAAGGAATGATGTATTTAATTATTTAAAATCTTCATCTATAAAAATAAATCCCAGAAATAATACAAAACAAATTATTTTATTTAAGTGGTGGAACGAGATATTAAATATTACGTAATAATTTAAAATCTTAATTCATAAAAATAATTCAATCAGTTTTCGAAATGCGTCATAAAATATTTATTCTAATTGTTTTATAAATATGTAATAATTTATTCCGTTCAAGGATACCATTTAACGGAATAATAATACTGAACTATTTTTAGTTCACTGAACATTTTCACAGATAAATGTTTTCAGAGAAAAACCGATCTTTGAGGAAAATGTTCAAAGGAGAATAATATTACAGCGACTATTCGAGCGAGGGAACATGACAGACAAGTAGTCCGTGTAAAAACATATCAACTACTCATTTATTTATTTTGTAATATAAGTTCTTGAAATTCTCAAGAGATAAATTTATATGTTTACTAACACGACGAAGAGGCGGATCTCGGATTTATCTTCCTACGCCGTTGAATTAATAAGGTCTTCCTTACTATCGTAAACAAGAGTATCCACGCGATGAACTTACTGTTGAATTATAACTCCAAGAGATATATAAACTTTTACGAGTTCATCGAACTATATAGGCTGGAAAAATAAAACATAAAACTGTGAAGATGTTATAATAACATTATAATATACTATACAGAGTGGCCCGTCAGTAATGAGAAATATTTGAAGAGGTGATACTAGACTTCAATAGTCACAAAAAAGTTCATATAAAACATAGCCCACCTCCCACAGAAAAGAAGGAAATTAAAGTTTTGTGTTCTTTTTTTAAATTGTCACGTTTTTAGTTTATTATGAAGCAATATATTAAAACATATTTAATTTATGTAATTAAAAATTGCTCCATATTTAACCAGACAAAATTTACTACACATTCTGGTAAAGTTTATCTTTGTTAAAACCATCCAAAGAGGAGTTTTAAGCGGCTAAACTATGCCAAAATTTCAACTTTTCAAAAAAAAAAAATCCTCGATAATTTTCAATTTTTTTTATCGCTGTCCAATCAGACTACAGATAGCCCATTTCGAGACAAATTCCTTTGTTTAATAAGCTTTAATTTCATATTTGTTAAAGTGAGGTTTATTACAGTATAACATAAGATCCACCCTAGTTGTGTAAAAAATTATGTGATTTAATATTCTGTAGCCCTAGCAAAAACAACTACAATAAATTATTGCAAAACTTTAGTTATTTTAATTTTATTTTATACCCTAAGATATATTATAATAAACATAGTAAAAAAAAAATTACTTATTTATTAAAAAAACTACAGCATTTCAAATATTTATCATAAATTGATAATGAGACAAGGCTTTTTTACCACATTCTTGAACACCTTTACTATGGAGAGGAAATATTTGGCACAGTTTAAGCGCTTTTAACTCTATTCTTAGTGTAGATAGGTGTGAATGGGTTTTATTTATTTTATTATCATTCGACTTTAATCTGTTATTTTACTTATCTTGTATATTATATTATTACTTAATCTTTTTATTTATATATAAATATCATCTTTTTTTTTCTTTCTCTTCTTACTTGGTTATTTTTGTTTATTTTTCTTTCTTATGTACGCACTGTGCGAATGAATACTATAGTCCTTCCGCGGGTACCAATGTTCTTCAGCGTGGCAGACTGTATTAATACTCAATAAAATAATTTTAAAAAACTCCATTCCAAATGGTTTTGACAGACAAGGGAGCTGGAACAGTTTACATTCATTTGAAATAAATTTCGCCTAGTATTTAATTACTGCTTCTTCCTATTAAAAAAAAAAGGGGACACTTAATTGAATAAAAACCGACCAAAATAAAACTGAACGAAATATTATACTACTTAGCATATGTAACATAAACTATATTCTTTATTTAAATGTATACATTTTTTATTTGATTGTTATTGTTGTCTTTATTATATACTAATTTTATTTACATTATTAATTTTTTTATGTTGGTTTTTTATAATTTTTCCTACTATCAAAAAACAAAGAATGTTACTAAAGTTTATAATTTTAAGATAACTTTAATGTGAAATATTGTACCAAAACATGACCGCATACTAAATAATTGCATACACTAAATAAATCATTTAATAAGATACAATAAATACTAATGTAACAGCTTTAGAGCTGTAGTGGTTACTATAACAACATAAATGATAATTTCTAAAAAAAAAATGCTTAAAAAACTGTTGTAATTTTTCAACTGTTATTACATTAGATGGAGATGGTTAGGGACTACAAATGGCGGAGGAATACAATTCCCTGGCGGACAAATGGTCAACTGGGACGACCTCGTTGGACACTAACGACTTTTGTTTTCTTTTCAAGCTGCGCCTAATCGCTACTTAATGTGGACGGTGTCGCAGCATTTGATAGCGGCTGGTTGCGGTAATAAGTACGTGCCTGTTGACCGTAATGGCTCAAAGTGGAATAATTCAACTACCTTCCTATCTCAATTATAGTATAATTGATCGACATTTTTTCCTTATTTCTGTTTCTCAATAATTATTCGCAATAATCCTGCGACTGGCGTAAGTATTCAAGTAAAATTTACTTTGAATGAATAAATGAAATATTTGTCGAGTAACAACTCTTACAAAGTATATTACGAATAATCTTTAAAATGAAATTATAACAATGACCCTCAAGTTCAAGAAGATATATAACATTTTTTCTACAGAACTTCGAAGGTTCACATTTTAACATTTAATATTAAATTAATTTATTTTAATAATATTTAAATTTTTTTATGAATGGGACAGTAGACGCTGGGCTCCTAATTACCATGAATCGACCCTGAGATCGTAAAACCCTCCTGGAGTACACCTAACCTTTGAAAAAAAAAAACACGATTCAGGAGAGAAAAAAAATTAGCCAGATTAGTACCCTGAATTTTCTCTTTTATTTTTTAAATATAATGATTTTGATAATTATTTTTTGTTCTCAAAATATTGGGGAAGAGGGAGAGGAGGGAAACGATATTTTTCTCCTCTCCTCCCCTGGCATATATGTCTGCATAGTCTGCAGCTATGCTTTACTCCCTTAGTCATAACCAAATATTCTGTGAGGAGGAATTATATAAAGTGAGAGGAAGAAACATGAAAGGCTTACTGTAGAAATACGGAAGGAGACCTAAAGCCCAGGTGAAATACGCCTATCATACGTCAGAGGCAGGACGTAGCTCGGGACCTGCAAGACATACGAGGGAGAATATAATTTGCCCTATATAGAACAGTGGTGCCATCATCAGTCAGCCCTTGGGGACTCCACGTCCTCGGACACTGAGCCTATGATGAATGGTCTTCATCAATCATCGTGGGAGGGAGGAGAAGAGGAGATGAGGGGGATTTTTAACCTGACGGGACCTCCGTAGTCTTTCAATATCCACTCCCGCTTTTCTTTATGGAAAATATATTCTATCACAAGCTATTCACGTAGATCTAATATACCATCATACCTTTCAGGAGAATTTTGATAACATCCAAAGAGAACCTAATCGTTTTCATTTTATAGATTAACATTAAAAAATAGTTCCTCAATCCTCCGAATATTCTATGCAACTATGTACAAAAAACCATAGGGACCATCGAACATACAAACCTGCACAGCTAATAAAATCCAATTATTTAGATGTAATCAATCCAATGCAAGATAGTTTCGTTAAGTTAAAAATGGGCTTAATCAATTACAAACAATTTTAATAATAATATTAAAAGAACTGTAGATTTTAAAACAACAATAAGGAAAAGGAATTAAAAATTTTTCGCAACACATGAAAACAGGTTGAATAAACAGATATTCGACAATGTGATGGGACTAAGAAACGACTGAGGATACCTCAGTCAGATGAAATAAGAAATAACAAGATTTGTTGTGCAAAAGAAGAGGAGAGATGAGAAAAATGGACATAAGAGCGAAAGAGAGAGATAAATGATAAGATGAAGATACTATGGGCTATGAAGAAATCCCAGAAATAGTATGTACACGTGGGGTCATTCTATGGCCATTATTGCAAGAAAATAAATTTGAGACTCATTTAAACAATTGAGCTAATTTAATGTGCTAATTGTAGATATACTGTATTGAAGATTCCCAAGCTCTAATGAAGAGGCTATCTCTGATTTAAGGACAAGTTATTTAAAAGCACATACAGGACATACTAGACCTCCGCATCAAAACATAAATCACAAGAACAAATTTCGAAAAAGGTCCTTTCCCACAGACCTCGTAACAATATTAATGGATGAGATATCAATTCTTAATAACTTCCTTCATCTCCTCTACTATTGTTGGGTGTATTTACCCCCAAGGTCCTCAGGACAAATCTTGCAGTTACAGTCTTGTAGTCGTACTCTTGCCAGGAGACCTAGATTCATGATAATGTCATACTCTTGTAGTAGATCTGATATTAACTCTTGTAGTATACACATATATTTATAGTTCAATCCAGTATATAACGATCCATTTGTAAAAATTATTATAAATAACACGATTTCGTCTTATGTCTGCGATTCGATAACTGTAGCCTTCTGTATTATTTGCCTTGCAACTGTTTTTCGTTTCTATATAATCAAATCCATTTTCATATTTTTATTGAAGAAAAGATTTCATCTAAAACCCAAGTGGCGCAACTGGCAGTTGCGTAACTAGCTTACTTGATTTAATTACAATAAAAGAAACTATTGCCCATTATTTTATAATTGTTCATATTACTTTAGGACTGATGGAATGAATTTAAGGAGCATATTGCTATTTATACGTCCTATAATTGGAAGGAACACTATTAAACTAGACTCTGTGATTGTTCCCAATGGAGGAGCGATCAATTTGAATTTGCTCTTTTGATTTAGAGCCGACCTAGATCCGGCTAATAAAGAGTCATTACACTTTGTCGGACATCCATCGAATATTTTATCGGAACGAATGCGAAAAGAGTTTTCCCAAAGGTTTTTTTTTTTTTTTATTTAAAAAGATAATAACATTAAATTTAACTAATTTCAAATAACTTTAAGGCTTTGAGCTTTATACGGTTCCTTATCTCTTCAACCGAACATCACATCTAAACAAATCTAACAATAAGGAAACAAAAAGAGAAATTTTTAACTGAGTAAATTATTGAGAGAAGTTAGCCGACTGTTATACATATCACGGATTCAGAACGCGGTGAGGTAGACAGCCATCATATTATATCTCTGACGTCATAAATTTCATAAACTTGTCATAAATCAGGCCTGATGATGCACAAGCTTAGGTTGAAACGTTAGCAGTAAAACTCTTAAAAACTACTCATGACTATCTATCACCCATTAAGCCTTTATTTCTACACTATATTTATCAAATATGCCTAATTTTACTAGTCACTCCTATCATATTTTATTGTTAGGCACACTCTTCTGTTCTTAATAATTCTTATTTAATCTATTTATTATCTATATGTTTACATGTGTATATAATCTTAATCATGTCTTGATTTCATAATTTTTTTATTCATAAAATTATGTTTAACATATCAGTATATATTTATAGCTATAAGATAATATCCATGAAATCCGGAACAACTAACCCTCCAGCTAGAACTAAGATTTATACAACCGACATCCTCTTGAGTTCCATTATCTGGGTCCCTGATCCATTAATGTTGCCGGCACAATTAACTCTCTCAGTTACACCTGCCCTACCTCCGCGATAATATTTCGGCGGCTGCTACGATTGGACCATTTAGTTATCTCAACAAACAAATATGGAAATTTTAACTGAAAGGGAATATGGAGGATATTAATTGAATTAAAATGTTTCAATTAATTAAATTCATTTGGTTTGGAATTTGAGGGTTGCAATGACAGTGAAAAACACGAATTAATAAAAAAATGAGCCGACGTTTCGGCCAAAGTTTCAGGCCTTCATCAGAGCTGAATAAATCGAACAAAAATTATTACAACCATACTACAATAAGATATCAAATAAGTACTATGTGAAGTATATATATATAATATATGTAAAACATTATTAGGGTAAGCGCACCAGTGACGAGCATAGCTAAGAAATTCATTATCTTTTTTGGCTTATGTCGAGCTTATTATTATTATTATTATAAACTTCTCCGTTCGGCATTTAGAATCTTTAGGATCACCTTTTTTATTTAACACTTTAATATTTAACACTTTTTTATTCAATTATGCTAGTATAATCCCCAGTTAAAAAAAACACGTTTTTGCACAATTGATGGACACTCCGAAATTCAATCGTTCTAGTAATTGAAAGGGGGTCGGTACCATTAACAGAAATATCTCAGAAAAAATCTAAAATCTTTATTTAACTATAAATATACCGATAAAGATAAGATAACATAAATGTTCAACTTAATCTGGTATGTGTGTTCTTTTTATTTATTTATTTTTAGATTATTTTATTCTTATTTATAGTATATATATTATTTTTCTGTATAATATATTTTATTTATTGTCCATAGAGTGTGAATATGATCTCTGAACACTATTATAAATGTCCTTGAGACAGACTGTAATATTTTTCAATAAATAAGTTAAAAAAATAAAATAAATCTAACAGCGAAACTGCTAGTAGGAAGGTAGAAACAGATTGATCTCAAGAGCACTATGGAAACAACAATGATGGACATTTTAAAATTTTCTTTTGGAAACTTTGTCCATTCAGTTGTCAATAAAAGGTATTTTTCTTCGATCTAGAAAAAAAAACTTATTATTTACATTTTAAGTCCTGGTGCCTAATCACTTTAGTACATTTTTTATTATGTTCTTACATCATGTAAAGTAGTTATCTTATATCTTTTAATAATATAATATAATAATTCTTGTTTGAGGAAGGTCTCTAATAGACAAAACATACACAGTTTGTCATGTACTGGAGAAATCTGCATCATCTTTTCATAGGCTACAAACAGAACTACGACTCAATGGACCGGTTAACATTGCTCGGAGATCTCCTATCCTTTGGTGTTTCAAGGAAACTGACCAGGTTGATAAGAATAAGAATGACAATGGAAGATAAAAGATGCAGGGTGAAGTTGCATAGATTATTGTCCAAGGAGTTCCAGAGAAAGGTAGGAATTTGGCAAGGAGACACAAAAGCAACCAAACTCTTTAATATGATCTTTGAAAAAGCTGGGCGCGCCATCAGGACAAATTCAACCGTCTTACATAGTATTTTTTTGCATACGCAGACGATGTGGAGATTGTGGGCAGATCCCTTCCGGCTAAACAACTAAGACTAAAACTAAAAATGTATGAATAAACAAACACATGAAATTGAATAAATGCTTTAATTCTAATTAAATTTAATTAGGAGCTAACTGAGAGGTAAGCGAATTATAAAATTTACACTTTAATTATAATGCGACGCTATTGTGAGCAAGTAAAGAGGCAACACTGTCAGTTAGGAATGGATTTTTAATCATGAAACAGATATCTTTTTGACACTGTTATTTTCCTTTTAGCTCATCTGATTTGATTTTTCGGTTAAAAAATATCAGGTTATTTTCTTTTCTGAATAAATATCAAGTTTCAAGATCAAAGAGTAGAAAACTGAACCTTGAGATAGACTAGACGCCTGTTAGCTGTGTTATTTTTCACCTTCCTTATCGTTTAGCCGCTAACCTTGAGTATTAAGTTATAAATAGCTACTTTCTGTCATGACAGTAACTTTTATTAAAATCACTATTACCAATTTCTCTATACTGCTTCAGAAAATATCCAAGCTTTTCAAAATTATAGAAATTCATGTAAAAATGCATACAGCGACTGAATTCTATTTTTATAATTATATTGGAATTTTTTTTTAACATCAGTCATGTGTTTAGAATACTGTCTTCATTAAATCGTCCCAGAAGTTGTTTAAAATTTTTACTTACAATAGAGCTACATTTCCATCAAAATCCTCACCTGAAACAAAAAAAAAACTAAATTAATTGTCAAGCTCATCGTTAATTATACAAATAATATGACAAATCGTTGACATAAAAAAAACTTAGCAGTTACATAGCCTAATTATTATTTTATTAACAATAGAATTAATGAATATATAATTAATTAAATGATTTGAATCTATAATAACAGTTTATATAACGTAGAGATGAAATGAGAATGTAAGTCGAGATGTCATTTGCATAATATTAAACATGTTTTTGCCATGCATGAGGTAAACAAATTAATGTCACGGATACCAACGTGCTTCTGCTTAAACATCAATTTTCATGGCTACCGAGCAGGTAATTTTTTTTTTCTCAACTATAATAACTTTATGTATCTTAAATCAAAACATTGATTTCATCACAAATTACATATTTCATTAATATTTAATAAGCACATATAATACAAAAACTGGATTTTTTTGGTCTAATTTTATTTATTTTTTTGGTCTAATTTAATTTTGTTTTTCGAATACAAACATATATATATATATATATATATATATACATATACATATAAAATAATGGATAAAATTATATATGTGGAGAACTCTAGATCTTTGAAAAATTATGCTAGCAGTTAATTAGTAAGGTAATAAAATATAAGTCTAATAAGTATAATAAAAGTATTACTAAAGAATTATGATTATTGTTAATTGTAAAAAATGTATTAAAAAATTAATGATCAGAATACGATTTTTATCACTTATGATCAAAAATAAAAATTGCTCTTAATAAAAATTATCGAATAATTTATAAAACTGTTATAAGATTTGATTTTTTTTTATTTATAGATTTCAAACACTGGTAAAATCATATAAATTTTAGTTGCAAAAACTTTAGTAAGAATTAAAGAAATATAATATAAACAATTTAATATGTTTTATTATAATTATCCCATAATAATTACCTCTCTAGAAAACATGCGTACAAGACGTGACCTTTTGCTAGAACTTCTCTTTTCGGGGTACATTATAAATTTCTGAATTTAACAAAACAATCTGCAATGATTCTTTAAAAAGAGCTAGCAGCAACCGTGGATTATCCTCGCCAATGACCTACTCCTGAGTTCGGTGGAACTCTTCCAATCCGGAGGTCCCAACAGGACAAAGGGATCCGCCGAAGATCTGATCAAGAGGCACTGAAGAACTGACGTGGCCCAGTTCCATTCTCAAGCTCTAAGTGGAAGCGTGATGTTGAATAATAGCTAAGGGTCTATTAATGCAACATCACTGGCATACCATTCGGAGGAATCTATTGAAAGGGGCTACCGAAGAAAATGGAAACATCGGGAAATCTTACTAAGCCTCTATGAAGTCGAGTTCCAGTACTGGAACAATAGGACCATCCCTCAGTAAACAAATATGGGATGTAACATAATTAGACAATTCCAAAATGAAATCTCAAGACTCCGAAACACCGGTTAAAAACCAGTCAACGTATTGTCAATTAAGGCATCATCAGCGAAAAACACTATTTTAACACACATATATATGCAAACAAGTAAGATTTTTTCCAAAACACTGAGAAAAAAAGGATGGTCGCTTTTGAAATAAGTAAATAATATAAATGAAACATTAATATGATTTTAACTGAATATTCTTTACAATTTTTAAAGCTTATTTACTCCAAGTTGTATGTTTATTTAATCCAATGTGCGATTTTCCCTAAAAACATTCCTGAAAGCCTCCATGAAGTGAAGTTCCAGTATTGGAACAAAAGGATCATCCCTCAGTAAACAAATATGAGACATAATTAGATGTAACATAATTAGACAATTCCAAAATGAAACCTCAAGACTCTGAAATACCAGATAAAAACCAATCAACGTATCGTCAATTAAGGCATCATCAAGATAAAACAAAACTTTAACACACCTATATGCAAACAAGTAAGAATTTTCCAATAATACAGGGAGAAACATAAAAGGATGGTCACTGTGAGGTAAGTAAAACGATAGATTTTTAACATTTTTGGAATCTAAAAACTACTTTAGTCGCGTTGTACACTTTTTTTTGGAGAGTGAATATGACGGAGCCGTCCGATTTCCGATGTGTAACACTCGGGTAAAGTCGGCTAGAGTCGACAAATTGAAGTTTTGTTCCATATGAATTAAAATATCTCAAAAACTAAAAATCGGACCTGAATACTGTAAGCGAGGGAAATGTTCACCATTTCATCCTATTTATAATGAGCTATTATTGATAATTTATATTTCATATCATTAATCTCGCCTTGTTAATGATTTCACTTCTATCGTGTGGTCTAAAGCACATACCTTATTGTTTTTTTTTTTTTTAATGTAACCATTATTTTTACTGAAATCTGTGTGTTACCAGTAATTTGTTTTTATTCTTATTACTTGAGTATGAGATGTTTAAAATCACTGAATCGAACTGCTAGTATATCAAAGCGGTTGGTACAATGTTCGTAAGTTAATGACGTGATTATTCCGCACTATAGCCCCATTTTATTAAATTATTAATACCCGTTTAACGGTTCGTGAATAGCTTCATCTTATTTTTTTTAATTACAATTTTTTTTTAGAAACGGGGCTGAAAACTCAGGAAAACCCACTTGAATCGAAAGATAATTTGATCACAAAATCGAGAAAAGAATGCCACCAACAAAAATATTGGGTCGTTTGACCAATGTAACCTTGTTATTTTGATAATTTGGGGGTGTAGGTTACGCCAAACGGCTTAATATTTTTGTAGGTCATTTTTTCCCACTATTTTATGATGAAATCTTTACAATTCAAGTAGAACGCTAACCGATCTCAAGATTGAAACACACAAATTTTTGTAAATAGTAAAACAGATTTGTAAAACGAAGTTTCAGAGGGATGTAAATAATTTGATTAAAAGAGGCCATTACCGTGGACTAGAATCCCTAACCTTTGAATGTATCACTCTGATATTTTGAAAAAGTTAACTAACAATAAGTATCAGCTACTTTCAGTCTCAATTCGGGAAAGTCGTTACACTTTGGACAATTATTCCAGTTGTTACTCACTTATGTACATTATGTCGTAATGTCTTATATGGCTCTACTCCTAACTATCATTTCTTTCGACTACTTCCGTTCCATAAACAAAATTCTCCCCTCGTACGTGATATTTTCCCACTATTAACTGAATCATAAATGTAACGACTCCACCTCTAATAACCAAATAGCAGTAAAACATAACGAGGAGCATCCTGGTTGAAGAAGAAGAAGCAGATCTAGGATGCCCGGCCACGAACAGACCTCCCCTCCCGGATCACGGTTGAGCTCCTCCCACTAATGAGTCTTATCGGCATCTATCTCCAGAGCCATTGTCTGAACGAGTTTTCCCTCGGACCGTGGAAAAATTAGAGCCATTATAATCCGCCATCTCTATCTCTTCTCCGACCTCCCTCCCAACCTTCTTTTGTGCCCAGTGTCCGAACTCCTTAACAAGACTTTTTATAATGACCAACTTAAGAGGATGGGGCAGAGATAAGTCCAATGTATCTCGGGTATCCAGGGGACTTTAGATCTTGAAGAGACTTTTATACTCCTCTGATAGTTAGAGCTGTGCTCTAATAGATCTTGCATTAGTAGAGTTTTATCTCAGCTACTTGAATTTCCATCGGTATCGATGAGAGTTCACAAACTCTTTGACACTAAATTTTAGAGAAAACTACACATCGTGCTTGAAGTAAATAAGCTTTAAAAATTATAAAGAGTATAACACTAAATTCTTTTATAATCATAATATTGTATATTATTGAAGTTCAAAAGAGAAAAGCCACGTTAAATTATTATTTGATCAAGCCAACCGCTCCGAAATAAAGAATTTGGGGAAGATAAAATATTATAATTTAGTTTCTTAAAAGTGTGCATACCCTGACTATATCGAGGATTATAGATAACATAACAATGTAAGATCAGAAAGATCCTAAATAGAGCAGATGAAAAAGTTATAAGAAAATTGAAACAGAAAAAAGTAATGATATATATAGGACAATATTTGGGAACAATGGAAAATATAATATTCTTAAAGAAAGGGCAGATCCCCAAAATGTTGAATATGTGAGCGAAAAACACGGGTAATAAGAGTATTTACCCCAGAAGGATGATATAATTTTTTTGGCATACTTTCAAGAAACTCTATATACAAAATTCTTCCTTTATATTGTTATAATTTATTATTTAATAACAACCTTGAATATTACTCCTGGTTAGATATAAAATTTACCTACAGTACTTCAGTCCACAGGACCACTGTGAAAAGGAATAGGACAAAATGCGTTCTTTCTATCATAGGCGTTGAGCATTTCTAATTTTTTCAAGAGAATTCGAACATCATCGATTTCTTATTATGGATTACATCGTTGCAAAAACCAATGTTAAAGGTAAAAAGATATTTGGAATCTTCAGTTCGAATTTTATAAAGCAAAAATAAACAAACTTATTTCTTATCCTCTACACAAATTACCAACCTATTCTTGCCAGAGTGGAAAGGTCGAGATCCCTTGGTTCACCACGAAATAAATTTTATCCTGTCGAGGCCAGATTCGAACCGGCGCACAGTGGGACGAGTATGGGAAAACTCGCGACATCGGCTAAATAATTTTTTTTTTTTCAATTGAACTATTAGTTAGAACAGTGAGAAATGTATATCATGGCAACTGAAAATATTCTCGGAAACTCAAGGTATCAATAAAACAGTTTACCTGGTTTTAGGAGTTAATAGATAATAGAAAAATAAAAAACTGATTTAGACAGATTGAAATAGATTTAGCGAGTTTTCCCATACTCGTCCCACAGTGCGGCGCCGTTTGAATCGATGTTGCTAAGGTGATGCCTAAACACCATATCCAACTCTAGTATATAAAATTAATGGAATAAATAAAACTGTTATCAGAAAAATCTAAAGTAATTCAACAATTTCACAATCAGTTCCGATTCGGAACGCAGCTACAATGGTATTATCTTTATCATTGTTTTCATGTTTTACTTAAATAGAAACATAAACTGAAAAAAAGAAATAATGATAAGAAATTAGGGATCCAATTTCTAAAAAAAAAAAAAAGTGTTGGCACTTTACCCATCTGAACGGTTAGTATTATTTAGAACTCGGTGTTTCCCTACACCAATATCACCAACCTAGATGATCTGAATCACTAATTAAAGCCCCATTATCTATTTTATCGGGCTAACTACAGGAGACTGACGAGCGGTAAATATCAGTTACCGGTGACCAGAGCGGTCGGTTACCGGTTACCGGCACGCTATATTATTTTTAGAAGTTTTCGTGACCGCGGATTGCAATTTCTCTTCGGTATGTTGCCGGTTCCTCGCTAACAACCTAATAGCATGTCCTGTTTGGAACCATTATATACCTCTGTCTAATATCTGTAGCATCATGAATAAGGAAATTGGTGGCCCGTATAATGAAGGAAAATTGAATAAAAAAAATGTTATATTACAAAATAGGAAATAATATTTCGCCCATCACGAATTGCGAAGGCTATACCTTAGATCTACCGACGTGTTGAGTTGAACATGTAGTCGTAACAACTTAGTGGTAAAAATAACTTTATTCTGGGACCAAAGCCACCAAAGAATATTAACAAAGTTCAAGAAATATGTACATCAGTCTGATATATAGAAATTAAAAAAAATAGCACTTGTCAATTTACTTTTAATAAGCTATTTTAATTACAAAATAAAATACGGGTCTTGTTTAGATTAGGCTCGCTATTTTTTTTTAATGATATTTAGTAACAGTTGTTATGAAACTTGATACCATTGATATAGAAATAAAATCACATATTTAAATATTATTTAATTTAGTATTGCTTGTGTAATTGCGGTTAGAATAGTTCACTCATCAATGTTAGATTCGTATTTATGTGAGTTCCTGTGGAGGCAGAGAAACTCAAGTGTCCTTAAGGACATAGTAGAATTTTGGCCTCCAGAGGTACCTTGAATAAACTCATTAAAAGTATGTTAATGTTTTTGGTTATGTATGAAAAGTTCCTATAAATAAATCATATGTTTCTTTAATCCATATTTTTAATTTACCAATTAGTAACTGTTAATAGATAAAATAACTAGCGGGCCTAATCTAAACAAGACCCCAAAA
The DNA here is from genome assembly GCA_928085145.1 of Nezara viridula. Lineage (NCBI taxonomy): Eukaryota > Metazoa > Arthropoda > Insecta > Hemiptera > Pentatomidae > Nezara > Nezara viridula. Next base: position 74,680,541 of record OV725082.1, read on the forward strand.
TACTTCTGAACCAAGTGATATACATATAACTGAGTATATATCACAACATATAAATAACAATCTAGAGAATGGAAACCTAGAAATTGTGCACATAATCGTTGAATTTGTATATCATAACCATGACCAATACCAGCAACGGATCCAAGATGAAATTACTGGGGATTTTTATTTTTAAACACCTGCCTGATTATTTTGAAATAAAATGCAAGGTAAACTTCATTTATCCAAGAATAAAATAGAAAATCAAATGATAATAAAGACGTTCCTTATAAAATATTAATAATATAAATTATTAATGACAATGTCTCATGAAAAATAAACACAATACATAGTAGTCTGTGGTACAGACCCTTTTCTATGAAATCATTAGCTTAATGACATCACCTTATCGTACTTCATGAATAGCTTCATCTCATCGTAACCTACAACAATTTTATTTATTAAAATTCTTGATAATGGCGCGTTTTCAATCTGGAGGGCAATAAACTTTGTCAGTAAAAACTCATGAACACACATTTGCTTTCCACTTTAATCCGTAAAATAATTTGATCGAGTAAAAAGATGGCTTATGAAAACATTGGACCTCCACTTCCTACACGTCAAAATAACAAGGTTATAGAGGCCAAATGATGCAATCTTTTTGCAGGAATTATTTTTCTCAATTTTTCGATCAAAATATCTTATGTTTCAAGCAGAAAGCGAAGTACCTATTAGTTTTAATACCTCGTTAAATTAATCAATTTATTTATGACAAAACGCCCCATTTCTAGGAATTTTGAATATGAAAAATTTACGATAAGATGAAGATATTTATAGTTTTAGACGGATGTTAATAATTTGATAAAAATAGGTAAGCATTGCATACTATTAGGAAATGAGTTAATAATAAACATTATTTTCTCCTAAACCATTGTCTGCAAGCATTTTTACAATATAAAAAAAATTAATGCAATTGAGTAGAATTTAGCTTAAAATTATATTTATTTATCTTATTAATGAAGTTTTAAAATGTATTTTATCTCAAAATAATCCTTCACGTGTGTACTAATTGCATCATCTATCCCTTATATATTGCCATTGAGTATATGTTTATCTATGTGTGGTTTAGTTTTTAAGTGTGATCAGATATAGGTTCCAAGAAACCTAAGAGCTATAATCCATGGATCTTGGCCGATTTATCACTGTCCTTAAATGAGAATGTTTTAATGTGGCCGAGCGGAAAGGGCACTCCCGAATTGGCCCCAAAGGGACTGATTATCGAGCTATAGCTCATAGCAACGCAACCCTCTCTAGGGCATATCTGCCCTCTCCAATTATTAATGAATGAAATGATGGTATATCTGTCGACTTTATATTTGGGTTTATGGCCTTATATTGGAACCTATAAGTACATATAACGTCATCCCAAAAGTTATGTAGGTTTTTGAAAATCTGTCTGTTTATGTTGATATTTCTAACGTCCTTTGCAATTGAATTGTTTGTGCTTACATATTTTATCTATTATAGTATTGAATGCTGTTCTATTTATCATGTTTTTGATAGAGAATTTTGTTATTTTGTTCTGAAATTTCAATTAGTTCAGATATCCCAAAAACCACTTACGCCAAGTTATGCTCTGTGAATTCGATAAAAGAGGAAATGTTGCTTCAACTTATCGGAATTTTCTGATACGATGTTCTTGATTGTTTTAAACTCGAATAATGTACTAGAATATAAGTTATATATAAGTCACATTACAAATATATATATAAATCACATCACAAAACAAACATTCCAAAAATTGAAGGACTTTGAATGGTAAATAATTCCTCACCCACCATATTCTCCTAAATTAGCGCCTTCAGGTTATAACTTTTTTCGCAGTAACTAAAACCCATTAAGCGGCAGGGACAGAAATTCATTCGATGAAGTGAAAAATAAGGAGTTGGCTTTCTTTAATTCAAAACCAAAGGATTTTTTTTTTCAGAGAAGAGAACAAACAATAGAACAAGACATTAGTAAATACGTTTTTGATTGAACGTGTTTCATTGATTTTATCAGCCTTATATTACGCAATTAAATATCGATATTACTTATGAAATGGCCTAATGTATACAGAACAGTAAGAAGCCAAACTTGATTGGTCAATATAAAAAGGTTCTTTAAGGAGGAAAACATGTTGGAAACTAGTCGCAAATTAAATCTACAGAGATTATGGCTTGAAACTTGAACACATCAAAACGTGCAAAGGCCTCACGTGTTTAATCAGTTGATCTTCAGGTTGTTATCAAGGTGAACAGTAAGTGTTGGATACAAGAGTCGTTTAATTCTGTTTGAGAGTAAATTGCTCCCGTGTAGATTGCTCCAGTCAATTCCATTTGCATGATAATTTAATTCTCTATTAAACCGACTAGTTCCTCATTAATAATTCTCTCCATGTATAAACTTTTAATTAGGACTTTATTGAGAAATTTTAAGGTATAATACAAATTATCGTTCTGTAAAAAATCTTCTTTTTATATTATTTCTTTAGTGACGTACGGATCAATAGTTGGAAATATTATAACTCTAAAAGAGAGTTAATTGCTCAGTTTCGGTTTCATTGGCGAAAGTCATGCTCGGGTAGCACCCCAAGATCCGTCACTCAGAAGAGATTTTGAAAGAGAAATGTCGCCTGTGGAAAGTGGAGGGAGCCGGAATCCAGGTCGGCGAAAGGTTATTGTGTCGCTAATAGTAATCTTTAAGGGGTGACCTTGCCTTGTCCCCAGGCATTTCAGGGGACAATGTGTCAGTCGGGACTAAAGCAAAAGTGGGTCTTTCTCTTTTATTATCATACTCTATAAAAATAATCTTTTACGATATTTAAGGGAATAAAGGCACTATTTTCCTTCACTACTTTCTCAGTTCTTATGTGTGACATTTCTATCCAACAGTTAACAGTATCATATCTGATGCTTTGTATATGGTAATAAATATAGACATTCTAAATATAGATGGAATAAATTTAATGTTGACATGTTTAAGGATTTGGCTTACTTTAAGGAGGTAACTAGGTCTCAAAGTTTTCTAAAATAAAACATTACTTAGAATATTTGTCATAAAGATAATATCTAAAAAAATATTATATAATAACTTATTGAAGGAAGTTAGTCGACTATTCTATAAATCATAGGTGATAAATAGTCAGGGCGCACTCATTTTTAAGGTTTTTATTAGTGTTTTAACCTAAACATGTGGGTCATCATCAGGGCTGAAAATTGCTTAATATAATCATTGATATTACAAGACAAACAATGATTAACATTGATAAAATAGTGATGGATGATAAATGAAATATGTAATAAGTTATACAAAATAAAAAATAATGTATATAACCAATTTATAGGAAATGTAATATATACTCTTAATAACCATGTTTGGAGTACTGCAGGAGTTCAAATACTGGCATTTAGATAGGTAGAGGGTCGGCAATGAATTTTCCAGATATGTAAGGATTTTTATTTTTTATAACTTATTACATATTTTATTTGTCTAATTCATGTATCATCCATCACTATTTTTTATTATTATTCATTACCTGTCTTGTAGTATTATATCGCTGATTATATTAAACAATTTTCAGCCCTGATGATGACCCACATGTTTGGGTTAAAACGTCGACCCTAATAAAAACCTTAAAAATGACAACCTCCTGACTATTTATCACCCATGATTACATAATAACTATCTTTTGAAATTGAGTCGCTTGTTTTCAAAGTACACCCTCAACGATTTTTTGGAAATTTTCTATTTTCGGTTCCATATAAAACACCTAATGATGCGGATGAGCAATTTTTTTTTCTCAAAACATTAACCTAAATAGGTATTTTAAAAAAGTGGTGTTAAAATTTCCAAAACCGGATATATTTTTTTTTTTTTTTGAGGAATACTTACATTTTTTATGTATTATTAAATAAATAATTCCTTAAAAACATTTTCGTACCGTTGTATTGTACCATTTATTAAAAAAAAAAAAATTAATTTTTCATAGTAAAATTTTTATAACTTTTTCCTCTCGGATCACACACATTTTTTTTTTTTAACGAACCCTAATCAATCTTTTTTTTTATTTGAAAAATGGGGGTTGAAGTCTAATTATTTCCAGAAAGGATCCCATACAAGTTTTAATATTTTTTTAATTATGACTGGAATAATAATTGATTTTATGAAATATGTTCATAAATAAAAGAACATTTTATCATTATTTTTTTTTTAATATTGGTTTTGATGTTATAATTGAAGTAGAAAACATAGTTTTTCGCGTTCCTCCAAAAATTGTTAATAATGATTACGGTCCATTTTGATAATACAAGACAAAAAAAACAAAACAAAAAAAAAACAAATGATAAGGTATGTTAACGATATGGAACATATTAGGCCTCGACTCAGGAACGAAAAAAAAAATTGCAAACGACAGACTAACTTAAGTGTTTGATGAAAATAAATATTTGTTGACCCACGTTAGAAATTTAATTAGCAAAAGTAGGGTTGCAAGATAGCCTTGCACAATCCGTTCCGACCCATTTGGGATCAAACAAGCATGCAACGGGCGAGATTCGAACCTGATCCGATCGACTAGGCACAGCCACGGGGAGACAAAGCCGCAGACGCTAACACATCGGTCAGGACGGACCTCCCCATTAATGGCTTAACCTAACACGGCCACTAAATCCCGACCGGTCCGATCCACAAATCTCACTTAGTACAGTCCGCTCTAATGAAACATTTAGAGGCCACATTTTTAAAGGGAAACCCTCTTTATATATAGAGCTCTAACCCCCTGGTTTATGGCTGCAGTAAACTCGGATCTCAACAACGCTCCCGTCTCTCTCAGGATATTCGAAGGGATGGATCCGCGTTTCGGTGGCCTACTGTTCATATTGGTATACACAGGCGCAGACTTTTGATTGAGGAGGCGATGGACCAAAACAAAAATGGCTGTATTTTATACTATGTGTAAAAACTCAACATAATTATTGCGAATCGACCGGGAGACAAACAGCCTTCATGAAATAGGTAAATTTCTATAACATTTCGAGCTAAAAATAAATAATGTTAAAAAACTGAAAAATATTTTTGATTTCTTAGTTTGAACAACGTTAAAATAAATATATGTTTTCACAGTTTGAGTAATTATGTAAAAATAAAAACATTCTCTATAAAATATATTTATACTTTTTACTTATTTTAAAAATATTTTTCCAACTTTATCGCAGAAAATGTATAAGAAAATAACGTGAAAATTAATGTGTCCACATCAGAGGTGAATGAATCGTAAAATCCTAGGATGTGCTTCTATACTATTATTCCTGAGTATAATTTATATAATAGGAATAATTAGGTCGTGATAAGATAGTTATCACATATAAAATAGTTAATTAAATAGTTTAATTATGTACCTACTTATAGGTCTTAGGTTAGCCAGCCAATCGACTTTTCTTATTTTATTAATCGATTTTAGTTTAAATACTTCATTCATTATTTGTTATAAATTTTAACTTTTTTACTTCAAATTATTGGGGGGCGGATAAAACGATATTCTCGCCCCCCTCCTCCCCGATCCCATAGTCTTCGCCTATGCTGGTATATCACATTCATTAGAAGCGACACACATTTATATAATTAATTTACCGGTTACGATATATGTAATTTTTACCTATATTTAATTTTTTAACCACTTTATAACTGCCGATCCCAATTTGTCAATACTTTTCAATGATTAATTGAGAAACGTTCTTGCATTTCAGCAATATTTCTTTTTTTATTTTTACTAGAGACTATATAAAACACCGAGCCATTCAAATACATACTGAAGGAAACGAAAGGTTGCATAAACACAACAGAGGAAGGTTATATTAAACAGCTGTTTAATATAACCCTTTTTTTATTCCTAAAAAAGGGATGAGAGAAAAACAATATCGCATAACAAAAGCTGCAGAAACTAATTTAAAATTATATAAAACATACATTATACTATTTGGTCTTTTATAGTAATATAATTATATTTATATTATATATACCTTTTATTTCATTTTTTGTTCTCTTTTTTAAATTAATTTAATTTATTTGAAACTTTTTGGAATATTTTTGTTTCTCATACCTTTTCAGCAACTGTTTAATATAACCTTCCTCTACTGTATTTATGCAACCTTCAATGTGGGTTTGAATGGATTATTGTTATGTACAATTTATAGTAAATGTATTTTTTTTTCCTCTGTATATGTGGTGATCTAGTATTTTTCTGCCCTAATGTTGCTTGAATTTCCCAAACGTTGACAGATTAACTGTATGTTAGATACTCGGGGTTTTATGGTTAGGAATTTTTCCATTCATTGTTACTTTATTATCCGCTCTATTGTATCAATATAACCCCCATTCATAATGTAATGCATTTTTTAACACGTGAACAGAAAGATGCGAGTATACGTGTGTATGCGCACGATGGTATGTGTGTTATTTCAAGTAGTTACTGGAGACCATCGATTCTAAAACTAACATCGAATCGCAATTCCCGGAATCGATTGTTCGTCAGCTGTCGCCCTGATTCTCGTTTTAATTCTTCCAGGCTGTTGAATATTACATCAGGCAGAGCGGTGGCTTCTCAACTAACAGTAATGGAAAACTTCTCATGTAAATAAACTCATCACAATTTCAAATGGAGCAAATCCAATTTCAAATTTGGTCGAAGCTAGAAAATAATATGGTATTTTTAAAAGTTAATATGTCTTAGTTTTAGTCTGGTTTAGTCCAATTTGTAAATATTAATAAAACGTTTATTCATTCATTTATAGAAAAAAAATATAATGTTTTAACGATGGTAACTTTTTCCAAAAAAAAAACATGCCGACCCTGGCGTTCAAAATATTTATATAATATAATTTAAATAAAATGCGTCATATTTCAAAATTAATTAAATCAAGAAAATTATAAAATCAAATTACAAGAAAATCCTTTTTTTCGAAATTTATTTCAGGAACTAAGATTTTTATTCTTAAGCAAAGTTTAGTGATAAAATGTAATAATTGAACATTCTCCATCATTATTATTGTTTCTATCCATTTAATAATAATAGTGAATAGGAAATTCGTATAACTGACAGTTAAATATATAATCACCATTATATTTTAAAGTACACACTATAAGTATTTAATAGAATGGTGAAGTTAAAAAGCTTTAGTTTGGAGAAGTGGGCTGCGCGTAATTGCATATCCGAAACCCCTTCTTTGTCAGTGTAGTTAACATGAAAAACAAATCATAAACATTTAATATAAATATGAGAAAAGTCAAATTTAGTATTATGGGTTCAACTTAAACCGTTTCTTATGTCATAGAAGTCATAGATTTTATTTAAGAATGTTTAAGCTGAATCATGACAAAAAAATCATTAGAATTGGTTTAACTTGAAGCTATGTTACATAAAATTGCCACTCATATGTACGTATATATTTATTTTTTATAATTAAAAATAACCGAAAAACTTCGCTAAAAAACAATATAAAAATCTTTTATTTCGGACAACTATTAACGAAGATACAGCTATTTAATTTCTTACATAAGATTATGAGTTCAAATCCCGAAAGGGGAGAGAGAATAAAGAAGGCAAAAAAAATCTAGTGCCCGCATCACACAAGTTTCACTATTTCCTCTACTTTTAACAGAAATTAATGTCTGATAAAATTGGTCTATGGAAAAATGATTTTGATTAGAAATATTGGTGTATTGAATTTTTTTTTACACTGATCTTTCACAAGCCGGTTTACATTGCTTTAGTTTATCAAAGAAATTGTACTCAAATATTCTCTTAGATCAATTTTCAAAAAAAAATAAATCTAATTCAATTTCATATTTTATTTCTTAACAGACATATTTAAAGATATAACAAATTTGCTGAAATAGGTAGGAAAGTCGTGTGAGTGGACACATCAATGTTTTTATTTTAATAAAGAAACGGATGAAAATACTCATGAAATATTGAGATGATACTATACTATAAACTCTGTAAATAAAATTGTATGTGATACTATTGGAAAAAAAAAAAAAAAAAGGAATGTAGAAAAATTATACTAAAATTGTCGGACATTATTTTTATTATTAAAAAGGAAGGAGATGATCCGGGGTGGCGGTCATAAATAGACTGAATAGGGGCAAAACTATTTTATTAAAAGCCTTATTTTTATTATTATTTATTTTAATATGTTTTACCTTAATAAATATAGTTGACAACTATTTTAGAGAGCAAACAAAACCTTTTTCTATATTGATTTTTCATTTTTATTGTACCTATTATTATTTTTTTTTAATGGGCAAACTGTCTTTATACTTACTTTTTTTAAACACATTCCTTTTTAAATTTAAAAATGTACATTTTAAAACAATTTCGAATAAAATAACAACAGTTTAACACGACAAACAATTTAAGCCCTGTCCAGCGTTTTCCCTCTCAGCAGATAACTCGAATTTCCTCGTTTGGCATATCTCCACTCGCCAGTATATTGAACACTTATTGAGGAAAAAAGGAGATGTTTTTGAGCCAGAACCGTCCAATATTATTCCAATGCCAGAATACTGCGTAGTAAATTTTCCGATTTTCCGCTTTAAAAAACAACATCAAGAACAAGGAAATTGTAAACAGAGAGAACAATGTTGTTTTAATAGAGGAAATATAATACAAACAGGATAGGTGCTAAATAATGTCTTTAATTTTAACGATATAAAAAAAAAATCAATATTTTATTTAACTAAAAATACCATCTAATAGCAATGTATACAATACTACTACTATATAACCATATACTTGTATCTAACATATTAGTCTCAGACTCCTCAGACCTCCTTTTACCCTGGAGTACATAATTTCAATTTCCTATAACTTTTCGTATTTAAACTAGACAATTCACATACTCACAGAAGGTATGTTGCGAGATTTGGTTGGAAAGAAAGGACCTTAAAACGTGTCCAACAGGAGAAGAAGTAATCTATAAAACAATAATACGACCAGCACTATTTTATGGCAGCTATTTGTTCTCATGTATAACAAAGTCCAAAGAAAAACGTCTACAATAATTTCAAAATGGAAAATAATTCAATTACTTAGGAATTACTAGAAAGATAAGGTATAAAAAGATAAAACGTCCATAAAAAGGGTTAAAACGTCAGTAATTCAAGAGGAATAAATAATACCAAAATTAAATTATTTCATAAATGAAAAGAATTCCAAATCCTATGAGTCTTTGAAGAGTATAACAAATCTCGTGTTTGACCAATTTAAAGCTTCTCGATTACCTCAACGTTGGCAAACGCTGCTTGAAAGATAATTTATCATTAATTTTAGTCTAAGTTCAACTTAAAAAGAAGGATGAGGCCCATCACCTTTTTAGAAAGTACAAAGAATATAAATAGACAAGAAACTATTAAGATCACATAAACCTCCTTAAAATGCAAAACATGCAGTAAAATGAGAGTATTTAGACCATAGAACACATCAAAAAATAAAAAAAAGGGACAATGTAAAAAAAAACAACTTGTTTTTCCGTTAAAAATTTGGATTCCAAATTTTCCATAATCGCAATACTTTCCCGTACCATATAGTACGTGGTATCTCTTTTTATCAAAATATTAACATCCGTCTGAAACTTCGTTAATAGTTTCATTTCATCGTAACCTACAACTATTTTATTTACAAAAATTCTTGGAATTGGGGCGATTTCAATCTGGAGATCGGCAAAATTTATCTACTTAATTAGGCACTACAAACTCCTAAATACCTATTTCCTTTCCATTTCAATCGTCAGATAAGTCCAAATCGAGAAAAAAAGATGGCCTAAAATATTGAGCCAATTGGTGTGACCTTCCTCAAATTTTTAAAATAATAAGAAAAACGGGAAAATATTTTTGTAGTCCACTTTTGCTATCGATTTTGTGATTATATTATCTTACGATCCAAGTGGAAAGAAAATGGGTATTTACGAGTTTTAAATACCTAATTAAATATACAAAGTTTGCCGACCTCCAGATTGAAAAGTTTTCGATTCCAAGAGTTTTCGTAAAGAAAATATTTGTAGGTCACGATGAGATGAAACTATTTACGAAGCCTCAGGCGGATGTTAATAATTTGATAAAAAGGGGTCTGTACGACGGACTAATAGTGTGATATGTTGGAAAGCTAAAAAAACTAATAAAAATTAATGTTTAACATGTACAGTAGGCAAATGAAATGGAGAGTGACAAAAACGAAATTAAAAAATATATTAGAAAATGAGATTAATTGTTTCTAAAGTTAACAAAATTTGCATTCTAAATGTAAAATTTTAAAATTATTTTTAATCTCGACAAACCAGAAATATATAATGCATCAAACTGTTGAGAGTAAAATCGCAGGATTTGGTTTGAAGCCAATAGTTAATTAGGGAGATATGGTATCGTATTTAATTTCTTTTTCTTTAGAATGTTATGTAATTATTATTATTTACCAACTGTATTAGAATTAACAGTTTTGCTCTAGATTAAAAAAGAAATATTCAAAGGAAATTAAATCACAAGGGCCACTTCTGAACACAATGAATAAAAGATTTGTATATTTTAAAAGAAAGGGACAATCCAATTTTTGTATACAAGGTATTCATTCCACATTCTCCCGCACCCGGGACAGATGGGGAACACTCTGACCAGAGAAAAATCTCGAGGAAGAAAAGCGGAGGCGGACAGTATTGGGTCAATCTAAAATGGAAATGGAGGATTTGACGGGCCCTGATTGAATAATGGATGTGGAAAGGATCAGCCATCTGTCGAATCTAGGGCGAGCTTCCCATTGACGTCTTGTCACCATCAGTACCATCGGTCACGGGGTGTGGCCTTACCGAAGATGGAGTGAAATGCAGTTCCGACGAAAGTAGAAAGTGCTCCTTACTCGAACAGTTAGATTTATATCTGAGATGGATATCTCACGGAATAACAATGCAATACAAACATTATTAACAATATTTGAAAGTTTGCTCTCAATATACTAAATGGAAATATAATAGTTTATATTAGTTTTAGTTTACTACTTCTTACTCGATAGTAACGACTCCCTTTTCTTTATCTGGATTACTCGTCCACCAAGTCATTATCGAGTAAAAACAAGTGAATTATATATTATATTTATTTATTTAATTTTTTTTCTCGGTTGGTATAACAGACCTTGTAGATTCACAACCTTCTTTATCTCTCCCTATCATTGGCTATTTCTTTCCAGTTATCAGCATACAGCTTCATTTACGTCTTTGTCGATTCGATTTGTCTAGCTGGTTTTTGGACTTCTACGCGGTCTCTTACTATTGACCCATTCATTATTGTGTTTAGGCTTCCTGATAAATTATTTAAATGAATAATATATTTTTATTAAATATTTTTTGATTTTAAATATTATTCCAATGCCAGAATACTTGATAGTAAATTTTTCGATTTCCGCTTTAAAAATCTTAAGGAACCTTGTCACAAAATAAAGTTTATTTTCTATCTATTTGATTATATGTGTATGTGTATAGGTATTGAATATAAACATATATTGTGGCTGTCAGCTTGCTGCCTGGCTTGGCAATTCAATTTTAAAAAAGTAAGATGAACTTATGATTATCGTTAAAATGTATGAAAACATTTCTTTTCTGTACCAATGATAGGTATTGTTTTTCCAGAATTCAGGAGGATCCCATTATTTATTTTAAAAAACAGGGATCGAAACGTTTTAGAATAAAAATAATAAATAGGAGCTGTTTTAGTTTATTGAAGTGTAGTTCATGACTTATTATCTGACTATAATTACTTAAGTTATTAAGGTCGATTAATACAAATATTGTAGTATTATAAACATAGATATAAATATATATTTGATTAGCTTCTATCCTTCTGCGTGGATGAAGTATATAAACGGTTTATTACAATTACTAACATTATTTATTTGAATATGATTACTTAGTTTTATGAATCATGCAAAACCAAACTCCGTCACAGGTGAGGAACACGCGATCTCCGTGTGTTTTTGTGCAGCATTCATAAATGCCATTTCTTATATTATATAATATTTATTTATACAAATTACGCCCTCATTAAAACCACTGTTTGTACACACATATCCTTAAACCATAAAAAATTAACCAAGGTAAAATATAAACAAGTTTATTATCATAACCAATATTTTTGCAAAAATTAACAAAACATTTACTTAAAATAATTAAGAGTTTAAACTAAATTTATACTTCTGCAATTTTTATTTATTTATTTTTTCTAATAAACAGAATATTTTTAGTTGTTTTTTCACCTAAATAATTAAAATAATAAAAAATCTATTTTTTTTAGCATAATTTTCTCTGAATTCTCAATTTCAGAATCGTAATTTTTGGCCTTATCATTTTAACACAAAGTCACAGTTCAGTTTCCTCACTATCCTCCAAGTGCTGCCCCGGACACAAGGATACAAGGACTTCCACTGGACTAGGATCGCCAGGAATGCGGAGGAGCAAAGTTACTGCACCGTCACCGCCGTTGGTAGGGTCATTACCGTTCTTGCAAGGTGTTGATGATCTGCTAATGGTCGCGGGTGGGCTACCAGTCAACGCCATTCAGCAGGGGTGATGGACGAAACCAAAACTGGCCATAACTAAGAAGGTATGATTTTCTAACAAAACTTTATTTAGAAGACTAAGACTTTGTTGGAAAACAATATTTTATTAAGAAATAAAAACAATAATACCTTATAAGCTAATGCTAATAATGCTTTATTCTGTGTGAACCGAAACATTTCCTAGATTCTGGTAAAATTTAGCAGATATGTCGGCCAATTATTGTTAAAATTATGTACTTACAAGCAAATAAATAATCACCAGGAATTGATGTGTGTGTGTGTGTATATATATATATATATATATATATATATATATATATATATATGTTTTCACTTCTAACATGTGGTCTAAAGTATAGTGTTTTCTTTTAGAGATTCCTAATCAAATTCTTTAGTTACGATACTTAACCCTGAAACACCCTGCATATATATATATATATATATATATATATATATATATATATATATGCAGGGTGTTTCAGGGTTAAGTGTCGTAACTAAAGAATTAGATTAGGAATCTCTAAAAGAAAACACTATACTTTAGACCACATGTTAGAAGTGAAAACATCAACAAGGTGAGATTAACGATATGAAATATAAATTATAAATCCTTATAGTATGCAGGTCCTATTTTAAGTTTTTGAGATCCATATGCATATGCATTAATCCATATGCAAAAATACTTTCATACAGTCGATCATACCCGAGCGTTACACATCGGAGACGTGACGGCTCAATGTAATCCACTCTCGACAAAAAAAGTGCAAAACACGCCTAAAAAAGTTTTCACTTCAAAAATCTTATGAATATATGTTGCTCAACGCTTTTTTTAGGAGATATTAAATAGATAAGATACAATACTAACATAACTTTGTTTTCCTAATGTTATATAAAATGTGGACAATTTAAGGATTAATAATACTATTTGGAAATAGATCTCGGAACTCTCAATAACATTTATCTGATTGTTTTTGCGCTTTCGCAGAATACTCATGTTGCCATAGAAATAATAAATAATAATGTTGAATCAGACAACACTGGATTTTGTTTATTTCAGGTGGCATTAAACAAAAAACCTAATCAAGCCTAATGAATGTTCTTAATTTTTCACGAAGAAGGTTAAATAAAATTTGCGAAACAACAAAAAATGCTAACCTGTGTTAATTTTAAGATAATCACATTGAACATACGAATGTTGATATTTACATTACATTAATAAAGTAGTTGCAACTCATATTAATTTATTTATTTATTTATTAATTCATAACAATGAAAATCTTTAGAAGTGAATATCTTCTAAACAGAGGGTTAACGAACATACCTTTATAGGACCTTTTATTATTTTTTTGAGATCCTTAATTCATATTTTCAGTTAGGAAACTTACTCCTGAAACTCTCTTCATACACACACACCATATGATCTGAATCATCACCATAAAGAACATACGGTGGTGTTTAACTACCTAATGATGGCTACCTTAGCACTTACTCAAGTATACGACCACACCTCAAGCCACCTCACTTAACCTACTTCTCGTCCTTTCATTTTCCATGATATATAATTATTAAGATATGAGTTTCTAAACTTAAATTATTAATGATAATTAATAACAATAAAATTATAACATTATAATATTATTGTGCCCTTATGGACAACGAAGGGATCAGTGATTGGTGAGGTCTTATTACGTTGAAAGTTTATGTGAGGAAGTGATTGGGGTTGGATCTTGTATAGAAAGTTTGTTTCTATCACATTGAAAGAATAGGAGCCGAATTATATTCTGGAATTAAATTTTGGCTTATATGTTACAGTACAATGTCGTTCTATTGGGGTACGCCATTTCCTAGTTTCATACACTTATGGTTATTTTTTTGAAGTGAAAAATTCTTTACACGCGTATTGCGCGTTTTTTTTTTGTTTGTTTTTGTAGAGTGAATTAGATTGATATTATTAATCTTGCCTAGTTGATGTTTTCACTTCTATCGGGTGGTCTAAAGCATACACCTTAGTTGTTTTTTTGTTTGCATTTTTCTATTGGCATTACACATCTTGTAGATCTTTTGCCTCTTTAGCCAATTTTATCTCTCTCTCTATTTTTGCTACTGCTTCCTAGTTATCAGCATGTAGATCTACAGCACCTTTATTGGTCCAATCTATGTCTTGTCTACTATTGAGGCGTGCATTGTAATGTAGATTATTTCGAATGAATTTCCAATCGCCCATTTCAACCTTCTTTCTGAATGACCAGATTTTGTAATATTTGATCTCAGATAGGTTCAGTTATCTTGCGGAGGATTTTCCTCTCATATCTTTCAATACTTCTTTCCAGTTAATGTCTAGGTCCCGAGGAAGTAAATTAGAACAGATCCTTTCATAGAGATTTTATACACTGATCTAGCTGTGACCGCAGGTCTTTATAATTGAGATTATTGTGGAGTGAAAGCATTTGGACTTGTTTACAAATACATATGTATTAATATTTAATGTAATATTTTATAAAATTATGATAAACAAAAAAAAAAATAAACTGATAACACGAATTTTCTTCGTGTTTCAGCTATCCGAGGCGGCAACACGGTACCTGGGATTAAGGGCAACGGTTTTGAACGCTGGCTGAATCACGCGACGAGAGAACATTTATCACCGCCAAGTGGCCAATCCACCGAATCGATTCAGTTCATGAGCTATCGATTCTGTTAGGGCAATTAACGGTAGGCTTAACGGAACTCGGGACCATCGGAGCGAGGAGGGAGGAACTCGAGGGGGCTAACATTACTACTAATCAGTGTAACTACCATCTGGCGGCATCAAAACATCTGTCATTGTCATATACACCTGTTATACTTCTAACATGAGCTAGAAATAAATACTTACAAACGTCAACCAATAGTAAGGTTTGCAGCAAATATACATCTTGAACGTCATGAACTTTGGACAAATCACACTTTTAATATGTTTGAATCGAATTAATTTAAATTTTTTTTAAATTTAGAGTAAAGTTAAATTTCACATCTGATCTCTCAAATTACGAAGACAACTAACTCTAGCAAGACATTTTAGGCTGTTCCTTAAACAAGACAGTTAAATACCAAGAAAAAAAAATTGTTTTTTCATTAAATCGTCACCTCTAAATGTCATAAGGAAGGATAGTACCCGGTCGTATCTCTTCCTGGTCTATTTTGGTTGTCGTAAGTCGGTATGTAAAGTTTTATTGTTTACGTACCAAGGAGCTGCTGCTACATGTCTTAAAAGTTTTGGAGTGAAAGATTATAGTTTTTGTAAATGCCTGTATTTTGCTCAAACCTTAGTCTGTACCTACTTATGGGTTTAAGCAGGTATGTATATGTATTTAGTTTTTGTCTGATTTTCAATTTTGATTAGGAAAAAATAGTATTTTATTTTCATTAGCATGTTTAAAGTCTTTCTTTTCATTAAAACAGGTAGACTCCAGGTCATCCTTCTGTCGAATAGCAGTCCAAGGTCACATACTGTATAGGACATCGAAGCGTAAGTGTTATTTGTTGTGATTTGCCATAATTTTCCATTTGCCATGAAGTGAGTGCCGATCTTTTAAATTAAGAGACGTTAGGTGAGATAAAACTAAATACAATTATATGTTTTTATAATAAATATTATAATTATTGATGTGGTGAGAAACGAATGGCAAGACGAAGTCCTTGGCATTTGTAAATCCAGGAAGCACATCACCTCCCGTACTGTCAAGGAAGCTCCTGATCTATGTGTTGTTAATGGTACACGGCACATTAGGAAGATTAAATGTGCAATAAACAACGGAGACAATATACAAGGGCGCAGGTAGGAACAATGAACAAAAATGGCAAATTGCGAATATATATCGTAATTTTTGGTTATTTAGTTATTTTGAACTATTTTTTATTTTATTTTTCAAATAATAAATAATAATAATAATAATAATCATCTGAACGATATTGCAGATTGGGCAACAAGGTGGAAAATTAAGATGAATGAAAAAAAAAAGTGTGCATGTAGTATTCACTCTTAACTATAAACCTTCCCTATAAATATATTTTAATAACATTCAAATCCCAACATCAGATGTAATTAGGTATTTAGGTTTTTACCTGGTCAAAAGACTTACTTGGAGGACTCACATCAGACAAAAGCGAATAGAATTAAACAGACGATACGGTCTCTTATCCAGATTACTTGACAGACGTTCAAAATTATCTTTAACTAACAAACTAAACCTTTATAAAGTCTTACTTAAACCTATTTGGACTTACGGCATAGAACTGTGGCGCTCTGCTAAAACTTCCAACATTAAAACCTCCTTGCAACCTTTCAGACAAAAGTGTTGCAAAGGATAGTTGATAGTTGCGCCGTTTTATGTCGCAAATGATAAAGACTTAAACGTACCTACAATTTTAGATACTGCAAAAGAGAACTACAATAACTTTCACCAAAGACTGACGTATAACGTGAATCCTCTGACAGAAATCCTTCATCGTACAAGAAACCCGTACAGCCCACTACGACGATTACGTAGGCGTTGGCCAAGAGACCTGCTGATCTGATTTATATCCTGGACGTAATGGGAAGCTGCGAAGCTGCTAAAAAATTTGCTTATTGAAAAGAAATTTGCAGGTTGCAAATTTAATCTAATTTTCCACATTTTTGATTGGCTAATAAATAAAATAAAACAATATATACATATATGTATTTGTCAAGCTTTGTCCTAACACTCTCTATGGTATTTTAAGGAAAGGGGATGGGAACTGGTTTGAAAATTGTGGCACGAGACCGTGCAGTTTGGAACTCTTGGTAATTTCAACTTTTTCAAAGGTCCGCTGAGCTTCCGTAAAATGTATCGAGAGACGCATACAATCTATTATTCCGTATCCTTATACGATCTAGAATTCCTAGAACACTTTTATGGAAGATTTTTGTCTCAAAGTTGTGAACAAACTAAGACATACAACATGAAATCCATATAATATTTGCAAAACCAGGTCATTAACATTTATAAACCCAGGAAGCACTGCATATCTCTAAAAATTCTAAAAAAAAAACAAAAAAAAAAAAACGGAATATTAGCTTAGGAAGATATTGTCTTTAGAAATAGAATATAAATATAGAACTATTTTAAAATGTGATCTAATATCAAGGAACTCCAAGATTCTAAATTAAGTATTCAAACATTTTTTTTTTTTTTTTTTATAAACTTGGCACTTTTTTTTACTTGCCCTAGGAACGTTGCACGTTCCTGAGAATTGATATTCGAAGGGGAGGGAGAAGTCCCTAAATTTAAAATTACTTAAGCAAACATATGCTAGCCAAAAATACGACATTTCATTTCCTTTCTGGAAATTTTCCAAAATTCAGAATCCGATTCAGACTGAAAAAAAAATGTTCAAACTCACACAATGACAGAAAAATATTTAATCATACAAGCATGTAAGCTTATGTAAATCTTATACACTGTTTTTAGTAACGACCAAAAGATATTGTCAAATGGTCTGTCAAAATTATTACCATTATTAAGTAAACTCAAACATAAATATAAATTTAATGTTTAACATTTTATAAATACTAATTTTTAGAATATCTTGATTATAATACTTGACATTCAACGTAAAAAATAAAAAAAATTAACCAAAAGAAGCAAGAGTAGATCTACTTATCACTTCATGGATGAAGTACGTACACATGTGTATTTTATATTATAAGCAATTTTGGATCACACTGCAACAAGAGATGCAAATTATTTTTAACCAAAAACGTAAGTTTACAAAAAATTTAATAAAAAGAAATGGTTCTAAGAGATCGTATGAAGTGAATTTGAAATTTTCTTAGAGTACCTAAACAATTGGGGCACACTTTCCATTATATTTTAGAGGGGAGGGGCAATGGACCCCCAAAAAGTTTCGTGATTTTATATTATCTATAAACATTATGAGCGATTATACATATAATTATTGTAAAACGAACAAGAAAACAATAATCGCCTCCCTTCACCAACTAAACTATAATATTAAAGTTCACTAAACTTTTTCTAAAAAAATATAGATTAAAACGGTTCTGTATGGACTGATCAAAGAGATTCAGTTGGCATTGGCTTAAGTCCAGGAGTTCAGTGTACTTATAATCTTCACAATTTTGAATGTTTTTATTTATTTTTAATTTTTATTTTATTAATGCTCTTTTAATACTAACGTTTTATTGTAATCATTTCTGATGATTATTATATAAAAAATTATAGACCTTACAACATTTACTAGCATTAATTTAATATATTCATGTTATAGAATTTATATTTTAATATATACGAATTATTGAAGGTAGTCAGTCGAGTGTATCTTGGGTGATAAATAATCAGAACGACGTTTCAACCCAAACATGTGGGTCTTCATGAAGGCTTGTTTCGAGCACTGGAGGTATTCAAGTACTCTGTTTTGATTATTGTTTTAATATATATGTGAATATATCAATATATTATTACAATGGCCTAGAAATGTTTCAGAGTTGTTAGATATTAACTTGTGATACATTAGAAACAAAATTATGGAGACTGCGTGTAGGATCCGATAAGGCGATGCTTTTAATGCTTATTCAATTTTATCTCCCCTAAAATCGAATAATAAAATATTCACTGATCAATAGCCGATGCTACAAAATATAGCAACAGGTCGGTCGGAGAATATATAATTCAGGACCGTCACATATTTTATTCCTAACCTCCTAAACCCCCCTCTCCTCCTTCCCAGATAAACCTTTCACGATCGGCGATCAATTTATATTAATGAGATTCGTGGTAATGGTTTTGCCGTTGTTCGGTCACGCTTTGTTTTGTTTTTTAATTCGTACAATTCTTTTATTACTAGCTATAGTGGGAGGTATGATAAAATTTGATGGTTGAGCGATGAACTATATATATTTTTTATTTTTCAGAGGTGGTCCTATTCTAGAAAAATATATATTAATAATATTTTTAAATAAATGAACATGGCTGTGTAATTATAATAATATATTTCGTACAGTAATTTTCCTCTTTTTTAATAAAAAAAAAATATTAATCCGTCCGCTGTTTTCTGATTTGGTTTCAATATTAAAGGGCACTCGAAGCTGATTCTCGGAACTCGACTTAACCATCTGATATTTTGTTTCAAAATTTTGTATCGTAACAAATTGTAGCATCTAAATAGCTGTAAGGATTTTTAAACTTTCCTAAGGACTTCTTCTTGAAGACATTTAAATTTATTTTTATTACATAGTTCCCTGAAAAGAAGCTGAAAAAATTGTTATACCTTAAGATGGAGTAACTTTGGGAATGGGTGGGTAATTTTTGGACAGCGGGTAAAATTTAGTTAGTGGGGATTCCTTGGTGGATACACTATGTTGGTTTAGTTGGCATGGACAGCGCTATTACCTTGCGGCTCACTACTCTTGAAGCACAAGCGAAAGTTCCATTCAAAACAAGAATTTTGAAAAAAACAATAGAAATAAATAAAACCTAACTGCACAACGAGTGTAGTGAACTAGGTTTCTCAAACTGTCGCAAGGTAGTAGCGCAGTATATGCATACACAAAGCACTTTTTTGCCGACTGAACCAACACAGTGTATCCACCACGGAATCACCACAAACTAAATTTTACAGGCTGTCCCAAAGTTACCCCATCTTACGGTACAATTATGTGAAAGGTGGATAACATTATGTGGACAATTTTTCGGAAGTTAACAAAATCATCGTAATGAGACGATTTGGTCAAGTTCAAAAAATGTTGATACCATTGACGCTCAACTGTCTTAAGAAATTGAAACGAATAATAATTAATCCATTGTTGATCAAATCCCTCCCAATCAGTGCGAGTGAGTACTATGGCTCCAGATGTGTTGCACACATGCTTAAAAAAACATTTGCACAAGCTAACCGAACTTGGCAACATAACATACATTTCCTGCTAACTTTTTATCTCACCCTACATGTACGCCAGAACATATTGTAAAGTGCGCTGTAGATTAAAATAAATTTTAATTTAATAAATAAATGCTGTCACTGTCAGAAACTATCCTCCCGCCTCCGTTTCGGCTATTTGTATTATCCTTCAATCTGTTACAAGAAGAAGGAAGGAATGCTCCAGGAAGAGGGCAAGATTAGCATACAAAGTTGGAGAACAGCTGGAGGAAGCCCGATGGAGCAGCGATAACCTCTATTGTCAGATCCGTCAAGTCTCCTCCAGTCGCCCCTTGATCCTGATAGACAGTTTTCCCGCGGCTCTGCGCCGCCTACCTTTCGCAGCGGACAATGTGGGGTGCCATTGTGTATCTTTAGCTTTTACTCTGCAATATCTCTCCAGATCTCAGCCGTTAGCGTGTCTCCAAGTCGCAGATGGTAGGCGAGAGTCAAAGATGTACTTTCTACGCGGGCACGATTAATTCAAAGTATGGCACTTCATTTTCTAAACCACTACGATGCGGAGATGATATAGGGACATAAAAATTTAGGTGCTATGGAATTCTTGGTACTGCATGAAATAATGCAGTGAAATTGTCTCTAGGAGAGAAGAAAAATTCTTTAATAATAATAGTCTATATTTTAACTTCATAGTGTCGTTTAGCTAAGACACTTGAATAAGAAATCGAATACACCCTCAACGATGCCTACAAGAAGAACTATTTAATCACGAACAGGTTTTAATGCCGAAACAGGAAAGGCATTTTAAATAACGCCCTCTATTATATTCCATCCTATATTATAAATCTACCAATATCATACATAATGAAAACAAATTATAATAAAATCATGAGAAAACTTTCATTGGACATTTATTTGCACAGTTAATTATCACGTCAAATAAATTAAAATCAAATAGTTAACAAAACATAATTTATAAATTTACATGTTTAAGCTTAAATTTACATTTTATATTTTCGTTTAAATATAAACAAGAGGAAAATGCATACAAAATTGTTTCCTTTAATTATCATCATTATTAAATTGATCTGCTTCTGCCGATCTAAAAATATAATAAATAGACATACGAACAAAACGAAATATAAAACGAATGCCAAAGAAATCATTAAATACCTACTGTATTTTTTTCACTAATCGCTTACCTTCACCTTTAAGCCTAATCGAAAGAGCCATTTTTGATAGGCTCAAAAATCGTATCGTAATACGTCTGCGTAATCAGAAACTAAAATAGTGGACCGCATTAGATGAAATTGATATGGTACCAAACTAATACAAATTAATATACGCAGATAGGCACGGAACCAAATTTGTTCCTTGATTTCGAAAATGTAAAACGCGAGTGAAAACTTGTCAGCTCTGATCATTTTTTTTTTTTTTTTTTTACATCCTTCCATACGAATTCCTCTACTTTTGGTAGAGAGAAATAAAACTATTCTTAAAATATTAAATAAACATCTTAAGGACAGGCATATTTATAAACGCTATTTAAAATAAGCAAGGAGAACTCCTTTAACAGACTCGGAAAAAAACATGAATGCAGGAGAACCCAGAATTTCTTAATCGTGTGACTGGTATAATAATTTATAAAAAAAAATGACATTGTTTGACCAAATTTGTACCAATTTTTTACCAAAATTGTATACTCTGGTTATTATTGTTATTTTGTTCTGAGACACGTGTCGCTGAAATATTATACGCAGTCCTCATCGTCGATACTTGTTGTTTTTAATCTTTCCAAACACCTGGTCCTCCCACCTGTTCTGGGTTTCCTGTTGTTGCACATGGAGCAAAAGGCTTGGCGGCACGTTAGGTATAGAATAATAGTGATTATAATTACTTATATAATAAGCTTATATCATATATTACTAAAAAATAAATACTTATATATATATATATATATATATATATATATATTTGATATATAAACAGGTTGTGGATGGAATACAAACATAGAGCAATAACAGCAATAACGTGGGGATGTGGACAATTAATCCATCAACGCAGAGGTGTTGTAGCATTGTTATAGTGCGCAAGAAGTGGAGGAGACCAGTGGATGACTTTGGTCACGAAGGATCTTTATCTCAGATCTGGGTCCCTTCACCGCACGCCCTCACGAGGACAAAGGTCTCGAGTGCCCACGATCATGGCCTGCTCTTTGCGTCGGGGTTTTGAGCGAGGCTTATTTTGAAAGATAAGCAAGGTTGTGTGTAATCGAAACACCTAATATACTAAAAACAATTGACAATACAAGGTGTCTACCTACCTTAACAACAACAAAAAAAAAAAAATAATAAAGGAAAAAAACCAACGGATTTTGCAGAAATTTTAAAAATGAAACAATTCTTATAAACATGGATCAGCAATTCAGATCCACCAATTTTCAGGTCATAAACATGAAAAAATATGTTTTTATCAACGTAGACATCCTTTTCAAGAAATCGTGTGTTTCAATAAATTTTAATAACAAAAAAAATGTAGGCATATATATATATATATATATATATATATATATATATATATATATATATATATATATATATTGTGTATAGGATACAAATATAATCTCATTTACAGAGCAATGTTAGAGAAGTGATAAAAATAAAGTTTTGAACTATAATTTCAGAAAGAATAAATAACAACAAAACTTTGTAGGAGATGAAAACAAAAAATACTAATGAAGGATATTTCAACAATTAATGAATTATATAAAACAATTAGTCCGTGGTACATACAGACTTTTACCCTTTTTTATCGAATTATTAAACATCCGCCTGAAACTTAAACTTAAATAGTTTCTTCTCATCGCAACCTACAACTATTTTATTTACGAAAACTCATGGAATTGGGGCGTTTTCAATCTGGAAGGGGACAAACTTTGTCTATTTAATTAAATACTAAAAACTTGTACATATTGATTTGCTTTCTGATTAGGTCGTAAGATAATTTGATCATAAAATCGAGAAAAAAGATGGTCTTTCAAAAATATTGAGCCGTTTGTTCTATATAACCTCGTTATTTTGAAAATTTGGAGGTCTAGGTCACGCCAAATGGCTCAGTATTTTTTAAGGCCATATTTTTTTCACAATTTTGTGATCAAATTATCTTACGACCCTACTAGAAAGAAAATCGCTATTTACGAGTTTTTAGAACATAATTAAATAGATAAAGTTTGCTCTCCTCTAGATTGAAAACGCCCCAATCCCAAGTGTTTTCGTAAATAAAATAGTTGTAGGTTACGATGAGATGAAGCTATTTATGAAGTTTCAGGCGGATTTTAATAATTCGATAAAAAGAGGTCTGTACCACGGTCTAAATTTGTTCTCTGTAAAATGGTTCTAAAATAAACGAGAATTAATGAATTAATTTTTATATAGAGTGAATTTCTTCTCGTTATAAAAAAGTTTAATCAAGTACTCACTTTATCAAATTCTTCAGTATTAATTTATTCATCGTGATTTGTACTAAATTAGATATAATTATTTTTTGGAAAATTTAATTAATGTGTAATGTTAACTTCTCTGACCAAAAATAAAAAAACAATACAATAATATCCTTCAGAGTCCACAGCTTTAGTTCGTGACGGAGTATTCCTGCCTCCTTCCCTCGATATTCTTAAAAAATTTTAAATTTTGTGAATTATTTGTTCTACGAAAATTTCCCTTGAATACTTATTATTTTCCCTCGACTACACTTTTTATCGTTTTAATCAGTCTCCTCCATCTCTGCGTCTCTTAGGCTATTTCTATTTAGATCTATTTATATACATATGTACAATATATATGAATATATACAAGTGTTACGAAATACCTTAATTTATAAACAGAACAAAAAAAAAAGTCAGCATACAGCTATATATCGTGTGTATACCGCGTCATAAGCATAAATAAATGACATTGGGACAATTCTTTTTTATTGTATTTTATTTTCCATATTTAATGGAAAATAAAATACAATGCGTTGTAACGTATTAAGCAAATGTGTTGGCGTTTATTCTATCTTTTTTTATTCTGGATACTTGCTTATCTTGTCAGTAGACGATCTCTAGGCCATTGCCTTTTTAGTCGTCGTTGAGGCTCACCAGGTAAGAGGGTGGAAGATAGAGATAGAACGAGTGAATTCGGATGATTGAGAGTAGAAGAATAAAATGTTGTGTACGTAGGATTTTACTTTTGGTATGTTTATGTTTGTGTGTATGGTGAGGTTTGAAATAAACCAAGGGGCACTGACGATTTTACGAAGTATTTTGGATTGCGTGGTATGAATTTTGTTTATGTGTGTGTTTTTTGCGGAACCCCGAAGTTCTGCTCCGTGTGTTAAAATAGGTCTTAGTATAGTGTTGTAGATCAGTCGCTTGTTTAGTAAGTTGAGTGGAGATCTGTAGTCTGGAACCACTCTTAAATACTTAAAACTGACAAAGTTGATTCATTATATATAATAACAGTTGCCGTTAATGGCTCTGGAAGTTAAATAAAGCGAAGTTAAATAAAAGCATCTAAAAAAGTAAAATAAATAACTAAGTTGATACGGATGTAACTCTATGTACTCGCCAGAACGCAGCGACACAAAGATACAGATGACCTCCTAAAAATACAGAAACAAGGAGCTACTAATAATACCTTCTTCTTGGAACAGACTTGGCAAGATGATCCATTCACCATTCACCAGTCCAAAGGAACGATCTAGGAAAAGACCAGCTGTCTGGGTAGATCAGGGGTAATAGAACGTAGTCTTAGGCTATAGGTAATTAACATTAGAAAAGGTATATATCCTTTGGATTCCAAAAGTTGTGTAAAACCCAAATTCCTAGTGATCAGTAAAAAATCAAAACTATTATCAAGGTCATAAAAATATGTTAACTTAAAACTTACCACTGAAGTGAAAATATTATTAACAAAGACTCACCTGTAACAAAAAAAAAAAAAAAATTAGTAAAGATTGAACAGAATCTTAAGTATGATTTTTTTCATATTTTATAAGAAATTAATTATTTAATATTAATTTAATATATTCAAATATACTCCAAAAAAAATAAAATGAAATTATGTACAGTTATGAAAGAATTTCCAATTGAGAAAATAACTGTCAAGTAGTCGCATTGGAAGACAGGATGTAGATAAGAGGGAAGCGATATCTGAAAAACGAACCATTCTTAAGTTTGCCACGACCTTTATTCATTTTTTATAAACTTTTTTTCCTCTCTGTGATAACCTACAAACGGAATAGGCATGTCATTGTAACTGACTTTATCTAAGGATATAACATATTATAGGTGTTTTATATATGTATATACCGCTGAAATAAGTCATAAATATATGAGGAGTAGAGAATTTCAAAACAGACGAGTCATTTTATAAATTTTTGTTATTCTATTTTTAATGTATAATTCATAAGATAAGATTCGCTATGCTAGGGAAAGATTGAATTTAGGCTGACAGTAAACAAATCTCCTGAAGTGACTAAAAGGATTAAACTGAGATAGAAACTGTAAAAAAAAAAATTAGAAATTTATTTAAATTTTAATATGTATTATTTTTGGTTTATTGTAATGTATGTTATTTAAAAGTTTACGGAATTACCTAAAAAACAAAAAGAAATTCGTTCAAATCTGACAATTAGGAGCAAAGTTATGGTCTCTAGTTTTTTTTAATATGTTCTACTGCGAAGATTATATCCTTTGTGTTGATTTTTGATTGAGTTTCAGAAGTAATGCTAATTTTTTCAGCATATTACTAATGATTAAAAAAAAAGTTTAATCCAATAATTGGAATCATCTTTTATTATTTTTCTTTATAATTAGGAAGGTAATGTTACTTTAGATATATAATTGTTTGGTAATAAACAATAAATAAACCATTACAGAATATTTTTATTTAGTTTCGCTGTAGTGTGATGTATAATTATGACATACATTTTCGTTCTGAAAAACGCAGTTATCATAATTTAAAAAAAAAAAAAAGGTTTTCGAGTAAATCGTACAACTCATCGTATAATCGATACATAAATAGTTTTGTAATGTATGTATTAATTTTTCTTCAAAATTGATCAATAACAATTTACGTAGCAACTAACACTGATCAATTATGAGTTAAATATGTCAACATATTTTATGTTGTTAAAACAACTGGAGGGTTCACATTAGTAAAAGAAGAAGCAAGCTCCTGATTGCTGACAAGACAATTACTATTCGGACAGCAGATAGAGTTGGATTGGCAAGAGCTGGGGACAATAAGATGTGGGCTGGTAATTGATGGCAGCGGACCAATGAGATCCGGGCTCTGGGTCAGTCAGCCAATGGGAAGGCTGTATTGACCTACATTAAGAGTATTATCCAATAGCTTACTTCATAGGCTTTTGTAGCTTATACTGCAGTACCATATCCGCATTGTTCCTTTAATACTATAACAATATACTTATACATATATTTATTTATTAAGGTTCCGAATCCGGCTGTGACATGTGATTATTTTTTCTTTTATGTCAGCCGTAAATTCATAGGGCACACCCAGCCTCTAAAAAATGTACACTTTTAATTAAATAATTAAGAGAAAAAAGTAGCGATTGAGCGTGATGTCGGCCTTATCACTGCCCTTCAGAACGATGGGCCTTCATAATCATTTTTTTTTCCCTTGAAGAATAGGGCGATGGGCCTAAATAAGCAATAATCTGATGGTGCGAGGGCTGGACTATTTGGTGGATGAGGCAAGGGTTTTCCATATATTTTCATAAATTTCTACCTTTTAGCTGATTGCTGAGGGACCAGTCTATTGCTCTTTTTCACTTTCCTCATGGAGAGTAGATGGCGTCTACCAGAATCTTTCGATACAACACACTCCCTGGCAACTTCGCGAGTACTCTTGGGCGGATTTGACTCAACAGCTTCCTGCAGAACCTCAGCAATATCCACTAATGGTCACCTTTTTCCTTTCCAACGTCGGATCTCTACTGCTAAATTTTTTTAAACCAACACCGCGCAGTGCGTTGTCAAGGACACCTTCATACTTAACAATTTCACGAGTTGCTTCAGTGCTGTGATTTTTTTTTTCCAGTAATGGCTAAAAAATACAAGAATTTCGCAGGACAGTGTCATGTACCTTCGTTGAAACAAATAACTCAACTAAGGCCTTTTTTTGAAGAAGTCGAATGGGATTAAACAAGCTTAGAAAATGCTCTAAAGGAATTATTATGTATTGCTAAGTATTAAGTAGGATTAAAATATTTACAGTCCTATGAAATTTTGAATTTGATAAAACGGTCATTTCTTTTTTTTTTTTATACATCCTATTAAAATACACATACAATACATGTTATTACATATTTACGTCAGTAAAATGATAAAAGCATATAATTACACTCCTATCGTAGCGTGTAACTTGAACCCCGGATGGTATGTGCGGTATGGTATACCCTATGCGCCTGCCAGATAAGTGGAAGATAAAGATACAAGGTATCCCTACCTATTTTTATTTGTATTATTACTATCTCATAGTTAAATTATTTTTAATTCAATTATTAAGGGTTTAGGTATTAACTCCTCATGAACCTGTACTTAAATAGTGGCCATTGGCAATTAAAACAAGATATCCTACTATGTCATGGCCATAGTAAAACTACTATATTTTAAGTAATTATTTGGGGGAGGGAGTTGATGTAACCTCATTCGTTTGACACGCACAGTTCCAGGATTACGTTTATTGCGAAATATTAAGACGTCTTCCTTAATCCTCATTACAAAGTCATGGGAAAGAGAAAACCGAGGAGATCTCTCACTGTTTACGAAATAACGATAAAGGATACGAAAATGAGCATGCCTAATGTCATTGTATGATTTTATATAATATAGCAAAGTATGAAGAAAATCACTATAGGATATGTCAGCATGCATATTGACCACCCCTAGGTATAATCATAATACATGGTTGGAATAATCATAATATACAAAACTAGTATATCATAGTAAAAACATTCATATTAAATAGCTATCATTGACTAAATTCAATGTTAAACAATAGAGGGAGTCTGTAGTACCGATTTTCGGGAATGGACAAGCATTAATAAACTTGCAAAAACTGAGATGAGAAGCAGTGTTATTTTTTGTATTTGGCGTACTCAAATATATTTTCGTAGAATTTTTTGATGATTTGAGAATGAGTAAATTAGCTCGAAACGGATATTCCTTGAAGACGCAATATATAAGAACATTGAGTGCGCTTGAAAAATTCTAATGTAGTAATATTTTAATTTTTAAAACTTAAACAAAACGTGATAAGTATCTTATGACAACTATAACAACTAAAAGATATTCGGTAAGAATTACGATTTATTATTGCGTCTAAGTCGATATACAAGGTATTTATATCGATAGATTCTTGTACTTTTGAAATCAAATGTTTTAAAACCTTCCAAGTTGCTCAACTGCTTTCATCAAAGTTGTAGAAACTTAAGGATCTAAACTGGAATTCGTAACTTCTCCATGATTTTTCCTTTCGTTTGGTATCTCATTTATCGAATTCTATCGTTCCAGAGAGTCGGAAAAGAGATCTATTGCCGTCTTATATATATAATGTAGATTCCTGTAAATTCATAAAAATCAAGGATTTAACTGCCCTAGTTTTCTTCGATGTTCAATGGGACCACGAATTTCACAAAGAGGCACGAGGGAACTTAATTCTAAAAAAAGTAACTCCTTTCATCGCTTAAGAGGAACTATTAAAACAGACTTTTCTTTTTGTTCCCGGAAAGGTTATTATTATGAGAGGAAAATATTGCAGCGATGCCGTTAGATCAATTCAAAACCCGTTAGGTGCTGAATATGTAACGGGAGGATCATTTTCCGATAAAAAAGATAAATTATTTATTCACTTACATTTGCAGATATATAAATAAATATAAATAGTTATGAGCGCCGGATGGGAAATAATTATATGCATAAAACTTTTTTTTTAGAAGCAGAATTAAATTGAATACGAAATTAGAAACCCAGATGGAGATCGTCTTCCTATTTAAATTTTCTTTCCCCGGCGGCCGTTTCATCCTTAATTTCTTCCTCGACCCGGAAAGAGGTAATTATGCACCGGCTGGGTTTAGTTGGTTTTTATAAACATTTCATTAAATATAGCCGTATGATGTAGATTTGCATATAGTGCGCTAAAAATGAACATAATATTTTTTAAAAAAGAACTAGAGAATACTATCCTCATGCAAAAAACAAATATTAATAAGTCTGTCATCTTTGGTAGAGCACAATTTCAATAAGATTTGAGAAATTATGTTTCAAATAATTTAATTTAGTATCCTTTGAAAATGAACTAGGTATATAATAGAAATAATACTTTGAAATTGACATCTCACTTTTTTATATATTCATTTTTTTGTAATAATTAAAATCTAAAACTATATTTCTTAATTTACGTTTAGTAGATATTGTGAAATATCTATATCCAATAGTAACTTAATATAAAATAGTCTAAAATTTCTTTAAGGTTCAGCTCAATAAAAAAAACAAAAAAAATGAAATCGCATATTTGTAAGAATATAATTGCAACATATATATTACAATATCAAATAAGACAGAACTTTCCTAACCATCCTGTGTTTCTAAGAACACATATAATTGGTTATTGTAATTGTAATTAGGCTTCTGCAGTTTTGAAGCTTAATAAAAATAAAACCAAAGTATTGAAATCCTAGATTCCTTATAATATTTATAATTTATGTCTAAATCAGACTTGAATCCGAGAACAGTACCAATATTAATTTTGAACTTTACATCAAATGAAATAAAAATTACGTGAAATTATTTATGATCAACTCAAATCAGGAAAAGATATATTTTAAAACAAGTAAATAAATGTAATATACTGATAATATCGTCGGTTTATTGTAAAAAGCTTTTGTGAATTTCGACCTTATTCATCAAATGAACCATTAACACATTAAAAATAGTTACTTTATGCACAAAATGTTCTCATTTCATAGAAAGAAAATTCATCGAAGTACTGGTAGTGATTTAATTTTATAAAATAACACTTAATGATTTTTTGCAACAAACCTAAGGAATATATTAGTGAATGGGTGGACTCTAAAAGGAAAAATATAATCTATTACATATGTACTTGATAAATGTGTTATGAGTTGATAAGTGTTCATATATTCATAGCAATCTTAGGCAACATTTCTTAAAATGAAATATTCCTCGATAGTTTAATTAAGGCACGGCAATTTCGATCTGTGAAGAGCTGATACCAAATATATATCTTCTACAGATGGTGGAGTATTCCCAGGACATTATTAAACGCATAAAGTCAGCTGGCTTAGAGTAAGTAAATAGCAGTTTAATTCCGAAGACAGTCGAACTAAACAATCGAGACAAACGGAGCTTGCAACAGCGAACTCCGATTACTCACCGCGTTAGGTAACGACTCGGTCGTGCCAGAAGAAATAACAGATTCTCATGGACTACTTTTTTTACTTTCTAAACCTTTTGAGGAAGAATGGCCGGTTGTTTTTAGCTCTTTGTGAAGGTTTACACGCCATTAAAGAGGCGTCTAGGAGAGGTATTCAGTCCTAACACTTTATACCGACAATTATCGAGAAAGTAAGAATTGGTGATTAGGAGAAACTGAAAAATTAACAAAGAGTTCACATCTCAAACAGTTTATTAAACTAATTATACATCCTTGCATTACGATCTTCACCTTCGCTGATGATACAGCAATAGTATCTTCCCAAAGCAATTCGGCTTATATTGCCTTTCAGAAAGGTCCTGAAAGGTGATTTTGTAAGTGGAACATTAAATAAACTCTTCTAAATCAATCCAGTTTTTCTGTGTGAGAAGATTCATGTCCATTTTTATTCATTGACAACAGCCCAGTGCCTACAAAAAACTATCATCAGTGCCAAGGACTCTACTTAAAAACTTAGGTGTGTGCTTTATGCCATACGACATAAGTGAAAACATCAACAAGGGGAGACTAATAATATGAAATATAAATTATAAATAAAAGCTCATTGTAGAGAAGAATAAATGATGAATATTTCTCTCGCTAATAATAATATGCAGGTCCGATTTTTACTTTTTGAGATATTTTAATTCAGATACAAAAACACTTTAATTAGTCGACTCCAGCCGACTTTACCCGAGCATTACATATCTGAGATCTGACGGCTCAATGTAATTCACTCTCCACAAAAAAAGTGCAAAACGTGCCTAAAGAAGTTTTCACTTCAAAAACTTACTTGTAACATAAATACAAAATAAAAAGGGCAAGGACTGATTGGATGATATAATCAACTCATATTTTCTGAATACAAATCCTCACTTAACTAACGAAACAAGCGGCTAATTGACAAAACTTTACTCAGACAAATTTGAACATACGGTGTAAAACTTTGGGATTCAGCAAAACAAACACACGTCAACAAAATACAAAGTCTGCAAACAATTGTTAACGCGGAAAGGTTTTTCAAATCAGACTACACAAAATGAAATTAACATTTTAATAAATAACAAAAATTTCATTCTTGAACTCAAAATCATCTTAATCTACTCGATCAATCAATTTCCTCGTCATTATTACCCGATTGACAAAAAGAAAAAGAAAAGGGTCCTGCTGTTTCACCAATAATTCACACACCAATAACTTAAGGCCACTATCAAGAAAAATTCATATAATCTTTTAGCATTAAATTTGCTGGATGCGATACAGCACATTTGCAAATGTCACAAAAGAATAAAATAAAAACATTATAAGCGTGATCCTCTATGGATTGTTGTAGAAGTGGTTTTATCATAAATAAATATGTAAGGATTAAGAAAGGTATTAAATAAAATTATTATAGTAAACAATTCGTTTTCTATCGTTTAACTAATTTGCCTCGCTTTGTTGATTGAAGTACATGCAACAAAGCTTTCACGCTGTTAGATCCAACCAGAACTTTTTATTTTTTTTTTTTTTGGGGGATGGGAGTTCTCCCCTTCCTAGCCGTTAAAGGCTATACGGGGTTTTCCCGAGCCAGAGGGTGTGGGTGGGGATTTTAAAAGACTCCCTCGGCTCCGGGATGCGAACTCGTGACTATTTTTTTATCATTAGATTCATATGTCAGATTGCCGGGCAACGGCGGTGCTGTGCACACTCTTTAGCCCATTCGGCCACCCTGCCCACGATCCAACCAGAACTTACGCAACATATTCTTCTCCCACCTCTTATTACCTTAAACTTTAATTTTGAATGGAAAGTTTTTATCGCTGCGATAGATAGTTCTCCTGATATAAGCGTCAATGTGAAAAAAAATGATCTTGTGGGTAACCCCACCACATTCGGCGCACCACCTATGAGTGGGGACTTTTAGTATGTTATCTCCTAACTAGTCCGCACAAAGTCAAAAATTGTGTCCCTTACATTTCCTTCTATACCTTTTGAGCACTCATTGATTGGACTATTGGACGAATTGAAGAAATTTCCCAGCCCTGTATAAAAGAGAAAAGAAGGAAGGATAAGATAGTATGTGTATGGTAGTATAGTCTTAAGTTTTAAAAGAAGAACCTGGTACCAGACTGCATCAAACGATTGAGTTACATCCATAAATGTCTTTAACTGGTTTGTAAATAATTTTAATGAGGGAGTAATTCCATTTAGTGGGGAATTTTGAAGTCCTCAATATAGAGTTGTAAATGGTCAAAAATACTAGAGTTTTTTAGCATATCCGCTGCAGTGTTTTGGCAGTTATTAAGCCATAACCAGGAGCTTTTCTTTTCGATAATTGTTTGAATTGAAATGCAATCTGAGATGGAGTAAAAGAAGGAGGTGGTAGTTCCAGCTGAAGTGGGATATCTAATGAGGTAACTACTGGAGTCTCATATTCTGTCTGTGAAGTTTGTAAACGGTTTAAATAAAGAAGAAAGGTAGTTAGCGAAGAGTTCAGAATTTTTCTCATCCGAAACGGTACAGGATCCATCTTCTTTTCGGAGAATTGCTGACAGCACTCGGTACTTCAACAGCTTTTTCAGAATTTTTTTTAGATTTAAAAATAAAATACGAAAAACATTATTAAAACAGAAATAAAGAAATTCAAGAATAAGTAATGATTTATAGATACAATGAGAGCAAAGAGCAAAAAGTTAGAACTAGACAAACTAAAACCAAGTATTTAATAATTTAGTAGCTATAAAGCTTGGAATAAAATGAATAGCCGATATATTTCATTATTATCAATCCTTTCAGCTTTAGGGACCATAACGATCTTTTCAGCTTTAATTCCTACCTCATTAAGATATTTTATAGCCAAATAAATTTAATTTTATGATCATTACGGATTGTTAAGATAAAAAAGCTTTTAAACGACCTATAGTAATATTCTTAAAAGATTATTAATAATTATAGTATATTTTATTTAATACATTAAATTAAAGATACTTTAAATACTAAAACTTGAGATTAAGAAAGAAAAATAATCCAGGATAGTTGATAATGAAAAATCTGTCATTATATACAAGGGATAAAATGCCAAAAATGTTGTTAATGAATGTGCACGTAAGGTTACACAGATTTAAATTATTTGAATTTAAGTTTTTTGTGAAGAATGTACAGAGTATAATAAATAAAGAATATTGTTCTTTACTGAAATATTTTTTCGTAAATACGTTTTTTTATACTACAAAACACATATATAGGGGAAAGTAGGCCAAAAACGGATAAAATCACAAATCATCCATCTTTTTTTATCTTATCTTTTACACATTTTCATCGTGTTTTCCAAACGTTCTGTACGATGATTTTTTTTTTTTTTTTTATTATTCCTTTCCCCGATGGGATATAGACTCCGATTCCGTCGCTATAAGGAAAAGGAGCGTGAAAACAATAGGTCGGCTCAGCGATGGAGTCCAGAGATTGTGTGTGCGTGGAAATAATGAAAATATAAAAGCCCTGGGCCCCCTACAACCTCCCCCCCGCAACAGCACAAAAGAGCCGCTGATGGAAAAAAGGAGTTTTCACTTATAGAGATGGAAATTCATTTGGCCCAACCAGGTTAAGCTTAGGTTTGTTCGCATTGCAAGGACCATAAAACAAGGCATTTTCATTTCTGTCTTAGCTATCTAAAAGGGAAAACAAAATTAAAATTGATATAGTATATATATATATACAGAAAAATAATATATTTTATTCTGGAACGAGGTCCGTTAAAAATAACCAAAGGTTACAGAACAAAAGAAATACTTCTGGCCAGAAGAACTAAAGTAAAAAAAAAGATTTATATCATATACATTTAAAAAACGTCATGAAACTTACAAAATTGGAGGAAACTATATATAAAATACCAAGAATTATGCATAATACAAATGAGAAATAAAACAAAATAAATTGCTGCTAATCTAAAAAAATAAATAAAAAAGATTAAAAAAATAGAAAGAAAAGCAATAAATCAAAAATGAATTCCTCTTATAAATGAGCATCAGGTAAAAAATTAATAAAGTAGAGTAAAATATAATTAAATAAACATTTATGCATTCTATCTTAATACATATTAATTAAATAGGAACTGATTAAATTTAAACGGCTAAAGTTCATAAAAAAAATAATAAACGAGTAAAACATATTATAAAATGACAACCACAAAAAAAATATATAAAATAAAATACTGTAATACAAGGAATACTCAAGGTAAAATTATCCAATTGTCACCGTTGTAAAAGAACGAAATAAAATTTATGTCCTTTTTTGCAGTTGTTTACGAAGAAACATGGAAGGAAAAAACAGATTTTTCAGAGGGAAAAACAAAGTAAAGATAAGTATGAAAAGGAAAAAAAAACGGGTGAGGTTTGTATCAAACAAAAAACTGAAGCCATTAAAGAAAAGATGCCACAGCTGTTAGATATAGAAGGCACTGACAGATATATGCCTCATATACCGCCCTCTTTGTTTTCTTCTCCGTCTATTTTCGAACCGGGAGGATTTAGAGGTTGAAAAGGAAAGTATTTTTAAACAAGAGATATGATCGACTTTAATCGTCTTCAAATGTCAAACAAATACCTTCGTTAAAAGGAGAAGTTGGATTTATAATATAAAGATAGTAAAATAAATAAATCTCATATTGAAAGGTATTTATTAAAAACAAAAAAAAGTATGGTGTGTATATTTCAATCCCATATATTTAGGCAGCACAGCTTGTAAAGCTTTTTCCATTCTCTCTCTAAGCTGTCAAAGGATTGATTTCCAACCTGACAGGCCAATAGATTTTAAGGCTTTTATTTATTACCAAAGCGAACCCACGAGGTAATGTATATAGTAAAATCATTTGTAGGTATGTAACGATTTTTTTAGCGAACAACTCGAAGATTTTTATGTTGAATAGCTTAATTATTCGGTGAGATGACATGAAAGTTTTGAAACGATATAAGCTCGAAATACTGACAAATTATTGTATTAAAAGTATTTGTTCCACGAATTTTATGTAACGCTTTCTAGAGCGAATAACTCGACGATTTTTAAGTTTATTTAGCTCAAATAATTCTATGATATCCCATAAACCTTCTCAGAAATCTGCCTCATTCCAAAAACCTTTGTCGTCCACAATGGCAATTGCTGGAATTATCTTCATATCAAAATTTGGCATTCCCTCTCCTTATCCAGATTCAAAACCCTCCTATTCCAATTCCTGTCTTGCCCCAGTTTCATGCTAAACGTTTTTGTCAATAATGAACAAACATTTATTTCACGTAATTTATCATCAAGGATAGTGCTGTTCTTTGCTACGGATGTTACAAGAATTTCCTATTCTCGATGCCATACAATGCATCTGTTGTTTTTATTATATATCTTTTTTTTTATATACAATTAAAATATTATGCATAGTTAAAAATTATCATGCTCTTCGCATGTTGTATCTGTATATGATTATGTATTTGTATATTATTTAAATGTATTTACATACTTTATAGTATTTACATACTTAGACATTTTATGTGGGCAGATCAAGCACTCTTTTTTGCCATGTGGAAACCCAGAGCTTGTTGAAAACAAGATATTAATTTATATTTATTTTTTTCTTAGGAATGTATATTTATACTGTTTTGTATATAGTATTAAGTGTTTTGTACATAGTTTTAAGTGTATTTTTGAGAATTCTATTAATTTTGTAAATAGCATGTTTTCTTTCCTTTTTTTATTGTTTTATACCTGAGGCCAGAAGTAATCTTTCATTTTTGTACGATGTTATAATTCTCAAGGACTTTGTTCCAAAATAAAGTTATTTTCTATTCTTATTGTTTTTAAAAGAATGTAAGCTCGAAATTATGACAAATTATAGTATTTAATGTCTTTAGTCTACAAATTTGAAGATATGTAACGATTTTTTTCAGTTAATTTATTTTTAAGTTTGGTGACTCAAATTATTCAGTAAAATCAGAGTGTTTCGAAATAATTGAAAACTATAAAAATTTATTTTTATATTTTAAGTATTATGGATTTTTTTTTCATGCATCCTAGCATCTGTTAATAATGTTGACGTAAGTTGGCCCCTTACGAATAATTCGCATAGTGTATTCTTCAGTAAATAAATACAGACAATATAGTATGAAAATAAATTCATTAAATAATAATATATAGGAAGCATGTGAACAAATTATATTGGATGTATCTTTGCTAAAAATATAATATAAAATATAGGTACTTGTGAAACTGAAACGAAGCGCCAATCCAAATACTTGAAGAACCCAATTTCACAGAGAGGAAAAAATAAAATAATAAAAAAAAAAAAAATAAAAAAAAAACCTGCAGCACTGTTTCATACAATAATAATAAAAGGCTAAGCGAACCCGAAGGTTCGATGCCGACACCACCAATCACTTATTACCTCCCTCCACTTTTCGCCGTCCAAACCCAGTCTCTTCAGATCGGCTTTAATGCAATGTTCCCACCTTCGCTTCGGTCTACCCCTCGGACGTTTACCATTCGGTACAGCAAATATTAACCTTTTATGAATTCTCTCGTTACTAAGCCCAAAGCCCATTTGATTCATCGCAATGAAATTACCTCAATTACATTACCCGGATACAGTTGACGCATTTAGGCTTTGTGTAACCGTCTGAACTATTTTCACAAACCTTAAGACGCTGCTCATCTCTTAACGTAAGCGGCCAAGTTTCGCATCCATAAAGAAGTGTAGCTAAGATAATGGTTTTATAGATTTTAATTTTTAAGTTCCGGGACAAGAGGCGCGGGCTAAGTAGTTTTGTTACAGAAAAATAACAAGCAATTCCCGCCTTCCGTCTAACCTTAATCTCTTCTTCAATTTCGTTTCTAGTTATTGTAGAACCTAGATACCTAAACTCCTCTACCTGTTCAAACATATTACCACCTATATCGATATCACCAGTAGTATCGTTACTGTTTCATACAAAGTAAGATTTAAATAAGTGAATATATATAAAGTCAAAAGGAAATATTTTACAGCAACAAACTCCTTATTTCATTGCCTTCTACCGAGGCAAATATTCATAGAAGACAGCTTCACTGATAGACTACCAATGTGGTCAAATATATACTAGTGGATCGTCCTTTAGAGATATTGCCATCTTTTTTTTATATAAAAGGTCTAACGCTTATCTTATTTTCGGTAAATATATATATATATATTATACACCATCTCTAGACAAGTGAGAGCTAATCTAACTGGCAGAAGTATCCCCTGAGCCAGCACGCAACCCACTTGGGAGGCTGAGGACGGAATTCTAAGTGACTGTGTTGTTAGTCAGCGAGGGGGCTGTCTCGCTGTTCGAGTGCCTTTTCTCTCGAAGGCGATTGAAACGCCTAGCCACGCCTCCTTCGTCGACAATATATCACTACCGACTTTACTTACAGTTAATTAGTGCTATTGTTACACTAAAAAAAGAACAATTATCCCTAAGTATTTTACTCAACTCTTAAATTATTGATAACGGGTAGCTGTTTCTCAGGTCTTCGTGTTAAATATTGAGAGTATAAGTTCTTTGTCTAATAAATTAGGGCAGAAAAGATAAGTTAAAAGACAAATTTGCAACATTTTTGAACATCCATAGTCTTTTTTTTTCATTTCTTTTTAGTTTAACGGGATCGCGGCGCCTGCAAATATTTTATATCTAGCGTTCAAATCCCATTCGCGGGAATTAATAACGAAAACGAAGATTAAAACAACTCTATATCTCGAAGAAGAGAGAACCAAACGATCACTATTGCCGCCTGTAACAGCCCCAAAAGCTGCTGAAGAAGACTCATGACGAAAACGTCAAAAGGCATAAAAAAAATAAATTAAAAAATTGATTCTTTTAAACAACACACTTGGATCCCTCAACTCATATCCAATATTGTACAAAATTTGTGAATAGATGCCTAAATAAAAAGTACTTCTATCTCGTCAATTCAATTTAACCATGGAGAAGTTGATAAGAACACTTAAGTAAAAGGAGGGATAGATCATAAAAACTTAGGATATGGGATTATACAGGTGTCCGCGGAAGTAATCAATAAGACGCTGAGAGGGTCGACAAGAGAAACGGACCAAATCTGCCTACATGTAAATAAAAATACAACAAAATATATAATATAAAGGAAACATATGGTCCGAGGTGGTTGTCATAAAAAAAACTTAATAGTGAAATTATTTGAAAAATCAGGGCTAGAGCGAACAAAGTACAAATAATACATAAAGTAGCAGAACAATTTTCTACAGTCCTACAATTTTCTTACAATTTGCACCTTTTTCTTTCTAGCCCTCATGAAGACCTGCAGAGCTGGATCGAAACGTTGTCTTAAAATAAAATATTTGTTCACTATTGTAAGCTTTTTTTATGACTGCTACGTCGGACCATCTCTATCCTTTGTATTCTACTATGGTCAAACAGTGAATAATAAAAAGAGATTCAAATATCTTGAGCAAGGCATAACTGAAATATTTTAGAGCAAAGTCTACAGCACGATAACCAGACCACTCTGAAATCGAAGTTACATATCAAGGAGAGCTAATAAAGAACTGCTTACAAAATTGATCCATCAGTATCTCACGATATAAAGGCAAAGATATTGGTCAAAACAATCCATCAGAAAGGCTATACACAACAACGAATGCCACAATAGCAGACAAGACACCACCACGTAGGATGCCAAAAATAGATAGGTCGAATTAGCAAAGTTGTTACAGATTGCGGCAGTGAACGATCTAAACGTCTGAAAGATCTGGAGAAAATATGTTAGTATTGTTTCTTATTTTCACTTTATCTTGACAAATGTCAGAAATATTCACCAACAGAATTTTTTTTGTTTTTGCATGTGAATTAAAATATCTCAAACACTAAAAATCGGACCTGCGTATTGTTAGCGAGAGAATTCTTCGGCATTTCATCCCCACTGTAATGGGCTATTATTCGAAATTGTACCTTAACGCGACGCCATGTTATAGAGACTAAATGGAAAATAATAGTATCTCAAACCAATTGATAACGAGTTTTATTGAAGATATGGATTAAAATATCTCACTCAAACTAAAAATCGGACTCGCATACTGTAAGCGAGGGAATTCTTAAACATTCACGCCTCAACCATCAGGGAATTTAAAAATTAGAATCTATAAAACCATTATTCTACCTACGGTTCTTTATGAATGCGAAACATGGCCGCTTACATTAAGGGATGAGCAACATCTTAAGATTTTGGAAGTAAATAATTGCGTAGAATATTTGGACCGAAAAAGGATGTGTTTACCGGAGAGTTCAGACGGTTACACAACCCCGAATTTCTTGAACTGTATTCGGTTATAATTGAGGTGATTACATCGTGGCAAATCAAATGGACTTGTAAAATTGTTAGGTTTAATTTAACGAAAGAATTCCTAAAAAGTTAATATTTGCTGTACCGAATGGTAAACGTCCGAGGAGTAGACCGAAGCGAAGGTGGGAAGATTGCGTTAAAGCCGATATCGAACCTTCGGATTCGCTAAGCCTTTTATTATTACTATTAAAGCACAGTGAAGTGCTTCCTTATTGTTAAACGTAACCATATATCAGTTTTCAAGAGATGTCCAAATAAAATATTCAACAATACCAACCGATATTATCATAAGGGAACAAACGCGTTGAGGACACCATTATGGGAACTCACAGGTGAGAACCCAGATCCTGGGAACAAAGACCCGGAGCCAGGAAAGGGCTACAATAGAATTGGCTGGAGAGATGGTGCGGTCAGCTATTATATCCTTCCGATACAGCAAATATTACATTCTATTGGAAATGGGACTTCCGAACCAATGAATGCGACAGAGGAACACGGAAGGACCCTTTTGTGGCATAAAGATAGAATAGAATAATATATCTCGGTTTTCTAAAAGTCCAAGTAAATAAGGTATGGGCAATAAGTACTTATTTTTTGAAGTGAAAACTTCTTTAGGCGCGTTTTGCACTTTTTTTTATGTAGAATGAATTAGATTGAGCCTGCAGTGTAACGCTCGAGTAAAGTCGGCTTGAGTCGATTAATTGAAAAGTTTTTGAATAAAGATTAAAATATCTCAAAAACTAAAATTAGGACCTGCATACTTTAAGCGAGGAAAATGTTCAGCATTCCATCCTCTTTATAATCAACTATTATTCAAAATTTTATCTTAACGCTACGCAGTGTTGAGAGGGGAAATGTTAAAAAATAGTGGCCAGAACCAAATGATAACGAGTTTTATTGATAATATGGATTCAAATATCTCGGAAACTAAAGATCGGACCTGAATACTGAAAGCGAGGGGAATTTTCAGCATTTCATTCCATTTGTAACGAACGACCTATTACTTATAATTTATATTTCATATTATTAATCTCGCCTTGTTGATGTTTTTATTTCTTTCATGTAGTCTAAAGCTAAACTTACAGGTTTTCGCAACGTGGATGGCGATATATTAGTTTTCTCAGCGGTATGTTAAGCCAACTCTCTACTTAGAAGTTAGCCCCAGCGCTCCATTTATCGAGACTAGAAATAATATTAACTGAAAGCCGTTGTAATGTGTTTTGTACAAGTGCCTAAGGGATAATAAGCGAACATTCAAGACCTTTAATAGGAATTTTAATTATATAAGTTTATAGGACTATTAATTATTACAATATTGAGGGTTATCCAGAGTTTCTGAGAAAGTCATTCCCATTTGAGACCCAGAGGTATCCACATAGTCGGCACCGGCTCCAGATAAGGCGATGTAGCGGTTCAACTCCCTGGCGCTAAAAGCATACTCCAGCTCCAGGCAGGTACTGGAGGAGCACTCGAAAGGTTACCGCTGCTTCCATTTAAAAAGCCTGTTGCATATGCATATTGCAAATGGAGGAAGGGGAGCAACGCTTCTGCCTCAGGAACTTCTCAACGGCAGTCTTAAAATTCTCGACGACGTTTCGCAAATAAACACACGATTCATCTTCGAATGTTATTTATTCATGAGGATAATTTCAAGCAACTCTCATAATTAAGGTTCTGAAATAAATATATATGTAAGTGAATATATTTTTGCAAAAATATGAGTCGATATCTTTATAAAACAAGTAATTTTAAATCGTTTGGCAAATTTGAGGTCCCCTGAAAAAAAAAAAAAAATGGAAAGAAAAAAAAGTATTTATTATTATTATTACTACACACCACAAACCTTGAAGAATGGTGTCAACACTGGAGAATTAAAATAAATTCCAATAAATCCCATTCAGTTTCCTTTAACAATACCTCATTTATTCCTGTTGAACAAATCCGTTACTTAAGACTACACCTGGACAAACGTCTAACTTGGAATTCTCATACCAGACTGAAACGACAAGAAAACGCTCGACGTTTCCGACAACTTCAACACTTACTAGATACTTAATACTCAATACTTACTTAGTTACAAATAAAATCATTCATAATGACCTTATTTTTTCTGATTTCGCCCAATCCAGATATCTATCCGTCCATAATAAACTTCATAACCGTCTCTTGTTTCTAACCTTGCTTCCTCTTCAATTCCTGATAACCCTCCGAGGCCTCTGAAAAGAAGATGGCCTTTCGATCTCCTAATGTAGACATGTTATTAGAGTGCTACCAATTGGTATTTTCTTAAGATGTGTTTAATTTCATTATATCCATTGTGCGAATTTACAACATGATTTTTCTTTTTTTTACAGTTGTAAATATTTGATAAGATTGTCTTTCACAAGTTCACAACTATTCCATTCCAAGATGGGGTCTATCACTATCTTTATTGACAATGCCTTTGATGTATTGTCAAGTTAATTTTATTGATTTAGTTGGATTTTAATATGTTTATGTCAATAAAATGTACCTATACATTCTATTACACTTTTAATAAATAGCAATAAGTTAATAGATAACTAACTGCAAGTCTCATGCGAGACTCTTGCGCAAGATTAAGGACTAGACTTCGTCTTGCATTTAGGCAACACTAATTATAACAATAAAATTTAAAAAAAGATTTGATCGGAAGAGATTCGAGGAGTTTTAGGAAGGATATGGTTGGTTTGGGGAGGATTCACAAATATTTTAGTATAATTATTGTTCGTTTGAAACAACCCTGGGGGGAAAAATACTGGAAAATTCTGTGAAAACTATAGAAGAGAAAAACTGAGGTGAGGTTCGTTAGGCGATGTAATTGGAAGGCCGCAGCTCCGTGGAAATAATGATCCCAACTTGTTTGTTCATAACTTACCTTAGCAGTTCTATAGCTAAACTACAAACGTCGATCTACACTAAAAATAATTAATTAATATAGCATAGGCTTTTAAATATTTGTTAATTTTTTAATGCTAAATAGCAATTTCAAAACAAGAGCATTAATTGCTTTCATTAGAAGAAGTTGGTAAGGGTTAACATTTAAAGTTACATAAATGCCAACATTTCACCTTCATTACTATTATAATTGTAAGTTATCTACTAATAAATAAATACAAAAAATGAATGAAAAGTACGCTATGTAATGTATCATTTGTTTTAGATTTAAAATGATAACTAGCATAGATCTAACAAGAGAAGTAGTTGTAGGAATTACGTATGCAGAGTCACGAATTTCATTGAAACTTTTTTTTAACTCTTAAATATGAAGTTGTATGAAATGAAAAAATATATATATATATATATTTTTTTTTAATCAAATTTTATGGGATTTGAGTTCTGCCAATGGGTAGTTTCTCTTCATGTTGTACATGTCATGTTACCAATGTCACATTTACTTATTGTATTTTCTATGTAATACAGTTATAACTTTCATTAAAATAATAAAATTTAAAAAAATTATGGGAGGATGTTGAAGTCAATATTACTTCAACCGTTGGGAAGATAAATTATTTCCCTTCAAAACTGTATTAAAAACTTAGATTTTACGCCTTTATGAGGAACAAATAATGGAAAACTCTTCAAACGTTATGATTTGTTATCTTCAAGCCTAATTTATTTGCGCGTGACTGGCTTGTGCCATTTTAAGTACATTATATACGCTGTAAGTTCATCCGAACTTTCATGTGTATAAGTGGAGCCATGTCAAAGGTCGAAATTTTGGGCAAAGTAAAAGAGAAAATTCGTATTTAAGGCTTTTTCGAGATGCAAAATACAAATCTCAACCTTGGTTTTCCTTATGTAAAAAATAAATATATAAATCCCTTTGTATGTTAAAGCTAACGTTATTTTTTCCTTATTCTCCAATTTGATTTTTTTAAATAAATAAAACATACATATTACAAGATGATATTCAAGAGGTGTAAATGTTTTGTATACAAAACAGTTAAGGAAAATATGAGTTTCAATTTTGTGCTACGTGAGTTCTCACTCAGCCTGCCATCTTGTTGTGGGTGAGCCATAGCCACAAATGGATTTATCAGCAATAACTATGAAAACCGAGAATAAGAAAATAAAATCTATCTTACTACTCGAGGTCATGTGAATAAGCAAAAGAATAATGGCCAGGAAGATGTTTATTCGGTCGAAACCGCAATGGAAAATATTTACTGCAACAATAAGACAGTTCTATGATTCGTTTTTTAAAACTGTAATTGACGAACAAAAATAGTTTCAGAAGAAGTTAGTTGGAGTAGTCAAAAAATATTATTTTATATAACAGTATTTTTTTACCGTATCCTCGACTAACTTCTGAAATTAGAATCTACGGTCAACCATCTGCGTATAATTATGAATTCACCAGTCGCCATACTGTCTTCTGCAGTGCCAGACGGAATGCCCTGAAGATGGCCTACAACGCAGGTCGAAACGTTGGACAATGCAATAAAAATACTATTATATAATATAGTATTTTTTGACAAACTCCCGAACTAACTTTTTCTGAAATTAGAACCTACGATCTGCATACCAATATGAATAGGAATGATGTATTTATATTTGATATTTTTGGATTTTAAATTCGCTCCGCAATATACAATAGGAAACTGATATTC
Source organism: Nezara viridula (assembly GCA_928085145.1). Lineage (NCBI taxonomy): Eukaryota > Metazoa > Arthropoda > Insecta > Hemiptera > Pentatomidae > Nezara > Nezara viridula. Next base: position 74,725,540 of record OV725082.1, read on the forward strand.
TATTCAGTTTTTTTAATGTAAATTTATTCCTATCCAAACCACTGTTAACATTTAAAATTTTGTAGGACGGGCATATATCTTATATAACATTCTTTCATTCGGCTTTGTAGTTAATTAAAGACATGAAAGTTTTGGGACATATTGTGACGTCAGTCCCATTATTATATATTTTATACAATTACTGTGAGTATAGCAAAGAAATATGACCAAATAAAAGTAGTGGGTATACTTAACGTGTCAATAAAATACAAAACCCATAAAATAACAAACACATCTGAATAAAAAAAAAAAATCGAAAGCAAAAAGTTCGAATAGACCTTTTTTCCCTACGAATGTGAAGGTTATTTTCCAATTTTCAAAAGATGGTAAAAAAAAAGTGTACAACAAAATGATAGTAGAAATGATATAGAAAGGAAATTGATCAATTTTGTAAGAAATGGGAAACCATTAAATTATAAAAATTGAGTCGTGACGAATACACAACTCCTCGTCTCGGGGAACCGCATTATGCTCGCTCCTGTTGGTTTTATTTGCCCCAGTCCACTTCAATCTTCTTTCGATTCCCGCCGAGGTGAAGCAATTACTTTAGGGGCCCTAGGAGTTCCTTATGCCTAACTCCATTCCAGGATGCATCGGATTTATCAACTAATGCTTTATCTAATTCAGATGGTTTTTGTACATTAGGGAACTTGAAGAATAAATGATTATTTCGAATAGCCTATGTTACCGGTGGAATATAGCAAAAGTTAAACTTCCACCCAACTTAAAGGTTTGGGGAACGGTCATCTATGGCAACTTTAGGATACAAGCCGATTATTTCGAGATTTAATTTAGGCTCTTTTCTATTTTAAGCACGCCAGTATCTCAGAAATCGAAAATCGTACCTGTATCCGGTAAGCCAGGGGAAAAATGTTATCTTCTTTGCAATGAGCTATTACTCAAAACTGTATCTTAACGTGAAGCCGTGTTAGAGAGGTGAATAGAGAAAAATAGTGTAGAAAACCAACTGATAATGAGTATTATTAAAGATAAGAACTAAAATATTTTAGAAACTAAAAATCTTACTTGCATACTTTAAGCGAGGGAAATGTTCATCATTTCATCCTATTTGTAGTGACCTATTAAAAATTGTTTGCTAATGCAACGCCGTGTTAGAGAGGCGAAAAGGGAAAAATAGTATCGAAAACCAAATGATAACAGGTTTTATTGAAGATATGGATTAAAATATTTCAGAAACTAAAAATCAGACCTACATACTGTAAGCAAGAGATATCTTCAACATGTCACAATCTTTGTAAGGAGTTATTATTCAAAATAGTATTTTAACGCAAAGCCGTGTTACAGAGACGAAAAGAGAAACAGATAGCGTCACTGCTGTGCTTAAACTAGAAAAGAACCTTCATTTACAGTGCGCTCGAAGTGATGTTGAAATCAGCCGCTTTCTTGGGATATCGACTTGGAATTAGTCATGATTTTTTTTTATTATATCTAATTAACGTTATTATGCATACCATTCGATTTATTTCAGTAAAAATAAACGAATGTAACATTATTATAAAAAACATCAATAAAGCTTATAATACAAACTATATTATTCAATACAGCAATAATTTTAATAAATTATTATTTGCCATAAACATAACCTTCAAAATATACACATGAAAGAATCGTTATAAACATCGAATTAGATAATCGAATTCTGATGACATTCGGCGGTAATTAATTGAATTTTCCAATAAATGAGATTAATTTATATTATTTTAATAAAAGCTACCCCTGCATATTAATTATGAAGTTATAATAGTGAGAAACTGGCTAACTAATCAATATGAAACAAGGATCAGTTTATGGTGTGCAACGTATTCATTAGTAAGATAGCATTAATTAAAACTAATCGATTCATTTTTTATAAAGCATTACTATTTAATATTTGAATTCATGCAGTCAAATAACGAACAAAAACAAAATTGTGGAAGTAGGTTATACGATTTATTTTAAATAAATAAAGTATTCAAGTACCTAAATGTGAACAATAATGTAAGTGGGCTTGAGCCTGGCAGCAACGCTGTTCCTCATGGTCGATACGAACCAGACCAAGAGGAACATGAAGGTGAGGATGCACATCCCGATGACTGCGAAGGACAGCGCGTCCATCGGCTGGCTCCAGTCCAGGATCTTGTAGACGTAGGGGTTCCCCTTAGCGTTGGTGCCCCCGCCGTAATGGTAGGCCACCGTGAACATGGTGTACACCGAGCCGAAGCAGAGCGGGTACGCGATGTCCAGCAGGTAGACGGGGTGCGCCACCAACAGCAGGTCCAGCATCATCACCACCGAGTTGATGCCGTGGGAGGTGATCTTCGCCAGGGTCAGCTGGTTGGCGCCGCGCTCGTAGATGAAGACCCAATACACGAAGGACACGCCGAGAGCTAGGGCCACGGAGGTGGCGTGGTGCGCGCCGTACAAGGATACCAACTGCGGGGAGATGGTCCTGTGGGGCTCGGTGGAGCGGTAGCCCATGGTGACTATGGTGGCGCCGATGGCGGCCTGGTAGAGGTGGAAGCACTGCGCCCAAGTGGTCATGTAGATGTAGCACTTGAGGAGGTAGTGGACGGGGCAGGTGGCGAGGGACAGGACGAGGCAGAGCAGCAGCACTGCTAGGTGGGCCCACCTGTAGAGGAGGTAGCACCTGCTGGGCTGCTCCGAGCAGCTCTCCCATTGGCTCTTCAGGTACAGGTGCAGCTCGCTCCGCCTGCTCCACCTCGGCCGCACTCGGGGGTACTCGTCTTCCTCTTCGACGCTGAAGTTGGAGAAGCAGTCCTCCTTCAGGATCTTGATCGGCAGCTGCAGGGGTCTTGTCAGGGAGTCGTTCATGTGGATTATAATAAGGTCAAAATTATAGCGACATAACCTACTTTTCTCCGATAACTAAGATAGATAGAACTTTTAGGCAACATGTAATGATACAGCGGTAACCTCTCGATTGACAAATCATATGTTATAAATGCCTTACTAGCTCCAAGCTGCATGTGAACAAACGATGGATCGATTCTTCGACATGTAATTTACTTTCAATTTACCTTACCATACTGTTATATGTTTCATAAAAAAAATCAGCAACTCATAAATAATTGTGATAGCGCTGAGGTGAGTACAACGATATTTGCTAGTCCTCTAAAATCTTAAGCGGTTTTTGACGCTAACGAACGACCTGCGGTTTCCGCTCTGTAGGCTGCTTTATCTCTCCTTCCGTTCATTTGTTCTCCTCTCTCTGAATTTATTGCCCTCCACGCTCGGTGAACGTTTCGAAACAAATTTAAAACTAGAGATGAGATACCAGTATAAAGACAAAAATGCAAATGTAAAATTTAAAAAAATCAAAAATACGATGTTGATAATGATTCTGATATGATAATATTTGTTAAATAAATCAGTTCATGATATTCATATCTTTCAGGAAAAGACGATGATAATAATTATAATAATGGAAAATCTGACTTTATAGAAAGATAGTTTTTAGCAGTTCACAGAGCAAATTGGCTTATAAATATTTTTAAGATATTGACCAGCTTAATAAATATGAAAAAGAAGAAAATTTTTATTTAATTAATTATAAAAAAATAAATTTTAAATTCGAATCTTCGTAAAGTATGCCATGAGAAAGTTAATTGAAAGGATTGCAATATTACTGAAAGATATGCCTTCAAGGTCTTAGAAAACTTTGCTTATTCAAAGGATTGGCATTACTTATCTTGTAGTCACTGTAATAGTAACTCAACATTAATATTGTTCGGACGAATAATAATCAGCTATAAGCAGCAAATTTAATTTATATATTTTTTTATTCATTTTATATTTCATATAACTTATAACGCCGGTGGTTTGAAAAAACTTGGCATTCAAAAAACATAATTGTTTTCTATGAGATAGTCAATGGCAGGAATAATTCATTTCCTCTTTTTACTCAGGGGTGAAACCATCACATCCATAATATACTGCAGTCATATTTACACACTGCATCAAAATTTCTCAAAAAAAAACAAAAAAAAAAAAACAACCTGCATTGGTTAATCGGAAGAGAAATATTAAACTCTTATACAATGCCAGAATTCATGTTTCACGACAGTGAAGAAGCTAAACGAGCTGTGTTTAAAAATCATTCTACACCCGCCTTATTCGCCAGACTTATCTCCCACAGATTTCCATTTGTTTAGAAATTTGGACAACTTCCTTAAAAATAAAATTTTGAAAAGTGATTCTCAGCTACGTATTTTACTGACTTCATTTCTTCACAAAATCCTAAAATTTCAGATATGGAATCGAAAAGTTTAATAACACCACGCTAGGGTAAATATAAAAAAAAAAAAAAATAGATTTCATAAAGTTGTTTTACTAAATAACCTTTCCTGTGAAAACTGACATTTCATATGAGACGAGTCAATATTATAGTATAAATATAGAAGCAGATAATCTAATTTATTTATATGTGGTAGTGAGAAACTACAATATCTCCAAGAAATAGATCTTGGGTGGCGATCCATGTAGAACGAGAGCCCTCCGAACAAATTAAAGTAAATTTTAAAAAATCAGTAAACCACCTCGAACTGCCTTTTCGTAGAAAAATACAAACTTAACACATTCTTACCTGATAAGCAAACAGCCTACACCAAAATACCAACACTGATATAGTACTCTCACAGTCAGCCACATTTTTCAAGAGTGTCCCTATAATGTATCAATTTGACCAAATCGGAACTCATACCAAAACTATCAGATATTTTAAATGAAAGGTCGGTGATAAATTTAAATTTTAGTTGTCTCTTATATATATATTTATTTATTCTTTTGTTTCCCAAAAAAAGAGTACACAGCCGTTCACGACCCCTTTATGGCTCTAAGCCCTAAAAAGCAACAACTAAAATATCTCTATAACGCCTCACGTTTGTCAGATCTTTTAAGAATACATATTCCAAGTTCTTTCATTAAGCTATACTGTTTGATCACATTAACAGAATGTGAAACCAGCTTCGAACCTGGTTGTTCCCAAAAACTATTCCCCTAAGTTTGAATAAACAGATGACAAATAATGGAGATACATTATATATATATAATCTTGGACCTCTTGGAGCAGGTGGGTGCTGTCTGACCGTCAGCTGGTCAGTCAGCTGTGTCCCAACCTATCTAATGTCACTAATATATATATATATATATATATATATATATATATATATATATATATATATATATATATATATATATATATATATATTATATATTAGTGATATATATACATATATATATATTAGTGACATATGATAGGTTGGGACACAGCTGACTGACCAGCTGACGGTCAGACAGCACCCACCTGCTCCAAGAGGTCGTAACTTCAAATGCCTACTCCATCATTCTCCCTTGCTTTTTTTTTCCTTCTTTTTTTTAACCCTTTAGATAAATAGCCCTAGGAGGTAAATATATCCTCGAGGACAGGATAATCAATAAAACAGAATAAACAACTAAGTCAAAGATTTGTATTTACTTTAAAGTACATATTTTATCAGAATATAGCTGTGTAAAACCATACAAGCTAATTATCAATTAATATAAAATATATATATTTTTTAAATGAAACACTATTTATTTATTTATTAAATGACCAATTAAATTATAGTAAACCACATCTATTAAACCTGAAATAATTGTTTATATGGTCATAACGCGTCTCCTTATATAAAGGACTAGAGTAGGAAAAAAATAACTTGAATAATTTTAACTTTCTTTCAAGTTTTTTATTTTTATCTTACTCCACCATAAATTCTTTATTGAGTAATATTACATTTTGTTACAATGAAGAACATTAGTAATAGTAATAAACCATACTGTATGGACAATAAATACAAATAAATAAATAAATAAATAATAAATTAAACGGCAAAATAATAAAATTAAAGGTAAATGTATATGAATAAAAAATAACTAAACTAATCAAAATAACAACTTGAATACAGGTATTCTTGCTTATAAGTTAAATATATATATATATATATATATATATATATATATATATTTAACTTATAAGCAAGTATACCTGTATTCAAGTTATTACAGGTATAATTATATATATATATATATATATATATATATATATATATATATATATATATATATATATATATATATATATATAATTCTAACGTTTAGAAATTTATAAAGTTGTGTTCTAAAAGTCCAAGTTGATTTAAGTAAACAGTCGTATATTAATATTGTTTTAAATTATTTGCTCCGAGCCGTCATATCAGTTATTCTGCCCTTCTTCTCTAGAGGGACAAATTATATTTCTGACATTTCGTCCTCACCAGGGAATATCTTCCTTCATCTGTCACTGCTGATATTTTCCGGAAAAAAGAAAGATACATCGGGAAGATAAAAATAATACTTCTTCCCTGAAATGAATAAATGGATTTTTTCTTTTTTCATAATTTTTGGTTTATCAAGGTTAAAAATAAAATATATGAAATTACATTTAGGTCCCACAGAAATTTTGTTTCCCTTTAATCATAATAATTTTCAGAAGTTAAGATTCATAGTTTTTTCCTATATCGAGTTTAATAAAAATGGCAAAAGCTATTTTCGAAGATATTGTTAACATTTGTAAAATGTAGGGCATAAAGTAACATTTTCGGTTTGCTAATTTTGACGAAAAAGGTGCAATAACATCAATGGCACACTTTAAATACCCCAAGTTTTGTACGACTTATCGTTTTTTGATCAAAACTGGTCACACACACGATTTTCTGAGATTAGAATACCATGTATAGACTTAAGTAAGGATATTGCGACAATATAAATTTTTAAACCATTGAAATACAAACTCAAATATAATTAGATCTAGTGCAATTATCCGATTTCACAAATGGAAAACTCATCAATGCCCTAAATGATTCAAGGTTATCAAATGTCACTTGATGACTTTTTCATCAAACCCATAATATATTTGTTAAATATCTCAACAATTTAATTTTGGTATAGATATAATTCCATATTGACGATATATAGGTAGATGATATATTTGTAATATTGGTATGATGGTTGACTGTAGTGAATAATTGAAGTTTGTTGGAGTGTTCAGTTAAAGATAAGAAAAATAAATATAATTTATTTATTTCTTACTGAATATTCCAAACAACTTCTCTCCAATTATTCACTACAGTCAACCATCATACCAATACTAAAAAATATATTTACCTATATATCGTCAATATAGAAATATATCTGTACCAAAATTAAATTGTTGATAAACAAATATATTATGGGTTTGCTGAAAAAGTCATTATGTGATTTTTCATAACCTTAAATAACTATTATGAATCTGCATATACGGGGCTGTCTTACGGGAAATTCTCACGAGTCCAGCCCTGAAGAAGACCTGATCTTTTGGCTGAAACTTCGCTAATATAAGAGTTAATGTCATTTATTTATTTTTAATTTATTTATTTCTGACTAAACACCCGAAACAACTTCTCTTTAGATATATTTGATTCGATATTACACTAATGTCGATATGAAAGACCGATATCGATAAGCAGCAACCAGGGACTGAGGGTACCTTATAATTGGTATTTCCGTTGAAAACTTCTATTCAATTTTTGAAGATCGTACTACTTTCCTTTCCTATATATTTTATTTATGGGTAGGTGAAAGTAAAAAAAATACGTATATATATATATATATATATATATATATATATATATATATATTGCAATTACTAATATGAATAATTTACTGCCAAAATATCCTTTGAAATGATCCTGCGTCATCAGGTTTTAGGAAGAGTTGTCAGTTTTCCAGCTGACAGGGCCATTTCCTGGCGGAAGAAGTGACATCCATTCCCCTTTGAGGTGGACATCCAACTTGTCAGCAGTCCTTTGGGACAGAATGGAGTGGCCCTAAAGGTATTCGCATTGCATACTTGCGCCTCATCGCGAGGAGTAATGTAGCAAAGAGGTCCTCTGAGAGGGGATGAAACGGCATGTCCGCGGATCTGTGTCAGGATCCCTTTGGCAACTCTTGCGCATTTTTGTCGGCGGCTGCCAACGGAAATAGTTTTGTTCCGGCAGACCGCATTCCACAGCCCGCAGTGTAAGTGGAAGTATGCCGGCTATTGTATAGCTGTCAGTCAGAAATACGATATGAATGTTCCTTACTGTTTTTAGACGAGTGGTAAAATGTTTTCATTACATCACACATATTTATAGACAAAGTGGAAAATAATTCTCTATTATTTGTTTAAGCATTTGTGTGCTTAACTATTAAAGTACACAAATGCTTAAACAAATATTAATTTTGATTAGTTTATTTTTTTTTAATTTTAAACACATTTACTTTTAGTAGTATTATTTTGCTGCTTATTCATTAATATTTGTTGTACATAGAATGTGAATGAGCTACTTTTCTATCGCTACAACCATTGTTCACAGAGGTGACAGATTGTAATACTTCTCAATAATAATAATAATAAGGCTTAGCGAACCCGAAGATTCGATGCCGACACCACCAATCGCTTGTTACACACCTCCCTCCACCGTTCGCCGTCCAAACCCAGTCCCTTCAGATCGGCTTTAATGCAATCCTCCCATCTTCGCTTCGGTCTACCCCTCGGACGCTTACCATTCGGCACAGCAAATATTAACCTTTTAGGAATTCTCTCGTTACTAAGCCCAACAACTTTACAAGCCCATTTGATTCGCCGCGATGAAATTACCTCAATTATATTACCCGGATACATCTCACGCAATTCGGCGTTGTGTAACCGTCTGAACTCTCCGGTTAACTCATCATTTTTCGGTCCGAATATTCTACGCAATACTTTATTTTCAAAAACCTTAAGACGCTGCTCATCCCTTAATGTAAGCGGCCAAGTTTCGCATCCATAAAGAACTGTAGGTAAGATAATTGTTTTATAGATTCTAATTTTTAAGTTTCGGGACAAGAGGCTACTACTAATACTTCTCAATACAGTATTAAATAAAAAAATATATATACATACATGTATTTGTTTAAACAGCGCATAAAGAATCTTTTCCATTAAATAGATCCCTTTCTATCAAATTATTACCATCCGACTAAAACGTCGTTTCTATTTTATCGTAACCTCAATCGTTTTTATTTGCGAAAATTCTCGGAAATGAGGTGTTTTTAATCTGGAGATTGGTAAATTTTGTTTATTTAATACTTTTTTTTTTAGATATATTACAATCTGTCACATCCAAGGACAATAGTAATAGTGATAAAAGAGTAGCTCATTCACGCTATGAAAACAATAAATAAACAGCAAAATAATACAAAAATTAAATGTATATTAACTAAAATAAACTAAACTAACAAAAATAAACTAAATATTTACATAATGAATTTACTCAAGATATCCGAGCCAAGCATTTCCTTCCACTCGTGGAAAGGCAGGACTCTAAGAGGTCCCAGCGCCTCTTACTGAGCCCCATTACTGGTATTTTAATATTAAAAACTCATAAACACCCAGTTGCTTTTCTCTTTTATCGTACGATAATTTGACCACAAAAACCAATAAAAAATGTGGCCGACATAAATATTACACCATTTGGCATACCTGCGAGTAAATAATTTAGTTATTTCGACATGTTAGGGCAGAAGTCTCGAAAAACAGTCCCATCTTTTTGCAGACCACTTTATCTAATATATCTTATGTTATCTTAATTTATCTATTATTATAATGTAAAGTTGTCACTAAAGCAACAAAGAAGCAAACTTTAACGAAAAAAATACAAGATACCTAGTAAACTTGTTTAATTTAATACTAAAAACTCACGAACAACCATTTTCTTTCCTCTTGTATTGTAAGATATTTTGATCATAAAATCCAGAAAAAGTGTGGCTGACAAAAATATTAGGCCAGTCATATCATCGGTCATATCTATGAATTTATAATCTAATTATTTTGACATGTTGGGGTGGAGGTTGCGGAAAACAGCCCATTATTTTTGCAGGCCACCTATTTTTATTATAATGCAATGATACCAACTAAAAAGTGCACTAAATCAACAAAGAATCTAACTTTGAAAAGATAAGCGAACGAAAGAAATACAAAATACCATGTCGAACCTGCATACTCCCAAGCGACGAAGATCACTTTTGAACTGAAAATATCGATTAATAATACCTCTTCTGTCCCAAAGAGATAAGAAAGAAGAAAGCAAATAAGAGATTTTGCCAAGCCCGTGTTTAAAAATAACGAACAATGAAATGAGGGTGTGTCCCCGTGCGTCAGAGCACGTTAATACAAGCGAGGAATATGGAAAAGTCAAGATGGCGAAGGGAAAGGCTGGCGAATCGACAAGGTCAGGTTCTCGTGGAAATGGAAATCCTCCATGCATCTTGAGGTCAAGGTCACTGCCAGGCAGAGCTCTCTCTCTCTCTCTCTCTAAAGTAAGGATGCTGGGAAAATATTGATATACCGAAACATCGATTTTTTATATATTGATATACCTATATTAAAATTTAAAAATCGAAAACCAACATTTAAAACAAAAAATTGAATATTTAATAGTTGACCGTTGCATTATAAAGGAAGAAGATGGTCCGGGGTTGCGGTCATAAATAGACTAAATAGTGGTAAAACTATTTTATTCAGTTCTAAGTGGAACTCCTAGCTGAACACACCTCTCTGAAGAAGACCTACAAAGTCGGGTCGAAACGTTGGCTATCAATAAAACAATTTACCACTATTTAGCCTATTTATGACCGCCATCACGGACAATCTCCTTCCTTAAAAAAAATATCTTAAAGGAGAGCCGCTTCATTAATTATAACATATAAACGAGATTATTTAAAAAAAAAATACCAGAGAAATATTAGTTTATTTATTTATTCTAATTATATAGCAATAAGTATTTTTTAATTTATAATGAAAATTTTAATTTCTTTTTAGGATTCAGTCATTTCAATTTTTTTTTTTTATGTTGAGCAGTCTTTTTAATAATAAATGTTAATATTTGTTTTAATTTTTCAGTAATTCATTTAATATTGATTTACATCTATCCTTTTTAATTATTGTTTTTGTTTAAGAAATTTAATTGATATTTCCTATTTTTACTTTTCGATTTCAAGTTTCTAGAAATCACTTTTTGTTTCCCTGAATCATGAGGAGTGGGATAAGTTCGGTGGTAAGGCACTGATCTTCCAATGCTCAAGGGACCAGATTCGAATCCCAGCTTATGGCTGAAAAAATATTATTCTGTTTCATGGGCAGAGGGGAGACCGCGAGGTCGGCAGACCCACTTGAGGCACACCCAGCCTCTAATAAAGTAGGTACCCTTAATTAAATAATTAGTTAAGGGGAAAAATCTGGCGGTTGAGCGTGATTGCAGTTAAATCCCTTCCTTACACAACCTTCTTGATCAATAAACAGTATTGACCCTTCATGGGTTGTAGTGGTACAGGTTTTTTTCTTGAGTCAAATGTTTTCAAATCTCGGATTCCTAACTTTTTCTATTTACTGGTGTGCTGATATCTACCAGACTACCTGACGGTTTGATTAACCATGTATTTTTATCAGTAATGTTTCGATGACTTTACCTGATACTAAGCTTACCAAATCAGATTTTTGCAAATTCAAGATTGTAAAGTGAATAGTCCTAAGGTATCATTTAAGTCCTGACATATTTTTTAGGTTAAATCTTTACAAGGATATGGTAAAATCAAAGCAATAGGAAAACCTTTTACGTAACTTAATGAAAAATGATGACTCTAATCCGATCTGAGTAGACCATCTTTGGATCAACATCCCATAAAGATGTTTATCTTCTTCAAAAGCAAATCCTGCAAACAATGCTCGCCTAGACTAAGACCTTTAAATCCCCAGTCACAACAAGATACCATCCCTTTAAAACCAGAGAACTATAAATAAGTATGCATGAGGAGGGATTGGTTAAAGTATCCATATTTATAGGCCTTTGGCCTGAGTCAGGCGAGTTATCTAAGGTGTGACCTTTTGAGCAGATACCTTACGTCATCCGCTGTATATTTTACAGGGCCCTTGAGTCACATCTGTCTGAATCATTGGGCACATCGCTGAGGATCTGGGGGAATACTTAACCGCAAGCACAGACGACGGTAAGGAGCCGCAAGATGGGGTCATAGAGGAAATAAGGAAAAGTCTAGGAGGTAAAGAAGAGTCTAAATTATACTTCCTAAAACACCAATTCCATTCAGGTACTTTCAGAATCTATGTAAATTTAAATCCTGAAACTCCAAACCGAAAATAGAAAACGGGTTTAGAAAAGCTTTGAAACAAAAAATAAATAAGGATAAAGCAGTGGCTGAGGAGGGTTAAATTATTACCTCGAAGCACATCCGGCAACCAACGATTTATATAAAATTTGGAAATAAATAGAATATCAGTACTTACAAACAGAATTTTCAAAAATCACTTTTATTGGCAAATTTCTTACCTGAAAGAAACAAAATAAATTATAAATAAAAATAACATACAACATATATTATGCAATCAATAATTTATATTAGTTAAAAATAAATATTTATATTAATTAAAAATTAATGTTTTTAATTAAACCTTAGAACCAATAATTGAAATAATGTGATGAACATCTGTTTCAAAGACATTTTAAAACTCGAACTAAGATACAAGCCCATTTAAAAACGGGGTTTCTCATCGTTTAATGTTTAAGGATTATAATTGTTTTTGGTAACGTCCAATGAAAACTTCTAAAGTACTTCTGTATAATATATGACCGTAATTAAGTTCTAAAACATTGTATTATTTTTTTCTTAAAAGTAGGAGTAATTATTAATAGATGATAAGATCAATTTTGTTTACATTTTTGATTTTTACGATTCTTCTATAAATACCAATAATATAATATAATTAACAATATTAATAAAGTAAAGTATAGCCATCCAATTTTCTAATAATTAAATTAATCAATTAACGATTATATAAATAATTAATTCCAATGTGATAAAGTTAAATTAATAATTCATTGACGGGAACATAGCCAGAACTTATTAATTTAACAAAGGACAAAACACCTTGAGTTTAAATAACCAAGTTCTTAATGAGCTGAAGGCTTGATAGAGAATACTGTAAAGAAAAGTGAAAGTTACTTTTATAATTATGCATACAAGTTAAAAAAAAGATTTTAATGAATGAAAAAGCTCAATGATTAAGGATTTGAATCATTTTTAATATATAGCTTAAAACGTTGCTAAAATAAAAGTATATGATTTTTAGTAGAGAAATTAGTATCACCTAACTATAAAATAACCTTTTTTCTAGAAAAAAAAATTATTCTAGCCATTGATTTAACCTAATTTTCTTAATAGGGTTTTCAAGAAAAAATCAAAACTTTTCAGGTTTTCTTTAAACATTGCTATTATTTATACTCCTTCACAAGAAAGTAGGACCTTAGGGTGAAATGTTTTGCTCACATCTTGACCCACTTATCTAAATAATGAACACGAATTCCCACACATTGAAAAGATGTTATCCAACAAAGTATAGTGAGTGGGGGAGAGGGGAGCGTTCACCCCGCGCGATATCTATACACGAAATAAAATAGAAAAATGCTAACTGTAACTACAACCGTAAAGCAAAAAAAAAAAAAAAAGGACTCTAGGAATTCTTTAGCAGTGTAACTTCGCGAAACCTTGGCTGGTCGGACAAAGTGTTTTTGTGGCATTCACCGACGCCTAGCGCCAATATAGGCGACACGCCCACGCAACGCGATTCTTCAACATCTTCACAAAAACCCTCTTCAGGAAATCATTTATGCAGGCGTTCGGTCCACCCTGTCGAATCGGGAGTTAGAATGATCTAAGCGTGAAGGAATCTAGGAAAATCTTAAATAGAAAATTAACTTTCTACAATTTATTGTTAGTTCTGAAAAGGAGATTTTCAAATCCAAGATAATAATTTCCACTGTGCTGTCCTTATACCTGGAGTATTCACATGGCTCACTCTTAAAGCCGACCGGAAACACCTGAAAAGCAGCAGCATCCTGTTGGAGTTTCGTGAGCCCCCGTACATCTCGGTTCTTAGGAATGCTATATTGAGGCCGTACGGATGAAAGGATCCATTGCAGAGGTTGGCGTGATCTCTCCAGTAGGGGATCAAACAGCTCCGGAAGAAAATAACTGCGAAACCAAAGACTAAGCTGCTCATATAAGCAGGATTAAGATGAAGAGAGGTACACAACATTATTAGAGCCACTTAGGAAATTGCCGCATCAATGTCTTCATCTCAAGCAACTGTTTGAGAGGTCTGGAATCTGAGTCTTACATACGTGAACAATCGCAAATAAATAATGACAATGGGAAGATGTTTTAGATAAAAGATGGAATTAATTATACGATAACAAGGGTAGGCTACAGTCAGTCTGTTACTGATTTCAACCAAATTATTTTTTTGGAGATAGTACATCGAAAAATATTGGACACTGGTAACAGCGTTCGTTCCAATGAGCACTAGGAGTCCAAGGAGAAAATATATTTTAAATAATTTCAAACAAAATATATGTTATTTATTTTTGAGTTTGCTTTGCTAGGAGTTTTAGGTTACTTTATATCAATCAATTTATTTTTTTGTGCATATTAAGAAAAAGATATTGACTGTTGAATTCAATGAGTCATAATGTTTTATAATTTACAAAACCAAAAGGAGTTTCCAGTATTGTAGGATAGATAAATTTTTCTTATGAAAAAGTATGTTAACTATTAACGTATTAAAAAAAAAAAAACTATTCCTCCATGATGGCTCTAGGATAAATAAATCAACTTATATAATTTGATAAGAAATTTTCTTTTTTAATTAAATAGAAAATAAATAAAAAAAAAATTATTTAATTCATAGAGATCTCTGGCGAAACCTTGAACCTTTTGCTCCGTAAATTCAATAATAATAATAATAAATACTAATGAACTATGTCAAATAATGGATTATTTAAAATTTTGATTACTAACCTCTTCCATTTTTATTCGGATTCACGATTATCCACAAAATCTAGAGTAGACACCAAGTCGAATAAGTCGCTTTAACATGTTTCGTAACAACGCGCTGTTAATATTGCTTATGGTTTCAATTAGTGGTAAATGGAGAATCAATATTTATATACGACTTGGCATTGGAACATACAGTCGCGATAGTGGCAGCGGGACAATGGCCGAACAATTTGGACCAGAGTCACGTAGGGCATGACCAGTTGGGACACTCATAAAGCTGATCTGGGGCAAGAGGTTTCCCTGACCCCGCGATCAGGTCAGGAGTCCCGGCGACCGAATGGTGGTTACGGTGGACCGAATTAGGGAGCAGCAAAATAGAAAGAAACGTTATAAAACTTATGATTACCCTCTTTATTTCTTCATAACCGCTATTGCGACACGTTGATTGAGCAAGAAATTTATTTGGCTGTTTTAAGTCTTTTGGCCAGTGAGTAAAAATTGGACTCATTCCAAATTACGAATGACGAACATCTGTATATTTTGTTTAATATTTGATAATTGACCGTTGCGTTATAAAGGAAGGGATGGTCCGGGGTGGCGGTCATAAATAGACTAAATAGTGGATAAACTACTTTATTAAACTATTTTATATATATATATATATATATATATATATATAAATTTAATATTTCATAGATATAGTATTTTTTCCCTTGTATCCATCCATACCTTCAAATGTTAGATACTTTAATTTTCTAGGTTTTTTCCCCTCATTCCCAAACAAGTCAGCAAATTCCCCAATATCTGCCCTTACACTGGTTTTCCAGTTCTAAGTGAAACTCCTAGCTGAACACACACACCTGTAAGTCTCTAATTTTATTTTCTTGTTTGTTTAATTTTTTGGTTTTATTTTTTCTTTTCTTTCTCCACATTACTTTATATCTATTATTTCATTTTATATCCTTTTTCCTTTCCTTTCAATCTCTCCTGTAGATCTGTAGAAGTATATTTATATCTGCATTTATTATATATTGCACTACAATAATCGTTGCTATATATTTACTTCAGTTTAGGATCTTATTACTTAGCTTACTCTGTTTATATGTTATATTACTCTGTTTATAATTTTAATAAGCTTATTCACATTGTTCATAATTTTTTGTCTAAATATTATGTAACCACAATTCTCTATCTTTTTGTATCTTGTCCGTTCTAGCCCTGAAGAAGACCTGCAAAGTCGGGTCGAAACGTTGGCTTTTAATAAAATAGTTTTACCACTATTTAGCCTATTTATGACCGCCACTCCGGACCATCTCCTTCCTTTATCTGGATATTTTGATTTTTTTTATATTTGAATAAATATAAAAATATAACTGAATTAAAATACTTTAAAATTTAATGGAGAAGAAATATTCGCTGAAGAGAAGTAATTTAGTTGATTCAACCACAGTAACATAAATACAAATTTTAAAAAAATATATATTTCGACTAAAGTTTCAGCCTGAGTTTAAGGCCTTCGTCAGGAGTAAGGAGAACGTCGACTTAGTGTGGTCTCAACCCAAAAAAATAACAGCATCCTTAACTACAAATTTTAAAAATATGATGTAATTAAGTGTTCAAAAATAAAACTGAAGAATATAGAATCTCGCCGGATTTGAGACCTTGAATATTGTCACAGAAATTTAAGACTCACGTTAACGAATCCGTTCACTAAAGATTGAAACGTTATTCTCGAGAACGAACGCAGAGGGAGTGCGTACGCCTTGACCCACTTAATGTCGGTAACACGATAAGTCCTGTTACACACTTGAGCTACATACCGAGAACTTTACTCTTCACCTAAATAGCAAATAAGGTTATCGTTTATATATATATATATATATTATTTTTTTTTAAATAAATAAATATTGTATTCTCCCTCATTAATTACAATGGTAATATTGATGAAAAAGCACATTAAGATATCATATTTAAGAAAAATATAAATTAGTTAAATAATAACAATATAAAAAAATAAGGACGAAATAAAATTGTAAAGAGATAAATAAAATAGTGAATATCATGTCAAAAAGCACGCTTTGAAATCGATTCTTCTGAACAATTGATATTTTAAAATTTCAGACTTTAGTAGTGTGTAATTATTTTGTGTGAAAACCGTCACTCAAGAAACGGTCACAGAGGTTTAGATAATTGATATAATTTATCATGAATAAATTGCCTAATTATAATTTATAATTTCTTTAAATTGAACAAAAAACAATAAAATAAAAAAGGTTATATAGAAGCTGATTCAAAATAAGAACTATTTTTTCATGTTAAACCCAGGTAGAAATTAATTTATTATACTTACATAATACAAAATATGTATTTATTGCAATAAAAGGAGTATCATATAATTAATTCACTTATCTCAAACATTAGGTTTATCTATTTTCTTTGTATATAGGTATGTGTGTGCTCTTTATTTATTTATTTTTAGGTTATTTTATTTATTTATTTTTAGGTATTTATTGTATATATATTTTTTTTCTGTATAATTTATTTTTTTATTGTATATACAGTATGAATGTGATCTCAGAGCACTATTATAAATGACCTTTGAGACAGATTGTAATATTTTCAATAAATGAGTTAAAATATATATATATTATCACTCTGCATCTACGATTCAAAATATTGTGTGCACAGATTTTTTCTAAAATCTTCAGCTTCCCAACGTTATTATGATATATTGATACTTCTAAGTCGTATAATTTGTTGCTAATCTATGGAAATATGTCTCTTCTTTTAACTCTTTAGATATTGATCGAATTTTTTCATAGTTTAAATTCATCCATTTCTATTATTATCAACAATAACAGCGTTATTATTTCAAATTAAAGGTATTTTGGGAAAAGCATTTTGAAAATTCAGCATATGTCATGTAAGACTATTTCAATGAGAATAAAACATACCTGATATTAATGGCCATTTAATTGTGACGTATTTTAAATAAGTAATTTTATTATTGTAAAACATATTGAAGACTATTATTAGAAAATTTTCGCTTTAATACCTTCCTTTACAATATGTTTCATACTAAGGTAAGTGAAAGTAAAAAAAATAAATGCGATAAACAGTTAGAGATCGCTAGAGATCCGTGACTTCAGTAACAGGAGAAAAAAAAGAATAGAAAAACTCGCTGACCAATGAAAGAACTTCTAATAAATCCCGTAGCAGACGTGAGTGAAAGTTGCGACCATTAAAACTGTTAGGGAGCAAGCGATTGGTCAGTTACTAAACCCAACTCTACTCAATGACGGTACAGACCCACCTCTCCCGAGTTAATAAAAATTCAATGACTAACGATTTAATGGACATGCAATACAATTAAGGGCATACTACAACAAAGAACAACCAGAACAGTTTGATTAGTTTTCTGTCCAACTATATTTGAAATAGTGCAAAAGTATTTGATTTTCGAGGATTATAAAAATATTTAGACATCAGTATTTATATCTACTAATCTAAAGATACTGGGTATGACGCATGGGTAATAGCCTTGTTGACCCCAGTTTACCCAAACCAAGTAGCATATTCACTGCTCCATGCCAATAAACTCAGTTTTAAAAGCAATTTCCTCTAAAAGCCATTAGAACTCCCCGCTGCTCTATTACTTTTTTTTTAGTATGGAAACGATTTTTCCCACTCAAACTGACTCAGAGGTTCTCATGTGACAAGGGCGAACTAGATTGCGGTTTAGCAAGACTACCATAAATCATTATTTGCGGTCTGAATACAATACAGGCTATATTGAGGAAGATATGGCGTACCGACAAAAAACAACTTTGAGAAATATTAGAAAACTATATATAATATGGTGTAAGGTGAACCAGTTATGGACAGGGGGCCTAGTGGTGGACAGCTTTAAATGTAAATAATAAGCTTCTTGATTTAAAGGTTCCATCTTTTTTCTAGATTGAAGCTTAAATGCGATAAAATTTAAATTAAAATTAAAGTTTTTCTAGATTGCCCTCTATTGACAACTGTATGAATAAAGTTCCAAAAAGAAAATTTTGAAATGCTTATCATTGTTGTTTTTATAGTGCTCTTGTGATCAGTGTGTTTCATACCTTGTTGCTACTAACAGTTGTGCTAAGAGTTTTTTTTTTTTTAATTTTAATGAAATTTATAACTGTATTAGATTAAAAATACAACAGGTAAATGTGATATTGGTAACATGACATGTAAAATATGAAGAGAAACTACCCATTGGTAGAACTCCAATTAAAGTTCTATATTAGAAGATCCCGAGGCCATCTTCTTTTCAGACGCCTCGGAGGGTTATCAGAGATAGAGGGGAAGCAATGTTTGAAACAAGAGGGTTCGGATAGTTTTGCAGTTTGTTATGGAAGGATAGGAATCTGGATTGGGCCAAATCGGAAACATATGGAAGTTAAAGGTCTTTATGGATGATTTTGTTTGAGACAAAGTAAGGATCGTTGAGGATTTTACGAAGGATTTTGGATTGTAAGGATTGGATACGAGAGGAATTCGATGGTTTAGTGGAGCCCCAGAGCTCAATTCAGTAAGTCCAAATAGGTCTTATTATTGTCATATATATGAGTCGTTTGTAATTAAGTGAAAGCTTAGAGAGTTTGTCTAGTAAGTGTTGGAGTAGTCGGAAACGTTCTTGTCGTTTCAGTCTTGTATGAGGATTCCATGTGAGTCGCTTGTCGAGGTGGAGTCCTAGGTAACGGATTTTTTCAACTGGGATAAGTGAGGAATTGTTAAAGAATACTGTAGGACAGGAGGTCATAGGTTTGCGACGCAGGGTAAAGGTAATCTGATGGGATTTATTGGAGTTTATTTTCATCCTCCAGTTTTGACACCATTCTTCAAGATTTGTGATGTGTGATTGGAGAGTTTGGGATGCAATTGATGGATCGTTGTTAACTGACAGGATACATGTGTCATCAGCATAGGTAGTGATGACAGTGAAGGGATGGGTTGGAATGTCAGCTGTATAAACTGTTTAAAGGATAGGACCTAGGATACTACCTTGAGGAACACCAGCAAATTGAGATAAAAGAGATGAACAGGCATTTTTGTGATTTACTTTGAAGTATCTATCACTAAGGTAGGAACGGATAATGAGAAAGTATGTAGGTGGTAGGAATTTACGGAGTTTGTACATCAGTCCCGAATGCCACTCTATCAAACGCCTGTTCAACGTCGAGAAAGACTCCCGTGCAGTACATTCCGCGCTCCAATGCAGAGGAAACCACGTCTTCCACACGATGACATTGCTGAATAGTGGAGTGAGATGTACGGAATCCAAATTGGTGATCGGGGATTATGTTATTAGAATCTAGGATGGGATACAGGCGTTTTAAGATGAGTCTTTCTAGGATTACGCCCATAATGGGTAAAAGAGAGATAGGACGGTAAAAGGATGGGTATTCTGGCGGCTTTGTGGGTTTCGGTATCATTTTGACTACGGATAGTTTCCAAGAGTCAGGAAAATATGTGGTTCGGAGCACCGCATTATATATATAGTGCTAAGAGTAAGTTGAACATTTATCTTATTTCATGTTTATAATGTTATTTATAGTTAAATAAAGATTTTAATTTTTTTCTAATATGTCCATAACTGGTACCGATCCCTTGTCCATTACTAGAACAATGTAATATCGGAGTGTCCATCACCAGCGCAAAAACATATTTAATTTTCACCATCACAAAATTTTACAAAATGGTTACACTTGATTACTTTCAGTATCTAGAAAGTTACCCGTAATACAGATTAATCAGAGAAGAGGACATTATAGAACGATGTTGTATTTCTCCTTCCGCCATTGATAGTACCCCGAACTACCACACGAACGGGGATGACTGTTCCATTGACAGAAACCGCGGAGTTGATTACTCCAGGAAGCGCTATGGTCCGTTGCTATAAAGAAGAGATATCGGTACGCGAGGTGACAAGGCGAAATTTCTTCGGAGAGAATAGAAGAGAAGGTCCTGTCGCCATGAAGCGTGGGAGGACGTGGGCAGCAGAGAATGTCCTTGTACCTTAGCCCAGGAGGGACCGACTCGCGGGCGCCTGCCCCGAACAATGGTTCGGCTCTGCCACAGTATGCTAATATCTTACACGCTGCTTCCTCCTTTCCATCAATCTTACAATTCTCCCTCTATTCATCAAATCTGATGAAGGACTTTGTGCTTTTCACGCTAGTTGGAAAACCGACAGGACAATAGAATCAGAAAAAAACAACGACTAAGGTATGTGTTTTAGACCACACGATATAAATGAAAACATCAACATCAACAAGGTGAGATTAATAATATGAAAAATAAATTATAAATAGCTTATTATAAAGAGAATGAAATGCTGAACATTTCCCTCGCTTACAGTATGCAGATTCGATTTTTAGTTTCTGAGATATTTTAATCTAAATATTCAATAAAACTGGTTATAATTTGGTTTTCGACACTATTTGTTTTCCTTTTCGTCTCTCTAACACGGCGCCGCGTTAAGATACAACTTTGAATAATAGTTCATTATAATAAGGATGAAATGATAAACATTTCCCTCGCTAACAACATGCAGGTCCCATTTTTAGTTTCTGAGATATTTTAATTGCAATGCCGAAAATTTTCAATTAGCCGACTCCAGCCGATTTTACCCGAGCGTTACATTTCGGAAATCTGACGGCCCAATCTAATTCTCTCTTCAAAAGTGCAAAACGTGCCTAAAGAAGTGTTCACTACAAAAATAAACTTTTCAACAAGTAAGGACGTGAACATAACAACGAAGCTTGAAGATACATGGAGTCATATGCAAGTTAATCAGCAATCTAAGAATCTAAAAATATAAAATTCATAGATTATATTGAACAAAACCACTGGGTTCTTATTCCAAAAGGCCCAGGATCTAGTCAGGCAGTAGCAGTTTTATTATATTATTATTTATTCTATATCATCAGCCGTGAATCGACCCCAGCCTGGGTACACCCAACCTCTATAAGGTGAGTACCCTTAATTACCTGATTAATTACCTAATTAAGGGGTAAGTCAAATCTCTGAACAACCATTGGCCTAGAAACAGTATATTCTTACTAACAAATATTAAACAGAAGACCTTTCAAGGGATGTAGTTATTCAGATTTTTTTTTTTTTTTTTGCACAAAGCAACAAATAAAACTTTAGAATACTCAAAAGATGGAAATAAATGGTCGAAAAAATGAAAGCAAACGATGGCTCATTAGCTGATGTCAACGTCGCTGCATAAAAATAATGAGGCTGGAGAAAATGGGAGCAGCACTCAATCCAGGATAGATAACGAAGGAGAACATTTTAATGGCTTTTTGTCCTCCTTTCTATTCTTCGACAGGGAAAACAATATTTCGGAATAAAGGAAAAAAAAAGAGGAGTGGCGTCAATTGTGATGACAAATAATAATAGTGCCGTAACAAGATAAATGGGAACAACAGTTGACTAATGGTGGAACCTGTATGAATCACACGTCAGGAAGCAGAACACTCCTTGTCTTGCAAGTTATCGGATACTTGATACCATCTTGATTTGCCAAATAAACGGGGTAATAGTAAAATAGTCCCTATTAGCAAGCATATACTAATCGCTCCTTATGTTTTTAAAATTATTAAATGATAATGTTCGGTTATAATTTGGAAAAAATTCTAAAACCACACAGCCTTTGTCTCCAAAATGCAGACAAAGAGAAACAAACCTGTCAACGTTTCGCCAATTCAGACATCATCAAGACAAAAAATAGCTTATCGAACATCACTATGACATCCAAACGCATACTAGAAGTAAGGTAAGGCAACACAGTCAGGGGAGGTTACAATCAAACAGCTGATCAGGGAAAACGAAGGACTAATAAGAATCATGAAATATCTAAATAAAAATCATAAATTGAATATTTAATAGTTGACCGTTGCATTATAAAGGAAGGAGATAGTCCGGGATGGCGGTCATAAATTGGCTAAATAGTGGTAAAACTATTTTATTCAGCTCTAAGTGAAACTACTAGCTGAACACACCTCTCTGAAGAAGACCTGCAAAGTCGGGTCGAAACGTTGGCTTTTAATAAAATATTTTTACCACTATTTAGCCCATCTCCTTCCTTTAAAAATCATAAATATGCAACTTAAGAAAAATAAATAAATAAATATTTTAAAAAAATACAAAGTGGAAAGATATAATAATGAGAACAAATATAAAAATTAGTTATATATAAAAAGCACATTAAAATAAGGTTATTATCAAAAACAGCTGACTACCCAAATGAAGACAAAGTACGAAAACAATGAGCTTCATTTTTCAGACTTATCTAAGATGATCAACGTTTCCAAGTAAACGTTATTCAAGTTTCAACTTTCAGTTCTGTAACTTGTAGTATTATTTATTAAATGTTACGATTAAGGACAGTTGTTATTATGACTCTAAATATATAGGCTAAAATACAACAAATTAAAAAATATTTCAATGATAAAAAGAAAATGTAACAGGGGAAAAAAATTGAAACAATATAGTAATGACACTTTAATATACAACTGATGTAATCGGATTCGTTAAATGAATTTTTTATTGAGTTCATATTATGAATAATTATACTAAATCATTTTCTCATTTACTTAGCAGGTAAGTTAATATAATATACTATATTGTAATATCAAATTATTTTTTAGATTTTATTTAAATTTCAGGTTAAACCAAGACAGAAAATCTTATTATAAAATGCAGTTTTGAATATTTTAAATTTTAAACGAATTCCAAAATTTGAGGCAGTGTAGTATATGGTTGACTTAATGGTGTAATATCTAAATATATAATATATCATAAGCATATAATATAGAGGTAAATAACATGAGTACTATCAAGAAATTCAGTATTTGATAAAGGATGTTATCAATGGAACAGATAATGAGTTCAGCGACTTGAAGACTTGCGACAATTGAGTTACAAGATAAAAAAAAAAGGAGAAATAACACTTATCAATAAAGATGACAAAAATAAATGTATAAAAAGTATTCAATGAAAAACTATGTATTGGGGATTAACTAAATACAGCGTTTGGCAAACATTTGTTAATATAATACAATTTCGCGCATATTATTTTAAATAATAAAATTCATTATTATTAAACATTATACTCACTTTTTAAATTGATAATGGATAAAGGTGGATAAAGAATAAAGAAGTTAGTGAATAAAGATGGATAAGGAATAAAGAATAAACAATAAAATTCTCTCTAAACCTACGTATTTATATAAAGAAAATATAGAATTAAAAAATCATAGCCTTTTAACAAGAGCAAATAGGCAAAGTGTTAATTTAAAAAAATATGGGTATTATAAATTAGTGACGAAAGAAGAGAATGGGCGAGGAGTGGGTGGCGCATGCGCAGCACAGGCAGCGCGGTCTATCATGGCCGCAGCGGCACCACGTGCAGACGCTCGACTAAACCAACTTCTGTGCCTACTGTCCTCTTGAAGATCACAACGTAAACTTGAGGACTGCAGAAGAGTGTGATCTTGTGATCCTGATCAATCCCATGAGCAGGGAAGATACATCCCTGCGGAGCCCACCGAGGTTCACCGATCAGGAGGACGAGGTGTTAGTGAGCATCATAGCCCCCACCCCCTGCCTCTACGATCCGGAAGAGGACGCCTTCAAGAACCAGGAAATCAAGGCCGCTCATTGGCTAGCTATCTCCAAGATCGTCAAAAGAGATGGTGAGTAGGCCATAATTTGGTTGCTTTAATCGACAACGAGTTATTTTTGCATTTTGACACAGCCAAGGACGTGTAACAATATCGCATTAGCCCTTATAAATAATTCCAACGCTGATTTGCAAATTGACCACCATGGTGTTATTATGCATACCTTGACAAATTTATATCCTATCTTCGGGTATAATTTTTAAATGTTAGCAAACTTACTCAACACAAATGTTTACATTTTCCATTATTTCTTATTAGATAAAATTAATCTGTTTTATATTCTTTCAAAATCGGATTCTTTACCAGTGAGAGTGTCTGTATAAATTATTTGATTTTATACCTTGAATATCAAAAGCTTTCGTTGTACCAGCACCATAAATTTAAAAATTATAAATGACGTTCATTTTCTTCGTTTCATATGGTTATTTTCAGAGAATAGAACCACCTGTTTGCCAGACACCAAAATAAAGACATGAATGCGTGTAAAATATAATAATTCATACAGAGACTGACATTGGTAAAGAATCTTCATTACATGTTATTTATATTATATATTTATAATATATTAATATCATAGTATAATACTAATATTATATTTACATTTAAATATATTTATTTACATAAATATGTAAAAATGCGCACATGCTTGGTGTGCTGCATTATTAAATTCACAAACATTTCCAACCTACAGGTCTAGGATCGAGCATTTGTGTAGATAATACAAAAAAAATTATATCTTATAATTAATACAGATTATATAGTCAGATCGAGGGTTATATCTTAAAACCGAGCCATTACTAAAAAAAAAACGCGTGTAAACTGGTTCAGTAGTTTTTCTGGTCAGCTTTCTCAAGCTAAAAACTGTCTTTTTATTGCACATATAATATAATATAATGTAACCCACACATACACACATACATGCTCTCTTATTAGTATTAATGTAAATAATTTGAATGAACTCCGAAACTGATTCTAGACTAAATACGATTTTACTCTTAGGATTAAATAGTAATTGTGGATTTTAATTTAATGTTTATTTATTTAGTATTTATTTTATAATTAAAATGTTTTTGTCTGCATTACAGAACATGTAGATCTTCTGCCATCTTAACAAGTCTGTTCCATCTCTGCCTGACTTGCGCTATTTCTTTACAGGAATCTGCACGCAGCTCTATTACATATTTATTGATTTTATTTATCCATCTGCTTTTTGGCCTTCCACACAGTCTTTTCCCTTCTATTGAGGCATTCATTATTACGTAGAGGCTTCCAGCTGGATTGCTATGAGCTACATACCCCGCCTCATATCATGGAATATTAATTGACCAGTTTCTGTAAGCAGTTCTTTATTGGTCTTTCTGTGTTAGTACTTTGAACCCAGATTGGTCCGGTTATCGTGCAGAAGATTTTCCTCTCAAATCTTTCAACACATTTTTCTAGGGTGCTTGTTAGTATCCAGGTCTCATAGCCATATATTATATTTATCATAGCATTGTACACCCTTAATTAAATTGTTATAAAAAAATAATACATTATTACAGAAGCTGCACACCGAAATACAAATCATGCAAATGAATGATCGTGTAATGTTTTGTTTACATTCTCAAGGCTGTGTAAATATTACATCTAAAAAAAAAAAAAAAATGATGATATTGTATCATTTTCTGCAATTTTAATTTCATTATGCAGCCCTCACTGCAATGGTCACGCGATGAAATTATCAGCTGTTAGATTAGGTCAACGCTTATCAAAACGATACGTCATGTTTCGTTTATTATCATTTTGATTCAGACTGATTATTCGCTGTTGATATACCATTATCATTATTTAATTCGGAATTTGCATTACTGATTATGTTGGATTTTTAAAATAAAATCATTGTATAATGGTAGTTTAGTAAAACAAATGATTTACATAACATTGACGAAATCCAGTCAAGATTGCTCAATGAAGTTCAGTCACCCGCAACAGGTAGAGACTCGATAACAATGGCAATCAGACTGAATCCATCATCTACGATATGAAATAAATATATATATATTTTTTATCATTGCAGTCGAGTCGTGCAAAAGAAGATGGAAAGACATAAAGAACAACTACTTCAAAATAAAAAAACAGCACAAGACGGAGAGGTGTAATTGGAGTTTATACGATAAGTTGAGATTTCTCGATCCTGCGTACGAGAGCTACACAACAGCGGGAAGAAGGTAGATAATAAACATTAAAATATTTAAAATATCTGATGTGACCACTAACACGACTTTCCTTCCGATTTTAGACAAATTTAAATTTCTTTGAATATTTCCAAAAATATACATATTTTTTTTTTTAACAACTTCATACATTTCTTTATTGAGTAATACTACATTTAGTTAATATTAAAGATTGTAGTGTTAGTGATACAGTAGCTCACTCATACTCTATGTTCAATAAATAAAAATAAATTAAACATCAAAATAATAATAAGAAAACTAAATGTACATAAAGAAAAGGAAAACGAACTAATCAAAATAACAACATAAATATTGGCATACTGTTATACAATATTTACAAAGTTCATTCACGAGCAAGTCTTGCCTCCCACTCGTGGAAGAAAAGGCAGGACTCTAGGAGATCCCAGTGCCTTTCACTCAGCCGCATTACTGGTATTAAGAACCAGTGGAGGTTGTGAATAAAATTAATTTTCTTGAACAACCGATCAGAGAAATTATTAGAGTACGATTTATTTGATGAACATAAACCATCGTTAGATCGATAGATTAAAAAAAAAAATGGGTACCTTTAAAATCAGTGCATAAAATTCGACACGTTAAAAATTTAAAATGTGACTTTGTTAAAACTAATTCAATTTCGATGGCATTTTTTTTTTTAAGCTTTTGTCAAAAATTTAATAACCATTTTACCGTTATTTTTTTTTCTTTATAACTTTTTTTATCTGGAATTCACTATCTGTATAAAAATTGATAGTACTTTAAGTAGAAGATTATAGGAAAGTTTTATAAAATTCGTTAGAGCCATTTTTAAGCTAGTGTATGGGGAAAACTTGTATTCTCTTTTTGTGCAAGATTTGTTTTGAAGGTATCGGTAGTCAAAACCCTACAAAGCAAAAAAAGAAGCAACGAAAGCGGTCCAAGTCGTTCCACAGATAATCGTAGAACAGATTGACAGACCAATAGTTTAAAAGGTGCTTTTCGGATTCAGAGAACTATGAAAAGTAAAGGTTCGTTGAAAACCACAGTTCGGAAATTTGTCCTGATTTCTATCTTTTATTTACCTAGTAGCGGTAGAGAAATAATTAAAAATAAATATTAAATTATAATTATAATACATACATTTGTATTGTTTTAAGGATGGTGTCCCATTCCCTTGAAGAGGGTAGAGAAGAACTTTCTTTAGACGCCCAAGTCTTGAAGGGGAGATCTGTTCCTACCTCATCCGCGTCCTTCTTCCAGGATCAGGACAGCCGAAGCGGAATGGACCTGCAGCCTAGTACCTCTGCCGAGTCCACCATACGCAAGAGGAGGTATGAGGAAGTCTCTAGCGACGAAGAGACTTCGAGGGACACTTTCAATCCTCCTCGTGGAAGAGACGAAGTGGATCTCTTTATGCGGAGTATCGCGCTACAGATGAAGAAGATGACCCCGCGAAAGATAGCACAGGCCAAGGTGAGGATTCTGACCATCGTGAACGAACTGCAGTTCGGCCAGCTCCGGATGGCGGACCCCTGACGTTAACAGGAGATCACACATCATTGTCATAAAATGGAATATTTTAAGTATTTCAAGTATACGTATTTTAATTTTAATGTATGTTTATATGTAAAGAATGTTTTGTATTTAATATATAATTTTGAAATAAAAGATACATTATTGACTGAATCACAATTATATCTGGTTTTAAATTATATAATATCCTATTTATAGAAATAGATTTCACTACTCGATAGGATGAACGTGCTTGCTGAGATCTCATAAAATACTATTATATGGTACATGCAAGATGTGATAGGTGAAACCCACCCATTCAACGAGGAAAAAATAAAATTGCATCATTAAATTTCCGATAAAAGTATTTATTTTTATGATATGAATGTGAACCCAATTAAAATTATTACTAGTTATCCTTCAGTAACATTATAATACGAGTATAAATTAATTATGTAAAAATAAAATAAAATAAAATAAAAATCATATAAATTTATTCAATTGATATTAATAAAGTATAAAAAAAATATAATAAAGTTATAATAATACATATTTAAATATTTATAACCAATATAGAGATATTTTATAAGATATAATTTCTTCAGAGTGAAAAACATAAAGTTGTTTAATTGAATGATTTCGCGAAATATTATGTATAAACAATTTTTTTTTCAATAAATAAAATTGACCTATATCCATTGAGTTCTGGCCTTGGCCTAATAAACAGTTTAATAATAATATTGATACCATTAATAATAATAAACTGATATAACGTTCAGGTTTTATAAGCACTATGCAGTTGTGATTGAATATACTTTCACAATAATAGTGCTAAAATTTAAAAATCATTCTACTTAAGCCAAATTATTCATACAAGTATAAATCGTAAAGTAATAAAAAAGAAAGAACTAAAAGAAAATTGGACTTCAATTAAAAATTGCTTACAAAACTTCGTGATGTCGAATTTCAGGAAAAAATTAAATAAACTAGCTGATACTGGTCTAGTTAGTTAAGCTATTAAGCTAGCTACCGTCACACGACCACAATAAACAAAAAAAATATATATAAATAAATATTTAATAATAAATTTAAATTAATAAGTGCTTGACTACTTAGGGCCACTATGGCGCGGGTTCGATTCCCGCAGGGAGACGGTAACGTTCCTACCCAGAGATTCATAGAAAGTTGACCGACCCCTGTGCCTTACATTATAGCTCCTGGTCCTCCAGGTTAGGGTTTGGATATAGAGCTGATAATCACTTATCCCATAAAAAAAAAAAATGTGAGAGATGCTGCAAAAGATGGTCAACCATCCTTCAGGAAAGTTCCTGATGAAGAGGGAGTGAAATGTGATCGCGTCCACCCGGTAAACCACGTGCTTCCGGGATATCTCGAAGAAGAGAGAACCAAACGATCACTACTGTCGCCTATAACAGCACCAAAAGCTGCTGAAGAAGATTCATGAAGAAAAAGTAGAAGTGAACAGACGAAAGAAAAAAACATTTTGTAGCAGTATTTGCATTATAATTTAAAAACAGAACATATTGTGTTTAGCTGAGTTAATCTCACAGTAAAAAATATGGGACATTAAAAAAAAAAATCTTTTTCAGGACTTTGGCTAGAATGCTTAAGTCCTTGGAACCAGTTTTCTCAACATTGATTGTATTTATGTTTACTGTTATAACTATTAATCAACTATTAATTGTTGTAGATCGTGTTGGTTCATTGGCACATTCAATATTTATTTTTTTTAATAGCCCTCATTGAATGGATTAAAATTTAAGATATTTTTCCCTTGCTACAGTACCATCTGGAACGTACTTTCGCATGATCAGTAGAACGCGTTTGGGTACTTCAGTAATTGAGCCTACCCGGCTGTCAGATAGGAACCTATCGAGGCAAAGTCTACAACGACGATAGGTTAATTAACAATCTACCTGGGCCACTGAGGATAATCACAGCTGATTATTGCTTCCTACCTGTCAGGAGGATGGAGCAAGAGTGAGCAAAAACCTGGATCTGCATAATCATTACTGCCGGACGGAGAGCATCATGCCACAGCGGGGAAAGTTCAAACAAAAACTGGGATTCACAACACGTATTAAGGGTATCAGGTTGGGGATTGGGGTCGTTTGCCAGAAAAAGCAAATAACTTTCGACAAGTCCAGTTTAAGGTACATAACTACTATTAGTTAGTATTCAAAGAAATATTTAAAATAATAGAAATATCTGACTTAGATAACCAATTAACAACAAGTACTGTTTTTTGGGGAGGGATTCACCCAGAAAACCCCTCTTTAATGAGATGTAATTGTATCCTTTCTATTACTATATTCAACCTTCATTGATAATACAATATTTTTGTGGGTTTTTTTTTAATGCATAAAATGAGTGAGTCACAAAATCGTGTTGAAGAGGTTATCAGATAAGTTTATCATTCGAGTGCGAGATGTTCTCACTCATATCTCGATTCGTTATCAGTTCTTTACAACCGTTAGGGATGACATCTTGCTCAGTGTGTCAAACCAGTTCTTAGTCCGGTTCATATCAAGGTAAAACATGATCGTTATATGTGTTTTAGACATGGTATGAGAAATTCCATCGATTTTCTTACATGTTGAATACAATTCAGTAAGTTTCGTGAAAATAAGTGAGGAGCTGTGTGAAAGAAGAAGTAACTTAAGCATAACGAACCGAAATGGGAAGATTTATTTATTTGTCAAGCTACAGATTTATTGAAAACGATAAATATTTAACGTTAACAAAAGTTATTCTCCTAGTAAAAATTAACTAAGTTTCTTTAAATTATTTTCACTAACATTTTAAGTAAGTAGATTATGACAGAATATTTGTATATTCTGTTCTAAAATAGAAAAATGGTTCTTGTTAATTACTATAAGTTGTTTTTTGTTAAATTTAAATAAAACAAAAATTTATCGAATCTAAAAAATGAAAAAAAAAAAATCAATTTTATTATATATAAGTTAATTTTTTTTTCATTTTTTAGATTCGATAAATTTTTGTTTTATTTAAATTTAACAAAAAACAACTTAAAATGATTTATATATATAAATTAACTCATATATTATTATAATGTTGAACTTTCCTGGTATGTTTTATTGCAAATTTAAGCTTTTTAAACATTTCCCCCGATTTACAACACCTTTGAAGTCAATGTCTAGGATTTTTATTGTCAGTATATTACCTGTCCCTATGGTTTGTGATTAACAAGATATATAAAACATATAATTTATATTTTTATTTTTAATTATGATCTAAAATAGAAAGAAAATTTTATATAAATAAATTTCTAAAATCAGTTCTAAGTACAACTCCTAGCTGAACACACCCCCCTGAAGAAGACCTGCAAAGTCGGGTCGAAACGTTGGCTTTTAATAAAATAGTTTCATCGCTATTAAGCCTATTTATGACCGCCCCCCGGACCATCTCCTTCCCTTATAATGCAACGGTCAACTATCAAATATTCAATCTAAAATAAAAAATAGATGAAAAATTTGTGTAGAAATGGTTACTTTTATTAACGATTCTAGTTTTTACCTTTTTTAAAATTATGATGCGTGTAATATTAATAGTCCATTAATATTAATTTGGATAAAGAATTAAGGACAAATACAAAAAAAAAAAAAAAATTCACGTTTACATTAACTTGAAGAACTTGTCTATCTGAATATGTTTCTTGGGTATTTATTTATGTTATGAACTCATTTCGGCAGCTGTTAGACACTGAGATAAATCTAGTGTAGTTGACGGAAGTTGTAAGACGACAAAACTATTAAAGGGAGTATAATATTTAATATTATGCAACTACAATTTATAGTCGATGAAGCAACCGCTTTCTCGATATGGCATTTTTTCAAAGATGATGTCATTCGGAGCCTCGGCGAATGTTCGAAAGAGAGCTGACAGTTCTATCCGTGCCCTGCTTTCTCACCGGGCATCGTCTCTTTCAGTTCATATCTAACTTCAATGCTGCTTAAAAAAACCGTATTGCTCAGTTTTTATTTATTAAAAATAACGATAAAATAAAATAAACGTATTGACAGAATACTGTAGGGAGAACTAATAATTACAGCCAAATCATCAATAGAGAAAACTATTCTGTAATTTTTCAAATCAAGAAACGATTGTAAAGAAAGAAAACGATTCCTTTAAATGATTAAAGTTACTTTAAAGGGATAAAATTTTACCTTTACGATTTAATTAAATCTGATTTGAGAAATATCATCATATTCCTTAAATAACTATTAGACTGTTAATTTTTCATATATCTATTTTAGGTCACCAAATATACACAGTTTTTTTATCTCCTGTATTCTTTATTCAACGCTTCGGCTTCATTTATTCAAAATTAAAAATAAATTTTGGATTGATTGTATTACTTATGGTTGTTAAATAACCATGTATCTGATAAGGATGTATTTGAATGGTAAAAACTAAATTAAAATTAGTTTTGCAGGATCTTGAAAATGACTCCTGAAGCCGAAACGTTGAATAAAGAATACAAGAGATAAAAAAACTGTGTATATTTGGTGACCATTGGCCTGAAATAGATATATTAAAAAAATATGAGAAAATGGCACCAAACCTGAAGGGTGTGACTAGAAAATTATTAGACTGTTATTTTATAGATAATTTTTTTTTCTTTTAGCACTAAAAACATTGTAGATCTTTTTCTTTCTTAATCAGCCTTCTCCAGCTCTTGGGCAATTTCTTTCCTGTTATCTGCATGTAGTTCTATTGTATATTTGTTGATTCTATCTATCAACCTGTTTTTTTCCCCTTCTATTGAGGTATTCATTGTTGTGTAGAGGCATCCAAATGGATTACTCCGACATACATACCTGGCTTATTCTAACTACCTTAGAAAGAATGTATTACTAAAATATTTATATCATTTGAGTTAAATTTGAAGGCGATTACAATCTTTATAGTTTACAATATTGTATTTTTCTTCCTTTTCTTTTCTTTGTACCTTAATTCTTATATACTTTCATGTTCAGAACAGGAAAACAGCTAAATCTCTAAACGTTTCTAAGAGTATATCCTCAATAGCGTTGTAGATGCTAGTACAGTATTCAATCAAAACAAGGTTAAATATATACAGCCCATATAAACTAAATGAACGATATTTACAAAGAAATTTAAGGGATAATGGATAAACAATTTATTTGGATTCTGACAACTTCCAAGTTTTCTACACTCTTTGATGGAGGTAAATGTATAGGTAAAGATTTTTACAAGTAGTCCGTTTTACAGACCTCTGTTTATCAAATAATTAAAATCCGCCTAAAACTTATAAAATGGCTTTAACTTATCAGACGTCGTAAACCAACGACTTCCTGTCCTACAGTTTCCTTTAACAATACTCCACTTATCCCTGTTGAGCAAATCCGATACTTAGGACTCCACCTGGACAAACGACTAACTTAGAATCCTCATACTAGACTGAAACGACAAGAAACCGCTCGACGTTTCCGATTACTTCAGCACTTACTAGACAAACGCTCTAAACTTCCCATTAATTACAAAAGATTCATATACTTGACTTTAATAAGACCTATTTGGACTTATAGAGTTGAGCTATGGGGCTCCACTAAACCATCGAATTCCTCTCGCATCCAATCCTTACAATCCAAAATCCTTCGTAAAATCCTCAATGCTCCTTACTTTGTCACTAATAAAATTATCCATAAAGATCTTAATGTTCCTTATGTTTCAGATCTTGCCCAATCTAGATACCTATCCTTCCATAATAAACTTCAGAATCATCCCAACCCTCTCGTCTCTAACCTTGCTTCCTCTTCAATTCCTGATAACCCTCCGAGGCGTCTGAAAAGAAGATGCCCCCATGATCTCCTAATGTAGTCATATCATTAGAGTGCTACCATTGGGTAGTTAATCAGCAAGTGTGTTCATGTCATTATATCAATTATGACCAAATTTGCTTGATGTATTTATGTAATATAGTTGTAAATATCATAAAGAAATAAAAAACTAAAAAAAAAAATCTTATCAGATCTAACCTTGAAATTTTTTATTTAAAAAAATAATCAGAAAAGAGGCTTCTTCGCATTAAATTAATTAATTTCATAGAGTAATAAAAGAAAAAATAATAACCACTTGCTTTCCACTTGAATCGTAAGATAATTTGATCATAAACTCGACAAAAAAGGTGGTGTACAAAATATTGGGCCCGTTTCGCCTTACTAACCTTGTTATCTTGACTTATTGGGGGTTAAGATCAGACCAAGCGGCCTAACATTTTAGTAGGCCACATTTTTCTTAATTTGGCCAAGTTATCTTACAATTCAAGTCGAAAGCGAATGAGTTTTCAAGACTTTTTAGTACCTCATTAAATAGAAAATGTTTGCCGATCTTCAGATTGAAAACTCCCAATTACCGAGAATTCTTGCAAATACAATAACCAAAGGTTGTAATAACATTAAGCTATTCACAAAATTTTAGACGGATGTAAACAATTTCATAAAAAAGGGTTCTGAATCGCGAATTAACGTGTTAAACGATCATCAGGCGTAAATTTTTATAGTTTTTCATAAAACCTTCAGTTCTTCTAAATATTTTATATTATTAATAAACTAAATAATCATAAATAAATAATAAACGGTTTGCAGGTTTAATAAATAAAAGAGTAAAATCGTTTGATAGGGCTTCATCAACGCTCGGGATTCCGGGCTATTTTTGGCTTCAGAAGTCTATTTTAAAAAGCGGCCTTGAAGTGAAATTTCGCAGTATTTTAGAATAGCGAGGACCTCGCTATCGTTGTATACAGTCTTCTATAAGCGCAATTAGCTCATATTTCACAAAACAGCATTGTTCTTTTAAAATGCTATTGAACTGTTCTGGCCTAATTTTAGTCAGTTGCAAAAATAAATTGAATAAATAACGTATTGTAAATAACGTATTTGTTGATTCTGTCCGATTTGTGAGTTTTTCCTATGAAAAAAAAAATACAATAGCAAATACACAGTTTTTAATTTACTATTTACTTCTAAAAAATAATATACTCCTTGAAACTTGTCCTTTTTATGAGAGAAAAATTTTACGAGTGCCTGATTTTCTCTTAAATTGATTAACTGTCTTGAAAATTTTAATTTGCACGCTCAATTATGTGAATGATTTCTTCATAGACTAGTCCTTGAAACAACAGTTTTCCTCTATCAATGCCTCAGTTGATTCTTTTTATGAAAACAAGAGTGAATTTCACAAATTTCCTAATGTAATATGTTATGCTAGGCACAAAGAATCAAATTTTATTTCGCATACTGGTGTACATAAAAAGTTACCGAATAAAACGAGGAACAGTTTTCTGTTTAGGTGAACTTTGCTGATTGAAGTATGAGTGTCTAAAATAGCCTAAAAGTGAAAAAAAAAAGTATTAAATACTACTGAAGGAAGATAGTCTACTGTTCTACATGCCATGGGTGATAAATAGTCAAGGCGCAGTCATTTTTAAGGTTTTTATTGGTGCCGACGTTTCAACCCAAACATGTGGGTCATCATCAGGGCTTGTTTCGAGCACTGTAGGTATTCAAGAACTCATAATGATGACCCACATGTTTGAGTTGCAACGTCGGCACTAACAAAGACTTTATAATGACTGCTAAAGTAAATGTACTTAAGGTTATAAAAATAGCCATGAAATGTTTTTATATTTCACTTCTTCTTTCGCACAAGTACAATGAAATAGTATTTTAAACATGAAATAGTATTTTAAAGCATTGGCTTAAATCGGTGGATTTTAATAATGTTTTTTTCAAACTAGGAAAAAAATTTAAAATGTTACATTTATCAAATCACCTTTACCCTTCGACGTAAACCTATGACCTCATGTCCTACAGTATCCTTTAATAATACCCCACTTATCCCTGTTGAACAAATCAGACACCTTCGACTTCACTTGGACAAACGTCTAACTTGGAATCCTTATACCAGACTGAAACGACAAGAAACCGCTCGACGTTTCCGACTACTCCAACACTTACTAGACAAACGCTCTAAGCTTCCAGTTAATTACAAAAGACTTATATACATGACTACAATAAGACCTATTTGGACTTACGGAGTTGAGCTTTGGGACTCCACTAAGCCATCGAATTCCTCTCGTATCCAATCCTTACAATCCAAAATCCTTCGGAAAATCCTCAATGCTCCTTACTTTGTCACCAATAAAATAATCCATAATGACCTTAATGTTCCTTATGTTTCCGAATTTGGTCCAATCCAGATACCAATCCTTCCATAATAAACTTCAGAACCATCCGAATCCTCTCGTCTCTAACCTTGCTTCCTCTTCTATTCCTGATAACCCTCCGAGGCGTCTGAAAAGAAGATGGCCTCGAGATCTCTTATTGTAAATACATTTTGTTTTTAGAGTGCTACCAGTGGGTAGTTTCTCAACAAGTCAGTTCATGTTTTTATTTTCTGTTATCAAATTTACTTAATGTATTTAATTTTTTAATACAGTTGTAAATATCATGAAAAAAAATTTTACATTTAATAAGAAATTTTCATTTAATTAACTTGGAAACATGATTTACGTTAAATAATGTTAGTTTTCTGAAACTATCATTTATATAGTCTCCCTTACCTTTTACAACTTTATTTATTTGATATTATTTTTTTCTAAAATTCTCCGCTTTGCAACGATATATTATACGTATTCTTCTGACTGTTATTTCCGGAGATTCATTTCCAACCTGGAGAAGCATTTTTCTTTTTTTCATCATATTCTTTCAAACTTCATATTTAGCCATTTTTTATAGTTACTGTCAATAAAATACTTATTTAAATTACATTAAAATGGCAGACATTTTTAAATGACCCATATGTGAAATTGAAGATAACGTTTTTTTAAATGGAAAATAATGGGGAACAGAAGGCAGCTGCCGTATTATAAATGCACATAATCGGCAATTTAAACGAATTACAGAGCCGACTCCGGAGTAAAAGTAAGGCTCCATTTAAGTTGCTGAAATCTGTAATTCTAAATAGCGGGTTAGAGCCGTGAGTATTCCCTCAGCCGTCCAGGTTTCCGATCTAATTTATACCGCCCCTTCCTCCCTCATTGCCCAATTTATTTTTGAAAAAGCAACCGGTGAATTTCGGAGCGGCCCCTTTGGAACTCCCATGAATAATAAGTTCTCAGATCGAATATTTACTAAAAAGTTTTCAAGGGCATTAGGTACTTAAACCCTTTGGACTCGCAGATTTTAAGCTCTCTTCTCAAAAATCTCTTGAGGAAACTTTAAAAGAATAAAAAAAATCTGGTGCGGTGCGCGCGTCACACAACTTTCACTTACCACTCTTTTATTATCAAAAATAAGTATTTTCAGAAAATGGGGAAATGAAAGTAAAAATTATAGACACTATACCTATTTATATTTCATTGTGTGTGTTTTTATTTGTTTAATTACCGTTATATATACAAATTTTAATATTTATATCTCTGTAATCTACAATTATATATTAAATAATACCAAATTAGGCATTTATTAAAACCGCATATGTACATAATATTGTCGGAGTCTGTATTATATTAAGCTCATGTTACGTATGGTAACCTGTTTTGGGGTGCGCTCGTATTGCTTTGGTTCCTCCATCCTAACTATCCTCCGTTACGATCTCTTATTTCTCCTTTAGTTAATTCTAAATTTCTTTTATATTATAATTTTATTAACTATTTTGTTGTGAAATTGTTAATTTTTGAAAATTAAAATAAATTAAAGGTACTTTATGGAAAGCTAATATTGAAAATTAGCCATTGAAGCCCTGTTAGAGAACATCAATGAGAATAAAATCTACATTATATTAAAAACTGCTTAATTGTACACTGATATTATGAACTTAACCACAATTGTTAGGGCCGTTTTTTGAGAAAATCGTACAAAATGAGTTAAATCGATGATATACCAAAAGATATAAGTGTCATTTCCCGTTAGCTGATTTTGACGAAAAAGTTGCTGCAACATCCCAGGCATATAAATACCTTAAATATGCAATTACAATTTCGTACGACTTGGTTATTTGGACTAGGGTGCCCCCTCAAAACTTTTATTACCATTGAAAACTGGGATTCAAAAAGTTTCACGATCTCAATACTTTCCTTTACTATATATTTCAAAAATAGGTAAGTGTAAAAACAAGTCCTCTACTCGGGCGCAGTATGGGGAGACACTTTTGCCTTAAGGGAATGCACCGAATGAATACTATTTACATATATATACATAACTTATGCATTATCATATACTTTGAGTAAAACTCCTACATAAAACTAAGACAAGAATTTAACTAACGTAGAAGAATAACAGTAAGTTAAAGATAATTTTATAAATCTATTGTAACTCTTGAAAAAAAACAAAATAATATTAAATATCTACCCATCATCGATATATTTTAGTGAAGTAGTCAGAAAATAAAAATCTTCCTTACCTAAAACAAAATAAGATAAAAATGTTATAAAATAAATAAGAAGACAATTGAAATAATAATAATAATTAAAATTAAATGTTTATAACTTTTTGTATCTTCAACCCTCATACAGTAATCTTATACGAAGGCCATATATTTGTTAATTTGTACATCTTTCATGCATTAAGCATAATATATGTATTAGAGGAATGACAATTATTTAATTTATAGCTAACGTTTCGACCCGAGATAGATAATATATGTATCTATTTATTAAAAATTTCATTTTTCTTATAAAATTATATGATGAAATTCAAGTTGCCCTAATAAAACATACGAGAAAAAAAAATAACAAGAAAAGTACACAGACACCAAAGCAAAGAACATAGAATTTATAAAAATAAAATAAAAATAATTATAATAATATTATAACCCACTACAGTCTTTTTCTACAATTTAAATTTGTTAAAGTTGAAAAATCTAAATTGTGACATGGGGTATTTTTTTGTCAAATCTGAATATATTCAACATATTCACCTTTATTTGTTAATTGATAAAACATTTGCATATAAAAATTATAATTTATATGGTGCTTAATTTCATCATAATTTGTTAATTTTATATGTATGATTTATATATGGACATGGAAATATGAAAATGAAATATATGTATTATTATCTTGAAATTCTAAAGATCCTTATATATTAATTCTCAAAGGTGTTTTTTTGTCAGTATGCTATATCAGTTCCGAAAAATCAAGAAAAAATTTTATGAAGAAAAGAAAACTTTAGTTGCACATAGCTCAAGAAGTACAAAATGTATGGTGAATTATGTCCATGATAATATGAAAAAGTTTTGACTTCGAAAATAAACGAAAAAAATAGTCAAAGGAATCCGAGCTATATAAGCAAAGCTATAATATAAGCCTCTAATAATTTAATACACATATTTTAGATTTTATTTCTTATAATAATTGAGTTCGAGAGAACAAAAAAAAACATCTTTGTCCGTCTTATATTATTTAATGTTTATAAATTATTTAAGATAGAGTTTTTGTGTTATATAGGAATAAGGCATGAAACTTTTCTCTTCCGAATATATTTATTTATTTCCACATTATAATACCATTTGTCCATTCAACCATTACGATAGGAAAATTAGAAGTGCGAACTAGTTATTCGTTTATTTATATATTTAAAATATCAAAAATAGTATCATGGAAATATGGGACGTTTATTTTATTGTCTACATATCAAAATACTGTTACAATTTTTTTTTCCCAATAATATCTCATTCGATCATAAATTTTCTCTAAGGATCCGCAGTTTATATGCATATAAAAAATGAAATATTTGAGTACTATCGCCGCTAAAATAAAAATAAGAATTAACACCGCTTTTAAGTGGAACTTGGGATAAGTGCGGACTTTATATTATCGGAAAATAATTAAAATGCCATTTTCTCTTTTATTTTTTTTAAGTTAAGTGCAATTTAGCGTAAAGCCTTTATTTTAAATCACCCCGAGCCTTACTAATGCCCTAGAATAAACACAATCCGGACAACGGGAGTTAGAGGAAAAAAAAATAAATAAAGAGCTATTTAGAATCAACGAGAAAAAGCCATTAGCCACTGATAAATGAGCGGTAAATGAATCAGAACAGGGAGAGAAAAAAGAAAAAAAAAACACGAACAAAGAGATATCGCCGGGAATGAGGAAAATTATGACTATTTGGGAACCGAACTCATTCAGTTGTATATATACATATTAAATTTATTTATCTTACATTGAATAATATAATATATATCAATAGTTAAGTCATAAAATTAATATAGATTATTGTTATTATACCATTAATTAAAGATCGCAGCATTAATATCACTGGCTTAAGGAACAGTGGTGCAGCTGACGGAGAGGAGGTGCTGGGATCTCCAATAGTCCTGCCTTTCCTTCCATGAATGGAAGAAAAAGGCTTGGTTGGGAGTTCTCCTGAGAGAATTAATTTTGTAAATATTGTATATAAGTATGCCTATATATAAATTGTTATCTTAATTGGTTCAAGTTCCTTTTATTATTATTATTATGATTATTATTTTGTTGTTGTTCTATTTCATTTATTTTTATTTTTTGTACATACGGTGTGAATGGACTCTTGTATGACTATTTAGTAATGTTTTTAGCTGCGACAGGTTGTAATATTATTCAAAAAGAAAATGTGCGGTTCATGTAAAAAAAAATTAAATTGTCAAATCGTAAATACAGAATAAAAAAAATTTATTATTTACCTCAATGAAAAGAAATTCAATAAGAGCCTACAACGGAGAAATAAAATTACAAGGATTAGAACTTGGATGGTTTCGTCTTTTTTTTTTTTTTTTTGTGACCACGTGGGAAGGAAGATTAACATAAAGATAACAAGAAACATATAAGTATATATAATCAGATTATTTTATCAGAATTTTTTTTAAAAGGACGTTAACACACCCAATTTTTTTCTTGATTAAGTACCATAATTTCACAACTTACTACCTAACCATTTAATTTTTTTAAATTATTG
The DNA here is from genome assembly GCA_928085145.1 of Nezara viridula. NCBI lineage: Eukaryota > Metazoa > Arthropoda > Insecta > Hemiptera > Pentatomidae > Nezara > Nezara viridula. The sequence goes on from OV725082.1 coordinate 74,766,964, forward strand.
TTTAGTTTTTTGTAAATTCTCCATACTGTTTATCAACGGTCATTAATATACAACTCTTCATAGTTGATACGTGAGTAACGCCATGAATTAATCCCATAATAAAAATGAATATTTAAACCTATAACAAATAAATAAAAAAAACAATAATTAATAATTCGAGCGATAAGTAAGACAAGGGGACAAAATCTCTGGTGATAAGACTTGCCAGTAATAACTTGAGGCTAGTAAGGATTACATCAAACCACTGAAAAATGTTTGATACTATCACATCCAGGCATTTCATTTGGAAAATATAAACATAATCCATCATCCCTAAAAAGATGGCAGCACTAGCGCTTGGTCAGAAGGCATTTCACGTGTTTCATTTCGGATTCAATTAAATCAAAGTACATACTATTGTATGTAATTAGGTATAGCTATCATGATTAGAGTAATAAACAACAGGACTCCTTCTCAACAAAAAATGAAAATAACAAAAAAAAACTACGGTGTATGCTTCAGACCACCAAATAGAAGTGAAAACATCGACAAGGCAAAATTAACAATACGAAATATATATATATATATATATATATATATATATATATATATATATATATATATATATATATATATATATTATTATATTTAACAAAACTAAAAAAACAATTCAATATTTAATAAAATAATATAAATTGGTTTGTTCCATATTCACAAATGTAACAACATTTATAATATGTATAATTATAATTATGTATATATTACTCAAGCAATCTTTGAAAAATATTTTAATCTCATATAAATATTTTATTTACGAAAACTCGTGTTATTGGGAAATTTTTAATCTGGAGATCTGGAAAGTTTTTCTATTTAATTAGATACAAAGAACTCACACATACTCATTTGCTTTCCACCTGAATCGTAAGATAATTTTATCACGAAAATCGAGAAAACAGGAGGCCTATAAAAATATTGGTCCGTTTGGCGTGATCTACATGCCCAACATTTCAAAATCACGAGGTTATATAAGCCCAACGGCCCAATATTTTTTTAGGCCACCTTTTTTTCTCAATCAAATAAACTTACGATTACAGTGGGAAGCAAATGAATATTTATGAGTTTTTAGTACCTAATAAAATAGACAAAGTTTGCCGATCTCCAGATTGAAAACGCCCTGATTTGAAGAGTTTTCATAAACATAATATTTATATGGGATTAAAATATTCACAAAGTTCCAGGGGGATGTTAATAATTTGATAAAAAGAGGTATGTACCAATGACTATGAGTGATGAATACTTTTGTTGATTGAAATCTATTTACTAAATATTTAACAAAACTATTTTTCTTTTATTATCATAGGTATGAATGAGTTTTTATGTTTTTAATGTACTTATCTTTAGGTTATTTGATTCTTTATTGTACATAGTTGTTTGATTATTATTTGAGTTTTGTTAATTTTATGTTATTTATGGCATGAATGTGTTAATATATGGTCAAATAAATAAATATTATTATTTATTATTATAACTTCTGTAACGGGACTCAGTAATTTGTCGAACCTCTATCAAGTGCAACAGAAAATCGAATAGAAACACATAATTTCTCATTTTTTAAGGTCAACTAATAATAATTAATATTAAAAATTAACAAGAAGATAGAATAAACGCCAACACATTTGCATGATGCGTTACAACGCAGTGGCAAATTTAATGGAAAAAAAAATTAATAAAATATCTATACTGACTTTCGCAAATTAGAGTTCTCTATAGTATTTAAATTTTGAGATAGTGCAATTTTGAATTACAGCTCATTACAAAAAAATTAATAAAATATCTATACTGACTTTCGCAAATTAGAGTTCTCTATAGTATTTAAATTTTGAGATTTTGAATTATAGCTCATTACAAAGAGGCGAAATGCTGAAAATTTCCCTCCCTTAAATTACGCAGCTCCGAATTTTAGTTGTTGAGATATTTTAATCCGAATGTTCTGCCAAAGTTTAGTTATCATTTGATTTTCAACTTTTTGCCTCTCTAACACTGTTTCGCGTTTAGGAACAATTTCTAATAATAGCTCATTACAAGGAGAATGAAATACTGGACATTTCCCTTGCTGCTTACAGTATGAAGATGTGAATTTTAATTTTTGAGATATATTAATCCAATTGCAAAACACTTAAATAAGTCGACTAGAACCGACTTTACCCGAATGAGCGTTACATATCCGACCGTGACACGGTTCAATCTCACAAAAAAAGGGCTAAGCCCGCCGAACAAAGTTTTCATTTGTTAAACACCAGAACATAGAAAAATATAATGATATACAAATTTAATAAGGTGATGAGACGAAGGAAGATAAGTGTGAACACTGACAGATCTAATAGAATGCCAGAGCGATTACAACAACAAGGCAAATAATGAGCCGTCCTGCCCTAACTAGCAATTTATATCTGGAACTGGATTTGGATGAGATCACTCTATTGAATATTAATCCAGCGGCTGGAACTCCAGTGGGTGTCTACTATCTCTTCTCCGGGATTTTTTTATACCGCTACTTGTAGATTGGACCAGGCGGTCTAAGTAGATAAGAGGAAAATTAATATTTTATTCAGTTTAATCAAGAATTCGAGAGAGATAGAACCTCACTTGAATTTTTTCCCTCTTCAGTCCTCGATATCGTGCAGTCACGAACAACGTGAGAAAAACAAAACTTTCATTCATTACTTCCAACTAACTGGATCGAGTAGAGCAATTATGGTAATGAGATTTTTTTTATTCATTATTTCACTTAATACATTCTTCCTTACCTATTAGGGTGAAAGCACCAGTTATTGACAGGGGGTCCAGTGATGGACAGGTTGGAATTTAAATGTAAATAATAAGCTTCCTTGTTGATTTAAAGGTTCCAGTTTTTTCTTGATTCAAGAACAGTGTCCAGTATTAACGACTGTATGAACAAAGTTCACAAAAGAAAATTTTAAAACACCTAAATTTGTTGCTTTTATAGTACTTTTGAGATCAGTGAGTTTCATACCTTCCTACTAACAGTTTTGCTAAGAATAAGTTGAACATTTATGTTATCTCATATTTATAGTAGAATAAAGATTTTAGGATTTTTCTGAGATATGTCCATAACTGGTACCGACACCTTGTCCATTACTAGAACAATTGAATTTCAGGGTTTCCGTCACTAGCACAAAAGGATTTTTTTTTTTATGGAGATTATACCTGCACTACTGAATATTTTTTAAATTTTAAAGTGTTAAATAGAAAAAGGAGACCCTTGAGATTTTAAATGTCCAACGGAGAAGTTTATAACTAAAATAATTACGGTGGAATAAGCCAAAAAATACAAAACTTCCCTTGGCTATGTCTATCACTGGTGCGCTTACCCTAGTCACTAAGCAATTAAAAATTCCAAGGAAGTTACCATATACCATATACGAAAAGATATGGAGCTATGGGCTCCCAAGATTAGCTAATCACATTTGGGAGCCGGGGAGGTAGTCCGCATATTACCACAATCCTCTGCAAGTTCAAAGGCCGACCACTTCAAACAGGAACTGATTAGAGTCCCGCTGAAGGAACTTGAAAGGGACCGGATAACCGCCTCATCATTGCCATTCTTCCTCCGTCCTTTCATTATAAAGAGCCTCTTCGGCTAGTTATATATGCCAAAGGGAGGTGGAGGTATCGGCAACAAATAAAAGAACTAATCAGCATAGATCTCAGTAGGGAATGCAATCTTTAAGGAATCAGGCAACTATTTTACCTTTTGGGATTCAACACCGGTAAAAGTATTATTTTAAACATTATTTTACTCAAATAATGATCTTTTTTGAGTACCAAATAATTTATTTACTACTTCACTTGATTTCAAACGATTAACTGAAATAGTGATAGAAGTCCCAATAGTGATCCAATTTGAGTAAAATACTTGGTACTCGGTACTCTACGGTATGCACATCCCTGTTTAACTTGAGTCTAAGATAATTAGCATGTAGTTTTGACATGGTATACCATACCAAAAAAAAATAATAATAAAAAAATAACACTATACTATACAGATTAACAAAAAATATACACTGTAGGTTATTTTTTTTTTCAGTTGGTTTAACAGACCTTGTGGATCTTTGGTAGCCTACTCCACCTCTGCCTATCTTGGTGTAATTCTTTTAATTTATCTACATGCAGCTCTATTACATGTTTGTTCATTCGATCTATCCCTCTGTGGTTTTTGGCTTTCCAGACTGTTCGTCGAAACTACTTATGTAATCAAAAATTAAAAATGAATCAAAGTATGAAGACTAATTTGTACATAAAGAATTAAAATCTAAGCTACAAAAATATATACTTAAAGTAAAATATGTTGTTTGCACAAAAAAAAAATTTTACATATTTTTTTTATCTGATGCCTACCAATTATTTTGTACGATTTATATACAGGATATGCTACGCAATGTGAACTTTTAATATATATATTTTTAAAATTATTTTTTCAATATTTACAGAGACTCATGCCCTTAAAATTAATATAACAAGGAGGAAGGAAAATAAAGCCCAATTCCTGGTAAAGGATAAAGCAGGCACGAATACGCAATGTATCAGGCAAATACTCTCCTCCAAATCATACCCTAATGGCGACTTTACGTATTTATATAAGGACCGGGCCTTAACGTATGACGCTGGAGATGGGTATTTATTCTCGCTCTCCCCCCCCCCTCTAAATATCTGAGGCAGCCTGTAATATTTTAAAGAGAGCCAAAATAAAATATTTAATAACGATATGACATTTTAAAAATTATTAATAGATATCAATATCAATTTTATATATATAATATTAATGATAACCATATTTACAGTTAACTTTCGTCATGTTTCTAGCCATTTAATTCAAATATAATGGTAATAACTAATATATTTACTATCAATTTAATGTTCTGAGACAATATAATATTTTTGTTCTTTATTATTTTTGATTTTTTTATTTTTTTTATTTTTTTTTTGTGAAATATAAGTTCTTATTTTTTATATGGGCTATATATAAACATTACTAACACTGTTTTGAATGGGTTAATCGAGTTGAAAAGAAATTTTTTTTTATTTTAATTTTAATGAAATTTACAACTGTATTACATTAAAAATACAAAAGGTAAATGTGACATTGGTAACATGACATGTAAAATATGAAGAGAAACTACCCATTGGTAGAACTCAAATTTAAAAGATATTAATTTTAAATTATCATCCACAACATTAATTTTGTTTAAATTTCCTTAAAACTTTAAAAGTAGGACTCCAATGAATTAGTAAAGGCAGAAACTAATGCCTTTTTAAGGCGGGGTCATTAGAATGTTTAATCTAGAATGTCTCAAGTTGATTAATTTTTTTTTTACTTATGTAAATCCCAGATTAGCATAGAATTCTAATTAGCCTTAGTATATATTTAACATTTTAAAATCCTACACGTGTGTTCAACTGTGAGGAGGGGAAAAAAAACCTATGAGCAAGTGCAATAAAAACCATACCAAGACAGTACTACCTCTTCCCACGTCCGGCTGCCCTGCTTTTCAATAAGAATAGAAAATAAGTGATACTAAGTACTCATTGGTCGTAATATTTATTGATAAATATTTGAAAAATCGTACTTTTTATCATAATTTTTTATGCATAAAAAGTGTATTGATCCAATTATGTTTATTATAATAGGTCCCAGGTCAAAAGGAATTAAGCGGAAAAAAAATGAATTAAAACTTTGTAATAATTTATAGTAGTCATTTACGCTAAAAATAGGGGGACTTTGAAGTTGCAAGTTATCAAATCATATCATTTTTTGAATATTTAATAGTTGACCGTTGCATTATAAAGGAAGGAGATGGTCCGGGATGGCTAAATAAATAAATAAATAGGCTAAAAACTGGTAAAACTATTTTATTTAAAGCCAACATTTCGACCCGACTTTGCAGGTCTTCTTCCAGGCTAGAACGGAGATACAAAAAGATATAGCGAATAGTGGAAGTTACATAATATTTATACAAAAAAATATAAACAATGTGAATAACCTTATTAAAATTATAAACAGTAAGTACATTAAAATATAAACAGAGCAAGCTAAGTAAAGGTTTTTTGAAATTTAATAATGAATGTCGTAAATTGGCTTTTAATGAGGTCGCAACATATCATTTTTTGACAAAACTTGAGATGAATCTCAACATATTCTCTAATAAACAATCATTTAAACCAGGTTGGACTTCAAGCTTATTAAACAAGGAAGTTTTCTAAAAAGTGGGGTAACCGCAGTATAGCTATAGGGTGATAAAAAAAATTGCAAATACTTTGTGTTAAAAAAAAAAAAAAAACAGAACGAACTTAGCTTTATTAGTTTAGCTGCTCAAAAATCCGCTTTAACGACAACTAATGACCAACTCTATTTTCATTTAAACTAAATTTTGTCTAGTTTACTGTGAAGTAATCGTTATTTACTTTAAACAAGAAACTTGAATTTTCTGCGGAAAATCGGCCCATTCTTAATAAGGACATTTTTGTAGCTCCTTAGGACTATTTCACCTGTTTAAATATTATCCTATTTATTACTGAAAGGAATTTTGGATTGACCTATAGGTCATAATTGCCTTTAATTATAAAGTTGGTATAGGTGATAACTTTTAAATACACATACATGCACATTTTATATTTCTTCTGAGAAGTATAATTACCTCATCCTGACTTTAGTTTGCTATTATTTTTTTTATAGATAATAAAGATTGAATTGCTACCTCATGAGCAGTTCCCACATTTGCAAAGCATTAGATTGAGTAATAATGCTTGCAAAAACTAGAGCCCTAACAATTACACTTTAATAGTTCAATTCGAATAAATTGTTTTCAGGATTATCTCGCATCTGGTCGGAAGATGAGGATATAGCGGTATACGACTGTCGTAAAATATAATTTAATTAACTCAACGCAACAGAGCTCTGATAATTTAATAAGAAAGCGGGTTCTGTGCAACGTAGGTGTCTTTTCAACTTCAATTCTCTTTCATTTAACTTCTTTAATCTTTTTGAACGTATGTCTGTGTTTATAATACTTTATTTTATTTTTTTATGAATATTAATTTATTATATTGTTTTCATTTAATTTGATTTTTTACTTTCACTTACGTATATATGTAATATATAATAAGTGTAAGTATTGCGATCGAGAAAATTTTTGAATCTGAGTTTTCGACGGATTTATACGTTTTGAGGTACCCTGAGTCGAAATGACCAAGTCCCGACAAATGGTCTGTGTGTTTGTATGTTAGCAGTCTAGCTCAAAAACGAAAAGTCCTATGAAACTGATATCACGTATTTAAGATAGGTATATGCCTTAGTTGTGACGGCAACTTTTTCCTTAAAATCGGCTAACCGGAAGTGCCACTTTATATCAACGCTGAAACACATTTTCACAGTTTTCTCAAAAACGGCTCTAACGATTTTGATTAAACTCGGTGTATCATTGTATAATTAAGTGGTCTTTAATATAAATTAGGTCTTATCCCCATTGATGTCACTTTACAGGGCTTAAATGCCCAATGTTCATATACGTCTTCCTCTAAAGTACCTTTAATATGGTTTATTTTAAAAAGATAATTATTTCGCATTATTCAGAGTTACAAAAAAATGCTAAATATAACTTTTGAAAGAATTTAATAAGTTAATAAAGGAGAAAAAAAATAAAAATTCAGAAAAACGTAGCTATAGACTGTAGCGTATAAACGAATGTACCGATTTCATTGAAACTTCGCTAAAGTCATTTTCTCGACACCTTTCAAATTTATCTATATAACATTCATCAGCGAAAAGAAGCTGAAAAAAAGTTACGAGGAATGGTAAAATTAAATTCCGAATAACTCAAAAAGTATACACTTTTTTGGGAACGTTGTGATAAGATGTTTCAAAGGTATTTAAATTACCTAAACAACAAAAGAAGTTTCATCGAAATCGAAGCAATATTAGTAGAGATATCGCGATTTTTAAATATTTTTACTTTCACTTACGTATATATGTAATATATAGTAAGTGTAAGTATTGCGATCGAGAAAATTTTTTTTCGGTTATAGCTATACACAATTTAGATCTCTGGCCGCGATATATGATCACATTAAAGACGTATATTTCTTGCGAGAGGACAGATAACCTGCAGGGTGCTTATTGTTGGGTGTTAAAGAGAATAAAATGGCTTCTGACTACATAAATAACAATAGAGATGTAATTATAGGTTTAATTGTATCTATGTCTCCTTAATGAGGAGTATGGCTACTTTTCTCTTCGTGCTAATTCTACTACTCTCACGATCGAACCTAACCGATGAAAGAAGCCCTTTAAAAGTTCAAAGAGGTTTAACTAAAACCGAAGTCAGTCCAAACGTGAGATATGCCTTTGCCTGATACTGAGTAAATATTGAGATAATTTATGTTTACGTGATATCACCAACATAATGGTTCAGACACCTTATTATCAAATTATTACCATCCGCCTGAATCTTCGTAAATAGCTCCATCTCATCGTAACATACAAATATTTTATTTGCGAAAATCCTCTAAATCGGGAGCATTTTCAATCTGGAGATCGTCAAATTTTGTATATTTAATTAGGTAATAAAAACTCATAAATACTCATTTGCTTTCCACTGTAATCGTAAGATAATCTCCACATAAATTCAAGAAAAAAAGTGGCCTTAAAAAATATTGAGCTGTTTGGCGTGACCCACATCCACAAAATGCCTAAATAACGAGGTTGTATAGACCAAACGGCCCAATTTTTTTGTAGGCCACCTTTTTTTCTCGATTTCGTAATCAAATCATTTCACGATCCAAGTGGAAAGTAAATGAGTATATACGAGTTTTTAGTACCTGATTAAATAGACAAAGTTTGCCGATGTCCAGATTGAAAACGCCCCAATTTTAAGAGTTTTCGTACATTAAATAGTTGTTGGTTATGATCAAATGAAGCTATTCACAAAGTTTCAGGCGGATTTTTATAATTTGATACAAAAGGGTCTGTAACACGGACTATAAATTTTCATTGCTAAATCAAGAAAATTGTGAACGTAAACGCTCCAGCCCTACTCGCCTTAAGAGCATGGAGTGGATGGCTTTATCAGAAAAGAATCAGTCTAAATCAGATTAAATGATGGACAGATTCAGGAGCTCTATCCAATAAAAGGGATTCATCGGGACGACATGCCATTAGTGAATTGAACCCGGGCAGGATCAACAGGTGTCCCCCCCCCCTCCAAGGCGGGGCAAACTGGTTCTTTACTGCACCGGGGGAAGTCAAAACCTTAGCAATGGGCAATAACAGAGGCTGTCCTTTGTCACGAATTATTCTGCTTCAGTAACCAGAGGGTCCTGGAAGGGTCTGTGATCGGTCTATGAATAGTTTCGAAAGGACATGTCCAGTTCCCGGGCCGTTACAATCGTTCATAAGTAATACCATTGTCAGAGCCAACTGGACTCGAAATAATCTCTTTAAAACTTACACAATACTGGACTGGAGTATACTTCAATCGTATACTAGTGAAATAGAGTAGGGGCAAAAACATAAAAAAGAACAGACTTATCATGTTTTATAGAGCAGATTTAGTTAACAAGTATAGAGGCATTTAATAAACGCGCTAGGGTAGCACAAAAAGACAATTAACGACAAGAGAGGCTCCAGCGAAAACAATACTCAGCGGAATCAACGCCTAATTAAATTAAATAAAATAGATTTTAATGTATTTCAAGAAACTAAACCCTTTGACGCTAAACAGGTGTGGGACGACAAAAACAGTTTTTGATACTTATTACATAATTGTGCTGTAATTTTTTTCCACCGCCATTCACAAAATAACGGCTTAATATCTGTTCGGTAAACATTTTTATTTTTTCAGTTCCCTGTTGAGAAATATTACCATCTGTCCAATCTGAGGACAATAGTAATAGTGATAGAAGAGTAGCTCATTCACACTTTATTTACAATAAATAATATACTAAAATTAAATATACATAAACTAAATCAAACTAAACTAATCAAAACCTCAAGAACCCCCTCTCCCTCCCTGTTCCTCATTTTCACCTCTCCCTCCCTCCCCCCTCCCCTCGTGAAAAGAAAGACAGGACTCAAGGAGATTGAGATATTCGCCATAAGAGATGACTTCAAAGCGTTCACACCTAAATAAACACAAGTAATCAGTCCTACCTTCTACCGCTTTGAAAATGACGGCCGCCAAAAGAAAACTGTTGAACCGTCTTAGAAGAAGAAAAAAAGATTCCCTTCAACGACAGACCATTTTGAGAATGATTTGCGAAATTGCCGCCCTTGCCCCTAGCGGTTGTACTGCCACCGAATCGACTGGAATCTGGTCCAGCCAAATCAGCGTGGCCAATCTGATTGGTCGGCTTCGGTCCGAAACAGTGTCGTAACCTCTCCCGATCCGCTCTCTTGCTTATGTAGATTGTCATTTCTGCACTTATTTAAATATTCCGAGTATAAGTTGACGGATACTCGAATTTTACCAACTTAAACGTTAGTTACTATTAGTGTAACCAAAATCGGTCTTGGTCTTGCACTTTTCCAAGACCAAGACCACTTAAATCTTGCAAGACGAATACCAAGAATGGTAAACAAAAAAATCCTTTTTAATAAAAACCAAGGCAAAATAGTTACTAATACTCGACAATTTTAGTTACTACATGTTAAGAACTGGTGTAACCAATATACGTTTGCATTTAATTCTTCTAATTTTTCATTCGTGCTTAGTTAGGCTTCTCCTATCTAAAAAATTACAATAATATCTCTATAGTAATAAGCTAATAGGTAACTGCAAGACTGTTGCGAGACTCATATGGACATACGCCTCACAAATTTACGCTTTTCTGCAAAAAAAAGACTCACTAACAAAAACTGGAGACATTTCAATACAAAATTTTGCGACTTATAACAGGAGCTCTTTGGTACATAAACAACAAAACTTTACATAACGACTTACGACAACTAACTATCGAGCAACACATACGTGATCTCTTCTCCAGATTTCATCTTATGACATGCCTATCAGGAGACGAATAAAGAGGAGCTGGATGAGAGATCTCCTTTCTTGAATTAAGGAAATAAATCAAGACCAGGAAGAAGTGCTGCTGGGTACTATTTTTTTCCTCATGTCAAAAATGTCAACTTTTCTTATTAGTTACAGCATATCTGCTTATTGTCAAGCTCATGACAGGTGTGGATGGAAATATGAAGACAAAAAAAAAAAAGTTGTAAGTGCACGCATTTCGGACTATCTAACGCAAAAATAATTGCTTTAATCGGATTGACAGTTCCTTAACTAAGCGCGTTCAAACAAACCAACTCTCCAACCTTGAATTTTAGTTTTATTCAAACTTGCGTTATGAATTAAAAGAGTTTTATGAATGTCATAGTAAAAGAAATATATTTATGTAGAAATGAAATTTTATCTATTAAAAAATATCTCAAGCTAAATTCTATCGTAAACCACCTCGTCTTCATAAAAGAAATAAAAACTCACAAATGATGCCTTTTCTTCCCTGAGTTCATTTAGGCGAGGGCAAAAATTTCCCCGTAATTTCACTCGAAACGAAGTTTTCCCACTCTTGGAAGAACATTAATAAATCCACTCCGGCCTGGGTAGTAGGGGGGAGGGCTGGTAGAGGGGGAGGGGTAACATATGAGTTTTCTTCCGCCCGTTCTATATTCGTTTTCTTCACTGGGACAGAAATATTGTTTGCCTTATCCCTCCGCTATTCGATAAGCTGAAAGGAAAAGTTCTAGTCATACATATAATAATAGCTTCCGAAGTCTGTTCAAATAAAGACACGGCTTTAAATTTAAAAGCAATCAAAGCGGGAGTAAATTAAAATAAGGAACAGCGATGGGGATATATATACATAGTACAACAGATACAGAGTATCTTAGTGAGCGATATTTCAAATTCGGAATTAATTGTAGGGCGAATATCTCATCCGCTTTTTGTGACAGACCAATGAAGATCCAGAATTAAATTTTTAAAAATATGCTCCCATAGCAATCTATTGGTTTTTTTTTTTTAAATACTTAATACTTTCTTAAGCACCTAAAGGCGGATTTAAAAAGAGATTTTAAAAGAAATTTGACAATTTTCTTGCTTTGTTATTGTTACTATCGTAAACTGAATTTCAGGACTTATGGTTATTCTAAGCTTTAGAACAGTTTAGTATCAAACGATTGGAATGTACAGAAAAAAGTCTCAAAAAACACACGAAGATTAGCAAAACAAATATTTTTTGTATATTAATGAAGTGAAAATATATATATATATATTTTTTTTTTATTATTATTTTTTTTTTGGTCGGTTCGTAAATAAATTCCCTGAATTATTAATTCATAGTTATAGTAAAAAAAAAAAAGAAGCTATAGATAGATATAAAATATCATTCAGGTTCCTATTCTATTTATTTATTTTTTCAATATTTTGTTAGAAATACCGCCTCAACGCCCAAAATGCTGAAACTATAAAGATAAATTATCGCTAATTTATTTATTAACGTCGCTAAGTAAACAAAACTCGTTTCATTGCCACGTAAAGAAACTTACTTATTTAATAAACAGCAACTCTTATAATAATATGAAAATTGAAATTATAATTACATAGTTAAATCATCTACAGTAAGCTTTTACTTTTCTCATATATAATTTATCATTATAATGGATTGATTAGAAGATTTAAAATCAATGCTGAAATGAGGCTTTACATACTAGAATTTCTCACATGGAGATGTCAACAAAATTCTTATAAAAAATGTAATTATTATGGTTTTGTAGTGTCAAATTATTTTTCAAACGGCATTAATTTAATTGATTTTTTTTCTCTAAAATTTCGTAATACCCATAAATATTCACAATATTTATAATATTCTGGAGGAGAAATTTCTAAATCTATTCAAAAGATGAAATTGAATATAAAAAAAATAATTATGGATTCGACAATAAAATTGACATGTTAAAATGATCGGGTATTATACTCATGGCTTGAAATAATTAAAAAATAGGTTATTGTAACAGCAGTTTAAAATTTATATAAAGCTGATAAAAAATAGATACTGACTCAGAATCGTCGACCAAGAAATACAGAAGTGGAAAATATAATAATTATTAATTATATGGATAATTAGACGACTGATAAATTATTAGGATGAAACAAAATTATCAGGATTTACAGGCAAGAATTTTTATTAGGTTAGCTGACGTTTTGACCCAAACATGTGGATCATCCTCAGGGCTATATTTTGGATAACAAGAATTGAGTTCTTGGCTTGACTTCCATAAGGTAGCCCTGAGGATGATCCACATGTTTGGGAAGAAACGTCGGCTAATCTAATAAACATTCTTGACTGTGAATCCTGACAACTTTCGTCCTAATGATTATTAATATATTATTAATAATAATAACATTATAATAGAAAAATAAAAAAACAGTGATAATGACAAATTACTATTCATTAATACTACGTTACTAAAATGGACCCAGTATGTTCTATCTGTAGTGCCGGTTTAGTATGCCCAGCGCCGTACCTTCCAACACCAATGCCATCAAAACATGACGAAACAGCCCTATAATGCCGACTACATTAAGACCCGATCCTTATACATTGGAGAAATTGCACTGGCGCTTTCTAAGGGACATTTAGATGCAGGCTAATACCTGAGTGGTGCAGCGGAATCATGGATGCGGGTCTTGTCGGGGTGGATGGAACATGAATGCAATATTGACTATGCAACAGAGGAAGTTTCAGCTTCCTTCAACAGAACCATCGCAACCACACGCTAGATTATTTTGAAGTTTAAAGTCAATAATCTGATTTTGATATGTATTGTAATATACATATAAAATACATACATAAAGAAATACAGTACTGAACTGGTGTGTCTATATAAACAAAAAATAAAAATTGAATTGAAATTATTTTTAGCTAGGAACTTTGGGGCTCTACTGAACCATCAAATTCCTCTCGTATCCAATCTTTACAATCTAAAATCCTTGATGCTCATTAATTTGTAACAAATACAATAATCGATAACGATCTGAATGTTTCATATTTTTCCGATTTGGTCCAATCCAGATACCTATCCTTACATAATAAACCAATCCTCTAGTTTCTAACCTTGCTTCCTCCTCGATCCCTGACAACCCCCAATGCGTCTGAAAAGGAGACCTCGTGATCTCCTAATTTAGATACTTTATCAGAGTGCTACAAATGGATATATTCTCTACAAGCCTTGCATGCATTTCTCTGTATCACATTTACTCAATGTATATTAGTTTTTGTATAGTTGTAAATTTCAAAAATAATACAAATTTTTAGCTACCATGAATCTCCGACAACTTATAATAGTCGCCAAAACAAGCAATTTACAAGAAAAGAAAATGTTTATTTAAAAAAAAAAATGTTGCTCCTTAAATTCGCTTTTGTTCCAGAATCCTCAAATGAATGATTATTTAAAAAAAAATTAAGTTATATTTATTATCTTTGTTATAAAATCATGGTTTCCTAAACATGAATTTTTTAAGGTCTCTTTCTGAATTTGTCTGTCCAAGGCCCACTTCACAAACCATGTCATTAATAATTTTCTGTAGAGTGTGAATGTGCTCTCTGAGCACTATTATAAATGTCTTTAATTGTGATAGATTGTAATAGTTCTGAATAAATAAATAAAAATAAAAAGGAAAATTTCTGTAACTGTTCAAATGTATCTGCAAGCAAAAAGCTACATTTTCTTGTAGTTAGTTATGTAACAATTAGATAATTGGAAACAATCCAACCAAGTACCCTTATGTTTCTAGAATACAGATAAAGAATTGAATAACCAGTCAACGTTTCGGCAATCATCAGGAAATAAAACAACCTCAAGACCACATCACTCGATGACATGCAATGGCATACTGGAAAAAAGGTGAGGTAACACAGCTGAGAAAGGTTATAATCAAACAACTACTCAGAAAAAAAAAGTAGATGAAAAACATATAATTACCAACCAATGTGCCACAAAAAAAATCCAAATAAGAATGAGAAAAAATAAATAAAAATGCACATTCAACGAAGATTATCATCAACAGCTGAACAAGGAGACTTTCATTTTTTTTTGTATTAATTTTTTTTCTTTTCTTATTTTCCTACTATTTATATTTTTTGTAGCATAGTTATGTATTTTAACAGGTAATGTTTTTATCTGTCTTTTGTTTTACTCGATCAACTGTTTGATTTATAACGTTTCTCAGCTGTTACTTCAATTTTTCCAGTATACAATTGGATGTCATGGAATGACATTACCTTGGATTTCTTTTCATTTCTATCTAGATGATACCTTAGTTGGCGAAACGTTGAAGGATTATTTTATTCATTACCTGCGTTTTGGGTACAAAGCTGTATGATTGAAAATTTTCAATTGTAACCCAACATTAGTTTTCTGATTCTTCGTGATTTTTACTCGTTTACATTATTATTATAGGCTAGAAGGAAAATGAATTTTTCAATTTTTTTTTTTATTAAATGAAAAATATACTATTTTCCTATAATAACATAATAATAATATTCCTATAATTGAGACATCTTCAAAAGCTTCGTCTAAATCTACAGACAGTTTCTTTTTATCTTATCCATGGCATTTCTATCTAGTCCTCAATATTTTCTTTGAAAGGAAATCAGGATCAATGAATAACATACACTTCATGATTAAAGAATCTTTTTTCAATCATATCCAAATATTCCGAGGATCATTTTTCATTCCCAAACCAATAAAGCCCACAGCTCAATTCATTAGTAGTTCATATATCTGAACCATTTAACAGAAGACGATGTATCAAGGTCTTATAAAGAATTTTAACTCTCTCAATTCAATGCCAAGTGAGTCAGGAGATGAGAAAGATTGTGAACGCATTTACAGTTATATGCAACAATCACAGGATAGAGCCCAGATACGGAACCTCTTAACCTTTCACAAACACTTACGAGTTCTTCACCAGGCGTGGGCACATGGCCCCTCGCTCATTTGTATGAGGCGCATTAACATCTTCCTACGCCAGTGTAATTGTTGGAGGTGCAAAGAAATAAAGAATAAAAGAAAGAGGAAAATTAAACGTTATCATTTTTACACTTTGTCTCATATATTAATGGAATAACGATAATTACTTAAACTGGACAATTCTCCTGCCATAGCCTTATTATATTTAATCAAGACTGACAGTTTGTCAATATAGAATAAATATATTTTTATATTGAATAACCAAAACTGCTTATTTAAATACATAATACAACCATGAATAATTATTTAAACAAATGTTTTATACCATAAAATTAATATTCATATTCTATTACCAGGACTTCTTAATAAAAAAATCTATTAAAAATTCTTATTAAAAAAAAAAGAAAAGACCTGAATTTAATTTGACCGCAATTACGTGAATAGCAATTAATAATTTCGGAATTAATTCAATTAATGAAATGTATGAAGAAATATAATATATTATATATTTAAGACAAGAAGAAAAAAACAATACACAACTGAAATGAAGATATATTTTATATTTTTAGTCAGTTAAAAAAATTATGCTTTAATCTTTAAGTTCATTTTAATTCGTATTTGTATTTAATAAAATGAAAAAAAAAAAAGACAAAACTATATATCGATACGATATACCGTTCAGATATACATTTATTTCATTATTAATTTATTTATTTATTATTTTGCATATACTGCTCTACTCAATACTCGAAACATTTAAGTTATCAATAGATGATTAATCAATCACAAAATTATACATATCATTAAAAAAAAAATTAAATGGCAATTAGAAAAGGCTGTTTATATCATATTATAACAAAATGAAAATTGTAAATGTAACAGAAGGATTCCATAATAGTACGGTTTTGATTTTAGCATAACAAGATTACAAAATTTAAAATCATTGCTGAAATATTAATATATGAATCTGAGTGACTAAGATAGAGATATTAACAATATTTTTATAAGTTATGATTAAAATATATTTTTCTAAGGGTGTGAATTTATTTTATTACAATATTTTTTTTCATTTTTTCGTTTCCAAGTTTTTTAAACTTTACTGTACCACTTCCTTAACGGAAAGAATATTGGAGAAGAAAAATTGATAACAAAAAAAAATTAGAAAGATAAAATTGATAAAGATAAAATATATATATAGTTTTTACGTTTCAAATATTATTATCATTAGAGATAGAAAATAAATAAAATATGAGAGAGAAAAAATTATCTTGTTTCAGATAGAAATGTGTAAGATTATTACGCATAGAACCTGTTAAGCAAGGAATTTCGATATTCTGCAAGCTACCTCGAACACCTAATACTATGACTAAAAAATTTTTTATTATTTTTTTAATGGTTAATATTGCGATATAACATGCATAATCTAACGAGTCCAGAATATTGTACAGAAGTTGAATGAAATTAACCTGAACTGTAACATTTTTTATATATAATATTACTAAATACATAATTTAATTTTTTTAATAATTTTTTTACTAACACCAATCAGAAAGAATTATATAAATAACCAGTAAATTTGAAAGTTTTGATTTATATTAAAAACCTCAATTTTCGAAACTC
This sequence comes from Nezara viridula, assembly GCA_928085145.1. Lineage (NCBI taxonomy): Eukaryota > Metazoa > Arthropoda > Insecta > Hemiptera > Pentatomidae > Nezara > Nezara viridula. Next base: position 74,784,608 of record OV725082.1, read on the forward strand.
ATGTATCTGCTTTTATTAAATTAAACATCAAAGATTATAAAATTCATTCGAAAAACCTTAAAAACGAATACAGCGAAATTTCGGCTATATAAATATAAAATAATCGATGCTTATTTTATCGATTAATGACTATAGAAATGTTGCCCTACCTTTTGGACGTTTTGGATGCAGAACGACCAACTTATGCAAACTTGCATTTCATAATTCACTTTCGCAAACCTAATTTTTTTTTTATTTGTTAAGTTATTGCGAAAGACTCCTTCCTTTGAAGGCAGAGTTTCAATGAATTCTTCATTTCTCACCACTTTATGGGGTCACGGGTAATACGAGAGCTTCCCACATAATAGCGTTTCATAAATGATGAATTATTTAGAAGAGGATGAGAAATCCAAACAGTTTCGGTATACAATGGGCTCGAGGATAACATGATGCTAAATAACGAATCGGAGAGGTAAAGCATTAGCAGTGTAACGGTCTGCTACTCATTGTAAAAGCATCGGAATAGCTGCTCCTTTGAAGATGATTCAGATCTCAAAGACTTAAATCTTTTTGAGTCAGTGATACATAAATCAAATGACTCATCAGCAAAATAGTACAAAGATCATAATCATAGTATAAATGTAAACATAAAAATAGGAATACCTAACTATCAAAATATTCAATCATTCAACTTCCCAAAAAGTTTTAAAGTACTGACAGTGACAGTGATTTTTCGAGAGTAATAAAAATTTGTATTCAACAATTCCTAACTATAAATACCTACTGTGACCACACTATCAATTAACTACAGAACAATTTTGACTCAATTAGTTTTTTTTTTTAGAATTGATTTATCTCAGTTCGCCGTTTATTCATACTACTAATCTGAACATTTAGTAAGCTAATGATCTGACATGAATCATTTTTAAATTCTTGATGGTATTAAGGATTTGAGCTTAAGCAATATCATCGTATAATGATTCACAGATAAAATATCCTTAACACTCTAAAATTATATCAGGTAAAAAATATCCGGCATTCCCTCTAGTAGCAAAATCGTTTATTAAAAAAAAAAAAAAAATTAATTCTTACAATTATAAAAATAAAATACATTTTACATAAAATTTTCTCTTTTATAAAATGTATTTTAATTTTCAATAAAAATCATTAATTTGTGTTAAATAAGATTACTTAGAAAACAATTAATTCACAGATGTTTTTCAATTATTTTTTTATTGTAATTTTAATCATATATTAATATTACTAAAAATTTATCATATTTACAAAATTAATTATGAACTGTAATTATTCCAAGAAAGCAATTACTTTTATCAATGGCTTTTTTTTGGAAAAAAAATAATTACTACGGAATTCGTTTTTTAAAATTAAAAATTCTAAAAATAGTGTCTAAGTCACTAATAAAAAAACCTTTTTTTTATTTATTTTGGTTTGGTATTAATAATTTTAAGAAATCCTAGTTAAAGCAGACAAGACGAAAAAAATTACATCTGAATGAAAATATGCCGATGGTCATGGAGGGATGTGCTGAACATAAAATAGATTCATTTATTAATTAAAAATACTCATGAATATAAAATGTAAATAATAAAGAAAAAAAATAGTGTAATATGTGTGAATAAGAGATTGAGTGAGTTTAATAAGTACTTTCTTTGCGTCGAAAAGGTTAAGAAATATAGCAATCCAATGAAGGTAATTTCTTCATCGAATAGTCTTCTAATACATATAGAAAGAAAAATATTAAGTTTATAACAAAACTCTAAATTCAAGAAATTTAAATTAAATTACTCACAACTGCTATGTTTTATACAAGCATAAAGGATAAAAAGAAAACTACTTACGGATATTAGTTTTATAAACAACATGACCGTTTTTGACAGTAACACTAACCTGAAAACAAAAAAATTCATTAGTTAAAATTAAAAAAAAAAGTGAGTACCTAATACTAGAGTCAAGTTTGAATAATCATATATATATAATATTACAATGTTTTTTTATAATTCGACCTTTATATATTATAACATAAGATATGAATTATAGTCGGATAATAGGGCATGAAATTACCTAATTTCATGACCTATTATCCGACTATAATTCATATCTTCAGATATATATATATATATATATATATATATATATATATATATATATATATATTCAAATAATTTAAATTCGAATAAATTATTATTTTGGATTGTAGAAAATTAAAAAATAAATAAGTACAATTTTTTTTCGCTCTGGGTGATTTGAATAATAATTGTTATCATCCTGTCAGAAAACATAATGTTGCAACTCAAGGTTGACACATATTAAAATATTTGTAGAGTTTCATAACGACTTATGGAAAATTATATCTATATATATATATATATATATATATATATATATATAACTGAAGATATGAATTATAGTCGGATAATAGGTCATGAAATTAGGTAATTTCAATAGGTAATACTTATGAAAGACTAAGATAAAGCCTTCGCCTGGACGCAATGACCGAACAGCAAACTACCCAGGACCAACAATCACTTGAAGGATGGGTTTCCGATCGCCGCTCCAAGTCGCTCAACTTGTCCTCAATACGTCCAGCTAACGAGCCCAGGTATGTACCCTCTCAGGAACGGAACGGAAAAGGAGAAACTCAGGAAACATGGCGCAATTAGTTGGCTATCCCTTGTTAGGAGTACACGAGAGGAACTGTTCTTTTAGTAAGAGGAAGTCCGTTGGGTTCTAGTTCTGAAGTCTGTCCCCGTTCTCAGGGCAATGCGATCTGTACCTTATGTAAAACGGGACAGGTAAAGGCACTCATGGAACTGTACCTGACAGCTCTGCGAACGAGCATTGTCTCTGGCATATCAGGTAGGAAGATCAGTGATGGTAACCTGGAAGGGATGAAACAAAAGACAATCTGATAATAAAATATACCGAGGGCTAAGAAATGATACCTAGCTATTTCCTGATGACCAGCAGGCGTTTGCCTTAGTTACCTCGAGTCATTACCGGTTCGAATAAATATCGACCTTTCCACTATGACTAAGTAGAGTTTTGCTAGACTTGTAAGATAATCTCCTCTCTACATCTTCTCTGTAAAACTAATACTTTACATTGCAGACGAAAACCTGGTTTAAATCGTAATTAAAAATTTGATTGCACATCAGATGAAATTATATAACTTTTTTTCGCACGTTTCACCAACAAAAATGATGGCTTACAAGTCAGTATTGATTTTGTAATAACATGGAACTTTTCGGAAGTTATGAGGTATGTATCTTAAAAGCCATCAACAACAGCGAATTTATAATTTTTTTGTTAGAGCGGAAAAAATATAACGTTAATTTCCTGAAAAATACAGTTTTTATGAGTAAAACTTTTATATATTTTTCTTGACACGCACTAAAATTAGTAGCTGAAGCAGATCGTTAAGATATTTGGCTTAAAATACTCATATTAAAATATGGACGAACAAGAAAATAATTAACTTTCTAAACATGGAAGGGGTCCCACAGCCCCCCCCCCTATCTTTGAATATGCTAGGGACCACAGATAAATACAAAATTAATTTCTTTAAAAAATTATAAATTGAAGAGAAAAAAGTTATTTCTCAGAAAAAGATAAATAAACGTTAGTTTGAATCAAATCAAGAATTAAAACGAAACTTCAGACAGAAAATTAAAAGTAATAGCAAACATTGTTTCAGGACATTTACGAATATTCATTCAGCTGAAAGAGATCAGAAGAAAAAATCTCTTAGCAATCTGTCTTTGTTTACGTTTAATCAAATTTCAAAATTAAACCAGTGAGATTTATATAAAAAAAGTAATACTAAATCGGTGCAGATTTTTTGTATTATAGTAGAAATATATTTAAAAAAAACACAATAAATTCTTTCGTTTATATGAGTTTTTTTTTATCATTCCCAGCGCTTTTAGTAATTGAACAATACCTAAAACAAATTCCAATTTGCTCATCACATTACTCATCATACTTAGCGTGGGGTCTCTTGATAAAAGAGCTGATAATTTTAAAGAAGATAATAAAACTCCTAATTTCACTAATGCTGCCGACACAGCCAGCTGACAAGGAATTGAGAACTAACTTACTTAATATACAGGAAAAATAATTGTAAAGGTATGATGAATTTCAGGAATTCATTAATAAATATATGATGAATTTAGATAAATTATAATCGTAAAGCAATATCTTTAATATCTTTATTGAAGCGCTCTCGCTCAATCTCCACTGGGTTTAGCTTCAGTGACACGATAACAGTATTATGTAGTAATAAAAATAAACAAATTTATATTTGTATAAGTTGATAGCAGTGCACACTGTATTTTTTTTTATAACTGAAAAGTGTTAAATATCTCTGTACAAAAAATATGTCTGTCAAAAAATTTCATTTTGTTTTGATTCATAGATTCAAAAATAATTTGAATTATGGCTTTCATTACAAAAAATTTAACAAGAAATGATACGAGCGGAACGCAAACTGTCAACAGCGAAGAAACTTGGCCAAAATATAGCCTCATCGAAGAGAATGCTTAAGACCGCTATATGGGAAAACTTAGTGCCCTTCTGTCCTAACTTGAGTAATCTGATAATGAGCGGAGTAAATTCACCGAGGAATATTAGAGTCGCTTTGCAATATTTCAGAAACTTAGCCACATTGTTAAGGCGCCATTTTGCATAGGAAAATAAAAATAATGATATTATTAATATCACGTTGTCTAAAAATAACATCAATTAACATTAAAATACATAAATAAATCATGTATATTGCATATAAATAACAAGAATAAATGATAAGCAATGAATCAATTAACAGAACGATTATCTTCACTATTTATGGCAAATTCTTAAAATAGACCTTAACATGAGACAGCATCAATTGAATGTGATGCCTGGATTTAATCCATTTTAAAAGAATAACAGATTTTACTTTAAATGAATGAAAAAAAACTACATATAAACAAAAAAAAAATGATAAACATTTTGGTTTTATTTATTAGAAGTAATAAAATACTATACGCAAAAAATCAGAATTAAAATGTTTGACACAAAATTAACAAAATGTCACGACCGAAAATATAATTTACATTATGCAAAACAGAAAAGAAAAGTTTGGACAAAAAAGTTTTGTTTTTTTAGAAATATTCATAAAATTAAATACATTTTATTATTACTATTTCATTCATTGATATCTTTTATGCGACTACTATTGATTTGCTAACGAAAATTTGATAACATTTTATTTTTAGTTTGGCAGTTTCCGCATAGAAAAGTTAAAGACGGTATGTCACAAACATTGGTTTACATAAAGATCTAAACATGCCAACAATTAACGATGACATACGGATACACTACTACAAATTTCATAATAACTTACATAGACATATTAACACACTGATATAAGACATGGTCTCTATTAATATGCCCGAAAATATAGTTCGGAGGCTCAAAAGAAGAAGGATGAGGGATTTCCTCACCTAAAAATATACAGAATTCAAATCAAGAAGGGATGCCGCTGGGCACTCCTTTCCTTCACACCGACCAAGCCACTATTTGTATTTTCCCGACAACAGACTCGATAATTGTCAGTACTTCTGACAGGTGTGGGGAAAAAAAGTAAAAAAAAAAAAAATAGTTCTATAATTTTTAAGTCCCCTCAACGTTGTTATCGATCGCTGGTAACAAGCTAATTAAAAAAGGGATATTATGATTTATATATTGTATATTTCTCTCTTTCCTTTTAACTTGGTTTCTATTTCATTAGTTGTTCTGTTCTGGATATGTTCATTCGGCAAACAGTCACCTCCTCAAAGGATTCTCTTCTCTTCCTCCTTCTCCCAACCACTAATATCTTCCCTCAGAAGAGAGTAAACAGATCGAGAGCATCATGGCGAACATCTTATTGAGCTTCTACCGACCATTTCTTGCCTTGAATCTCTGTCAGTTGGCATGAAAGATTTGGACAATTTTTTTCATGCTAAATGTTGTAGAAACATGTTGAATAAGCAAAAAATAAAGAGGAGTTATGAATGATGCGGTAAACTACCCATTGACAGCACTTCAAATGTAAATCTATATTATAAGATTCATAGGCCATCTTCTTTGATTGTTAGGAATAGAAGGGATGAAGGAATAGAAACTAGTTGGTTTAGACGGGACTGAAGTTTATTGCGGAAGGATGTACAGTAGGTAAAAGGTTATTTTCAATTTATGGTAGGAGTGTGGACAGAGCACGAAGGTGTGAGGAACTTTCGCGTGCCAAGAAAGGTTTTGGGTGGGCTTGTTTTCACACAGCATACAAATACAAAGCACAAGTTAAACCGAAACTAAGAATAACAGAGGCCTATAGAGAAAAACAATGGCTGGTTTCGGTTAGAAGCATAGGACAGAATCGATAACCCTCAGCGGACGGAAAAATAACAAACAAGTTTTGTTTTCCCTTTATTTCGCACGCGACCTCCAAAAAGTTTTCTCGTTATCGCGGGACCGCTCAGTCCTCCGGCTGCCCCCTCTTCTTGGCCCAAATCTCTTTTCATTGGACCAGAGCTCCTTCCAATCGATTCTCTTCAACTACACTTTGATTAACTTACAACTTCTAGTTGATTGCTCACTCTCGAACGGGCCTCCAGAAAAGGAAGCCGCTAACTTCCTCACTAACTTTTGAAGAATTGAGACGAAACAAGATACCATTTAACAAATTCGTAAAATTGACGATCAACTGCTTGTGGTTGAAAATTATCTTTAATGAAAATAAGTAACGTTAGATATTATTCTCCATTACACCTGGCATTTAATTATTAAATATTTAAACTTTATTTAATATGGTAATATATATATTATATTTAAAAAAAAATTATTCTGGTTAGGAGGAGGCTATGGATTCCCATAAAAAAAGTCTCTGAATTTTATATTAAGAGTGACAATTAACATAGTTATTGTAAAACGAACAATATAATACTATATACAAAAAGAAATTTCTATAAATGTTTATATATATACTATTTTACGTACGGATATATTCCAAAATATGTTAACAAATGATTGAATATTTTACATATTTTTATTTTTATTTAAAGGTTTGAGACTGTGAACTGCACTTTAAATTCTCTGACGCTTGAAATTTCCAGCTAGAAATTTGATAAAATCTTCAAGTAAAAATGGAAGGGTGCACCTGAATAAATAATAAAAATCCAAGGATACGTTGATACATATAATTATCTTTGATTTTTTTCTTCTTTCTTTTACAGACCATATAGATCTTTTGCCGCCTTAATAAGTCTGCTCCATCTCTGCCTGGCTTGGGATATTTCTTTCTATTTATCTGCACGCAGCTCTATTGCATCTTGGTTGATTCTATCTATCCATCTGCTTTTTGGCCTTTCACGTGGTCTTTTGTCTTCTATTGAGGCATTCATTGTTACGTAGGGGCTTCCCAATGGATTGCTACGAGCAACATCAACATGCCCCGCCCATCTTAACATCCGTGCCTTAATATCATGGGATATTGATTGACCAGTTTTTTAAAGCAAATTCTTTATTTGCCTTTCTTCTCCATGTGTTAGTGTTAGTACTCTGATCCTAGATCGCTCCGGTTATCGTGCGGAAGATTTATCTTTCAAATCTTTCATCACTTTTTTCTAGGATATTAATACGTTTTCAGGTCTTAAATCCATATATTTATCTTTATATATATATATATATATATATATATATATATATATATATATGTGTGTGTGTGCTTTATCATAGCATTGCACACCCTTAATTTGCGATTTCTTCCGATTTTTCGGGATTTCAATACCTTTGAGAAGGAGAAGAAAGCTCTGTTTGAGCTAGTTATACGCTGATCTATTTCTGCCCGTTATTCATTCATTGAGCTATTATCTTTGAATAAAAACTAAAACTCTAATAACAGAAACATAGGGTGAAGTAAAATGCTTGCTTATAAACCTCTACGTCTTGGGTTAGCCAAATAGTCCTATTTCCTTAATTAATTTTAGTTTACATTTATTATTCATTCATGTAAATTAATTGTCATTGATTTCATTTTTTTACTTGAAAAAGTGGGTGTTTCCGCGGGGGTATAATAATTATAAAAAATATTACAAATGAATTTTACGGACGCACAGCCAAATAGCAGAGCAAAAGCCCGAAATAGGAAATGATACACTGCACATGTGATTTGGAATGAGCTGGCAGATATCAATGCATACCCATCTGCTGATAACGTTAATGCAAATCTCGGTTTGCATTTAAGTGTTCTCTCAATGCAGGACCAACTCATGCCCTCATGTGTATTCACAACTGTGTCCAAGCGACCACTACGGATTTATTCACATAAGGGAATAATTGGTGTTCAATAATAAATTGTATCAATCAGTAAAGGAATAACTACTAATAAATATAAAACTAATAAGAAAATATAAAGATTTATTTTTTGTGTAGAAATAAATAATATTTTTTTATATCAACTATAACACATACTATTAGGTAGAAAGGACATTCAAAGACACATGAATATAAAATAAAAAAAAGTTACTACAATTACTAGTTACTAGAGAACCATCATAATTCAATTGGATAACCGATTGACACGCAACTTACAAGCCAGAATGTATCTATTATTTTTTTTATCTTTTATTATATTGTAGCACTAAAATTGGTTACCTATAAAACTTATTTAGCATTCTATTTAGTTATAAGTATGTTGTTGTTTTTTGTACCAATATTATAATATTGTAACCGTTGTACCCATCTGCTTTCTTTAATATACCCTCCAAAACTATGTATATACTCATTTTATTACTTACATTGTAGTTACTCTTTATTATAATAGATCATCTGGCCAGATTTATTGTCAATTGGTTTAAACAATATTGTTATTCTCAAGGGACCTAGTCCCAGAATAAAGATGATTTTCTATTTCTATTTCCTAGATAATAATATATTTCATAGTTTTTCATTTACCACAATATCTAATGTTCTCTTTTCCATAAAAAAGATCCAGTGGTTTTAGAAGATGGTTCTACGGAAATGTATAACATTTCTAATCATATATATATATATACAACTTTTCCTTAACCGATCTTTGAGTATTAAATTTAAACTTAACTATTTAATTGGGGATATGGTCACTTATATATTTATTTTTTTTTTTTCTGTGTATAGTATTTTGACTTTATCTAACTCGATTTTATGATTATTTTTAATAGCATGCATAGCTAACGCCGTATCTTCTTTTTTGCTTTCTATGCTATATTTATGTGCATAAACCCTCCTAGATAAGTACTGTGAGGTTTGTCCGACATACTTTCCATCACAATCTGAGCATTTTAATCATAAACAACATTGGCTACTTTTTCTCGGCTGGTCCTATCTTTCAGTTGAGAGAAGAAGGATTTTTTCAGGCTATTTTTTGTATCTATACGATATACTTACATTGTGGTCGCGACAAATTCTTTTTATTTAAAATGATAATGGTTTTATGAATTCCATAGAAAAATATTTTTTTGAATTGCTCTGCTTGTTCTGATGGTGCGATAAACAAATATATATATATATATATATATATATATATATATATATATATATATATATATATATATATATATATATATATATATATATATATATATATATATAAAGTTCTACTGAAATATATAAACTTCAACAATATAAGAAAATCAATTTTCATTTCAATTAGGGATTAAAATGAACATTTTTATAAATACTATGACATTTACAGCTTTGACAAGACATTGAATATCCTTGAATGACTAATTTTCCTCTTCATATATTCAAGGACTGAATTGATAAGGACCGTGTCGAAAGCAGGATTAATGTCTCAATACAGACAGGGCCGCTGAACTGTCTTCACGATGAATAACCTGTTTAAACTTGTAACGGAAACATTAACGAAATAAAAAAGAGAAGACAGGCAGACACCTCAAGGACCAATTAGAATATCGGAACGGCCTGGAGGGAACCAATCAGAAGAGGCCTTTGGAGGAACGTCGTGTCAGAGCAGCTCAGCAGGGACCTACTTAGACGACAAAAACCACCATTTTACGCAATTCACTCAGACTTTCTCGGCTTTCGTGAGACGCCCACGCACCGCATTGGGGACCTAGATTTGGTTTTAATTGCTGCTTTTGTCGAAATTTGAATACGGTTTCATCAACAGTCGTGAAGCTTGTTCCTTTTGTTAGCAATAGTGATTTATAAAAAAGTTGTTGAAGTGAATTAGATAGAGTCGTCAGATGTACGTTGTGTAATGGTAAAGTCGGCTGGTGTCGACTAATTGAAGCGTGTTTTTGTGTTTGAAATGAATTAAAATATCCCAGAAATTAAAGATTGGTCCTACATATTGTAAGTGAGCGAAACGCTCAACTATTATTCAAAATTGTATATTGACGTGACGCCGTAAGCTAACGTGGAAGAATATAGTGTCAAAAATCAGAACGAATCCATTATAAACCTAATGTTTTATTTTTAGAGTATTATACTGGCTTAGTATGATCGCTCGGAGAAAGGTTAACTAGAGTAATTATAATTATAATAATTATAAATTTAAACACAATTATAATTGTATACATTGTAAATGTTATTACTTTTTGACTATAGAACAAAATAATATTAATATTTCATATTATTAAGTCCGCCTTATTGGTGTTTTCACTTCTATAGTGTGGTCTTAAGCACACACCGTAGTTATTTTTTCTCGTCGACGCAAAGTAAAAATCAGTAGATACTAATAATAGCTTAGCCTACAATAATAGATATTATCAAAACCATAGAGAGAAAAACAAGGTTGCTTTGTCGTTAAATAGGTGGAAGAAAAATTTTGTGTGAAAAAAACAACAGAAAATCTTGGTCTAAACCAAGTAAAACACTTTATTGGTCTTCGGTTGGGATGTTTTCATCTCTGTGGACAGTGGCGAACTCTGGAAGGATTCAGAGATGGCAACCTGCGAAAGGAGTTTTTTTTAAAAATTGAAGGATTTAATTACAAAAGATTAAAGTGCTTATAATTTTTCGTTTTTTAATTAGACGAGAACGTTGCTTTTGCAAACAAAATACTAGTCGTTATATCCGCCTTGGACTCCACATAATAAGGAGATTTTAGACAAATCATTTTTTATCAGATTAATAACATCCGCCAAAAACTTCGTGAATAACTTCATCTTATTGTTACCTATAGCTTTTCTACTTACGAAAACTCTCGGAAATTGGACGTTTTTAACCTGAAGATCGGTAAGCAATGTCTATTTAATTAGGCACTGAAAAATCATGAAGACCATTTGGAATCGTAAGATAATTTGATTTGAGAAAAAAAATGCTCGTTTAGCGTGACATCTACCCCTAACATGTCAAAATAACGTGGTCAGGGTCTAACAACTCATTATTTTTCGTAGGCCACATTTTTACTCGATTTTCTTATCAAATTATCTTACGATTCAACTGAAATGGATATTCAGGAGGTTTCAGTATCTTAATTAATTAATTTAATGAAAAAAGATGGCCCCTTTCTGAGAATTTTCTTAGATAAAAAGTTCTATGTTACCATAAAATGAAGTTATTCATAGACGGATATTAATAAGTCGATAAAAAGGGGTCTATACCGCGGACTATGAGTATTTCATATTCATACTAAACAATGCATACAGTGCATTCAGTTGTCTTCCTTATGTAACTAGCAATAGACCTAACAACACCTGGAACACGAGAATTCCAGACCGCACGGAGTAATGAAGGGAAAAAGTCATTATCTGTCCCGCAGACAGAACAAGGGTAGAGAACAATCGGAATCCTGGATCGAGGCGGCCTTGGCTCGCACAGGAAGTGCTTCCTCCCCTGCTTCCTCCTAATTATACACACGGCTTGCTGGATCCGTCATGGCGGCCTTTTTTTCCTCTTTCCATAACGGACTCGAAGAGAGCGCTCAACTGAGAACTCCATTGTACCTTTCGGCATAGACACAAAGGCGGCAGAACCAGGTAGGGCGAGTCTATAGAGGACGGAGCTCTAGTGAGCGGATAGCTCGGCTCTGATTCAAATGGAGCCTTCGATATCAAGAGGCTGGCTACTCTCTCTCCAAGCTACCTAGATCCTAGTTTGTAAAATAAAGAGCACTGTCTGTACATATTACGAAAGCACCGTCCAAGTCTAGACAATAGTCAATCGACTGATAATTACATCTTTACAAATCAAGCATAAAGATGTTTATAAAGAGAAGTAAAAATAATACTGCATTTTGTAGCATGTTCAACAAAATTATAAATTAAGGCCGTCACGTAATTGCGGGAAAAGTAAATGACAGATCCTGAACGAATAATGCTTTTGCAATAAAAAATCATATACAAGCACGAGTTGGAAAGATATATAGATATGGAGTATTATTAACAAATTTCATGACAAAGTATCTCCTCACAACTAGATAATAACTTGCCAACATTTCAAGTAATACTGGACAAAAAAAAATTATATAAACGCAGACCCAAGAAAGCATATAGAGTGAATGCACCAGTTGACAGGTTGGACTTTAAATATAAATAATAAGCTTCCTGATTGATTTAAAGGTTCCAGTTTTTCTAGATTGAAGAACAATGCCCTTTGTTTAGGGAACACATCAAACTTTATATTTAAATTTAATTTTAATTTTAATAATCAAGTAAACACAACACAGCTGTTATCTGGAGCATACAGCATATATACCTCAGTTGTTAGTGTGACGCCGCCATTATTGAAGCGTAGACGCTCACGTAGCGTGAGAGATTACCAGACTGGCGAGTTTAAAAATTTGTAATTCCACTGGTTTACTAAACATGGAGTAAAAAACTACAGCGGCCGACAAGGGGCCAAGAAAGGAAGAGAGAGAAGATGAACAAGAAGACTGGCAACTAGAAGAAAAGAGAAAATGCAAGTATCCCAACCCACCTATATTTAACCTCCGTATAAAATTACATGTAATAAAACATAGCAATCAATTTTAAATATTCACTTCTTTAATCCATTAACTCCTCTAATTTTACAATCACCAGCTCTTAAAGCAGAATTATTATGACAATATCCCTGACAGCCTTGGAAGGGATTGGCATAGTAAAATAAACACCCTTTATTGACAATTGTATGAATAAAGTTCCCAAATGAAAATTTTAAAATGTCTATCATCATTGTTTCTATAGTTTTTTTGAGATATGTGTGTTTCATACCTTCCTACTAACAGTTTTTCAAAGAGTAAGTTAACATTTATGTTATCTTTGCTTTATCGATAAATAAAAAAATTTCAATTTTTCTAAGGTATATCCATTACTGGTACCGATTTCTTGTCCATTACTAGGACAATGGAAGTTCGGAGTGTCCATCACTACTGCAAAAAGGTGTTTATTTTTTAAATGGAGATTATATTTGCGTAACTGAATATTTTTTCAATTTTAAAGTGCTAAATAGTAAAAGGAGACCCGTGGGATTCTAAATGTCCAACACAGAAGTTTATAGCTACAATAATTACGGCGGCATAGGCCAAAAATTGCCTTAGATATGTCCATCACTAGTGCGCTTACCCTAATACATTAACAATATTAAAATATATTTACCAAAAAAGGTTATTACTCTATGGCAGTACATAGAACACCTGTTTAATTCAACAAATTCAAACAAATGGCCTGTAATATCAGACAATTGTTGAATATTGTGGTCCAGAAAGGGTCTACTTTCAGCTTTCGAGAAGAAAGCCATTTTTTTTTTTTTTTTTATCGAAGGCAGTGACATTACCCACACATTCGCTATATGTTCCTCCAGCCCGAGGGCTGGGTATGCACTAATAAAATATAAAATTAAATGGGTCTTAAATCCCCAAAGAATAATGACAGAGTTCAGAATTTATGCATCTGGCATGAATAAATACCAAACGCCACTTGTCAGTAAACTGTTGTTAGCAATTGTAATTACAGAAACAAGTAATTTTACATGGTTGCGGAAGTTTGAATATTAAGTAGGTGGTGGAATATTTGTTTAAAGAAACTTTTGGACGATGATTGATGAATGGAAGTAGGTAAGGATTTTCAAATAGAGATAGCACGAATGATGTAGGAAGTGGTTTTATGGTAGGGGTTATATAAATCTATAGGTTATGATCTGACCTTAAGAGTGTGGATAAAAGAAGTAAGTTTGAGAGTGTTCAGCAGATACGCTTCGAGAGTGCAGACACGCTTTAACCTAAATTAAAATAGACAGTCAAAATTATTTGAAAATGTCAGAATCTCCATGCTATAAAGAAATATTATCAAACAACACCCAGCCTGGCGGAAATATCAAATGCATGAATAACAATAAATTATTATAGGTCACCTGAGCCACCAGGATTTCCTCAGACTCCCCTTCATAAGGGACTAAGAAGACTAAAAGCTATGAGTCAGTATAAGGCGGAGACATTAGCATCCAGACAGGCTAATAGAGCAGACTGCTCCAATAGGAAGAGGCCGGTTAGAGGTGGAAATTACCAGCGGAGGGAAATGGTTCATCCGGAGCAGAGGAGAGCCTCTGAATGAGAATGACCAAGAGGCATCCTGTCGCACGGGTCGTTAAGGGAAACTCTTAAGATCCTTCGGGGGCATCAGGAGATGATGATGATGGGGAAGGATGAGGCGGAGGAAGTATAAGGGGGGCATTTTTAACACAGTCCAGTTTTGGATTCTCAAATCTTACTATTTCGGTCCAGTCTTGCGTATAGCACACATCAGGTTTAAAACTTGAATTTATTGGCATAACCGTTCCTTTGAAAGATAGGATCCGAATGGTTCACTAAGAATTAAGCCTTTGGTATACAGTAGGGGTAATCTCGCACATAGTAATCTCGACTAAGTTCCGCAGGCCCCATTGAGAGCTCCATCCAAGTACCGCGGGCTATGGCTAGTGATGAAAAAAAAATCTTGTTCTATAAATGAGACGTCAGTGAAATGAACTTTCCAAGAGAAAAAACACAGGCAACAAATGTTCTAGTAACTTCGTGTGTGAGTAATTTGCTATATTTCATATTTTTAAATACATTTTAAAAATGTTATCATGTAATGAAAGGCCGTAGTTTGGAGACCCCCTAATATATAGTAATTCAAGTGTTCTAACACTGGAGAGGAAGTTAGGACTTGATTCGTTGAATGGAGATATGTAAATCAGTTCGTAGGTAGATACACTCATCATAAAACTCAGACGAAAACCAGTATTTAAGATGTCGAAATAATATGTTCATACAAAAATTATACATTCGGTACAGACAGTTACTGAAAATTCGTTGATCTTGGGTGATCTGCGGATTATTGGCAATCATTCGACTTAAGGTAGAAAAAATGCCTGTCAAGACTATGTGAGAACGTTATAGCCGCATGCATTCAGGAAATCAAAAATTAGGTTCTTGATATAAGTAACGCTAAATATGAACGTGAAGAGCTCAACTTTTACGATTTATCGAATTATCATTTACAACAGTTAGAACTAAATCAGAATTTAGTTCTCGATTTAATTTAATTCTCGATCACCTTCAGATAGAAAATCAAAACGGTTTATTTGAGACTCGAGTTGAAACGTCTTCTCTTCCTTCCAGCCGACTGAATGAAACGGAGAATGGGAAGAGTGTCCAGAAGTAGGGTAAGTTGTGACAGGCTCTTAGGGGGAACTTCAATCTGGGACTTTAAGCCCCCGCGGCATGCTTACTAAGTACTTCAAAGTCCCTTTTGTAGTGTCAGATCCTCACATACCCTCCTCTTTGTCAGTCCTTTCTCTGGAGGTTGGGGTTTATTAAACGCTTCTCAGGCGAGTGGGTAGTTCTCCGGCTAAATCTGTCAGTTCAAACAAAGCTATCTTTTTATGTTTAAAACTTGAAACGCTGATATGAAACCTACTACAAAAGTTAAGAACAAGAATTATGTAAAAATGTTGATAGTTAAAAAACTTCGAATAATATCAACAAACAAACAAAATTGCATATTTATGGAAAATTAAAACAAATAAATTTATGGAGGCATTTTTTCAGTCAATGAGGATTACTTGAAGAAGACTATATTAAAAGTATAAAATAAGGCAGAGTAGCCTCAATAGTCATAAAAATTAATTTATTTTTAATTAAGAGAAATTTTCGCTAATTCAGGCATCATTAGAACACAGTAGAGAAACACAGAGAACTTAATAGTAGACAACAGCACGTAGATAAAACGTCAGTATGTTTTTGTTCAATTATAATTAAAACAACTTTAACACAGAGACTATTGAAGCTTATTTTAACCTATTTGAGGTTAAATTCGCTATTGTACATAGACTGCGTCTTACAGAAACAGGCTTAATTGGAAAATCCAAAAGAGCACATTAAAAAAAAAAATCACAGTATTGAATAAAATGAGCATATGATTTTAGGAAATAAATTTGATAAAGAAAAACAAATTAACATTCTTCATTGTGCCTAATAAGTAAAACATATCTGAAAATTAATACAAAAATATTCAGAAGTTTGTGTAAACTTCGAAAACGGTACTTCTATTCAGTAAAAATTTTATCCCCTTAATTTATCAAGATTATTTATATTTTTTTTTTTTGTATTTAATATACTTCCAATTATTTCTCATTATTATGTAGATTTTAAAATTATTTTATTAATTTTTGATTTGGTTTGTACACTATTTTTTTTTTTTTTTTTACTATACAATATAATTATTATTCAAAATTGAAAATTGTAAATGAAATATACATTTCTTCGAGCACACAGCATTCGTACTCACACAAATACATATACATTTGTAGATGTTTTAGTATGAAATAATCGAAAGGAAAATAGCTAAACCATTTTGTTATTTTATTATACTTTATGAATATATAGGGGATAAAAAGAACGAAGCAGTGGATTTTTCAGTAGTTCACTTGGATTTTTTTTTCAAATTTATATTTTTGTTTCTTATATAATACATGGATTTTTTTTTTTGGAATTTAAAGCTATTTATTATTCATTTGTGTATTTCAAACCTCACTCCATTTAACAGAGTGCTTTTTACAATGCAGATTAATACACTAATCTCCATTATTATACAATATTTAGTGTATTCAAATTAAATTCAATGGTACTATAACCCGAGGAATAGTGCTATGTATGAAAGGCCCCGAACAGAGGAGATCTATGGATATCATAAATCTGCCTCCCTTAGCCCCCCTCCCACAATTCAGTTGGCAGAGCCCCAAAACCTCTCCAGATCTGTGGACCGTGTGGAGTACTAATGGCCCTCTTATCTTCTCTATCAGCTCTCCATCAAGTATTAATACCTTAATGGAAAATTATTACAGCTCCGATATTATATTATACCTATTGGTTATACAGTAAACTCCTATAAATCCTCCGAAAAGTTATTGATATTACCAAGCAGTTCCTTATATATCGTGAATCTATGCTTCCAGAAACAAAAAAAGAGCAGATATAAATCTCGTACGTTATCATCCCGCAATGCCTGTTTGGGTGTACCAGAGATCAGGTTTAAGAGATTATTAAATTGTTCGATTAGATTCGTCTTAAGAGTTTCCATAATGTTTTCAAGTAGTGCAGAATCAAGGGACATTTTCCGCTACGATATGCCTTCATTTTCCAATACATTACAAACAAAAACCCTTCCCTATGTTGTTAATATGCCCATCCACGTTCTCCCATATGCACTCTTTAAATTAATATATTTATTTCCATTTGACCGAAAAATGAAATGGACCCACATATAACGAATAATACTAAATCAAAGATTAAAACTTCTTTCACTTCTTAATACACAAAATTGCTAAGTAAAACCTATTTGGACCAATTTATCACAGAATCATCCATTTATCTGGTTGTTAATATTTTTTTAGCCAGGCATAAATAAAGATTAGCAGATAAAAAGATATATATTTCCAACCCTGCGCTGCCTTATAGGCAATGTGGATATTTGAGCAAAGCCATCAAAAAAGTCCAAGATTGAAAGTTACCTTTTCATTTTTTATAAACTGATGTTATATGAACACTGAAGGAAGTGAACTTATAGACTAAAGATTTTGGTAGAACATTTTTATTGTATATATTAGAGAGGTGTAACATACAATGGTGTAACAACTTTAAAACTAGAAGTGTAATATCATAAAAAATTGGGCCAACGCCGGAAACATCCGATTTTATTTAAACTTATTTATTGCTAACCGTTTTTTTTTCTCAATATAATACAGTCCGTGGTACAGAATCCTTTTTATCACATTATAACATTCGCTTGAAACTTTGTAAATAGCTTCATCTCATTGTAACCTACAACTATTTTATTTTCGAAAACTCTTGGAATAGGGGCGTTTTCAATCTGGCAAACTCTATCTATTTAATTAGGTACTAAAATCTCGTTAATACTCATTTGATTTCTACTTGGATTGTAAGATAATTTGATCACAATATGGAGAAAAAGGGTAGCCTTAAAATATATTCGGCCGTTTGGCCTTTATAACCTCGTTATTTTGAAATATTGGGAGTTTAGGTCACGCAAAACTGCCCAATATTTTTTTATAGCACCTTTTTTGTGGATTTTGTGATTAAATTTAAATCTTACGATTCAAGTGGAAAGCAAATGAATACTTACAAGTTTTTGGTACCTAATTAAATAGACAAAGTTTGCCGATCTCCAGATTGAAAACGCCCGAAATTCCGAGAATTTTGGTAAATATAATATTTTAGGTCACGATGAGATGAAGCTATTTACGAAGTTTCAGGCGAATGTTAATAATTTGATAAAAAAAAAAGGGGAGGGACTAAGAGTATTAACGTTGCGATGGAAATAATTAAAGACCACGGGTTCTACCTTTCAAGCTTACTCACCCTCACCGCAGATATAGTCATCTGTTTGCTCACCACCTCGAGGCGGAAGCCATAATTCACATACTAGAAGAGACTTCCTGTTGGGCCATACTATCCCTCCTCGGATGATACTTTAAATCCAGGAGGTTGTGGGGTTTCAATCGAAGTGGTGGTGCTTCTCGCCATGGAATAATGAACATATGCTAGCCATTCTCGGGAACCATTTACAATGTAAATGGCAGTGACACGGGCCACTGCTGGCGCTTGATTAAGTTCCAAGCGGTAAGTCCTTTCAAGTTTCCTCATCACAGGTGACAATATCATTTTCATTAGTTTTATTTTTATTTATTTCTTATATTATTAAAAAAAAATTAAAATTTTATAAATTTCTAGGCGACCTAGAATATGTAATTATAGTTTGTAAATTCAACAATGTCATGATTCTAAATTATATTTTTTTCGAATCCTTAAACTAACCTAACTTATTCCTATAAATCAAGTCTTTAATATATCATTGGTCATTTCTTAGAAAATGTATGGAATGTAATGTAAAATCTTATAAAAAATGTATTACTTCGTATGTAAAATACGAAGAAATAAAATAACGAAAAATATGAATCGTTTATTTCCAAAGTTAATCCTAATAATCATTGAGATTTTTTTAAGAAACGCAAACAACTATATTTTCTATTCTAATTGTAATATGAAAACAATGTTTTATTTATTTATTTTTAATTATTTCTCTATTTATCGGCTTCCGCCATCAGATCTTGCACCCCATTACCACTGCAATTTGAACGAAGCGGTATATCTTATGTTTTATAAGCGCGAGCATACATCTAAATGCGTGTGTCCATATGTTACAGTGTGGAGAGTCTGCCACTTCTATTCTATGCAAATAGGTATTAGAAAATAAGTTGAAAAGTTCTTCATCTAGCACATATTTCCGAAATCACCTGACCATGTTAGAAGTAATTAAAAACATTGAAACTAGAACAGAGCTGATTTTGGAATAAACTTAAGTTCAATACACGTTTTTGTACAAATAAAATGTTGATAGGTTCGATTTGGATAAAACAAATGGTGATTCGGAGATAAAATGTAATAGAACTCGTTTTATTAAAAAAATTATTTACAATAATGATACAATATAAGTAACTTATTTTTAATATTGGATTATACAAAGAAAATAAAAAACTTTTGATGAATTACTTTTTTAAGATTACTGAAGAAATGCGAGTTTTATTACATTTCATGAAAAATAAAATCTAGTTGAAGTGAACATTTTTTAAAAATATTAAGGTTCTTTTTTGGAAGAAAAATACACTATTGGATTTGTTGGGAGTTTTTACATTGCAATCGATACTTATGTTTCCCAAAAAATGGATTAGGGCTCACTTTGGAACTTAGCCACTCATCATATCACTACTGCTAGTGCAAAAGGTCGTGTGTAACAATTTTATACGATTATTCTCCTTGTGCAAAATGTGACATTTTGTAATCTGCAGTTGCTGTAAGTAGTCTGCTAAATAGGGAAATAACAGAGGTAAATAACATATGAAATTATACTAATAATTTAATAAGAAATTTTCGGTTAAAAAAAAAAAATCAATTTTAACATACGACTTTTTGCACAAACAGTAGCGATATGCAAAATAAATGAATTTACTCATAAGCTACACTTAGTAATATTCAATATAGGCAACTTATTCTATTTTAAAAAATGTATTCAAATTTTAACTGTGATTAATAAAATATAATATAATGCATACTGTTGCGCGGTAACAAAATTGGTTTCAAATTATAGGTAACAAAATCGTGTGAGTGGCTCGGAAAAATAAATGATAGGAGCCTAAAAAAAAGCTTGCAATTTCTCCAGCAGTCACTTTCCATTTCCAGTCAATCAATCTCCTATCGTAACTCATCAAATCTTCTCTCATGTTTAATTCTTCACTGATCAACCAAAGTCAAATTAAAGTAGCTCGTTTCAACAGTCTCTAGAAAAACATGTTTTTTCATTTATTGCGCGCAAGCTATTTCGCACCGAATTTCTGTCACAGGCATCGGTAGTCAAAACCCTACATAATAAAAAAAGAAGCAACAAAATCGGTCCACTAGTACCCGAGATAATTTTATCACAGACAGACAGACAGAACAATAGCTGAAAATGTGTTTTTCGGAATCAGGGGGCTGCTCTGAAACGTATAGATCCGTCGAAAACCGCATGTCGGAAATTTGACCTGATCGCAATACTTTCCTTACCTAGTATAGGTAGGAAAGTAAAAAAACAAACCGAGATGTAGCAGTACGGTCTAGGAAATCAAACCAGAAACATGACTAATTGTAAAACTATTCTTGGTACATCTCACGCCAGATATACTTATCAGAGTATTATGTTTACTATATAGCTTTCATTTGACCTATACCATTTACATCGGTTCGAATTTAAATTATAATTTGAAGATATATCATATCGTATAGAAGATAAATTATGATTTCTAGAAGGAAACTGACATCGAGGTATTAATAAACCTTCACGCATCCTCTTCCATGCTATGTCATTGCCTCTCGGAAATAGCGACTCTGGCGTCCACTTACCGAGCTAATGTTTTAATATGTGGGGTAAGTTATTATTTTATTATACAGAATAACATTAATTTGAAATAGATTTATAATTATAAAAAACATAATTATGGTTGAGGGTTGCTGTCACAGTGAAAAAAAACTGAGTGGCTTCGTATCCATCAACTAAATTCAAAAGTTGTCAGCAGTTAGAAATATGTCACACGGCTGGTTTATTTTTCAACTAATGGTATTAAAATTCATTTGGAACATAGATAACTTTATTGTGAGTGGTTTCTGAATGAAAACCTAATTTGACCGAATTCGTTAGTTAGAACTTTTTCAAGGAAGACCTGAGAGAAAATAACATCAAACTTTCAATTAATTAACCTTTAATGCTCCATATTTTGTCTGAAATATAATATTAATATATATCCCATATAATGTTAGTATGGATACATATGTACTTATGAACATACACATACACATATACCTAATAGTTGAGATATGTAATTGGAGTAATGGACAGCTGGGGAGGGCGTTGCACTCCAGTGGACTGCTCCCACACAAACCTTTCCCACAAATGTCAACCTCCATATTAATCGATTTATTTCCTTCCACCTAACGGCAGTAACTGGCATTATACCAATAGCAATATTCCCATATAAAAAATGCATTATATTTCATCTTCATTAAATACTGTTTCTGTAAACTTATCTTGTTTGGTTAAGTATTTATTTTTAATTATAATACAACTTAATTATCAAACAACTAATATTATTCATTTTATCTTTGTTACAGCTTTTTTCTTGCCTTATGATACAATGAACTCTCGAAGACTCTTCGCCCGATGAAGCCAGCCAGCTCTTGGACCACCGAGGGCAAGCAGTGAAAGGGGTTTAACCACTGGCGCTGGCCGCTAGGTTGACAAATGGCTAAGAAAGTGTGTCAGCAGCTGTCGTTGGCGAACGACAGTAGCTCGGAGGGGTGCGCTGCCTGTAACATAATATGGCTACCGAAGGACTAAGTCAGTAACCCCCATTAGCCTTTGTGGCCCGCTAATCCGGCTCTTGGAGGGCGCGCTGATGGACTATGGGAAACCGATGTTGTCACCGGTTGTCAGAGGAGTCACCCATCCAGCTGCCTGTCACTTCAACCATTGCCGCTTTACCTTATAGGGTAATTAAGTGGCGTACTTTATGTGTGAGAACATCCAAGCTTCGGTCCGCTGGCTATCAGGGTGAGAGCCTCATGGGTCTCGATTGTGTATCTTCTTCAGCGTTCTCACGGCTTCGTTGAACCACCACTGTACTTAGATGTAAAGAAGTACCGCATGAGGCGATGAAGTTAAATGAAATATTCAAAGTATTTAAATCGATATAGCTCATTACGTCATAACTAATAGAATCACAATCTTGAGTAATCCAAATTAGAAATTTTGGTTTATTATTTTCAATAATCAACCATTGTGATCGACATAAAAATTCAAAAACTTAACCCCCTCTCAAAATTTCAGGTTTCACGTTTCAGGACGCATAGAACTCGAAAAACAAATAAAAAATTTTTTGTCCGTCCGCCGTCCGCGCATTTTCTCCGAAACTACTGGACCGATTTTTTTTTTCAAATTTTGATATAAAATCAGAGGTCACCCGAGGATGATTCTCCTTCATCGACATTACTCCCCGCCTTTAACTTTCAAAATGGCGGCCGAAAAACCTGCGTTGCCTATAGACTGTAGCTCCTAAACGAATGTACAGATTTCAATGAAACTTCGCTAAAGTCATTTTCCCGACGCCGTTTAAACCTATCTATATAACATACTTCAACGAAAAGAAGCTGGAAAAAAAGTTACGAGGGATGGTAAAATTAAATTCCGAATAACTCGAAAAGTTTTAACTTTTCGTGATATTGTATAGTTTTTTAAAAGTTAACGAAATTTCCTAAAAAAAAAAAAAATCGTTAAAATCGGACAATTAGGAGCAAGTTATGGTCTCCGGTTTTTTTTATATGTTCTAATCCAAATGTTATATCCTTGGTTTGGTTTTTAAATTTTGAATGTGTTACTGAACTAATCCTATTTTTTTTAGCATATTACTAATGATTAAAGAAAAACAGTTTAGTCCAATAATTGGAATCACCTTTTGTTTTTTTGTCTTTGTAACTCGGAAGGTAATGTTACTTTAGATGTAGATTGTTTGAAAATAATAAACCATTGTGAAGTAATTTGCAGCGCTTTTTATCTGAAAGAATTGTAACATTCCAGAAAATGATATTAGAGACCATTAAAAAAACAAAACTGGACTACTAAAACCCATGAAGGGTGTTGGGTTCAATACATTAATAGGAAGTATAGGTGAAACCACTTAAGTAGTTGAAGTCAAGTTATAATAAAAAAAATTAAATAGAATGCATGGTAAGCGCACCAGTGATGGGACACAGCTAAGTAAATTTTTGTCAACTTTGGCTTATTTTGCCGTAAATATTAGAGTTATAAACTTTTCCGGTGAACATTTAGAATCTCTAAGCCCTCTTTGTTATATTCAACACTTTAAAATTAAAAACAAAAACAGTTGTGCAGATATAATCTTCATTTATTAAAAAAAATATATAATATAACATAAATGTTCAACTTCTCTTAGCAAACCTGTTGTTAGTAGGGAGGGATGAAATACACTGATCTCACGAGAACTATACAAACAACAATGATAGGCAATTTAAAATTTTATTTTGTGAACTTTGTTCATACAGTTGTCAATAGAGGGCATTGTTCTTCAATCTAGAAAAAAATGGAACCTTTAAATCAACAAGGGAGCTAATTATTTACGTTTAAAGTCCCACTTGTACATAACTGGTGCGTTCACCCAAGTAAGAATTTTCGTGAAATTTATAAATCTGGATGTATTATAAACGATCGATGTATCGATGTATTATAAACGATGTATTATAAAATAATCTATGTATTATAAACCCTTAAAATGTCTGTATACCTTGACCCGTAATTTTTTTTTAAATTTCTGTTCTCTCTTTTATAATTGAAATCATTGGTTAGCATCTTTAGTTTCTATTGATACACTATTCTTCTGTATCTAACTTAGTCTAATTATCACTTCTTAACTAATGGTTGCAATAGTAAAAATTATTAATAGCATTCTGACAAACTTCATATCCGACTTAACTTTAATCAATAATTAATTGCAATAAATGAGAAGTGGGTATTGTTCCACTCCGTGAGTTATGAACCGTTGCATGCACTTCTTAATAACTATTTGCGGGACCTCAATTAGTTTAACTACTGAGTTATACAATCTCTCGAAATGTCAATCGGTTTAGTAACTATAATTATTTATAGTTAATATCAGTAATTATCTTCTTTACAATCAGGAGTTACTACTATAATTATTTTACTTCTTACATGATTTATACCTTTCCACCTGTTGTGATTTAAGTCATGTGGGATATAGATGGCTGTTTGTGCAACAATGAGAAAAACATGTGGTGTGTCCGATTCCCAACTCAACCAGATTGCATAAAATGTATTTGAAATAATCCATTAATGGGCTGAAGCAAAATGCTTTAACAGCAAACTAATTATAGTTTATTATATATTTTCTTTTCTTTTTTTATGGTAAAATTGGTTATTTTCGAAAACGAAAATGTGATTGAAATAATGTTAATCCGTATTACAGGCCCCTTCTTCCCAAACTAGTCTGAAACTTCTTAAATAGCTTCATCTTATATAAGTTACAACTTTTTTACTTGTAATTGAAAGCTCTTTCATTACATTAATTAATTTAACGAGGTATTAAAAACTCATGAATACCCCTTTGCTTTCCACTTGATTCGTAAGATAATTTTATCACAGAGTCGAGAAAAAGGTAATAATATAATAATAATAATAATAAAAGGCTTAGCGAACCCGAAGGTTCGATATCAACACCGCCAATAGCTTATTACACACCTCCCTTCACCGTTCGCCGTCCAAAACCAGTCCCTTCAGATCGGCTTTAACGCAATCTTCCCACCTTCGCTTCGGTCTACCCCTCGGACGTTTAACATTCAGTTCAGCAAACATTAACATTAATATTAACTCAATTATATTATCTCAAGAATATTTTAGACGGCTGTAAAAAAAATGATAAATAGTTGTCTGTACCGCGGAATGTATAAAAATTAAAAAAATATATATATTTAAAAAAATATTATATTCAGTTGTAATCCAAATAATCAAGAGGGCAGGATTTACGTATTTTTCAATTAAGGGAACACTGGGCATAATGGTGTACAATTTATTGTTAATAATCGAACTGGCTTGGTTCTTCTTTTCTGAATCCAATATTTAATTATTTTGTTAGACTGCGTCTGAAAAAGTTATTTAAAGGAGAAAATTGCTACTCTTGTTTATAAAAACTTTCTCGAGAATTTTCAAAATGGGGGGGCTGAAATATAGTGGATTTAATATTTTCGTTTCTTATTTTATAATCGACACTAGGGTGGACCCATCAGTTATGGCACAGGGGGTTCAGTGATAAACTTTACATGTAAATAATAAGCTTCCATGTTGATTTAATGGGTCCAGTTTTTTGTACACTGAACAACAATGTCCTCAATTGATGACTGTGTGAACAAAGTTCCCAAAAGAAAATTTTAAAATGCATATAATTGTTGTTTGTATAGTTCTCGTGAGATCAGTGTATTTCATACCTTCCTACTAACAGTTCTATTAGGAGTAAGTTGAACATTTATGTTATGTTATCTTTATAGTTAAATATAGGTTTTAGAATTTCTTTACGGAATATCTATTACTGATACCTACCCGCTGTCGATTACTAGAACAATGGAATTTTGGAATGTCCATCACTACTGCAAAAAGGTGTTTTTTTTTTTTTAAATAGAGATTATATCTGCATAACTGACTTTTTTTTCAATTAAACTAAACTGTTAAATAGAAAATGAATACCCTAGAGATTCTAAATGTCCAACGAAGAAATTTATAACTATAATAATTACGGCGGCATAAGCCAAAAATGACAAAAATTTCCATAGCTATTTCCGTCAATGGTGCGCTTATCCTATATTTATTTTTTAAATAACGGCTCCTTTATATAATAACGTTTAAAAAACTTTGAGGTTATTTTTCTGTTTCTTCATCTTTCAGTTGAGGTGGATATTTCAACAAAGAATTTGAACAAAAGGTTTGTCGTTGGTTAGTCCTTGAAGGCGCGGTTGGTGGAACCTCAAGGCTCTCCCAGTATTGTATAATTGTATCAGTTTTCGGTTCTAGCCTTGTCTTGTCCTTTTCATCAGCTGTAGGAGTTCCATCTTTAAATAAAGTTCTAAAACTAAACTGTTTATCCTATATATTTATCTATATTTCTTCCTGTTTTTAGATGAAATCGATGGTAATATTTAATGTGGAAAGTATTCAGAAATCAGGATATAAAAAAAAAATCTCTGCTAAGCAAGGCCAGTTTTCTTTCTTAACAATTCTATTAATTAAAATATTATTTATATTAGTTGTTCGGAGATAAAACCTACAAGAGAAGCCTTATGTAACAAGATGCCTTCAACTAGAGAAATCGTATGGAACACTTACAACAATCTTATGGAGTATTTACGAGTAACTGAAATAATTGAAATCTATTACAAAAAAAAAAAAAAATAATAATAAAAATTCCTCCACGGGAATAATATATATAATAAGACAGCTGAACCACCCTCGAAACTGAGACACAAAAGAGTTACCCTCTATTCAATTTCGGTTCATTATTTATTTCAAGCGGAATCAAATTTCCTATTATTCTCCCATCAACGCCTCGGCCACCCTTTGATCTATATGTATATAACGTTCCATCGGATAAAAGTACTGTGAATTGGAACTAACAGTTTCGTTTAATTCTACAACATCATTTTTAAACGAGTGATGGACATAGCTAAGGAAATCTTTTTGGGCTTATGCCGCCCTAATTATTCTAGTTATAACCTTCTCCGTTGGACATTTAGAATCTCTAGAGTCTCTATTTAACATTTTTTCTATTTAACACTTCAATACTTAAAAAGTATTAGTTATGCTTATGTAAACTCCATTTAAAAAACACCTTTTTGCACTGAAGATAGACACCCCGAAATTCAATTGTTCTTGTAATGGACAGGGGTTCGGTACCAGTAATAGAGCATCTCAGAAAAAGAATAAAATATTTATTTAACTATAAATATAACGATAAAGATAATATAACATAAATGTTCAACTTACTCTTAGCAAAACTGTTAGCAAAGTGGTAAGGGATGAAACACACTGATCTCAAGAGCACTATAGAAAAAACAATGCTAGACATTTCAAAACTTTCTTTTGTAAATATTGTTCATAAAGTTGTCAATAGAGGGCATTGTTCTTCAATCTGGAAAAAACTGGAACCTTAAAATATTTAAAAAAACAAAGAAGCTTATTATTTATAGTTAAAGTCCATCACTGGGCCCCTATCCATAACTGGTGCGTTTACCGTAGTTTTATAATTTATAAAATAACTTATAATATTACAAGCACATATAATAAGCTCTGTAAAACCTGTTAAAAAAATAAAATAAAACAATGCTGTTAAATATATAATAGAGGAGGAACATGGGTGATTGCCTGCTCAATATTGCCTCGAAAGCGGACATCTTGCGATATAACCTACATCCAACATAGCAACAATGATCGTTACTAGTACTACTAGAGAAATCTAGTACAATTACTAACAATAGTGTTCCACCATTTCAAAGCATTAACATCTCCTCCGACCCGTATTTCCTCTTTTGGACCTAAATAAACAGTCCATCGCCTTGTACAAGAGCTAAGAGAAAGGAGTTATTCAAGAGAGCGATAGACCTGATTCGGAATTCAGGTTGGTTTCTCAATTTTATAAATCGCAAGCTATTAAAAAAAGGAGACATTTCTTAATATCACTAAATAAGGCGACATTTGCTTAAAGAGACTTGTAAAACTGGCCTCGTCGTTCGGCCGCACGCTTCCTTAAAATTGTTGCAAAAAAATAAAAATAGTATCAGAGATATGTTAAAATGTAAAAGAAATTTATTATTATTAATATTTTTTTAATTTTGAAAGAATGAATTTCTGGCTTTATTTATTTCAATTCCATTCAAATTTAACTATATATGTAAAAAAATAAAAATCTAAATACGATCTTTGTTTGGTGTTTATTGTGAACAAATAATCCTTATTTTACTTTATTTAAAAAAATGGAGGAAATGAATTCATTTTTTTTTTTATCTGCACTTGTCAAAGAGGACTGTTGACAACCAGGAGATGTTTTGATAGAAATAATGTATTTCTTTCCTGGTTTTATTCAATTACCATGGTTTGTTAGTGGAGCAGGTCTCTCATCCAGTGCCTTTTTATTCTCCTCCTCGTATTAATGGACATGTCAGTTGAAGCCATTAGTACGTAAATGTAAATTAGTATGGAATCGTTTGTACATACTCTTTATCTGTTGACCGACTACTAAGAAATGGATTTTGTATTCAGTATGTAGGGTTATGTTAGTCACATACTGAGGCGTTTTAGTTATTAATCATAATTTTTTTATTTGGAAAGTTTGAATTTTTGTAAATGGGTCTTTTAACTATACCGTTTATCACTGAGGAGTATGTTCATATAGGTTTAAGTAATTTAAGATAAATATTTAGTATCTGTCTCAGTTTTAGTATTGAAGATTTGGCGAAAAAAGTGAGTAAAGTATTTTTAGTCGTTTATTATCAATATCATATATCATAAATCATATCAGTTCGTCTTTTTTTCCCCCAATCATTTGAAATTATTTTTATTTAAGAATATAATAAAAAAATCATTTCGAAATATATTTTCATTTATTTTTATTATTATATATTTTTATGTAAACATTAAAATTAAATTTACTTTAAAACCAATTTTGGCTGCTTCAAAACTTACTAGACAAACGCTATAAGCTGCTAATTAATTACAGAAGACTCATAAACATCACTATAATAGGCCGATTTTAATTTACGGAGATGAGTTATCCTTACAATCCTAAATCCTTCGTAAAATCCTCAATGCTCTTTACTTTGTCACATGACCTAAATGTTCCATATGTATTCCGATTAGACTCAATCCAGATACCTATCCTTCCATAATGAACTTCAGAACCATCCGAACCCTCCTGTTTCGTACTTTGCTTCCCATTCGATCCCTGATTACCTTCCGAGGCATCTGAAAACCTCGTGATCTCCTAATGTAGAAATTATATTAGAGTGAATGAGTAGTTTCTCTACAAGCCTATCTATGTCATTATATTTACTGTTGTAATTTAATACAGTTGTCAATTTCACAAAGAAAAAAAACTTTAAATATAATAGATCTTCTTGCTTTTTTTTTTTCGTTTTATAAACGAGGAATGTTTAAGCGGACTGAATTTATATTCAAAGCCAGCCGAGAACAAAGAAATGACAACAAATGACAACAAAATGACAGCAACGTGGGTGGAGACTGCGTGAAAACACGACATGGGGAAAGGTATAATTCCAGTAATCTTCAGGTGATTTTTTTTTTCTTCTTCCCTTCTAGCTCCAGCTCCAGATCATGGAACGTGTAAGAGAGATGAGAAATGAAAGGAAGAGTTGGAAGACATTAGGGATAACACTGGCCAGGCCATCACGTTTCTTCTATCTCGGTAATGGACACATTTCATTATACCTGATAGATCGTCCAGCTTTTCTTCTTTCTTCAAAAAATGAAATGTTGATTAATTTATCATTTTTCATATAATTTATCCAATAAACTATATTCATAGATATATTTTTAATTATACACATTTGTTTATATCTATCACTACTAAGGCAAGAAGACTAGTATAAACAAGACAATTAATTTAACAATAGAGCTTAAGTAATATCTGAACAAGATTTTTAAGTTCTCATTAGTGTGTATTAAAATTTGTGATGATTTCGTAAATGGAAAAGGTTATAAGAAGTTTTCATCCTTTGTTTATACTACTTTTGTCTTAAATAAAATGATGTGGAATGAATCCGAAAAACATTGGAAAAAAGAGGACCAAATATATTATTTCGATAAAGCTTCGATGTTTCACAGTTCGATAAAGCTAAAAGAGAATGTACTTTTTAATTTCTAACAAACTTATAGTTGCCACCTCGGGTAATAAACAGTGAGAAAAAAAAAATGAAAAATTTATTAAAATCAAGTTATGAAGAGTGCAGTTTAAACTTTTAATAGTTCCTAAACTTAGCACTGAATTCATCGGTGTCAGCCAAAATCAATTAAACCGGACCTAAACTCATCAATTAAATTCAGCGCGTCCTTTTGCTAAACAATTAAATCACCGATGGCTCAACGATTTCATCGTCCTTATAACCTGAATGTTTTTATTTCTCAATTCACTTTAAATATTTTTTTCATGAGTTCCGTAACCTTCCATCTGGAATCCAGCAGGTCCTTCCTAAACTCAGCATAAGTCGCTAAAAAAAAAATATCTAAAATTTTCTTTAAGTGAATAAAACGAGATAATAATATAAATTAATTTTAAAAAATAAATAAATACAATTTATGTTTGGTCAGCCATGCAGCACTCTTTGATATGTTTTGTATTTTAAGTCTCCAATGTTTCGCGGATAAAGTTTTTTTAAACCACAATAAATCGTAAACGAATCCGAAAACAAACTTTCAAAACTGTTAATAAAGGCTATTTGTAGCTGAAATTTATTTGGGCCAAAGTTGATTTGAATAGGCAATGAAGGAGAGGCCTTTCATTGCTTATGCAAACCGAGTGTGGCCCTTTTATAACGAACCGAGACCCGAGTCCAAGTCTTCATGTATTTGTAATTTAAATAGCTTATTAGCGGCTAAAGTTGGGATTAAAAAGTATAAAATAAACAATCTGTGCGGATTTTGCAATTCAAATTTATATTGCCAAAGAATAACTTAAGATAGGATGAAAAGAGAAGGTTGGATATATTCCATACCAAGCCATCTACAGAATCCTACATCAACAAGCATATACACCTAACCTTATAGACGTATACAGGTAATCTAAGTATTCAAAGTTTTATGATAACTTTTGGAAACATCTCTAGTTTTTAATTGGCTAGATTCTTTGATGATTCTTCTTAAATTTGGAAACGGATCCAGCTGATATATTATACTTAGTTATAAATAAGAAGTGCTACAACAGTTCGGCATTTATCGGACCGTTATTGCTACTTTTGGAAAACATTAAAAGTAACCGTCACTTTATGTTATAAATGGAAAAATCCAAACAAAAAGGCCATGTGTCTCCAACATACCAATTAAGTAGCCAGAAATAGCGATTAAGGCAGGAAAACCAAGATCACGTATATGCAAAAAAAAAAAAAATGTTCGCAGTAAACATCTCACGAAATCATCCAAATAACTACTGAAGGAAAGAGAAGGTTCTATAAACAACCAAGGGAGCTTATATTGAACGGCTGACTAGATGCAATACAAGAGTAAAAAAGGTATAACTAAAATATAATAATACAAAATTTGCTAGATTAAATTTTAAAAAGTAAATAAATAAATAAAATGACAAAAAAAAAAAAATCAAATCTAAAAGCTCACTGGAATTTATAACATACATTCCCAACAAAATCCAGTGGACACACGGCCATTCCACAAGTAATATTACTAAAATAAGCATAAAGCTAGAAAAGAGACATGAGGTATTTTTATTATAAATGGAAATATCCAAACTACAAAGCCATGAGTATCCAACATGCAAGTAAATAGTCAACTTGCCAACGTAACGGTATCCATTAATGCTTCAAAATGGATCTTGTCTGATAATAAAATATAGATAGTAAAGACAGCTTGGACATAGCTCCATTATTTTTTAACGTCCTCCGTGTGAGAGAGCGCATACTAACCGAGAGGTGAAATTAAGTTAGTTAGTGAAATTAAGATCTCCCATAATAATAGCGTTTCTACTTCGACTTTTTTTCAATTATGCGTGCTAGGTCGCTGTAGAATTGTTCTACTTCCATCACACTAGAGTCCTCAGTTGTTGTATAAACTTGGACAAGTGTTACTCTTCCCAATGAGTGAATTACATTGGCAGATATTATTCTGGAGTTTACCCTTTCCCGATCCTGAACTTTTTGAAAAAGTCATATAACGCTTTAATATATATTTATTTTAAAATGGGTATCATCCATAGACTATATATTAATAAACTGAATAAACATATTGTTTGCATTTTTCCAACCATTTCCGGCCGTATCGAAACTGTTTGATGTATGTATTCAATAATGGCAAATAAAAGTTATTAAATGGGAACCAATAAAAGAAAAAATAAATAAAACGGAGGGATACCTCATTCTGGGATTGAATGGACCAATGGACCACAGAGAACAGAGGAATGCCAAACATTCAGCCCGATCAGATTGTGATATTGACTGAAAATCCAATTCTCGTTCTTGCCTATTTCAACCGCGGTCAGGAATTTCAGTAGGACACGGGTTCTTTTCAGCTTAAGAAAAAAAAAAAAGAAGGAAGGTTATTTAGGGAAGATCTAAGAAATTTTTAGAATAGATAGTGACCAAGAATCTAATACAGAAGAATAAAAACACTAAGAAATGACTCGTTAAATAAATTCCTTGTAATGGATGATTATTATCTAGTGAATGATAAAAATCCATCCAAAAAAATTATCGTTCCAATTATTTAAAATAGAAATAAGGTCCTTGCATTAATTATATAAATTTTATCTTTCATAGATTATGACAATAAAAACTTAAAATGTCCAGAATTTGTATGATGCATAATTGCTAAGATTATTAGCATTAAAGAAAAGTGGTGGGGGAGCTGAGATATCTACGTCATACATTGCTTATCTTACCTGAGGGTTTCTTAGAATAGTGTTTCCAGCTATAAAACTTTCAACCAAGAAATATATTTACGATTTTTCTCTGACCCTGTTAGAGATATCTCTGAATACAGATATTTAGTTTAATATTTACAAATACAGCAACAGAGATATTTGATAGAATCGTGTTTGGCAGGAATTTAAGTCAAGCCATGCTAGACTCAGGCCACGTCTACTGTCAACACCATACCTTCGATGCACTGTTATTTCAAGACTTTAGCTAAAGATAAACATCTTTTTCTTATTTGAAAAATAGAACCTCAATCTTATATACATTCATTATCAATTTAATTCTATTGCACCTTAAATCCAGGTTTTTGTTGATTTTTATTTCTAAGACAAATGTATCGGTAATGGTCACTATAATGTAGCAGAAGAAATTTAAACATTAATAATGTGAACCACAGCTTTAATTCTAACGCTGGATCTTTTTGATTGATATAAATGGATTTGATTGACAGCAAATTTAGTCTTTGATCGATTTTGTTTTTTATACAATCAATTAGTTTATTATTCATGAAAAACTTAAGACGTTCTGACAGTGTATATTACACTAAAAATAGACACACAGGTTTTGGAGTTGACACGTTTTTTATCAATCCTCGCATAATAAACTTCAGAACCATCCGAACCCTCTCGTCTCTAACCTTGCTTCCTCTTTTATTCCTGATTACCCTCCGAGGCGTCTGAAAAGAAGATGGCCTCGAGATTTCTTATTATAAATACATTTTGTTTTCAGACTGCTACCAGTGGGTAGTTTCTCAACAAGTGATTTCATGTTATTATTTTCTGTTATCAAATTTTTTTTTTTTTTTTAGTTGTTTGGCAATAATAACTTCCAGTTGTTAACAATTGCGTATATTTTTTACTATCAACGTTACATGTTAACAGGTTAGTTCACGTTTCGGGAACTTTATTCCCATCTTCAGAACTTCAATTCCAATACTCTTGTGGATGCAAGGCTAAAATTTTTTAAGTTAAAATATTGTGCTTGTTACATTACATATTTCAATTATGTT
This sequence comes from Nezara viridula, assembly GCA_928085145.1. Classification (NCBI taxonomy): domain Eukaryota; kingdom Metazoa; phylum Arthropoda; class Insecta; order Hemiptera; family Pentatomidae; genus Nezara; species Nezara viridula. The sequence continues at coordinate 74,818,939 of OV725082.1, forward strand.
TATGTTTATGTTTATCCACAAGAGTATTGGAATTGCAGTTCTGAAGATGGGAATAAAGGTCCCGAAACGTCAACTAACCTGTTAACATGTAACGTTGATAGTAAAAAATGTACTCAATTATTAACAACTCAAATGTACAACAATTATTAACAAGTTATTATTGCCAAACAACTAAATTAAATTGACAACTTCTCAGCAGAAAAATAAAAATAAATGTATTTTATTTATTAATACAGTTGTAAATATCATGAATAAATAAAATTAAAAAAATATGTTTTTTTAAATAAATAAAAAAATTATGCTCAGATTAAAACTAGGAAATGAAAAACTAATAAGTTATAAGAAAACCTTTCTGAAACAAACATCCAGCCTTCTTTTTCATTAAAAAATCAATTTGTAATAGACAATTGTGGTATAATATCATTTGAGATTTGGGCATCACCTTTAAGTGTCTGAATTGTAAATCAACGTATATTTGTATAACGTATATCTAGGGGATACACATCTTATTGTCAGTCAATGAGTTAAAACTATTACATTTACCACAATTTACAATCGAATTTAACGTTATAATGTCTTCATAAATTAAGATCTCTATGGGCTTTAGTATATGCTAGACCTATTATAGGACATATTTGGTAAAAACATAATTCCTAGCCAAAACCAATTAAATGTCTTGTACCTAATATTTAACAGGTTCATATTTTATGTACAAAAAATAATAGTAAACAAACCGACGACAATGGATTAGTATACTGACCTTCTGTTCGATTTGCAATGCGCTCTGAGATTGAAGATAACTAAGTCCCAAAAGGAAAGCGAAGACAGCGGAACAAGAGTTCACCGACCCCGGGCAAAAACGAACCCTTACCTGCCGGCGGATCTGCCCTTATCTCCCCACTGATGGCTCTCTGCGGTGGGTCCCTCCCCGATATATTACTGCCTCGACTCCTCACCCACATTAGCTAGTTACTTTCCTATAGGTGGTCTATAATTTTAGTAAAATTCTATTTACTATTCATAAAAATTTAAATAGGTTGATTAAATGTATACAATTTTTTCAATAGCCTTGGGAATGGAATTAGATCCATAATATCAATCATATATATACTAGGTAGTTATAAAAGCCTTCTAGCATTAAATCATTGCTGACATTTAATTCTCCATTTTCATCCTTATTCATGTAATGAATACATCTTACGTGCAACAAATGTTTCTGCCTTTCATTCCTTTTAATAAGTTTCATTAAAAATCATGACCACTAAAAGATTATTGTCCGTGATGAGAGTTTCAAGCAGTACGGTAAGCCGCCATTTAGAAAAACATAATTACCCAGATCAGATCTTTTTAGAATAGGTTCTGTACTGTACTTAGAGCTCGTTCTAGATGGGTTATAAACGTCATATGAAAATGACGTTCAACTCATTTGAAAATCATGTCCTATTATAATTTTAATGCATAGATTTTAATTCTGAAATTTAAGCAAAACTTCAATTCATCGGCGGTACAAAAAAAGAATAATACAAGTAACCAAACAACTTGCTTTTTTATTATTATTATTATTATTTTAATTGAAAAGTAATTTTTGAAAGAAGTAAGTCGACTATTTGGCACGTGAATATTAATTTCTCATTCTATCTTAATTAAAATTGTGAAAAGTAATTTTTTGTATTAATAATTAATTTTTATTTATATTTTGTACGCAAAAGCAATGAATAGTTTAAAAAGTCTGAATATTTACACTGAAAAATCTTTATTTATTGGCGAAATATTTTAATAATTTTGCTGAGCGCTTAGATACCTTGAAAAACATCTTTAATTGAATTTTTAGAAAATATTCTGCAAAAATGTAGTTCTTTAGGTCTATAAACCTCAATTATCCAGTAAAGGAACGTTTACCACCGTGTTATAGCAAAATACTAGAAGAAACAAATAAATGTCATAAAATACACGTTTCTTTAATATATATGTATATATATCCTAGGTGTATTATCGATTCACCTGTTCCGCAAGTTCCGTGGCCTATCAAACAATTTCTGGATCTTCCACTGCATCACTTCATACACAAAGATATCTGACGCAACTTGATGAAAATGGATAAAGTTCTAATAAGTAGCTATGTATCAACTAATTGATCCTCCTGAATGCTCAGCATACATATGTATGCTACAGAGATAACCTATTTGCTTAAAAAAAGAAAAAAAAAAACTCGCCCAAGATATTTCTCCCAAGTCGTAAGGACATTATCAATGAACCCTTCTCTTCTAACCGAACCGCCCTAGATAGCTGACAGCCGTGAAAGTGGTTCGGCTAAACGTGATCCTTCACCTGTAATTTTCCTCCAGACCCTTCCAGGACCGCCCTTCCAGGAAGGGGAGGGAGACTCTCGAAGAACAATTGTTCCGGGGATAAGGGACTGTTCTGTCAACGAATTCTAACATACATTTCCCAGGAAATAGAATTTTCCGGCCTCACAACATCCATTATCGAAAAGATAATGGGGAGGAATTTTCAATCAATTTTCTCTCGCCAAGGAGGAAGGAAAACGAGGTTTTCTCCCCGCGATGGAATCGCCCTTAAAGCAATTTCGAGACCGGAAAAGTAAATTTGCGCAAGGCCTCGATAATATGAAAAATATGAAACCGACTAAATTCAACTGGTAAAAAAATAAAAATAAATAATTATCCAATTAAAAACATATTGGTCTAAAAATTTTACAATAATTTTCATGATTATACATTTCATTTTTCTATTTAGAAATTAAAAAAGAAAACGTTAAACCTCAGACTACGCCTAGACTATTATACTAACTTCTTTCAAGACGCTCAAAATTAAAATTAAAACAGAAGCTGAGCACTTACATCTATCTACTAAAGCCTATATGGCTCTACGTTTCACACATATCCGGAACATCCAAAACGATCCATATACGAAAACTACAAATCATTCAGTCCAAAAATTCCAGAACCATAGCAAAAGCTCTTTGGTACGTCACAAACATTACTTTATATAACGATCTAAACATGGCAACAGTTAACGTCTATGCGGACACACTACAAAAAATTTCAGAAAAACTAACATGGACATACTAACACACTAATACAAGACATGGTCTCGATTAAAATGTCCGAAAACACGCTTCGGACGCTCAAAAGAAGGGTTTTCTCACCCTTAATTAAAAATATTCTAAAATCAAGCCAAGAAGAGATACTGTTGGGTACTCCATTCCCTCACGCCGATCAAGCCCCTATCAGTATTTATTCCCGCCAGCAAACACGCTAATTGTCATTACTACCGATAGATGTGGATAAAGAAATAAAGTTAAAATAAAAAAAATATATTTAAATAGTAAGGTAATTTGTAACTCCACGTGCTTTGATATTTAATTGTTATATTTTTATTACTTAAAGAACTATCAACCTCATGGGTCATAAAGTTTTATTACCTGGGATCCCTGTCAAGAAAGGACGTAGGGTTGACCTAGGTAATCCAGGTAACGAGCTTAAGCTGCGGCTAGGGAACGTCACGTGTTGGCTGTGCTCAGTGTTTCACCGAGGTAGACCAATCTATTCTGATAAATTTATTTGAAGGGGGGGGGGAGATTACTTTAAATTCTCAAAGTCAACTCTATGTAAAATTGTATTATTTTTTAATTTAATTTATTTTTTTGTTAACCTGGAAGGTTTAGTACTAAGAAAAAACAAAATATTTATCAATTTATTATTAGGGGAGGAGGGAGGATTTCATTCTAAATTTTTCTCTCGAATCCGCAAGTGGTCTAGGTAGACGCAATAAATCGAACATCAGATCCATCAAACTTAATAACAGAAACCAAAAATGTCTCAAATTTACCCCAATACTTTTATTGTTAAAAATTATTCTTCCCGGTAAAACTCCATGAATTTATAGTCAGTATTGAATATATTGTCCATTTACCATGACGATGGTTCCTTCATTGCTACATTTAATACCTCTTCGTTACCTACCTTGCTCTTTAAGAACTAGGAGGCTACTTGAAAATATTTTGATTATTTGCCATGGTAAGGTATAAAGCGAAAAGCAAAATCATACGTATGAGTCGGTATATCTTCCCGAACCATTATAAAAAAAAAATTAACAGATACTTATAAAAAAATTATTAATTTATAAATTACCTCATGATGGAAATGAAAATTATAAAAGAAAAGACCTGAGTTTCAGAATTGGAATAAAACAGTCTGATAAGGATTAATTTGAGATTTCAAAAGTAAAGTTTTAAACACAGAGGAAAAAAGAGTGAAGGGATAGAATTAAGTAAAAAAATGAAAGAAAAAAAAGACAAGAGAAGAGAAAAGAATGGAAGGGAAAGACAAAACTGGCGAGGGAAGCAGCCTTGAACGGATTAAGCAAGACCCTTCCTTTCCTCCTCAACGATATTTCACTTACTCCGGGTTTGGAAGGAATATATGGTAGCAGCATATATAATACTTCCTACTTGAGGTAGCATATCTGATATTTCACAACTAATTATATACATACACTCATCTTATATATATTTTTTTTTTCTTTCTTTTTTTTCGATTGGCTCTACAGACCATGAAGATCTTTGACCGCGAGTGTGGTATCCTAGGCCATATCCCGATTCCCGATTTAAAGTACGGGAGGTAGGGTCATCAATCCTACGCCCGGTCGGTGTGAGTTGCCTCCAGTAAACTGATGGGTCTCACATACCCGGGCGAGAGGGACGAATCTCGGGTAGCGTGGCTTTCCTTGGTGGACGGTCACCCATCCAAGTGCCACGCTCGGCGTTGCTTAACTTTGATTACAAATTGCAAGCTCCTTAGACCGCAAGGCTACCCCAGTCCATCATATATATATATATATATTATATTATATATTAGTCCATTATATATATATTTAATCCACTAAATTTATATATAGGACGGAAATGTAATCTCCAGGCATTAACATACAAGTTTTGTAACATGAGAGGCGATAACACATTTTCTAACTCGAATATCAGGATTAAAAGTAATCCATTCCATAAATGTTCACTTCTGAGTAATTCATAATATTCTGAGAGACCACTGATGCAACATATATAAACAATACCATAATGTTATATACATTTTTTTTATTATAATAACCAATAGTAATAATATTAACAACAATAAGGCTTGGCCGACTGTTCGATCCCGACAGCAACATGGACCCTTGCCTACTATCTTTAAATTAATTCTTTCTTAACCCAAGGCAAACCCCAACTAAATCAGATCCTGTCTAAATTATACTAGTTAATTTTAATTAATTCGTTCGATTTTACGCTAAAAATATTCTTTCATACTAAAATAACGATGAAATAAATTAATTTTGCTAAACGCAGATCAAAATATTAAAGTAAAATTTTAGTTTTGCAGATTACCTCTTTTTTAAATTTAAATAGGTAGCTATTAGAATTTTAAAAAAAAGATAGAAAGAAACTGCTAAATTGGAATAAATCTGAAATATCGATTTATGTAAAAAATATAATAAATCATCAATGATATATATTATACTTACGACACATGACAGAAAAATGATTGCACCGCTTACCTGTAAAAAAAAATTATACATTAATAATTAAGAAATTGATTTATCTTTCAAAAAACAAATAGAAGGGAAAATAAAAAAAAATTAAAAACAATCGAAGCTCATGTTTTTCATAAATCTTCAATGAAAATAACAATTTACAACAAAATAACAATACTCCGTGCACATAACAATTTATGCAGTATATATGTTAAAAAAAAAATGTATTATTTGATGCAGAAATATAGTATCATTTAAAGGAAAATATTTATTTTAAATAATGGCAATAGGTAATAATTGCATATTATTAATGAAAACCTAACTATAATAAAAGATATGGTGCGTTGCGCGCATCACCCAACTTTCACTCACCACCTCTTCTTACCAGAAATAAGTATTTTCAGACAAAGGGGAATAACCGCATATTTATATAATATTGTCAGAGTTCGTATTATATTAACCTCATGTTATGTATGGAAGCTTCTAATCTTTCGGAATAGTTCGGGTGCGCTCGTATTCCTTTGGTTTCCCAGTTACAACTATTCTCCGTTACGATCTCTTATTTCTCCTTTAGTTAATTATCAAATTTTTTCATATTTTGTATTTAACTATCTTTTATATTACAGATTAATGTGAAATGTTCAATTGCTTCAAATAAAAAAAAATAAGGGTACTTTGGAGGACGATAATATAGAAAATTAGCCATTTAAGCCCTGTTAGAAAACACCAATCCGAATAAAAACATTTTATTTAAAACTGATTAATTTTACAATGATAGAAGGAATTTAATCAAAATCGTTAGAGCCGTTTTCGAGGAAATCGTAAAAAAGTGTTTAGTCCATGATATAAAGTGCCACTTGCGGTTAGCCGATTTTGACGAAAAAGTTGCTGTAACATTCCTAGTATATAAAAACCTGAAATATACAATTTCACTTTCGTACGACTTACACACAGAGACCATTTTGCGGGACTTGGTTATTTGGACTCAGGGGACCTTAAAACGTGTATTTCCGTTGAAAACTGAGATTCCAAAAATTTTCACGATCGCAATGATTTGCTTTACTATATATTTCATAGTAAGTGAAAGTAAAAATACAAACGTCGTGACAGCTTAACTTCATTCTTAAGTTATTTTTAGTAAGCTTCCCTTCTTTGAATATTTGTTAAAGAACGCCAACAATTAATGATATTGTATGGAGGTCACTTTGTCTAAGTGAAGTGGGTGAGATGGGATCCCACACCGAGAACAATACACCATTTGGGAAACAATCAGGCTGGAGTGTGGCATTGTTGCTGCGAGCTGATCGACTTGCCGTGTACTCCTCACGGTTTGCTTTCTCCCAATCAAGCGGGGAACATCGCCCGGGATCTTAAGGGAGTGTCGATTGAAGCAGGTAGTTGAGGTATCCCGCTGCCGTCTTCAAGGAGGCTCTCGTCGGAATGGGGTCTATTACCATAGGCATCGCCAATGAGGAGCAGTAGAATCCTACAAGAGGATGGTAAGGAAAACAAACAATTGACCTAGAAACGATCGGGAGGGAATATAGTCCGTGGTACAGACCCCTTTTTATCAAATCATTAACATCCGCCTTGAACTTCGTAAATACCTTCATCTCATCGTAACCTATGACTATTTAATATAGGAAAAATTTTGGAATCGGGGCGTTTTCAATCTGGAGATCGGCAAACTTTATCTATTTTATTAGGTACTAAAAACTCGTAAATAGCCATTTGCTTTCCACTTGGAGCGAAAATTAATTTGGGCATAAACTCGAGAAAAAGGTAGCCTTAAAAAATATTGAGCCGTTTGGCGGGACCTCAACCCTAAAAATGTCAAAATAACAAGGTTATATAAGCCAAACAGCCCAATATTTACATTTTTTCTCGACTTTGTGACCAAATTATCTTACGATTCAAGTAGAAATCAAATGGGTATTTACGAGTTTTTAATACCTAATTAAATAGGAAAAGTTTGCCGATCTCCAGATTGAAAATACCCCGACTCAAAGAGTTTTCGTAAATAAAATAGTTGTAGGTTACGATGAGATGGAACTATTCACGAAGTTTCAGGTGGATGTTAATAATTTGAAAAAAAGGTTCCTGTACCACGGAATAAAATAAATGTAAGATCAAAATTTCATGTGGATAGTAAAAATTACAAAGAACCAACACAAGTAAAAAATATATATTATTGATTTTAATAAAATGACAAGTAATCTAAGGAAGGTTTTTCACGTCATATATGAATCGTCAATTGCAGGATGACGAACTCGTCGTATCATGATGTTATTTACATCCTCATCGTATATACTCCAGTAAAGCAGATTAAACAATTGTATTAAATGTGTATAACAAAATTTAACCGCACAAAACACGCAATCAATCAACCATTGAAACAAATCTACAACATAATTAATAATAAGTTATAATTATTCTTCAAGTATAAAGTGACAAACTTAAAATATTTATTTATTTATCTTATTATTAAAACCATTTTATAAATCTTGTAAACAATTCAAGTCGGTAACTATAAAATTATAAGTCCACTAACGAAGATCCAGTTTGCTAACCCCGTTTTTGAATGTGTGTGACACGGATAACATTTGCCTAAGATGCATGTCTTGAATCGTAAACTAGACCTGATACTGTTGTGGAGGTTAAACACGGAGCAACTGTAAATACATTCGCAACTCTAAAGCATTAAGAAATAACGGTTATGACATTTAACAGTTACTAAATATAACTGCAACCAAACCGCAAACTCCCAACCAAATTCGCTTAAAGGTCAAACTGTAAATTTCACACCTGTGGTAAAACGAGTGGGATGAGAATTTTTTATCTAAATAAATGTGTTTTTTTTTATTTATTCAAATTTTTAATGTTTGGGATGTTTTTCCGCATTAATTTATATTTAATATAGATATACTATACTCGGTTTATTCTTAAATTAATTCCGATCAATTTTTTTGGTAGAGGTCAGTACAGATGTTATGAATGGCTGAAAATAATATTTTTTAAGGACTATTTCGGTTCAAAAAGTAAATTTAAAAAAAATACCTAAAACATTAGGTTTTATTGTATTTTATTTATTTAGGTTTTTTTTTTTTAATTCATTTCATAGTCATTTAAAGACTTGATACAATATAGGTGAATATAATAGAAAAAATAAAATAAATCTATAAAAAGATTTTCTTTTCTTAGGGGGATGGTTCAGATGGGTTCACGATAGCTGGTAAAACTATGTTTGTTTAACTAAATCTTCTTTTAAATTTATTTATAGTCATTTAAAGATACAATACTATATCGGAAAAAATATAAAAAATAATCCTACATAATCAAAACTGAATTCATCAACAATCAAAAAAATTTTTTTTTAAATAACAGAGGTATTTTTTTCAATAACAATTTTTAATTAAGGACTACAATACGATATCATTGGTTGATTTTTATATCATTTAGGAACAAAACATAAAGAAATATATATGTCTTATTTGACATAAGTTAATACAATGGTAAATCAGCTAAGATTTTATTTAAAACAAGAAATTAAGTGAAAAAAATAAATAAAATAAACGGAATAATGCTTAAATAAAATAATCGCTTATGTTTAATTATTCCAAATATATTCACAACAGGTGATAATTAATTATTTTAAATGTATTTATGTAATAAAATATTATTATATATACATGTGCATGCAACAACAAGACTCGGTCCAACGGAATATTCTGCTAACTAGGCCATTCAGCGAAATTTGGGGAGATGGGAATAATTTAATGCCATTTTGCGCTCGGAAGAATCTCCCATCCCGTAAAATTTCATCCTCCCCCCCCCCTGATATTAGGTTTAAAGTGGCCCCTTCAAAGTGAGAATGTGCACTGCTTTATATTAATATAGCCAAGGGGTTTCAAGTTCATGCCAAGTCAGCCGGATTATGTCATGTTATTGCTATTTGTTACTTTATATTATCAAAGAATATGCCTTTATAAATCAACCAATTTTGGTACATGAACCAAAAGCTTGAAGGGACCAATGTAAAGAGAAATATTATATAATTTGAGAGCATTGTTCATATTTCTCCACATTTTATAATATATATAATAATAAACAAGGTTTTTACAAATGACCACATTACTCCCACATTTTTATTTCAGTAATTAAAAAATATTTTTAACAAGATTTTTATTTCATATATGTTATGATGTTTCAGCATCAACGCAATTTTCAAATATTCTAAAAGAAAACAACTTTCATAAAGATTCATTAACAAATCTTACAGTAGTGCACTACTTCTTTTTTTTCATATAAAAATTGTAATTTCATTAAAACTTTTAATAAAAAATAATATTTATTTAAATAGGCTATTAAATTATTTTAACACTACAAGCAGTTTAATAATTTTACGAAAAGGTGTTGTTACCGAGGTAAATAATAGGCAATTGTGATAAATAGTGGAAAAGAAAACAACTAAATTTGTAACATTATCATAATAATTACTACCACGGAATAGTACGTTTTATAATGCTTTAATGAATTTTTTATGACTATTGTTTTATTTTAGAATTAAAACCTAAACGTCAATAATATATATGAAATAAAAACATACTGTTATAAAGATGTTTTGTTGATGAAATAAAATAGCGGGAGTAATATGGTCTTCTGTAATGACCATAATTGTTATATGATTAAATATTAAATAAATTAAATAAATTAAATTAAATAAATCGATACCCTACTAATAATGAAAACCAAAGCAATGCTGTTTATCATGAATATGTATATTTTCACAAATATTTTCATTTTTTAAAGATAGAACATATTTTAGTGGAGGATACTGTTCAAATAAGAATTTGAAATACACGATTAACACTCCATATACAATAGATAATTTTAATTTGATAGAATATGCCTCTACAAATTAATATTGAGTAATTATTTAAAACATCAGTAATCAAACGTTCATATTTTAAAAATACTCTTTTATGGCAATACTCTGATTGCTAATGTTGTGTCGGCCAGCTGTGTACGAATTCTTTTAAATTCGTTAAATAATTACTACGTATTATATTACTCGCTAGGTTTCAATGTACTTCTTGATTTTTTTTTTTCTTTTCGACCAGGAATAAAAAAAGAATAAAAGACAATTTTTATTGTTAGTAGGACATTACCCTGATTTATACCAACAACCTGTCTACTCTTGCCTTACTGAATTATGGTTATTTCCAAGCTTTGTTACCTATATAGTTTATAGTACGGATAAATTTAACTTAACTGTACTAACAATAATGAAATGTTATTCAGTAAACATTTAACACTAAAATAATATAATTATATAAATATATATTATTTTAAATCCCATTTACACTGCTAACAGTTGACTGACACATAACGACCCTTTACCAACGATTTTATACACATTTAAACGGACAGTTTAATTGGAGAAGAATGGTACAGCTGAAATTCCTCTGAAGACTAGGAGAAGATTAAAAAGGCTCTGGATGAGAGATCTCCAAACAAGCAAACTAATAAGCATTACTGTCCTTCCTCATGCCTGGCATATTATTATTTCCTGAAATAGTTAGCTCATTTGCTGATTGTCAACAGACTTGAGCAAATTAAAGTTTAAAAGTAAAAAAAAAAAAATTAAAATTATTATAAAAGGACAGGATGTATGACAGTCATACGATTCAATCGATCACATCACGACTTTACATGTAAATTATTTAATATTAGATAATGTAAATAAATGTTAACTCATGGTGGTTACTGTGAAAAAAAAAATATATATAACCATAATTATCTTAAAAAAAAAAAGTTCTACACTTTAGATGAGAATGTTTATTTAATGGTATAATAATAATACAATCTGCCACAACCAGAGGCATAGCATAGTATGGCTCTATATATATGTTCATAGTACTTATATACAAATTGAGAAAAGATAAAATAAGAAGAAAACATGTAAGTAAAAAAATTGAAATTAGAATATAACAATAACATTATCCCGCGAAGAAGAATAACTAAGTTGTACAGAAAAAAAAGGGTTACTTCTGGATAGATGTTTTATTAAATAAATAAAAATCAGTAAGTAAACTAACTTTATGTACAATCAAATACGAATGAAACCGTGCAAAAAGTACTTAAATCTATATAAAAAATAAACGATAAATGAAATAATCGCAACTTGGAAAAAAATATAGAAAGGAAAAAAAAAAAATTCTCTAATGGATATGTACCAAATCTCAAATAAATAAAATTTAAATAATGTTTAAGTTTTTCTATTCCTTATGAAATACAATCGGAGTTATATTTAGTTTGGTCTAGTAAGTTGTATCGATAAAGCCGTTGCCTAGGACAGGCACTTGACAATCGTCCTAAAGGTGAGTTTAGACATTTCACAAACTATGGAAAATGCAAATGAATAGTTGTTTTCCTATACTAGTGTTTTTTTTCTGGTTTTTGATTTCCATCTGTTGTCAGTAAGAAAAAGAAAAAAAAAGTTTGGTTTAGCGATAATGTCGCTGTAAGTTAAGTTACATAATTGTTTTTCATAGTGTGTAAAATGTTTTACAACAAAAAAAAAATAAATATTTTTTTTAATTTATATTAAAAATAATTTAATTAATTAATACTAAGACCAAATCGGATTATTAAAAACATACAAAAATTTTGCAGTTCTTTAAAAAATGGCTGATAGAGCCCACAATTTTTTTTTTTAACAATTGTCTATATTTATTTAAAACGAGTCCTAATGCTGATTTCAATATTAGGAGTTGAATTTAAAGGTGAAGAAATAAGTAGAAATAACTGATTTAATTTCTCCCCTCTCCCCCATTATAATTCAATAAGACAAAAACATTTAAAGAGAAGTATATCATATTATTATCACAAGAAAAAAAAAACAGATAACATTTTTTATTTAAAAGTCGACATCTGTGAGCAATGATGTTGTCAACACGCTCAAAATTGGCCAACTTCACTCCCTTACTACACTTCCGATTTGAGTCAAAATCCAAAAATTCTTCTTGTAAACTCTAGTAGCACAATCCCTCTGTTAAATGATAACGATTTTTGCTTTCTAGCATTCATGGAAATATAGCTGTGAGGGATAAGAATGACGTAAAAAATTCCTAAAAGGTTTTCTGTCCTAATATACCAGAAGGAGGAACATAATGTTACGTTAAAAATCATTAAGAAGTATTTAATAGATAAAGAAAGAGTTTCAAGAATCCAGTGAAATATCATTATCAGATATTTGAAGTATTTAACTGATATTTTAGATAATCATTAATTCAGTTTGATTTGTTATATTTTTATCCAATATTACTAATGATAAATATTAGAGATAAATAATTAAAGAATTTCCGTTAGAAAAATATCCTTGATTAAAAATCAACAGAAAACAATATCATAAAAATAAATAAATCAAACAGTTCATTAAACTAGATAACTTTGTAAAACAAAACCATATTAGAATGACTGTAGTAAATGACCCCACAGATCTTTGTGGATACTTGGAAATGAGATAAGAAAAAATGTGAAAACACATAATGCCAATTATTTATATATCGACATTGTTTGAAATTTTTAATAAACCAACTCAAATTAAAAAAAAAAAAATATTAAATAAAAAAAAAGCACCCTCCGAGGCGTCTGAAAAGAAAATGGCCTCATGATCTCCTAATGTAGAAATTATATTAAAGTGTTAGCAATGAATAGTTTCTCTGCAAAGCCTATGCATGTCATATATCTATCCTCACACTTAGTAGATGTATTTTTATTTAGTAGTAATTTTAATATAGTTGTAAATTTCATGAATGAAATAAATTAAAAAAAAAATAAAAGGAATAATTTATAAAATAATCAATAAATAGATGTTTTGTTAAAGGAAAGAAAAAAGATTCAGATAATCAAAGAATTTTCATAGTTCGTAATCACCAACGCGTGTGCTATTTTCTTTGTTAGTTTACGAGAATACTTTATGTTCTTTTATAATATATTCAACGACAGTAATGTCAAATTAATAATCCAAAAATATGCCATGATAAAAAACAGCTCTCTTCGAAGAGAAGAAAGTTCTAAGCAAGTCCAAATGTCCAATTAAAATGTATATATACATAAAAATTCAACATTTTTAAGAAAGTATGCTCAAGTATGTACCCAGTAAATATTAATCAGTTAATTTCATGAACGCCTTCAGTAATTCGAACTTGTCGGTAATCTGAACACTCCTCTGCACCAATTAGTTCGAGTTACTAACATGAGAATACATGAAAAGTTGAGTGAAATATATATATGAATACATTTTGTATTATTGGTGCTGGTACTAGTGCAGGTAAAAGATAAGACATGAGTCCGGAATGTGAGCTAGAACATACGAATGGAGGAGTCTTATTTTTTCCTACACTTCGAACCTTTTTATTATCATTATTTGATATCGTCAGCATCATGTTAAAGGAACGAATCTGAGACTGGTTAAAGTTGCACATTCGCTACTATAACATGGTGTCGAGTATATAAAGTCAATAAACAGCGAGCAATTAATAATAACAATAAGTTTATTTGATGATATTTAACGAGTAATTATTTTATTTCAATAGGGCAGTATCGTAGATTGATTACAAAAAGTCATTAAGTGACATTTAATAACCTTAAACAGCAAGAATATTGATTCATGGTGCCTACTTTATCTCATGGTGCTCACTTTTCTCTTTTCTGTTGGTGATATCGGAACATAATTGCTCTTTTTGTAACTATTTTCGATATATAAAAGGGATTGTTTGTCTAGAAAAAGATTTGGATTGTGTATAAAAGGGTTCGTGTTTTGGTTCACTTACTGTTTATTTTAATCATTAAATTAGGTCGAAATTCACAAAAACGAATTAAAAAATTCATACGTGTACATAGTGACTTTTTGTAATAAACCGTCGATATGTAGTAAATGTAAAATTATATATTTAAATTTACGCTCATGTCTTCAGAATTCTTCCTATACTTTATCATAAGTCGATCTAAACCGTCTGATGAATTTTTTAGGCATTAAGATTGAAAGATCCTATTCATGCTGTCGAATAATTTAAAGTTAAATAAAAGCTAGAAGGATGTGTTTACATTAGTGTTAACAATCCTACTTCTCCATTAAACCGAGAGAAACAATAGGTATAGAAATCCAACGCCTACAGCCTGCATAGTAAGCACCTTAGGTCCTCCTTCCTAACCCTAACCCTAATATAAGCCATGTCATATACACCGCTTTCAACTTGTTTCAAAACATTACGTGAGCCTGTATCGCATTATCACTCAGCTGTATATACCTAGTTATATTTTATAAATAATGAAAATTCAAATAGAAACATGGTACCTAAATATGGGGTTAGATCACGCTATAAAAGCACCTCAAGAAAATTTAAAAAATAATAATATATAGGTACTAAAATAATGAAAAGGTTCCTTGTTTGTTCCAAGTAAAGAAAAAAACAAGTTGAGATCTCTATTAATTAAATCTAGTGAGAAAAAAGTGATTTTTTCATTCATATTTTTTTTTTTTTTTTTTTTTAACAAATAGGAACTATTAAATACATACATAATATTTTATATACTGGTATATTTTATTTCGCTTGACTATGCGGATTTAGAATAGAAAATCATCTTTATTCTGGGACTAGGTCCCTAAAGAATAACAGTATTGTTCAAATAAATTAACAATAAATCTGGCTAAAAGAGCTATTACAATAAAGAATAACTAAAATACTAGTAATAAATTAAGTATAATAGCTCTTATAATATATTAACGAGAACAGTTAATATATTCAGGGTAATAGGGTTTCAATACTATAATATTGGAGCTAAAACAACAGCATAATAATCACTAAATGAAATCAGAAAGGAACGCAAAATCAATTTTATAGGTAAAGCATTGTAGTGGTGGCATATAAAATTATAAACTGTTGATATATAAGGAAATAAATTGTAAAAAAAATTAAATTATTTACATATGGAACATATAGTATAACTAAGAGGTTTAAGCGAATGCACATAAAGAATAGAAGAAAAAAAAAAGTATATATCTATTACATTACATAGATTTACATCTATATTTAAAAATGGATTTACATTTTTTTAAAATTGTATTTGTTTAACGTAACATACTTTCTGGCCAGAACGAATACTTTTTTTTCTTTACAATTCTGTAATTCATAGTTGACTCCGCCCCAAAATAAAGTTATTATTTTATGTAATATAAATGTTTTTTTTTTTTAATAATTACAATATTTATAAATAAAACAAATGAACTAAAAACTAAATTGGAACCTGTGAGGTAAGACAAAATTAACAAAAAGAAATGAACATAAGGTCGACCAGGTGCAAGAACCAAAAACCTTGAGGGACCAAGGTAAAGAGAAATATTATATAATTTGGGGCCATTGCTCAAGTTTATATATATATATAATATATATATATATATATATATATATATATATATATATATATATATATATATATATAATGTGTGTGTGTGTTTTCACCTCTATTTTCATTTTTAAAAATATAACACATTCTAGTGGGATATACCGTTCATACATTATGATGTCATTTCCAATAAATAGTTATCCATACATAACATATAGTATTTTTTAATAGTGGAAATAAAGATAAAGTATTTTGGAACCAATAAATACAAATATTTGGGAATTGCAAATTTTATTTTGACGTTTTACTCAATTTATCGAATCTTACTCAATACAATTTTATATGATAAAATTGAGAATTTATTCTATCCATTTTATAGTTATAACAACATCAAAAAATATTACGTATAGAAAGATCTTTGATATGTCTACATGAACTATACATACACCTGGGTCGTGTAATTCATATACACCTGATCATGTAGTGTATATACAACGTTTGATATAGGCGACAGATTACAGTGTCAGTATGTTAATGGCAGACAGGTCTTTGAACGGTGCCCAAGCAATTAGCTTTTACAGTATCTGGTGCATAATGTAGTGCTTTACATATATTCAAAGTATGTAACAGGATAATAACCCGGAAAAAATATTAACGGTAATCTGAGATACTTATCATAAAAATATGATAGCTTCTTTTTTTCTTTAAATAATTAAATCTAATAAAAAAACTAATTGAACCAATGTTCAAAACATTTTTATATACATATAAAAATACAGTCACGGTCATAGAAATTCCATCAACCAGTAAAAATTGTATTAAATGTAATTTTATTTACCAGATTGCTATCTGCAAGATCTTTAGATATTTCTTTGCCAGTTTTGAAACACTTTTCTAAAAACAATCACACCACTAAGTGGTCAAATTGTTCGTTGTTTTTTTTCTTTCGCTCCATGGTACTTTTTCTTTTCATAAAACTATGACTACCGTTGATTGGTGGTACCGTATTCTCGTTACTATTTCCCGTGAAAATTCCTTTACTTCAAGTAACGTCACAATTTTAATATTTGTTGACGACGACAATTTTTTATACAGGTCGTAATTACAGCTTTAATCCCGACATTAGTTAAAACTGAACTAAGAAACATTGTTTTCTTATGAATGAATATAGTTTTTATATGACCCCAATAAGTAATGATATACAAAAAGAAAGAATAACAAACAGGTGATTTGACCAAAACTAGGCTCAACTACCAGTGGTTGATTGGTTGTTGTATAATAAAGGCGTAAAACCTGTCGGTCATCAACGCCGTTAATTAAAATTATATATTATCATATCTCTTCGTTGTGAATATGAAGAATTGGATAAAATTAAAAAGGTTGGAGTTGTTTACGGTTGTTAAAGTTTAGTTATTTAAAGTTAGCACATTAGGTAAAAGAGAAAAAGAAAAAAAAAATGCGTGAGAGGTTCAGATTTCTTCTTCAGAAAGAAAACATATGATTTTTTTATCATTTCCCAAAGCAGCCGGTGTATTTGCTAGTATTTCCCTTACGTTTAATTCTCTGATGTAAAAGTCACAACTCTCGAAGATATGGACCACAGTCATTCTCTCTCAATTACTAGTGTTGTTTTTTTTTTATCAAATTAATGATACCCACTTTATATATGCCTCCAGAGCGTCTTCTGAACCCATGTTCGATCTCTCACAGACGAGAATAAATAAATCGTAGTACTAAGGGAAATATTTTTCTCTAAATCATACAACGCACTTATATACATGATCACACAAAATTGAGTTTTCCAAAGATATTAATATTTTCTATAATATCTAATCCTAATCCGTCTACAATATTCTGATAATAATTTAAAATATTTTAACATCTCACGTATGCAAATTCGGTCAATCTTACGTCCTTCGATATTGTTTCACAAGTCATTTGGAATTCATAAAAGATGAAAGTCATTAAAAAGATTTACGAGCGACAAGTCAATAAAAGCCATCATTCAACAAGAGGAATAAACAGCCAAGAGCTATAATCGGAAAGGTTTATGACAGACAGTTTTGGTTTATAGGTCGTGCTAAGTTTGGGACTTGGGGCCACCTGACATGGCTTAGATTATTCAAGCCCTGGCCTGCCAAGAATGTCTGAGCAATTTCCCCTCTGCCCAACTTACTTTGAGCTTAGCCCTCAGTAATGGCTTCCTAGCCTTTAGGGAATTTAGGAAACCTTCTACTTATTTTATTTTATCAAGAAACTCTTACCGCACTATAAAATATTGTTAGATGAATCTTTCGTAAATTTCATATTAAAAGCCTTAATTTTAAATAGAAATCAGTCAAGGGTTAACAAACCACAACATCTCTTATATTAAAAATAACCTCCTAGAGATATATTGCTTATTTATTGAAGCGAAAACTACTTTCGGCTCGTTTTGCGATTTCTTCGTGGAGAGTAAATTACACTGAGTCGTCAGATGTCCGATCTGTCACGCTCGGGATAGATTCGGCTGGAGTCGACTAATTGAAATATTTTTTCAAATGGATTGAAATATATCAATGTTCATCATTTCAAATATTCCATCCAATCCCGTCCCACCAGATCTCGTACTTCCAACCTCTATCCTCCTCCTCACCGAACTGCTGCGTTTGACAAACTGCTGTGTGTTTGGAATTCCATCCCAGCTGATATTCGACACGCTCAATCAGTTTTCTCTTTTAAACCTCTCCTCTTTAAGCACCTACTCCTTTCTCAAACCGAATGATTGTGAAATATATCTAAGAGAAATATCTGAGCACCACCAGAGACTACCTCAATTTATTAAGGTTATTTTAGTTTCCCAAATATATGTACAATTTACTTGTTCTTTTCTTTCTCTTTTCTGTATTTTTATCGTAAGTCAACTTTCATTGTAAATATACAATTTAATTGTAACCACACAGACATATAATCTGTATTCATATCTTGTTCTTAAGGGACAACAGTCCCAGAATAATAAAACATTTTTTTTTTCATTTCATTTCATACTTTTTGTAATGAGCTATTAATTCAAAAATGTATCTTAACGCGATACCGTGTTAGGAAGGCGAAAAGTGAAAAATAGTACCGAAAACCAAATCATAACCAGTTTTATTGAAGATATGGATTACAATATCTTACAAACTAAGAATCGGACCTGCATACTGTAAGCGATGGAAGTGTTCAGCATTTCATCCTCTTTATAATATGCTATTGTTTATAATTTATATTTAATTTTATTAATTTCGCCTCGTTGATGTTTTCAATTCTATCGTGTGGTCTAAATCACACACCTTACTTTTTATTTTAACCACCAGTTCTTGAATATCTCTTTATTGGTACTCATACTATTAATTCTTTAATATCTTAAGGAATAGGTTTTCCTCTTCGGTATACCGTTTAGGAACTACAATAAAAAAAACAAAAATAAGGCTTTTTTTTCTCTAAAAAGTTCTACCTTGTTGGCCCGCATTAGCAATTTTATTTTTGACTTGTTTAAATCCATATATACAACTTGAAAAAATAACTTTGTCCACATTTTTCGTAATATGTTCCCCGTTTCAATTTTCAAGTTATTGGCATAATATTCTTTAAATCGGAATTCCTTTCTCAGGCTCAGGAGTGGCAGGCAAGGTTGATTTTACTTAAAATATCATACACTTTCGTCAATTTAATTTAAACGTTCGCCTGCGATGAGGTCAATTTTTAGATCCTGGTTCTGACTTCTTCAGAGAGTAATTATAAGATTTTATCCAAATTTTATTTCTCTTTTCTTAAGCTGTTGATATATTTGCTAGCATCAACTTTTCATTTAATTTTTGAATATAAAATGTGAAACTTTCAAATCTAGTACAAATCTCAAAGGGTAGTGTCATTTTTGCGTTACACTTTTAATATATGAAGTGTAAGATGTGTAATTCTAGTATGTCCTATTCTGAATGACGTCAAGCCGTTGATATAAAGAAATCATCGAAATTGGACCATTTTTAGCAAAAATACAACAAATTATAATTTATACAATGATTGAGCCATCGCCTTGAAGAATATCTTCTCTTCGTTCAGGTGCGAAAAATGAACTACGCACAGACAATTTTGCAAAAAAAAAGTTTATTTACACGTAATTAAAAAAATATATAATGTATGACTGATTATACACATGATACTTTGAAAGGTTCTTAAATTCCTAAGTTCCTAAAAATAATTTAAAGAAATCATCGAAATTGGACCATTTTTAGCTAAGATAAAACAAATTATACTTTTTACCGTTTTAATATTGTATTGTATCTGTTTAAAACTTTTTTCTTTTTTTTTTTTAAGAAGTGATGAACGATCCAATCCACTGATAAATCATGAAATGATTAAGCGATAATCTTGGGTATTTAATTTTACAAGGCAAAGATAAGCATGCGTTAGAAAAAAATACGTTTACACAAATTTGTAATAAACCTCCTTCATCAATTCATGTCTTCATTTGTTAGTAGAATCTACTTGAAATTTTACATCCATTTTAATCATGAAATAACATAAATATATATATATATATATATAACAGAACCATGTATCAAGATCTAAATACAATTTTAAGTGTTTTAAAAACATTATGATTTAAAGAATAATAATTTGTCTGAATATATTTGTTCATCATTAATACGCAAATAATTAATAAGAGTTTTTAACATTTAAATTTAATGCAAAGTTTGTTATTCAAAGCCGATGAATAACGGATTTTAGATTTAGCTAAGGAAATTCAATCCATCCCATTACCTTAATTAAGTCGAGGTTCGAACTGTAAAGTAATTTGATCATGTTTTAATAAGATTAATTAATTATATCACAACCAAGATTAAATGAGTTAGCAGCGAGATTAATTGTATATTTACAGTTATTTAACTTTGGGCGATGTTAATTATTGCTCAGTAGCGAGGAGAACGCCTGCTGATTGGAAATTGATAAGCGTCTTACATTTATCTCATAAATGTTAATTTTGAAAATAAAAATACGTTTAATTTGGAAAGTAAATGTATGCGATGTAAGGCTTATTAGATACCTGGAAGATAAAGCTTGTATAAAAATTTAATGGGGAGGTTTTAATAGAATATCCTTCATTAATGTTTTAGAGATTTTGTATGAAAAAACGATATTTCTTGTTTCATAATAAGACAGTGCTTATAGAAATAGAAATATAAAATAAACTTTACTCTGGGACGATGTCCCACGACGATATAGAATAACAATAATGAACAGTAACAAAAGAAAAAATACATATGTGGCCAAAAACTAAATAAAGATTCAAACAATATATACAACTCAAATGATAGTTTGTAAACAACTAAAAAATAAAATACAATCTTCTCAACTATACTTATAATTGTACTGGAAAAATAACAAAGAGAAAGTAAAATAAAAAGAAAACAATTACATGTATAGAAAGAAAAAGCAAAACCTTCAGAAAAGAAAAAATATCAAAAGCACGTAAATAAAAAGTATTGACTTATTATGTTAAAACCCAAACAGCTAAAACATACAAAATATATATATATTGATTAAAGATATAGCAATGGCAGAAGATGAGCAACGGGATATATGCATGGTGCCTCAGTACTTTTTTTTAATCTTTATTCAATGAAATTTACAGCTGTGTACAAATACAACCAGTAAATATGAATAAATTAGAAATAATGACATGAACAGGCTTGAAGAGATACAACCAGTGGTATCTATAATTCTAGGTAAGAAGATCACGAGGCCATGTCTTTTTCAGACGCCTTGGAGGATTATCAGGCATCGAGGAAGAAGCAAGGGAGGAAACAAGTGGATTCGGATGGGACTGGAGTTTATAGTGAAAGGATAGGTATCTGGCTCGGGCTAAAACAGCGACATATGGGACATTAAGGTCTTTATGAATGGGTGACAAAGTATGGAGCATTACGGATTTTACAAGAGATTTTGGATTGTAAGGATTGGATAAGATAGGAATTCGATGGTTTGTTGGAGCCCTAAAGCTCAACTCCGTATGTCCATATATGTCTTATTATAGTTATGTATATAAGTATTTTGTAATTAATTGAAAGTTTAGAGCGTTTGTCTGGCAAGTGCTGTAGTAGTCGGAAACTTAAGTTCTTAATGACCCAATTCTGCAGCGTGAATCTAGACAAACTGTCTAACAAATAAGTACATTTAATACAAGGGTTTTCTTTGAGAAAACTGTCATTAAATTAAATAAAATTAATGATAAAAGTGACTTTCAGGAGGTCTCATACTGCCACTGAACTGTTACAGTTACAGTATCCATACCCGAGCAGCTTATCTCTGTAATATCAATTCGTGAAATAATTCGTCATAATGATAGACTTTGCGTTATTAGACCTCCTGCGTTATTAAATCCCCTTTAATCATTGACCTTAGTAAATTTAATCACTGTTCTCTCAAAGAAATTGTTTTCTACTTTACGCTTATAATTTAATCTCATTTGGCCTATGCACCAAATGAACTTTTTTGTTGGAAATTTTGTCAAGATTCACCCTCCCTCCTTCCTTCTCCGCCTCTCTTCCCTAAAGTTTGTCCCTCAAGAACTGAGACACCCTCAGTATGTAAATAAGATTGCTATTAAAATCTAGATAGTTCCATACCAATTTCATCAAATTCCATTAAATATTTATTATCGCTAACGTACGCTTAAATGTAGGCCGGTATAAATTTTATCTAATTTCATGCAAATAATTTTCAAAAATACTTTCGTCCAAGTATATTGGAAGAAATGTGGGAAATAGTGTTTAATTGGTCTAGTATCAAATTTCATTAAATGACATAAATAAATCAATGTACCAAATCGTTAAGAATGTAATATCTAAGTGTGGTGAGCAGTGAACATCTCAAAAGAGAATTTATATAAATTTTATAACTTAATGGAATTCATTAGATATTTTATATCTATGCTACAGTCGTACCAGATTATAAGTTTTTAAACTGTATTTCTTTTAATAGCCAAATGCGAGTGATGAGCGAAATACGTATTAATTATAATGTTCACGTATTGTTGGGCGATACCTCGACCTTAGGCATTTTTCTTAACAAGACTAGACTTCAAAAGCGGCTTTTCGTTTACAATGTATGTATTCCCTGACAAATCATTGACTTTGAAATACAGGCAATTATGTGACCAAATAAAAACGACGAGGAAGCTATACTGATCCCAATTGGCAGCGGTTTTAGTATTGAATTTTTATATTTTTTTTTTACCTAATATAAAAAATACATTAATATTAGATTTTTTATCATTTTACATAATCCGAATTAACCGGCTCTCTCTCTAACAAATGTCTCCGTTTCAACAAGGAGTGATAAACTAGGTTCTAATTTACTTATCACCAAGGAAAGGCCCAAGAATATAATCCTAATCAATATGCACGTGTCTGATAACACCTAAACAAGGATTAACTTCTCTAGAAGAAAAAAATTGAAATGATATCCAAAAATATTTTTAATTTTTGATTGACATGAAATTGATAATTCAGTAAATAACGAAGGTTAAATTTTTGACATGAGATGATACACTATAGGTTCTTTTACCATAGTAAACTTATATTACCTACTGAATGTATAAATAGAAAAGGATATCATGTATAAATTTAAAGCATTGACAAAATTACAAGTAAAGATTTTTTAATATATAAATGTTCAAAAATAAGATCTAAACAATCCACTCACTCAGAAGTCATTCCACTAACTAAGAACCTTGGTTTCATAATGTTAATAGCAAAAGAAAAATACGTAGCAACTCCATTGCTAAGAAAAATATGTCCGGTCATTTAAAAAAAAATATTAATATGTAAATTAATATTCATGGCTTACGTTGATTGAATACATTTTATTGATTATAAGTATTAAAATTCAACTTAAAAGTTAAAAGTCAGCAACCTATTAACCAAGAACAAGTAAAGCTTTTAATCTCGGGCCTTCCAATAATAATAATATTTTTTAGTTATATTTTTGAGTTTAACACCAATTAAATTTTTCTTCTTTAAATTTAAAATTTTGACATGAGGTGATACATTTTAGAATCTGTCACCACAACAAAATTATATTACCAATATATAAATGTATAACTTATATAAATCGAGAAAGGATTTCTGTTACAAATCAGAAGCCTTGAGAAAATGCCAATTTTTTTTTATATATAATTTTTAAATCAATCCTCTTGGTAAAAAAACAAAAACAAAATTGGGCTGTTAATGTTACTAGCAAAAGAAAAGTACATAGCACTAAGAAAATAAAATTTGTTTGTTCATTGAAAAAAAAAATTAATATATTTATATATGATTTACGTTCATTAAATAATTGTTAAATTGTAAATTATAAGTATTAAATTGAGTCATAAATAACTATATTTAACTCAGGAAATCTAAAACTTTTAATTCCAGTCATTCAAAAATAATAATAATTTTCAAACTTATTTTTAGATTTACTCCCATACTTTAAACTGTAAAAAAGGAATAAATAAAAAAAAAAAAAGATAAAACTTGGAGATTGGAGACAGCTGAATAAATATGCCTTAGTAACGGTGTGGTAACTGTTTAAGCGTTACGAAACGGCTATTACCAATTTATTGATGTAAACAGTTCAACGGACAGGAGATGTTAACGAGAAAAATGTGGCAAAAATACGTCTGACGTTAAAAAAAAAAAATAAAAATAAACATTGTTATATAAGGCAACAGGGGAATCAAAATTTGACATTTCATTTTAAAGGTCAAAAGTTGAATGGCAACTGTTTAGCAACAGAACGCTACGAATACTTTATCAACAATTGCTCAAGTTTAAATTTTCAATTTCCTTATTGGGGCTAAGCTTATTTCGTTTCCTCTAAAGGAGAATTCAGGGTTGTATTCAAAACCTTAGCGACTAAGAATATTCACATTAATATTTTAAGAGAGAAGTATTTCTCACTGTTTAACAAAATATTATTCTTCGTAAATATTCAATTGTACATACAGATATATAAAGATTACATGATTTAGATGCTATTTTTAGAAATACTAAAAAAGAAGTTAAGAAAAAAATTCTGCCTGAGGAACGAAAAAAAATTTTCGAGTTGTATGTATCTTACGGAACCGCCACGCTTTAAGACTCAACTCGTGTTAACGTCACTTTAAATAATATTTCAAATATTTTATTTAAAATAAAAATTCGCCTCTTTCTATGAACAGAAAAAATATACACCACGTATTTTCCTATCTTGTAGTAATTTAGTAACGGTTTAAGGTGTTTTTTTTTTAAATATTAATTTTATTTATTAAAGTCATATCTCTATTTACAGTCAAGAATAGGAACAAATATGGCATTTAGGTGTAAAGGTAGAATAGTTATACCCAATAGTAAAACTCTGGAATTCGATAAAATTAACAGTCAATTTCTATTTCAGCTCCTTCGCTAACAGCGTTGTCAAGGAAATCTCGTGTTGACAGTTCTTAAATCAATGGATGTAAGTATAGATAATAATTATCATTTATACAATTATTTGATAGTTGTACGTTATATTTAAATCAATAAAGGAAAAGCATTGAAATGTGTAGAAAGAGAAAAATTTACTTTGAATTATACATTAAATTTTAAGAAACAAATAATAACAAAGATTATTTATGAAATATATTAAATAATGTTAAACCAATTGCAATTCAAGATTATAATCCTTGTGGTTTCAAATGAGGAAAAATAAATATAAATGTATGAAACGTTATTTGCAAGAATAAAACCGAAAAATACAAAATAGTCAATGTTATTTCTGAAAGTATTTTATTAATAATTTAAGGTAATTTGTTTATTAAATTGTCCTGTTTATTAAAAATATAAAATTTCCTGTAGGCGTAAAGAAGGAACATCCAATAGTAACATTCCGGAATATGTTAAAATTAGCAGTTAAATTCTATTTCTATTTCAGCTCCTTCGCTAACACCGTTGTCAAGGAAATCTCGTACAGACAGTTCTTGAATCAATGGATTTAGGATTACATTATATCTGTCATTAAATCGTTTATAAAACCAGAGAGATTTACAGATTATTCATATCCTCGATTTGTTGCAAAAATTGTATGGACATTTCTGATGTAGCCGATATAAGTTTTTGTGAATTTCGTTCTTATTTATAAATAAAAACCTCTTTTATGTATCGGTGCTTAATATGTAATGGACACCATATCCATTTCTTCATCAAGTAATTTTGTAATTAAGAAACAATTTAATAGCTCCAAGTTATGGGAAATCGGCTCTCTGAACAAATACAAAAATATGACAGTGTCCTTTATCTCAGGAGTACAGATTTAGTAACAAAGAAATAAATTTTAATAGCTTAAAGTTATAGAACATTGGTTCTCCTGAACAAATACAAAAATTGACATAGTGTTGTTTACCTCCGGGGTAATTTCGAAAATTCATCAAAATTCTTAGTGATTTGGGGTTATGAAATGTCACTTTGTAACTTTTTCGAATAAACCGATTATATTTTATGTATAAATTAATAAAAGAAACACATTGAAATGTATAGGAAAGGAGGAGAAATTTACTTAGAATGAATTAAATTTAAATAGAGGAATCAAAACAAATCCTGTGATTATTATGAAATGCACTACTAATAAACAAAGGACAGCATACAACTGTACTCCTCGTGGTTCCAAATGAAGGAAAATGGAAGTAAATAATGTGTGAAGACCTATATCCCTTTAAAGGTTTTAGATACTCAAAACAAAAGAATTACTTGTGAATAATTTTGATGTTTCTACGCTAGGGAACGACTGGAAAACACTTTTTTGACACTATACACAACTTTGACATTCTGACATTTCGAAGAGAAGACCATATGGTTTCGGAGACGTTGAGGACCTTCGAAGCAGGGAGGACTTGGAAGAGCGCTTTGGCGCCGAGAAGAAAACCCGTCTGACCACTCTGACAGGGAAGTCCTACACTCCACCTGCAATGCTCGCTTACTTTCGGACACTTAAGAGCGACTTTGATGAACACTTTGGCACTTTGATGACACTCACCTGAACTACGACCTGGGACTGATGGTCGTGCGACGACTTCCTCCACTTGAGTACTCCCATGACGGAGGTTATCCAGCCTTGCTCGCTGTCCGGGTCCCGCATGAACCCGGGTATCCTCTATAGCACAACACACTCTTAGAGGACCGAACCGCCACTGGACCTGGGTTCATCCCCTCCCCGCCGTCCTCTCTCCTCCCCCCCCTCCCTCCTCCTGTCAGAGGCCAACGGTAAACTCACATTTCTCCTCCCCGGTGATTC
The DNA here is from genome assembly GCA_928085145.1 of Nezara viridula. NCBI lineage: Eukaryota > Metazoa > Arthropoda > Insecta > Hemiptera > Pentatomidae > Nezara > Nezara viridula. Next base: position 74,846,206 of record OV725082.1, read on the forward strand.
GCGGCTCCAGGATAAATATTGGAATCATTCAGTACGTAAAAAAGTAACCAGAAAAAAATTGAAAATGGAAAAAAAATAACTTTAATAAATCAATTTAATAAATAATTTTAATAAAACCTCTATTATAAATGTCCTAGAGACAGATTGTAATATTTTTCAATAAATAAGATTTTGACGTAAAAAAAAAAATAAAATAAAGAAAATTTCTTTCCATTACTTTCTTATTGTCAACTAAGAGTCACTAGAATAGAGAATGTTATAATTTAACTTCTCAAGTTAAATTATTTCATTTTATATTTTTAATTCCAATTACCTTAATTAAAACGTTGATTTTTTTCTTTTTATTATTATTTAAAGTATTTTTTTCTATAAGTATTCTTTTTTTTTTTTTCATTTTACTATTATTATCTAGAATTTTTACATTCTTTATTCTTTTAATTTATTTTTTATTCTTGTTATAAGTATTTATTACTTTTATTATTCTAGTAATATATATATATATATATATATATATATATATTATAATAATTATTATTATAAGTTAAATTATTTCATTTTATATTTTAATTACAATGACCTTAATTAAAACGTTGATTTTTTAAAATAATTATTTAAAGTATTTTTTCTATAAGTATTCTTATTTTTTTTCTTTATACTATTATTATCTAGAATGTTTTCATTCTATTATTATTTTAATGTGTTTTTTATTCTTGTTATAAGTATTTATTCTTTTTATTATTCTAGTAATATATATACATAAATTATTATAATTATTATTATAAGTTAAATTATTTCATTTTATATTTTTAATTCCAGTTACCTTAATTAAAACGTTGATTTTTTTCTTTTTATTATTATTTAAAGTATTTTTTCTTTAAGTATTATTTTTTTTCTTCTTTTTACTATTATCATCTAGAATTTTTTCATTCTATTATTCTTTTAATGTGTTTTTTATTCTTATTATAAGTATTTATTCTTTTTATTATATATATAATACATACATATATACATAATATATATATATATATATATATATATATATATATATATATATATATATATATGTATGTTAAGAAAAATTAAATTATTATTATTCCAAAAAAATAAAAAATAAATAAAAATTTGAAACCTGAAAATTATTGTGAAACTTATCAGAATTTAAGCTTCCGCAACAAAAAGGCGATTCAAAGTTTTCTTCTTAATATTTAACTTCCAAGTAAGTTTTAAGAAAACTGGAAAAAAAATCTAAATATTCAAAATTCTAAGTTAAGAGTTTCTAACTTAATATAACAACTATGAGATCAATGGGGAAAAAAAATCCACACTGGACTCAGAGACAAACTTTTAAACACATTGAGTTTGTTTTTGATAAAAGGCAGTTGTTTCCCATGGGCAAATATTTGACCATATCTGGATTGTGAAGACGTCTAGTATAGATATATTTATATCAGAGCAAGAAAGAACAGAAACTAACATTTACTTGTAAATTTAATTCAAATTCTTTAAAACCGTGTTCCTAAAAGTAGTCCTTCCAATTACGAAAGTACTTGGTCATGTAATTACAATTTATTTATAAAAGAGGTATGTTCATTCCAAATTTAATGTGGGTGAAACCACTATGTACACTGTACATTGTACAGCTAGCATACACAATCCTAGGATATTTCTATTTCGGATTCATTCAGCCTATGTAGTCAATCTCATATTACAAACATTATTAAAAAACTTATGATATTATTTCTTTTCTTCTCCTTTTTATACTACAATATAAATACTACAATAATCTTAAGGATAACATACAGATCATATTTGGCTCAAAATCGTCAAATAGTCAAAATAATGCAAATTATTAATATAAAAATAAAATTTAAAATTGTCAACAGAGCATATAAACAATGACAATCAATACATTTTATTTTTTAAATATTATTATTAAACCATGTTAATTTATTTAACCATATTAAATCATATCAGAAAAAACAACAACAATTAACAGTGATCATCGTAAAAGTTTATTAAGTATAGTAATTATTAAGTATAGTAGTTTATTAAGTAGTAAAATTATTATTCCAATAAAATAAAAAAAAATTAAAAATATATATATTTTCTGACAAAATGTATCGAGATGAAGAGTTTGCAATTTATCTTTACACAGCTGTGAGCGTGACTGAGGGACAATGCAACTTATCCAGGACTTTCCTTTTATCATGTTAATTAAAAGTTCTCCCTTTGCGGTGGAAGTCCCTACCCGATCCGACCTACTTAGCACAAATTAAAGGGACTTCACATGGGCTTTAAAGCGGTCTTTATGATTTATTTCTATAAAACTATTTACGTTTTATATTTTTATCACGCCTGAGGAAAGTATACTATTAATTATAAAAAGTATAGCCTAAGCTTTCATAAGAATTTTTCCCTCTTATTTAACAATAAAAAAGAAGTGTTTATGGGAAATTTCTATATTATTCTCTTAATATTTAGAGAGTTTATAGTCCATGGTACAAGAACTCTTTTTATCAAATTATTAAAATCCGTCTGAAACTTCATGAATAGCTTTATCTCGTTGTAACCTACAACTATTTTATTTACGAAAACTCTTGGAATCGGGCCGTTTTCAATCTTGAGATAGGCAAACTTTGTCTATTTAATTATGTACTAAAAACTCATAATACCAATTTGCTTTCCTGTTGGATCGTAAGATAATTTGATCAAAAGACCGTGAAAAAACGTGACCTGCAAAAATATTGAATCGTTTGGCCTATATAACCTCCGTTATTTTTACATTTTCGGGGTGTAGGTAACGCCTACTTTATTCTTGAGTTTGTGCTTAAATTATTTTACGATTCAAGTGGAAAGTAAATGGCCATTTACAGGAAAATTTAAGTTTATAAATATTTTTTTTTATTAATATTTTAACATTATTTGTTAATTCCCAGTCAAGAATTCAGCTTAATAAGTCTCTAATTACTGCTTAGGTTACCTAATTGTTATTGTATCTGTTTTACCTACCGCACTCACATAAACAGACACTATTGTGAAATACTGAGTTTCCGGAACGTGTGGGATTAAACTAAGGACAAAAATAGAATGTTCGAATTTAAATCAGACATTGACATATCTTAAAGTTTCATCAAATCAATTAATAAAAGTAAATTTCCAAATACCATCAATTTTCTGAATCTCTGACAAGGTTAAAAAAATATCATTTATCATCTATTTCATACACATAATTTCAGAAAATTTAAATGTTCTCCTATATTATATTCTAAGCGTGTTAAAATCTATATTTAACCAGTCTCAAAAGAAGAAGAAGAAAAATAATGCGTTCTGAGTAAAAATAATCTTGAATTTTAGAACCAGGCTAAAAGTGAACATCTGCTTCACTACCTGACCAGTTAGGTGCAATGCTTTAAGCCGACTTGGCAAAGTTAGGAAGACAGTTTTACGGTCTTGAGAGCGGTACTTAAGTCATAAACTTTTAGCACGTTCGAACTCAAGCACGTAGCCTTAGAAATAAACTAAAATTCAAATAAAATAATATGCATAGTTGTATATTGTTTTCCACACCGTTGTGTGCTCCCAATAAAGATTGAGAACTATTAAGTTTAATAAATTTAAAAAAACCTTCCTATACCACGGTTATTCGTTGTCTTAAAACGTATACTGCGTTCAGTTTACATGGTTAAAGAAAAATAACGGATCAATATAACCAAAACAATAGAGGAGAAGGAGGTATAAAGAACTGCTTATGGAAAATAATCAATCAATATCTCATTCAGTATATGAAGGCAAGGGGGTTAAGATGTGCGGGACATGTAGCTGGGAAACCACGTGGATGACAAAAAGCCAGATGTATAAATCAAATCAACAACGATGCAATAGAACTGCATGCGGAGTGGTGGCCGAATGGACTAAGGCGTTGTGCACAGCACCACCGTTGTCCGGCAACCTGATATATGACAAATGATATAAAAATAGTCAGGAGTTCGCGACCCGGTGCCAAGGCGTCTTTTAAATCCCCGCCCATACCCCCTGGCCCGGGAAAACCCCGTATAGCCTTAAAGGCGAGAAAGGGGAGGACGCAAAAAAAGAACTGCATGCGGACAACTGTAAACAAATAGGCAGAGATGGAGATGTTTCAGGCCTCAAAAGATCTTCAAGGTCTGTAAAGCCAATAGAAAAAATAAATAAATTACCACAATTTTTTTTTAAATTGAAACTTTCATCGAAAATCTGCAGTTCTGCATCATAGTATTTACTATAGTGTAAAAAAAAAAATAATAAGCGATTAAAAAAACGGAGTCCATTGTCTAAACAAATTATAATCTATTATCACACTATTGAGGATTATCTAAATTAAAAGAAAATTAATGTGTCAATGTCGAATGAAATTATAAATTGAATTTTATGACATTTAACAATATCTAAAACAATTGACAATTGATATAAACATAATTTAATAAATCTTCGTAATTGACAAGAAGGGCGCGTATTCTACACTTCCATTACCATCTCACGCGATAACACAACACGTGACTTGAGCAAATGCATATTTAAAGTTGTTGCAGAAATGTCGATTCCTAGAGGTTCACCTTGCAAGTAGTTGACTACTGGTATGCAAGGAGAGTTGGAGAATTTATATAAGTATCATTATGAATTGTTATTATCAGTTAATAATTCATAAAAATATTTTTAAATAAATTAATGTTTAGTACTCGCTAAATTGTTTAAACATAATCATAAAAAAAAAAATCGGGAAAGGATGCATCTAAACTATTACTTCTCACTTGACACTTAAGGTAAGGGGTATAATTTGATTTGTAATTGATTTAAAAAATAATAGTAAAGTAAAGAGAAATTATATGTTTTTCGTAGTTTCAATTGGGATATAGAATGGAATTATTAATTATTAATTTACCGAGATATGTATCTTAAGTCAAGAGCCGGACTATCCATATCACAAAACCATCCATAACATAAAACTTGTGGTCTCAGATTTTTAATTTATGAATTTTTTTATTTGTATCATTTACCATCGTTCAATATTCATAAAGCAAAATTTTATCTTGTTATCTTCGGTTCTTTTCTAGATGTATAAAAACTGCCTTTTTTTATGACATAAAACTGTGGAGTTAGTGACTAAGTTTAATTAAATTGTTTGCAATTTTTATAATATTTAGAAAAGTTTTATCACAAAATTGTAACGAACAATCTAAAAAATGAGTCGAAAATCCACTTATAAACATATTTATAGCATAGTGCAGTAGCTATCGGCTTAATCTTGGATTACATAATTATTTTGATTACTTTTTTTTTTTTTTTTAAGGCATTCTTGACAGCTATAATTTCCGCACTATAAAATGAAAAAAATGATGATAGTGTGTACAGTCATTCTCATATTACTTGACCATTTATCATTTCTGGATCTAGTAATTCGGATTAGAAAAAATATCATTTTTTTTTATAGATAAAAATTGATCTGAAATATTAATATAGATGTCCTAGATAATAAACTTGATTGTCGGTTTTCTTAATATTAGTTTTCTTTTTTTTACGTTACTAACATTCGTTACGACGTTTTTCTCCATTTTTAGTGGATAAACCTATTTTTCTACTTTACAATCAAAGTATTAGAGATAACTGCAAAAAAAGTATCTTTAATTCGAAATAACATAATATAACAGTGAAAACCCACAAGATTAAAAATTAATGGATGCAGTTTGTTTCATATAAAATCATGAAGAACTTCCCATCCACACCTTGGGGACAGTAACGTTTGTTACGTTTTTTTACATTAACATAGAGATATAACTTCTTGCGGTAGAGCTAGATTTATTTTATTATCACTACTCTATTTCTTAGAAACAATATTAAAAAAAAAATGTATACCATTACTTTTTTTTTTCAACCTGAAAAATCCCATCGGAAGAGCTTCAAATGAAGCTGTGAAAAAAATTGATTTAATGGTTAATCCATATGCGGACATTTAATATTTATTAAATATAGGAAGATTAAAATCAAACAGGGCATAAATATGTAAATAAAATTTCCAATATAGGCCTCAATGGAGGCCTGATAATGGGCTGCAATTTGGGTAAAATGGAAAACCCATTAGACCTCCCCAGGTAGCTGGACCCTCCCACTAACTCCCTTGTCTACTAATTCATTAACCGACACATGAATTAAACTCCCCCACCTTCCCCCCCCCCCACTTTCTCCGTCCTAACTAATATAGGTTGGGTACATTAGGTTATGGATAATCGATAATATCTAAACTTTAGGCAGTGTAGGACATCAACGGAAGTCTTGGGTCAGCCAAAAAAATAATAATGAAAAAAAATTAACACAAGTAATTATTTTCCACTAGATATAAAATACTTTTTGATATTGGCATTTCATAAAGTGATTTATTTTGTTAAAAATGAATATGTGGTTCATCTAGCGTACGGAATATAAATAAAAATATAATAAATCACTCAAAATCAATTATTAATATAATTACTAATAAATAATTAAGAATAGGTTTTACATACGCTTTCGTGTATACTGTCTTATAACAAATAATAGTTATATCATCCACATTAAAGAGCCCGCAAAATAAGTTTTAAATAGCTAAAAGATAAAATGACATAAAGGGATAACTCCACTATTTTTTACGTCAATTTTTAAAATAATATTTTATTTTATTTTATTTATTTATTCAGAAATATTACATTCTATCACAATTAAGGACATTTATAATAGTGTTCAGAGAGCACACTCACACCCTATTTACAATAAATAAAAATAAATAATATGGACACTAATAATATTAAACGTAAATGTATATAAACAAAAGAATTAACCTAATCAAAATAACAACTAAAACACATGTATACTATACAAAATTTACAGAATCCATTCACTCAGAAGAACTTCGAGCCTAGCCTTTCTTCCTACTCTCGGCAGGAAATGCAGGACTCTAGGAGATCCCAGTGCCTCGCACTGAGCCGCATTACTGGTATTAAGTAGCAGCAGGGGCTGAGGAGAGACGCTACATTCGCACATAGTCGGCTTGAGCGGAGGATCTGGCCATTGCCAAAACTCCAATATATGTTTATTCACAGAAGGTTTCTGGGCCACGGTCGCTTCAACCTTCGAGGAGGATTGTAAGGATGGGTGGTGCTGGATAGAGATTGTACAAGAGGATTTGGATGATAGGTAAGGTTCTGATGAAATTTGGAGAATTTAAAATAATATTAAATAGCTAGGTCGAAATTTATTTTAAATGACTCCAAATATTAAAATGTTTTGACACATAGTCTACGGTTAATGGAACATAATAAATACATAAGACAACCTAATTTTTTTTTTTTTTTTAATACTTACAGAACGACATTTCGATGACCATACCTTAGTATAATATGGTCAAAGTCATTTGACTAAGAAGATCCGGGGAACGAAGTACACTGTACACCTGCTCATTCATTGTAAGATGGTGTTTACATAGAATATTCTGAGGATAAATGGAATTTCCACAGCCATTACCCTCCCGCTGGTGGAGGCTCCCATGACCAACCGACCACCGAGCCATGAACTGGCCCACGCTTTTGTTCTAAGGTCACCATCACAAAGGGTTCTCAAAAGGGATAAATTACAACGCATTTTAATCGATAGTACTTTCAATATATAAAGAGTTCGAAATCGATAACGGATGAATATCATCGACATAAAATACCTTTTAATTAAATAAATCTTGTGCGGTGCGTGCATCACACAACTTTCACTTACTATCCTCTTCTTAGCAGAAATAATTATCTTCAGACAAAGGAGAAGTATATATATATATATATATATATATATATATATATATATATATATATATATATATATATATATATATATATATACTACAACCCTTGAAGGGTCTTGCGTGAGGTGATCAGACCGATATCACGCTCAACCGCCAGGTTTTCCCCCCTTAATTAAATTTTTGTCATTAAAAGTACCCACTTTATAGAGACTGGATATATATAGCATTTCCAAGTCAATTTCAACCTTTTCCAAATCAAATTCAACCTTTTCCAAGTCAAATTAAACCTTTTCCATTTCAAATTCAACCTTTTCCAAGTCAAATTCAACCTTTTCCATTTCAAATTCAACTTTAGAATTTTTGTCAATTTTCGATTTTTTTCGAAATGAAGGCCACTTACTATATTATCGACGGCATAGCTTTTAAAAAATACAAAAAAAAATTTGATTACGCAGTTGCATATCCATTTATTTTAACATTTTAGATTTTTTCAGTGTGATATTTCTATGTGATATTCAATTATTTCCAAGTCAAATTCAACCTTTTCCAAGTCAAATTCAACCTTTTCCAGATCAAATCAAACTTTTTCCAAGTCAATTCAACCATTTCCATTTCAAATTAAACCTTTTCCAATTCAAATTCAACCGTTTTCATTTCAAATTAATGTTTTAAGTTTTTGTAAATTTTATATATTTTTTTTAAATAATGGCCATCCCCTCCCCCCCTCCAATATGAAAGTCTATTATTATGCTCTCCTAAGTAGAATTTTCACTTACGGATATCGATTTATTGTACCTATTCGGATTTCTTAGGGACTAGTATTATGCTGTCCTGTACCTAGTTTTGAAAATAACATCCATTTTAAGATTACGTGACTGCGTTTCGAATCATTTAAGTTTTTTTGACAAATTCGATATGTGGGTGTATTTTTATGTTTCCCGATCAGTAAATTTTGAAAATGACATCCATTTTATGTTTACGCCACTGTGTTTTGACTTATTTAAGTTTTTAGAATTTATCCAATATAAAGGTCTACTTTTATGTTTCCGGAGCCGTAGATTTTGAAAACGACCTTCATTTTAAGATTAGGCCACCGCGTTTCGACTTATTTGAGTTTTTCGGATATTTTTCATATGAGGGTGTATTTTTATGTTTCCGGAGCTGTAGATTTTGAAAATGACCTCCATTTTAAGATTAGGCCACCGCGTTTCGACTTATTTGAGTTTTTCGGATTTTTTTCATATGAGGATGTATTCTTATGTTTCCGGAGCCGTAGATTTTGAAAACGACCTCCATTTTAAGATTAGGCCACCGCATTTCAATTTCTTTGAGTTTTTCGGATTTTTTTCATATGAGGATGTATTCTTATGTTTCCGGAGCCGTAGATTTTGAAAACGACCTCCATTTTAAGATTAGGCCACCGCATTTCGATTTCTTTAAGTGTTTCGAATTTTTATCATAAAAGAGTGTATTCTTATGTTTCCGGAGTCGTAGATTTTGAAAATGACCTCCATTTTAAGATTACGCCACTGCGTTTCGGCTTATTCAAGTTTTTCGAATTTATCCAATTTAAAGGTCTACTTTTATGATGCCGGAGCCTTAGTTTTTAAAACGACTTACATTTTAAGATTAGGCCACTGTGTTTCGGTTTTGTTAAGTGTTTTTGATTTTTCCTTCGAATAAAAAACATAATACGAAGGATTAATTTATTTTTCAATAAATAAATAAAAATATCTAATCAAAATAAATAAAATATGTATTGTCTCATTTTTAATTTAATTTTAGTTATCTTTTTTAATGTTGTGGTCTCCTATCACAAAATTATAAGATTTCGAACAATTAGCTGAAAAATCTGAATACGGAAGGTTAAATTTATTACCAGTTGCTTTTCGGCTTTTTAGTTTGTATTCTGTGGTTAATTTTACTTTAGCTTCATAATATTTATTTATTTATTCATACTCGAAAACATATTGATGAAACTTTGTATTGAAAAAATCCAAAATGAAGCCTAATTAATCAAGATGCAGCGGCTTAATCATAAAATGGAGCTTAAATATTAGATAAATTTAAATATTAAAGATTAGAAAAATTTCAATACGTCTCGGATAACATATAAGTAGATCCTTATACCGAAAAAGTAAAAAAAAAAAACTTTTATAATCCAAAACAGTGGCATAAACTTTAAATTGGGTCATTTACAAAATGGGGGAAATCTACTGCTCCAGAAACATAAAATTAGACCTTTATACTTGTTAAATTCTAAAAATTTAAATAAGTTGAAACGCAGTTGCGTAATCATAAAATAGAGGTCATTTTCAGAATCTACGGTTCTGAAAACATAAAAGTAGACCTTTAAATTGGATAAATTCGAAAAACTTAAATAAGTCAAAATGCAATGGCGTCATCATTAAATGGATGTCATTTTCAAAATCTACGGCTCAAGAAACATAAAAGTAGACCTTAATATTGGATAAATTCGAAAAACTTAAATAAGTCAAAACGCAGTGGCGTAATCATAAAATGGAGGTCATTTTCAAAATCTACAGCTCCGGAAACATAAAAATACACCCTCATATGAAAAATATCCGAAAAACTCAAATAAGTCGAAACGCGGTGGCCTAATCTTAAAATGGAGGTCATTTTCAAAATCTACAGCTCCGGATACATAAAAGTACACCCTCATATGAAAAATATCCGAAAAACTCAAATAAGTCGAAACGCGGTGGCCTAATCTTAAAATGGAGGTCGTTTTCAAAATCTACGGCTCCGGAAACAAAAAAGTAGACCTTTATATTGGATAAATTCTAAAAACTTAAATAAATCAAAACACAGTGGCGTAAACATAAAATAGATGTCATTTTAAAAATTTACTGATCGGGAAACATAAAAATACACCCTTATATCGAATAAGTCAAAAAAACTTAAATAATTCGAAACGCAGTCACGTAATCTTAAAAAGGAGGTTATTTTAAAAAACTACTCATACGATAACAGACCCACGCATCGAAAAATTATAGATAATTAAATAAATAAAAAAAGGTTGAATTTGAAATGGAAAAGGTTTAATTTGAAATGGAAAAGGTTGAATTTGACTTCGAAAAAGTTTAATTTGATTTGGAAAAGGTTGAATTTGACTTGGAAAAGGTTGAAATTGACTTGGAAATGCTATATATTTCATCCACTACATTTTCACACCTTCAGCGGCTCCTTTTTGATCAAATGAAATTCATAAATTAGTATTTTGTTCTAGGTAGAAAAATTACTATAAATTTCTTCGAAATATTTCAAAACAATATTTCGCGTTTCTAATGTTTTGTTCTCATTAACAGCCAATCTAAATAAAGTTAACTGTAAAGAGTTGGAAAATGTAAATTAAGTTTCAGTTGGTAAATTCTTTTTAGAGATAATTTTTTTTCTCGCTCAATTTAACTATTGAAATATTTTTTTTTATTTTTATAATTTTATGCACACATAGAATAATAAAAAGTGGACAGACCTTATTATCTTTAGTTGAAACAAATGCATTAGGATTAGCAAATTTTCATTAAAAATATATACAAATTATTTTCTTTTTTTAACGAAGGTGTGTTACTCGTAAATCTAGATTTTATTTTAACTATGGATAGTTATCACTATAAGCCTTCCGCTCTAACTGTATGGAAATAGCTTACAAGATAGTTGAAAATTTCTTTTACGCTATCTCGAAGGAATGATGAAATGGGAAGTAGTGGCGATAAAGAAATGTTTCATAATATTTCGCTGTCCCTCTGTAAAACATAATTTTCAATAATGTAAACCAATTAAATGCATGAAATTCTGTAAGTGTTACGACTCACTTTTTCCCACTCTTATCAAAACAGAAAAGTTTGGGTATATTATGTCCAAATTTCGGCGTCCAAGCGGTTTTACTGTTTTTAAATTTTCGCGGACCTCTACAATATCTCTTAATACAATAAGAAGTTTGAAAACTTGTTTGAAATTGAGGTGATATTAAAAAAGAATCTTTGAGTGTTTTGATTTTTCTTTCCCACATATCGATAAATTAAATTTGAAACAAATCTTAAAATGTTCAATAAACAATATACAAATACATTAAAGGCATTATCAAGGAAGATAGTGATAGGTCTCTACCTTGGATTAGAAGAATTGTAGAGTAAAGACAATCTATACAATGTCACTAATCATTTAAATAAAAAATCTGGTGGGTCCAATCAAATGATTTTCTCACTTAATTGTGGGTGAATGGTTGACTGTCGTGAATAATGAAGAGAAGAATAGTTGGGCTGATCAGTCATATAAGAAGGCAAAAATAAATTATAAAATTATAAGATATTACGAATAGAATAGTTAGATAGAAAATTGAGATGTTGTAAAGTATATTATATTATCATTTATTTTTATACATTTTTATTATATTTTTGAATATTATCATTTATTTTTGTCTTTTTATTTGACTGATCACCCCAACTATTCTTCTCTTCATGATTCTCTCACTTATTTTAAATAATTAAATTTGACTAATTATCCTGATAATTTGTCTCAGAAATCATTAATGTACGATTTCTTTGACGGATAATAGCAACAAATACGGCCAAGTTTTGTCGGAAATTTAATAACCTTTTAAAAAATATTACAACTACATACAATAGAAATATTACCGTATTTTTTTAGGTATTTTTTAGGAGCAAACCTAACTAAAACTCCGGATGAAAATTGGAGGAATCAAATGTAAAAGTATATTGGTTCTACCAATTCTTTTTATACAGTAACTAAAATTATCTATTAAATCCCCACCCACACTCCCTCTCCCGGGAAAACCTCGTATAGCCTTAACGGCGAAGAAAGGGAGGCCCAAAAGAAAAAAAAAGAAAATAAAACTGTCCAGCATTGGTAACTATTTTGCCTTAATTTTTAATCGCAAAAACGTTTTTTTTTTTAACCAGTCTTGTTCTAGAAAGTGCAAAACCAAGACCAATTTTGGACAACACTAATGATAATCATCACACGACCTTAGACAGTGAAGAAGTTCTGCTGTTCTTTAATTTTTAATTAATAAAAATACATTCGTTTCCTTCAAGCATTTTAGTATCATAAACTTGACTATAGACGAGATGGCAAGACCCAGATGTATCTATATATCTTATTAAGGCCGCCGAGTTGGCATCTAAAGGAATTTATGCAGTTTTTATCTTTGGTTTTCCTTTTGCAAGCAGGTGCAAGGAAAACAAGTCCCGTGGCGGGTACCTGTTCAAAGGTTTATGTCCTTACCCGTTTTGGATGTAGCTTTTAGAAAGTCACTTATAAAACATAATTCTTTTTTTTTTTTCAATTCCGTTCTTATGGGTTTCAGATAAATTTTAACGTAAGAGGTTAATCGAAGGAGTATCATTGGAGAAGTTGGATCCTATGTCAAAAATGTTTTAACAAAATTCATCATGAACCAAAAAAAGTAATAATTTTTTTATAATTCGGAGAACAAAGTGAATAGATTTTCGGATGTATCAATGTGATTTCTTCTTTCAAATCTTCAAAAAAAATGGCGAAATATATCTGGAAAAAGTTAACCAAAAACTGATTATCAAATAATAGACGAGAAATAAAGATAATAAGAAAATCAATAAGATGGACTCGGCGACGAACAGAAACTCATTTCCAAAGCTGTAAAGGTTCCAACTAATTATTGGAAAACAGTTTTCTTTGGCATCCTTCTCCTCTATCTATTAAGAAAGAAAAATATTTCTTTTTTCTGCTACGCTCAGATGTTTTAAGGATTTATTTATATAATCTACTATTTGACAAATTAAAAAATCTTTAGAGCAGAATAAAACAAAATTGATAGTTCTTAAGAAAGAGAGGGGAGTGAGCAGTAGACTCAACACTGAAAAATAAAGGACCTTATAATTTTATACCTCGATTGAACGTTTTATTATCATCAAGTCCTGATGAAGACCTGAAAAGTGGGTTAAAGCTTAGGTCTCAATGGATACCTTCAGCTGGGTATCAAAATCCAAAAATTTGTTGCATTTGATCCTGAAAATTTTTGAGCTTAATCAATGTCACACGAAACAGTCCGTGGTACAGACCACTTTTAAGCAAATCATTAACATCCGCCTGAAATTTCGTAAGTAGCTTCATCTCATCGTAACCTACAAATATTTTCTTTACGAAAATTTTCGGAATTGGTGCGTTTTCAATCTGGAGATTGGCAAACTTTGTCTATTTAATTAGATACTATAAACTCGTAAATACCCATTTGTTTTCCACTTAAATCGTAAGATAATTTGAGCACGAAATCGAGAAAAAAATTCCCTTAAAAATATTGAACCGTTTGACTAACGAGGTTATATTGGACCAACGGCCCAATATTTTTGTATGCAACCTTTTCATATCGATTTTGTGATGAATTATCTTACGATTCAAGTGGAAAGCAAATGAGCATTCACGATTTTTTAATACTTAATTAAATTGACAAAGTTTGCCGATCTCCTGATTGAACATGCCTCAATTCCAAGATTTTTCGTAAATAAAATAGTTGTAGGTTACGATGAGATGAAGCTATTTACGAAGTTTCAGGCGGATATTAATTAATTGATAAAAAAAAGGGCCTGCGCCACGAACTAGTAGGCTTAGTGAGAAAGTTATCACTGCTTCCTATTAAAAAAAAACAAAACACAACATACTTTAAAAACACTTAAAATTTAAATTTCCTAATTTTCTGTCGATAATTGGACCATGTTTATAGAAACTTCATTGCAGCTGTTGAGGTCTACTATCACTCCTATAAATATTTATCTCTACTTAATTTACAATACTCCCTAAATATAGAATAGAATAGAATAGAAAAATAATTTATTCTGGGACATAGTCCCTTGAGAATAACAAAATAGAACAAAATAAATACATTGAAACCGAACATTGGTGTTGAGGACATTGGATATTTATTGCATTAAGTACAACAGAATGAAAAAATTATTCGAATTTTAAAAATATTTTTTGGGGGCGTGTATCACAAATATTTTTGTTTCGAAATCCACTTAACAACTTGTGCCCTCCAGAAAGGAGTTAATTGAAAATTTGATGGATGAGGACGTGGGAGAACCGCGGGCAAGGAGGCCAGAGATAAGGCAGGCCTGACACGTCACTAAGGGCCTTGTCGTGTAGTCTAGATCTTGTCAACTATCTCTTGATTTACAGGCTCTTCTGGATACTGGAGTATATGGCCTTCAATGGCGTCATAGGGGATGGTCCGTGTACTGGATGAGAACGAGTATCAATATCAATATGTCATTGGACCATAAAAACAATTATTACTGAGTTATCTTAATTGTTGATAAGATCCGAATATGAGGATATCTATAATAAATGCATAATTTACTAAGAGGAAAATTATAGAGGTGAATTCTGCGAAAACGAATTCTCAGTTAAAGGACTGTGGTTCGGAAGTAGGAGAACCATTCCTCTTGCATTATCTTATATATTATACTAGTTGGCCCGTGAGAAAAAGTCGCAGAAAATTTTGTTTAATGAAGAAATAGTTCCATAGTAGGAACATAGTAGTTCCTATGTATTATGTAAGGAAGGAATTAATATTTTTTCCTTAGTCGATTACAATATTCCATTAAACATAATAGACCAAAATATTTATACAAATTGCTTTGCTAGGACCTATTTTTAAACGCTGACTGGAAAGATAATAAAAGTAATAACGACAAAATAATGCCCTGATCATAGGATATTCTAAATTACTAAAAAAAATAATAAAAATGTAAGTACAACCAAATGCCTTTAAGAAATAATAGTGTTAATATAAAAGCCAGGAAAAAAAAATGTAGTAGATTATTCTACTCCTAAATGCAATATCTTTACGCAGGATGACCTTATTAAATATACCAAAACTAATGGACTGCATCTTTGTTAATAACCGTCCAATTTTTACGATTTTTTTTTTGTTTTGTAGGTAATTCAGTAATCTTTCTAATTATCATGGTCATCAGAAAACATATTTTGTGAGTTATTCGCAAATAAAGTTTCTTTTTCTCCATATTTTAACTTTTCCCCCAGAAATTTCGGCGGGATGGGACTATTTTTCGCATGTGAAGGATTGATGAAGAATTGAAGTTATGGCGTACCGACAAAAAAACACCTTTTAGAAATAACACATAGGATTATCTTATAATACTACAAGTAATTTCATGCAAAGGCCCTGTGTTGGAAGGGAGTAGATGCAGACCATGGCAGAAACTATTATTTTAGACTCGTTGGGAATCCTCCATCACCACATGTATTGACTGATCTTGGCTTTCCCTTATTTGATCCTATAACTGTTCTTGGCGTATTAGCTGTTGCAGTGGCCAAATAACTCTCTCTTAATTTTTTTTTTATATTATCTGTTGATTGATTGAGTGTGCTGTGGGATTAAGCAACTCAACACAGTAGCGCAGCCGTGAAATATTATTGTAGTTATCTCTGTTATACTTAATGAAACCCTAAAAATATTTTTACAGCCAGTGAATATATTCTAGAAAAAAACAAAATGTTAGCAACTGATATGAAAATGACGCCAAGTCCAATGATACCAGAATTGAGTCAATTTAAATCCCTATTCATTCGTGACGTCGTAAGCCAGATTATCCTTTCTTGGACAGTTCTTGAATTGGTTCAGCGAGCATATTAAGTTGTCAGGGACGATTCAGTTATAATGTGACAGTTGTTTGTGTAAGTAGGGAGTTTGTTTATTTAGTTTGATGTTGTTATGTACTCCGTCTTGGTCTAGAAGTTAACCTGAAGGGTACTGACCTATTTTAGCAAAGAGAACCTAAATGACGACTTAAGTTTAGTTTACTTGGTGTTCGATAAAAGATTTTAGGATGTAAGTATTTGTACAATGTACACAAATATAAAATACATTTAAGACATACAACCATGAATACCAGTTAACGGATTACAACATTCGATTAAATCAAGTTTAACTCTGGGTTTGATATAAAACTTTTATTTTGAATCTATTTCGATATTACTGGAGACTTTGATTTTTTTTTTCCTGTTATTTGAAAATAGAAGTTTTTCCTTTTTCTCTTAAACTTTTTAAAAAAAGTATTTACAGAACTATTTTTTTATAAAAAAAAAACTCATCCTTCTTCGGTCTGAATATCCTGCGCAATAATTTATTTTCTAAAACCTTAAGAGGTTGTTCATCCCTTAATGTAAGCGGCAACGTTTCGCATCTATAAAGAATCTTGGAAGAATAATGGTTTTGAAAATTCTAATTTTTAAGTTTCGGGACAGGAGGCGCGAACTAAGTAGTTTTGACAAAGAAAAATAACAAGCTTTTCCCGCCTTCAACTAAACCTTAATCTCCTCTTCAATTTCGTTTTTTCTAGTTATCGTACCCTAGATACCTTAAATTCTCAACCTGTTCAAACACATTCAATTCTAATTCACCGAAAATCTTTCGTCAACGTTGTTGTATTTAGTTTTATGATTTCTATATCTTCGCTTAACAGAACTAAAGCATCAGCAAAGCCAAGTACGAATATTGTTCCACCCAGATTCAAACCTTTTTCGGTATGTATCACCTGAACTTTTTATTAAAGTTGTATACAAATTTCATCCCATGGTTCAATATTATTCACATTTGACTGAGACTAGAATAGGTTTCTTTATATTTCCAACTTGCGCAACCGATACTCAAACAAGGACACAACCTAAAACTCCTTTCAACATCGACAACAAACCGCAGGGGAACAATACCGAACACTATAACTCTTACAGAGGGCCCTCGCAGCCTAGGATTCGAAGCTTAGTGTCAAAAGAAACAGGTTCTGCGTCGAGGTTTTCGCAACCTCTCCTCCCAGGTGGGAAGGTTGCGAGGATAATCCTCATTGAAAGGGGAATCGCCGGAGGATACGGATGTCATCTGGCGTGTGCCCTTGCATAAATTAAACATGAGAACCCCAGCCGACAATGGGCACCCCGCGAGCGAAACGTCTGCTCCCAAAAAGGGCAGATGCTGTATCGCTTAATCCCCGCGGCCCGGTATTCAAATTCAAATCATAATTGCCTTTAGCTATCTGTAAAACGATACAATAGGCCTGGAAGGGAACAATCCGGTAATTATCTATAATGATACCAGTGGACAATGCCTTCCAAATAAATACCTTGTTATTTACAAATCAAAACCAAACAGAATGCTGCTACAAGATGAAGGGTATATAATGCATACCACCTGGCCATTCAATTCTCTCTTCGATAATTTATTTTATTAATAACGTATGATCAAATCATATTAACAACAGTTGTCATACCAACAATGAGCATGAACCTCCCACATCCAAACCATTAACAGTGTGTTAACCAACAGAATAGTTAACACAATGATAAACTAACTCCTGTACTCTTTTTGTATTCTCACCATTTATAAATTAACCGTATACGTTTAATGTCAATGACTGCACATGATACCCATGTCGAATCATTTGAACATATACAAACTATGATCTTAATCGTATATTTTTCGTACACTCTGTATACTACATATTATAATAGTATTTTATTGGATTTGCCGACTTTTCAACGTTCCAATGAAGGTCTAAAGCGGTTGAAATGCAGGCAAATAAAATACTATTATAATATATATTAGTATATATTGATCGCACTCTTGATCAACCATCTTCACATCATTATAAACTATATTATTAATATTTGTAAAGCAAAAGATAAAAAAAATAATAAAACTAACATTTAGGTGATAGGGGACACCACAACACTAAAATTATCAAGAGCAAAAAAAACAACTTACGTTTAGATTTTCAAAGTAGACCAGAATTCACTCACCTGGAATAAAAAATCCTTATTTAAAAAAAATTAAACAAACAAAGAAAGTACAACAAACAAACAATGTAAAAGCTAGCAAAAACTAAAAGAAAATGAAACACAACTGAATTTTTGAAGTAATGAATGAGACTTATGAATGTATTCAATTTTTATTCCACTTTAAAACAAATATCTAATGTTTTATAAGAGATTTTTGGTTTGTATTTCTAAATAGGTTTTTGGCCAAGGTCGACCGAAATAGCTCAAAAAGAATAAAATTGTTCTAAGAAGCTTATGCAAGATGACATTTGATATACAATAAAAACAATAGTTACGATAATAAAAAGTGATGAAAAAATTAATTATTTTATAACAGACTCCATTTTCCAAACAAACTTTAAAATATTCAGTGGATAAATAGCTCTCACATGGAATCCACATAAAAAAAAGGAAATATTTATTGATATATAACAGTTGTTCAACCTAGGACAAAATAAAAAAACTGTATTAAAATTTTATGCCATTAGCTCCTGTGCTGCAGGGCAACTAGCAAATTTAATGTAATGGGCATTAGTAGCGAGTTTGCTTGATTAGCTTTATATTGTTATTATTGTTGGAGTATGGCCAGTTTCTTTTTAGTTAGCGTCGATCAGGTAACAGAGAACAGGAAGTAGAAAGGCTAATGGATTGAAGTGATTTAGAGTTGAAGAATGAAATGAAGTGTATTTGTCGTGGATATTATAAGTTATGAGAGATAAAAAAGTACCAGTACCAGAGGAGATTTTAAATTCCTTGCCCTCACCCCTCACACCCAGGAAAATCCCGAATAGCCTAAAAAGGAAAGAATGGGACCGGAAAACAAAATAAAATAAAATTCGTTATGTATAGTGTTATTTGAAATGTACCAAGGTGCGTTGATTATTTTTCGTAGAATTTTTTATTGGGTTGTTTGTATTTTATTCATGTGTGATTCTTTTGCGGAACTCTAAAGTTCTCCGTGAATACAAATTGGTCTATGTACGGTGTTGTTGATCAGTCGCGTGTATCGTAAGTTAAGTGAGGATCATTAGTCCAGACGATGTGAGAATTGCTTATATCATTTAATCAGTTTTGTCTTTTTATTATGTATGTTAGAGGTAAGTCTTTTACCTAAGTACTTGCCGTACACAGTGTTTGAAGGCATTGGGTTTAGTGTTGCCCAAAATCGGTCTTTTGGCTAAGGCCGCCTAATTGTTGCAAGACCAAGACCGAGACTGGTAAACAAAAATCGATTTTTTAAATAAAAATTAAGGCAAAATAGTTACTAATACTTGACAATCTTAGTTACTATACGTAAATAATTGATAGAACCAATATACTTTTGCATTTAACTCCACTAATTTTTCATTCGGGCTAAGTTAGGTTTCTCCTACCTAAACAATTACAGTAATATATCTATAGTAATAAGCTAATAAGTAACTGCAAGACTGTTGCGCAAGACCAAGATCCGTCTAGGTCTCGCATTTGGACCTCACTAATTGGGTTATTGTCAATCGTTATGGGTGGAAAAAGGAGACTTTTGTAAGAGAGAAAGTCGCGTGAGTGGATTTGCTACTATTTATTTTAATTTTCCATTTTTCGAACCGTTTTGAAGATTATAAAGGTGATTTTGAAGGGCAATTGATGGGATTGTAGGTTTTTTTTTTTTTTTTTTTTTTTTTTTTTTTTTTTTTTTTTTTTTTTTTTGAATTACAGAAGTCAGCGAAGCAATAGATAAAATAAATATATTTTTCTTTCTGTATAATTATTACTAATTTTAATTCAAAGTTTTATTATTCTCGATACCTGGAACTAATACAGTTACGTCATGGTAATTTAAGAAGATGAAAATAGTTGTAATTATTTTTGTATATTTTAGTAAGTTCTGTTAGACGAGTTCTAGGATTGGAAATAAGAACCTCTGACAAGTCGTTGGTATTGCCTAAAACTGTCAACTAATCAACAGACTAACAAAAAAAGGTAATCAGTATTAGGGCAGGACGAGGCGAGCCCAACCCCTAATTCGGTCCCTAAACGGCCTGCGATGGAAGGGGAAGGGGGGGGGAGATGGTTTTTTGCTCGAGATGTAAATGTCTCCCTCCTCCAGGATTTATTTTCATGGCACTTTATGAGCTTGTTTGTGCCTGTCGATTTTTTTTCTGTAGCGATTCATTTAAAGTATTTGCAAACATGTATTATCCTCAAGCAATTTCGAATTTCAACAATATCATTCCTCCATTATACGGATTCAACGGTGATTTATTAAGTCTGGTTTTATTATTATTTGGTTTATGAAAACAAGCTCATAGACTTACAAGTAAAATGAGTCTATTTTAACATCAGAAAACACACAAAAAAAAATGCAGATAGCTGAACAAACTATCTTGTCAACGTTTCAACAATTCAGACACCATCGTGACAGAAAAATCCTAAATAGGTCAAAAAAAAAAATTAACTAGAGAAATATTCTTATGTAATGGAATTTCTTTATATAACTTCACATTCCTTCCCTCAGTTTTACATTTTATTCTTTGTCTACCTCACTTATTTTTAACATTCTAGGATATAATATTTTAGCAACTATGTCACCCCATTCATTCTATATCTAATACTTTTTTTTTTTTTTTTTTTGTGTCCTCCCCTTCCTCGCCGTTAAGGCTATACGGAATTTTCCCGAGCCAGGGGGTGTGAGCGGGGATTTAAAAGACTCCCCCGGCACCAGGACGCGAACTCGTGACTATTTTTATATCTTTGATTCATATGTCAGGTTGCCGGGCAACGGCAGTGCACACGCTTTAGCCCATTCGGCCACCCCGCCCACTATATCTAATACCTACATTTTATCTCATTTTAGTTAGTTTTTTTTAATTTTCATTCTTGTTACCTAATTTTATTTTATATTATGTTTATTTTATTAGTGCCCAACTAGTTTTATATTTATTTCATAATTTCCTCTCTAATATTGTTATAAGTTATTTCATAAGTTCCTCTCTTTTACTGTTATTAATTTTTTTCATATGTTCCTCACATCATTATTATTAATATTATTTGTTTTTCATAAGTTAATAGATTCTCATATTATTATCATCAGGTCTTTTCCTAGACCTTTCGAAGGCCTGGACTTCGGTCCAAAACGTCAGTAAATATAAAAATAAATATTATTTATTTATTTTCAATTTGTTTATTTTCAACTGAACAACCATCATACCACTATTATTCTTATGTAAGTTAACTAAACACTAACCAGTACGTATGGAATACGTATGAGATCTCAGTAAGACCCTCGAGTTTATACACTTCATCCCGGACTTTACCATTAGAGAGAAGTTCGAAGAAGAAGAAGAATGGATTGGGTGTCATGTACTGTCTATAATTTAAGTATGTCTACGGTTATAGTTGCCTTAGTCATCCTCCACTGGCTTTTAATACTAGTGATGTGGGCGAATGTACGATTTGAATGCACTATTCATAATTATTAATATCATTAATATGTTGGTGTGATGGGTTTACCAAATCTAGGTTCTTTGGGACTTGATGGAGAAATCAATGTGCGATCTTGGATAAAATGACTCTGATTTAATGCATCCTTTCTTTAAAGGTTAATTAGATCTAGAGTTAAAATTCGAAAATCCAGTCTAAATTGATGAATATTGTATTCAAATTTAACTATATCACGTTACCAGTTAGCTATTTTATATATATATATATATATATATATATATTTCACAAGTAACCAAAAATATTACAAACGTATAAATGCTAACTAGCAATAGACCAATAGAAACAAAGAGCCCTCGTGCTAACCCTATAATCGATTCCTTCAGACCGATTATAAATCTCTCCGACTCCGAGGATCCTCTTACGTGTTTCGAACCCGAACGCCATCCAGAATAGCCGTAATCTTCGAGGATTGCCTGCCCCTATCCTAGAATCTCTCCGCGGAGAAACCTGATGAGGCCGGAGTCCCCTTTAATCTGGGCTGTATACAACTGTGTTTACCCATCACTCAGATAAAGGCAACACAACTGCTTCCATTGTGTTATCTCTCTATGCTCGAGCAGAGGAGAGTGGTAGGCTCGAAAAGAGATATTTCCTGAATGGTAAATAAGAGTATCCACGAAGAAATCTTTGAAATCGGAAAGATTTAATTAGTTATATAAATGATCCTATACAATACAACACAATATTATACATATTTTTCACTAACTTTCAATATGAATTCAATACAAACAAGGACATTGAATTTCAAGAACTTTTGAGAACACGTTCGTAGTTCTCTTGGTGATTTGTAAATAATATACTTCTTTATTTTTATTTAGTCATCATTTAGCAATTTTCAAAGTGAAAAATTCTTTAGGAGCGTTTTGTACTTTTTTTGAGGAGAGCAATTTAGATTGAGCCATCAGAACTTCGATGTATAACGCCTGAGTAAAGCCGGCTGGAGTTGGGAGCAGACTAATTGAAGTTTCTGTGGACATGGATTAAAATATCCCGAAAACTAAAAATCAGACCTGCATATTCTCTATAATGAGCAATTATTCAAAATTTTATCTAAATGCACACTGGTCATAACCTCTATTTTCAAGGTGTTACGATTATTAAAATTTCTATGTTTTTAATGCCTGACAGGCATAGTTAACTCATACATACATCATTAAATATATTTTAGGCGTTTTTGCTGAATTCTCAACATATTTTTTGTTGTGTAACCAACGAACGCCAAGGTTTTACTGTAATCAAAATGTTCTTTGAACTCTGTGGTAATGATGAATACAAAAATCAACTGAGATACATTCAGGTTTTGGTAAATATTCGGCAAATTTAGTCAAAAAACTAACTAAAACGAGCAAGAAAAAAATCCTACCTGTATCTAAATAAATGTATAACTAATATAATTTATCTCTTTCCGTCATAGAAAACTGGAGGAAAAGACTAGAACAAAAAAAAAAAACTGAAAGAAAACGCGAAGGAAAAGATTGAAGAGAAATTTAAACAATTTCGTGACTCATAATTGATACTGGGGTATTTTTTTCAGCTCGCTACTATGTATTTGGTTTTATCATCATTTAGTTGTAGGTTTGTTTGCTTTCTTCTCTTGCCACAATGTCCTATAGATGTGAATATAGCTAATAGACAGTTATATTTGATTTCGGCAATAACCTTATACAATAAATTTTCATTCTTACAAGATATTATATGCAAAATATATTTTATTTATTTTTGAAAAAAATTAACAATAATAATAATTGTTGGTCTTACCATAAACGTTTTATTGTATATTAATTCAGAATGCCCGACATGCTATAATAAATTCAGTTTTTCAAATATCTTGCCTAAATTGAAAGTTTCCGAGGATTTTGCCGATTATATGCATTTTCCGACCACTGTGCGCCGTATTACAGAGGCGAACAGAAAATAGTGTCGAAAATCAAATAATGAATTTGGATTAAAATATCTCATAAACTAAATATCGGATCTGGATATTGTAAGCGAAGGAAATGTTCGGCATTTTATCCTCTTTATAATGAGCTGTTATTTGTAATATATATTTCACATTATTAATCTCGTCGTACCACGTTATACACACGTTATGTTTCCACTTCTAACGTGTAGTCAAAAGCTCGCACCTTAGTTTTTATTTTATTTATTTATATTTTCTGTAAATATAGTGTGAATGAACTCTTTCCTCACTGTAACCATTGTACACATTGTGAAAGAATGTCATATTACTCAATAAAGTAGTATACAACAAAAATAAAACAAATCCACGAGATCTAACGCTTTAAAACATTATTCAGGTTGGCTTGCCGTTATTTACTCTAATGGTTCAATCCTCATTATAATATCAAATGGTCAAGAAAATAAGATATAACACGTTATGGAAAAAAAAATCAACAATAATTCGGTAAAGGATAGCAAAAGAGACGATTTTCGACGTAAATCCTCTTTTTTTTTTTTTAGAGGATAAACCGATAAACTTGGAAGAGAACTTCGGAAAATCCGGGAAATAAGTAAGAAAAGCTGTTTCCCCTGGAGCCTCCTCGCTGGAGCTGGAATTGCTGATCCTATTGCCCTATTTTCCATCCTCTCAGCCACGTGTCAAAGGTGTACAGTCGGCGGAATATTTTACGCCATTTTATCACTATTATGTTCAAGACCTTGTTTACATTAAACATTTTTTCGAGCGATGAAATATCAACAAATCTACAATAGCAACCACTGATAACGCAAGCTTAACCGAGAAATAATTGACTTCTGGGACATAATGCATATACAAGGTGTCCCGTAAGTAATATTAACAGAGAATATTAAAAGAGCAGATGCCTAGTAGATATTAAGTTATACAACACAAAATTCATACAAACTATGGTCAAATTTCTCGATATTAAATAGAATAAGATCTGAAATTAAATAGGAAATTTAATTTTTGTGTTAACATTTTAATAATTCATATTTTTTGTTGAGCAATAACTAAAAAAATATTTAATTTAAAACTGTTGATTGTCAATACCATAACAGCTGCGAATAGATATTTGAAGTGAAAAAAATAACAAAAATTTAGTTAATTAACAATTATTTCATAGTAAACAATACAAACTTTACTTCAAATACAAGCAGATTCTGTTCTTCTTAAGCCATGTGAAGGCGATTTTAAAACAGTTAAACTATGATGAGGACTGTTTTTCATAAAATTGATTATTCAAGATTTTTATTTTATCCCTTTTAATTTGAATAAATATATCCCACTTGGTTCACGTTAATTACGTCGCTCATCAACTGCAATCTACTCCTAAATGTCGAATGAATTCTTCTAACCTTTTTTTTTTTCGATCATTCAAAAATGCACTTCCATCGACAGCACAAAGCCATGATAATTTCCATCAACTTGCCATTTTAAATAACTGAAGATAAATCATCTTTAAAGTCAACAAAACTTAGGACATAATATATAAAAAGGTATAACTGCCTATTCACAGCAAATTTTTTCAGTTCCGTAACGTGAAACAGAAATTAATAATAATAAAATATATGACAAAAAATGGACGGTATTTGAAATGCCAAAGATCATAGATAAAAAATTATTGGATCTAAGAAAAATACAGGATATTAACTTTTTTTTTCTCCATTTTATTTCCAGCATACTAGTATTTGTTGCAAACTATCAACATCCGCCTGAACCTACGTAAATTGTTTTATCCCATCGCAACCTATATTTACGAAAATACTCGGAATTGTGGTATTTCAAATCTGACGGTCGGCCATCAGAAAAAATGCGGCCTTCAAAAATGTTGGGTTGTTTGGCCTGAATAACCTCGTTATTTTGACAATTTCGGGGTGTATGTCAAGCCAAACGGGTAAATATTTTTGAAAGTCATCTTTTTTCTCGACTTCGTCTTCAAATTATCTTATGATTCAAGTGGAAAGGAAGAGGGTATTTACGAGTTTTTATTACCTAGTTGAATAAACAAAATGTTTGTAGGTCACGATGAGATGAAGCTATTTACTAAATTTCATGCGGATGTAAATAATTTTATAAGAAGAGGTCTGTACTGTTGGGTTGTTCGAACCAAACTGTGAAAGTCAAAATTCGTTCACTACGTAATAAATTTTAACCCTTCCTGGTCAGATTCGAACCGGAGCCGCAAGACTCTGTAATATAAAGCGGACAACGCTTTGGCACGTTTGACTACAAAGGCTTCATGACTATGTCAACTTGACATACCAGACTGAGGTATGTTAACAGACCATTTGCCAAAGTTACAGTAAACAAACATAAACAGTTCCCCTCCTTCCTTCCCCTACCTATGATGCCAGAAATGAACCATAGACTAACATGGCCGTCAGAAAATAGATATTGATTCGACTGCCTAGCCACAAAACCTGGTAATGATCTCTAAGCTCGCTTCATTAAAATCATTGCTAATGAGCCCCCTTGAGAGGCAAATTGCCCTTCGACCTTCAGTATTGAAAGCGCAGGGCACTGCTATATAAAGCCTTCTTCAAAGGGATTCTACAAATGATTTACAAAGACCTTGGGTGAGATAACTACTGTACTTAGAGGAATGATATTTATACACTTAAGTTAACGTTAAAAAGAAAAACTCACCGTAGCGTGTTTTAGAGCACACGATAGAAATAAAAACATCAACAAGCCGAGAATAATAATATGAAATATAAGTTATAAATAATAGTTCATTATAAAGGCGATGAAATACTGCACATTTCCCTCGCTTACAGTATCCGACCTTTAGTTTCTGCGATATTTTAATCCAAATCTTCCATAAAACTTGTCATCATTTGGTTTTCGACAATATTTTTCGTTTTCGCCTCTCGCTCGAATACGGCGTCGCTTTAAGATAAGATTTTGAAATAATAGCTCATTATAAAGAGGATGAAATGAAGAACATTTCCCTTATGACATTTATAGTATGACGGTTAGATTTTTAGTTTCTGAGATATTTTAATCCATATCTTCAATAAAACTCGTTATTATTTGGTTTTCGATAAGCGTTGAATAGCGCACGTTATTATTCATATTTCAAAAATGTTTTTAATATCGATGAAAATATTGACTATCAATATTTCAAGTCCGATATTTTGATAGTATCGATGGTTAATATATTAATATTGGAAGATATTAATATTAATATTGGGCCTTCGATATCCCATCTCTATCTTCTTAGGCTATCAGCAAACGTGTTCTAAAGTCGTCCATCAGAATTTAATGAAACTTTATATTTTATTGATATCACAAGAATATGATAATAATAAATTCAAACTACCGTAGTAGAATGGATGAGTTGTAGAGACATTCGAAATACGATACAGTACGGACTGCTCGAACCCTGCCTAGTAGCGAAGTGTAATGAACTCCGAGTTTGTAAACAAAGCGTTTCGTTACCAGCATTTGTAACGCTACGCATACTTAAGGCTATTTTATTACCGCTGAGGGTTTTCCGATAGGGAAAACAACACATTCCTTTTGCCTTTTTTTATTTATTTTTCTAACTGTTTGGATTTTTTTGTCTAGAAAATAAACTGTACGGTACTGAAAATAAAATTGTAATTTCTTTGGTGGCTACAGATTCTACTCTTGATTTGCATGTGTACTGTCACGTATACATAATATGATAATATTATTATTTAAGTGAGGTGACAAATTGAATTGAGAACCAATTATAGAAATAGAAATAAATTTTTAAACTTTATATAAATAAAGGCGCGCCAAATTTTGAGTTATGTGATGGAGGATCCACAACGCTTAGCGATATCGTGTAAGCGTTTTAGCAGCGAGAGGAGGAAATATATCAAGAGGTCGGCGTTCAATATTAATAAAATAATAAAAGAGCAAGATCGAAAAGTATAAAGTCAACTTTACAAAATTACGGCTTTTATCATTGAAAAAAAACCCACAAACTTCTGGCAAAATAGGGTTTTGTTTAAAATCTTAACGCCAAAAAAATATATACTTAAGGTGAAGTTGAGTAGGTGCAACCAGTTTATTTTATTTTTCATTTTCAAACTGTTACTGTGAGGCAACTCTTAGAATTATAACTATGGAAATACAACTCAGCACACTGTATTTAGGGTCTGGTTACGATATTCTGCGATCAGAATATTTCTTTCATTTGTGTGAATTTAAAAAAAAAAAAATTATTTCCACGTACAATTGATGCAGTTACTCCATGCAACCTCAATCTAGGATCCTCCATAAGAGGCAATATAAATGACAGTGGACCCGATTGAGTGGGGAAAGTGTGTTATAACTTGTTTTTAACTGATTCTGCCATTATTTTTTTCATTTTTTTATCTTAAGCTGTTTGGGAGGTACGAACTTTTTCATGAGCACTGGGTAAAATTTAAAAATCAAGTTCTCGTGTGATTTCTTAATTTTATTGAGCTTTTGCTACTAGAGCAATGTTGCACTTATCCCAGTCTCCGTGGCTGCACTTGCAAAATGACCGGCGAAGTGCAGCCACGATCCTCCTATTTAAATTATTAACATAAGATAAAATATACAAAATAAGATATATTTCTGAAAACTACACATTAAAATTTATAAAATATAAATTTTGGTTATTCTGAGTTAAAAGTAAAAATCACAAAAAAAAAAAAAAGTTTTATGACCGAACTTACGTTGAGAAAGAAAATGTAAGCCTTTTTAAAAACAATATAAATAAGTTGGATTTGCTCAGGCTCTTTGGTGGACATTTAAAGGAAAGATTTAAAAATTACAAACCAAGTGGTTTTTCCTACAAAAATAACCAAAAAAAACAGGCGTTAACACTGCCTATAAATTTATTAATTTGCAGAAAGTTTAAATATTTCATTTTTTTAATGTTATATTAATGCATTTTTATGTTTCGAATTTTTTTATTTTATATTTTTACAGTCCGTCATATATTTATCATTAGATTTTTTTAAAATAATATATATTTATTTTTTTCCAAATATCCGTAGAGATTCATTCTCGGTGTCCACCTAACACATGGAGAGATCTCAGAGGAGATAAGCTCAGCCAGAACAGCCTCGATCCCACGGGAGCAAGGGCGCCATAAGAAAGAGAAAAACCGAGAAAAAGTCTAGTTACAGTTGGATGTAACTTTTCCATTAGGTAATGAAGGGAGGAAGCCGCGAGGTGAAATCTTGCGGTTGACCACAGCAGCTCCCAGATCTCCTGGAGCCTCCATCACTACTGGAACCTGGAGCAGGCAGCTGGAATCTCGGTTCAGCTGCCTTCATCTCAGGGCTATTTGGGAAGAAAAACTGATTCCGCATCTGCTCAAACATCTGCCTCCGCCATTCGCTGTCATTTTTTTGGCCCATTTAAAGATACGACACTGCCTTCGCCCATCTTCAAGCTTATAACCTAAACAAATCATTACGTGACAGCGTTGTGGAATTGATTGGTTCAAGACATTAATATATAGTTCTTCGTTGTTTTTTAATAACAGAGACACAATTGAGTGGGAAGTACTGGGATCTCCTTGATTCCTACTTTGCCGTTTACATGTGTGGACAAAGATTGGTTCAGAATTTTTTTGGGGGATGATGTAAACATGTTACACAACAGTGCAAGATGATTTATTTTATAGTTATTTAACTTTTTTTTTTTTCATACTTTTAAGAGCGCTCTATTAAGCTATTTAAGTATCCTTGAACTGAGACACGATGTCACAGGAGGAAAATTTAAATTCAATAAAAAGATGTGTTGTCCTCTTGTATATACTTTTTTTTCTCCTTACTACTGGTTCCGATCTTTAATCAGGCCTTCATTAGGCGAAGTTATGATGGTCCTCCTCTCCTGTTTATCAGGAGGAGATTATTGTTAAGAGAAATATTTAAACATCCTTATAATTAATAAAACAATATTCTAGGAAATATATAATTTTTTAGTATTAAAAACTATTAAAAGTGAACTCGATTCCATCTGAACCAGTTTAACATCGTATTGTATTTATGAATTATTTCGTAAAAGTGAAAACATCTTCAGGCACATTTTGCACTTTTTTTGTGGATATTGAATTAGATTGAGATGTCAGATCTCCGTTGTGTAACGCTCTGATAAACTCGCTGGAGTCGACTAATTCAAATGTATTTAAATATCTCAAAAGGTAAAAATCGAATCGGCATATTGTCAGCGAGGCAAATGCTCCTCATTTCATCCTATTTGTAATGATGTATTATCTAAAATTGTATCTTAGCACACCATGTTAGAGAGGCAAAAAGCAAAAAAAAATAATGTCGAAAACAAAATAATAACGAGTTTTTTGTCGGTACGCTATATCTTAGTTAATGCTAAATCAAGAGTCCATAATTCAGGCATCATTTCGAACATTATATTCTCCTTCAGGTGCAAAAAATAAACTCATCTTCCAGAAAAGTCAGGAAAACTGATTAAGAAGAAAAGGAAACTTTACTTGCGCATAAATAAGAAAGGATACCTTCAATGTTAATTTGAATGTTTTCAAAATAAAAAAAACATCGAATTAGTACTATTTTTATCTAAGATAAAGCCAATTATAATTAGTGAATATGATTTGGTCTATTATTCTGAATTAAAATTATAAGTGCTCCCTCTCTTACTAAATTGCATTTACTTTGAAATATCTATAAAGACATTTATTCACTGGATGATAAACTATGCGAAGTATCCAACCAAACGGGACAACTAATATTTATATATTAATGTTAGGAAATGATTAAATTTGAATAAGCAAACAAGCTAGTAAGCGAAGTAAAGGAGACTTTAACAATTATCTGATTAATAACAAACTAATAATATTCCAATGAAATACAATGGCTCAAGATCTTGATAAATCAATGATGTGCGAATTCTGAAAAAAAAATGACTAAAAAATAGCATAAATATCACTGTTTATGATCGATGCTTTTCCGAAGGGATCCAAGATTTATAAGACGGAGGAGCTTTTCAAGTCTAAATACGAATCAGACATAGCCCTAGACAGTTTTGAAAGGGGGGAGGGTAGGGTACTGAATCCCTTCCAGAACTGTCCAACTGTCAAAACAGCCTGAAGAGTATTGCTTTGGGCTGGGTCTCAATCTCGCCGGGGGAGGATGAACTCGAAGGAGTTCCCAAGAGAGACGAGTAGTAGATATTGAAGAACTTGGGGAGCCCCGGGCAACTAATCTTATGGTAAGCTTTCTGGATGTGAACTCTCAGGAGTATGTCTAGACTTCAACGTTGACTTTGTAATATAGTTCTTCCAACTCGGTAAACCAAAAATGAGAATATTTTGGTTCCTTCTTATGTGTTATTTCTTTATCTTATTATAAAAATCACTCATCGATTATTGTAACAATCGATACAAATAAATTATCCATTTTGACATGCAGAAATATGAATTAAAACGTCAAGGAAATTCCTGAACCCATCGCAATACCCTCAGGTGTTTCGTTGTCGAGGGGAGCCAATCCTCATCAAGAGTTAATTTCCTGAGCGGGCCTTCCTAACTTTACATTTCTCACGGGAAATCGAATAATTATTAAATAACTTAATATTTAATTGGACTTATCAATAAATATCCTCTGGAGCTTTGCTATATTACTCTAAATCCAATACTTGGATTAACGATTTTTATTATTTATCAATGTGGGATTGAAGAAAAGTGCACATTCTTACGGACGTGAATATCAAGACTTTGTCTTTTACAGAGAGGAACGGGCCAAATCTTATACTAGGTTGCACGCCAGAAAATAATTATTAAAATTCATAAGCAGTGTTGCCGCACACACTCAATCTTTGTATCTCATACATCCTCAAGTACGCTTGCTTTATTGTTTTTTCTTAGACAAATTACGGTGACCGCACCGGTTATGGACAGAGGACCCAGTTACAGACAGGATGGATTTCAAATATAAAAAATAAGCATTCTTATTAATTTAAAGGTTTACGTTTTTTTTACATTGAAGAACAATGCCCTCTATAGACAACTGTATGAACAAAGTTCCCGAGTGAAATTTTTAAAATGCCTATCATTGTTGTTTCTATCGTATTCTTGAGATCAGTATATTTCATACCTTCCTACTAACAGTTTTGCTAAGAGTAAGTTGAACATTTATCTTTATCGTTATCTAAAGAGTTAAATGAAGGTTTTAGAATTTTTTCGCGGTATGTCCTGAATATCTATTACTATTACAAAATAAGTTGTCATAATTTCCTAATTTGTTCATGAATAATAAACTAATTGACTACATAGAAAAATCAAAATTGATGAAAGTCTAAATTTGCATTCAATTAAACCAATTTGCAAGGATCCACCGTCAGAACTTGAGTTGTCATTCACATTAATGTTAAAAAAAAATCTCTTAAAGTGTCTAATACCGGTACATTTACCTTGATACGTGTATGAAATATGGTTTATTTGTAAGTGGCGAATACAATTTAAACAAATGAAAATCGGATAACAACATACGAGTTTTTTATTATTTTTCTGTGCAAAACCAACAACTGGAATTTGGCCCATTACTCCCGACTAATCCTGCACAATTGTAATATATGTAAGCTCCCCATACAACATCCTCACACGTTATCAGCACTGCCAGGTGAACAAGAGTGGGGTTTAAACTGGACAAAGACGGATACGGTCCTTAATGCAAGATCAACAGGACGGAACAATGAAGGAAGGTGGACTGGACAAGACTCTAATTAGGGAGGCCTCTGAAGCCTCCAGGTCTTTGTGCTGGAGGACTCCAAAGCCTGGAGCCGTTCTAAATTATTTATAAAAAGGATACTTCTTCTACAGGGGAAGACCCTCTTTCCAAAGCTACTTTGCTGCTGCTTTTAGTAAAAAGGTTCAATTTTTTTTATTTTTAATTACTCACATAATTTTAACAGTGTGTCTCACAATATTTAATAAAGAAAATTATCATATTATTATAAATAGTCTCTTCGGTATAATATAAATTACTCACGCGCTTGGCAAATTCATGATAGTTGTAAAATTATTATCTAAGTATACTAACGATATTTTCAAAAACACATTTCGCACTCAAGATACAAGTAATCAAATAATATTATATAATTCCGGCAGGCGTTGAAGATATACCATGATGCGAAACAATCAATACTTCGAGTTGAAATATGTTTTTATTATACTTCAGATTATTTTGAGCCATTTAATGTTCCACTCAAAAATAAATATAAAATATCCCATATGGTTCTCACTTCAGATACTAAAGTTCGTAAAAATATATAATTTAGATTTTTACGATAGATTCATAATATTTTGACGATTAGATAAATCTTATCATTTGGAATCAAAATAGTTGAAAATAAATGTTTCAGACCTATTGAAAACAATCTGAATAATAATACATGAATTTAACTTATTATTTACTTAGTTTTCATTAGTTAATTATATTCAATTAAGTTACTGTTGCCATATCATAATTTCATATTTGTTCATAGAGTAAGTTTTTAACACATAGTTTCATAATTAACTTAAACAAAAAGACAGATTTATTAACATTTGTTTTAACATTCATAAATAAAGAAATAGAAAAATAAAATGATGTAAAATTTAGAAACGGGAATAGAAAAATAACTTACATTTTTCAAAACTTCAAAGCAAATTTAAATTCCTTTACCTGTAACAAAAAAAAAATATATGTACACAAACATAAAATTATAAAAGAAAATTAAGATGTAACACTGAATAGTTGAAGATACTGATGGTAAAAATTGGATATTGTTTAATGAAATTTAAATAAAGTTAAAAATAACATCAAATAAAATGTAATTTTAATTTTAACTAAATTAAAGTTAAACGTTGGCACAAATAAAACGAATTGTATAATGACTGCTTCCTGACTATTTATCACCCATAAATTAAAGACCGAAACTTCATAGGAAAATTTACATAAATAATAGTTCAGTTATTTATAATAAGGATAAAGATTAATACATTTTTTAAAACTTAGATTACTTATAAGTTATTTCCGTTTTGAGAGACATGGTATCTTCTATGTAGAGAGAAATATTTAAAGGGTTCATAGCAGACCTCATAAGGTACAGAAAAGTTTATATGAACTATTTTTCCGCAGAAAAGTAGGAAATTTAAGTTTTGTGTTTTTCTTTAGTAAGTCAAGTTTTTGGTTGAACAGGACGCGATAATTAAATAAATATTAATTTAAGTAACAATTCACAGTAAACTAGACAAAATTTACTTCAAACGAAAGTAAATTTTGTCATTGTTAAAAACATTTAAAAAGAACTTTTTGAGCGCCTAGACTTAGCTCAGTTCTGTTTTTAAAAGAATCATAAATTATCTGCGATTTTTTTTTATTATCACCCAACACTAAAGATATTCCACCTTTAGGCATACTTAAATTTGCTAGTTTTCTGTAGAAAATCAGAACATTATTTACATAAACTTTTTTTTAGCTGTTGAGGTCTATCTTCCCTTTAAATATTTCCTTCTAATTAGAAGGCACCCTGAATAGTGCATTGAAAACTTCTAAAATTATGATGATATTATAAAAAAAAAGCTACCTAATGCCGCAGAGGGATATACGGAGGGGGGGAGGAGAGCTTTCACGTGATGATTTCTTTTTTTTTTTCAAATTAAGTATCGTTTTATATAAATGAAAAAAAAAAATCTTTCGGTCTGAAGCCTTCCCCCCTCCGAAAAATTAAATCCTGCATCCGCTAGTGCCTGATGCTAAAGCTCCATTTCTAAAAAAAAAAATGCTCATTTTTAAAGGTTAAATAACACATAAGAGAAAAACACAATAAAATTGTACGGCTGCGCAACTGTTTTAAGTTGCTGAATCACTCAGGATACTAATCAGTCGAAATCGATACTATTTAACAATAGAGAACATGTAGGATTAAGTATCATCATCCAACGTACCGAATCTTATAATTCATTCATTCTCTGTTACGGCATTCTTCTCATTTTCCTCCCTCTCACTTTGGCCGCTGAGTCCACAACAAGGCACCCAGAATTAATACAGATGGTGGTATAGCATAATGAGTCTAAAATTATGGATTCCATACCATACTCCTTTTTACACCTAGTTCTTCCAAAAAATCCGCGATTAAAGGTGGAATCGCTCCTATATTCCCGAATCATAGTCCCTAAACCGAATATTCTCCCTCACCAAATTCCTCTCTATATTTCTCTAGAAGGTACTGTATGCATAAATAAAATAAACTTATGGTTAATAACATCGATGTCTTCAAAACAATAACTCCGAATTATCAATTTTTGCAATTTTATCTTTAATAAAGACATGGTAATACTATTGATGCGGTTGAGTGAAAGACGCCGGGATCTCCTAGAGTCCTGCCTTTCCCTCCAAGAGTATAGGGAAAGGCTTGGCTCCGAGATCTTGAGTGACTGAATATTATAAATATTGCATAAAAGCATGTGTGTATTTAAATATTTATTTTGTTAGATTATTTTATTTTTGTTTAGTTTAGTATCCTTTAGTTTATATACATTTACTTCAGTATTATTATATTGCAGTTTATTATTTATTGTGCATATTATGACTGAACTACTATATCATATCACTATTACTATTGTCCTTGAATGTGATAGATTGTAATATACCTCAATAAAGACTATCATATATAAAAAAATAAATAAATAAAGACATAATATTTCTTTCATATAAGTAGCATCAAATAAATAACAATTAGCAACAAATAAATAACAGGTTGTTAACTTAATAAAAATTCGGATCCGACAAACCTAGATCTTCAGATAACAGTCAATAATAAATATACATAAAGCCAATGCATATATTAAAAAAAAAATTAAATTATATATAATCGAATAGAATTATCGGTACCACGAAACAGTTACGTACAGTTAGTTCCGACTCTCCTAGTCCTATCCCGACTACTTGTGTTAAAGCTTATCCAGTTGTCACTGTGGGCCTGACTAAACTAATTTCCATATTGGAAACAGAAACGATCTGAAGCTATGCCTCTACATTTGGACTACAACTCCTAGTTCATCAGATCTGCGATGGTATGGTAGAGCAGAACGGATGTAGCAGAGGCGGTGGAGCAGGAAGAGAGGAAGTCGACATCTGGCCGGGCTTCCTGCGAGCGGTGGCCCGTGGCGGCACCTGCCGCTAGCTGATGTGTTCGCTTGGTGAACTATCTCAAGTTTAGTAACGGTTACAACTAAAAAAATAATTGTTGTAACTATTCTACGATTATTATTTAAAAAAACCTGGTGCCGTGCGCGCTTTACACAACTTTCACACACCACACCACTTTGAGTAGAAATATGTATTTTCATGTATAGGTAAATGAAAGAAAAACCCTACAAGTTATTCCATAATGGTTTATTATTTCTAAACAATTGTACATCTAAAGTAACATTACCTTCCTTGAAACAAAGAAAAATAAATAAAAGGGGGTTTCTATTATTGGCCTACAGATTCTCCACTCAAGTCATGAGTGTCTGTGGCTGTCTCTTACTCATCCTCCGCTGGTTTTAAATACCAGTGAAGTGGCTGAGGGAGAAGCGTAGGGATCTCCTAAGTCTTGCTTTTTCCTCCACACGTGGGGGGATAAGATTGATTCGGAGATCTGGCTGATTGTAAATAGTGTATATATTTTTTTCTTTTTTCTTATTCTTTTGTTATTACTTTATTTATTTATATTTCTTTGTATACGGTATGAATGTAAATCTCTGAACTCTACTATAAGCGTCCTTAACTGAGACAGCTTGTAATATTTCTCAATAAAATGTTTAAAAAAAAAAAATTAATGGCCTAAACAACTATTTTTTTCATCATTAGTAATATTCTAAAAAAAAAAAATAGCATTACTTCAGAAACACTTTCAAAGATCAAAAACCAAAACAACGGATGTATGACCTATGCAGTAGAACATATAAAAAATATGTAGAGACCATATTTTTGCTCTAAATTCTCCGATTTTTACACGATTTTATTTTATTTTTTTCATAAACGGAAATTTTGTAAACCTTTAAATAACCATATCAACCATTAAATACAATATCAATAGGAAAGTGAATACATTTTTAGTTATTCGAAAAACTAATTTTACCGACTCTCGTGAATTTATTTCTAGCTTATTTCCGTTGAAGTATATTATAGATAAATTTAAAGGGCGTCGAGAAGAAGACTTCAGCCATATTTTTTTTGGCCGCCATCTTAAAAGGAAAAGGCGGATACTAATGTCAATGTAGCAGGATCGTTCTCGTTTAGTAAAAAATAAACACTTTAATTCTAAATTTGAAAAAAAAAAAAACCGGTCCAGTAGTTTCTCAGAAAATGCGCACAAAAAGATTTTAATTCGATTTTCGAATTTTTCGGTCGACTACAATGGTTCACTATTGAAAATAATAAACCAATACAGACGGTACAACATTTAAATTTAAAACAAATAATTCTTGATAGACCTGCATAAAGAACTGTTTCAGTAGGGAACGGTTAGGAACGTTTGAGAGCTACATTAATAACCTATAGGTAAAGTACGATGCACTCGGGTGTTTTCGTCTGTTTGTCGAGCCCACCTTAGCCCTTGTTTCTCATTTATTTAAATCATAAAATTCGTTCATAGTTGATGATAATCTTTTTAATTAATATCCCCATATATATATACATATATATATATATATTTTAATATTGTTGGTTAGGATTTCACTTAGTTTGCAATAACATAATTTTATTTTTATATTAAAATAAGTTCTTCCCCTTGAGAAAGGCCTGCAACGAATACACAGTAGACTCTTCATAATTTGAAACCCAAAGGACTACAAGAAAAATTCGAAACAAAAAAATGGAATCATCAAGATTTTTTTTTATATTTTCAGTAATGTGTATGAGCTTATATAAATTTTATACATAAATAATCTCTTGTAAAAAAATATTATTATGAAAATTTCGAATTATTAATGTTTCAATTATCAAGAGTCGACCGGAGAATAAAAATTAAGTAGGACTATTCGGATCTAATCTGTGTTTTTATTATTACATATTAATATTTTTTTATTATTAGTTATAATGCGAAATGGTCAATTATTTCAAATAAACAAAATTACAGTAGATTTAGAGGAAGATTGTTTTAAAAAATCGGCATTTAAACCCTATAAGGCTATTTCAGTTAAGTGATTCAGGATTTCGAATTATGTTCAAAATCAGTTCTAAAAATATAGCCAATTGGTTACAAAATTAACGGAAGGTTTTCATAAACATTTTTAGACTCAGACTTTACTTGATAAAGTATATTATAAGTTGAAAATAACAATAAAATGAAGTCTCTTAAAAAACTTTTAGCGACAGAGTTTTTTTTAAGTACCAACCAAAACCAGCAGGAGTTTAACGATACCGCTACCAATTCTGGAATATCGCTGTGATCTTCCAAGTCCAAAATCCTGTAAATCCCAGGACGGATGGAATGGACTAGTCGTGTAAGATGCCTAAGCAAGGAATAGGGCCGCATATGTTGTGGGTATTCTTAGCCCGACGCTTATTGCTCATGCATATAACACTGGGTCATCCTATGATATCATCGCAACATCCTATAATATACAAATGTAGGTTGGCAAGATAGTATGTGTTATCTTCGACATACATGGATAATATTACGAATATTGTTTCCTTACACAACTTATTCTTCGATTTCTAACATTAATTACATACTGCATGTTAAAATTAGTATATCAGCTAAATTTTTAAACGAGCCATATTAATAAAACCAACTAAATATCTTCCTGTCTATTTTTAAAATATTAATCAGAAGCATTCAAGGACCGTTTACAAATAATTATATTATAATTCTATAAAATATAATTCAAATTGAGATTTAATCATCCATAATGACCTTATTGTTCCTTATGTTTCTGACCTGGCCCAATCCAGATACCTTTCCTTCCATAACAAACTTCAGAACCATCCAAACCCTCTCGTTTCTAACCTTGCTTCCTTTTCGATCCCTCCGAGGCGTCTGAAAAGAAGATGGCCTCGAGATCTCCTTTTGTAAATACATTTTTAGAGTGCTACTAGTGGGTAGTTTCTCAACAAATGATTTCATGCTATTATATTCTTTTGTCCACATTTACTGAATGTATTTTTACTTGTAATACAGTTGTAAATATCATCAATAAATAAAAAAAAAAAAATTGAGATTTGTTCAATAATGTTCTGGTTGTTCTTGCTGTGACTCAGCTCCACTGAACTTTGTTAAAAGTAACCAATATAACTATTAAGCAACATATAAAGCTATAATCTAATAATATAACTATATAAGCTATAATATAATTAAAGTAAACAAAATTCTATTACAGTAACATATATTTTGCGATATTTTATATAAATAAAAGAAATTTGTGTGAATAAAGAAAAGAGATAATACTCGTATAATAAACAGATTTTACCATATGTTCTGAAAACGGTGATAATTTCCCAAAACGTTTAGGTTTTAATGTATATATTATTTAACTAATAAATTAAATTCATTAAGGAAGTCTAGTATAGTCAAAAATAAAAAAAAACTTTAATTTTAAATATTTATATGCAAATATTGGAGAATAGAAGACTATGAAGAAAAATAAACAATATTCAGCTTACAAATTAAACAAGTGAAATCAAGATTTTGAGTTTCTTAGATATTTTAATCCGTATCTTCAATAAAATTATCATTTGGTTTCCTGCACTGTTTTTTCCTTTTTCCCTCTCTAACACGGAGTCGCGTTAAGATTCAATTTTCAATAATAGTTTATTACAAAGAGGATGAAATGATGAACATTTCCCTCTCAAACAATATGCAGGTCCGATTTTAAGTTTTAAGACCCGAGCGTTAGACATCGGAATCTGACGGCTCAGTCCAATTCAGTCTCCACAAAAAAGCGCAAAACGAAGTTATCGCTTCAAAAAATAGATGTTTATTAAATCCCCAATTTGATTTATATGTTAAAAAGAAAATAGGAAAATTAGAATTAACGAACAATTTTATTTTTCAATATTTTTTCTTTAGAAAGGAAGGTATTATTGTTGCAATATTTTTTTGTAATAAAACTAAAATTGTCTAGCATGGACGGTTGGGGAAAGAAGTTGATGTACAAAGCACAAAGATAATGGGGAAAAAAGCCTTTCCCTTTTGTGCCCAGTAGCCAATAAGAACGGTTGAGTTAGCAAACAGGATATGTTTGCTTTCTAAGGCTTGCTTGTTTCTTCTAAACTTACTTCTCTGTCATCAGGGTTTCCCTATGATGGCACATCCTCGAGGGAAACTAAAACGAACGTAACAGCATTTCGGGACATCTTAATTCGATACATCCAAAGCTAAATCGGTCAGAAAATTTATTTTAAGTAGGGAAAACCATAATAAATAAAAGAGTAAACTGTAGACCGATAAAACGTTAGAAAATATAAAATAATGTTGTCTAAAGTTCTTTGAATTATAGTACATGCCCTGTTTTATATAGCTAACAAACCCCTACGTCTGAATGACCTTATATGTTTTGCTGTAAACAATATCCCATAAATATTTTCCGAATTTCATCAAAACCTTACACATAATCTTATTCACCCAAGCACAACAATTTTCTAGCTCCACCCAACCTCCACGAAGCTTGAAACGGCAGTGGCCCCGAGCCCTTTCGTAGTATGTATACATTGGAGCTCCGGCAATGGCCAAGATTCTCAAATCAAGATATGTTGGTTGGCTCTAGCTCAATCTCCACTAGCTTTAGCATCAGACGCGCCTGAGAGAAAGAGATTAGTTGTAAACCTGTATTTTTTCCACATACTACTAATAATCAAAGTTCTTATTTTTTGTCATGATTTAAGAAAAAACAAATAAAGTCCGAAATCAAAATATGTGAGCTAATTAATTTACTTTTGGTTCCATTATTATACATTTAAATTTCAAATAATTTATGATACTTCTCATTTTTAAATATATGGTACTTCGATCCTAAAAATGTTGGTAAACGTCCATTCTGATAACGCTCCGTAGTACCTATGCTTGTACATAATACAGTTTTATTTATCTTAAAAAGAACTTACATTCTCCACACACCTCTTATCAAGACTATAACTAGGAACTACTGCTAGGATATCAAGGACATGCATGAGATGTGACGTGGGAAAGGCAGAGGCTGATAATGCCTTTATCACCAGCTGGTACGGCTACCTATCTACCTGCATCCCAACGATATTTCATCTCTACCTCATATCTTCTCTCCCAGGCGGCATGTCTTCGGCTTTCTAATGCATTCTAATTTTAGAACAGACGTGTTTTATGTAGGTCGGAAGGGTCTCAACAAAGAAATACTCTCCTCATATAGAAATCTAATATAATAAGTATTTGGGAGCAGTAAAAATATTTATTTAAAAATACTTATTAAGTCGTCATCGACTGTACCAATCGGTACAACCAGCGGTTATAACGGATTGCTAAAAGCGAATTGCATGGATCACAGAGAGCCATTGCCAGACTGTACATTTAACACTATGATTTTTGTAATTATAATATCACCACATTTGTAACAATAATACCCTCACATCGCTAGAACTCGGTTATGTACCAAATATAAGCTCCAGTCATGCTCAAATGCCATGAATGGGGTACCGTTGGATTCAGAATTTCACGGGGAGTAAGCGAATCGTATTCTCTGCTATTCTTTATATTTCTAAAAGAAATAAAGTCGATATGAAAATTTCGCTGGTATTCAATAGTGGAACAGAGGTAAATTGGTGGATCGAGACGAGACAAATTGGGGTTTGAGGATTTTGATGCGGACCCAAAGCCCATATAGAAATAGAGATAAAAATTATCTCCCTTTAAGAATAACAATATTACCCATACTAATTAACAATAAATGTTGCCAGAAGACCTATTACAAG
This sequence comes from Nezara viridula, assembly GCA_928085145.1. Lineage (NCBI taxonomy): Eukaryota > Metazoa > Arthropoda > Insecta > Hemiptera > Pentatomidae > Nezara > Nezara viridula. The sequence goes on from OV725082.1 coordinate 74,888,189, forward strand.
AAACAATATCTAAAATAGTCCATGGTACAGACCCCTTATTATCAAATTATTAATATCTGGCTGAAACTTTGTAAATAGATCGAAACCTACAAATATTTAATTTACGAAAATTCTCGGAATTGGGGCGTTTTCAATCTAGAGGTTGGCAAACTTTGTCTATTTAATTAGGTACTAAAAACTCGTAAATACTCATTTGCTTCCTACTTGAATCGTATGATAACTAGAGCAAAAAGTAGATAAAAAAGGTGGCCTTCAAAAATACTATATCCTTTGACCTATATGACCTCGATATTTTGACATGTTGAGGATGGAGCTCATGCCAAACGGCCCAATATTTTTGTAGACCACTTTTTTTCTCGATTTCCTGATCAAATTACCTCACGATTCGCGTGGAAAGCAAATATGTGTTCATGAGTCTTTATTACTTAATTAAATGGACAAATTTGGCCGACCTCCAGATTGAAAACACCCCAATTTCGAGAATTTTCGCAAATACAATATTTGTAGATTACGATGAGATAAAGCTATTTACGAAGTTTTAGCCGGATGTTAATAATTTCATAAAAAGGAGCCTGTACCATGGACTAATAAGTAATAAAATAAGTATATACATAACTTTGAGGATATACTAATGAAAACACATGGTTAGTACGGTATACATATATGTACACAACCTCACGTTAATTGTAGTGTTTTCACGGGATACATGTCTCATATCGTTGATTCGAGGTCCCTATGATCGCGAGAATAGTTTATATTATTTATCAAACATTTTTTTTTTTTTTTTTTTTTTTTGTCGGTACGCCATATCTTCGTTAATTCTTCGTCAAATGCAAAGATTAAGCCATAATTTTGAATATTTTCTTCTCCTTTAGGTGGGAAAAATAATCACATCACTCCGAAAATTCAGACCAAAAAGTTATGAAGGAAAAGAAACATAATTTGCGAATTACTCAAAAAGTATACAATTTTTTGTTGATTGCACATTTGAAAAGATTACGCAATTCCCCCCCAAAAAATCATCTAAATTGGACAGTTATTAGCAAGGATACAACTTATTTTAATTTATAATAATATTGTTTTATTTTATGAACATGAATGAAGTTTTAAAGTTATTTCATTACTGGGTTATAATTATGAATAAAATAAGAATTGATTTATCCATCTTATGATACTTTGGTATATTTTCTTTTCTTATAATTTTGTCATTTGATCGCTAACCAATATACTGTGCGAATTATTCACACGGGACAATTACTTATAAATATTATAGTTAGCGACACTAAATCCCAAAACTTGGTCAGAAATAGCAATAAATAAATTAGATAGAACTACAACAAATTTATAAATAAAACCAAACTTTGATGAATATAGTACTGATAAAAATGGACCGAACCTCTTCAAGCAGAATTAAAAAAAAAAAAAAACTCAATTTCTCAAGATCATCGCAGATCTAAAAAAATTGAAGTAATAAATATAAGCAGAATCATTGTACTATCCTTTCATCGAATAACAGGAATTTACGGTAATATATGCAAGTATTCATTTAAAGAGCATATAGATGAATTAAACACCAGCTACATGAAAATTAAAAAAAATATTTAGATTAATCGTAATTAAAACTATTAATAGAATATGTTATTAACAAATATTTATAAAATGTATGTATTCATTTCAGAATATAGACTAATCAAACACTGAATTCGAAAGAGCACAAAAATGTTGATAAACTACATGTATATAAAAAACACTTGCTAAAGAATATATACATTTATAAAAAAGGATAAATATTAAATTAAAAATTATACTCAGTTACTAAATGATATTTATAATTTTTATCATTATTTCGGTAAGTATATACCATTAAAATTACAGTAGTAGAAACGAAATAAAAAAATATATATTTTCCGTTTATTTAATGCAACACATTATTTTTAAAAATATGATTTTTCTATTTATTGAAAAACAAGATCATAAATCATAAAGTATGCTAAATACGTTTAATTTACCGAACTATGACGCGAAAGTGACCATTACATGTGATTTATACGTCTAATGACGTAAAAGCGTTAGATTATAAGATAGATGAAGCATCATTAAAAATAAATCACAATTAATATTGATGGCATCGAAAGGAGTAAATAAATATCAAATTATCAAGTTCGCATAAATTAATCCAATATTAGACGTAAATCGCTAGTTAAAACAGATCGGCCAGTTATCGCACTCTATTGGGTTTAATGGTAACTAGTGTAGTTCACGCCAACGGCACGAGGTAGCAGCACTTGCTCACCAACCCTCTTGCATTGACAGGAAATAAATGAGGATTGTTTTAATTAATTTTATCATTCGTTAATAAAAATGCTGTAATTAATTTTAAAATAAATTAATTGAAAATTTGTTTCTAGATTTAATAGTCTTTTATAGTCTTATGAATTTCGAAAACAAGATGTTCTGTTGCCAATAGTTAACAACAATATTCTTCACCTACTACTTCAGACTCAAAATATACCATAGAGATTACAAACAAATTAAATTTCTGATTTAAAAAAGGATTACTCAAGAATTGTTATTATGGTTAATTGTAAACATTTTGTTAAAAAACAATGAATGGGATATCATTTTTATCACTTATGATCAAAAACAAAAACAGAACCTAATAAAAATCATCGAATGATTTTTAAAAATCTAGATAAAAATTTTGATCAGATTTGATTTTTATTTTGATTTTTTCTAGTTATGGATTTCAAACCCTGGTACATAGTAACATTTTCCAAAAAAACGGACAGAACATAAGTTTGTTCTGAAGTCTTTAATTAGTGGCTTACGTTTCTAAGGCATGCATCTAAGTAATTAATACAATTTTAAAAAGAATATTCAAAGATTTCTGTTTTACAGATGTCTGAGAGTGGTCATCAAACTTCATTTCGTAACTCATGACAGATTCCTATTTCTGTATCCTTTCCCCGCGCTGGCCATGTTCCAGAAAGGAAGCGATTCGGGCAATATATGTCTCGCTCGAACACATCAGTTGACACATATACTACACTTGGTTATGAACCTCCGGAAGTTATCGAGTCATACCAAACTTATCGTGCTAAGGCTCCAAATAGAATAAATGAGAGAAAAAATTTTTTTTAATGCGATATTTCGAGTTCAAACTACACTAAAAGTATTTCTATATCCTTCGTAGGTTACGAATGCTTAAAAAGGATTTTTCAAGGAAACGCACGTCCTGGCATTTGGGAACACAAGTTAAAAACTACCCTGGGAGAAGGAAGCATGGAAAATGAGCAATTTAAAAGCCAGCGTTGACTAAGTGGCCAATTCGGTTGTTGTACGTAAGTGGGTCATCGGCGACAATTTTAGGTTGTTGAGTTGAGTAGAAGGTTTAGAGTCACACAACCGTATACCCATCATAAAAAAAAAAAAAAAAATAAAACAAAAAAAATACATATGTATAAAATAAAATAATGCTTTTAATTTAGTTTTATTAGTTACTTAAAGTTACACCAAGTACAGAAGGCTTTGATCCCACAAACGGAGAATTCATTGAATTACTTAAGTGACTTAAGTAAGTAGTACCGTACGGGAATGACCAGCAACAATAAATGCGCAAACATTTAAGGAATGTGGAGACGAGCCATATTGCTATCTTTAGTATTTGGTGTATTACAAATATTTGTTCATTGAAAATATAATATTTAAATAAATTTTAGAAGATACAAATATTTTGATGACTTGATAGAGAGCTAATCAGCTCGAAACGTCGTTGGAAGTAGAATATAAAAATATAAAATATAAGGACTTATATATTTCTTGAAGACACTATATATATATATATATATATGTGTGTGTGTAAAAAAAATTAGTAACACAATTTTTCAATAACATTCGCAAAATACCGACAATACATTTGTATTTTCGGAACTTGTCTTAGGGAGATCTCGGCCAAGGTGCATTCGTAAGTACATGGTCCGAAAAATGATATGTCTTAATTATACTTTAGTTGATAATCAATAAATATCATAGTTTTGGTTTATGCATTTTTCCCTAATACTAACCATGTTAGAACGTTAGTTATTTCAAATAAACAAAATTAAAGGTGCTTTTGAAGAAGGAATTTTGAAAATTAGGCGTTTAAGCTCAGTCAGATTATCTCAATGAGGTTAATACCTACTTAATATTAAAGACAATTCAATTTTACAAGGGATATAATGAGTTTAATCAAAACCGATATAGCAGTTTTCAAGATATTGCAAAAGTGTATAAAATCGATTAAATAAAGAGTCACTTCTGCTAAATCAATATTTAAGGAAAGGTTTCTGGAATATCACAGGTCTGTACCTATCTTAAATATCTAATGTGAGTTTCGTATGACTATTCGTTTTTTAGGTATACTGTTCACATACTCCACTTTGCAAGGCTATAGGATATCTCAAAACATGTATTTCCGTTAAAAACTCGAATAACAATTTGTGATGATTGCAATACATTCCCTCAACATATATTTCATATTAGACTAGTGAAAGTAATGTACCATCCGATAATATCATTTGAGTTAAATAAATAAATAGAAAATATTATGTACGTTACCGAAAGGATAATGTACTATAATTTAAGTAGAGAAACAATTCAGCAGATTATTTTTGAACCATTAATTTGAATAGTTACGTTTTAATACTCAAATTACAAGATGGGTTCAAAGGATTGAAAATTCGACTTAATTATGAATCATCCAAACATATAACAATTACTCTTCGAAAAAATACATGTCCACCAGTTTATGTTGGCAACAATCAAATTTCTCAAACATACTTTATCTTGGCTAAATGGCTAATTTATCTTGGACTTACCTTCGACAGAAGGATGACATGGCGCTGGCATATAAAAATGATATGCAAGACACTTAACAAACGACTGAAACTACTTTACCATCTTTTTGATAAATCTTCAAAATTAAAACTGAGACAGAAACTGAATACATATACAAATTTACTTAAATCCATATGAACATACTCATAACAAATATACGGTATAGCTAAAAAGACCCACCTAAAAAACTTCAAACCTTCGAATTAAAATTATTGCGACTCATAACAAAAGCACCTTGGTACGTGACTAACAAAACTTTACATATTGATCTCCACCTTCCAAAAGTTGAAAAATATATAAGGATCCTTTATCAACAATTTTACATTAATTTAAACGGAGATAATAACAGACTAATAAGAGACACGGCCACAGCTAATATATCTCAGAACATGAGGAGAAAACTAAAAAGGAGTTGGATGAGAGATCTCCTTCCTTAAACAACCTAAGTGATTGAAACAAGTTAGGGAAGAGGTGCTTCTTTTCTTTCTTTTTTCTTTGCCATGTGTCATGTTATTATTTTCCGTATCTACTGCACATTTGCTGATTGTCAACAATAAGTTGGCAGGCGCAAATACATTTTTATAGCAAAAAAAAAATTCTTATAAATATAAATATTTATGTTTTCACTGTAGACATATAAGATATTTAAAATGATAAAAACAAAATTATATTTCCTTTTTGTAAGTGAATAGTATATATGGCATGGTATACATTTTGTGTAACACAATATATTTTTGAGTTATGACTTGCTGCAAATAGATGATATGTATAAACAAAAATATAATAAAATTTTTTCTACAAAACTTAGAGCATACAGAAAAAACCAACATTGTTTCCAAGTAACCTAATAATAATCGTGAATAGAATTAATTAGATGTATAATATTATTAGCTCATTACTAATTAGAAACAATTTAGCTGGAATAGATTGCTAACCTGTAAACAGCCCACCTAATCTATCCTAATTGGAACTATAAGGGGTATTAAACTCAATAAACAAACAATAAAATTCTGTGAATTGTTTGTTATGATGGATTGTTAAATCAGACAATAATGTTTACCCGCTCTGAAAGAGGTCAAGATGGCTACTTAAAAGAAAAACAAGTTCGAAATTTGATATTTTCAGAGTTTTAAGGTAAAATATTTCTTAAACATAACAAGTACATAGTTATCTATGCACACTGTCCGTACAAATTAAAACAAAACCAGATGAAATCATAGTATGAATGACAATGATTAATGAAAATAATAATTCTTGTTTATTTTAACCTTCGAAACGCTCAAATTATCAATTTTTTCCAATGTAGCAACAATGTGTCTGTAGTATTAAGAGTGGTCATGGGTTTGGTCGAAGAAGAGGAAGAAAAGGAAATTTTATTCTGAGACATTCAGACTCCTAAGAATAATTATAACGAACAATTAAGTCACAATTGCCATTGGAAGATAATCAAGAATTAATTAAATTATATAGTTATCAAACCTTAAAATTTAAATGAAAGAAAGGAACAAGTTAACATTGAATAATTGATAAATACATACGAGTTTGTTCACATATAGATAACCGTCCTAATTTGCCACTCATTATTTCGGTTACGATTTCTGACAAGACTAATGCAAAACAGACAAATATGCGAGGTGAAAATGTTGAAACCAAAAATTATTGAAGGAAGTTAGTCGACAGTTCTATATATCATAGGTGATAAATAGTCAGGACGCAATCATTTTTAAGGTTTTTAGTTGTGTGGGTCATTCGAACACGTGAGTCATCAAAAATTGTTTGATACATTGAGAGATATAATATTATAAGCCAGATAACAGTTAATAATGCAAAAATAGTGATGGATGATAAATGAAATATGTAATAAGTTATACAAACTAAAAATAATGTATAAAATCAATTTATAAGAAATGTAAGTAATATATTACATAGTAAATATTACATTTCTTATAAATTGATTATATACATTATTTTTTAGTTTGTATAACTTATTACATACTTCGTTCATCAATTTTATGTACCATCGATCACTATTTTTGCATTATTAACCAGTATCTATCTTATAATATTATATCTCTGTATGTATTAAACAATTTTTCAGCCCTGATGATGAACAATATGTTTGGGATGAAACGTCGGCATTAATAAAAACCTTAAAAATGACTGCGTCCTGACTATTTATCACTTAAAAATCAAAAATATATGAAATAGAAGTCCAGGAGTTACTGAAATTTTATTATTTCCATTATATAAGCAGGATGTCAGTTATTGGTACAAAGTCAGCAACTGGTACTTTTATTCTGTACAATAATTAAACTCATCATAATTCAATGTTTTTATTATTGTATACTTTTACTAATTTTATTCTTTACTCTACAGCTATATATTATATAATATATAATTATTAATAAGATCAAAATGAAAATGTAGTAAACACTACAAATTAAGTTAAATGTTTAAAAAATCTTAACAGATCTAATGATATCTGAATGTTTTTAATATAAATGATCAATTTACCTGCCATATTTTAGGAAGGAACAATTACTTTGTTAGATCTTGGAACTTTGGCACTAAATTAATATAATAACCATTACTCCGATAAAAAAAACAGCAACAAAAATGTTCATCTTAATAAAATCCATCTTTCATTGGTCAGATAATAACAAATAGATAATAATCACTTTAGTAATTGAAAATATCACTATTTTGTAATTTAAATCTTGAACGAATTGAATTTTATTAATAAATTTAAAAACTGTATTGTTTTTTAAACGATATCGAAGTTAAATGTAACTATTAAGTTCGAAAAAGTAGAACTTGAGATTTGCTCAAGCTGGTGCTATCTAGCGGCAACATGACTTCAACAGGGTAGTTTACCTGATCCCTGCAAGAGGGTGCTGCATGCCAATACAGCCGCCAAATTTTGAAAATTATGAATCGTCATTAATTTAATAAACGGATTTTCTCCTATGTAATTCTTTCAATGGATGGTCTTAAATTAACTATAAATATGAATGAAACTACTTTTTTTTTTTCTTCAAAATTATATTTTATGAACAAGAATACAGCTAAATAGCAAGATATTCACATTGAACCAATAAAAATTAATACCTTCATGTAATAACATCTATTCAAGTTACAACAGACAATAAATGTTAGGTTACAATAAGTTCAAAAACAATAAAATGTATATATTAAAGAAAAGTTCCCTTAAATGAAAAATAAACTATGATGTTCGCACACTCCACTTTGCAAGGTTATTTGGACTGAGGCGATCTCAAAACATATATTTCCATTGAAAACATGAATAGAATTTATAAGGATTGCAATACTTTTTCTAATCACCATATATTTAATATTAGGCCAGTGAAAGAAATGTACCATCTGATAATATTATTTTAAGTTAATTTTCCTATTTCTTTGAGTAAATAAATAGTTCAAAAATATTATATATGTTACTAAAACGATAAAGTATTATAAATTAAGTAGAAAAACAATGCAATAGATTATTTTTCATGCATTTATTTGAATAATTACGTTTTAATACTTGTAAATATAAACATTTATGTTTTTAGTCACTGTGGACATAAAAGATATTTAAAATGATACAAAATAAAATTATATTTCTCTACAGTAAGTGAATAGTTTATTATTATCTTGTATGGTATGTTTATTTTCTATTTTATTCCATTCTTTATCATCATCGTATTACTAATTAGAAACAATTTATCTAGAATAGATTCCTAACCTGTAATTAACCCATCTAATCTATTCTAATTGGAACTATCACAGGTATTAAACTCAAATAAATAATGTTTACTTGTTCTGAAAGAGGTCAAGATGGCTACTTAGAAGAAAAACAAGTTCGAAACTTGATATTTTCAGAGTTTTATGGTAAAATATTTTTTAAATATAATTAGTATTCAGTTATCTATGCACATTGTCCGTACAAACTAAAACAAAAGCATATAAAATCATTCTATGAATGATGTCATGTATGACAATGATTAATGAAAATAATAATTCTTGTTTATTTTAAGCATTGAAACACTAAAATTACCAATTTTTTCCGATGTAGCAACAATGCATCAGTAGCATTAAGAATGGTCTCAGCTTTGGTATAAGAAGAATGATAAGAAATTTTATCTTGAGACATTTAGTCCCCTAAGAATAGTTATAAAGAACAATCCTTAGAATTAAAATGAAAAAAAGGAACATGTTAACATTTGAATAATAGATAAATATATACGAGTTTGTTAACACAAAGATAATGTAGATAATATATAAGGTATCTGTAAGATAACCGTAAATGACACTGACATCTCTAAAACACAAAAATACCATTCTGACTTATATTTGGAATATTGATTACTAGATGGAAAAATAAAGGGTGTTTGAATGAGATTAGGAATGAGGATTTGCTTATGGAAGTAGATAGGGAATTCCAAAACAAGGTAACGCATATGAGAAAGAATTTTTTCAAGGAAACAGTTCTATGAGAAAGAATAAACGGGTTTATGGGTTGGGATCGTGTGTTGAAGTAATTGACAGAGGAACAAGGAGTAAACAAATCATGAAAGTAAGAGGGTTATTTGGTTGTAAAGATTCGGAAAAGAGCCAGCTAGGAAACACAGCTGGTAACTACCAGGTTATATATTATCAAGTGACAAGAACTGTTGAACAGTGATTTCAAAAGAGAATAATGTGGTAAGAACCATACTTAGAATAAAACATTTCCCATAACAAAATAAAAGATGAGATTCACATTCTGAAGATGCTGTGTGTGAATTAAAAAGGCATCTTGTACCCCAAGTCAATTACTTGCAGATAGAAAAGGGCCGTACCTAGAAGGGTCTCAGCACTAGGATCTGTACACTGAGGGGTTGTTATCACAGGGGCTTTCCTTTTAATTATATGGAGATTATTTTTTTTTAATGGCTTTTAAAAATAAATCCGCTCCAGGCCCCAAATGGTTGTGCACACCAGTGGATGGCACAGAAAATAAATATTGAAATTAAACTGGAATCAAATCTGGACTTGGGGAATAGATATTCAGTATATTACCTATTAAATTTGTAACAGTTCTAAATAAGTGACAAAAAACTAACTGGCGACACTTAAGTAAAAAAGACCCAAAAAATTTCATACTTAATGAACATTCATGATTCTAAAAAACACTTTACTAATTTGAAAACTTTATTTTCATTCTATTTTGGAAATCCGTTCACTTTCAGGTAATTAGATTGTTTTATGGGCATCTGTTCCTAATAATCCCAGGGACATCTACTTTAAAAGGACCCAATCACATGAAGATGGCACGGTAGCCGAAACATAAAGAAAAGAAAATTTTTAAATTACTAACGTTTTATAAGCCTTCCCCTTAAGCATAAATATGTTACACGAGAAGGAGTTGGTCGGGGAGAGGGAGGAGGAGGGGATGCGGTCAAATAAATACTATGTATTAATATAGTATTTTATTGTTTACGGCTATAGGCATTTAATTGTAGTCCAACTTATTGAATTCCCCTATAGGCGTAAACAATAAAATACTATTTTAATATATAGTATTTATTTGACTGCACCCCATGACCAACTCCTTTTCATATTATAATCATACTGAACCATCTCTACACATATCTAAAGATATTAAATTTTGTATTTCTTACAGCATGTTTAAGAGTTGACAGTGCAATCAAAATTTTGTGAAATTTCGAAAGTTTCAAGAAATTAATATAGATGATAAACTTCCAATATGTTTGAAGGACCAGTTTGTCTAATTTAGTTCGATACAAATGTTTTTAGTAAACATGAAATAAACAAGAATAGCAAAGAGAATTAATAATAAAGGAATAACAAGAAGCAGTCCAATTTTAAACCCATTTTTGTTCAAAACTATAAAATATGTACTTAAATAAGTGAGATCATCATTTAATATAACATATTATAAAAATTGTGTGTATGTTTTAGTAGTTGATATCAAAATCTCAATGAATTGAGAAATAGTCTGTAATTAATAAACAACATATCATTAGTTTTTGAAAAAGTCCTGAAATACATTATATTTTTGATAGAACTAAAATTTTATGAACTGATTTGTGAATTACCATCTTATTTATTGATAAAAAAACAATGTGAGTGTATCAAAATGGAACAAATCCTTATATACATAAAAGTGCTTACACCAAGTACACAATTTTCTTATTTGAAAGAGAAAACTTATCAATTTTCAGTGATTCAATTTTCTAATATGTTAATTACTTTATTACTGTTCGTAATAAACCTAAAATATATTTTATAAATACTTTAATCCAAAAAGGTTATTTTATAACTGCAATAAATTTCAGTTGATAAAATTTTTGTATTGTTTTATATACATTCTAAAATTCAAAGCTAATTTAATAGACACTACAACTTCTACGCCCCTGCAGAGAAATAATGTTAAGCTAGTTAAGATGTTATTTTACTTTCAATGATTCATTAATGTTTAAAATAACCAAAATAAAGATTTAGTGAAGTAGTTGACTGATTAATTATAAGGATGAAACTAAATTGTCAGAAATTTCTTTAATTGCTTCACCAACGTTTTGGCCTAAACATGTGAGTCTTTATAAGGGCAAAAATTACAAAATATAAAATAACATCAGTAAAATAATAAATATTAAAATGTAATAAGAGTGAACAATAACAGTAACAAGATAATAGCAATAAGAACAAATAGTTACGATAAAAGTAAAGAATAAAATCAGCAAACTGATAAATGAAAACGTAGGGTGATGACGTGCTTAAGGAAATTTACAGATGTTCTTATATTTTTCTTGGATTCATCTTATAGAACTATTTCTCACCTTACCAAGATATGTACATCCATGTAACATCCATCTAAATTCTAAAAAATTGTAAATTTATAGAATTTAAACATACATTGATATGGAATGTTCCTACAACAGCTAATAATGTATATTGCCACTCATTATTTTAGTTATGATTTCCAACAAGAGTAAAGAAAAACAGACAAATATACAATGAGGAAATATAGAATCCAAAAATATATGAAATAGAGGTCTAGGAGTTTTTGAAATTTTATTACTCCCATTTTATGAGCAAGATGTCAGAATAACATTAGTTGATACATTGTCAGCTACGGATGCTTTTACCCTATTCAATAATAAAAACATATCATATTTCAATGTTTTTATTATTGTATACTTTTATATTTATTATTTAGCTGATTTTATTCTTTACTCTACAACTATATATTATGTAACATATAATTATTAGCCAGATCAAAATAAAAATATAGTGAATACTCAACAATAAGTTAAATTTTTAAAAAATCTAAAAAGTCCCTAAGATATTAGAATGTCTTTAATATGAATGATTGATTTACCTGCCATATTTTAGGAAGGGAAAATTATTTTGTTGGATCTTGAAACTTTGTAACTAAATTAATATAATAACCATTACTCCAATAAAAAAAACAGCAACAAAAATGTTCATCTTAATAAAATTCATCTTTCTCCGTCAGATGATAACAAACAGATAATAATCACTTCAATAATAGAAAATATCACTATTATTTAATTTAAAACTTGAACGAATTGAATTATATTAATAAATTTAAAAACTGTATTGTTTTTTAAACTATATCAAAGTCAAATTAACTATTAAGATCGAAAATGTAGAACTTGGGAAGATTTGCTCACGCTAGTGCTATCTAGCAACAAAGCGCAAACGTAACCTCAACCACGTAGTTTACCCAATCCCTGCTAGAGGGCGCTGCAATGTCAATACAACCGCCAAAATTTGAAACTTATGAATCGTCATTAATTTAATAAATTTTCCAATTACGCTTTATACGTTCAGCTGATACAATAAACAAATAATAATCAAACTCAGAACATTTTTTTTTTAATTTCCAAAAGAAAACTTATCAATAAGACATGACATTTTAGAAAAATAATTGAATAATATAGAAAAATAATTGAATAAAAATAATTGAATAATATTGAATAATTCAATAATAATAATTGAATATACTAAAAGTTCAAAATAATTTACAAAAGTTACAAGGATTAATGAGACAAAAATATAAAATTTACAGATTCTTCAAAATGAAAAATGACTGAAAAATCGTTTGATCAATCTTTTTATTGATTAAGATTTTTTTAATATTTTAAATTAACAAAAATAACAGGCACGTCAACAAAAGCTAAATAAAATAATTAAAGTAAAAGAATTATTCAACGTAATTAAGCCTTCAATTTTTCATCTATCAAAATTCTTCTTGGTGTCTACGAATTTTTTCTATGTAATTCTCTCAATGGATTGTCTTAAATTAAATATAAATATGAATGATACTACTATTTTTTTTCAAAATTATATTTTATGAACAAGAATGTTTATACATAACAAGAAATTACACATTGAACCGATAAAAATTAACACTTCCATGTAATAACACCTAATCAAGTTATAACACAGGATAAATGTTAGGTTAAATTAAGTTCAAAAACAAAAAAATGCATATATATTTGTTTTAAATTCATCTCTGGAAAGTGTTAATATTTAGACAATGTATTTAAAGTACATTAACAGATATATATTCTAGACACTAACCTGTGAGAAGTATGCAGGTAACACACAGCGCTGGTCATCAAGTCGGCTCGACTGGACTCGTTCCAAAAGTTCGAATAGTTCTTGTGCGCTCTAGAAAAAATAAAAACACAGTTTGTCAGCGATTGTATTATATTATATCATTTATATATAATCCAATATTCATCGGGACTGCAATCAGTCTAACACATATATATTTATTCAGAATTATAATAGATATATATATATAAATATATATATACTGAAATCAGAATTATAAACTGCTAAGCCTAAGTTCAATGGTATCTTGCTAAATAGATACAGAATCGTTGTCTGATGTAAGAACCTGTGGTAAACAGTGTAACGTTATTTTTATGACACCTTAACTTTTGCAGTTAGTTGATGGATATTTTAATTATTAAAGTGAAATTTAATTTTTATTATATTTTTCACATATTCATTAACTCTAAAATTAGTGAGAAATCGTGATTTTATAGCGGAGTGTGAAGAGGAATAGCAGAGGATGAGATTACAAAGGATTACTATGAAAATATTCTACTATTCTGTGTAGTTAATAGCAGTTTTCAAAACAATATGAGACTGAACCTATTATTTGACATATTTTCTTCTGTGATATGTAGTATTCTATTGCTGAGACTCAAAGAATAGCACAAACGACAGGATATGTAAAATAAAAACTAAGGTGTGTGCTTTGGACCACACGATAGAAATGAAAACATCAACAAGGTGAGATTAATAATATGAAATACAAATTATAAATAATAGTTCATTATAAAGAAGATGAAATGCTGAACATTTCCCTCACTTACAGTATGCAGGTCCGATTTTTAGTTTCTGAAATAGTTTGACTCCTACATTCCATATAACCCGTTATCATTTGGTTTTCGACACTATTTTTTCCTTTTCGCCTCACAAACACGGCCTCAGCTATTCGACTTCAGCCGACTTTACCTGAGCGTTACACATCGGAGATCTGACGGCTCAGTCTAATTCAACTTCTACAAAAAAAGTGCAAAACGCGCCTAAAGAATTTTTCACTTCAAAAATTATAGCTTGCGATAAGTTGAAGCCGATGAACGAAGTTTCAGGTAGATATTAATAATTTGATAAAAAGGAGTCTGTACCACGGAATAAAACAGATAACAGCTCATACCAAGTGTAATTGTATATTTTTTGCTTATAACAGCGATGAAATAGCAATCCTCTCATTCTTGAGATAACTCGAGATCTTCCTCAACAAATATAAGATGTCACAGGGATAGAAGTTTATGCTCTACTTCCACGGCTTCCACTATCTTCCTAATCTGGAACTATTAATCCGGAACAGGAGGAATTGCCCTGAAGAATTTATTGCTTGATAAAGGTGTCCTAGAGGATACGGCTCAATAAAGGAGAGAAAAAGTCGAGCCATTTACGGCCTCTAACCTGCGAAATGTCGTGAGAACTGCAACTAACAGATCGATTCGCGCCGATAAGAGTCAGCCTTAAAAAGACGTCGTCTGATCGGAATAGCTAAATAAAAATAAAGCAAGATAAAGGGAGCCTTGTATATCGGTCCATTAAATACCACTAGTCTCCGAGAAATGAGTTTAATCATTAGTATTAAATCTAATGCTGAGAAAATTTGTTTTATAAACCTTTTTATATAGCAAAATATTTAATTTGTTTTAATAATGATATTAATAATTAACAAAAATTATGTAATCTACACTACATATAACCATCGAGAGCAATCAATTTTTATGAATATGGTATCAAACAAAAGAGATTTTTATGGAGAGGTGATGAGTTCCTATTTTGATTCTTATATTTCTACAATAACTTAAATAAAAGTAATTGTAAAAATTGAGAGGCTTCAAAATTCATATGTTTAAATAATAATCTCAAGATAGAAAGAGATGCCAATGGACAATATTCATGCCTATATTCGACATTATTTGGTGTCACGGCAGCAAAAAAAAAAATAATTGAAAAATAAAATTTCTTCCCAATTTCATAGCTAAACTTTTTCTCATAAATTATTCACTTGAGCGATGTTTAACACATTTTACCAAAACCAGTTCATGTAATTTAAATTTTTATAAAAATAATACTTTCAAGGATGAATCCTTTAAAAAAAAAAACTATTTTCATAAAACAACAGTTCAACGATCATGTTAATTTTTCTTTAGAAATAATTTCATTATTTATTTGAAAAATATGTATATCGCTAAAAAGAAAAGAAAAAAAAATGTATATATATATATAGATAGATAGATAGAAAAAAAACTTTATTCTGGGACTAAGTCCCTTCAGAATAATAATAATGTACAAAATAATAGAATATTACTGGCCTGTACGTTTGAAACAATAAATAAAATTGATAAAATAAAATAAAAAGTAAAGAAAACCTTAGGTGCACAAGCTATATACAATACAGATAAAACTATGTACAGATCATTTAAAATTATGAACAAAACAATTAAAACTATGAACGAATCACTTAAACTATGAACAAAATTATATATAAGGGTTAAACAACATAAACATACACTTTGAGAAATGAAGAACGAAAAAGAGATACAGTAAGTTCATTTTATAAAATAAAATAAAAAAACTTTACTTGAATATATATATATATATATATATATATATATATATATATATATATATATATATATATATATATATATAAATAAACAGTTAATTATAATTGAATAAAAAAAAAATGTATGTATTGAAATTCATACGTCGATAGTAGGAAATGCATGTACTATCTCTAGTATTATGATAATATGATTGCTACACAATACATATATAATATTAATAGTTAGCTGGTATCTGACTGTTTTTGGAACAGGAATATATATATATATATATATATATATATATATATATATATATATATATATATATATATATATATATAAATTTTGGTCGTAATTTTTTTTTTATTTCAGAAGTTCTGTTGTGCTTTCGCATGGCCACAGTTAGTTCTCTGAAAATTAATATAATGAACCTTTACAATAAAAAAAAAAAAAAATATATAAGCCTGGAAAATTGCAAAAAAATATTTTCAATAATTCGATATATATGTTATTATATCAATGTGAAAATAAAATTAATATGAATGACATCCAAAACAAAACGCTGATATGCAAACTGTGTACGATTATAAATAAAATAACATTTTTTTTTTTTTTTTAGCAGAACAGTGAACAATAATAATGTACTCCTGTAATACAAACATATACCTGATCTATTCCGTTTTCTTATAAGTAAACCTCAACGAAAGAGTTCCTAGAATCAGACATTACGTCGGTCTGATCAATAAATTTTATTTACATTTTATTTAATGTAAATAAAATCCTCGCGCGGGCTCATTACCGCGTATGGGGAGTGTCCCACGGGTGGCGGATGTGGGGATGGTCGGTGGAAATTCCTCCCGGCTATGTCCGATGGACTCGCTGACCAACAATGAGAGGGGCCCTCCAGCAAGTCTGAGACTTGCTGGAGGTAGGGGCCCACCAGACTTGCTGGAGGTAGGGGCCCACCAGACTTGCTGGAGGGTGTGACGTAGGATTGAACGCCCTACTCACATATCTTTAGTTCACCTAACACCACGAATAGTCATGGATCTCCCTAAGGTAAAACCACTTTGACAATATTTTAAATACAGGAAATTATGATCTGTGTCCTCCTTCTGAGTACCAGAGTGCTGAACCGTTGATAGAAGAACCGAGCAAAGAGGAAGTTGAAGTAGCTCTCGGAAAATTAAAATCTTATAAAGCAGCGGGAACCGATAATATTCCTACTGAATTAATTAAGGTATGCGGGGAAAATGGAGTTTCTAAAATACATCGGTTGGTTAAAAAGTTCTGGGTGAATGAGAAATTACCTGAAGAATGGAAAGAATCTATTCTTATTCCGATTCACAAAAAGGGTCCGAGGACGGATTGTAATAACTATCGAGGAATTTCACTCCTTCCGGTATGTTATAAAATATTCACTTTAATCTTAACCAGTCGGATCACGGAATAGGCCGAGGAAATTATCGGAGACTACCAATGCGGATTTAGACGGAATCGTTCAACTATTGATCAAATATTTTCTTTACGGCAAATATTAGAGAAAAAATTGGAGTATAACGGTATTGTTCACCAGCTGTATATAGATTTTAAAAAGGCTTACGATTCTATTGACCGCCAGAAACTGTATAATATTCTAATCGAGCAGGGGATTCCAAAAAAACTAGTAAATCTAGTCAGGATGTGCTTGACGGAGACACTCAATAAAGTTAGAATCGGTAATAATCTGTCCGAAAAATTTGAGGTTCGTTCGGGTTTAAAACAGGGGGATTCCCTTTCGCCTGTCCTGTTCAATTTGGCATTAGAACATGCCATTAGGGAGGTAATGCGTACCGAGAAGGGTGGATCTGGGGACAACATCCGTGCTGGGCTATGCTGATGATCTGGTACTGTTAAGCGAAGACGTTGAAACTATAAAACTAAATACGACAACGTTAATGAAAGCCGGTAAAGAACTAGGACTCGAAATAAACGTGGATAAAACAAAATATATGGTTAGCTGCAAAAATGGCGATACTACTGGTGATATCGATATAGATGGTAATATGTTTGAACAGGTAGATAAATTTAGGTATCTAGGTTCTACGATAACTAGAAAAAACGAAATTGAAGAAGAGATTAAGGTTAGACTGAAGGCGGGAAATGCTTGTTATTTTTCTGTGACAAAACTACTTAGTTCGCGCCTCTTGTCCCGGAACTTAAAAATTAGAATCTATAAAACAATTATCTTGCCTACAGTTCTTTATGGATGCGAAACTTGGCCGCTTACATTAAGGGATGAGCAGCGTCTTAAGGTTTTTGAAAATAAAGTATTGCGTAGAATATTCGGACCGAAAAAGGATGAGTTAACCAGAGAGTTCAGACGGTTACACAACGCCGAATTGCGTGAACTGTATCCGGGTAATATAATTGAGGTGTCGGCATCGAACCTTTGGGTTCGCTAAGCCTTTTATTATTATTATTTATTTAATTGTCCTTAACAATAAAATTAAAAACGAAAACTTTAATTAATTAATATCAAAATTATGATATATGATATAATATAATATATATAATAATAATAAAAGCTGAGTAATATCCTTCCCTCTCCATGAAATGCCATAATCAAAGAACCTCTTACCTGACCACTTCTTAAAAACAATGCAGTTAAAAATTTGAGATATGATTCTACTTTTTCTATTGTTCGCTGGTGCGAATGTTCCTTCTAATTAAAATTCAACAAATATATGATTCCCTCAAGAAATAAGTAACCACGTAAAAATGTATCAATCCTCAAAAATTTTGATGAAACAACTTGCGCAATGGCTTTTCTGTGCACACCTCGTCATAACCATATTTTGTCATAATATTTCCTGATTGCTGTTCTTAAGTGGCAGATAAAAAAATAAATATAATATAAGTAATAATATTAAAATTTGCATTCTGATATTAATTCACACCAGCTAAACATAAATAACACAGCTAAAGAAGCAAGAAAGAAAAAAATAGGAATCGAATAAAAATCATTGAATTATTAAGAAAAAATAAAGAAAAAAGAAAAGCAAGTTTACTATAAGCAGTTAACTTATCAAAGTATATATTTTTATGAATTTGATAAAACCAGTCTTTTAGTAATTTGTTTTTGCTATCAGGCAAGTCTAGCGTTTAAGTAAGATGTATTGTCCAAGATATGTTAAGGGCGTACCAAGTATATGTATATATAAACACGGCAAATATATATATATACCAACACAAATGTTGTAAAAATGTAAATGTTGATTATGCTAAGAAGATAAACTAAAATAACCATTGGAGAAAATGAAGTCAGGATAGAAGATTAAACTCCTCAGTAAAATTTGCGGTAAACGAGTCTTGTAGCTTATAAAAATTCTTATTTAAGTATCGATGGGAAGATAACACGAAATCTCATTATATGTAAATAGGATATTACCAAGGAGAAATTGATCTGAAAGCAGTTATCCTCGAAAGTTTTTTAGCAACCTACTTTTATAACTATATTCATAAATACTTAAAAAAATAAAAATAGATTAATTAATCGGAATTCATCAAATAAATTTTAAATGGTTCCAGACTCTCATTTATTGCTGCCTAACAGGTACAATGACCCCGAAACCAGGAGCTGTATCTTTAAAAAAACATATTCCAAATCTCACGTAATATTAAGAGATAAAATCTACCGTCGTAAAATCAAGAAAATAATTAATCTGCTCTACCATTTTAAGGAATTAGTGTATTAATTAATTCTATTTCTTCAGTTCTGACAAATCATAAACCTACTACATTCTGTCTTACAGTATCACTTAATAATATTTCATTTGGACTATATTTTGGCAAACGTCGTACACAGAATCCTCGTGAAAGGCTGAAACAAGGAACTGCTCGTAGATTTACATTTTATTTCATAAATACACTCATCATCCAATATTCAACAAAAATCTCACATGAACTAACGGATCCAGGATTTAATTTGGGGGGAGGGGAGCTTCAGCCCGAAAGTTTTTTTTTCATATACATATAACGATAACTAATTTAAAACAAAAAAGAAGAAATAAATTAACTACCTATATGAAATAGTGTTTAAGTGGTTCTTGAAATTTTATTGAATGTAATTACACGAACAATAATACTTTACGAGATAGTTTTCAATATATTTTTCTATAAAACATGGTTATATTTTCCCATTTTGGGGGGGAGGGGAGTCAGCCCGAAACACCCCCCCCCCCTCCGTATATCCGCCTGTGCTCACAGTCACTACCATTATCCAATGCTTACAATCCGAAATTCTTTATGTAATCCTTAATCCTGCTTAATATGTCAAAAATGTAAGCATAAACATTTTAATATTTTATTTGTTGCAGATTTGGCCCGAAATATTTATATTTTTATCAATTCCAAACTTCATCGCCATTAAAACACTCTATTTCATAACCTTTCATCCCTAACAATGAATGAATGTTCTCGTTACACTCCAACGTATCAGAAAAGAAGAAAGTCAAGGGACCTCCTAAATAAAAATACATTGAAGACCTACCAATGGGCAGTTGCTTGAAAAGCTATTATTATGTTTTATATTCTTTCAGCAAATTTACTTATTATATTATATTTGTCAAGCCTTGAATTTCAATGAATAAATAAAATATTCCATAATATTTAAAATGTATGACCTTCAAAAATATTGACTACTTATAAGAGAATAAAAAAGTTGAAATAATGTAAAAAAAAATTTTACATGCTTAGATGTAGATATTTTTTTAATAGTTTTCGAAAATAGATCCAGCTAAAACCGCAAGTGGTCAAAGTACGCCACTGTAGAAGAAACACACTCTTCTGTTTTCTCACACGGAAAACATGTGCTTTCATTGACGTAACGACCTTGTCGGATTACCGAAAGTTTCGGATTTATAAATGCCGGATTATCAAAGTTTTATCTTTATCTGTAACCCTTAGCTGATTAAGAGAGTTTTGATCTAAATAACTGTGTGGACCAGAAGCATTTTTATATAACTTGTAAAAATATACCGATATACTAATGAAGATAGTGATAAATAATGACTTAATAGTACTGTCAAAAATTCAAAAATGATAAGTACACAATAATATGCAAGGTATCTCAAAGACCCCCTGTATTCATATGTGGTAGCTAATAACACGTTAGATAAAGGGTTGCAATGTATTCATATATGAATAATAATAAACTATTGATAGAGGGACAACAAAGATATAATTATTAAGTAAACTAATAATGAAGGTCTTTATGTATCATCAGGTGTAGCCCGCTGCTAATGGAAAGGGGGCAGCGCTGTTTGAGCAGAGCTAATTGGAATTTATTAACAAAAGGCGTCAAGATCAGATAGAGGGCGCTTCACAGCTGGGGAAGGGGAAGGTCGATCTCATGATCACATGATCTCCCACTGATGTGAGAGGGATGCGGGAGGCCAGTCATCGCTCCTTCTATCGCTTCATCTATTGCATTCATGATGAATTAATATTTAGAATTAAAAATAGTAAAACATACAACAAAACAGCCCTAGTCCATCATAGCTTTACTAAGAGACATACTTTCAACTTAGCACAACCACAAATATTGTATAAGAAAGCACACAGTATACATAGAAAAGTAATAGAGTCCATGTTCATTATTAAACATAATAAAATAGCTACTAATTTTAAAACTGATGCGGCTAAAATAGGGAGTCATTATGCCTATCTAATAAACAAATTAGATATATAAAAATACATAAAAGAATTTAAGCTTGACCCCTTGCTCAATGTTTTATTTCAGTATCTGATTAGGCTCTCCCTAGAAGAGACTAAAATATGATTTCAAGGTAATAAATTCAATATTGAAAATAGTTAAATACATATAATGATAGCAATAATTAAATAAATAATACATTTAAAATTACTGCATTTTAGCAATAAGACAATAAAAAAAATAATATAATTGATAAGTCGTATGGAGAATAAGATGATGTGAGATACTGGTAGATTGGCAAACAAATTAAATTATTGTTGTTTGAAGTTATATTAATAAATGCTCTACTGTTTATATATAATTTTTGATAGCGATAATGTTTGTAATTTCTAGTCTAAAGATGGGATATAATTTTGATCCCGAAACGTCATGATGTAGTTGAGTGGTAATGATTTTGGGAGAATAAATAACTTTAACAAATATTCTTACTTATATACCTAGAAAATAAGTATCTCACTTAGGATTAATGAAGAATTTAGAATTAATTTAATTTATTGTTAAAGAAACGAGTTAAAATAATAGAGACTAGTTAGCCGGTGCGAATAATTCGCTGAAAATTTTGTTTAGTGAAGAAATAGCAAAACAATAAGGAAATAAGTAGATCCTATGTATTATCTGAGAGAGAAATTAATTGTTTTTCTTTAGTAGATTACAATATTCCATTTAACATAATAGACCAAAATATTTGTATAAATTGCTTTACTAGGACCTATTTTTAAACGCTGAATGGAAAGATAATAAAGGCAAAAAAGCCAAAATAAAGCCTCGGTCATGAGATTTTCTAAATTATTAAAAAATATAAAATGCGTTTAAAAAACAATAAAGTATATATCAGACAGGAAAAAAAAGGGTAGTAGAATAGTAAATACAGTATCTTTAAAGAGAAAGAAATTATTAAGTATACCAAAACTAATGGATTGTATATCTTTGTTAATAATAATCCGATTTTTTTTTTGTTTTGTAGTTTATTTCGTAATCTTTCTAATAATCAAGAATCAAGAATAGAATGCAAAATTTTTAAGTTATTCGCAATAAAGTTTCTTTTACTTCATAACTTTTTTCCCTTAAATTTCGGGAGATGTGACTATTTTTCCCATCTGAAGGTGGGGAAGATCTTTAAAATTAGTGCTGAATCATTGGATTTGATAAAGAATTGAGGAAGTTATGACGTTCCGAAAAAAAAACACCTTTTAGAAATAATTTATAAGATTCCTTATTTAAAATACTGATATATTTTTAAATATATGATATAACTAAATAGTATAGTATTTATTAAATATAAATAAAAATTAGGACATTGTCCGAGCTTGGATCCATCAGTAACCACGCGTATACTACCGAAGTATGGAAAAGCTTAACAAATACAAAACTCGAAGAATTTGTCCAAATTTCTGAAATAAAATCAGTATTGAAAAATTTAAGCAACACAAATCTTAACCACCCAATTATACACACCTAAAATTAAACAATCGTTACAGACAAACTGGGATGAAATTCGAATAAGGTGTCTTCCACCTATGTAGTTGCACTTGGTACCTAAATTTAACTAAGTAAATAAATAACCATTTTTTCTATTTAAAAAATACATCTAAAATTGTTTTAGGACATTATAAAAAAATTATATTATAAAAAATTAATAAAATAAAATTTCAGTCATTTTTTTATCAGTCATTATTTTTCTGATAATTCTAATGATTTGAAATTCAATTTTTCATTAAATTCAATATCATAATTTTGAAAAAAATATATATATTTCATACAAGATCTTTAAAGTTGAATGGTTTTATTATGCATTAAATTTATTTATTTGTATTTATTAGGTTACTGGTTATTTCGTTGTTGGCATATTTCAAATAAATGCGTTACCATTAGGTGAAAGTTGGAAATTTAGAAGAGGAAGTATTCCCATGCGAAAAGTATACACGTTATCTCAACCGACAAGATTGGCAATCTGCAATTCAATATTTATTTTAAAAGATATTCGGCAATACATTTATCTCAATAATTTATGATACTTTATCTTTGACTTCTTAATCTTAAGCGTGGCGGGAACCTAGAAAGAAGAACGCCAGTGTACCCTTAAAGGCAATTTAAAGATGGCGGACCGCCGACACCTGGCTGCATCGAGAGCCTTGACACCATCGGCGACGAAAAGGACAAAGACAAGGAAGAAGGAGCGGCCGCTAATGAAGACCTGCAACAAAGGGATAGGACAAAGAAGAGGATCTGATAAGATGGTCCCATATTCTTGTCCTTTTTGGCTCGTCGTTCTCCGCCAGCTAATTGACATATAAATCCTCTTGCGCAGATGCTATCGCGCGGTCACCAACGGTCGGCGAATTATTGCGTGCGCGGGGGTAACCTTATGCCGTGTAAACACCATCTCATGACACTCTCTCCCGGATCTACCTCTTTACAAATAGGATATTCTTAACTTCTTTCGGTTTAATCCACTTTACGCTATGTTTCTGGTTCTAAGTTTTTTGTACAAAAAATGCTATTAATACTGCGTCACTATTTTGTAGCACACTATTCTATCAGACAGATAATTCCTATCTTAACGACATGAATGTATGTTGCTAATGGCTCGCTCAATCTCCGCTAGGTTTACCCCCAGTGTTGCGGTTGAGAGCGTAGTGCAGGGAATCCTGCTTTTCCCTCCACAGTTGAAGGACAAGTCTGGCTTGGAGTTCACTTGCTTAATTGTAAATGGGTATGTATGTGTTTTTTACTTTTTTTATTTATCTTTAAGTTATTTTATTCTTGTTTATAGTATATATATATATATATATATATATATATATATATATATATATATATATATATATTATATATATATATATATATATATATATATATATATATATATATATATATATATATATAATTTTGCTGTTTAGTTTATTTTTATTTATTGTACATAGAGTGTATATATATATATATATATATATATATATATATATATATATATTATATATATATATATATATATATATATATATATATATATAATTTTACTGTTTAATTTATTGTACATAGAGTGTGAATGTGATCTCTGAACATTATTATAAATGTCCTTTCAGACAGATTGTAATATTTCTCAATAAAAAAGATAAAAAATATATAAAATCCATTTGAAGCCTAAGAAATAGTTTCATTGATTAACAATATGAGTGATAAACCATGAGACTACAATTGTCACGAGAGAGAGCCGATCAGACTATAATGTTTCACAAAACGCGTTATAAAATTGTGTAAGTATTATATTTGCGCATCCGTAAGCGATAGTAATTGATAGAATTAGATAAAACTGATATACCGGGTCGGACCTTGAAAATTTCATCAAAAATAGATTATATATGTTATGCCCTTTACATGGATGATTGGCCGATATGATTTATTGATTACTAACCGTGGTATACCATTACTGTTACTAGTACTACTGGTGGATTAGTCCGACAAGTGGGTCTTGCCAACTTAGAGTTACTTCTTGCCAACCCCTGATTAGTTACTGCGCCGTCACCTTCGCGTCCTAAGAACGTTGAGAACGAGGCATTCTGACATCCAAGCCCCAACGTGCTCGGACATCATGTCTAGAAGTACGTTATTCACTATTTCGTTAGTGTTTAATGTTAAATAACAAGAAATCAAAGTATGTAATAATAAATTATTAGTTCAGGCGATATCAAAATAAGAGCAAACTTTAACATGTTGTAAAAAGTTTTAGCAGGTTTTAGATTTTTTTGCAGTCTTCCAAATTTAATTCCTTTATAAAAACTGTCTCTGTTTTGATTTGCCTTTATTTTAAAAGTACTCTATATTAATTTCAGAGCACAAAGCTGAAGAAACATCTAAGTAATATAAAATATATACCTTATACAAAAATATATAAACATAAATTAGGCTAAGATAAACTTCCAACACAATTTGTCATTGGTTCTTATCTGTACTAGCAGCAGAGCCACTTATGAAAATTAATTGACACGGGAGTATTGTAAACATCCGAGGAGATATATTAGCAGTGACACCGCAAAGGTTATGGTATCCTCCCACTTACCTTAAGCGGAACAAGAAAGACGACGAGAGGAATCATTAAGGAGACCGCACAGAGACCTCATTATCCATTGTGCATTGTCCGATGGCTATCGAGAACAAGTGTCACCCCGAGATCCAACAAATTGGCGAGGCCCGGGTGTATGTTTCCAGTAATTGGTCGGCTCCTGGTGACTTCGCTTTGTTAGCATCATGCCCGGCAGTTTCATAATCTTCGCGTCAGTTCTGCTCACACCAGCAACAGGTTTCGCTCCCACAACCCGCCACTTCCTCTCCTATAGAGTCTATTCAAATCGGCAGGGCGCCTAGTGTCCTGCGGGGCACAAAGGGTTTAATTTGTGGCCCCAGTTGACATCAATGCCCCGCGAGGGATGCTATTTACACCGTGCAACATAAATAATGTTTCTAATGGGAACCATTGGAATACCACTTTCGGAAACACAAATTGATGTCGCAATAAACAGGTTGTCAAAGCTCTGAAGACATCATCGACTGGTTGTAATAAATTTC
This sequence comes from Nezara viridula, assembly GCA_928085145.1. NCBI lineage: Eukaryota > Metazoa > Arthropoda > Insecta > Hemiptera > Pentatomidae > Nezara > Nezara viridula. Next base: position 74,914,559 of record OV725082.1, read on the forward strand.
ACTGGTACTTAATGTGACAATTATAATTGAAAAGGTACCGTAAAATGGGATGGATAAAAACATTTTTAATCTCAAAGCTCAATAACCAGAAAAGCACATTTATACACATTATCACGGGCGGATCGACGGGGAGAAGAGGGGGGCTTTCAGGTTGAAGCCCCCCCCCCAAATGGTAAAATATAACCATATTTTATCGAAAAAAAATATTTAAAAAGTATCTCTTAAATTATTATTGTTCGTGTAATTACATTTAAAAGGGCTTTAGGAATCACTTAAACACCATTTCATACAGTTAGTTAGTTTCTTTCTTTTTTTCCAAAGTAATTATAGTTATTTTTATGAAAAAAAAGCTTTCGGGCTGAAGCCTCCCCCCCAAAATTAAATCCTGGATCCGCTAGTGCACATTATAGTTGATAATGGCTTAAAAAGTGGGTCTTAGTTGGTTCTTTCATTATCTAAAATTGGTATAAAAACGATTTTTGAAATAAGTTTTTTTTTTAATTCATAGTGTGTTTCTATCTATTCACCTGTCATGCATATGAATGTTAATACTTAACTTTATCCATAAGTTTTATCAACAGTCCAGAAAATTTAATCTTTGTCAGACGTGTATCATAATTTCCTGGACCACACTTCCAGTTTTCTAGTACTTTACGGCATCCCGCCTTTAGAGGATAAAAGAACGGAACATCCAACGGTTGTGTCAAATGTTTCAATTCTTCTGACAAAAATACCAATTGAATGTAGTTTTTCCTGCATAGATTAATAACTTCACCAGTCGAATGGGAGGAAAGATTATCCCCGATTAAACTCCGCTTTCCTGTTTGTGTTATCAAGGCAACGCTACACAGGCAACGCTATTTTACACAATCTTCGAACCATCTTGATTTTTCTCGATTATAATTAGCATGCTAGTAACCACCCTCAGTCATTGATTGCTATAAATGCAGACTTATAAACAACACAAGGCGGTAAAATGGAACCATCTCCTGCAACACTGAACATCACACAAATTGTGGATTTAGTTGCAACTTATGTATGACGTGTTTTTGTAGGGTTTTACAGATTTGCTGAGAGTAAGTTGAACATTTATCTTGTCTTAACTTTATCGACATAAGCCAAAAAATACAAAAATTTCTTTAGTTATGTCCATCACTAGTACGCTGATCTTAGCTATATATATCATATAAAATATTTTTCGGACAAACTTTACTTTTATTTAAAGGAAATTTTGAGTAGTTTATTATCAAGCAATTGTCAATTGCCTAAATTAAATGTTTCTTGTGCTGTCGCTTCCTATGAAAGAAAAAACGTGACCATCTTAGAATAATACAAAATTGGATATAACTCATTTTCCTTTCGGAATTGGACTAGGCATTACATGTAATTTTTGTTTGAAATAATGTCTAAAATCATCTCCCAGTGTTTGGCCACCAAAAACTGAACCACTCTGCATAGAATAAGACTTTTTTTTCAGCATCATTATCTAAATATAAGTATTGAATGGCTCAAAGAAGTGACAGTTTTGAAATTATTGTATGGAAAATCCATTGGGCAAAGTAAACTATATAATACTTCACTTGAATACAAAATCATAAGATCATTGTTATTAAACTGGATTTCTAGGTTATATATTATATAATGACAAAAATTCTCTTCCATGGTAATCTTTATATTACTATAAGTAGCATTTATATTATTATATATATTTATATTATTTTGTCGAACGTTATTACTTACCCATCATCAAAGACAATTTAATCTACTAGTAGTTATTTCATCTATCTTATTGTCTTACAATAGGCGTTAAAACTATTTGTCCTCAGTTTACTAATTGAATTTAGGAGCGGGGTAGCTCAGTAGGTGAGCACTACGTTCCAGAACTCAAAGAGGGTCCCAGTTTCGAATCTGGCTGATGACTAGTAATTGATCATCAACTCTGAATCGACTATGGGATGAGGAGGTCTCAGGAGGGAAAAATATGGCGATTGAGCATGGTTTCGGCCCAACCACCTCCCTGTACAATTTAGAGTATAGCCATTAAAACTGAATCAACCAATATATTTTTCATGCGAGTAAAAATAAAAACATGGAGGCAATGCCTTAAGAAGATTCTTCTAAGATACGACATATTTAATGAGCAATACACTAATGACTAACTGAACCGTAACTAGTTTATTGGAGACTCCCACGCAGGCATAAAGTGGGACCATTAACATAAATCGTTCCCACAAGCTGCAGCTCCTCGTCCTACTTGACAGAACTATAAAATGGAGACGCAAGCTGCCTCTGTTGCAACAAATTATAATATAATTAGACAACGAATCGCTGCGGGGCATCAAAAACAACCTACTTCCAACAATTAATTTTTTTTCCTCACTCTCCTCGACCGTTTACGATCCCCTGGGTCCTTGCTCATTCACAATCGCCTTTTATAGCAGGCGGTTTATTTGCTCACTGCGGCCCGGATTGATCCATTCAGTGTTCAAGAACGGATCATTCAGATTGACGACTGAATGATCCGTTCTTGATAGTGGATATAAAGTCGAGGATAAAGGTCTCACTACTAACAAAACTTTTATTATCTGATCTCTAATGGCAAATAAAATGGGTAGCTATCCATTTTGTAATCGTTATTATCTCATATTTGAAGCTGTTTTCACCTATCGTCTTTGAACAATTAGAATAATTTCCAAGTTCGAACTAAATATCCTCGGGTCAAGGTAAGAATGAATGTATGGTCAATATAGATAAATATTATTACCTGAGGTTACAAATTAAAAGTAAATAGAAATGATGAAACATAAATCATAAAAAATAAAACGAAACAATCTACACTTTGTATAATAATGAGCCTTTTATTTTACAGAATGACTTCAACTTCGACATTTTTGATTAAAGTCGTTTTAATGATATTTCTATTTGAAAAATTTATAATATCTGTACAGGCAGTGAGTAAGTTGATTCCAGAGAAAATAAATTCCTCGTTTCTTTAAAATTAAAAAAAAAGACTTAAAAATTAAAAAATGTTAAAATTGGTGTTAGTCATTCTGTCAACAGAAAGGTTCATATGATAGTACAAATCCCTTTTTCGAATGTTAGAAGCGATTTTTTTTTTAATAATGAAGTGTCAAAAGGAAGGAAAGTTTCATAGAAAAGTGACGAATTCCAATTTCGATCCTAAAATTCGAACTAAAGCTTTAATAAGAGTTATTAGTCCGTGGTACAGACCCCTTTTTGTTTTTTTATTAAATTATTAACATCCGATTAAAACTTCGCGAATAGCTTCATCACATCGTAATCTACAAATTTTATTTTTTTATGAATGTGCACGGAATTGTGGCGTTTCAAATCAGGAGGTCGGCCAACTTTGTCTACTTAATTAAGTAATAAAAACTCATGAACACACATTTGCTTTTCACGCGAATCGTAAGGTAATTTTATCACGAAATTATGAAAAAAAAATGGCCTGCAAAAATATTGGACCGTTTGGCATGAGCTCCATCCCCAACATGTCAAAATATCGAGATCATATAGGCCAAAGGATATAGTATTTTTGAAGGCCACCAATTTTATTTGTTTAGTTTTTTAGTCACTTCACCAAGTCACAAAAGTGGTTTACTCACTAAAAATAAAATAACTGCATGGTGAAGGTGTTATCCTCTTTTATACCTGATATTCGATATCGGGAGAGATACCACAATCTTGTTCCATGCAAATTTCCACCGATAGCTAAGCCTACAAATATTACAATTGGCCCTGAAAAAAAATCTATGAAAGGATAAAGAAGAAAAAAAGGGTCACATTTTAACAACAAACGACCCGAGGCGTTGGCAATGATTAGGCCTGCCGATAATGGTCCTCATTTGTCTCTAAACCCCCGATTTTGTTCCTTTTTTCCTCCTCGTTCTAGGCCATAGAGGACCGGTCTTGTGGACTTTATGATTCGCCGTCCAATATTATCTCTGTCAGGGATCGCCAAATTCATAAATACTCGATGGCCATTTCCATTTTAAATAGATCTTTAAATTTCTGAACTAACACCTTTCAATTTGGGTACCAGTTTTAGTATTTTTTATTTCTTTATAGGAATTCGTCGTATCAAATAAAAACAGACTGGTAATTAATTGGCAACCAGCTAAATTTGAAGTAAAATTATCACCTTACTGATGACTAAATACAAAAGCAAAATTTGTTTTTCCTAAAATAATAATAGTACAATAAATAAATAAACTGAAAAAAGGATTTTAAAACTTTTAATTTTCTAAATAATACCTAAGTACAAATTTTCACTTCCTGAATGTAAAAATATGACATTTGATGTCTCATTACCACTTTCGGACTCAGTTTTACAACAATGTTGACAGAAACTGTCGCAGAAGCTAAAGCTATTTTCATTTTAACTATCACGTACGCCACAAACATTACTTAACAAAAATTCCTTCAAATGTCAATAGTTAACGACCATATACGAAAACACTATAAAAGATTTCACAATAACTTACATAGACACTTATACAAAATATGGAGTCATTTAACATGCCCGAACACGCACTTAGGAGGCTCAAAAGAAGATGGATGAGGAATTTGATCGCTTAAAAATGTACTAAAATCAAGACAGGAAGGGATGCCGCTGGGCACTTCTCTTCCTCACGCCGATCAAGCCACTACCTGTACTGTTACCGAAAGCAGACACGAATTGCACACCTAGCAAACCGCTAATTGCCATTACTTATGATAGGTGTGAGGTAAATATAGAAAGTTAAATATTTTTTTATTGTCATAAGTTTAAAAAAAATTAGTGCAATTTGGTCAAATCAATGGTACGAAACGAATCAGTAATTATGAATTTATACTACGTTAGTTGTGTATGAATATTTGAAGTTAAAAAGAAATAAGAAAAATACACAGCCGAATAGAAAAACAATGACTCAAGGTTTCTACTGGGCAGGGTTGAATTATCGGAGGGAATGCAAGCGATATAAATCATTTTGCTCTATTAAATATGAAATAAGTACTACTTATATAGCTCTCATTAAACGGAGAAACTACCGGGCAATATAAACTACGGTCAGTTCCCAGTGCATTTACTGTAATTGAACCTAGGGTAATTAACAAATGCTCTAAGATACATCAACCCCTCTCTCCTAAATTACAAGCCAGAAGAAAAGAGGTAAGTAGATCATATACTAGCCGGCATCGAGATAAAAATGCTCTAGAATAGACATTAATAATCACATCGGGCCCATAACTGACCCACAAAAGGAAAAGGAAGTTATAGATCCAGAGTAGCAATTAACTCGGGTAGGGGTAATTGGAAGTCCGGTGGCGTTATGGGGCTAGAACATATGTGCTACTGACACTAGTTATGGGTGCTCATTTCTTCTTCAAGCAGGGTGATCGGGGTGCGTCGAGTGGAACGAAGTGAAGGAGGAAATAAGGAAAGGTCTAAAAGAGGGTACGATCGTATCCTTCATAACACACTGAACGGGACAGGTATGTAATTATAGTAAGGAATTGGCTATTGAAATAAAATAATTGTACTCTTTGGGAAGTGAAACGTTAACGCCAATTATAATATCGACAAATGGCGTGATACCAAAGTCAACAATGGCTTGGAACTGCCTATTACTGCAATATATAGTAAGTAATAAGGGCGAAGTGGTCGTGTGGGCTAACGCGTGTGCACAACATTGTGCGTTGCCCCACAACCTGATAACCGAAGTTATATGGAATAAAATAAGTACAAGTTCGCGCCCCGGTGCCAGTGAGATTTTTAACTCTAGCATTAATCCTCCGCCCTCACCTCCTGGCCCGAGAAAAACCTAGTATAGCCTAAAAGGCGAGGAAGGGAAGAACGAAAAAAAAATATAGTAATACAACTATATCGCCATTTCGACGCCGACAGCAATTTCGTATCGCTGAGACATATTACATTCTGTTTGTACAAAGCTTTATACAAGGTAAAAATAATTAGAAAATCTCTTAATATTTGAAAAAAATGTGTATATCTGTAGATGGTTAGGCATGTCCCCCAGCTTAAATTTCGAATCCGCAAATGCGAGGATAAATATCATAACAATAAAGCAAGATAAAATTAACCAATGGCAATCCACCTTTGCCGGGAGGATAAGGCTTTGATCAGATGTTGCTAATATTATTCGACAAATACTCATGAGGTATTGTTTGATTCTAAGCCGATTATGACAGACTGCCTTCGACTCCCCGACTAAGCCCCGATCCATCCATTAATGGTTCCTGGAGCAGAGACAATAACTCATACCCCACTCGAGCGATCGACATAATACTTCACTTCCTGGTAGGGGGGTTGGGTCTTTTGCCCATTAGTCCCGTCAGTTACTTTTTGAATAGGAAAAAGTAACTGTAATTAAAAAGTACCGGTTACATTTGAATCAATGTTGTTATTCTTCTATTACATAAACATATGTTAAGAGATTTATGGTTAGCAAAATGAACTTAAGATTATACTCCAGTTTGAATAACGAAGAGAAGGAAGCCTTTTTCTCGACTGTTAATAATATATATTTTCTGTGGGTATTGAGATAAAACAAAATAAAGAACATTATTGTTTTCATATTTACAAATATAATTAATGTATAATTATATATAACGACAATTCATTGCGAATATAATAAGTGTATTTTTGATATAGGTCAACTTTCAAATAATTAGGTTATACTCCAGTTTGAAATACGAAGAGAATTAAGGTTTTAAATTTTATCAGGAATCATGTGTTTCTATAGGATATCATGTGTTTTCTATATAAAATATGATCTGTTAACAGATGTCTATTTAATACAATAATAACAACATTGATTCAAATGTAACTGATACTTTTCTATAACAGTTACTTTTTCAAATTTAAAAAGTAACTGCCAATGTGCAAAAGACCCGAGGGTTTCTCCCTCCCAATCCAGGTCGAAGTCGTAAGGTTAAGGAAACCTATATTAACAAAGAAATGGAACAATAATAATTCGTATAAACTACTATAAACGAGATCGCTTAATATTAGATTATATAGACCCCGTAACAAAATTATTAACATCCGCTTCAAACTTCGCGAATAGCTTTATCTCGTCATTACCTACAAATATTTTATTTACGAAAACTCTCGGAATTGGGGCGTTTTCAATCTGGAGATCGGCAAGCTTTGTATATTTAATTGGGTACTAAAAACTCGTAAATATCCATTTACTGTCCACTTGGATCGTAAAATAATTTGATCACAAAATAAAGAAAAAAATGTGGCCTACAAAAATATCGGGCCTTTTGGCTATATTACCTCGTTGTTTTGAAATCTGGGGAGTGAAGGCAAACTGTATTTTTTTAGGACACGCTTCTCGGTTTTGTGTATTAAAATTATCTTACGATTCAGTTGGAAAGCAAATGAGTATTTATGGGTTTTTAGTACTTTATTAATTCGTCAAAGTTTGCCGATCTCCGGAATGAAAACGCCCCAATTCCGAGACTTTTCGTAAATAAAATGTAAGTTACGGTGACATGAAGCTATTTAAGAAGTTTTAAGCGGACGATAATAATTTGATAAAAAGGGGTCTTTGCCAAGGACTATTACACTATATTTAACATGCTAGTTTTAAGGCGATAGTCAGAAGCGCTGGACCAGAGGTTTATAGCTTAGGTTGCTAGTGGCTTCAGTGGACTATCAAACGGGCAGGTGACTGCGGCCGGCAAGGCAATCAACACGCTTTTATTACCCCACTTCGGAATGCAATAATTGATAATAAAATATTACTATTGTTAGTTAGCGAAATGGATTACCATCGGCGGGAAGATAATCACAGGTTATTAAGGTTCTCGTTAAACGACAAGAAAAATAGTAGAATACCTGAACTCTTTATTTAAATCTGACCATTATTATAATTATTATTATATAAAAGAGAAAAAAAATACAAGTATATAAATAACCAAATAATTATATTTAAAATAATTTAACAATAAAATTAATAACAATTTAACAATAAATAAAATTAAACTCAAGTATATAATATTGCTGATATTAATAGTTTTTATATTTACTAAGAATTTTTTATTCGTAGGATATTATTGAAATATCTAAAAATGTCTTAAAAAGCAGTAAAGAACTGACTGACCAATGGTTCGCCAATCGTCGGCATCGTTAGTACAATAAAAGATGAGGTTCAGATAAATGAAGACTAGAAAAAAAAATTAAGTTAGGTCTGTCATAATAGATTCCATGATGGTCACACCATTACCGAAATGAAGATTTACAGTGGGAGGAATCTACCAAACACTTCTTCCATCACTCCTTCAATAAAAATTTACAGTTTAATGAAAGTCATATACATAAAAAAAAAAAAAAAAAAAAATGAAAAATCTAAATTAATATAAACATTAAGTTTACGCTTTCGCCCGATTTTCAATGGCTTCAGAACCAGAGAAAATAACGCAGTGATCTTCACCATAGTCCGAGGAACAAGCCTGCATCGAAATTCCCTCGCTTGATTTTAAATAGTGTATAATTTATTTCAATTTACTTTCCTTTAATTTAATTTATTTTTAATTATTATATATACTTGTACATTATTATTTAGTAGTTATTACTTTATTTTCTATTTTCTGTATATATACTGTGAATGTAGTATGACCTCACCTTAACCATTGTCCATGTGACGGAACGTATATACATATTTATCCAAATGTTTTCGAATACTCCTTACCTCGACATTTCAGTCCCGCAGAGAGCTGTTCTAGGGATACAAACAAACCTATTCTAACCAGAGTATGAGGTGGGTCCGCCACGAAATAAATTTCAACCTACCCAGGACGGATTCGAAGCGACGACGCTAAAATGCTTAAACTTTAACAAGATCGGCCTCCACGAACTCAAAAATTTCAAACTAAATAATCGGACAAACATATTAATGTATTTGTACGAACAACATACTTCAATACATTTATATTTTCTCAAAAATCCTGCTCCCTTTTTCGCCACTATCACTGTCCCCTAATTATTTTAAATTATATTAGAATCACTTAAAATTATTAAAATAGCAGATAAGCTGCCATAAGAATAATACAAAAAAACAAAAGGAGAAAAAAGAAAGGGAATAAAAAAGATATTTATCTGGCCTAAAAAAAATTTGCCTATAAAAAATACAGGCCATGATCAAAATCACATAAATATTTGTTTTCATAACTTAGCAACCCAGCCCGATTATGTTTAAAAATATTACGACAAATGATAATTTATTTATTTATTAAACTATTCCAAGCTTTATATATATATATATATATATATATATATATTTTTATATATATATATTTTTATATATATATATATATATATCTTTTTTTATTTCCAATTTTATGAAACTAGGAATTAAAAAAAAATAACACATAATATATATGTACTTCATATATATAATGTACTCCATATATATATATATATATATATATATATATATATATATATATATATATATATATATATACATATATATATATATATATATATATATATATATATACATATATATATATATATATATATATATATATATATATATTTTTTTATATATATATCTTTTTTATTGCCAATTTTATGAAACTAGGAATTAAAAAAAAATAACACATAATATATATGTACTTCATATATATAATGTATTCCATATATATATATATATATATATATATATATATATATATATATATATATATATATATATATATATATATATATATAAATATATATATATATATATAATCAACCAGTATAAGATAAAATTAAAACGAACTATATGTAGCACTGTAAGAAAGGACAAAAACGTTTTTATTTTTTTTTTCCGGCAACAATAAAAGGACCATCCCTAAAGGTCTAATCAATCGACAAAAAATGGCAGCTTTCTACTAATACACCTGATACAGTTCACACCTGTAATAATAAAAGCCTCATAATAAAATTCTATAAATGGACTAAAATAAAAAATTTATGTTTCCTACCCAGGTGGGAGATCACATCTGAGATGACGTTTGTACCTGAATGCTGATAGAGAGGGTACATCTTTTTCTTAGTATGATATCTCAAAGGACATCTAATGGACTCCTTATAAAAAAAAAATGGGATAGTAGATGCAATAATCCAAATGATTTAAAAGTTTTTTCTAATTTATTTAATAATCCCATAAGATGTAGTTAATTTAATTCATTTTGATAATGTTTAATCAGACCAAATTAGTTTAAATAGATCTTGTTGGGTTATGAAGCCTATGTATATTTCTCAAGAGAAGAAAACAAACACTCTGAATGAACAGGCAAGGCTCTGTTACAAACGCCCATCAGATTTTTGTTCTTTTATTGTGAGCATTTATCTAGTTGTGTTAGTGTAATTATATGGCATTGCTCCATGGGTGCTGTGGGCGTCCGCCCACCGATACAGGAGCACCGGCGCCAAAATCTGTTTTAAAAATTTCCTGTAATTATAGTTGTCCTTCCATGCCCAAAAGGATCTGGGTCATCGTCGGAAGTCAGACATGACTACCATTTGTCTTACAGAGTCTCAGGTGGTATTTAGAAAAACGCTATTCTGGTTAAGATTGATTTTAAAAAATGAGTTGTTTCAACGATTCCTTGGTTATTTGAACCGCTTACAACCATTTGCGAGTCCAAAAGGATATGATATAATAATAATAATAATAATAATATAAAGTGTATATATTAAGTGTTGACAAATAAAATAATAATAATAATAATACTTTATTTATTCTGGGACAAGTCCCTTTATAATAATACGTAAGGACAATAATGTGGGCTAAGGAGCCTCAGAGATACATAAAAAGAAATGTTGAGTAATGGAATAGTCATATTGAAAATTATATGTTACTTTCTAACTTAAATAAGTTAACAATAAAAAATTGAAAATAAAGTAAAAATAATGAAGAACAATCTAATAATTTATATACATATTTACAGTGGTATCTATTTACAATTTTATTGGGACTGGATGGATAAGAAATGATTGAACAGGCGGGATTTAAAGGTAGGAAGGGTATTATATTGACAGATGTGGGAAGGGATGGAGTTCCATAAGGATGAGGATCGGATAATGAACGATCTGTCGAATGATATATATATGACATGAATGAATGACATGAATTTTCAAAATAATGATTTATATGAACAATATAATAATTGTTATAATAGTGAAGTACATTATATCCCCCTCCTCCTCCTCCTCTCGACATGTATCATAGCCAGGACGGGAATTTTCTGCTAATTTCGCTAGCATCGGCGAGGGGACATTAAATCACGTATAAGTTCCCTCTAATCCTTTTATCCGCGACTTATAATTGGAACATCAATTTCTCTATCGATCAACGATGTCGATAATAGGCTGTTCCGTTCGACGGCGTGTTAAAATAACGAATTTTCTATTTAGCAATTTAAATATTTGTGAATTTGATTTTGGTTGTATAGTAAATTGAGTGTTAAATCTTATTTTAATTTGATTAAGTGAAATAAAAAAATATTCAAAACATTATCCGACAAATTATATCAACATAGTTGCGTCTTATTCATGTATACATGGATCTTTTGTTGAAGTATGTTATTTTAGCCTAAATCTTGCTATCGCCTTTTTGCCCACATCCCTCAAAAAATATAACAGAATCTCCACGAAAAGTTTCATGAATAATGCTTTTTTTAAATTTATTTATTTAGAAATATTACAATCTGTCACAATTGTGGACATCAATGATTTTTTTTTTAAACTTGTTTATTGAAAATATTACAATCTGTTTCAAACGACATTTATAATAGTGTTCAGAGATCACTCGCACACTTTATGTACAATAAAAAAATAAATTACACAGAAAAATAATATATATATATATATATATATATATATATATATATATATATATATATACACAACAAATAAGTATAAAATAACCTACAAATAAATAAATAAAAAAGAACACATACATACTAATGAGAAATTAAGAAATTAAATTCGATACGCAAGGCTTAGATATTAATCTGATTTTGGAAATTGTCTTGTTTAAATAAAATCAATATATTAAAAAAACGTAGCGTTTATCTAATTTACTAAAATATGTTTCCAATTTCATTGTTGACTAAATATTATCGAAAAACTGCTTTAAATATGCACTCTAATAAGTACCCTAAAAATGCTTTATTGTGGCTGTAGTGCAGTTACTCAACCTCCGCTGGTTTTTAATACCAGTGAAGTGGTTGAGGGAGAAGCGCAGGGATCTCCTGAAGCATCGCTTTTTCCTCCACAAGTGGGAGGACAAGTCTGGTTTGGAGTTGCACTGGCTGATCGTAAATATTCTATATAGGTAATTATGTCTAAGATAATTATTTTATTTAAAAAAAAAAAAAAAAATTATTTGTTTTTTTAATAATATAAAATATTTAGAGGAACCGAAGATTTAATTTGTTTATTTAATAATTTATTTTGTTCATAGGTGTGAATGTGTTTTGTTCATTTGATTATCATTCAGCTTCAATCTATTATTTTATTTATCTTATATATATGTACCTATAAATTAATTCTCTTCATTTATTTACTTTATCTTTTTATTTCTCTTTCTCTCTCTCTCTCTCTCTCTCTCTCTCTATATATATATATATATATATATATATATTACTATATTTTTTCCAAAGTACCAATGCCCTTTATTAAAAAACAAAACAAATAAATAAATATTTTTTTTTTGTTTGACTTCCCTCATTATGATATTTTATTTTGTTCTTATTTCGCTGTATATTATTTTTTTTTACTACGTTATTTATTTGTGTTTCTGTAAATTATGTAACTATATTATAAGTTTCCTTAATTAAGACAGATTGTAATAATTATCAATAAAAAAGGTAAATATTGAAAAAAAATAATAATATTCAAAATGCTTTATTTATTTTTTTATATTGTATATTGGTACGAATATTCATTTTAATGTATTTAATTTACTTATTTTTAATTTATTTTATTTGTCATTGTATATACTTTTTGATTATTATACATCTGTTGATTTTATGTTTTCTGTATATATGGTGTGAATGTGTTCTCTGTAATTATTTTACGTGTGACAGAATGTTATGTTACTGAATAAACAAACAAAAATTTTGTTTTTAAATTGTATGAGATAATATAAATAGAATAAACTGTTAAAGAAGAATAAAGAAGGCTTAGAAGAAACAAAAAAAATTAATATATAAATCCAGTCCTTAGTTTTTATATATGAAGTCCTCTTTTTAAAAAACTTTTCATCTCATGTCCTGAATGAGGACAGGAACTGCCTATGCCTTGACTCATCCTAAAAATTTCACATTACTTTCCCTCGAGGTAAAAAAAAAAATGGTAATATGTGACACATGTGCAGATACGAAGTCCTTATAAGCCAACAAGTTGGGAAAGCCGAAAGCATTGCTCAGATAAGCAGCGTTCTTCGGTTTCCGGGGGCTGCTAACTCTAGACCTGTGTGGTCCCACGAGAGACAGCATTTTATGAGTCAATAAAAAGAAGCTTGAAATTATTAAAAGAGTAATTCAAAAAAGGAATATAAATTTTAGATAATTATGAATCATAAAAATATATTTAATATAGTCATATAATCATAATCGTATATAAAAGATATTTATCGGTATTACGAATCAATGGAAACAAAACATTAAAATCTAAGAAAAAAAAAACTAAGGTGTGTGCTTTAGACCACACGATAGAAGTGAAAACACCAAGGCAAGATTAATAATATGAAATATAAATTATAAATAATATCTCATTATAAGGAGGATGAAATGTTGAACAATTTTCTCGCTTACAGTGTGCAGATCCGATTTTTAGTTTCTGAGATATTTTAATCCATATCATCAATAAAACTCGTTATAATTTAGTTTTAGACACTATTTGTCCCCTTTCACCTTTCAAGCACGGTATCGAATTAAAATACAATTTTTAATAATAGTTCATTGCAGAGAGGATGAAATGCTGAACAATTCCTTCGCTTACAGTATGCAGAACCGATTTTTAATTTTTGAGATATTTTAATCCATATGCAAAAACACTTCAATGAGTCGACTTCAGCCGACTTTACCCGAGCGTTACACATCGAAAATCTGATATCTCGATCTAATTTACTCTCTACGAAAAAGTGTAAAACGAGCCTAAAGAAGTTTGCAAAATTAAATTTCTTGAAAAAAATTAAATGTTGATATGGTGTACTAAGTGACCAATATTTTTCATATGATGATTTAAAAAAAAATATATATATATATATATTTATATAAAATTATTTTAATAGTGGATTGATGGTTGACTGTAATGGATAATTAAAGGGAAGTTAGTTGGGGTGTTAGTAAAAAATAATAAATAAAAATAAATAAATGATATTTATTTTTATTTTTATACTCCTCCAACAAGACTAAGAAAAGAAACTTCGGTAAATATAAAAATAAATATCATTTATTTATTTTGAATTTGTTTTTGTTTTTTTTACTGAACACCACAACCAACTTCTCTTCTATAATTATTATAAATTATATTCGGAATACCAACGTTTGTTTTTCGTTTTCACTTATTTACTAAATTGAATTTGGTTTAATTTTCTTTATATGCCTCATTTCTTATTATTATATATATATATATATATATATTATATATTTCTTATTCTTATACCTTTAATTAAATAATTATTAAAGAAGAAAAACATTGCGGTTGAGCGTGATCTCGGTATAATCACCTTCCTTTACTAAGAAACAGTACCTTCCCAACATAGTACTAAACTTCATAGCTTGTTTATGGTACAGGTTTTTTTTATTCTGTGTGATTTATTTATTTTTCACTTCTGAAGAAGAAGATAACCATAAAAATGATGGTTTAATTATTGAATCTCATGAAGAATTAAGGAAGATTTGGTGTAGCGAAAAAAAATATTTTTGAGTGACATATAAAGATGTAAGGGACCGATTGTTCATAACGAGATGGAGGAATTAGACTAAATCATGTGTACAATTTACAATTGGTTAAAAATAGACAGATTTCGATGATTTTTTTATAAGAAACACTCCTAATTATTATGATATAAGCTACTGTAAATTGTATACTTTTTGAAGTATGCGCAAGTATAGTTGCCATTTCTTCATACATTTTTTACTGACTTTTCTGCGAGATGTAGTTTATTTTTCACACTTGATGGGAAAGATAAACTTCGAAATGATAGCTCAATCATAGAATTTGGTGTAGAATTAACTAATTAGAAGATATGGTGAACCAAGTAAAATATGTAAATATAATTTTGTTTGTAATTCTGAAATTAATCTTTTGTTAAAGATGATTTTTTTTTATACAAATCGCTTAAGTGACTTAGTTATGATATATATATATATATATATATATATATATATATATATATATATATATATATAAAGTATTAATGAACACTCCACCAATTGCAGTGTACCTAACTTATAGTGTAACAAGCCTTTACAGTTTTACGGAAAACGGTTCAGGACAGGTAGTGTTGCCCAAATGCGAGACTCGTCTTGGTCTTGCAAACTCAATCTTGGTCTTGGTCTTGAGCAAGAGTCTTGCAGTTACTTATAAGCTTATTACTACAGAGATATAACTGTATTTTTTTAGATAAGAGAAACCTTACTAAGCCGGAATGAAAAATTAGAGGAGTTAAATGCAAAAGTATATTGATTATACCAATTATTAACATATAGTAACTAAGATTGTCAAGTATTAGTAACTATTGTGCCTTAATTTTTATTTAAAAAATCTTATTTTTTTACCAGTCCTAGTCTTGGTCTTGCAACAATTAGGTGGCCTTGGTATTGGTCATGCAAAGTGCTAGACCAAGACCGATTTTGGGCAACACTAAATACAGGACAACAATAACTTTAAAAAAAATCTATGGGCTCCATGACAATGACAATCAAACTTATAAACTAATAAAAATTTCTAAATAAAATTTTGTGGGTTTGCAATTTCTTAAAGTTAAGGAACGTCCATACCAAACAAAACAGTAAATAACGTAATAAATAAAATAAAATATATTTTAATACAAAATGTATAATAAACTCACTTTGCACTTGTCTTGCCCTGTGTCGGGTGGGGTCTGGTTGTAGGCTTGGGTTTCAGTAACCCTTCGGCCATCCCGTCTCTTCCCCCTGAAAAGAAAATGGTCGTTATTCAAAGAAATAATATTTTTTATAAATAGTTCGTAACATACTATAAACGGTGGAAATGTTCAGCATTTCATCCTCTTTACAATGAGCTATTATTTGTAATTTATATTTCATATTATTAATCTCACCTTGTTGATGTCTTTCGCGTGGTCTAAAGTACACACTTTAGTTTTTTATTACAAAAATTCACAGCTCTGTCGAAATGTGCTCCCTCAAAAAATAAAAACCCTGTCAAAAAATACCACCATCTTTACGGCGCAACTTGCTCCATGAAACCCCCTTCTGGTGATTCTCTGTGCCAAAAATAATTAAGGACTAAAAGAGAGACCTTCTTATCTAGTCAAAGATAAAATACGAGGCCTGATCAAAAATAAATCAGCTCCGGCAGTCGGTAGGCAGGGCCGTAAATATAAGAAACCCCAAGCCCCGAATATAAAAGGCAGCTACGGGCCATATAGTACACCCCCCGTCAAGATGGCCGCCGGGAACCTGCCCTGGCATACACAGCCAGGAATATTAACCCGGGCCTTAGGCCTGTTTGTTGTCAGCTCTGGGTTCAACAAACTGCTGTTTGTTTGTACCAAGGATGGTCCCAAAGCAAACACCAGCCGTACCTCAAACGGACCCTTTCTGCCTGTCAATATTTAAGCAAATCATATACTGAGCTTGCGTTGTTTGTATCTTATAGAACTTGCAGTTTAAGCTCCCAAAACCGCAATTCAAAACATTTCTCTGGGCGCGTTTTCTTTATTCAGGAGAAACATTAGCATATCGCGTCACAAATCCTTTCCACATGGCAAAGTTCGAGAGTGAAAGTGCTTCCTACTTGATGGCACTTTCGTCAGGTGCTTCTTCGCTCGTACCGCGAAGCGTGAATTACTAGAAAGTTAAAAATGAATCTGCTGAGAAGTGTGTAACTGTGAGCGCTTGCATATCATTTATCACTTTCTGCACGCATAAAACTACTGACGAATTCACTCTTTAACACGCAAAGCCCATTCGCTAATATCATGAATGGAACAAGAAAAACATGAATGAACATCGTATGCTCTTGATTTGTTTATTGACATTAGTGACATGAAAAAAAAAAAAAAAATTCTCTAAATGTTTTTCGGAACAATATTTATATACAACATAGTAGAAGATATTTTTTTTTTTTTAATTTTATTATTTCTACTTTTAAATTTAAAAAACAGAAGAATATAAGAGTAAAAATGAGTTCCTAATATTTTATTAAGGGTGGCTACCAAACAGTTAAAGTAAAATTCCCTGACATTTCCCTATTTATCCCCTGACCAATATGTCCGGGGATATAAATATTAAAAATGTATAATTTATAACTAAATTTATTCATAATACATGAAAGGAAATTGACTATAAAATGATTTGAGTAAAAAAAAATCATTATTTTAAATAACAAATATAATGCTTTAGAGAAAGGATTTTTTAAGCTTGATTAGGATTATTTATTTTAAAAAATTAAACATTTGGTAATTTATTTTTGTAGCTTTTATTTTATCTTCATAAACTGAGAGGAGGTTAAAGTTGATGCTTGACATACAGAGCTCCGATTTTCTCTATTATAAAATAAAGTGAGCTACGGGGAATTCTAATATCAATGTAGTTTCTCAAAAGTAATTTAGTTTCTTTATTACTATAAACAGTGTAATAATTATCCATAAGAACCAACATTTCTGGTTAAGAAATGCTCTTCCACGGGTCGAACGAATGAGTGCTTGCTAAGCGGATTTTGACTAAGATGTATATATTACAAATAGTAAATAGTACTGGTCTGTTTTTCCTTTTTAAAAAAATACTGATATAAGTCCATTTTGTTTAATTTTCATTCAACAAGGATAATTTGATTTTAGTATAACGACCAGTGTGGTTATTGACAGTCAAAGCTGAATGAATATAACGACAAAGTTTGCCCCTTCAAGGTCATTATAAACGATATCCCCTGTATATTTATTTCAAATTTGTAAAAAAAATGGACGCACTAACAAATAAAAAAATTCTCTGACTTTAACAATTTTTCCCTGTTTTAAAATTAACCTTTTCTTTAAAAAAAAATTGAAAATTTTTCTCATTTTTGCAAATTTTCCAGATCGGTCGGCACCCTGTTTATTGCAGAGAAGATTGTAGAGAAAAAAAAATATTTCAAAAGAAATAAATAATGAGCCTAAACTCTGCACGGAGCTCATTGATGGGAATCGGAAACCCATTAGGCCAATAAAATAATCGATGAATCCATCTGTATAACTGTATAACAGCGTGTCCCTTTATTCATCGATTGAATCACGAATCGTTCAGCTGTTCCGTCCTGTTTTGAGGGTCGATTGATCCGCTGGATGTAACATCATTACGAGTGTGTTATTTTTCAATTTACTTTATGGATTTATATTAATTTTCTTTCTTTCTTTTTTTTTCTATATATATTTCTCCTTTGAAATTCAACAATTCTCTATGTAGTTATTCCCTTTTTTATTTTTTATAATTCGTGTTTCTTACAGCTTTCCTAAACTCAGCATAAATAGCTACCCATCAGTGTTGGATTCATAAATCCATCAATGAGATTAAGAACATACCCAATTGTTTGTTCTAAAACCACTTTCCATAAAAAGAGGAAATCTCCAGTTTTTTAAAACTTCTTCACATTGGTGAAATATTGACTAAAAAAAAAAAAAAATAAAGTCTTGTCCTCCACATCTGTTTCGTTTGTTAGATAATGCTGAGCATTAAGGAAGTACTTTGTACTAGAAGGATTAGGTAGTTTGTTATTCGAAAATTTAGCTGTAACGCACGTTATTTAAGTCTGTAGGTACAAATAGAAGGGTCTGAATAGATTTTCAGTGTGGTAGATTAATAATTTGTTTTAAATTCAAAGACGTTCTGTATGAAAGTGTACATAACTGCCCAATGCGTCGGTTAAGCTCTTGTCTACTAAGCCATGTATGTGGGGTACATGTGAGGAGTTTTTTCTAGGCGTGGAAGTTATTTTATGTTTAGATACTTCATGGTTAATTCAGCGTCTAGGTTGTTACCTGGCAAAGAACTGTTATGTTTATCTCATATTACTCAGCTTCCTCAACACGATCCTCGACATTCCTCCTGTTCTGGAGAAGTGGAATCCTTATCGACTCCATCTTCTAGGACATTGCTATCGACCTTTGGTAGGAGCAACCAGAAGTGGCCATTTAGAAGGCACTGGATAAAGGTCAAAGTAGTGGGCGAGGTCCAGTTTGCGCAAACCCTTCCGCCGTGAGAGCTGTCGGATCGTTTAGTCTCAACTGGGGTATCCGTTCCTCAGTAACTCACGCACCCTCGGGAGCGATAATCGATATAAATTATGTCGAGAAATCGACTAGTGATGTTGAAGCAGACCGTAATAATTATTAAACACGTCAAGAGCAAAATATACAACACACGAAATGTATTATATGTTTAACATCACTTATGGCCGTTCCATTTCAGTTAAGTTAATAGATAAATAAATCAGTGATTTTCAATAATTGGTTTGAACAAAGCTTTCTCCTTTAAACTTTACAATCCATTAACAAATAAATTCAATATTTATCAGATTAATATTTCTCATTTCTTGATGGTTAAAATGATACAGATTTACAATAAAAATGTATTAGATTATTTTTGGATATAATTTAATAATAATATTTAATTAACAAATAAATAGTCTCTTCGATGAATAAGTCCCATTTACCTTTATCACATGGTAGTTCCAAATTTACTTAAGCTCCGAATTTCATTTTTTGAACCTAATAGTGACACAAATCATACTGTGCATATTGTTAACAGTTATTTATATTAAATTAATATAGCATTAAATTTGATAAAATCCATTCACACTTATTTATATGTTTACCAATCTCTATCTTCCCTCCAAATTTGAGCCAAATCGAACTTTCGGTTTTAGAGGTATAATAGATTTATCAAGGAAACACTTATATATATATATATATATATATATATATATATATATATATATATATATATATATATATATATATATATATGTGTATATAAGAAAACGTAGAGAACAGAATTAAATAGAATCGACTTATTTATTATTTTTTCACTAATGCCAATCTTTTATCTAACTTTGAGCCAAATCAAACAAGCCGTTTCTGAAATATTAGGATATCTAAAACAATAGGTTTGCGCGTGCATAAGCGTAAATGCTGCGTAATTATGATGCATAAATTACAAAATCATATGAAATTGACTACCTAGTCACCAACCATACAATCCTTCAAAATTTCATAAAATTCCAATAAACGGTAGTAGATGATAGACCTGTTACATCAATTTGACTACAGACAGACAGAGAACAAACCAAATTTGACCCTTGATGTCTGAAACGTAAAACGTGAGTAGAAATTTTCGATTCTGTGCACACATTTTTTTAACCTCTCGCACGAATAAAATGCTTCCAACGATGCTAACATCGGTAGTGAGGAAGCAAAAAAAAAAAAAAGTTTTTCACCGCCATTTATTTAGTTGAATGATTCAAGCGTTGTCATTTTATAAATATTAAACTAATTATTTAGCTTTTTTTCCTGTTAGCTCTACAGACCTTATCGATCTTTGGCCGCCTGAACCATCCTTCTTCACCTATGCCTTTCTTGGGCTACTCCTTTCCAGTTTGCGGCATGAAGATCAGCAGAATCTTTGGTTATCCTGTCTATCCATCTGGTTTTTGGCCTCCCACGTGGTCTTTTTGTCTTCTACCCTGGCATTCATTATTGTGTACAGGTATCAATTTTTATATGTATACTATATAAAACATTAATTAAAATCGATTAAATTTTTTAATAAAGCAATATCCATAAAACAGCTTTGAATACCTAAAGAACAATTTTGGCTGGCTATATACCAAACCAAACAGCTGGACGGTATTGCACCGCGCTAGCGCAACCAGGGCCAATCATTAACGCTACCATAATTAAGATTGTGTCACGCCTCAAAGATTTACCGACGTCACTTGACCCGAATCTGGCCCTCAGCAGCCGTTCTCTAAAATAACATTTCCCAATCAATCTATAAATGAGTAGGAAATAAATAACCTATAGTGAATGCACCCAGAAAAAATTAAATGATGTTTGTAAGCTAATTATAATAGTACAAAACAGAAACGACTTTATCGTAGGACAAAGACTCTTGATAATTACAACTGTGTTAAAAAAAATAAATATTACTTACGGCCAGGAGGCCTATTAAAATAAATAAATAAAAGATAAAAATATGTTACTAAATAGTTATCAAATTATATCTTTAAAAAACTAATGAAGATTGGTGAAAAAAAGTGAATGCTAAAAACAATAGTAAAAAAAAACAAATATGTGATATCTTCTATTTTAAAAATCTTTGAATAAATACCCACAATCGTACTGTAAAAATATATAACAGAAGTATAGTGACTTGAATTCAAAAACTTAAATCCAGGAATAATCTAACGAGTGTCTCTCTTATGGATTACCAAAAACGAATGCCATACATGTCAATAAAATAAATAAATAAAGTAATATCATACTAAAAGAAATTCTGCTAATAAATGTGAATATGTGAAACAAATACTAACGTTCCTTGAAATGTGATACGAATAAAAACGTTTGCCCATATCTAAGAAAAAAGTCTGGTTGAATCATATATGATTATCTAGCCTACGATTGGTTTGAGAAAACGAATTGAAATAAATCGAAAGTGATAAGAATGGACAATGGACTTGGATTGGAGGAGATTCTAAGCATAGAGAGGGTGATGTTTTGTAGACATCTAGAGATATCAAAACGGAATATCTCTACGAAATATTTTTTAGGGAAGGATAGGAAGAATCCCCCTCACTAGAAAGTAATAATACATAAAATGACAATCGTACATGAACAACCTCAGTACTCAAACCACGCCCTGAAGATGACCCACATGTTTGGGCTGAAACGTTGGCAAAAATAAAAAAATAAAATAAAAATTTTTTTTTTTAAAAGACTGCGTCCTGAATATTGATCACTCATCATAAAATGACTAGTTTCGTCAAGTTGTGGACAAAGAATTAAAAAAAAAGGTGCGAAAATTTCTTTTTTTTTATAGATCACGGGACGCAATGAAAAACTTCGTTTGAGAACTTTAAATTGAGATTTATTTTCCATATCCAACTATCATTTGGCTGGACTAATTTGATGACTTCGATGCCGTCAATTTTAAAACCCAAGGTGAATTTTAATTTAGGAACACATGTTGTACATCATATCAAAATTTCAGACGTCAGTTTTTTCATTAAATAAGGATTTAAATTTTCTTATACAAAGAAACGGCTTTCAACCGTCTGACACGGAACTTTGGGTTCAGATGAGGTTCATCTAGAATTTTAAATGGTTATTAGCTGTAAGTTTTTTCGTTAAAGGAAAATGGTCGGTAGCTTCTCGTCCATATGCTATCCAAACGATTCATAGTAACAACAATACAACTTGAATCTCCATCTCAGATACAGTTTGGTATACCAGAGCAATAGCTAAGAGGCACTAATAGAGGAATTAGAGAGCATAGACTAGCCTAGAGCTAGGGAGGTCCTCGTTAGGAAGAGTGACGCCACAACTTCTCCAAGCAATCGCTCAACTGTAGCAGTGTAGTATCGCCCTAGCACTCCAGCAACTAGCTAATCAAAGGGCTGCTAGCAGAGCCCTTAGCTTCCATCTATCATCTGTTTACTGTGCATACCATCGTCATCGCTAAACTATTACATTAGGAATAATAAATAAAAACAAAATAATAAATTATTATCCCAAAACGAGAGTTAAGAACGTTCACTCATTAACAACAAACTTCAAAAAAACCCTTTATCATAACCAAACCGATACCGCAGTAAGTAGTTAGAGAAAGAAGAAGTACACGGACTTACATATAAAAATTCTCTATTCAAGGTGATTCATATGAGCCTTTCAATTGACAGAATGACTAACTCCAATTTCAACATTTTCACTATTAATTTTAGGGATATTTCTAGCGAGGAAAGTTATACTTTTATTCACATTTATATATTTCAACACTGCAATCACCTACTATGGAATCAACTTACTCAATGTTTGTACAGATATTATAAATTTTCTAATTAGAAATATCACTAAAATCACTTTACTCAAAAATGTTGAAATTGGAGTTAGTCATCCTGTCCACTGAAAGATTCATATAATCCATATGGGTCATTTCAGAATTTCGGTCATATTTATGTCACTGCTCAATTGTGTTGTTAAATTGCAACTGATGAGTAGTTAAAATATTTTTTACTTTCCTACCTATACTAGGTAAGGAAAGTATTGGGCCAAATTTCCGATATGCGGTTTTCAACGGATCTATACGTTTCATGGCCCCCTGAACAAAACTATATAAAAATCGTTCATTTCGGACAACTATTCACGAAGCTATTCAGCTATTCACGGACAACTATTCAGCTATTCAACTTCCAATGTAAGATTACGGGTTCATATCCTGGTGTCAGAAAGGAGTGAATGAGAAAAAAAATAACTAAGTGAAAGTGAGAAAATCTGTTGCCTATATCACACAAGCTTCACTATTTCCTCTACTTTTAACAGAAATCATTGTTTGACAAAATTAGGCTATGACAAAAAGTTTTTGATCAGCAATATTACAGAGTATTGAAATTTTTACACTGATCTACCTTAAGCCGGTTTAAATTGCTTTAGTTTATCAAATAAATCGTTCTCAAATTTTTTTTTTAATCAGTTTTTAAGAAAATAAATCTGATTATTATTTTTTTTGTTTATTGACGGACACATGTAAAGATGTAAAACTTTTTTCTGAAACAGGTAGAAAAGCCGTGTGAGTGGACACACCAGATTTTTTTTCGTGGTATACACTTTTAAAAGACCACTTCCCATTCATTGCTTAGTAAAAGTTGTAGTTATATTAGCTAATAAAAAATGAGTGAAATGCTGATGCCTCACTCCTAAGTGTTGTTACAACCAAGAGCTGCTAAAAAATATAAGCTGTATATAGTGAAATATTTTATAATGTTACTGTCTATGTCTCAATCTAGGAATATTGAGAAATGATATGTACATTTTAAAACATATTGATTAATTCGTATCAACTGACAGAACCATTTTATGAGAATTATTGGTGTTGATGCTCAGTCTATAAAATAAATTTAAAGGTTACGCGATACTAAGCGAAAAGGAAAATTCTGTTCTGCTTTTAGTCCAGAGGCAACAAGTTCATTTCCTCTGTTTCATAACTAAACTAGATCTCTTTCCACTTTATTATACAGAATAATTATTTAATTAAAAATATTATTTAAGTGGAGAATTTTTTTATTTAATCAAAATTGCGTATGTATGGTTATGTTTGTGATCATGTATACTCACATTAGTAACTTCCTAAAATAACTATAAGAAGTCGTAAAAATTTAATAAAAACCTTGATTTTTGTTTAATTGACTGCAGATCAAGGTTGAACTTAGTTTAAACGATATAAGTTTTCTCGCTTTTTATGCAATAATGAAGTTCAGCGGGGTTGGCGAGAGGGGAGTAAGTAAAACATCGCGGCCTATGAGGAAAGGACTGTTTTTGCTGGCACGATCCGGAAGGAAACCATGAATAACCGCGCCTAGACAAACCTAAAGCCAGCCAGGATATGGGACATGTGGCCTGGACAACATTGTTGGGCTGAAACAACATCGAGGCAGGCGTAAAGGTTATTGGTCCACCAATCAGAGAGCGCCTACCATTCCGACTCAGCTAATTACAGTGCCAGTAACAACGGCTTCTGTCCTTTGAAGACAGTTATTAAAAAACCATCTTCTCGTTCCTCAATCTTCTACGTCCGTGTGGATATGGCCTTGACAATTAGAGATTTCCAGCCAGTAATCGATGATCAATGAGTTGCCATGTATTTGTTGTTGGAGAACCGTTCACTAACGGTAAGCATGATCACTTGATACTTAATAATAATTTTATTAATTCTTCATGAATAAATCAATGAATAAATTATTGAAGTAATAATGTTTATAGTAAGTTTTTTATTTTATTATTTTTCCGAGTATTAATACAGTCTGCCACACCGAAGGACAGTTTCTAGTAATCAATTCTTTATTTGTTCCAGGTCCCATTTAACTATTACAGGTAATAATAGCTAGATGTTAAAGAGTCTTTTCTTAGAATCAAGCCACAAGCCGTTCCAGGAATTAATTTTTCCTTTCTTTTTTGTTATGACTGGGCTTCAGTCCGAAACTTTATATATATATGATGGTGATCACCTTAGAAGAAAAGTAAAGAAATTAACTAGCTATAAGAAATTATGTTTAAGTGATTCTTAAGATTCTTTGAAATGTAATTAACGAACAGTAATACTTTTTGAGATCATTTTTTGATATTTGTTGGTAAGTTATAAATACATTTTACCATTTTTAGGAGGGGGTGGGCTTCAGCCCGAAAGCCCTCAACCGCCCATGAAACAAGTAGATCCCAAGATGCAGAGCAGGACAACCGGTGCTACATAGGCTTAGGGACTTAAAGAAAAATTAGTACGAACTATAATAAATAGAATTATCAAATAATAAAAACTAAGCAAATGGAATTACAGAAATTATAATGAAGTAGGTTTTACGTATACACACACAAAAAAAAATACATTATAATATTAATAAAAAAAGTAATTGAAATAATTAAAAGGAAATAATTTTATTTTTTAATCTTCAAATATCCTTCCGCATCCTTCATGAAAATGAATATATACAGACAATCTGGAGATCGGCAAACATTGTCTATTTAATTAGGTTCTAAAAACTCATAAATGCCCATTTTTTTTCCACTTGAATCGTAAGATATCATCACAAAATAGAAAAAAAAGGTGACCTACGAAAATATTGGTCCTTTTGGCGTGATCTCCTTCTCCTCCCCCCTAAATGCCAAAAATAATGATGTTATTAGGCCAACTGGCCCAATATTTTTGTAGGCCAAATTTTTTTTTTTCTATTTTGTGATGAAATCTTACGATTCAATTAAAAACAAATGGGTATTTCCGAATTTTTAGAACCTCATTAAATAGACAAAGTTTACTGATCTCCAGAATGAAAACGCCGCAATTCCGAGAATTTTCGCAAATAAATTATTTGTAGGTTACGATGAGATTAAGCTATTTACGAAGTTTCAGACGGATGTTAATAATTTTAAGAAACGGAGTTTGTACCATGGACTACCAGTCTTGATTTGTGAAAAATTTCATTTTGTAAAAATACTTTTGGTATCGATTTTTTAAATCCGCTACCTTAAGGTGGTAGCGAATATAATCAGAAGTGTAAAAAACAATTTAATTCTAAATGAAATCAGCAATGGAGCAGAAGGGAGGTAATTACTCTAAAACAACAATGTACTCGCAGTAATATCCTCGAGAGCGATCTCCCCTACTCCTCCTAAGAGGAACAGAATATTCATTTAATTTGAGCTAGATGGCCAAGACGGACATCCGATAACCGGTTATGTTAAAAGATTTCCGCCAGAAACATACGCCACTGTCATCAGGAGTTACAACCTCCCACAACACCTTATCGCATACTGCACCCCGAAGAGTTTGTGTACCAGCGTCATCATACCTTCCGCATACCTCCGCGTCCCAGCACCTGTCAGCCGGCGCGGGGGTGGTCAAGCAGATGTTGCCTGATAGCGAAGGAGATGGAAGTGGAAAGGTTATGTTACAGCCTGGCATAGGGTCTGCGTGTAGTTGAGATTTAGTACAGCGTATGCAATGGGCATGTGCTCAATGCTAAACAAGAGTATATTCATGTTTCACAGGTGTTTGAAGTGTCCAATCGGCTTAGTGACAAAATTTGCTGCTGCCTGTTGGGTGAAGTATATATACATGTATATATATTTAAACTATGATCAGTGGAATATCATATTTCAGCTCTATTAGCCCGAGAGCCGGTGAGAAAAAAACCGACATCATTTGATGAAAACTTTGAAAGAATTTCTTTAAATATTTATAACATTTATATTAAAAAAATGAGAGTCTGCCATTCGGATCTTACTACCTGAAACAATGGCGGCTGATGTCATGAATATTAGACCAGTAACTTGAGGATAGAAACCGAAAATTCATTGCTAAAATTATTGGAAAAGATTTTATTAAGTCTGAACCCATATATACAAGTTAAAAAAAAAAAAAAAGTTGCCACATTTGTCGCAATGAATTTTCCTTTCCTATCCTCATGTTACTGGCCTAATATTCTTCAAATCAGCCATTATTTTTATAAGTAGCAAGATCGGACTGGCAGACTCTTATTTTTTAATATAAATGTTATAAATATTCAAAAAAATGCTTTTAAAGTTTTCATTAAATAATGTCGATTTTTCTCACGGGCTTTCGGACGATATGCAAAAATCTACACCATGGAAGTTAATCCCATGTAACTGTAAAATCGGTTATAACAAGACTGAACAAAAAAATGAATATTGGAATTATTGATGTTCCTTTTTCTACTTTTTCTATTATTTTCTCTACAAGATTTTTTTGTAGATAAAACTCGGAGGGATCTCTGTGGTAAACATTACTAAATCCCAGCCCAATGTTACCAAGCAAACCAAGAGGCAGAAAGAAAGAATGCAGATTTATTGGGCCGTGTGCGTGTACAGCAATATCACTCCCTAAAGATCTTGACATATTAATCCATAGCTTGCCTCCGCTAACTTCGGGGTATCAGATTATCGGGGCTTGTATCTCGGGCCTACCGATATTAACAGCAACGCCTCCGATTTCTTATAATTCAAACTTTTACATAAGATTCATCTAAAAAAAATTATTATTTCCGCTAAGATTGTGTACATCCTGAAAAGAATCTGCTAACTTTCGTTCGAACAATCGCGAACTTGTAACAGCAAAAGCACAGACCCATTTTCATCAAATTATTAACTCTCGTTTAAAAATCCGTGAATGTCTTCATTCCATCATAGACTCCAGCTTCATTCATCTTATCGTAACCTACAACTTTTTATTTACAAACATTTTCAGAATTTGGGCGTTTTTTGCCTGGAGTTTGCTAAATTTTGTCTATACCATTTTCTTTCCACTTGAATGGTAAAATAATTTGAACACAAAATTAAAAAATAAAAGGTCTACAAAAATTTTGGCCCGTTTTGTGGAACGTTTCTACCCAACATGTTCCAATTTTTGTATGCCTTTTTTAATATTATTTTTTATTTCGTGATTAAATAATCTTAGAATTAAAATGGGTTTTCCATTGTTTTTAATAACTTATTAAATTAATCAATAAAAGTTGTAGCAGATAAAAAGTTTTAGGTACAATAAAATAAAGCCACTCACTGCCTTTTAAACAATTTTTAATAATTAGATAAAAGTGGGTTCTGTACAAAGATCTGAGAATTAGGATGAAAATAATAGGAAATACTTTTCATTTTATATAGAAATCTTTCTGTTTCCACACTGGCATAACCAGAAGAGACTATGCCCCGAATCCCACCGAAAGAAGTATAGGAGGACTCGAAGTATACACCTTGTGGTCGGGACAGGACGGTAGACCTCCGGCAGGACGATATATCCTGCAGGATTTAAATTCGGCGAAAACAAGATGATACCGGAGCGTGGTGTTGTCCACCGCCTACAGCAACCTCTTCCCGATGGTCATTAATATGTCCTTGATCCGAGGCTCGACATCTTCATACATCGCCCTTACCGGAAAGTCCACGTCCTGAGGAATAGAGCAGGATGTTACCTACACACACTATTTGGACACCTGTTTATCAGGACTATTACTTAGAAAGATTATTTATTTATTATATAGTTGGCATGGGTCACTTTTAATTAGGATTTAAACAACAAAACGTTATGAGCTTCCTATATTCGTTATACCATTGAATCAGAGTTAACGTTTCGGGCCACGGTTCCCCATCTTCAGAACTATATATTATATTTTACTGAAACAAAAAAAAATACAAATAATAACAAACCTCGTTCAAAATGATATGAAAACTAACAGTACAGCACTGACAAACCATTCCAAAACATAGCAACGGCCAACGTGCCTTCGAAGGATTAAAAATATTTGATAACGATAAAATAGAAAAAAAAGGTATTCCGAGCAAGATCAGTATAGGTTCCTCGCCATATTCACCGACATTTTCTATTTGGTAGAACAAAAGCATTTTATCATGAGGAGGATAAATAAAAAGTATTTGCAGTCTACATTTTTTTTTTCAATTTTTCGATGTTTCGATCCAAGAATGACCGTCACCATAAAAATAAAAACTTAATCAGTAAGATAAGATAAAGACAAAAGTACATAAATAAATCAAGATGAAAAGATAAATAATACAAATAAGTTAATAATAATATAGACATAAAAATACACTGAAAGAAAAAAATAGTAGTGCAAATAAAATACTATTTGTATTTCTCCCTTTTTGTTTTTCACCAAGTGAACTATTGTACTAATTTAACTGTTTATATTACTATTATTATATGTGTACTATTAGTATTTTAATCTGGTTAGTTATCATCCTCATTCTTAATTTTAAAATATTTTTTTTCCACTTTGGTTTTTTCACCTACACAAATTTTTGTTATGATAAATAATTTAATTAAGATTAAATTATTTTTTAAAAAACGTATTGATAAACGGTGAATGGTCATCAAATTTCAAATCCTTATTGAAAGAAAAAAAAACAAATATAAAAATAAATTAAATTTAAATTACTTTCTGAAAAGCATATATGAGAAAAAATCTACAATAATGATAAAAAATATAGTAAAGATTCGAAAGTTCGAGAAAAGTACCAAAAGATGGACTAAAACAGGGTTATTTTATTTTATTAGGGTCATATTCTTTCGCCATTCGAAAACCGCATAGAAAATACTTATTAAAGCTCCATCAACGAAGGTGAGAACTTCAAAAGATCAGCAGGGCAGTAACTCCACAACATTGTATCTCCATAAGGACTTAGCATATAGATTTCCAATTCCTGGATATGAGTCCATTCCTATGCCGCACGATCGCATTTTGATCTAATAAGTAAGTGCTGTACTTCTGAGCTTGGGATCAACATGACGAAGCATCTCACTGTGTGAAAGGATATCCACTAAATAGAATACCACTATGTCCATATAATATTTTTTTTTAAATATAGAAACTATAATCACAAACCAGAAACGATTGTTAAAGCATAACGGATCGAACGTGTGAGAGATTTTGACTAATAAATAAATAAAAAAAAACCTTGCTCAGTGTGTGGTAGAGGGCTATCAGATCCAGACGGGGGGCGACAAAGCCAAGCAGGGAGATCTACGATAATCTGTCACGTGGAGGCCATCAAGAAAATATTTTAACTAACTCTCCAACAGGCTCATCGATGGTAATATATATTCTTATATACATATTATTTTATATATTTAATAATTATATATAGGTAATATATTTGCACACGCAGAGAAGTTTAGGTATATAGGGTCTATGATAACTAGAAAAAACGGAATCGAAGAGGAGATTAAGGTTGGGCTGAAGGAGAAAAACGCTTGTTATTTTTCTGTGATAAAAATTACATAGCTCGCGCCTCCTGTCTCGCAAAACTTAAAAACTAGAATATATGAAACCATTATCTTACCTACAGTTTTTTAAGGATGTGATACGTTTATACTTATTTTCGAAAATTCTCAGAAT
This sequence comes from Nezara viridula, assembly GCA_928085145.1. Lineage (NCBI taxonomy): Eukaryota > Metazoa > Arthropoda > Insecta > Hemiptera > Pentatomidae > Nezara > Nezara viridula. The sequence continues at coordinate 74,945,463 of OV725082.1, forward strand.
TAGAGCGTTTTCAATCTGGAGATCGTCAAACTTGTATATTCAATTAGGTACTAAAAACTCGTAAATACCAATATGCTTTTCGCTTGAATCGTAAGATAATTTGAGCGCAAACTCGAGAAAAACGACGGCCTTCAAAAATATTGATCTATTGGCGAGACCCACACCACCAAAATGTCAAAATAACATTGAGGTTGGTACATGTCAAACTACCCAATCTTTTTTCTCGAGTTCGTGGTCAAATTATCTTACGATTCAAGCGGAAAGTAAATGAGTATTTACGAGGTTTTAGTAACTAATTGAATATACAAAGTTTGACGATCTCCAGATTGAAAACGCCCTAATTCCGAGAATTTTCGAAAATAAAATACTAGTAGGTTACGATGAGATGAAGCTATTGACGAAGTTCCAGGCGGATGTTAATAATTTTATAAAAATTGGTCTGTAATACGGACTACAACAAAATTTCATCCGTGAAAAATAAATGTTAAAGCTTTTCAATATTTTTGTATTATTTACATTAATATTTCTGACCATTTTTATTATTCTAGGATTTGAAATAAACAATAAAAAATCATACTATAAGGGCTGTTGTGCTCAGTAAATTTAGTATTAATTAATTTTAATAGGTTGTATCTAAATAAAACTTACGAGAACAAACACAAGTTAAAATTTACACGAACAACTTTCATATCCAATTATTTAAAAAAAATTTATCTGAGCGAGATTTATAGGTCTGTTTTAAAAAGTTTATAAGTTATTTAACTTGAACGAAGTAGTAAAAATTAAATTAACATGAATCATACCGAAGAAATCATGGGATTAAGGAGATGGACGTCTTAATTTCATCACAATTTTACAAGTATTGAATATATAAGAATTTTAATTCAAGATGAAAGCACCATTAAAACATATATATAGACGTGAATGAAGAAGTGAAAAGACAACAGAATCCTCATTGAGTATCTGTGACATCTGGTGACGTCAGTTGAGCTCGGGTCTAAAATATATGGAGAAGCACAGATGCTTGGGGTCATGGGAACTTTGGAAGAAATTTTAATTTCCGTTCTTATCTCTTAGGGGTCCTCCGTGGGAAGGGGGAAAAAAATTTGGCTTTTTGATCCATCATTCGTGATTGTCACTGTTGTGAGTGTCAATGTTCGTGTCGCTTACGTACAAACAAAATGAAAAATAAAAACTATTATTATCATTAAAAAAAAATATCAAGAATAAAAACACCATGATAAAAACTTCCACGAGATTAATATCAATATTTTGATTTTTCGTAAAATTTGTTTTCAGTAAATCGAAGAAATATCCCTACCCTATAGTTGTGACCCAATCCAAGAAAAATAAAGCAATTTTTTTTGTAAAGAATGATTGTTGTAAGATTGAAAGTAGATCTTGAAGGAATCTAACTATCATTCGACTGGATTAATTTGATGACTTTGATGCCGTCAGTCTTCAAAACGCAACCGAGTACATCGTCAGTCAAGGTGAATACTCTTTTAGGAACACATTCTTTACATCATATCAAAATTTCAGCCGTCAATTCTACCATTAGATAAAACGTCAAATTTTGTCCCTTTAATTTAAATTTTAGCATTCAACCAAAACTGAGTATTCAGATGAGATTTATCTAGAATTTAAAATGGTTATTAACTGTAAGTCCTTCATTCAATTAAATGAAATGGTCGGCAGCTCCAATTCAATTGTAAGAATTCTCATTTTGCTCACTCCACTTGGCCAAGAAACCATTTTCTTTCTAAAGTGTAACTAACACCTTTCAATATTTTCGCAGTTCATTCATAAGTAACTTTGCTCATTAGTGTAAGGTCATTTATGTAAGAATCATAGTTTGTGCCACTGATTTTTTTTTATTTCAAAATAATTAAAAATGTAAATATTAAACTCAAAATGTAAATAATGAGCTTCCTTGTTGACTTATAGGTCCCTGTTTTTTCTAGATTGAAGAACGATGCCCTCTATTGACAACTGTATGAATTCCCAAAGTTCCCAAAAGAAAATCTTAAAATGCCTATTATTATTGTTTCTATTTGTGTTTCATAGCTTTCTATTAACAGTAAGTTGAGCATTTATGTTATTTTATCTTTATCGTTATCTTTATAGTTAAATAAAGATTTAAGAATTTTTCAGAGGTATGTCTATTACTGGTACCGACCCTCTGGCCATTACTAGAACAATTGAATTTCGGGGTGTCCATCACTAATGCAAAAATATGTTTTCGTTTTTTTAAATGGAGATTATGTCGGTATAAATGAATATATTTTTTTAATTTTAAAGTGTTAAATAAAAAAAGGAGACCCTAGAGATTCTAAATGTCCAACGCAGAAGTTTATAACTATAATAATTACGGCGGCATAAGCCGAAAATGACCAAACTTTCCTTAGCTGTGTCCATCATTGGTGGGCTTACCCTACTATTTATAATAATTACAACATGGCAAAAGTATTTCGCTTGTTGGAGGTTCGGCCTTGCCAAGATAAATACAAGAGACGCTGAAAGCGTAAAGCTGGCAATTTATTGAATCCCATGGCCTTTGAGATGATGGGGCTAGGTCGGGTAGGTCCATTAACTCCCAACCTCGCCCCACGCTAGGAGCCAAAAGTTCAAATCCGGAACAGACCGCTCGGGATTTCCATTTGCAAATGCTCGGCGTCCTCCAAACTGCCCTCATTACAGATATCGGAGCTACCATCTTGCCCTCTCTCGCTTATCCAAGGCAAATCAGCGATGTATGGCTACTACGATATATGTTACTGTTCCAAATGTCTCATTAAAATTTTAAATTCAGACATATTTATATGTTCCATGTCCGTGTTAACAATCGTTCGATATAATGGGCATGTATCAGGGCCTAATGCAAAGGTTGCAGTTGTTTCGCCAAGCCTCAAATAAGTATTCATTATTTGACATCATTGTGTCTTTAATAGGAGAAACGATATTCCAAAGATGTTTGAAAACGTCCACACCACTGGGGGATTCATAGGAGAACATCTCTTATCTTAAAATCTTATCTTAAAATTGTAGTTTTTGAACTAAGCTTCATATTTGTATCTTAAACAAAACAAGATTTGTCACATAATGAAACAAGTCGTCATTTTATATTTTGGAACTAATCATCCATAAATGCTAATAAGAAAGAAAGAATCGTATTTAACTGGATTCCTTGCTTGAAATAATGACATGAACAGACTTCTGGAGATACTACCCAATAGCAGCATTCTGCCTAAATACTTCGGTAAGAAGGTCACGAGGCCATCTTCTTTTCAGATCCCTAGGATGATTATCAGGAATGGAGGAAGAATCAATGCGGGATTCAAGTGGATTTGGATGCGACTGGAGTTTATCATGAAAGGAAAGGAATCTAGCTCGTGCCAAACTTATGAAACATTAAAGTCATTATGGATGGTTGTATTTGTGACAAAATATAAAAGATCAAGGGTCTTGAATTTTAAGGATTGGATATGATACATAATCATTTTTGAAATATAAATATTGATTCTCTAACACATAGGCGCATCAAAAAATATGTTATTTTCCTCTTTAAATTAATTAATGGAAATATCAATTATTTTAGCCTCATTAGTAAAATTGATTTTCTAGTTCCTTTAGAAAATCAATTCTCGTTCGTCATCCTCTAGTTTCTAGTTCGTCATCCTCAGGTTTTTCCCCAAAAATTTCCACTCAACCAATTATGACATCCATTCACCCATAGATCGGATTCAGCGAAATGCTAAATTATTTGCATCCCATATAAATTTCTTTGACGATTTGTGGCCTTGGTATGAGAAGGTTCTAACTAAAAAGTGGAGTTTACTGAATAATAAGGGAATCGCCATCGATAGTCGATATAAATATCGACATTTTCTTCTACTACACACTACATTCTATATGAAATAGGCAAGATCAGTATATATTTTTTTCTAACAATCAGATTCATATATAATTCTTAGCGCTTTCCAAAAACGATAGTAGATGATATCGAAGTAGAAACTATCGATGGTACGATATCGAATATCGGAAGGAAACTATCGACTATCGATCCCTAGTCCTTGGCAAAGATGGACAAATGCTACTCTGAATACCGAGAACTAAGGGATTTATCCAAATTGAATCACTATTGGGAATTTGGATCAGTTAATCGTTTGACATCAACAGAAGTAGTAATTAAATTCTTTGGTACTCCAAAAAGGTCTGTATTTGAATAAAATACTTGGTACTCAGAACTCAGAGTAGCATTTGCCCACCTCTGGTCCTAAGTAATGGATATGCTCAACAGGGATAAGTGGAATAATATTGAGTAATACTGTAGAACAAGAAGTCATAGGTTAACGAACTATATTCCTTTAAATTTTGGGTAAATGGGCGACTGTCGTGAATAATGAAGAGAAGAATAGTTGGGGTGATCATTCAAATAAGAAGGAAAAAATAAATTATAGCCTTCATCAGGGCTAAGAAAAGAACCAGATAACAAAGTATGAGGAACATGAGTAACGTAGATAAAAAAATTAAAGTAAAATGAAGTTGGTAGAATAATGACAATGGTAAGAACTAAGAGATAAATAATAATAACCGTCACAAAGGGTGGAATGATGAAGTAAACATAATCAAAAGAGTTGACATAAGTATTAAAATGGGAATCTTAGAATAAAATGTTTTTTATTTATTTTTTATTTTTTATGATGATATTTACAACTGTATTACAAGTAAAAATACATTCAGTAAATGTGAACAAAGGAATAAAATAGCATGAAATCACATGTTGAGAAACTACCCATTGGTAGCACTCTAAAAATGTATTTACAAAAGAAGATCTCGAGGCCATCTTCTTTTCAGACGCCTCTGAGGGTTGTCAGGATCGAAGTAGGAAGCAAGGTTAGAAACGAGAGGAATTGGATGGTTCTGCAGTTTGTTTTGGAAGGATAGTATCTGAATTGGGCCAGGTCAGAAACATAAGGAACATTAAGGTCGTTATGGATGTTTGTTTGTGACAAAGTAAGGAGCAGTGAGGATTTACGAAGGATTTGGATTGTAAGGATTGAATACGAGAGGAATTCGATGGCTTAGTGGAGCCCAGAGCTCAACTCCGTAAGACTAGAATAATAATAACCGTCACAAAGGGTGGAATGATGAAGTAAACATAATCAAAAGAGTTGACATAAGTATTAAAATGGGAATCTTAGAATAAAATGTAAAATAGGAAAAAGGAATATGAAGTTATACAAGGTTAGATAGAGAATTGACATATTTTAAAGTCTATCAAAATGTACATACAACGTATAATATAATAAAGAGTTAAAACAGAGAAAGGGAATGAAAGGAAGGAGGAAAAAAACTGAGAAGGCTGAAATAAGAAAGAGAAAAACGAAAAAAATCTATATTTCTTTAAATTTAAATTTTTAATATAACCTGGTCTACCTACCCTGAACTGGCTCTACCCTATATTACCTCCTTACTTTCCAAGACTAGTTTTTCTTTAGTTTTTTTTTGGTCCTTAGTTATGGCGAAATGTGATATTATTCAATAAAGTTTGGAGAATTTTCGTGTATATGTACAAATATTTAGGGTACGTGGCCACGTTAAACTTACAGTTACAGTTATAATATGCTAGGAATCCAGAGCAAAGGGTAGAGCAGTTTGCCGGGCTGTAACTATTAGCCTGAGCTGTCCCACGTGATGCGGTAGCCGGGTCAGCTCTTCAGCTTAACCCTCAGGGCCACTTTTATCAAATGATACATCACGAGTGTGCAGTTTATAACGGGACCCCAAAACGTCCAGTAACTCCGAGGAACAGTTACATCTGACCCAATAATAACAACACCGTAATAACATAATATAATTTTACAAAAAAAAAAGACGTTGTCATCATGTATATTACATTTATTTTTCACTTTTGCGCGACCGGGTTCGGTAGTTTTTCTAAAAAAAAAGTTCGTATAAAAAAAACAAAAAAAAAAGAACGGATGCGCAAAAATGAAAAATGAATGGAATATACAGGAGGAAAACGTATTTTTTTGTAAAATTAAATTTCAATCCTGTAATATCAAGCCACAATTTAAGAACATGATATAATAATTTATTAAATCGTTAGACTTAAAAGTAATGATTAATTTCACTTAAAATAAGTAATATTTGATTTTCAAGGGTATATAATTATTTAAATATAAACTTATTATTATGAGTTGACATTCCCAAAAAGTCAATTAAAGTAAAGCGTCATAAGTTTAATGGATGGCTTTATACAGAAAACATTTGAGTAGAACACTGAGCTTAAAACATATTGTTTCCAAACGTTTTATCTGCAGAACAAATTGAATTCACATTAAGCCTAACGAACTTGGGCTATTTTTTTTTTAGTATTGATAGTAAAAACATCTACCTTAATTACCTATACATCGTCATAATTAATATTGATGTTATTTCTATATTTCTTATTAAAACAATTCAGAAACTTTTAAAAATTTATTTCATTCCATTCAATTCATCGATGACATCCACATATTTCTTGTTCATCCAGAATGCTTTTTTTCTTTTTTTTAATTCCAGCAATTATTCATATAAAACTACGCCATCCATATAGTTAAAATCACTAAGTAATAAAAAATAATTAATTTATTTTTTATAAACATTATTCTTTCAATTATTTCCCAAACCAAACTTAATTTATGAGAATTTTGTTTTATAAAATAAATTCAGAACTTGTTAATTATAATATATTTGTATCATTTAAATAATATACAACATATTTTTAAATTGATTGGTTACATGAATGGCATTGTAGGTTCATATCATTAATTAATAATTAATTCGTATAAAATAATTGATAGATACAAAGTGTTCATAAATACAAAAAAAAAAAAAAAAAAATAGAGATCGGGAAACTTTGTCTAATTAATTAGGTATTAAAAACCATGAACACCCATTTGCTTTCCACTTGAATCATAAGATAATTTTATCACAAACTCCAGAATAAAGTTAGTCTACGATAATATAGAGACGTTTTGGCCCAATATTGGTGTTGCCTCAACCTCCAATATGTCAAAATAAGAAGGTTATATAGTCCAAACGGGCCAACATTTTTTTAGGCCACCTTTATTCTCGCTTTTGTGATAAAATTATCTTACGATTTGAGTGGAAATCAAATGGGCATTTATGGCATTTTAATAATTAATTAAATAAATTAACTTTATGAGAAAACGTTTCATTTACAAGAAATTTCGTAGATTAAATTTTGAAAGTTACTATAAAAAGAAGTGATTCGCTAAAGTTTTAGGAATTTTAAAAATGGGTCTGTTCGGAGGACTTATATGTCTCCTAATTCCGGAAGCAATGCAGCAGACAATATATTCCATGTTGTGTTAGTATTATTTTGATGTAAATGTGTGCTATCGTAACTCGATGAGTTAGTCATACAATAACGATTTAGGAGTATGTCATCTAGTTAGGAACATTTTTAAAGTACCCTTGTTGCAACAAGCACAAGTACTCAAGAGAACCGGCAAACATTAAGTACCAATTAGAATACGTTACCCGAAGCCAAATTACAGGGTACGCGGTGCCTTCAATGGACAAACCGGACACCATTGTGCCGACCAAGTATTCGAAACCAGTTATGGATAAACACCTAATAACATCTACTTAACGGGCTCAATGAGCTCTATTAGGTCTGGTTAAGGTTTGTTTATAATGCTACAGGTAACAATGCCGAGCGTGGGTGGAAGGGCTTATGGTTATCGTCTCGCATGAGTCTAGGTCCAAGGAAGAAAGCGTTACGCTGCCTTGCAGGAAGGATATCTCCCGATGGTTTCTGGAAGTTCTGGAAATGGTAGAAAACTGGATATCGGGATTCCAACGCGGACAACTTTCTCCGGGTGTGGTATTGCAGCGTGGTTCCGATAATGGTGGAAATGATTGGACACAGCAGGGAAGAAAGGAATAGGAAAGATGCTCTAAGATACCGAAGAAATCATATACTTTTATAGTAGAGGCATAACAATTCAAATTATTATTGTACAAATAGGCATTTTAAATGTGACATTGTGATATTTCTCAAAAAAGAATTGAAAAAAAAGTAAATAAAAGAATAATAAATCAGTGGGAGAAACAAACTGAAAAATAAGGGCAACAAAAGGTCTGGTCCAGATTCTCTCTTGGAACATATAAAATTTATACGAGGAAGGCAACAGAAGCCATTACATATTTATTTGAGAGGGGGAGGGGCAGTCTTTCTCAACAACTTTGTAGCCACAGGATAGGGGCAGGGCATTCGCAGAACAAACATTTGTACAAAAAGAGGTTCACCGTTTCCACGACGTCGAGCAAACATTCAGTCAGGACGTTAAGAGTATTCTATCTTATTCTTGAGTTTGTGACTGAAGGAGTAGGCTATATTAAAAAGCCAAACAAGGAACAGACTTCCATTCGAGAAAAACAGTCTCTCATAAAAACCAACTGTACGTTCTCAATTGTATGCTTTTACCGTTAGGTAGTCAAAATATTTTTACTTAATTGTATACTGCAACATTAAGACATATTCCTCTGTATGACAAAAGTTTTACGGTATTTAGTTTAAAACTAATTAATTCTCAATAAATAAATTTTTTTTTTCGTAACAGAAACGTGCCAATATTTCACTAAGTTATCCTTATAATTAGTCGTAATTAGTTCGATCCGATATGAATGATGTAAGCTAGGAATGTTTTAAAAAAAAAGCAGGGCACTGGCTACAATATGAACCACTCACTACAGAGCGGCGAAGCATTGAGGTCAATACGTGCTCAAGATGTCAGCGTAGAGATAGCGTCAATACGTGTTAGGTTCCTCGGGTCGGATAGCTGCGAAACGAAATTTAATTGAATAACCAGAACTGTCTGCCAGGTATTATTGTAATTATATAACTTCAATCAAAATTAACAAATATTGGATTATTGCCGAGTTATGTTGCTTGAGTTGTTAAATAATATATCTCGTAACTTGTAATTTCGAATTATGTGGAACTAAATAATCTTCTGAGTATTTTATAAAATCCTCGTAAGTTAATTTTCTATTTCATTCAATTTGTCTCGTATTCTTACTTATTAATTTTAACTTTCGAGAGTCGGGACAAGAACCCCTGTCCAACAAGAGTTCTTGTCCCAACTTACACCCATATGTTTGGTTCGAAACGACGGTTACCCTTATAAAAATTCTTGACTTTAAATCCTGACGATTCGCTGTTTGGTGTATGCAAGGCTGCCAGGCTAGAAATGAGTCTGATGAAAGTCACGAACTGTTTTATAAGATACATCTTCGGGATCCCCAGGCGTTCACATGTTTCATTCTGGTACACCGAGTTGAAGTGGCTTTATCCTACTTCCCGACGACAATTCCTCCTTGGTGTTTTCGTTTTCGATATCCTCAGAACCAAAAACCCTCCCTACATCCTGGAACTCCTTACTCTACGCTCTTCTATCCACTCTCTTGATACTAGGTCTCAATCTATAGATTTATGTATCCTCTCTCATAAAACTACTTATTTCAGCAAATCCTTCCTCATCTGTATACTCTCTGCCTAACACCATACGTCAAACCTCGTCCACAAATTGATTTAAACAACTCCTGTTCCACCACTTACTCCACATTCAATCTTCCGCTAACATGTAAAATTAATTGTATCTGTATACTGTTTAATTTCAATCTACTGCACAATTATAATAACAATAAGCAGTTAATTACTTTGTATTTTTTATTATCTTAAGCCAGACTAATACCCATAAATTTGTAACACTGTTATTATTCTTAGGGGACTGTAGTCCCAGAATACAATTATTTTTTTATTCATTCATATTCAGCCATTATATTAAAAAAATCAAAATAGAATATGACATACCAACGGCTAATGGATGACAATGTATGACGATTCAATTGTGAAAAATACAGATACATAAAAAAATTATTATATATTTCTAAATTACTCAAATTTTTAAAATTGTACAATACTGATTTCTACTGGCCCTTAATTGGAATTCCATAATTGAAAAAACATGAGAAACTCAATGTATTTCTTTAATTAGAAAAATATACTGAACTATTTAATCGGAATTCCTGCCCCTGACATGGTTTCGCTCAGACAAAGTTTCTCTCCGAAAACCTCATCGACTGTTGGAACAAAAGCTTCCGACAACAAAAACCGGTGGCCTGTCAACTAGAAGAGAAAAAAAAAACGAAAACAAACAACCCAACATCTGTAATTGAAAAAAGTTCAAACAAAACAAAACTAAAAAGTGGAAAAGTTTGTCGAAGCATGAAAAAACAGAAGGTAGAAAAAAAGTCGGGACAGCTTTGAACATTAAGCGCTAATTGATCGGGTAGCTGTGGAGGTGACGAGCTGCCTGTAGTCCTAGGTAGGGGACGACCCACAAACCGGGAGGGAACTGGGCCGGATCGAACCATTGGTTCACGGCATTCCCTGCAGAAATATGGAAGGGATCGGGAATAGAGAGTGTGGAAATGAAATAGCAGAAATTTCTATCCGAATTCTACAGAGGTGTGACAGACAAAACTTTCACCTAGTTTTACACAGTATCATGGAACATACAGACCGAACCGTATCGTTATATAGAGATTCAACACCGTTAGAGATCGACAAGCGATCTGTATATATAGTCGTTAGTTGAAGGCCATACAATAACCTCCCATCGCTCAGAACCCTAAAGTCTAAACTTGATATATAAAATTTTGTATTATTTTTACAGAAAAAGGAAAAATGTATGCTTCGTAATTGGCACAATACTTAACATTTAGAACAAAACAAAGATCTCTTTCTGATGATATCAGCGATTGAATTCAATTTCTTATAATAGTATCCTCATTCCTTCTGTTTACAAGCGTAAGGGAATTTGATCACCTATCACATATTTTTCTCTCTCTCCTTCCGTCTCTACGATTAATCCAAAAAAAAAAAAAAAAAAAAAAAAACGAGGGGAGAGCTAACTTGAGAGATATGTTTCTTTATTAAAACAAATTAAATAAAATTTTACAACATGTACAAACCCATACTTGTCCATAGTAAAGACCACTTATTACCAAATTCTTAACATGTGGCTAAAATATCTAGAATAGCATCATGTCATAATATTCTACAACTTTTTTATTTACGAACATTTTTCGAAATTGAGGCGTTTTCAATCTGGATATCGGCGAATTTTTCCATTTAATTATATGTTAAAAACTCATGAACTCCCAAATGCTTTCTCCTTGAATCTTCAGATAATTTATTCGCAAACTGGAGAATAATGGTGGCCTACAAAAATATCGGACCGTGTGACCTAGAACCCTAACATATCAAAATAACAAGGTTACATAGGCCAAACGGCTTAATATATTGTAGGCCACCTTTTATTTCGATTTTGTGATGAAATTATCTTATGATTCAAGTGGAAAGCAAATGGGTATTTATGAATTCCTAGAACCTAATTAATTAATTCTACTACACAGAAAATGTCTCATTTTTTGCTAGATAAGAAATTTGTACTTGCTCCAATAAAAATCTATAATATACATCGGCACTAATACAAACCTTAAAGATGACTGTGTCTTGACTATTTATCACTTTGACTATTTATCACTAATATAAATCTTAAAAATGACTGTAGATTCTGATAAGATGAAGGCATTCACGTAATTTTAGGTGGACGTTAATAATTTGATAAAAAGCGGGCATTACCCCGGACTATCATACATTCATACAATATAGAATGATTAGAAAATAAACTTTATTCTGGGACAAAGTTCTCTTAGAATAACAATAATGAACAAATACAATATAGAATAGAATACAGAAAATAAACTTTATTCTGGTACAAAGTCCCCTTAGAATAATAATAATGAAAAATAAAAAACTAACTCAATGAAGATTCTAACAATACATGCAATTATTTAAATAATACTATGTAAATAACTAAAAAATAAAATAAAATCTTCTCAAGAATAGTTATAGTTGCAATGAAAAAAAAACACAACAAAAAAACATTACATATATTGAAAGAAAAAGCAAAACCTCCAGAAAAGAAAAATATCAAAAGTAAATAAAGAAACCATATTGACTTTTTATATTAAAATATAAAAAATATATACACAGCTTAAAGATATATTAATGAAAGCAGATGAGCAATGGGTGCTTGTCCAATCAAAAAAAGAAATTGTCCAACCCATGAAGAGTCTATAGTCTAAGGTCTTTCAATATTTTGCAAAAAAGAACGTATTTTCCTGGTCAACGTATTTTTTCTAACAGTTTCTTTTCCCTTTGTACAGTTGACAATAGAAATAAAAACTGTTATAGTACACTTGGAAAGTAAAAAGCATAGGAATGACAAATAATTCCTTCCCCGACCAATATCTTTCACCAACTAGATCCAGACCGGAGAGTGAAACTGCGGTTCCCCGGCGGTAATGAGTTCCGAGGAGGCAATAAACATGACAACACCCCAATGCAATCGATACCCACCAATCGGAATTGACAAACCGTGAAAGTATCGATAGTACCTTATACCGCCCTCCATGTAAACCGATACCGATGTTGCAAACGGATGCAGCGCGGGCTAAGCTAAGACCTACGGCTGCTGCTCGGCTGACCCGATGTGTGAGGTTAGGCTCCCGAAGTTGCGTACATCACGTCGGAGTAACGCATGAATTTCTGAAGCATTCGCAACACATCGCCTCCGCAAAACCACAATACTTTTTTTTGCATTAAATAGGATTTCCACTACAAGCAATGTGGATGACAGAATATATAAATCTGAACTCAATCTTGATAACTTCACAAAAATCTATGGCTTTAAGCAGTTACATTAACACGTTGAAGGATGGGTAGGGAGGAATGTTTCATCATTTCAAGTGAAAAACGAGATGAGTAATAGAAGGTAAAATTCCCTAGAAATCCTGAGTATAAAGCAGCAGCCGTCCCGAGCTTTTACAAAGGCGTAACCAGTGTTGCCCAAATTCAAGACCAAGACTGGCGAACTTGGTTTTGGTCTTGGTCATGCGCAAGAGTCTCGCAACAGTCTTGCAGTTACGTATTACCTTATTACTATAGAGATATTTCTGTATTTTTTTTAGATAGGGGAAACTTAACTGAGCCCAAACGAAAAATTAGAGGAGTTAAATGCAAAAGTATATTGCTTATACCAAATCTTTATATATAATAACTAAAATTGTCAAGTATTAGTGACTATTTTGACATACGTTTTTTTTTTACCAATTTGGTCTTGCAGCAGTTAGTCGGCGGTCTTGGTCTTGGCACTTTGCAAGATCAAGACCGATTTTGGGCAACAATAGGCGTAACCATAGACGCCGACAACTAGGGGCTTGAGTTCCCCCAATGCTGCTGTAGGATTGATATAGCCAATAAATTGATATAGCAAGAACTTCATGAACATCGATAGTGTAAATTACAGAACTGTATCTACTACTAGCAGTATAGTGGAATTTGTTGAACGGTGTCCTATTTTGATTAAATATACTCACCTAAACTGTAATGGTCTATTAAAATTCATAATAATAGATAATAGATATTAATAATCTATTAAAATAATTTACTGTTTTAGTTTAAAATATTTTGTGTGACTCATTAGTTTTTTGTCACCAGGAGGGGTTTACAATTACTCAACACCAGTCTGAGATAGTAATTTTTAATATAGGCATATTATCATATGTTGCATATGGACACACAGGATATAATCCAAACAATATCCCCATTCTCCGTGATCTTATAGTTTGGCCCTCCAATAATTTTCATTAGCCGGAGCTCATCAGCGTAACTAAGGAAAAACTTTTATTTTTTAAATTCATGTGTGGATATATTTAATTATACAACAGGGAGGGAGGAAGAACTTCCCAAACTATTTACGTCACTGATTTTAGGCTACCATAGCTTAGCTTAAACAGAATCGCTTATTGAACATTTGCATTCGAACGTTGAATTTGAATTGTGGAAAATGATAGACTTCATGTGGACTCCAATACGGCCAAACAAGTGGGTGTACTAAATAAGAGAAAATACAGGTAAAGCACGGATGCGTTACAATTTTCGGTGACACTTACGTTACAATTTTGACGTAAACTACCATTTAACTCTTTAGGACAATAATCATTTTAGTATATTACAAAAAAAAAATTGAATATAGTATAGAGAATGCTGCTTATTTAATATTCCCAATGGCAGTTCACCCAATGACCATGGCATTCCTAACGTCACAAAGATGACCTTACATCATTTCGGAAATTCTCACGGTAACCTTTCAGTTCGAATCCACTAACAATAAAACAATATCACCTCTCACCAAACTATGAATGTATAGTAATTTTTAATAATCTCCTATCCTTTTACCCTTAAAAAATACCAATTAAAAAATAAGAATTAACGAGAATTAAATTAGCTATGTATTCAGCCACAACGTTATAATGGCTCCATTGATGCTTTGCTATAGTGCGCTATCGAATAATAAAGATGGAATCCTAGTGCCACTCTGAATAATATAGTTGAATAACTAGGCCATCTCTAATACCCATGGAAATAGACTAGGGTGAAAGGGAGGAAAGAAAGTGGAAACATTGCAGAAAGGGAACTGCGGATTATTGTGGCGGCCCTCTTCGAAAAATGGAAGTGACAAAAGAAACTTAATGAATAGGGATGTTTATAAACGGTTATCGCCTGTTGACGTTTCGGTCGAGTGAGAACACTTTCTAACTTAAGAAATATTCCGTTTTTAAGAGCCACTGCGCTCTGACCGTTTGGAGGACCGTGATGTTGCTTAAACAAACTGTTATTTTTGAAAATATTTAAATAACTGATGAAAATTAACCGGTTGACGAGAGAGGTAAGAACAATAGTTGGAAATAACTCCTTTGTGAAGACCTAAAAGTTAATAAAGCTGAGAAAAGATAATTGGATGGCAAAAAAAAGAAGTCAGTTGTTGAAGCGGAAAATAATCAGACCTTTGTAACTGGAATCGATGAGCACGAACGATGAGTCAGTTCTGTTACGTTAACATTTTATATAATTGAATAATTACAATAATATGGATTAACTTATTTTATAATATGATCTATATTAATGTGATAAAATAAGTTGATCAAAAGCTTATATTTAATTACTTAATCAGTAGGTTTATAATATAAGGAAGGAAAAATAATGATATAAAAAACAAAGAAGGAATACATTACTAGTAATAGTGATTCTTCACTATAATAAAGAAAAAATAAATAATTCAATTATTTGTTTTGTCATCTAACGGCCACATTCTGAGTAACAGCAATGTGATGAGGCTACTCATTACATTCAGTGACATAGATAATTTATTATATGGAAAATGAAGAAGAGCAGTAAGTCACTGAATAACGCACTGAGCTCCTATCCTTCATGTCTCGTGGTCGAATCCGGCCGCGGCAACGTAATTATTTTCATTATTTACACCAACCTTCAGGAGACCCTCCTGGGACCCATCCAGTACAATTTGGATACTCTAAAATAATTGATTACAAGGAAAAACTTAGTTATTGAGCGTGTGAATTGAAACAAAAAACCTCTCAAGTGTTGTAGTGTTTTATCATATATCGTATGTGTTTTATCGTATGAAAAATAAATCCTATTGGTCAAAATTGCAAGTATTAGTTCATAAGTTTAGAAAAAAAAATATGAAAAAAGTATACCTTAAAAAGGAATTAAAAATAGATTGTTTCTTGTGATCTTTCGGCCCGTTCTTTTTCAGTGTTGACGATATAAACAGTCTGTAGCCACGAATGGTTACAAATAACCATGCAGTAAAATCAATCATATCTAAGGATAAACGATCAATAAGAAGTAATTTAATTTTTAAAGGAAAGTTAGAAGGAAGTCGGTCAGTATCTTTTGTTCACATAGAGCGGATGCGATAAGATTATTCTGATAAGAACTCGTTCCGAGAATGAAAAAATAACTACTCACTCATTGTCACTATGCCTCAAAACCGTACACATAGGATAGGAATACGAAGAATATGATGTACACACAAATAGGCTCAAAAGTAAATAAGGAAAAAGAAACCATACTCCATTTACTACCATACAACTAACTAACTGATCTGTACCACCAGAACCAATGAAGGGTCTTGTTCAGTATATTGGGAAGTCTTTCTTGTCTACGGTTGTGCAAGGAGGTGATTTATCCGAGATCAGACTCAATCGCCAATCTTTTGCCCTTGATTAATTATTTTAATTAAGGGTACCCACTTTATAGAGGCTGGGTGTGCCCCAAGGGGTGTACCTACACAGTACTATAAGTCACAGTACTATAAGGGTCGTCCCACTGACAATGAAACAGAATACATACATTCATACATACAACTATTATATAAAAATAACGATGTTTGTTCTAAATACCCAAGTTTTTAAATTTTCATAATATTCTAACGGTATTAGTAAGAAAAAAAAATTAAATTAAAAACATGGAATTATCTGAGATTTATTTGTGTATATAAGAATGTTGTCTATTCTAGGTAATCGGCGTTGTTTATTCACGATATTGAACTGAGACTATGATAATAAACGAGATTAAATTTTATTGCTTATACTTCAAATTTGCCTTCATGGAGTCCTGGAATAATAGCAAGTAAATAAATAAAAAATGAATGTCATATAATACTGTTCACGAGAAATCAACTGTTTTAGCTGAAACAATGTTTCAAAGCCAATGAAATGCAAACATTTCAGTTCATCCTTCTAGAGTTAAAGTGTGGTTCTCCCAACTAATTATATTATTCTGGCCTCATTGTGATGTTATAATTATATGTTTAGATAATATTGGTGACGTGGTGAATTGTTTGATTTTTTACCCTTATTCATACATGATTATGACTTATTCATACAAATATCAACTAACCTAAACTTGAAATGAGAATTTCAAAACTACTTTGTTGTCGCACTATTCTGACCACTGAGCGCTGTTTCGGCAAAAACAAATGTACCAGAGGACAGGACGATGTATATAAAAATTTATCAGCTAGATGGTATTTATCTATTGATCTTCTCCGACAATACATTAGGAAAATAGATATTAAGATAGCGATGACCCGGGAAATATTCAAGGTTAATTCCGCGCTATACAGCTAGCAATGCTCTAGGGACATAGCATCACGCACGATCCCAATTACCCAGGCATCTGCCCAAGGTTCGGTAATGTTCCGGCAGGCACAGAGCTCTGAGCTGAGAGACGTAGCACTTACAAGGGGAAGTTCAGGACGTGGGATCCCCAATTCCAATGAAACTTTTTTTTCTGGTGATACCAGGTCGAAAAATATTAAACGTATATCCGAAGGGAGATAACATAAATTCCGACCTAGAAGCCGAAAAAAAATATAATTTTAACATTTTTTATATTATTGTTTTCTGTATTTTCTCTGAACGAAGGTCCGTGTTATAACATACCATACCAAGATTTGATATGATTTGCTCTGTTTTATTTTTTAAATTCTTGAATGAAGTTAGTCGATTGTTCTACATATCGTGGGTGATAAATATTCAGGAGGCAGTCTTTTTTAAAAATTTTTATTTTTGCCAACGTTTCAACCCAAACATGTCGGTCATCTTCAGGGCTGAAAATGTTTTTTAAACTTACAATCAGAGATATAATAGTATACGACCGCTAATTATAAATAATAAACTATAGTGATTGATGGCACATGAATCTTAACTAATATTGTAATACACATATTAAAATTAAATATTAAAATAGTTATTACAAACTAAAAATAAAAATTAAAAAAATAATGTATATAATCCATTTATATAAATTTGTAATATTTCAAATATATATAAATATTACAAATTTATATAAATGGATTATATACATTATTTTTTTAATTTTTATTTTTAGTTTGTAATAACTATTTTAATATGTGTATTACAATATTAGTTAAGATTCATGTTCCATCAATCACTATAGTTTATTATTTATAATTAGCGGTCGTATACTATTATATCTCTGATTGTAAGTTTAAAAAACATTTTCAGCCCTAAAGATGACCCACATGTTTGGGTTGAAACGTTGGCAAAAATAAAAAAAATTAAAAAAGATTGCGTCCTGAATATTTATCACCCGTTTTATTTTTTAATGAATTCAAAGGTAAGAGAAATATATATTTTTTTATCAGTTCAAAGAACTCTGAGAAGTGCGTTAAATATTTTCCGAACTAGAATCATAAAAAAAGTTTCACTAAAATCGGTGATTTTAATACCATAACAGTTAAAGACAGTAGGAACTCTAATAGCGTTCTCTAAAAGCTTTAATCTCGCTCTTGAAAACTGACTCTACTCTTAATCATCGTAGCCATGCAGAATGAACCCGTTCCAGATCTTTCACGTTCAGGTGAAACAATATTTAAAAAAAATGACAAAGCTTTTGATAATTGAATCGCGGAGACGGGCACAAACGATATATTAAGATTCATAGAATCAACATAAAATAACAAATAAAATATACAGATATCATTTTTTTATTAAATAAATCGCCCTGAAATCATCCTCAAAATAATTTCCTTGATGTTAGACAGAAGAAGCTATAAAAAGGAATCAATAAGAGATAGAAAGAGTGAGTGGAATTAAACTGAATCCCCAAATCCTATTAACCGGCGGGGCCTCCTCTCAATGAAAAGGAAATTCAGAGATTTTCCACCTCCAGGTCTGGAAAATATTACTTTTAATATACTTTATGAAATCAAATTTTCCAGTATCAACCAATAATTCGTATTAACTTTTTAAAAATTTATTCATGATATTTACAAATGTATTAGAATATAAATAAATGTGTAAACAGGAATATAATTACATGAAAACGCTTGTTAAGAAACTATCCACTTGTAGCTATCTAATAATATGTCTACATAATGATATCACGAGCCCATCTTCTTTTCAGACGCCTCGAAGGGTTATCAGGAATGGAAGAGGAAACAAGATTAGAAACGAGAGGATTCGGATGATTATGAAGTTTATTATGAAAGGATAGGTATCTGGATTGGGCCTAATCGGAAAGATATGGACCATTAAGGTCTTTATGGATTATTTTATTTGTGACAAAATAAGGAGCATTCAGGGTTTTGGATTGCATACGAGAGGAATTTTGTGGTTTAATGAAGCCCTATAGCTCAACTCCGTGAGTCCAAATAGACCTTATTAGAATCATGTATATGAGTCTTTTGTAATTAATAGGAATTTTAAAGCGTTCTAGTAAGTGTTGAAGTAAGTGGAACATTTTCTTGTCGTTTCAGTCTTGTGTGAGAACTTCGAAAACAGACGTTCGTCCAGTGTGGAGTCCAAGATGTCTTATTTGTTGAACAGAAATATAATTTGTATTGATGAAATTGGAATATATAATTAATATTATTTAAAATAGGATGACAAGAAAATATTTATCGAAATTATAACAATAGTCATCATAATACGCATCCAAATGTCGTGCTCATGTTAAAATAAATAATATAATTTTGATTTTTTTTCTATTATAATTAAAGTTGTTACTTTTTGATTACAAAAAAACATTTTTTTTTATGGTCAGAGTTCATTCTTAGAGAAAAAATAAAAAAAAACATTTATTTTTAGTTGTTTTTTTCTAGATTGAGATTTAAGTAGTTAAGTGATTTATGTTTTTCCTTAATTAATTTAGAACGTAGAAAAATATCACATTTATTCTTCACATGATCTTATATAAATTATATATAATATAAGTTTAAAAAAATATAATAAAAATTATAAATAACTACAGTATATAGAAACTGAAATTAATAATTTAAAATGAAAGATATAGAAAGTTGAAAATATTATCAGTAATTTCTTAACCGAGTTTACTCTTACCTTTCCCAGTTATCAAAATGTTATCTTAGTCAAGAGTATTTAAATAATATAAAAGAAAGCAGTCAATAAGGGAAATGAAACAAATATTTAGGTTCGGCTCCAATATAGATTAGATATAGCTTTCAGCTTCTAGCTCCGTTACGTTCCTTTTTTCTTTTAAGGGCGATAGTATCGTGTGGATAATAATTATTTATTTATCAGAATGAGGGAATTCTAAGAGAGGAAGCGACCACCGGTGAGAACAGCGGATGGGGGCTTTTCGAGTGGAGCAAAAAGTTCACATCCTCCCCTGAGAACTTCAACACCAGCCCTGCAAGTTACCAAAATCAATGGAAGATATGGGACAGGAAATATTATATGAAGACGTTTGCAAATTTACTGCAAGCTATTTAAATATATTTAAAAAATAATAAATATTATGTTTGGCAAGTTAGTAGGGGACTGCAATCACAACATAATTCGTTTTCATATCTATTTATAATAAGTTTGTGAATCATTCTAATATTATTTGTATATTTGATGTCTTCGGGCTTTACATTAGTTTTTCATTTGTTTTCTCAGATTGAAAAAAAAAGTAATTCTATTAGTTTTATGTATTGTTGAATGATGACATTAAAATAAATCTATTTCAATCACAAGAAGAAATATATTATACATGTGAATGTAAAAAAACGCAACGAATGTTACTGCCCCCATGGCGAGGACGCGAAGTTCCTCATGCTTTGATATGACATAATTAGTGTTGCCCAAATGCAAGACCGAGACGAGTCGTGGTGTTGCAAACTCAGTCTTGGTCTTGCGAAAGAGTCTTGCAGTTACTTATTAGCTTATTACTGTAGAAATATTATGGTAATTTTTTAAATATAGGAGAAACCTAACTAAGCCCGAATGAAAAATTGGGGGAGTTAAATGCATAAATATATTGGTTATACCAATTATTAACATATAGTAACTAAGATTGCCAAGTATTAGTATCTATTTTGCCTTATTTCTTTATACAAAAAATAGATTTTTTTTACCAGTTCTGGTCTTGTTCTTGCAAAAGTTAGGCTGCCTAGGTTTTGGTCCTGCAAAGTGCAAAACCAAGACCGATTTCGGACAACACTAGACATAATCTGTATCCATTAATTTTTAACCATGGAGAATTTTACTAATATATGATGGTATTTCGAATTATAGAAACCTTTTTTTAGTTGTCTAAAATACTTTGATTGTCAAGTAGATAAATCCCCAAAATTAAAGAAAAATGTCGGAACGAATATTACTAGTTTTTCTTGCAACACTGTTCATTTGTAATATTGAGGCATAAAAGAGTTGACTAGAGGCTATAATTTTTTTTCTTCCAAAATTTGCTGTGTCACAAAAATGATGCGTTACGAACGTTACCATAATTTTACTTAATTTTGTTCAATTATGAATGATAATTGCAAATTATTTCCCATAACTTATACGTTGAAAAATAAGATTTTTTTTTGTGAAATATTAATCTATAAGAAAAAGAAAAAAGTTATTCGAGGCACACAATATTTTTTTAGTTGTAAAGGCTATAAGGACGCCATGATGGACATTAAAACTTTCGCATATTTTCTTCTGAAATTTACAGATTTTTTTTTTCTATAATCACAAATAAATCAATTCGTAAATTACATCACTAAATCGAAGTATTGCAGAAGGATTTATAATTTTTATCCATGCATCAGACGCCCTGAGATACCTAAAATTATTATTACTATTTTCTGCGACCAGAATAAAATTAAACTTCCAGGCGATACTATTTTTTAATATTTATTGGTTCGAAATAGTTAAAAACGGAATAAAATTTAATGAATAGATGTTAAATTTTCAGGAAGCAGTCATTATAAAAATTTTTATTTGTGCCGACATTTCAACCCAAACATGTGGCACATCAGGGCGTGGTTTGAGCACTGAAGGTTTTCAAGTACTCCAGTAATTGCGTTGGCACAGATACATATTTTTATAATGACTGCTTCCTGAATATTTATCACCCATGATATGTAGAACAGTCGACTAGCTTCCTTAAATAATTTAAAATTAATGAAATGATTCTGTATTTAGACTTGGATTTCTATTACTAGTTCTATCGCTTAAATACTGTTCTAATAATGGACACTCAAGTATAGCGGTTAATAGGTTATTTTGTACAATTTTAAATAATGAAAACAAATTCTGCACCGGTTTTTAGTAAAGAATGGAATAGTATCGTCTAATAAATTAAAGATATTGGAAATTATGCAAACAATTTCAAAACAAAAGTGAAAAGGAACCCTCAATGTGCTCAACACTAACTCTTGTTTTAATAAAAAATTATCTATCAAGCGGTCATTAGAGCATGAAATCAACTATAGTTCAGGTATCATCTTTCTGAGTGTGTCAGTTGAAAATCTATTTGTACTTAAAATCTCTAAAGTGCGTAAAAAATTCATTGATCGTTCATGAATTTATATAGTCTATTACTACTAAATTTACCTTAATTGCATTTCACTATTTTGAGTATAGCTTTTATTATTTCATCTTTATTATACCCAAAAAACACAAAAGAACTATGGCAGAATCGATAAAGATCTGCTAATACCCCCACTCCCTTACCCAGCGAACGTGTCAACGATATATTTATTGGTGTGTTAATGAAGACAATAGAGAAGGCTAAGTGAGCGGTATCCTACCGTATTGTGACTCAGCGCGGTGATTTATCTGCTCGCGATGGAGCTGTAACCTTTGGTCACGACGAGATAAGGGGAGAGCCAGCTATGCCCAGGTCCGACTATCGCCTCGTGTCCGCTTCTTCTATTTTCGTCCAGGCCATTAGTGTCCTCTCCGGAAGGTGGGAGGATTTATCTAGCGGCGGGTCGTGATCTATTGGAATCTGTTTAATTGCGGTTTGTATATGGCCATTTCCAAATATCTAGACAAGATGAAGGGTTGATAAGATTCTATCCTTTTGAAATACTTTTGAGAATTCCATTGCCTGTAAAGAATTGGAAATGTTAAACTTCCATAAAATACTATACATTTAGCGTTGCCCAAGACTCGTCTAAGCACTCAGTTTTGATCTTTTTCTTGCGAAAGAATCTCGCAAGTCTAGCAGTAACTAATTGCTTATTGTTATTTATTAAAAATGTTACCTCATATCTTAGAAAAACGATACAGAATAGGTATCTTTAGATGTTTTATTGAAATTAACATAGTAAAGTCCAACCAAATTAATAAAATGAACTAGACAATACATTAAATGTATTGTCAAGAAAGATAGTGATATGCCCCTGTCATGAAACGGAAGAGTTGTAGATTAAAGATAATCTATACTATATCACCAATTATTTAAATATGCTCATTAAAATACAATTGAATCAGACTAATTATCCTGACAACAGATCAGATAAATCATTATAGTACGATTTATTTGATGAACTAAAGCAATGTAAACAAGCAAGAGAACAGTTATTAAAATCAGTGTATAAAACTGAATACACGGTAGCATTGCTTCAACTGGTCCAATTAATACGATTTTATTACAGGTTATCAACCTTTTAAAAAAATGTACGCATTTAGAAAAAGTGCTATTAGTTAGTAATATAATAATATAATTTACATATTACAGTCATTTTTCAGAATGGGGAAACTAACTACATCACGAATGTAAAATCGGAAGAGTTAAATGCAAAAACAAATTGGTTCTATCAATTCTTTACATGTAATAATTATAATTGTCTAGTATTGGTAACTATTTTGCCTTAATTTTTATTAAAACGACTTTTTTTTATCTCCTTTTGACAAGTCTTGGAACAATTAGGCGGTCTTGGTCTTGGTCTTGCAAAATGCAAGACCAAGTCTAATTTTGGTCGACACTATATACATTCCCTCGACCCTGTATTAGCACAGTCATATAATTACGACCCTGTCATCGGGGCCCAAAACTAGGGTATTTGTACAACTGAATTATTTTGTTAGTATTTTTTTTTTAATTTGGAATTATTTAGATTTTTATTTTTTTGTATTAAATAAATATTAGTTAAATAGTTAAAAGATATTAGTAGTCGTTTTATTTTAACACATCTCCATTGAGTCTGAAAAGGATTTGCTGTTAATATTCATCGTATAACCCCCATTTTACGAGACCGGTAATATTTTTCTGATTGGTTGTTGACAAACACTAACCTCGGAAAAACCCACCTGATGCAGCGGTCCCACAAGGTCGTGTAGAAACTGACTCACTATTCGCCACTCCTAGATCCACTCACTCGTTTAATAACCAAGTTTTTAAATAGCCTTCCGGAAATAATATAAATGATTTATCATTACAACTTGTTAACTGAAGTTTATTATGGAAGGACAGATATCTGGATTGGGCCAAATCTGATACATAAGGAACATTAAGGTCATTATGGATGATTTTATTTGTAACAAAGTAAGGAGCATTGAGGATTTTATGAAGGATTTTGGATTGTAAAGATTGGATGCCAGAGGAATTTGAAGGTTTGGTGGAGTCCCATAGCTCAACTCCGTAAGTCCAAATAGGTCTTATTACAGTCATGCAAGTGAATCTTTTATAATTAATTGGGAGGTTAGAGCGTATTTCTAGTAAGTGTTGAAGTAGTCGGAAACGTCGAGCTGTTTCTTGTCGTTTCAGTCTGGTATGAGGATTCCAAGTTAGACGTTTGTCCAGATGGAGTCCTAGGTGAATAATAAAATAATTCCATTGTATCATCGAATCTACTTTTATGGAGTTAAATCATGACAGAAATATACACGACAGACGTAGTTCTTGCTGATTTCCTTTTCCAAGTTCTCAGAACCAAAAACCCTCCTTATATACTTCAACTTCTTAACCTACGTTTCTATATCTAAAACCAGATTTGAACCTATATATTTATATTTCCTCTCCCATGAAACCACATCATTCAACAAATCCTTCACCATTCGTGTTACCTCCTTTTGGAAACCTATACACATCGCCGTATGTCAATGCTCGTCCACAAATTCCTTCAAACAACTCCTATTCAACCACCTACTTCATATTTAATGTTCCGCAACCGCCTAACAACTTTTACTTTTGTAATTACAATTAGTCCGTAGTACAAGACCCCTTTTTATTAAATTATTAACATCCGCCTGAAAAATCACATCGTAACCTACAACTATTTTATTTACGAAAACTCTTTGAATTGTAGCGTTTTCAATCTGGAGATAAGCAAACTTTGTCTATTTAATAAGGTACAAAAATCCCGCAAATACTCATTTGCTTACCACTTGGATCGTAAGATAATTTGGACGCTTCACCTGTGTACAAATTGACATTGTGGAGGTATAGTTCACGCTAAACAGCTCAATATTTTTGAAGGCTAACTTTTTCTCGAGTTTGTCGTCAAATTATCTTACGATAGAAATGAAAAGACAATGGGTATTTACGAGTTTTTGGTACCTAATTAAATAGACAATGTTTGCCGATCTCCAGATTGAAAACAATCGGATTTCAAGAATTTTCGTAAATAAAATATTTGTAGGTTACGATGAGATGAAACTATTCACGAAGTTTTAGGAGGATGTTAATAACTTGATAAAAAGGTGCCTGTACCACGGAATAAATTGCTTATTAATAGCTAATTAACAAGTGCCTATTATTATTACAAATATATATATTATATATATATTATATATATATATTATATTATATATATATATATATAGTATCTTTTGTTTTATTTTAACATATCAGACTAATGTACATATTTTCTTTGAACTTCGTCATTTATTCTTAGGGGTCTTCAGTCCCCGAATAAAATTATTTTTCATTTATTTATCCATTTTTTCATTAAATTAGAAAATACATTTACTGAAAAAAAAAAAATGTTTTTTGTCTTCTAAAATTACCGCCCGCTAAGATAGATCACGTAATCTAATCAAACTAAAATCGATTCCGAATCCTAACAAAAACGGAAAACCGCAATGGAAGAAAGTGATAAGCGCTTAATATCCTCATTCTTCCTAACTGTACCTCTAGACCGCTACCTCCTGCTGCTAAGAGAAGAAGTCGAAGAGGAGAGGAAGAAAGGAACTGAATGCCGATAGAGGCCACAAGAAGCGATTACCCGAGGATATGAGATAATAGAGGGAAAGTGCCTGCTTCGGGAGCCCATACCGAACCTGCATTACTCGCGCTGACTGTTTTTGTCCGTCTCGTCCTCCATCCGATAGTCCGGATCACTGAAGAAGTTGAAGTTTACAAGAACTAGAGGATACAAGAAAAATAATTAAAGAGAAGAATTCGACTCGGGGATAATATAAGCAAAGATAGAGAGAAAAAATTGAAGAAGACTTGATACTCTTTTTCCTTTCTCCTTTGTCCTCCGTTAGTGACGCGGCTGAGAGAGAAGCACTGGGATCTCCTGGAGTCCTGCCTTGGCTTCCACGTCGGGGAGTAAGGCATGATTCAGAGTCCCCTGGGTGAATGTAAATATTGTACATAGGTTTGAATGTGATTTATTTACTTTAATTTCATCTAGCTTTTATCTATTTTTTTTTTTTTTTTTTTTTTTTTTTGTATATAGGCATACCAATTTACTTATTTTATTTTTTTTTTATATTTCTTTTTCTTTATTATTGATATTAATTGTATGTACATATTGTGTGAATGAATCATGTAGCCTTGATAATAATGTCCTTCAATGTGGCAGAATGTATTAATATTCAATAAAGAAAGTTTAAAAAAAAAAAAAAAAAGAAATTAAATGTAATATTGTAAAAGCATATTCAAAATTAGCCGAATATATTACGCCGTGTCAATGAAATCTTTAGGGCAAAATAAAATTATTTAAATTAAAAATATTTTATTTTTTATTTTAGTTCTCTTCCACAACTTTACTCACAGATAAAAATAAAACAAAACAATATTGTTGGTAGTTTTATTTTCCGTTTAGTTAATTTAGTTTTATTAACGTTTTGGGAATAATTTGTCCCTCCTCTTCAGCATATAATATAATTGGTGTCTAACTTAACTTAGTCAATGACGTACTCATGAATACAAATGCTGAAGAAGGGGAACGAAACACCTCCGAAACGTTTTAAAAAAAAAAACTATAAGCACTATTTATGTTTAAATGTTATCCTAACAGCAAAGGTGGGGAGGAGAAATAAAATAAAAACGAAAGGTAAAAACTAAAACAAATGAAAATATTTTATTTTTATAAATATCTCATTCTTACTTTTTTTTTTTTATGTAAGTGTTCGTCAAGTATTGAAATCTCCATAAATCTCAAATTAAGTACTCTCTTAGATGTCATGATAAAGCCAGTTCTAATATATGGCTGGGAGACCTGGGCACTAACCAGCACTCTAGAAAAAAGTATTGAAACATTTGAGAAAAAAATTCTCCGAACCGATAACCGGAGCAATCTGGAACCAGAATACTAATATATGAAGAAGAAAGACCAATAAAGAACTGCTTACAGAAACTGGTCATTCAATACCCCACGATATGAAGGGCGGGGCATCTAGCTCAAAGCCAACATGGTCTATAATGCCAACAGAAAAACATAAAAGAGTTCGCCATATTGCCTAAATGGGGGCAGATGGTGAAACTATTAAATTAAAGAAAACAAATGTAAAAAAAAAGGTTCATAAATAGAATCATCTACCTTTAGAAAAATGGATTTTATACATCATACAAAATAATTTTAAGTTTTAAGATTATAAGTATTACTACAAAATCAATTAGTTGTACTGACTTTGAATACTAAAAATTGAAAGAAAAAATGGGATGAAACGAAACGACCAATTTTATATTGCAGGGAATAATAAAAATTTCCCTTTTCAAATGTATATTAAATTTCTTATAAAGTAAAAAAAAAATTAGAAAAGTCTCTAATCTCCCATAAATACCTAATTGATAATAATCAACGATGTTCTTTTCTTTTTAAATTCCAATTTCAAAATAAACAAAAATAAGCCCTATACCATCAAAATTGTATTATTCTAAGACAACATATAAAAAGAAAAATCATGGCATTTAGCATAATAGTAATACTAAATACATCTGTTAGTAAGCAAAATAAAGTGAAGTAAAATGAAACTTCTTAAGTAATCCTAAGTAAGCGCTAGCTATATTTTTTTCTGTAAAGGAAATCTAAAGCGGAAATGGTATTTAATACTCTCTAATTTACTAACCTAGATGTGAAGAAAAAAAACTTAAACAGCCGATAGTAAGAAACCTAAACCACCTATCAGACCACAACGCATTAACTATATAAATATCATTGCATAATCAGTATTGGTTTAAAATAAAAATATTAAGCATATTCGGGTTTATTTTTCTATTTTTAAAACTTTTTTTTTACCCACATCTGTCACAAGTACTGACAATTAGTGAACCTACTGTCGGTAAAATACTAATAGTGGCTTGATCGGCGTGAGGGAAAGGAGTGCCCAGCGGCATTCCTTCTTGACTTGAATTCAATATATTTTAGGTGAGAAAACCCTCACAGCCAGCTTCTTTTCGCTCAGATTCCGAAGCGTGTTTTCGGGCATGTTAATCGTGGTCATATCCTGTATCAGTGTGTTAGTATATCCTTATAAGTTATTTTGAATTTTTTCGTTGTGTGTTCGTATAAGGACGTTAACTGTTGGCATATTTAGATCATTATGTAAAGTAATGTTTGTAACGTACAATAGCGCTGTCCTAAACGTTTTTGACTGAAAGGTTTGTAGTTTTCCTAAGTGGGTCGTTTTGGCTGTTCCGTATATTTGAGAATCCATACAGGCTTTAGTAGATGTTCAGTTTCTGTTTTAATTTTAATTTTGAACGTCTTGAAAGAAGTGAGTATAATAGTAGTAGTCTGAGGTTTAATGTTTTTAATTTTTTTATTGATATGTAGGCCCCGTGTCATTCTTCTATCTAATGTCAGTCCAAGGTATTGTATTTTATCTGTTTGCGGAATTTCAGCATTGCCCAAATAAATACGATGACATGTTTCACGTCGTAGAGTAAAAATAATGTGCTGTGATTTGTCTTGGTTGAGTCGAATTCTCCAACTTCCAAAACATAATTTTCATTATTAATTCAACAAAGAAAAAATACGTAAAAACATGACATCAAGTCAAGAAGGGATGCCGCTTGGTATTCCTTTTCCTCACGCCGATGAAGACACCATCAGTATTTTTCCCCGACAACAGACTCGCTAATTGTCAGTACTTCTGAAAAATTTGGGTAAAAAAAATCGATTAATTAATATCAAAATCGATATCATTTTACATAAATTAAGTCTTCGATAACATAATAGAAAACTCTTACATCGATAAGTTACGATCAATCGAAAGTACAATTTGAAATGGAGTATGGTGAATCAGTTTGGAAAAGACTTAATTTGTCATAAAAATAGTTGAATTTGATTTGGAAAAAGGTGAATACGATTTGGAAATGCGTATGGAAAATATTATGTTTATTCAATAAATAACTTTAAAATTATAAATAATTAATTTCCTGAGCGTAAACCCACACCTGCCACTAGCAACGAAAAAAATGCCTTGTCAAACCATCAGTACTCTCCATCAGTCTTACCTATTTATAACATCATACTAAATATTTTATTTTTGGAGATGTTTCTGAACATTTCATCGCATAAGTAATAAATTTTCTTAAGGTTAAACATGGCTACGTTGAACAGGAAATACTGTTTAAAACGAGATAAAACATTCATATTTACAAGACCATAATGCGGCGATTATAGACTTAAGATTGTGCACTGTGAGACGATGCATTCTGGAGGAAACAGATACGAACATTTTACAGCCCTCTTAGTTTGCAAAAACAACCAATATACAAACAACTGCATCATTCCTAAAATTAGAAGACAGGATTTTGCAAGAACTTCTATTCTAGAAGCATTTATTATTTCTATTATATTATATTTCAAAAATCATTATTACTCTTTCTTCACTTGTGATTTATTTATTATTTTAGCCTGAATTAAGATGAAGTGGGGTAAGTGCAAACAGGATTATTTTTTTTTTCACTTTTAAACTGTTACTGTGAGGTAACTATTAGATAAGTTGGAAATACAACTTAGTATACATTATTTAGAGTTCTATGGTTACAATATCCTGCAATTAGAATATTTTTTATCATTTTCTGTAACTTAAAAAAAAAATTAAAAATTTTCATGTCCACTGATTTCACTTAATCAATAAATTCGGGACAAGAGCAACCTCACTCTTGGATCCTTCATATAAGGCAATATATATTATATACTGTCATTTGACAGTGGGCAAGTGTGTTATAGCTTGTTTTTAACTGACTTCCATTATTTTTTTTATCTTAAACCGTTAGGGCGATACGTTTTGGTGAGTCAACGCGGTGGGGTGATCGTGTGATCGGAAAAATGTGTAAAATTAAAAAATCTGGTTTTTGTGTGATTTCTTTATTATATTTAGCTTTTTCAAGAGAATTTTCTAAAATAACGAACAAAGTGCAAGTTAAAAGATTATTAAATGAAATCATTAAAATAATAAACATTATGACACAAAAACCATATTGAAGAAATTGAACTTATGTTCTCAGTTATTAAATAATATAAAAACTGTTTACACTAACTGCACCCAAAAAATAATCATTTTTAGGACAGAAAACAGTCGTGGCCATACTTGCCCCATGGTTGCACTTACCCCGCTTTACTAAAAATATTTTTTGTTATTATTTATTAATTTCTGATTTATTAGGATTATTTCTCCTTTCCCTTAACTGTTGAACATAACGGTAAACCCTGTATATACAAAATAATAACATGTTGATACATTGAAACATATATAAAATAATATAAAACAATTAAATATGTAATTAGAATAAAGTAAGAATTTTTTTCCTAATGATGTACAACGATGAAAGAGCATGAAAATTCAGTACTTTAACCAAGTCTTTCCGATTAACTTTTAAAAATCTAGATTGCTTAGCAAACAAAGATTTTATTTAATAATACATTTTAAATTTATTTTTAATTGAGAAGGAACTGAAGTTATTTTATTTATTATTTTTCAAAGAAAATGTTAAATAAAAAATCCTTATAGTTACCTTAACTGCATGTCAAATCAAGCTTAAACTTCTGTTTTTATTTTTATTTCCAAACTTACCTGAAACGGAAAAATAAATATATATTAAAAGATTATTAAATGAAATTAAAATAATAAACATTATGACACAAAAACCATATTGAAGAAATTGAACTTATGGTGTCAGTTGTTAAATAACATAAAAACTGTTTACACTAACTGCACCCAAGACATGATATATATGAATAAATCTTACCTAATATAAGAATAATATAATAATATTAGAACAGTCAGCAATTGGTACAGTAAAAGAGAATTCCGTTGGATACGAGGAAGACTGAAACACATCATCGACATTGGAACATTGCCAACTCAATTCTCGATTCCAGTCTGGTCGATAGCACTTGAGAACTAGAACATTTGCCAAAAAGGGCTCTAGGATAGTCAAAAAGGCCCTTCAATAGAACTTGATTGTCGAACCGATATAAAATTTTAAGCAATAGACTGGTTCAACAGATACATTTAAAGAAGATACGAAAACATAAGAAAAACAATAGGCTACAGATAATATAGTAGGCAGGAAAAAACGGTAATAATCGTTTGTAATTTAACATAGGGTCTTACTCAAAGCAGCGCCGAATCACCAAATATGATTTGAAGAACGATCTTTCAAAAGATAATTATAGAACATCTCATTTTTTAAAAAAACATTATTCAGACACAAATGGAGACAAATTACTCTTTAAAAAACAAAAGTCATCCGAATACTAAGGTGAATGGCTCAGAAGAAAAAGATATAGCTATGGCATCTTATAAACAATATCTATATCTTGAGCACCAAAATATTTTATCAAAAGAACAAGAAATTGCAAGAAACATAACGAACTAGTCCGTGGTACAGATTATCTTTTTCATCAAATTATTAACATCCGCCTGAAACTTCACGAATAGATTCATCTCATCGTAACCTACAACTATTTCATTTACGAAAACTCTTAGAAATTGGGGCGTTTTCAATCTGGAAATCGGCGAACATTGTCCATTTAATTAGGTCTTAACAACTATAAAATACCCACTCGCTTTCCACTTGGATCGTAAGATAATTTGATAAAAAAATCAATAATAAATGTGGTATACAAAAATATTGGGCCGTTAGACCTGTACAACCTCGTTGTTTGACATGATGAGGGTGAAGGTCTCGATTTTGTGCTCAAATTATCTTACGATTTCAGTTGAAAGCAAATGAGTATTTACGAGGTTTTAGTACCTAATTAAATTGAAAAAGTTTGCCAATCTCCTGATTGGAAACGCCTCAATCTCAAGAATCGTCGTAAATAAAATAGTTGTAGGCTACAATGAGATAAAGCTATTTACGAAGTTTCAGGCGGATGTTAATAATTTGATAAGAAAAGATCTGTACCACGGACTCAACAGATTGAGGTAATTTAAAACAATCATTCTATTTACGAAATATACTATGCGTAGTCCATTTTCAGTAACCTAAGCCATCTGGTCCCTTTCCAAAAGACATGAGAAGAATGATGTTTCGAGGAATGGAGCAGTAAGCAGGAACGTGACTGAAATAAATGACATTCCAGTAACGAAGAACGGGAAGATCTACAATCATTGTAATGAAATTTTGATAAACAAGTTGCCCCCCTGCATTCAGCAAGCGTATGAACTATATCAAGCCGTGCAGCAAACTATCATAAAATCAATTGAGACTGAATAGACTATAATTTTTCTGAGGAGTAATTATAATCAGGCCTCGTGCTCTACAACAGTAGTTTTTTATATAATAACATTTTTTAAAATGACTTTTTTTATTTATTTAGGCTTCCTATAAATTAATCCGCCACGAAATCCACAAACAAATGATAAAACGTCCACAAAAAGTAAAGCTTATACTGTCACAACTATACATCTAGGATATCATAGAATGGTTGATATTAGCTTTAATACTTTCTAAGAGGAATTGAAGACAAATTATTAGGTAACCAGTTCACTTCCTGACTTAGACCACAAATTTGCCATCCGACAATCAGAGGATATTACGCAGAAGGGCCGACGCAGTTTGCGGAAGAGGTAACGGGAGCAATAACAGAAACCTCTACGAAGCAAGTCCTGTAGCTTTCACTCGATCGCACAGCGTGACAGTTGTTTCGATCTCATCATTAAATAACCATGCATGGTCACCTACTATATATATATATATATATATATATATATATATATATATATATATTTTTTTTTTTTTTTTTTTTTTTTTTTTTCGGTTGGCTCTACAGCCATATCAAATATTGTAACCAATGAATAAATAGATAACTATTATTGCTTTTAATTTTTTAGTATCGCTCACTTGATTTGTTTTGTGTAAAATAAAAAATATAGTAAAGAAGCAAATATTTTAGTATATTCTAAATCTCTCAGAATACAATTAATAAAGGGATTCTATATTGTAATATTATGTATACATCGACCGTTTAGTAGAAGAGTGCCAAAATATGAACATTTTCATTTACCTTTTTTCCTTTAAAGAATTTTATTTACCTACATTTCTTTGAGAAAAAAATTGAAATATTTAATTTTAATATTTACTGCAATAAGAATTTATTTTAGTTTACTCATGAAAATCTATACCAGTTTAATTCACAATTCATATTATAACTATCAAAAAATTAATTCTACCTTAATCTTCAATATTATCTTTCTGACAGATTTTCTCTGTATAA
Source organism: Nezara viridula (assembly GCA_928085145.1). Lineage (NCBI taxonomy): Eukaryota > Metazoa > Arthropoda > Insecta > Hemiptera > Pentatomidae > Nezara > Nezara viridula. The sequence goes on from OV725082.1 coordinate 74,979,131, forward strand.
AAGAACCTTCTAACATTAAACCAGCCTTTCCAGAAGTTATTCCAGTGTTATATTTCATTTTCACGTGTGTGTAATACACACACAAACACACCCACGCACGCACACTTTTTTTTTAACTTTAATTCTTTTATTCACTTAACTTCAATTATATAACTATAACTTCAATTTTTTTGTCATAATGAGAATGACAACCAGTGAATGAGATGATCGATTCAAAACATAATGGCATGTAAGGCATGAGGGCAGGACACAGCGGCACCTCTAACCGGCGAGATATCTACATTAGGCGAGGAGGTCCCTCATCCAGCTCCTCTTCAGCCTTCTACAAACGTTACCTGGCATTTGCGTAGTGGCCTTGTCATTTATGAGTGTGTTAGTCCTTGTAAGTTGTCGTGGAATCGTTTGTAATGAGTTCGTATGTGTTTGTTAACAGTCAATAGCATATGGAGGTCAATATGTAAGGTTATGTTGCTAAAGTACCAATGTTGTGATTGTCCTGTATGTTTTTGCATGAAAGATTTGAAATTTGATTAAGTGAGTCTTTTTAGCTGTTCCAAATATCTGTGATGCGTAAGTCCTAATATGTTTTAGTAAGTAATTGTATGTGTTCGATTTCTGTCTAAGTTTTAGTTTTGAATGTTACGAAAGAAGTGAATTCAGAATTCTTAATCTTTGATTTAGTGATTTTCTCTTCTTTGTTATATGTGGGTCCCATGTCATTTTTCGGTCAAATATCAGACCAAAGTAGTGAACTGTGTATGTCTGTGGTATCTATGTATTGACGAGGAAAACTGGAGGGAAAAGAAAAATTTGGACTTTTTCGAAAAATATTATAAAAACACAGTGTATAGAAGTGTAAGTCGATTCTTTTCTCTTGAGAATCTCGCCGCATAAGAATCCTTCATACTGTTTATTTTAATCCGCATAATTTTACATAAGTTTTATTGCGTAACCCAGAAGTCAGTGACACCAGCAGTACTGGTTGGGGTCAAACAAGGCAAGAGAAAACTTTGCTAGTGCACTCACAATTATGTAAGTCATTATGGGCTTAACAGAAGTGAGCTAATTACAAATATTTTCTACAATTAATTATTCGCTACGCCTTTCTAAAAGACATTTTATATTATTTCAATATGGAGTAATCATTTTCTTACCATGTAAAAATTAAATACTATAAAATTCTGTAATCATAGTTTTATGTAGTCGAAATTAGTATTAAAATGCCTAATGTGCAATATGTGATAGTATTATATCACACCAGAGGATGATAGTGATGTTCAGATAAATGCAACAAATTATCAAAATGACAAGTATTACGAACTTTCCAGGAAAATGACACAACACTGTCATCCTAAAATTAGATAAATGTTGCAAACAATTAGATGCTACTTAAAATTTTCTAAAAAAAATTAAGGATGCCTCGTAAGTAGTACAACGAAATACAATTAAACAGATGATAGTAGACCATAATATCTACAAAAAGGATTATATAAGGCATTGTTCAATTTTAGAGATTAAAAAAAAAAAAAAACCTTTACCACTACAACCCATGAAGGGTCTTGGGTTCAGTACTATTTAGAGAAAGCACTGTTTCTTGGTCTACCATTGGGCAAGCCTTAATCAATTATTTTAATTAAGTGTACCAACTTTATAGTGGCTGGGTGTGCCCCAGGAAGGTCTATCCACCCAGGATCCCCTCATGGCCAATAAAACAGATAAATAATATGTCTATCATGAGCCGGGATTCGAAACTTGGGACCTTTAGCATTGGAAGCCCAGTGCCCTACCACTGAGCTACCCCTCCCCCCCTCCTTTAGTGGTTTACAGATAAAACTATATCAAAATAGTTTTTTCTTTCTCTTTTTTCTATGTGATCTATTTTGATTTTTATGTGACATATATCTGATCTTGTTTTTTCTGCCCTAATGATGCTTGGATTGCCGAAACGTTGGTAGCTAAGTGCTCACTAGAATATACATTAGTATAATAAAAATATACATTAGTGATTTTATGTTCTCTCACCTACTAATGAAATGAGTACCAATGAATTATAACAAAGTTTTATTTGCTTTTTTTTTTTGTGTGTGTAGTATGATAAATTAACATACCAAAGGAAATATAATCTTTTATGCTGTTCTTGAAGTATACTAACCTCTTTAAATATTTCCCTTTACTAAACTAAGTAGACACCCTGCATAAATTGAATATCAGGACAAAATTCTATTCTATAACCAGTTAGTAAAGCTAAAATGTCTAATTGTTCAACACATGAAAAGGATGAAAAGTTCAAGTCATAAAATTTAGATATAGTTGAAAAAATTCTAAAATTTTTCCAATTTTATGAAAAAATATTATTATCTGTTCTTATCGAAACTGAACTGTATGGTTAACGACCCTAAATTGTAGTTCTTTTTTTTTTTTTGATTTTATGATTAGTATTATTAAGTTTTTTGTCACATCTATTACATTTATGGTTTATACGCATTTACATCTTTCATGTCAATAAATTATCATTAATTCAACAATTGAAAAAAAACTACCAGATCTAATCGACGAAAGGACTTAGTAAAAATAAAAATCTTATTCGGACATTATTTCAAATAGGAAAAAAAAAATTTGAGGACCGTGATAAATACTGTAAAAAGTTCATATTGTTTTTTCAAGCCAACGTTTCGACCACAAATTGGAGGTCTTCTTCAGGGCTAGAACGAACAAGATACAAAAGGCTATAGAAAAATGTGGAAGTTACATAACATTTAGATAAAAATTATAAACAATGTGAATAAACTTGTTAAAATTTAAATGTTTAGAAAGCACATAATACTATATAAACAGAGTAATTGGTCGTTCTAGCCCTGAAGAAGATCCGCCAAGTCGGTCCGCTGCTTACTCAAAAAAAAGGGGGAAAAAAAAAAAAGAAACGACACATAACATTGATGACTACTTCCAATTGAATTTAATATAGAGAAATATCTGGATGAAAAGACGTAACTCCAGAGAATCCAGTGTTTTGTCTTACTCGCTGACAGGACACAATTCGAGTTCTACGCTGCTTCATTAAATATTACGGGACTCGACTCGAGTTCATCTGCCGTGTGAGTTCATCAAAGGTGCAGAGAATATAATTCTAAGCAACCCGCAGATAAACAAAGGGAAAAAGATCGAGCTTACAAGAAGACGATAATAGACAAGTAGGGAAGAAGAAAATGGCGTGGCAAGGTCCTTACTCAGTGGACTAGAAAGTGAAACGACTTGTGTAGTAGCGGTCTCACTGACGTAACAACCAGTCCGTACCTCTTTTGTCTTCGCCAGTGATCAATCCATCACCGAGGGTCTTCACCATCTTGGGGTCTTCGGCTTCTTGTAGTGTCTTCGTGTCATCATTATTTGCCATTGAGGGCACGCGCGGTGTTTCCTCCTCGCACGCTCCGCATAATCAAAGATCTTGAAATGTACCAACTCCTTATTCCAGTTTAAGAAAAAATCCGGTAAGTCTAACATTGCTTAATTCATATTAATTACATGCAATTGGTTAATCGAATCCTAAAATAAAATTAAAAGGACATAAATGATGGACAATAGGATTAATCAGTCGGACTTAATAAAACATTATAGTTATGATTATTTTTGAAAACAAAACCTCTTTAGGCGTGTAGTGTACTTTTTTGTAGAGAGTGAATTAGATCGATCTGTCAGATTTCCGATGAGTAACGCTCGCGTATAGTAGGCTGGAGTCGACTAATTGAAGCGTTTTTGCATATGGATTGAAATATCTCAAAAACTAAATATCGGAACAGCACATTGTTAGCGAGGGAAATCTTCATCCTTTCATCGTCCCTGTAATGAGCTATAATTCAAAATTGTATCTTAACGCGACGCCGTGTTACCGTGTGAGAGGAGAAAAAAAATGGTATAAATCACACATCTTAGTTTTTGTTTTATTATTACGATTTTACATAACTGTGTTGTATATAAGTAAGATATAGAGGACCCAACTGAACAAAACTATCGTGTTCTATGCCCCAATGACCTACCTACCTACCTGCTCTTCATACCTGAGTGAAGGTAGTTATGGCGTAGCAGCCTCAATGCAATCGAATTCTATATAGTATTTAAAAACTAAGAGACTTCTAGAATTAGAGATAGTTAACAGAAAATTATTGACAATTAACACTTTTGATTGCAATAATTCATTGCTCAATTTGGAACGAATTGTACTGCCATAATAATTCATTCATGGAGTAATATCTTTCCTATTAATTTAAATTGTTTTAAGTTAAATTAATAGGAATGCTAAATGAATGAGAAAACTAGAGAGACGATCTAAGTCAGATGCAGTAAGCCGATATACCATCATGACACAGATGGGGGAATATTCAATCTGGTCTTAGATTACGTTAGGATATAGTGGCAATAGCGTTGAACCTAGACTTTTAACAAACAAAATCATTAATATATTTATAGCGGAGTATGTGTTCTTTTTTATTTTTAGGTTATTTTATTATTATTTGTTGTATATACATTATTTTTCTGTATAATTTATTTTATTTATTGTATATAGAGTGTGAATGTGATCTCTGAACACTATTATAAATGTCTTTTGAGATAGATTGTAATATATATATACACTGGAAGTTTAAATTCGAACAAAAAAAAAATCTAAAATCTGCATATCGATAGCCACATTGCAACTACTTGATAATAATGCATTGATAATAATTGATAAGACCAAAGAAGTTTTTATTTCGTAAGCCAAATTTAGCGATCGATTATTATTACATGCTTAAGACAAAGATGTTAAGTTAAAATTACATTTTTGTTTTGAATTCTTAAGAATGCGCGAAGCCAAGGTTGACCAGAAAATATCTGGACAGCATTTTCTAATTAAATTCCTCATACAGGTTTTTGCAGCATGGCATGGATATGGTCGTTATTGGTAGTAATAATCGAGCAATAACAATTAATTTGGAATGCAGTCGTACCTCAAAAAATGAATAAATAATCTTAAGATAATACAGACAAATAGTTAAAGAATATAACTTCGAATTTAACATATTTATATTTAACATTTTTCTTTTTAAATTATTCAATAATATTATCATAAAATCGTTTAACCCTTTTGGTCATTTACGAATACTTTGAATTAAGTTAATTAATTGAATAAAATAAAATAATTTAATGCAGTACTAAAAACCCATTAATACCAACTTGTTCTTCACTTGAATCCTTATTTAATATGATCACGAAAACGAAAAAAAATGTGGCCTACAAAAATATTAGGCCGTTTTGCCTGTATAATATAATAGTATGAGCCTTTAAGTTGACAGAATGACTAAATGCAATTTCATCATTTTTGATTAAAGTTATTTCAGTGATATTTCTAGTTGGAAAATTTATAAATTTATAAGTACAGACAGTGAGGAAGTTATTCCAGAGTAGGTGATTGCAGTATTAAAATATAGAAATGCGAATAAAGGTAAACATTTTTCCGCTGGAAATATCACTAAAATAATTAATAATAAATGTTGTAATTGGAGTTAGACATTCTGTCAACTGAAAGCCTCATGAAATAATTTGGAGATCATACCAAACAGCCCAAGGTTTTTTCTTTTTTCAAATTATCTTAATCATATCATGTGGAAACCAAACGGGTCTTTATGTTTTTTTATTATTTCATAAAATAGACGAATGGTGATTTCCAGATTAAAAATGTCCCATTTTCGAAGATTTTAGTAAATAAAAACTTGTAGACTACGTTAAAATGAAGTAAAGATGTTTTAGACGAGTGTTAATAATTTGATAAAAAGATGCCAGTTTCACGGAATACATAAGAGACTTTATGTTGCTGTTTATTCTTCTCCTGGCAGCATTTGCCTTGTATATTGAAGTAATAAGTCACTAAGTTTTGTCAATGAGCCGAACTTTATATACCCTTACAAATATCTTCCTTAAAAAGGCTCAGCTTAAGTTATAACCCTCTACTTTAGTAAGAGATTCCTATTACAGTCCCAACAATATCAAACGATCCAGTTCTTAAGCAAATCGTTAAGTCACATTCGAAATATATACCTCGGACCATTTAATCATTGTTATTAATCATGCCAGAGCCGGGTGATTAACAATCAACCCTACATCTACGAGCCGGTCTGTATAATGGCGGTGATGAATTGGTCAATTAGAACAGAGGGAGCTAGTAGGCAATAATCGTCGTTCGGGAGGAACCGCTCTGAGCAAGATGGATGTTCCCTCTTCCGATGGCCCCTTGACCTTTTCGAATTAATTCAAACAAAGCTACTTTAACCTGGCTCTCAGGACCATCCTAGACCAAACAGCTGAATTCAAGCAAACGATATTCAATTGCTTTAAGTTTCAATATTCATTGAGAAGGATTGATGGAATAAAAAAAAAAAAAAAAGACGCAAAAATAGCGGTTTTCCACAAAGCTATGAATATATCCATCAAAAGTTACATAAATTTCGAGATTACTTCAATGTTCAAAGAAGAAACATTGAGAGGAATAACAGAAAAAAAGTGAACAGAACAGCTCCATCACTGAAGTTGTATTTTAATTTACGTTTGTTTAATATACTTGTAAAAAGTAATTTATCTGCTTCAATAATACTCCGTGGTACAAACATCTTTTTATCAATGTATTAACCAACATCCACCAGAAACTTCGTAAATAGCTTAATCTCATCGTAACCTACAAATATTTTATTTACGCAAATTCTCGGATTGTGGCAGTTTCAACTTAAATCGTAAGATAATATGATCACAAAGTTCAACAAAAATATAGATCCCTTTGGCGTGACCTACACACCCATCATATCACAATAACAAGGTTATACTAAATAAACGGCCCAATATTTTTGTAGGACACATTTTTTTCGATTTTATAATCATATTATCTTACGATTCAAGTGGAAAGGAAATGGGTTCTCATGAAATTTTAATACTTAATTAAATAGACAAAGTTTTCCGATCTCCAGATTGAATCCGAGAATTTTCGTAAATAAAATAGTTGTAGGTTACGATGAGATGAAGCTATTTATGGAGTTTCAAGCGGATGTTAATAATTTGATAAAAAGATGCCTGTGCCATGGATTATAATGCTTATCTGCGAAAAAAAGTAGAATTTTAGTATGAGTATCTCCATTTCTTTAAACATTCTATAATACATACCTGAATTAAATTTTTAAAATGTAGGGGTTGGGTTAATAATGTTAATAAACTCCTAAGAAGCCACTTTTTTGATCTTAACAGAATTAGCATAAAAATTTTCAATTCTAAGAGGAAGTTGATCTGCACGAAACATTAAAAAATGTCAAACAAAAAATATATACAAAAATGGAGAGGGTGGAGAGACAACACAATTTTACACTTTCACTCACGCAAAATGAAAAAAAAAACAAAAAAAAAACAGGAAAAATTTCTGGAAATGCCGAAATTTCTACCGAATCTATCTACTATTTTATGGTAATGTTTGGACAAGAAGATAATATCACATATTGAATTCCAGTTCATTTTCCCGAATAAGAGCCGCAGGAAATGCCGAAATGATACGCGAAAAATATCATAATATAAAAACTTTTACAGTGGAATAGTATCTTATTTTCGAAAAATATACAACTAGGTAAGTAATAGGCTGATATAAGACACAATTACTTCTCATTTTTATAAATTTAAAAACAGAAATAACGGCCATGTATTACAGGAACGTGTTTAATTCTATTTATGAATTCATCAATGAATTTAGGAACGGCCTGATGCAATTTAGATGTCCATCAATGAGCTCAGTGCTGAGTTTAGGAACTTGCTCAGAACAAAGCTACAACAATGCTTGCCGAAAACAAAAACTAAGCGCTGGGGTTTCTTACAATTTAAACAAATATCTCCTTTTTTTGAAGAGAAGAATAGTTGGGGTGGTCAGTCGAAAAGGAAGGCAAAAATAAATGATAATATTTATTTTAGTTAAGTCAACCATTTACCAATTATGAATCTCTTTTTTTTATATGAAATTAATTTAAAACCGAAATATTTCTCTGTTCTCAAAAGCAACTTACTAACACTTCCACTATTTTTTCATACTGTTCTAACGGAGCAGATGTAGGTTCTATGCTAGTAAATATATAATGAAGCCTGTTTTATAGAGCATTCGTAAAGCATTTCCCGGCGGAGAACAATACGAGATCCCGGTGAATGTAGGAAGTCAACAATAAACGCTCACACAAAGCCGCTTTCATCCTTTTTCAAGGTTTTCCTCAATAGCTTTGAATAAACATTAAGGGAGAAAATCTTTTGAAATATTTGTGTATTCATACAAATATTAATTCATTCCCTAACAAGAATAATTTAGCAATGGGGAAAGATAAAACTTCATTGGTTTTATCAGGTTCTTTTATATATCTTATCTTAGTTTTCTCTGTTATTTGGCAATGATTAATTCCAATTAAACAACAATTGAATTTATTTGTTGTATTTCCAAATTACATGTTTACGTTTCGGGATATTTACTCCCATCTTCAGAACTACAATCCCAACGTTTTTTGTTGATACATGGCTAAATAATTGAGTTAAAATATAGTGCATGTTACAACACATGTCAGAATTGGATTGTTACATTATATTTGTAATTACTTTAAATCTAATTTGCTCCATTGTCAGATTCTAAATTTATGTTATAATAATTTAAGTTATATGATAATCAGAGCAACATTATGCATTTAGACCAATTATAGGTTGTCTGCCATGGTGACCTACAATTGACCTTTGGATATGACTGTTTATTTTTATACTATTGTTCTTAAATGTTTATTTTTTATATAGCTGCAATTTCATTTTTATTAAATTTTAATTTTGTTTAATATGTCAGAATAATGTGTTCCTTAATGTTTAGTGTCTGTTTTATAGGCTGGGTTTGCCAAATTACATTCCAAATCCAGAGTGCACTATTGGCTAACGATATAAAAATCAATTTACCTCATCGCTAAGCTTAAATCTGAGTCTATGAATTAGGAGATCTAAGAAGCTTTAATTCTAAGCTACTAGCTCCCTAATTCATTAATCTACTACTAACACACTGTTGAGGGAGAATTATAAATTAAACTTATTAAAACCGATGTCGTTTAGATGAAAAAACCTAAGGTGTGTCCTTTAGACCATACGATGGAAGTGAACCTCGTGAATTCTTTATAATTCGGTTCTTGACTCCTTTTTATTTATCGTGTTTTCGCCTCTCTTGTTACTGAGATATTTCCGCGTCAGATTTCCGATGTGTAACGCTCGGGTAAAGTCGGCTGGAGTCGACCTATTGAAGTGTTTGGATATGGACTAGAATACATCAACAACTAAAAATCGGACCAGCATATTTTCAGTGAGAGAAATGTTCACCATTTCGCTCTCTTTGTAATGAACTATTGTTTATAATTTATATTTAATATTATTAAATTCGCCTTGTTGATGTTCTCACTTCTATTGTGTGGTCTAAATCACACACCCTTAGTTTTTATTTTTATTTTATTAAATGAATAGCACGTAATTTAAAATATTTACAGTCAAGACAGTTTGAACTTCAATTTTAGAAGAAAAAAAAGTAATAATATTGAAAAACTACATGATGCTTTTGATTTCGGACAGCCTATACTCCACCCAGTGCACCTGTAACCGGGCCAGAACTAAAGGCTTGCATGAACAGGCGACCCTATTGCGGACAATGGAACAGATATTTGCGCAGATCGTGCGCTACACCCTCTGATTAATCGGCCAATTATGTAAACTACCCTGCGTCCTTGAACCAGATAGTAACCTGTGTTCCAGCCACTTCTTGTTCGCCTCTCTTCTTGTTGATCTCTTTAGGAAAGGTTTTCTTCTAGCAGAGTACGCTAAAGATGTCCGCCGTCAAAATATCGGAATAACAGTCAAGTTATGGTTCTTGAGGAAGCTTACGAAAATAAAAACTTACTCAGCTTATTATTAGGAAAACTTAACTTTACCTCCTTCGTGTTATATCAAGTTACTTTCTAATTCGATCCAATGTACTATAAATAGATATCTTACTTAAAGTTGCGCTGATTTAAAAAATATTGAGGTTTTTAAAAATATTTTTACGAAATCCGTCAAAAAACTGAGGAAATCTACTATTAATGGCGCTGCAGCTTGCAAAAGAGTTACATAAGGGAAAAAACTTCACAGAATAAAAGTAGTAGAGCATCAAATTCTGCGTTCCCTGAGTACCAACTTTTTTATTGTAGGTTACTTACTTCACTCGAAATCGATAGAGAATGGTGATGGCTGGAAATTGCTAATGAAGATATCTGTAATTTTAAATATTTCAACAGTATGGGTGTCTATTCTATTGAATTATTCTTGTTAAGAGTCTAGTATATACACTTTGAGAAAAAGAGGTGTAGAAGGAAATCAGAATTTCATTAAGAAATACGACTCCCGATTCAAGAGATACAATTGATCTACATTAAAGTTTTGTTATGTAGGCCTATTATACTATTATTATAGTATCTCGTACGAGTATTGGAGGCAACCGAAAAATTTGGTTGCAGGTTATAAAATCTGTCAAAGTCGGTAGTTCTAATGTCATGTTTAGTACATCAGTTTTTACATTCTGTAATGAAGTGTGTCTCAGTACTTCGTTCTGAAACTGTTGGAGCTTTTCGTTGGAATCGCCGTTGAAGCTGATATATTTGTATTTGCTAGGGCATCAGCGCTCGAGGGCCGACCTTAAGATGCTTTTACGTACTATAAGTTAGAGGTAGAGGAATAGATCTGGTGATGTGTGCCAAACGAGCGTATCTCGGCAACCAGCAACCAGATAAACCGAAGATTACGAGTTGAAGTCCAGATTACAGGGGGTTTTTAATGTGGGTGTTCGTCCCCCGCCTTTCTTTCTGACACGGAAAAAACACCGAATAGCCGGAGGAATCGGAGAAAAAAAAAAGATTTGTTGATGTCAATAGATAGTTTACTATGTAATACTTGGTATTGACCGACCTAATGTTAATGGCGGAATAGTCTCGATTGCCTGTCGAGGGTACACCTAAGTATACTATACTCTCTGCCGGCCTAATTGTTTTGTCCGCTAGCCAACAGACATGATTATTAACTGTAATATCATAAGTTATTTAAATTTTCAACATTTTAACTTCGTGAGATGGAATTGTTGTTCTAACTACGTAGAAGGTAAGCATTGTAAGAGACTTGAAATATATGTGTATATTGAAAAGTGAGGAGTTGAAATATATGTGAATTAAAACGTGATGAATCTATGTTATATAATGATAAAGCTCACTAGTCTTGCGTCGAGTAAACTACTTAATAATATATTTCACGATTCAACAATGAATTCTTATGAATACAATTCCATTATGTTTACATCATTCCTATTCCATCAACATGACTTTTAGTCTCTTTAGTTCGTTAAATTCACATAGCTGTAGGACTAACTGGTCAACGAGCTAAGATGGCAGATTCTTCTACCCGATAATTTTGCGAGATGATCGCGTTCGGAAGCGGGCAATTAGTCGGACAGGGGAAGAGCGAGGAGACGCGACCATTGTATGGAAATGGCAAGATGGCGGATGAGATACGGAGGCCCCAAGATAGTATTGTCCTCGCCTGGGTATGCGCTTTCTCACCTAATCTGAGAGTTTCACAAGCCTAAAGTGGGAAGGTCGTTCCAACATCTGTCGAGGAGACGTCGTAAATCTGGGCAACCCTTAGCCGAAGAGTCGCCGCATTTCTGCCATCAATCACCAACTGCCGGGGTCCCGGATTCAAATGGGGTGTCAATCGAACCAGGATCAAATAAATCTCTAATTTATATTAGAGCGAAAATAGCAACGGAAAGAAGTGAGCTTAACGAGAAGAAATAAATAACGAGGTGTCTCAAACAAAAAATGTGTATTCATTGAAAAACATTTTCAGATGAGTTATGGAACAAAGCAAAACTTTAATTATCTCAAATTGTAAACGTTCGCCAAATCAGACTTCATTTGAATCACTCCTTTCTTCAACAGTCTAGTGCAGATTAACCAAATATAGATGTAAATAGTACAAAATATATTTAAATTTTGAGTGTACGTTGAATTGTTAATGTGTCTGTTAAAGTGAGATGTGCCATATCAGGTCTACATTGGTTTATTTTTTGTAGTTTTCAATCTTGATAATCTCCGATTTGGGAAACTACGTCCAGTTAATTAATATTATTATAAACTTACATAAATTTTTTTTAAAACTTCTTTATTGAGATATTACAATCTGCCACATTCAAGGACATTAGTAATAGTGATATAGAGTAGCTCATTCATACCATACAATAAATAAACATAATAAACGACAATATAATAATACTAAAGTAAATTGTGTATCAACTAAAATATATTAAAACATAAATTAATTATTAAAATATCCTCAAAGTAAAATCCTCAACGCTCCTTACTTTGTCACAAATAAAATCATCCATAAAGACCTTAATGTTCCATATGTTTCCGATTTGGCCCAATCCAGATAACTATCCTTCCATAACAAACTGCAGAACCATCCGAATCCTCTCGTTTCAAACCTTGCTTCCTCCTCGATCCCTGATAACCCCCCCTAGGCGTCTGAAAAGAAGATGGCCTCGGGACCTTCTAATATAGAACTTTAATTTGAGTTCTACCAATGGGTAGTTTCTCTTCATGCTGTATATGTCATGTTACCAATGTCACATTTACTTATTGTATTTTCCATGTAATACAGTTGTTAATCTCAATAAAATAAAAAAAACATTTTGTCAAAATTAAGGACATTTGTAATAGTGAGTCACTGGCTCATTCACGCTCTATGAAATTAATTATTTAAACAACCTTCATTATGTCAGGCACATCAAGTATAATATGCCACAAAACAAACTATCTGGAACTAAGAAGTTTGTAAGGAAGTGAGAATGTAAGGAAAGTAAAATACTCTCTCATTTTCAAAACTTCAGTAATAAACGTAAAACCTTAAACTTGTATCGGCATACGCTTCAAAGATTTAAAGTTCAACAAAAGAGACGAACTTATAAAAACTAAGATAATTTCAATTCAAAGTTGTATGACTAATATTAGAAGTTTCCTGGTATGTAAATTCTACATCCTAACTTACATCAACTATCTACCAACACATACGCAGTATATCTTCTCATTTTCATATTAAACATTACAGACATATTAAAATTCACAAATAACTACTGACTGATTAATGAAATAGCTGCGGTTGTCATGCCCATTAGAGGAGACTAAAAAGAACCTCGATGAGAGACATCCTATCATAAATCAAGGAAATTAATCAATACCGTGATGAGGTGCTGTTGGGTACTATTCTTCTCCAAATCTGAAATACTATTATCATAATCGTCACGTTTTCTTATGCTCACTTCTATCCAGGGGTGAATGCAGAAATGAAGAAAAATACCTGTTATGTTAAACATTTTTTAAAATTATTTTATTTTATTTCAAGAATATGATTCCTTTGAAGCATGAAGTTAAGAAATATCTGCCTACAATGATCAACAATATAACCCATTGAGAATAAATCTTGATACCTATACTAGTTTTAAAATAATTATCACAAAATTGGAATTGAAGTTTTCTTGAACTATAATTTCAGTTAATGCTCCGAAAGTCAAGAAAAGAACGATTAAGGTTCAAAGACTTTTTAATAATCTGAAGATGATGAATTGTTTTTTCCTTTTTTTTTCTCAAACAAATATGATAAGTTTAAGTTAATAGTGTTTGATGATGGAGAAAAAAATGAATATTTTTTGAACACCTTGAATGAGGCACCTCATTAGAAAGTCGAATTGTTTGTAAATTAGAAATCCTGCTTTTAGCACAAACATCATTACACACGTGTCATTCTAGTTCCACAAAAAAGTATCAACAAAAAGAAAAGAAATTTACCTAATAGATTAGTACAACTTTCATATTTTAGTGTACCTACAAAAAGAAAACAAATGAGAAAATACACAAACACATACATACATATAATTCGATGAAATTGACGCTGGACTATTTTGACAGTATTCTCTGCAATATTTCAAACTTAAGGTCTGATTGGATTAATATTTTTTTTATATATTGGTGTGAAAAAGAAAATACGATTGCGCATGCGTAAGAGAAAGTTGTGAATGGAATTTTATAAACTTGAAATAGGACAATTCATGTACAAATATGCGCAATCACACAAAAATAACATTAATTGTAGTAGGTTTTCTGTTGGTCACATTGGTATGAATACAGATAGATACCAGATATCATGCAAACAGACGGACGGGCTTTATATCTTGAGGACACAATTATTGTCATATTCAAAATGATTAATAATTAATTAATTAAGGAGGAAAACCTGGCGGTTGAGAGTGATCTGAGGCAAATCGCCTTCTTGCACAGCCAAGAAATAGCACTTTTCCTAAATAGTACTGAACCCAAGACTCTTCATGGATTATAGTGGCACTAGTCAGGTTGAAGAAATTAAATCAAAAAATAAAATATGTAATGATTCTCCCAACACCTCTCCATGTCGTATTATGACCTAAAAACAACTTTAATGATTTCACAATGCAAAGTATCCACAATGCAATGCATTTCCGATCAAATGAATGGTCTCTAGCATGGGCGTGGGTTTAAGTTAAGCTGGTTTAACCTCCTTTCAGCGTCTAAGTAACCTTGGTGAATATTACTAGGTTTATCTGAAATAGTATTAGTAGTAATATCTACTGCCACAATACACAATACGATGCTATTGAAAAATAAATGGTTACCATTCACATAAAATATAATTTATATCTCTAGATTAATTCGATTAGCCAACTAGATTTTACCTACTGATGTATGTATATATATATATATATATATATATATATATATATATATATATATATATATATATATATATATATATATAAATATATATATATATATATACGTTTATATATATATTTTTATGTTCGAATACTTATCTAAATATAAAAAATAGCGATGTGATAAAAATATGTTTATTTCTAAAATCGGTATTTTTTGTTTCAAGGAAAGTACTGAAGATACTTCTGAAGTATTTTTAAAAAAGTAGTTTATCGACTGTTTTTGAAAAACCTTATTTAATAAAATTTAATTTTATTGTTCCATTATCCAATAACTGTAATTATCCAACGATTGTAATATACTTTTCCTTCCGAATTTTACAGCAATTTTCTGGAAATTAAACCCTAATCTACCTTGTTTTTGTACCAAAACCTAGAAATTTAATTATTTCCATAATCGGCTTTATTAATTTAAGTTGCAATTTTTTTTTTTTAATAATACTAAAATAATCAACTAGTTAATGAAAAAAGGATCATAAATAAAGGATTTCTTTATTTTTTTGGTGAAAAAAAATTGGTTTTTATACTACAATTGCAATAAAAAAAAAGTTTTTTTTTTCTTTTTAGTTTGCGTTATTTTTTATTTATTTATTCTTCTCAGTTTAAATACTTTATTTTTATATAATTTGAAATTTTCAGAATTTTTCTTTTAATTTTTACTAAATTTGTCTTATGAGTACAAATCCATAATTTATTGTATAACAATTTATTTAATTCTCAACATTTCTTACAAGTGTTCTGTTTAGGGACATCCTTCATTGTTACACTCAGTGTAACCAAATTTTGAGAATATAATAAATTATGGGTTTACACGTAAATGACGAATTCGGGAATAATTAAAAGAAATACCCGAAGATGGGTCATAGTCCTGAAATTATGAGTATGTAAAAAAATTTTAAATATATATATATATATATATATATATATATATATATATATATATATATATATATATATATATATATATATATATATATATATATATATATATATTTGCACTGGAAGGAAGAAATAACTTTCGTAATTTAAAAATAAATTAGAATTATCCTTTATTTATAGGATAATTTATAAAAATGTTTTTTCGCCTTTCCTAAAAACTGTTAATAATCTTTAGGTATCACATTAGAATAAAATAATTCAATTAAACGCAACCATAGGCCATAATAAAACAGAAATTATTACGATTGATGAAAATAAATATATTTTAATTAATATACTAGAACCAGCGAAATTAAATAATAATTTAGTGAACATGGCCAAAAAAAAATCTAAATATATCGCTGCCACTACATTGGGCGACTGACCGATACTTGCCGGAAGCGTGGGGACAAAGGGTCAAGAGGAAGTGAAACCGATGATGATCGATCGCCGAGATCGAGCAAGCAGTGCAAAATAAACCGCGCCAATAATCGATATCTTATTCAAATCGCCAAGGACGGAAGTATGATGTATAACAATGACCACAACATATATCCCTGAACGACGCCTAAGTTATTATCGCCTTATACGTGTCCACTTACCGCCACTTCTGTCCATGTGATGAATGGTCGCCCTGTGTATATTATACATATAAATATACATTCGATGAAATCTGGCCTGGATGATATAACACATATTTATTCCACTGTTAACGATCTTCAATGGCCGAGCAGATTGCTTGCCAATCTGACTAATACTGACTTATAGACCATTTGTCGATATAAACAAATAAATAGAGCAAATTACAGATCAGGCCGAGTGCTCGTGACATCGGACGAATAACAATCATATCGGCTGTATGGATCACAAGTCCTTAAATGAAAAAAAAAAAATAGTACCACCATAATCTGATGGTTAGTGTCCAGGTCTCACAACTATATATTAGAACTAGCTTTATCATATCATATGTGAGGAAATAAATACAATTAAATTTTTATAAGAACTTTAAATAAATCATTATTATTTATAATTTAATATTTTATGACCCCATAATAATTTACATAGTAGCAGACTACTTATAGCAATTGCAGACTACAAAATGTCACCTTTTGAACAAATAGAATAAACATTGGAAATTAGTTACAATTGCGCTAAGTCGTCGAACTTTTTTTTTTAATATAATTTTTATTCAACATTGAATAGTACAATCTGCCACATTGAAGGGCAACAAGTAGCAAGGCTAAATGCCTTCATTCATACCCGTCAGCCTACTGGTCTACTGGAGACAACTCAGACCGACCGGGCGTAGGGCTGATGACCCAACCCCGTGAACTTAATCGGGAATCGGGATATGATCTACCAGGATGTCAGTAGCCCCCTGAGGTTCGGTCCATAGACGGTCTGTTTCGGAGAAAGAAATATATGTCCTCATGCGCCTGCAGACTCCGAGCAGTCATCATCTACGGATCTAAACCGATTTGTCACTGTCCTTGAGCCCGAGTGAGTCGGAGGGAAGGACGCTGCCAGATTGACCCCAAAGGGATTGGCTATGGAGCTATGGATGACCTGCCGCTGTACCATAGAGACCTTGGTTCGTAGCAACGTGAGGTAGGATGACTCCCTCCAGACTATCTGAGCTCCCGCAAGCTACATACGTAAGGTGACCACATCTCGCGACAACAGATCTTCATGGTTTGTTGTACCAACCGAAAAAAAACAAAACAAATGAATAAATAAAAATAAATGAGTAAACTAAGAAAAAAGTAAATATAAAAATAGAATAACATACATAAATAGTATATGACCGAAATAAGAAATAAATTTTAAAATAAAAATTAAATAAATCTTTTTAACACATTCATTTCTATGTACAATATTTACATCCGCCCAGGGGGCTCCGAGCCAAACTTTGTCCTCCAAAAGTGAAAGGCAAAGCAGTACTCCAGGAGATCCCACTACTTCTCTTCCAGCCACGTCACTGGCCAGTAACTCGTGTAAGTAGCGATTTAGTTTTTAATTTTAGTTATTTTTTTGTTTTGTTAGTTTTGTTACTTGAAAATGATCAATAAAAGGCGTTATATTAAACATTAAATAAAAATAGTTTTGCTTATTAAAAAGATATTTTTTTTTTTATATTGGAATATTTTTAAATGATGGGATATCTATTAATGATTAAGTGTAATATATATATGTATATATATATATATACATATATATATATATATATATATATATATATATATATATATATATATATTCAAATTTTAAAAAAAATTACTAGAAAAAAGGATAATAATAGAAGAGAAAATGGTTCTTTCATATAAATTGACAGCTCTTTAACGAAATCGACACATAATAAATGTGTTTGAATATAACATTTTGACATAATTAACCAAATTAAAAACTACCAAGTAATGAAAGAGCTGACAAAATTTATTAAAAAAATACAATATATACATATGAGCTAATAGTTTTTAAAGCGCTAGTTCCCAACCTTCATAGTATCAGAAAAAAAGGAGATAGTGAATTGGAGAAGGATATGATGAATAACATAAGATATGAAATACTATGGATGTTTTGGGTAATACCAGCAGGATGTGATGAGGAAATAAACGAGGAGATACACGTCAAAGTATCTATTATTTATGGAAAATAATGATAATTTATAACGTAGTAGAGTATGATCCGAGCTAGTGTTAGAAACTGGACAGTTGTACATAGTGTATTGAATGTAACATGAGTTTAAGTTCGTTATCGTAGTTTTTATGTGATATAAAATATCTGAGGTGTCTATCACTGAACAAATTTCTGTACTCGGATACAAACAACATAATGTCAATTTTTGCATTTGTTCAGGGAAGCCGATTTTCTATAACCATGAGCTATTAAAATTTGTTTTTTATTAACAAAACTATTTCATAAAAAAAATGGAAGTTGTGTTTTTATTAACAAAATTATTTAATAAAAAAAGTGGACATGGTGTCCTTTACCTCTGGGGCACAGATTTTAATTTCGAATGAAAAACAAAATCGAAATATTATTGCTTAGTAGGAGAACAATTTTCATAAAAAATTCCAAGATCTTTTCAGAATCAATTTTTAATGCTCCCATTTTTTCATTGTATAAAGGAGTAGTGATCCTTGATTGGGATTTTTATATATTTATAGTTGGTATATATTTATACCAGGGAAATATTTAAAAGGTTGACAGTAGACATAAAAATCTACAAAAAAATTCGTATAAAAAATTACTCAATTTCCAATTACTCAAAAAAAGTAGGAAATTTATGAATTTTTTTTGTCGATTTTTTTTTTTTATACTTTCCGCTTTTTGTTGAATATAGGAAGCAATAACTACAAAAATATTTGATTTAAGTAATAAAACATTACTCCATAGTAAACTAGATGAAATTTACTTCCAACGAAAGTAGAGTTTTTGTTAAAACCCATTCAAAGAGACTTCCGCTAAAAAAATTATAAATTATTTGTGAATTGTTTTTATCATCTTTCAACTGTACTACAGTTAGCCATGTTTAGAAAAACTTTCGCGTTTAATTAGCTTTAAGTCCATATTAATTAAGTTGAGGCTTATCGGGAAAAATTTTGAGATTTGTTGTATGAAGAAATGCAATGATTTTCTATCCAGTCAGCTAAAAGCACACATGTTTTCACCAAAAATGACTACAATTAACCGTTGTAAAGCTTTTATTTCTGTTTTTTTCGTGATATGGGATATAAGTTAATAAATATAATTTTCTAAAATTATAGTTCATTTATAAAAAAAAAAAAAAAAAAAAAAAAAAAAAATATAATAATAAAATATTTTTCATGAAAGGTAGTTATGAAACAGTGTTTTTCTCCCAAATCTCTATCATAAGAATTTGTCTGTATTTATCAGTGACAAACCTGATGTTTCTACTAGCTCCAATATTTACATGTATATGTTTTTCATATTGGCTTTTATGTTAATTTATAACTGATACTATAAAAATAAAAAAATTGAATTATGAATTAAATTAATATATTTATGAGGTATTATGCATCCATGACCATAACTGCAGAGCAAGGTTAAGGCTCTAAAATATTGAAAGCGCAATAAGTTAACAGACTACAGGCACTAAGTTTGGACAAGTTTGACCCTCTTGTTGAAAGCAGTTTCAGAACTTACGGGAGATGGATGTTCCATCCACCTGGAGACCTTTCAGCCTTAAAAGCATTTCACCCTTTCCTGCAATTTCATCTTTTTCCTTTTCCAATATTCACTTAGTCGTCAACTAAATCTAACTTTTATATTCGATGACATGACCTAAATCGTGATAAAACTTTTAAAAAATGAAAAGAAATGTTGAGAAAAATGTATTGCGTTGTGCGGACATTTTATTTTTTTTTTAAGATTTTATTGAGTATTAATACAGTCTGCCACACTGAAGGCCATTTGGTACTAGGACTACAGTATTCATTTATACAATATGTACATAAGAAGAGAAAAAAATATAACTAACTAAAATTAAAAAAAAATAGATAAATTAAAAAAAATAAGCAAATAAGATAAAGAAAATTAATATTCATTTATACAAGAAAAATAAAATAATTGATTGAAGCTGAGTGATAATAAAATAAATAAAACACATTCACACTTATGTACAATAATGCAGAAAATAATACAAGGTTTCATGTTTTTGTTTTTTTTATGTTAACACCACACTTCCAAGTAATAAAGTTGGAAATAATTTAATCTTTACTAAGATGTCAAAGCGGATTTCCGAATAATTTCATTTCATTAAGATCGGTCGGAACGGAGCCCAAACGGAAGAAACATGAATTAAGTCTGGGGAGATGGCAGAGTGAATGAGTCTATCCCTCAACGATGGCTTAAAAATTTTCTAGAGGAAGATCTTAGTCTTGAAGATAAAAATGGTTGTGGATGCACTTCTTCCCTAGATGACGAGATTCTGTGAGATTAAATATATAAAAGAACTTGAAAATCAGACTCCTCACTCATTAAACGATCGTCAAAAAAATTTTGTTAAGAAATTTTAACTACAATTCTTAGCCCAAACAGAATTAACCTCACCCGAGAAATCCTCCTCTCGCCTACCGACTATCATTTTTTTAAAAACATTTTAGCCGATTATTAAAAAATAAAAATTGTATTCATAAAAAATCGTTAGAATATGCATTTCCCCAATTTAGTAATAATGACCCAACATTATATTTAGAGGGAATGGAAAAGTTACCAAAACGTTGGTAGAAATGTATCTGGAGAAATGGAGAGTATATTCATTAATATAAATAATTTTATATAATTTTTTTTATTTTAACACTATAAATCCGTATGAATATACGAACAACCCAATAAGTATAATGAAATCAATGCTTTGATTTTTTTATGTCTATTCAAACATTAATCTGCACCTGTCATGAGTTTAACAATATGCAAATGTGTCGTCGTAGTGATTTTGGAAAAATGGTATTATGGGCATGAGGAAGAATAGCTTTTGGGTTCTATCCTCTTTCTGGTCTTTATTTGTTTTCTTAATTCCGGAATGATCTCTCATCCAGCTCCTTTTCAGTCTTTCTAATAGAAACCTAAGTCTGTTTTTATGTCCATGAAGTTTAATGTAAAACTGAGAGTAAAGAGTTCGGGTGTGTTGGTCGATAGTTGGTTATAGTAAGTCGGTAGTTTTGTTGCTTACGTACCAGAACATTTTTGTATTGAAAATATTTTAGTTTATATAAGGGCGTCTTTTTTGCTGATCCGTAAATCTGAGAGGCGTAGGTCCATATAGGTTTAAGTAAATAGGTCTATGTGTTTTCCCCCAGTTTTTCTTTGATTTTCAATTTTGATGTAGAAAAAGTGGGTACAGTATTTTCAGTAGCTTGTTAAAAGTTTTTTTTTCATTTTGAAGTCTGGGCTATACCGTTAAAATTGAATTTCGAGTTAGTTTTAGACATATTGAAAATTGAGGAAAATGAAGTTCTGCTTGATTTCGATTACGCCTTTAACACAAAGACGGTACCCCTAAGATCCAAAACCTCCATACCTTCCTTCCAGTGCTAGATCGTGGAGACCTTCTCCTTCCTCCCATACATACCAGAAGCAGAATAGCTCGATGGCCATTTGGTTTGGACCGTCAGTGTAGGCCAGTGACCCGCGCTCCGACCTACAGCCACTCCCACGTCCATCACTCATTATATCTTTGGCTGGAACCTATTACAAAACGGTAACCGTAACAATGTTCCCAACCAGCTCCAAGTGAAAGTTGAATGAGAGCAACAATGAATGTAACGATAATGTTTAGGGAACAAGATGGAAAAACTCAGTATCTGGAAATAATTACTAAAATTCTGAGATATTGTGATTAAAACATATTAGAAATCCAGCTGCGCCATTTCATTTATTACTCCCGTACAAGCCTGAATATGCTTTCTAATTAAAGCAGAGACAATATCGAATCACATTAAATTTTATATTAGAACGATCTCAGCATTGTCTGGTTTTCAACTATAATAGCTATTGTGTCTTATTTTTTTTTTATTGAACAGTAGTTTTAATTTTAAAATGATAAACCCCAACAGTTAAATAAACAAAACTATTTAAAATTCAATACAAATAGAAATATCAACGTTATTCTGGGACCTTTAACAATAACAATAATGTACATACAGATTAGCATTACATCTGGCCAAAACATCTATTACATAAAATAATATCTGAAACATAAGTAATAAAATATACATAACTTAAAGATGTATTAAACCCTCTCGCTCAAACTCCGCTTGCTTTAGCACCAGCTACGCGGTTGAGAGAGTAGCGCAAAGATCTCTTGACGCCCTGTTTTTCCTTCTATAGTTGGAGGGAGAAGCTTGGCTTGGGGTTCCCTGTCTGATTGTATATACGTATGACAGTGTTTTTATGTTTTGAATTTACTTATCTTTAGCTTATTTTTTTGTTTTTTTTGTTCATAGTTTTTGATTATTATTTAGTTATTATTTTACTTTTGTTAATTTTATGTTTGCTGTATATATGGCGTGAAGGTGTAATAATTCTGTAACTATCTCTATAATTATTGTCCACGTGACAGATTATTATATTTGTAAATAAAAAAATGGAAGCAGCTGAGCAATAGGATCACAATATTGCAATATCACTGCTTAAGAAAAATAAAATAAAAATAAATAAATAAATAAAGTAGAAAAGGAACAGTAAATGAATTTTATGACAAAATCAGTAGCGACACAGAGGGAAAATAAATAAATAAAATAAATTATTTATATCAGTTACTTGAGAGCTTTGAATGAATAATCACACTGGTAATATAAAAAAATAAATAGTATTGTAAACTATATATAAAAAAAACGTAGATTGAGAGGGGAAAAATGACATATACACATTAGGAGGGGATATAAAAAAGATAGATAAAAAATAAACTTTATTCTTGGACTAAGTCCCTTAAGAATAACAAAATTGTACAGAAAGAATAGAATACTACTGGCCTAGAAGTTTGAAACAATAAATAAAATTGATAAAATAAACTAAAAAGTAAAGAAAACCTTAGGTGAACAAGCTATATACAATACAGATAAAACTATGTACAAAACACTTAAAACTATGAACAAATCACTTAAAACTATGAAAAAAACTATATTTAATGGTTGAACAGTATAAACATAAACTTTGAGAAATGAAGAACGAAAAAGAGACAAAATAGAATAATTTCATTTAATAAAAAAACTTTGCTTGTATATATATTTTTAAAAAAAAGTTAGTTATAATTGAATAAAAAAAATTAATAGATGTATTGAAATTCCTACGTCGAAAGTAGGAAATGCATGTCACTATCTGCATGTACTATGCATATATTATATTATTGCTACACAATACATATGTGGTGTTAACAGTTAGCTGGTATCTGAATGTAATATATGTAATGTAATACATATAATCATATTATTGGAGAAAAAACAAATGTATATAAAAACAAGCGATTTCTTCTATTTTCTTTCTTCATCATAACGCTATCCCAAAAGTTATGCTGAATCTTTTCCAATTCATTAAAAATAAGAAATACTTAATATAATTCGATAACAATTTAAACATTACAAAGAATTCTTAATGCTATTTTTATTATCTTTAGTATCTTTTAAAGTAATTAAAATTACTACATCCTGTTAGCATTGTGTAATTGACGTAAAAACAAACAAATTTTACTGTCAACAAAAAATATACAAGGACTAAAGTTCCTAAAGGGGAAAAAACAATTCTGGAATATCCATGTTTCGGATATGACGCATAATTATCATCACACTCGAAAGTATAGAAGATAGGGCACAACAAAATGATTTCGTTTTCTTAAACAAAAATAATTTTTTTCAGTAAAGATCTCAATAAAATTGCAATAAGAAGAAAAACAATAGCAAGCTTATGCTCTTCATATACTCGAAGTCAAAACGAGCTCAATAAAGTAGGATGCCGAAGTAAGTTCCTTTGTAAAGTGAAAAGAGGGGAAATAGTAGACCTTAAGTTCCTAAACACGAGGCTTAGCCGATAGCCTTTCATCGGAGTTGTGAAGGAGCAAAAGGAGCGGAATAAGCCGAATCATTAGAGCGATCTGCATCCTAAATGAGGGGCACCAGTTATCGCCAACAAAAAGAATCAAACTGATCATCTTGAATAGAGAAAAGAAATCACAACTCAAGGCCGATCTGGGGGGGCCACCGACCCTGTTCTTGGGCTTCCAGCTACCTTCGACAGCCTTATGCTAACTGTTGTCTTCGGGGGGAGCCACGCGCCGAACAGCGGGGTGCGGAGTATCAGGCAGAGCGGGATTATAATAACACTAAATTATTTAACACTTAAACATTCTCTTATAAAGAATTAAAAAAAAACTTTTATTTAGTTATAAGTTGGTGATGAGACATGTATAGAAAATGTGGTTTGTAATGAAAAAATAACCACCGAAAAAAATCCTGACAGGCAAAAAGAAAATTTTTTTAGATGATATTCATTTTTTTTATTTGTTTATTTAGAAATATCACATTCTGTCACAATCAAGGACATTTATAATAGTGTTCAGAGAGCACATTCACACTCTATTTACAATAAATAAAAATAAATAATACAGAAACTAATAATAATAAAAATAATTGAATATAAACAAAAGAACTAACCTAGTAAAAATAACAACTATAACACATGCATACTATACAATATTTACAGAATCCATTCACTCAGAAGAACTCCGAGTCAAGCCTTTCTCCCCAATCGTGGAAGGAAAGGCAGGACTCTAGGAGATCCCAGCGCCTCGCACTGAGCCGCATTACTGGTATTAAGAACCAATAGAGATGATATTGACAAACAATTTTACAAAAACATAAGCAGGTGATAAAGAATATCCACATATGACATACATAATATATGTAAAGAAATGTTTGAAAATGGCCAAATGGGCGAAACGTTACAAAAATATATGTTAATATAGCTAAATAAAGGTTTATTATTATTGATAAAAAAATTTTCATCTGTAATGTATTTGGGATTAAAAAAATTATTAATTTCAGTTAATTAACTGTTGATAAATTAGCATTATTTTATCCCATATTTTATGTAATATATAATATACATACTTATATAAAAGAAAATAATCACCACTTTAAAGGAGAAAAAAAATAAAAGTATATATACATATATGAGAAATAGGGATATCTTGTGACACTTTGCTAGTTGCTAGTTGCTAATTGCTAGTTGAGTTGATGCTCCATAACTCCTAAAGTAACAATGGTTTTTAAAAGTTCTAAATAGAATTTTATATGTCAAGCTTTAAAGATAGTATGTCAATTTTTGAATTATTTTATCACCAGATTATGACTATTAAAAAAAAAAGTTAATTTAAAAAAATAATAAATGACCTAATGTACAATTACTAAAGTTGTACCTTCGGCAACTCTATATTCTACCTTGAGCAATGACGTATATCTTGGGCTACGAATTATGTCTTGAGCAATATTTATTTTAATAGTAATTATTATTATCATTCAATAACAATTACCACTTATCTACACTGTTAAGCTAACTTTTTTATGCCATCCATTGAAAGCCTATAATATATTACTAATAAGTCATCAGTCATTCTTTATAATATATTACGCTTGCGGTCAGTAACTATTATATTATAAACTTGTTTAGTAAAAACCGTGAATCGAGGACATATTTTCAGAGAATATATATAACAAAATATATACTTTTATAAGAGTATATTTTTTATTCATTAAATGTATTAAAATTAAAATAAATTCAGTAAATATAATGACATTAAAAGCCTCGTAGAGAAACAACCCCTTGATGGTTAATAAATGTTCTTCATCAGAAGTCCATTTCTCTTCAGACGCCTTGGAAGGTTATCAAGGATCGAAGAAGAAGCAAGGTTTGAAACGAGAGGGTTCTGATGATTATTATGGAAGGATAGGTATCTGGATTGAACCATGTCGGCAACATATGGAACATTAAAGTCATTGCGGTCAGTTTTATTTGATGAAAAGTAAGGAGTAAAGATGATTTTGGATTGTAAGGATTGAAGACGAGAGGAATTCGATGATTTTAGAAGAACCCTGAAGCTCAACTCCGTAAGTCCAAATAAGAGTAGGTTTCATTATAGTTATGATTATTTCGTAATTAATTGGAAGCTAAGAGCGTTAGATCTACTACAAAGATACTGTAGTACAACGGGTCAAAATTTTACGACGAATAAGTTGATATAATAATAATTTATAATTTAAATATACCTGTTTTTTACAGCGCAAAGAACTGCGGTTCTGAAACCTTGAACTTAACTCTATACATATGATTAAAATCCATTAGAACCGTCTAAATTCCTGCAGAACAGTCCCTATCTATCTCTACCTATCCTTATAATTCTCTAGGAAGGTTGAAACGGCAGTGGCCCTGCGACCTTATGTAAATATAGTCGTAAACATATTCAATACTATGTAAATATATAGTAAATACACTTGAGTTCCGGCAATGGCTAGATTGTCCGCTCAAGATATCTGAACTACTTGGCTATTGTGCTCTCACTCAATTTGAATCTTCAGGAATCCTGATGTTCTCTGCATAAGTGGAGAAAACTATTTCTGGAGTTTTTTTGTTAAAGTGAGAATAGCATAATAGCCATGTCTATTAGATGTTATTTTAAATTATTAAATTAAAATTTTTTTCTTACTATTAATTTGTTTATATTTTCTGCATATATGATGTGACCAAATTCTTTCTCACTATAACCATTGTCCTTATCGTGACCCTTATACTAATGAATAAAACAGTTTAAACATAAAAATAAAATACCTGAGGTAAATTAAATTAAACATTTAAAAAAATGTATTTACATGAAAATATTTTAAATCGATCAATAAACAAAATATAAATAAGATAACAAAATGTTAATTTTTCAAAGAATATCGGATAATTAAATTTTTCACTTGTATTTTAGCAAGTATAATAATATCAGAATTTTATGCATAGAATTCTTTAAATGATTTGAAAGCAATAAATATAAAACGATAGACCTCCAATTTATGGGAAAAATAATTTGTACCTTACCATTTATTTTCAAGTCTATTTTATAATAAGAAGTACGGTTTTGTAGCTCAAGAAAATCATTAATTCAATATTATATCTAAAATTATACATTTAAATCTCAATATTTGATATCCTGTAGTCTTTGCCCGAAATAGGAAAAAACTCCTTTAATTAAAAACTTCATATCTACATAAAGTTCCTAACTTGTCATTCTAATATCTTCCGGATACTCTCAGGCGTGTGAAAAGATGATGACCACAAAAGCTGCCAAAGCAGTACAGTCATTTACTCGTAGGTCTTACCGATGTATAGTTTCTTGTACAGTATGTAAATTGATCGTATCTTTAAATTTTTATAAATGCCAAAAAGAAAAAAAAAATCAAAAAAGAAACAGAAATCTTTGTTTGACGCTGATAAAGAAATACATACTTTTCGAAAAATGCAACTAAATATAACATCATAATTAAGTGTAATCCTTATTAAGTAAACAAAACAAATGACCATCCCACCAGGATATTAAAACGTTCTAAGCTAAAAGTACGCGAATTCATTACGCATGCTAATCCCTAATTAATTATTCTCAACAGCATATTAAAACGAATGTAGTTAAAAGGCTAAGCACCTTTCATATAAAAATTATGCAGGTATATTGCGATTGTTCGACTTCCTTCACAAGGGAATATCTTAAAAAATGGATTCACTAATCGGACGATTCCGGTGTTGGCAAGCATGTAGGTGCAGAAAATGATTAATCCAACGTATCCATCACCTCGGTAGATCGCAGGTGATGGATGAGCCGACAAGAAGAAGAGGCTGCAGCTTGAGGCCACCGAAGGCGCTGAATGGGCCAACAGCAGACAAATGGTCTCGGAGTACGTGAGGGAGCAGCTCCTGCTCAAGTAGAGGTCACGCTTCGTCTCTGGGTCACTCCTAACTGCTACTGTTATTTAGAACTGCTACAATAGGTACCGTTACAGGAACTATAGTCAATTTAAACTATAGTCACCTTTTAAAATATAGTAACGGTTTTCTCTGTTTCAAATATCGAGAGAACAAAACGTTTGAATATGTGTAGAATGTTCGCATGCCAGTTGAGCTATATCTGGTTACCATTAATGTAATCATGTAGTTTTAACCGTGATGAGGTATAAGTTGGCTAAAAAGTGACTTGTTAGCTATTTTTTTAATAATTTTAATTTTAATAATTATGTAAACATTATAAATGGAATCAATCAAACGTAGTAACGCAAACGAATAATTAACTGAAAATTTTCGATTTTTTGGTGGAAATAAGAATAGGTAAAAGTGAGAATCTACATCTGGGGCAGGAGCTGAGAGTAAAGAAATCGGCCTTAGTTAACTGTTGCTGAATGCGGTAGCGGCAAAGGTTAGATCCCCAATGACCTCAAAACAAGCCAGTCACAACTCGGAGAAAACAACGTCACGTTTCCTCTGAGAACGGTTATCGTAAAGTTTATAAACAGGGTTAAGGCGAAGAGAAGGAAGATTTGGTGGCGAATGTGCTGGATATTCCAGAATTTTAAAAAATGAAAATGAGAAATTCTCATCGCCTAAGCTAAATGGTCGAAATAAGTTCAAAGAGGTGATCCAATTGTTTGAACAATTTTGTGAAAAAATATCCAATTGTTTCCTAATTCTAAGAAAATCTCATCAATATAACCAGGATTGAACCGAACCATTTTTTATGAAATGCTTATTGAGAGTCAAAAATAATTTTATTTATATAGGGCGGTATACAAACTCTATTACTGATCATTATTGACAACGAAATATAGCTTGGATATTTTTAGAAAATACAATTTTATTTTTATATGTCATTTCAGATATTTTTTAAAATTTCCAGCTACTTTCGGAGTCAGATATAAGCTCGAAAATATTTTTAAAAATCATCTAAAAAAACTTAATTCGATTCAAATTCTTGATTTTAAACAGAGATGTCGAATATTTTGACTGTTTATAAGTTTGCAGAAAAATTAGTGCAAAATATAATACGTTTACTAATGTGAAACTTTAATAACACATCTTGCTATTTCGTTAAAAACATTAGATACCAAGGAAATAAAAAACCAACAACTAAGATTTGATATTTTTGAATGTTTACTAAAATCTTAGGAGTCATACTTTGTGATTAATTGTACAGTTTTAGATGTTTATGAAAATTTTAGATTACAAACGAACCCCGATATAATCCAACAAGTTAATAGTTGCTTGAAATATATTCTACACTTAAGAATACAGGAATAGCTTTTCAGATAATTTACATATTATTGCATGTACTTAAAAACGTAAAAAAACAAACTATTATATAAAATAATTAAAAACAAATAAAGTCAATTTTCAGTACTTTAAAACACTTATAAGTTAAAAAAAAAATTAGCTTACATAAGGGAAAAAAGAAGAAGATATTTAAGTACAACTACATCATATTTATAATATGTATACAAATGTATATTCCTAACAAAGTAACCACAATTATGTTTTTTATAAATATTAAAAATGAACTTGTGCTTAGTTATTAAAATGTGTAAACTTTTATCCCATTCACACCTTTTTTTCATAGATATCTTCGATATTGTGTCATCTTGCAATGTTATTCAAAATTATATTGTGGTATTTAATACTTAAGGTTTATTAAACAAATTTAATAAAAATTGTTAAGTTAAGGGCTCATGCTTGTAAACAATAGTATACAATTGAAATCTAGTACGTGGATGTCTTAACCGCTCAACAATTCAATTTAAAAACATGAGACTCATATCAGATTAAAAAGACAAGAAACCGCTCGACGTTTACGACTGCTTCAGCACTTACTAGACAAACATTTTTAAACTTCAAATTAACTAAACAAGACACATATATATGACTACAGTAAGGCCTATTTAAACATATGGAGTTGAGATCTGTGGCTCCACTAAACCATCGAATTCCTCTCGTATCCAATCCTTACAATCCAAAATCCTCGATGCTCCTTACTTCGTCACAAATAAAATCATCCAAAACTGTCTTAATGTTCCCGATTTGGTCCAATCCAGTTACCTATTATTCCACAATAAACTTCAAAACCATCCTAATCCTCTCATTTCTAATCTTGCTTCTTCTTCGATCCCTGATAAGCCCCCGAGGCATCTGAAAAGAAGATGGCATCATGATCTCCTAATTTAGATACTTTATTAGAGTTCTACCAATCGGTAAAAGTTCCTCAATTCTTTTAGTGCGATTTTATTTCTGTGTACAAATTTACTAAATGTATATTTAATTTATACACATGCAAATTTTAAAAAAACATGAGAAAGAAAGTCTCAGTTTTTAAACAAGCCAATCAACAAACAAAGTTAAGAAAAAATTCAAATAGCTTTGCACATTTAAAGCAACGAATAGGTACTGAAGTAATTTATGAAGGTATCTTTCTGAACAGTGTAATGAAGAAGGCTCGAGGCATTTTAGGTGGTACCCAAGAAGTCTTGAAGTTTTGCGCAACCGAAACCTGAACTTTAAGCGGTGATTTACGCTAAACATATTCTAGATCTGGTCCAGTTCATGGTCTACAATGTTGTAAATCAAAAAGACCTTTTGCCGTGAAGAAGTTGCGCATTGAACGTTGCATGTGTCTATGTCGAACTAGTTGAAAAGTGGAAATAAAGCATTAAACTGCACATAAGGAAACCATTGCTGAAGTTTTATATATCATTATAATACTCCGTGATATTATTGAAAAAAAAAACCTATCCGAAGGATCTAGGATATAATGGGTACTTATTTATGAGATAAATTATGATGACAATTACATATATATAATAAAAAATGCAATACTTCATTATAAGAGCTTAGGCGGCAATAAAGGGGTATTATAAATCATATTTCTAATAACTAGTTCCAGTCATGGCAGATATAAATAAATTAATAAACTGCCATGATCCTAAACGAAAGGAGTAAATAACTAATACTAATATATTTTATATTAATTGTTATTATTGAGAAAAATTTAACAACACAGAATATATTACAAGAAAAAAAAAAAAAGATTCGAATTACAATTGCAGAAAACTCTGATGTCATAAATTAACACAAAATTTAAATATCCCACTCTAGTATCTCATCGATTCAAGCAGTGGTAGTTTTCGAGCGACGCATCACCGATTGAATGAAAAATTGTTTTGGTGGTACTAGGTCAAAAATATTAGACCCATGTCCAAGGATTCTTGCCAGAAGCGAAGGATCTTCATGCGCATAAGGAGCCACTATACGACTATAGTTAGGTGTAGTAACGAATTTTGCAAACTTTTTCTGAAAAAAAAAAAAAAATAGAAATCCAAGCAAAGACAGAAAACAATAATATAACAAAATTATAAGATTATATAATTTTTTTTTTCTAGACTTCTAGAGCGCATTGCTAAGAAAACAACCGGACTTGAGGGTATATTTTATATCCATATTAATTAAATTTATATAATATTTTATATAAAAAGATGTTTTATTGAAATACCCACGTCTGTAATCTCTTCCCTTGAAAGTCCGTATGATATTTAGCAAAATTTAAACAGTCTCTTGGACACTAACAAAAAGTAAGAATAACATCTGAAACATGGAGTTTTAATCTTATTTAAAAAGACGAAATAATTTTTTTTTGCACAAAAAGAATTTTAAAAAAGTAACTAATTTTTTGACATTAAAGCGGTTTCTTGATAACTAACTTTAAATACAATTTCACAAAGAATTTAGTCTCTAAGCCCTTAATACGTTAGTTCTTCCTGATAGAGAGTCCTTAAAAGCTCTGACTTGAAACCTCATTTATGCATTGATATTTTTATTTGATTTTTCCCATATTTGTATATCATTAGTCAACAAACGACATGACAGGAAAAAGTTGTCTTGCTAGTATATAAAACGAGTTCGTTCCTTATAGGAGACTAATTGACAACTTCGCAAACAGTAATAAAATAATGATTCATAATTCCTCAGTCATTACAACTCATTTCTTAGATATTTAAAAAAAAATTAATGATTCATATAATTTTTTCTTGACTCTGCTTTAAAAGTGAAATAGTTAATTTTTTTCTACCAATCCTTCGTGTATCAATATATATATATATATTATATATATATATTATATATATATATATATATATATATTAGATGTTGCTTTTTTTTAATGGAAATAACTCTGGACGAAATAAAAGAAAGAAACTAGATAAAATGATGTTTAAGTAGTCCTCAAAGGCCTGATGATAATAAATAATAAATTAATTTAGTAAAAAAAAAATCTATTCACAGGAACACTAATACTTTTAGGGGTAATTTATTCAAACTTATACATTTTTTATTTAGTCTTTTTTATTGATACTTGCTAATATTTGGAGCTGTATAGGCGTATATATACAGTGAAACCTCTGGATGATGAACAGCCATGGTAATTTATTTTTTTTCCTTTAACGAGAAGTGTTACTAAAATAGATTTTTTTTTTTAAACTGTCCAAAAATAGAGGTGTTCCTTAAAGAGAGTGATTCTTATCAAGAGGTTTCATTGTAGCTCAGATATGGAACAATAAAAAAAAAAAATTTCCGAGAAGAGGCTTTAGCCCGAAAGCCCTCCTTCTCCCGCGGATCCGTCAATGATTGTATCCACAAAATGTATCCCCAGCTATAGACGCAGATTCCTTACTCCCATTACCTTCTGCAGATAGCAGGCCGTAGAAATGTTATCCAGGCAGAGGATTAGAGTTAGATAGCATTTTATGATGAACGGCCACTAGCTAACTCAGTTATAATTGCGGTTGGCTAGGCCAGACTACAGCCGGGATTAATAAGTACCGCAGCTTCCCCGCAAACTAAGCCCCGGTAAGCCCCACAACATTCCCGAGCTCTAGATCCAATAATGTTGAGCTATAGAGACTATCCCAGTAATTTGATACGGCTCGGGGTATTCTTTATCTTAGGTTTGCTCTCGAGGTAGAAAATACCCTTCCATGTTTCCCGGTTGGTATCTGAACAAGTCTATATGCCAGATAGTTTAAATTTTGCGCGATATACCTAATGAAAGTTTCTTTCAATTTTTAACAACATGTAAACATTTGAGGTATGGAAATACCCTAATTTTATCCAACACCAGTACCGTCTAATTACTTTCATCAATCCCGATGTTAGATACGATCGAGGATCGAATTATATAATATATAAATATATATACAAATATGATGATGGTATTCCTTCTTGAAACTCCGGCAAGAGGTTTTCGTGATCCTTCTTACCAAATCCTGACGGCTTTCTATAGGTTGTCCCCTAACAAGAGTCGGAGTGTTGAGATTCTTTTCTTGGAACCACCAAGACATAAATATTAAATCAGGTTGGAAGCGACCTACACTAATCGAACCAATCACTCGACGATCTGATAACCCCTAAGCCATGATGCCCTCGATTTAATGAAGGAGAAAAAGGTGTACCTTGGGTCACGGTTTTTCAATGCTTCATAACCTTTAAAACAACTATTTTTAAAAGTTAAAAATATAATTTTATTTGTCGTGCTTGGATGATACGAAATTAATTTTTTCATTAGCTTATCACCAGATGTTGACAATGTAAAAACACAATTTTTAAAAATGATAATTAAAATTATTACAGGTACAATTACTATAGTTGTACATTGGACCAACCTATATTGTAACTTGGGTAACGACTTTTACCCTAGGCTATTAATTGTGTCTTGGGTAATATTTGTTGTATCAGGAATCATAATTATAATTCAATAATAAGTATCACTTATCTACACTGTTAAGCTAACTTTTTCATGTTATCTGTTGAAAGCCCACAATATATTACGCTGGCAATCAGTAAATAATATTTTATAAATGTATTCAGTAAAAATCACAAATCAAGGATTTATTCTCATAAGAGACATATTTTGACATACAATTTTTCATAAATTACTTGAAACTTGCCTTCAAAAGTAGCTAGAAAGATTACTATAAATCGATCGACTAATAATTTTGAGTATGTTTATGTACTTTTTTAATAAAAATTATTATATCAAGTAAAGAAAAAATACTTTTCCAATTCTCTTATCAATGTTATAAAAAAAATAAGAAAAGATCAGAGGCACCAAAATCAGCTGTGTGTTTCGGCAGTCTATTCAATTTTGCCACAAATACTGAATTTCCTTCGGTGGGATTTCTTATTCTTAGGGCGGCCAAAGATACGTTATGGACAAGGTACATATATTTCCCATATATCTTTTTTTTTTGTATATAAAAATGTATTTGCGCCTGTGAACTTATTGTTGACAATCAGCAAATATGATGGCGATATAGGAAATAATGAACAGGAATGGGGAAGAAAAGTACTCAACATTACCTCTTTCCTAACTTGTTCCAATTACTTAGGTTGTCTAAGGAAGGATACCCCTCATCCAACGCCTTTCTAGTCTCCTCCTCATGTTCTGAGGTATGTCAGCTATAGCCATGTCTCTTATTAGTCTGTTATTTATTTACTCATATTATGTCCGTTTAAATTAGTGTAAAATCGTTGATAAAGGATCGGTATATGTTTGTCAACTGTTGGAAGGTCAACAGATTGTATCTACAACATATTGTAGATAAATTAAATTTAATAAAATATTCCCAGATTGTTCCTTTAAATACATATTCATATACAAAAGTAAAGGTGGATCATTTATCCACCTATTTGGTAAATTAATAGATTCCTTCTAGTCCTGTGAACCTTGAATATGGCTTGAAGGTTCAGAATAAGACGAAACCTAATTCACCATACAGCCTCAGTAATAATCAGCTTGATACTGATTTCGTGAAATTCCTTGATATGTCTAAGCCTATTAAAAAGTTTCAGATTAATTTATGTATCGGCAGTGTAATACATCAGTATACTTGCTGCACCATTAGCAGGATTAGATGTAGGAGATACCTAACAAAGTGAATATATCCCGGAATTGGGGTCACTAAGTACCAACTCCGCCTCTACCCCCTGCCCTGCTGACCCTGCCTCAATATATTCCGCGTGTCCTTGGCAGCTCCATTTGTGCTATCTAAGGAACCCTTCTTTTAGTGGAAGGACATCGATGGAATGGTCCAATCTCATCCATCTAATGTTATTCCCCATCGGCAGGATATAAAATGTGTTTACTCCTTTAGTGATGTTCGTCGTGTAACGAGATGTCAATGCCTAAAATGGCGGACTGTCCACTCAGCACAGCTAAATGGCTATTGTTTACAGTAAGAACAAAACGTTTCAACACCGGGAATACTAGAAAGTTTATAAAACAAGCATTACCAAGAAATAAACTTCAGTCTTTTTACAGAACCACTGTGTGTTCTTCCATTGCTCATTTGTTAAATTTTCAGTAGAATAAAAATTATTACATAAAATGTATTTATGTGATAATTAATTAAACATTTTAAATCTGATATCTCTCACACAACAACATTAAATTCCACTACACATATATTCTATCTGTCTGTATGTGATAGGGTTGTGCAAATGTGAGACCAAGACGAGTCTTGGTATTAATACCTATTTTGCCTTTATTTTTATTTTAAAAAATAGATTTTTTTTTTACCAGTCTTGGTCTTGCAAAGTCGAAGATCGTTTTTGGGCTACACTAGTATGAGATAAATTTCAAATATTAATATAATATAAAGTGATTTTAACTCCCGCAATAAAAACATTTTGTGACAGTAACAGAGAAATTAATAGAACATATTTTGTCACACTGATGTTTTGTTCATTCAGTTTTAGTTAATAATTTCAATAAATTATTAAATCCCTTGGGACTGTTACTGGGGACTTGATTGGGGATGGGATATGAAAATCTAATAACAATATTGGCACGCATAGAAATATAGGCTAATAATTATCGACACCATAAAAATTAGAAATATTATTGAAAACAAGTAATCTTGAAATATAAATAACAATATGAATACCGGCTCTTTAGCAAACAGACACATAAAAAAATATGTCATTTTTCTCTTGAAATTAATTAAATATCAATTCTTCTAAAATTGAAATGCCCTCCTCAGTAAAATTAATTTTCTGTTTCTTGTCTATCTTCGTCATCCTCAATTTTTTCCAATGAATTTCCATTAAACCAATTATGCCTTCCATTCACCCATGGATCAGATTCAGGGAAGTGCTAATTTTCACGCATCCCACAAAGATTTCTTTGACAATTTGTAACTTTCGTTTGAAAAGTTTCTAACTAACAAATTTGGAGAAATTGAGTTTATAATCAGAAATCACTCCCAACAAAGCTATGATACAAATTAATTAATTTTAGTGCAGATCCTATGGTTATAGGTTTATAGCCTAACTTATTAGTTACTTGTTAGAGTTATTACAACTCCAAGTCTACTACGCAAAAAACCCTAAACAAGAACAAGCAAGATGAGTATAAATTCTTTTTCGGCTATCAGAATCACATATGAGCTCGAGAGCTTTCCGAAAACGATAGTTTTTATTTTTATTTTTAAGTTAAAATATTAAAACAGCATAGGGACAGTATCGGTAGTCGTTAACATAGAAGTGAAGTAGATGCCATTGATGGTAAAATATGGAATATCGGAAGAAACGTCAATATTTTGATATTACCGACGATCGATACCGTTCATACTACAGATTCACCGGTGGTCCAATAGAACATGTTAGCTCCGAGGATGGATGTGGACCTTTTCCATATTTATATATTGTTTACTAATTGTAAACAGTAGTGGAATGTACATATATACATAAGGCGGCTTATATAGTTTTATCTATTCCACATCCTCTGGCAAAAGCTAGTGCCTCCATCCACGAACCACCACGCTAACGTGTTGGCGCCTTATCGACTCTGGCTGGCCCCTTCGGGTCTGGGAACGTCTCCCGCTAAGAGCTATGTCCAATTCGGATTAGTGGATAACCAACACACTCCAATTAAATCCAAATAAACCTACGTTCGTTGATGGCAAGGATGTTTTACGCCCTATTAAACTTAAATAATTTAAATAAATTAGAATATAAAGTAAACATATACATTTTAAAAACAGTTTTATTAAAACTTTCATTGCGATTGGTGAAGGTAGGATGTATCCCAGTAACTGATTCTGATTCTGCAGTACCACCAGTCTCCGGTTAGAAATATCCTTGTTTCTCCTAGTGGCGTGCTAGTACAAGTAATAATTATATTATATTATAGGTAATAAATTACTGGCTAGGTCAGTTTATGTATGCCTTTATAACCTTGGTCTAACCCCATTATTCTCTTTGTTCCAGCGCTAATGAATAAATAGCAATGGTACTCTATGCATCTTAATATTCTTGTGCTTCGGAATATGATATGATAAAAACGGAGAAGAAGATTATACTTTCTATAAAATAGCTTGTGACATGTTCAAAGAGAGAAAAATTGGGTAATGGATAAATTATAATAATTATTAATATTATTATATAGACATCAGATTAATAGGTTGTGAAGGGATAAATATGTAAGAAAATGGGAAATCCCTACTAAAAAAGAATCCCTCTCAAAAGCTCTGTGACAAAGAATAATCCATAATTTTGAAATGATTCATAGATTTAATTGTATATATATCTATATATATTGTTTTTCCTCGTTGGCATCACAGAGCAAGTAGATCTTCTGCCGCCTCCATCTCTGCCTGTCTTGGGCTATTTCTATCCAATTATCTGAACGCAGCTCTATTGTATCTTTGATGATTCTATCTATCCATCTGCTTTTTGGCCTTACACATATTTTGACTTCTATTGAGGCATTCATTCATTGTTACGTAGAGGGTTCCAGATGGGTTGCTACGAGCTACATTCTCCGCCCAAGTTAACCTCTGTGCCTTCATATCATGGGATATTGATCGACCAGTTTCAGTCATAGTATTTCAGTTTTATATCAACTATGTCAGAAATAATCCAGCACAAATTGTCTGTATATAAGAATATTATACATAATTTATTGACTAAGACATCATGATTTGTTACATCATAGAAAATAAAAACTTAATTGGAGTGTTCCAAGATAACATAATAATTGATTGTTTATCTTTCTTTTATAAATAAACACTTTCAATTTACTATAAAAAAATAAAATAAAATGTAAACCTAAAGAAGAGCATTGTTACGATGTACAGAAGAAGAAGACGATGACTAACCTAATGTAAACATAAATTTCCCCTCCCAAGAGGTTCGATTGTTCACTTACGGAGATTGTTCATTGTCCCTGATTAAGTTTGGCGAAAGTGTCCCCTTCACCCGGGCCGCAGTATTTAGAGGATGACAAGGTCCGATTTTTTACCCTCCGCTTCCTCTCATGGGCCGTAAACGGGACGGTTTTCCTCTTGAGGGAGAAGAAAGGATGAAAGAGAATGATTTCTCCTCGGGCCTTGCGCTTCCAACGGCAGCAAAAACCGCCCAAGAGCTGCTGTATTCTTGGCTTTCGCTGTCCTTTCTCTTTCGGTGGGCGGACGTGCCGCGTTATGCTCAGCAGGAGTATCGTCAGGAACAATAAAGAAAACAGCTGTTGTTTATGTAATAAAAATAACAAATCATACCCTATAAGTATAATAACCTTAATCAATCTTTTGGAAATTCTTTTTTCCTTCGTGCTATACTAATAATTTATTCACTATATGCATATTTTGTGATTGAAGAATTAAGTCTGAAAGATGTAATAAACCATGAGGAACAAAAATAAAACAACTAAGGTGCGTGCTTTAGACCACACGGTAGACTTGAAAACATCAACAAGCCGAGATCAATAATATGAAATATAAATTATAAGCAATAGCTCATTACAAAGCGGATGAAATGCTGAACATTTTCCTCGCTTACAGTATGCAGGTCCGATTTTTAGTTTCTGAGATATCTTAATCCAGATCTTCAATAAAACTCGTAATCATTTGATTTTCGGCACTATATTTTTTCCTTTTCTTCTTTCTAACATGGCGTCTCGTAGTTGGTTTATTCCGATTTGGGGTTACACATCGGAGATCTAACGGCTCATTCTACTTCACTCTCCACAAAAAAAGTGCAAAACGCCTAAAGAAGTTGTCACTTCAAAAATAATCAATAGATTGGATCATACCTAATAGCAGTAATATATATAATATCAGAAATAGTTAACAGTAACAAAAACAATAACATGGACTGCTAGAGCATGTTA
Organism: Nezara viridula; assembly: GCA_928085145.1. NCBI lineage: Eukaryota > Metazoa > Arthropoda > Insecta > Hemiptera > Pentatomidae > Nezara > Nezara viridula. The sequence goes on from OV725082.1 coordinate 75,018,691, forward strand.
ACAGTTTTCGAAGCACTTTTCTATTCAAAGGACTCAGAAAATCATGGTGATTGTAAAGAGGGTAACGGCGGTTAACGGAGGTGAGAGATAGCATAGTTTATTGTTACTAATTATTTCTGGATCATTTATATAGAGATTAATAATGTAATTAAGGATTAGTTTATATGTTACATAATACGAAACGAAGGATTAAAAGTTCAATTTGTTTATATGAATTTATGTGATTTTTTTCATTGAATTAATTTTTAACACTAAACAGTTATATATTTTATATATATATATATATTTTGTAATAATGTTCGATAATCTTTTTTCTCGCGTTATTTTAAATAAATAAATAATTAAAAAAAAATATACGTTAATATATATTTACTGGATTAAAGACTATATCACACTGGTCTATATTTGCATATAAGTTAATTAACATAAATAGCAGAATTTTATAAAAATAATAAAAAGTAAATTTTTAATAATCACATTCTGACAAACGCTGTTTTTGCACAGCAATAATGCCCTAATTTCTTCATGATGAATAATTTGGAAAGAATTTTATTTGATTTTCAAAAAAAAAAAAAAAAATTAACTTATTTTAATGCTAGAAGTGCAAATTCATTTAAATAATTAATAAAAAAAAAATCACATCTAATATTTTAAGAGTCGATAGAAATGAAATGAAATTATTTGTTATTTTCAAAAGTTAAAATAGAATGGATAATAACTTCACCTTTAAATATAAACTATCGGTCGTGATTTTTAGATACAGAACAATAACCAATTAAATAACGGTATTCATACAAGATGTAACCATACCGTTATCTAAACGTTACACGTTACACGTCAGGAATAATGCGCAAGACGTGTTGGGAAGATACCATCTTGAGCTTCTTATCTCGATATCGTGAAAGCCTTAACCGATATGGGCTAGATTGGAACTTACACTCGGTCCTTTTCCCTTTCATCCGATAATCTCTACTCTTCGTGACAGATGCTTAGGGCAAGTGTTTGTTATATGCAACGGTAGCTGGGCTATTCATGGTATTCGATTTGGATATTACAATTTATTGCGGTGTTTCTCGTAACATATTTCATGGTTAACATATTTATATATCATATATTAATAGAGATTAGCATAAGAAAATTAAAAAAAATCAACTAACTGGCTAAGCTACCTATAAGTAGAAACTATTTTATCACGACATAAATATTCTTATCATTTAAATTTTCATTCATATTCAGGAATAACAATATAGAATCTTATATCCTTGGATATTATGTTCCATCCACCTTTCATGTGGACACTTCCATTTTCACGTGATTTTCTTATAAATTGTCTGCAATAAATTTGGAAAAAATATATTTGACAGAGAATGTTTTTATAAACATTTTTTCATAGTCAGACTATGAAAACGCTTTATTTTTATTTCATTTATTGGATGTTGTGCAAACTAAGAAATCGAAAGTATTTTTCAGATTTTAAAATTATTCATTTTCAGCTGAAAATAATCTAGAAGTGAACCTATGTTATGAATGGTGCTCTCTTCATCGCCTGTTTAATGTATACAAATTGTAACATATCCAATTGTTTTTTCCAGAAATTTTCAAGTACATCTATAAGTACTTTATGGTGTAAAAAAAATTCAACAACTGTCTAAACATATATATAAATTTATTTTTTTATATCCAATATTATATTTGTTCGTTTCGTAAATAGAATGTTGAATTTCCACACCGCCATTTTATTTTATTTATATATATTTTTTGTACCATCGTCCCCGTCCACCCAATCAAAATGGAAAAACTATGGTGGTTAGAGTTTGACATTCAAGAATAATGCCATCCCAACATGATAATCACACGCTGAAATTGCAAATAGAAAAACAAAGAATAATTATCTCATAGCATGCAATTTTTTAGACAATGAACAAAGGATCATTAAAATACCATCTAAATATCTTCGAGTTTCTTTTTCTACTAATCATCAAGAAATATTATATATAACTTTATATATAAATGTCAAATCACATAACATTTTCCACAAGCCTCCTCTATTTCTGTCTATTTTAGTGTATTTATTTCTAGTTATTTGCAGATAGCTCTATTGCGTTTTTGTTGATTCGATCAGTCCATCTGGTTTATGGCCTACTTAATGGTCTCTTGACTACTGATGAGACATTCGTTGTTGTGTAGAGGCTTCCTCGTGGATTGCTTTGAATTGTAGATTATTTAACTTGTATATCCCGCCCATCTTAACCATCTTGCTTTCATAACCTGAGATATTGACTAATATCTGTAAACATATTTTTAGCACTTTTACACCATGAGTTAGTACTGTCACAGATCGCTCCGGTTATCGTTTGGAGGATTTTCCTCTCAAATTCTTCGATACCTTTTTTCAGGTTGCTGTTATATGTAAAATACAGAAAATGAACTAATTTCTACATCCAAGGAAGTAAAGATTGTTTAGGATTTCACCAAAACAACAGTCTGAAAACCCACGACTGACAAGAAAACAGAACAAACGGTTTGGACTATTATCCGGGTTACTCGACAAACGCTCCAAATTATCCATAACCAACAGGAATTTATTCTACAAAAGTACTGATAATAGATGTATAGTTTTATGAGAATGACAAATAATTAGGGTTTGATGTCATTATATGATTTATCAGGCTTGCCAACGTTTCGATCCAAACATATTAATCCGTGGTCCAGACCTCTTTTTATCAAATTATTAACATCCGCCTGAAACTTCGTAATTGCTTCATCTCATCGCAACATACGACTATTTGATTTACCAAAACTTTTGGAATTATGGCATATTCAATCTACAGGTAGGTAAACCTTATCTACTTAATTAGGTACTAAAAACTGCTAAATAACTGTTTGATTTCCAGTTGAATCGTAAGTTAACTTGATCACAAAGTCGAGAGAAAAAGGAAGCCTTCAAAAATATCGAACTGTTTGGCGTGACCTACATCCCCAAATTGTCAAAATAACGAGGTTGTATAGGCTAAACAGCCCAATATTTTTGTAGGCCACTTTTTTTTAAATCGATTTTATGATCATATTATCTTATGATTCAAGTGGAAAGCAAATGGGTATTCATGAGTTTTTAGCACTTAATTAAACAGATAAAGATTGTCGACCTCTAAATTGAAAACGGCCCGATTCCGAGAATTTTCGCAAATAAAATATTTGTAGGTAACGATGAGACGAAGCTATTTACGAAGTTTCAGGCGGATTTTAATAATTTCATAAAAATAGGTCTGTATCACGGATTAATGATTGACGAGGCTTGCCGATCCAAAAATATGGGTCATCATCAAGCGCAATGGTTACTGGTTAGTCTGGCATCAACCAGTTCATGTCCTTATAAAGATGTAAAATCCTGATTATTTGTCAGCTTCATTACTTCATTCTAGCTGGTATGTGGTTACTTGATGACATAGGATTAGCTATAGTCTTTTCTTTATAGATAATGTAACAACATATGTTTAAGGTATTAAGATATGGAAGATTCTATCGATAAGGTGAGGACGAATGGACCAGATGAGAGCTGGAATAGCGGGCGGTACATTGCGGTCCGGTCGGACCACTAACGGGTTAGTGTTGGACCGTACGTGCACAAACCACGAATATTATTCATGGCTGCAACGGTTAGTTCGTGTTACGGCAATGCGCAAGCTGATCTTCCGATCTAGGTCGTCCAGCAGGTTCTGCGCTTAAATTTTTATAGGGAAGGCATAACAAGATAATTTTTGAGGTTTATCTTCGAATAATTTATGCAAAAACGTATCTTGTTTATAGGTAGAACGGAGAGTACAGCTATCACCTGTTTAATACACATGGGCTTGTTGGTCGAAATAGTAAAGAAGTTCTATACATACTATACATATATAATCTTATTATATATATATAAAACAAAAAAACTGTACCACTACAACCCATGACGAGTTCAGATCTATTTAGGAAAAGTACTGTTTCAAGGCCAACGGTTGTGCAGGGAGGAGTCGGGCCAGGATCACGCTCAACCACCAGGTTTCCTCCCTTAATTAATCTCAACTTTGTAGAGGTTGAGTGTGCCCCAGGAGGGTCTCCTTACAATACCATAGGGTCGCCCTACGTCCGATGAAACACATTATATAATTTTTCTGCCATGAGCCGGGATTCGAACCTAGGACCACGAGCATATTATATATATTCACAAGTAAAACAAAGCATTAGAAAAATTAATTTGTAAATTAAGGGCATACTTTAACGATCTCAAGTATAGAGACGCTGGATCGACCCAGCATGGACTGGTTAAAATTTAACTCGAAATGGATCCACGAAACGAATCTCGACCTTTCCAATCTAGTTAGTATAAATTTGTTGAACTTCAAAAAGAAACCACCAGTATGCCAAAAATGGCGATACACTCTCCTACCTCAAAACCAAAAAACCTACTAAACCAAGTTTTATGATTTATGCTTATTGATTTTTTAGTTTAATTTAACTTATTGATACACTCTTTTATAGTTTCTTTTCCACATGCTTGAAATGCCAGAACCTTCTTATTATCATCATACTTATTGTGACTAATAAATGTGACAGGTCTGAGTTATCTACTTCTTTTCTAGAAATTAAGTTAGTAAATTTTCTTACTAAAGATGGATAAAAATGACTAATTTTTAATTTCAGAGAGTTAAACTTCTAATTATAATTGTAAAAAATATTTTTATTATTATTATTTCTGTGGCAGATGCCATTTATTAATAGAAACATAGTTAAATTTAATTTTTATTATTATTTTTTTTTTTAAGTGAAGTTGAAATAAAGATCTTCCGATAACATTAGTCAAATTATTAAATTAAAATTAAAAATCAAACTAAATTTAATAAATTATTCATTTACTACATAACTATAATTATAATGAGTTTCTGAATCAATACTATAGGTTGATAAATAGTATATCTAAAAAGAATTGATTCGACGAAATTAAAAAAACAATACAGTATAAGTTAAATATAGCCTATTATTCAGCAAAAGTTATATTGGATTGAACAACTAAAATACTGATATTTAAATAGTATATTAAATTTCATATATATTGATAAGTTAACTATTTACGATATAACTATGAGCAGAACTCATCGATGGCATCGGATCCGTCTCTAAACTGAGCTATGCGCTGCCTCTCATCTCAGCGCTGAGTTTAGGAACTGGCCATTACCATGGCTTTTATTAACTATGGCATCCATGCAATAAAACGGATTTAAATTAAACTAATATAATCAATAAATATTCTTACGATCTGATTAGAACAGCCATTGAGCCTGGTTTAATAAGATCGAAGCTTATCGCACCTCATAAGGGCCTTTATCACGAGTGAAAGGAGGGACCATGCCTTTAATAGTTCTCTGATAATGGAGTTACCAATGATTCATTACTATCGATATATAGATATCGTTCTATGAATGATCATTCAATTCTCTTCAATGGATATCTATCGTTGATGGATTGTTGTAAGGCTCTTATGACAATGAACTTTTTTATATATAAAAATAAATAATTATTTAAACTAAACCGCCACTTAGTAAATAGTAAAGATTACGAAGTGAAAAATATAAATTTATGAATTGTAAAAAATTTACCAACTTTGGTAAACAAACAAATGAAGAGATTGGGACACACCAAAAAGTTATTGTCAAATAAATTATGATACTCACAAACTCAACAATAATAATTGTTTACGTTATAAAATTTTTAATATTCTAATTATAAGTCACAAGAAGGATTTTTTTTTTTTAAATTGTCAAAAGTAAAGACAAAAACATATATAAATTGTTTAGAGATTTTATTATTACGGTTATGGTTAGCAACAAAGGCATTTTCAAGGTTCATATCGCTATAATAAACTGTATATTTTATGAAACAGCGAGCAAACCAATAAAATAGGTAAATTCCATTTTAAATTAATTTTATAATTAAGGTAAGAATGTATTTATAATTAATCCTTATATAATAGAAAAGAGTCTAGTAACAATAAAACTCTAGGTAGTTCTGATAGTGGGGAATAAATAATATAATATATAATGCAATAATATTACTTATACTTATATAATAATATAAGTTATATTCACAAAGTTATATTTTCTAAACTCATTAGTACTTCTAGTTATAATTTTTTTTTAATACTCGGATTCATACTATTATTATATCTCTTAATATTATGACTGAAATTGATGCTATTTTCATAATAGTTCAATAGAAAAACAATTAAATTTATTTTTTGGATTGATTTATTTTTGAAGTGAAGTTGAAATAACTATCTTCCAATAAAATTTGTATAATGTTTCCATGATAAGTTAAACTTTGTTATTAAAGTACTCATTGGCTACAGAACTATAATTTTAAACTCAAAATTTTAAGATGAAACTATGATAAACGTTTGTGTACAATCCATTTTCCTGTCAATAAAAAATGATAGATGGATACGACCCTATGTCTTAAAAAATATACTAAATCTCTAGATTAATGAGTATTACATATAAATTGAGGACGAATTTTTCTGTTAATATTAAAAATACTAATTTGAATATCTTAATTTGGACTAAATTCATCCATACATACAGTATTTGGTAATGTGGACCACCTATTTTTGTTCTGGTACTTACCTAAAACAAAGAAAAATAATTAAGAAACTAAAATACAATACACATGCATACATACACACATATATATATATTTTATATTTTAATAGTATGTTATGTAGTATATTGTATATTTGATGTCATAATATATATAGAAGATGTTATGTTGTATATCATAATATAATGCAAAAATAAATATACATATATTTATTTTAAACTTTATTGAGGTATAATACATTTTACCACACTTCAGGCTACTGACTATTAGAGCTGTAAGGCACATTCATACCATATTTACAATGCAATAAAAACAATTAAATACCCGTATATAAAATATATTAAAATAATGTAAAAAATATGTATGTATAACAAAGGTAAAAACTGTAATAAAACAAAGAAATATACCTTGGAGTGAAATCAAATAATACAGAGATTCTTAGAAAAAAAAATATATAAATTAAATAAATAAATATTAATGATAACAAATTATTAGCATGAATAAAAATAAAAAAAGAAAAAAAACATTAACAGTCAGACTTAATTACAATATTTACAATCAGCCAAGGAAGCTACCTTTTCCCCACAAATACATATTAAAATATATTATTAAAAATGTGGCAGAACTATTACAATTATTGACTATCGATTCACACTTTCACTCTTAGTGGTAATAATAATCGACTAAATGTTTGTGAAAGCAATAAAACCGAGTAAAAGTCAGTTACACTTTCATAATAGTCGGTGCCGAACCGCAAAATTACTATTTTAACTTTCGATTATTCAATATCAGAAGAACGTGCACTTGAGGCCATGCTATTTCAAATGGACCGTAACAAAAATAAAATTAATTTAAAATAAACTTTTTATTAAATTGTTTTTCCTTTGAACTGGCTTGCAGACAGACGATTAGTTATATATAAAAGAAATCTTTGCATGGGTATAACGTATCACACACAAGAGGGTCCTCTTTCACAATTTTAATTTAGTTTTAGTGTGGTATCATTAAGATTTTCGTAATTTCTTGTCGTCTAACATACAAAGTGTCCTATTTTTTAAAATGTTCTGATAAATTGTATATACAAATAAATATGAGTTAAATACCAAATATTTTTCATTGTTTAATTATGACCTTTTTTCTAAATGTATGTTCACACGTACTTGCATTCAGGTCAATTTAATAAATTTTCATAACTATTCTTTGACCAATATTTATTAATAAACATTTCGGGAAATCTTTTTCCACCTCTACCGCCACTAAAATAATACAATTAATATATTATAACCTCTATCATGAACCAGTCATTTTTAACTTTAAAATATATAACTTAGTTTTTGATTATTACTTAGTTATTATTTTCCTTTTTTTAATTTTATGTTTTCTGTATATATGGTGTGAATGTGTTCATATATCACTACAATTATTTTCCACGTGACAGATTATTATACTCCTAAATAAACAAATAAAAAAATATATAACATTTAAAAATGTATTTTTGTCTAACTTAATATAAATTATTTTATGCATATTTATTAAAATAATAACTTATTTAGATATTATGTTCACGAAATTGAGTAAGTCGCAGTTTTATTTATAATAATTAGTTTAGCTAATGATTGTAATCAAACTAAAAAGATTAAAGTACATTTAGGGTTTTGGTGTGGGTTACGAGGTTAAAATATTAAAGTTGTTATTTTATTACTTGGTTGCATGTATCAAAAATAATTAGTGTTTGTTTTGTATATTTTATTATAAATAAATTATCTTTAATTTTTATTATATTTTTTTTCTCAACTAATATTTTATTTAGATATTGCCAAACTTCACCTCATGATTATATTTATTTTATATTATGTGAGATCTCAAAGGTGTATACATGGTTTCTATTGTTTTGCATTGAATTTTTATGCTGTTCTATTCTTTTTTTTTTTTTTCGTAGTGACTCCTGTATCTAATTTTTACATGAAATAAAATATTTGCAATAAATAAACTATTCATTTTTGATATATATATATAATGCATTGGTGGCAAACTTATGTAGCCTCAAACACGGCACTGGTTTGATATATATATATATATATATATATAAACATGTTTGTGTATGTGTGTATAAATATAAATATGTTATCATGTATTTTATATTTTATCTAAATTAATATAAATTATTTTATGTACATTTATTAAAATAATAATTTATTTAGATATTATGTCCACAAAATTAGGTAAGTTGCAGTTATTAGTAATAAGTTTAGCTAATGATTGTGATCAAACTAAAAAGATTAAAGTACATTTAGGGTTTTGGCATGGGATAAAAGGTTATAATATTAAATTGATTTTAATTAATAGTATACCTAATAACATTTTATATTTTAATTTTTATCGACCAACAAATATTTATCACTACTATTATTTATATCATTAATTAATTCAATTTGGATTAAGCAATAAACTCAGATGCGCTTCCTTGTGTACCATATTTCTTTCATTATTTTCTTGTGTACTTGTTTTCTCTTTTTGGTCCATGTTTTCCCTGTTCTACTAATAGGCATTTCTTTCGGATCAGTTTGCTAAGTGTGAACTTTTGAACTAAAGATGTTTCTGTATTGATTGTCGTTTTATTCCTTATTGATTGTCCTTTTATTGATTCCTGATAATTTAATCCATTTTTACTTCACCAATCCATTTTATTGTGTCAATTCCGCTTTTATCATTCCTATTCTCATGAAATTCAACTACTTTTTCTAATATTTACATCTAAGAGTAAATCAAAAATCAAATATTATTAGGTAACGTACACTAAATTAATAGGAATATATCAAAGAATGGACTAAACAAAAATTTAATTTTAAGATCCTATTTCAATTGATTACCTTGAACCCTCTTGTCCTCCTGACACCATGGGTCCGACCAAGCTTCCTCTCTCATATGGAGGCCTTGGTTTCAGAACCTCCAAAATCATACTCACATTGCTGATGTTACTAACTTTCTAATGTTGAGGATTTTGGAGGTTTTAGATAAGAATTTACATTTTGGTTACAACACCGCAAACAAACAGCGTTGTTGTTGAGCTCTTAACAAAGAGTCGGGGTTTCGCCACGCCGCCAGCCAGCCAGGATCACAATAGTCTTAGCCAACGAATGACAACAATGGCGAGCCGCGCTCAGCGCTAACCCTATCCACGACAAAGAGGAGAGACAGAACCGTGAAGGACATCTCCAGTTCCCATTGCAAGCACGTCCTCCAGCGAGCCACAGGGGATACAATATAGTCTATCAGGAAGCGGCTGGATATTTCCAATTAATTTTACCAATTAAAATCCGAGGCTGCCCCTCTCTTCCCTCCTCGGCTGTGGTTCGTTAGGTCTCGGTAAATGTTAGTCCCTGTTTATACATCGCTGGTCGTTAATTACTTTCTTGAACGAGTTAATAACGAACGAGCGATGGAAAAGCTATTCAGAAAGTGCTCTTGGATTTGGATCATTCCTCATCATCTGAATTTAACTCTCACTCCTAAACTATAATAAACTGAAAAGGAGTATTTTAATTATTACGCCGACGTTTTGACCCACCTTGCAGGTCTTCATCAGGGCGTGACATGTGGCAATGCAGGAGGCAGTTGCTAGACTGGCCACTTGATAGACTGGTGTAACAATTAAAATACTATTTTATAAAATTTAGTATTTATTTGACCCCCCGATCAACTCTTTCTTATATTATATCACGGTCAACCATCTCTACATCATTATAATAAACTGGATTCAATTGAGAAATAAATAAGATATTTGGAATATTATTAAATATATAATGTATAATATTAAATATTGTAGTATGCAAAAGTAACTAATTATTTGAAGCATTATCAGAATTTCAAGAATCTTTAAATGGCTCATAATAGCAATGCATTTTTTTTTATTTTTTTTTTTAATTATGTTGTCAAATAGACCCACCAAAAAAATATATTCCATGGTACAGACCCCTTTTTATAAAATTATTAACATCCGCCTGAAACTTCATAAATACCTTCATCCGATCGTAACCTATAAATATTTTATTTACGCAAATTCTCGGGATTGGGGAGTTTTTGATCTGGATATCAGCAAACTTTGTCTATTTTATTAGGTACTAAAAATCTTAAGATAATATGATAAAAAAATCGAAGAAAAGGTTGGCCTACAAAAATATTGTGGAGTTTGGCCAATACAACCTCGTTATTTTTTTTTCGGGGTGAAGGTCATGCCAAACGGACCAATACTTTTTTAGGCCACCTTTTTTTCGACTATGTCATAATATTATCTTGCGATTCAAGAGGAAAGCAAATGGGTGTTCATGAATTTTTAATACCTAAAAATAGAGAAATTTTCCCGATATCTAGATTGAAAACTCCCCAATTTCAAGAATTTATGTAAATAAAATAGTTTTAGGTTACGATGAGATGAAGCTATTTACGAAATTTCAGGCGTGTGTTAATAATTTAGTAAAAATGGGTCTATACCATGGTCTAGTAGTAGTAAACACCAGATAACAGTTTAAAAATATTTAAATGTTTGTTAGTTACCATCTTTTTTTATCAATATTACCGAAATGTAACAAAACTCCATAAACGAAAATATCGTTGACAAAGCTGTTTTATTCAGAATGTATAAAAAAAAAAAAAAAAAAACTAGTAGACGCTTTATTTTTTTTTAACGGCGCGAATAAACAAACACTTAAACTTTGAGCAAATGCTTTTAAGAGCAGATGTCGGAGGTAGAACAACTGTACACGAGGCCGGCCCGGTAAAAAACCACGAAATTGCGGACTATTAGAGCCATCAAACACTCAGGTTAAGAGGGAACGGGGAAGTAGTTAAAAAGGACAAGTAAAAGAGTACAAAAGGAGAAAGAGAAGGACAAAAAGTAACAGATGTAACATTAACAGATCCTTCAAGCTCTTAATCCCGGTCATCCTTTTAAGAATGCAACAGCCGGCGAAACCGGTCTAAAAGATACCAAGCATAAGCAACTTCCAATCCCTTAGTTTTTTACACCGTCCCAAATTAACCTCTTAATACCAAAACGATAACATTTTTTGTGTTTTTATGATTTTTTTTTTTAGGTTAACTTTTTTTTCATCAAATTCAAATTTATAAATAAAATGCTTAAAGAAATAAAAAAGTAATAATAAGATTAAATAGAATAAAAGAGAGTTCCGAAATACTTTACGAAGAACAAAAATATTAAACATTAAAAAAATATTTACTATTTTTATCAGGATGAACGTTCCAGTTATGGATAGTAAATTAGGTTGGACTTTAAATGTAAATAATAAGCTTCCCTGTTGATTTAAAGGTTCCATTTTTTTTTCTAGATCTAAGAACAATGCCCTCTATTGACAACTGTATGAATAAATTTACAACAAAAAAATTTAAAATGTCTAATGTGTTTCATATCTTCCTATTAACAGTTTTGCTAAGAGTAAGTTGAAAATTTATCTTATCTTTGACGTTATCTTTATAGTTAAACAAAGATTTTAGATATTTTCTGAGGTATGTCCATTACTGGTACCGAACCCCTGTGTATTACTAGAACAATTGAATTTCGGTGTGTCCATCACTAGTACAAAATAGAAAGAAAAAGTAGATCCTAGAGATTCTAAAGATCAAAGGGAGAAGTTTATATCTATAATTACGACGGTGCAAGCCAAAAAAACATTTAGATATGTCCATCACTGGTGGGCTTACCACTAGCGGATTCATGATTTAAATTCGGGGGACTTCAGCCCGAAAGGTTTTTTTTTTTCGTATATATAACGATAATTACTTTGGAAAAAAAAAAGAAACTAACTACATATACGAAGTAGTGTTTAAGAGATACTTGAAGTTCTATTGAATGCAATTAATTACACGAACAATAATACTTTAAGAGGTCATTTTATTCCATAAAACAGGGTTACTACTAGTGAAGCCCAAATGCGAGACTGAGACGAGTCTTGGTCTTGGAAACTCAGTCTTGGTCTTGCAAACTCAGTCTTGGTCTTGCGCAAGAGTCTTGCAATCACTTATTAGCTTATTACTATGGAGATATTACTGTAATTTTTTAGATAGAAGAAACCTAACTAAGCCCGAATGAAAAATTAGAGGAGTCAAATGCAAAAGTATATGGGTTATACCAATTATTAACATATAGTAACTAAAATTCATCTTCACTTCCATAACTTTAAATAATTGTGAAATTTCAACGCAAATCATCAGGAATTCCACACCAAGAGAGATGTCAAACAAAGAGACCCTTTTTCTCAAGTTCAATGTTTAATATGGTGCGTAGTCGTGAGATCGATCATAAGGTTAAGAGAATGCAATAACAGAAACATCTTCTTTTCAGCGCTTCTAGATTTGCGAAAAAGCTGCTGGAAAATCTGTAATTAATAACGATGTCAATATATGAGCATTATAATCAATTATGATAATGATATCAGAAAATGATTCAAGGAAAGGATGCAGCTGATAATAAATGCAATTGGTCTCTAATGAAAATATTTAAAATTTGGGATATTTCCAGAGTTTCCAAAATAAGAGTAATCTAGTTGTTAAGAGCGAAAATGAGTCACGGGGAACGGAAAGATGTCTTCCAAAATGAAATTCTGTCAATTCTTTAAAAATGTGGTCCAAATAAAGAAGAAAGAAATCTTCACCGAGTGAAGGAAAACACAGAGCTGGGTAATTAATCTAAAAAACGATATATTATATGGACAAAGAATAGAATATGTTAGACTTCCTGAAGGCTGCGGTAGGCTGTGTGAACGATCTTCGAATTTTGTATATTGGAGAATAGAGAATAGTAGTCGAAAACAGGTCTGAGAGATGATCCTACAACGACCGTTGCGCCGCCATTAGATTATGATTGTTAGATTTCATTAAATATAGTTCACAACGATTAGCTGGAATTTTTTATGATTTTTTTTTTAATTTGACTGTTTTAGTGATCGAGCCATACTTCGAAATATTCACTAAATAAATTATAATGATTTACATCATATCTATATTAAGAAATTACTTCAGGACCTATGAATATAAATTTTTTTTTTTAGTTTTGTTTATTTTAATAAAGAAAACAGTTGCATCAAGAACAATAGAGTTTAATGAACAGCCTGGAGTAAATATTTGACTACCTACCACACCTGTTAATTAATTACGAACTTGATTAAATTAATTTAATCTTACTAAAGCGATGGGAGGAAAAAAAAGTAAGGGGAGCTTTCAAAGTCCATTACTGTTTATTTTCATTCCATGTAACTAAAAGCCTCCTCAAGTGACAAGGGAGGCGCTGATGACACAGAGCAGCCAAGACAAACAAGAGGAAGGATGAATCAGCAGGCACATCGCCCAGTGCCCACCTACTGTCCCTTGCCTGCCTGCCTGTCTGCTCCGGCCCGTGATATCTAGGTCCCTCGCTGTATCTTCTTGCGTAAGGAGAGCTTTCTCCCGGGGAGTGCGGTCTGCACTGTGGCCATCGGCTGTGGGAATGGACCACGTGGGAACGAGAAATGGACTGCCAGTCCGGTGGTGGGATATCGGCACATGCTGGAGGGATTGGCAAGGTATGATTTCTTTTGACCCAGATGCTGTTTCACGAAAAGGAAATAGTGAAAAGAGGTAAAAAAATAAATAAATAAAGTGTGTGCTTCAGACCCCACGGTAGAAGTGAAAATATCAACAGGGCGAGATTAATTATATGAAATATAAATTATAAGCAATAGCTCATTATGAAGAGGATGAAATGCTGAACATTTCCCTCGCTTACAGTATCAGGACTGATTTTCAGTTTCTGAGATATTTCAATCCATATCTTCAAAGAAAAACTCATTATCATTTGGTTTTCGAAACCATTTTTGCCTTTTCGCCTCTCTAACACGGCTTCACGTTTAGGCACTATTTTGAAAAATAGCTCTTTACAAAGAGGATGAAATGATGAAATGAAGATTTGCCTTGCTAAGAATATGCAGGTCCGATTTTTACTTTTTGAGATATTTTAATCTATTTACAAATACACTTCAATAAATCGACCCCAGCCGACTTCACCTGAACGTTACACTACGGAGATCTGACGGCTTAATATAATTCATTCTTCACAAAAAGAGTGCATTACGCGCCTGAAGAAGTATTCACTTCAAACAAATTTGGCCTGCAAGGCTCATCAGGGATTTTTAAAAAACATTTTATGGTTACTTTGCATTTCTCCTATTGGATAAGTTAATTAAGAAATGCAGTGTTCATTTGACAGAGTTACACAACCTGACAGAATCAGTGGTGAATATAAAAGAAGAGAAAATGGGAAAATACTGGTGATATGGATCTTCTCCTACAGCTGTTAGAACATATAACGTATCCAGCTATAATATAAAACATACATAAAATGAATTGTATTCGACTAGAGTGTGGATACGGAAATTGATGATAGGTTTTAATTATTCTTCAGTACCTAATTATAGTTTTTATCTAATTCTCATTAGAGTATATAATTATAGTTAGGGATAAATTGCGTAAAAATATAATAAAGATTTTTTATGATACTATGTTCAACCTAATCTTATGGGCTATCTCCAGTACTTGGATCGCAATCTTAATCGTGAATATTTTAACGACAGTAGAAGTTTTGGCAACTGGGCGAATTTATTAAGAATTGCGGAAAGTGATTGCTGGTGGATGAAAGGTAAAGAAAAATGGAAAATTTCTCCTCCTAAAATATGAAAAAAAAAATACAAATGTTTAAAATGTATCTACATGCACCAGAACTAAAAACCAATTAGTAACTGTGAACAAACTTATTAAGTAAAATACATTTACAAAAGACTATTTATGTGAGAAACAGATCTTATGTATGCCTACGGCAATCAAATATAAATATTTCTAGATAAATTATCTGTGTCGTATAAGCCCCGTACACATTACTCGGTAGATTATATAGATGTTATATTGTTAAAAAAAATATATTAGTGGATAAAATATTTATACATAATGAAAATAAAGCAAGCACATAATTTTCGATATTAATATAAATTATTTTGAAAGCAAAAAAACTATTTAATATTATTTATATAATTTTTAGGAGCTTTTAGTGACCATCTATAAAAGTTGAAAAATTTATTACTTGTAATAAAAGGAAATCCAATACGAAAAAATATCACAGATAAATCCTAGCCAGACATGTCGAACCCTTACGTATTCCATTACGAATCACATTCGAGACAATTACGTAAACTTTCATGACAAATTACGTGAAAATCGCTCGGAACTAAATACGGCGATAATCGACATTCCTAATATTAAACGGCAAAAGCCATTAATGGAGATGAATGAAAGTACTCCTGATCCGACTTCATCATTCGTAGGGGAGATGAAGGTATAGAATCAGTCTCATACGAATCCCGAAGAGATGTTTAAGTAAGTGAATAATCATAATTATTAAGTAACAAATGATAGTTCCAAAAGGAACCATTAAAATGCCTAACAAGCGGTCAGCTGTAATTTTTACTTTTATTACCAGCTGTTACTTACCATAAAAGTTGTTAATAGCTTTCTTTATAGAAGTTAAAAATAATAATAAAAGTACGATTAGATAAAAACAGTTATTATTCGAGATAATTTCAAGCGTTCATTAACAGGGTTCTGGTTAATAAGATATCGTATAATGTCACTATAAACAAACCGTATGAAACTTAATCATACTTGTCCCACCTAAGGAAGGCCATCGGTAGTCAATATACCGAATATCGATGTTTTTTTCCGATATTCGATATTTCATCATCAATGGCATCTATTTCGATATTTTCGACTATCGATATCGTCACTACTATATTTTAATTTTAAAATTAAAAATTAAAATATCGTTTTAGAAAGCTCTAGGGATTGTGTATGAATCTGATCATTAGAAAAAATATATATTCTCACCTTGGCATATTTTCATATTGAGTGTAATGCATAGCAAGCTGAAGATGAGGAAGGTGGACAGGAATCAGGAAATGAATTTTACTAAGGAGGGTAGAAACAATTATATTTCCATTAATTAATTTAAAGAGAAAAATAATTGTTTTTTATGGCCCTATGTGCTACAGAATCAATATTTATAGAATAGAATAGAATAGAAAATAGAACTTTATTCTGGGACTAAGTCCCCTTAGAATAACAAAGATGAATTAATACAATTTATATTTCAAAATTACTGGGTTATCAAAAAAAATTATAATATCCATGAAAATATCGAATCTCGATTGTATCAGTATTTCAAGTCCGATATTTTCTTATTATTTACATATTGAACTATCAAATCAATACATATAAGCTAACATATAAAAACCGTTGCTTTCAGATATAATAATAATGCTTCGCGAACCCGATGATTCGAAGTCGATAACTCCAATAGAAATCAACATTCTTCCATCCGACGGTCACCGTCAAAAACCCAATCCCGCCAGATCAGCTTTAACGCAATCTTCCCATCATCGCTTCGGTCTATCCCTCGGTCGATTACTATTCGGCAGAGCGCATATTAACTTTATAGGAATTCTTTCGTTACTAAGCACATCGATTTTACTTGCCCTTTTTATTTCCCCCGACGTAATCATCTCAATTGTATTAACCGAGTACAGTTCGCGCAATTCAGCATCGCGTAACCGCTTAAATTCTCCGGTTGACTCATCCTTCTTCGGTCCGAATATTCTGCGCAATACTTTATTTTCAAGAACTTTAATACGTTACTCATTCCTTAATGTAAGCGGCCACGTTTCGTTTCCTATCTACAAATATATTTGTTATGAAGGATAATAGTTTTTATAGATTCTAATTATTACGTTTCGAGACTATAGCCGCGAGCTAAGTAGTTTCCAAATAATAAAAAAATACCAAGCGTTTCCAATTTTTAATCTAGCCTAGGAATAATAATTAATGTAAGACTTAAAAATATTATAATACAGATAATAAAAATATAAGATAATACAAATAAAAAGAATTACCCTCAAACTAATAAAATGTAAACAAAATAAGTTCGCCCGTTTAAGTAATTTATGTTGGCATTATCACTGATTACGTTCACACCCCTATCGCTGGGAATGATCAGAGGAAGTGTTAAGTATACGTCGCTATCTAAAGGCGATCTGCATGTCAGCGCTTAACGAGCTAATGGGAGCTATATCCTTAATATTTTTAACATTTCATAACCAAAACTAGTTTTACTTCCTTGACAATCCAATGCAGGGGAAATGTAGCGGGATAAGAATGCTATTCAGGCAATATCGTCAGTAATTGTTAACGTTTATAGTTCTATCATTCAGTGAAATTTTAGATATAAAGGAGTGTTAGAACGAAGTAATGAACAACCGTAAAGTTACGAAAATGAAAGTAATTTCAGACTGATATGCAACATGCCTTTTGAGTGAACAAAAGGAGGTTTAATTGCAAGAATTCCAAAATGCAAAACATGTGAAAATTGTACGTCAGTGGGACATTTTGCGTAAAGGATCGCTTGGTGTAGAAATATAGATCAGGTCATTTGCAAAAATCGTAAGTTGAAATTAATTATAGAGTAATGAGATGGTCTGGGTGGCGATCATGAAAAGATTGAAATAGAGAAAAAAATATTTTTATTTCAAAGGCAATGTTTTGATCTAACTTTGCAGGTCTTCTTCAGGGATGCGTATGCAACAAGGAGTTTCAATTGAAATTAATTATACTTTATAATTATAAAAATAAATATATAATTTGTATTTATTTATTCTTTTACTAAATTTGCAACTGCGCAGTAGCATATCTAGCTAATTTGATATAACTAATTATAAGAAATATATTTATTGGTAACAATGTAAGGAGCATTGAGGATTTTCCGAAGGATTTTGGATTGTAAGGATTGGATACTAGAGGAATTCGATGGCTTAGCGGATCCCCAAAGCTCAACTCCGTAAGTCCAAATAGGTGTTATTGTAGTCATGTATATAAGTCTTTTGTAATAACTGGAACCTTAAAACGTTTGTCTAGTAAGTGTTGGAGTAGTCGGAAACGTCGAGTGGTTTCTTGTCGTTTCAACCTGGTATGAGGACTCCAAGTTAGACTTTTGTCCAAGTGAAGTCCAAGTTATCGGATTTGCTCAACAGGAATAATTGGGGTATTATCAAAGGATACTGTGGGACATGAGGTCATAGGTTTACGGCGAAGGGTAAAGGTGATTTTATGGGATCTATTAGAATTAATTTTAATACTCCAGTTTCAACACCATTCTTCAAGGTTTATAAGGTATATATAAATCTAATACAGTTTTTCTCCTAAAAATTACCTTTATTACTTTGTACGCGACATTTTTTTATATCCCATCTTAAGACAGTTGCCTGTCTGAAGATGACCTATAAAAAAATCCCGAAACGTCGCGTACAAATCAATAAAGGAAATTTTATTTATTCATTGATGAAGAAGCAGATTTCTGGGACATTTTCTTTTCAATCTGCGTCGAAGAGCTAAAAGAGAAAAGGAGTTGGATGTAGCGAGTGGATTAAGATGATTTTGTGTTGAAGAATGAAATGATGTGTATTTGTCGTGGATGTATTTGAAATACATCATGGTGCATTAATAATTTTTCGTAGAATTTTTTGTTGTATTATTTTTTATTTTGATTATTTGTGTTTGTTATGTTGAACCCATAAGTTCTGCTCCGTATATCCTAATTGGGCTCAATAAATTGCTGTAAATTATTCGCTTGTTTATCAAGTTAAATAAAATTCTGTAGTCGAGATTTTATAGTTGGTTATATCGTTTCGTCAGTTCTTGTCTTTATAATTTCAACAGAACATGCATATTAAAAAAAACGAAAATTAGCTAAATATGCTGAACTAGTACTCTATTAAACCTTTACGCCAGTTTCTACAAAATCCAGGCGGACAATCGAATCGAACCTCAACAAAACAGACATCTCACACGAGAGACCAAGAAGCGATTCGAAGTGCCAAGATAACGGTTGAACCTGAGCTAATACTGGGATCCGTAAGCTATAGTTATAGGCTGCGGAATAGCTAAACTAAATTAGTAACAGTTGGACACGATCATCGGAGAACTGGTTGAAGCAGTTCGGGGAACTGGTAATCTGTTAGCCCTTGGCACACTGAGCAGTCATGATAATCCTAGCGACGGCTTCTGTTCTTCGACAGCCAGGAGTTGAAAGCTCTCTAAGAAATGTGAAGAATGGATAAGGTTATTGGAGGCATTTTAATAGCGTTTCGGCGATTCAAGGTAAATTAATGGAAGGAATAAAATATAATTCTGCAAGTAGGGACTATTTAAATTCTTTCCCTGATGCCAATACCTAAATAATTTTTTTTTAAATACAATAGATCGCTAGTTTTTTCTCCTATACAATCCATCTTGAATATCTTCTTGAAGCCTTGCAGATATAATAGAATTGCCGAAGAGACAGACAGTTGGATGAGAGAGACATCAAGAGCAATTTACTGCACTTGCTTACCGACTGGACGGAGGTCAATGTCTAGTGAAAGCTAGAGGGATTTGCAGCAGTTCTAGTTTCACTTGCTCCATATAAGGAAAGTGGTACATGGATTCAGAAATATCCGTTCTGGTCAAAGAATTTCCAGCTTGACAAGCACTTTCTGCCCAGTAAAGTACGCCATTGTGTTGGACCTGTCTACGATAAATAATATCGAAAGTACTTCTGATAAGAAATAACAAAAAAATATATAATAATAACACTAAAGTACACGAACATGGCATGTGAGAACTCAGGGGCAGACCCATATCACGCTAGAAGGATGGTATCCTCATAGATATGAGGTAGGTAGAGATGAGCAGAGCACATGGTGCATAGGATCGTTTGGTGCAAAATGATTGAACAGGCCAAAGACCGGTTCACGCCTCTGTAACAGCATTAAAGAAGAATTTTTTATACCTTTGAATTGGTAACTCTTTTTTAATTTTTTTTATTTAAGTATATATATTATAAATTATATGGGGCGTAATAATGCTGATTTATCAAAAATTAATTCACAATTTTATGAACCCATTTTTATTCCAAATACATAACACACACATTTTTTTATCAATATAAAACAAATTGTATTTGGTTATATAACATATATTTTTGTGAAATTTCGGCCACTTAGCCATTTTCACACATTTCTTTTTTTTTTTGGTAAAATTATTTGTCAATATCATCTAGACAAACATTTTTCTTTTAGTAAGGATTTTTGTTGGTGGTTATTTTTTCTAGGTTATTTTATATGTATAAGTAGATCACCATTTTGTTTCTGCATTATTTTCAATTTTTTTATTACATATCACATTTTCCACACATGTCTTATCACCAACGGTGCTTTGAAAATGTGGAAATAGTGAAGATCCGAAAAGAAAAATTGCTATCTGGATGATATTGACAAATAACTTTACAAACGAATTCTAGAAAGATATTAAGTAGTATGTGTAAGTTAAAAAACTGTTTAAAAATGGCCAAGTAGCCGAAACTTCACAAAGATATATGCAGATATAACTAAATAAAAGTATTTCAATATTGATAAGAGAATCTATATGTGTTATGTATTTGGGATACAAATGTGTTCATAAATTTGTTAACTACAGTTAATTAATTCATAATAAATTAAATTTATTAATCAGTTAGCCATAACTTTCAACTCTCCACTCCTAAGATATTTTATTGTTCATCTCTTCTTAAAAACAGTGCAAGCGAACGTAGAATTAGAAAAATCATAGCTTTCTGCAGTCTGTTCTATGCTTATCCTTTTCTTCTGGTTTGTACCTTATCATTCCGAAAATTCACAAACCCGTTGGAATGTCCCCTCAAAACTTTTAATGTCGCTACTTGTGGCGTGAAACACTCTTCTGCTCATCCCTGATCATTTCCCACATGCGTTTTTATTTTCAGTACGCCATATCAATGTTAATTCTTCATTAAATCTAATGAAAGAGCCATCATTTTGAAGGTTATCTTCTTCAGTCAAAATTCTGGAAAAAGTTATGAAGAAAAGTAAAACTCATTTTCGTATGACTCCGAAAGTATATAATAATTGATACTTATATACATAATAATTACTATTATTTTTCCTAACGTTAAATAAAAAAATTGGACCATTTTAAGAAAAATATTCAGCCAATTTTAATTTGGTCTATGTTTTGAATTAAAACAAATTCCTCCATCGTATAATACCCATGGTCTACCTATTTCCATAATATATAGACATTTGTTCACATACCAATATACTGTGCGAATCATTCGTCTCATTTGTCAAAATTATTAGAACAATACAAGTTGTTTTAGTAAGTACGCTCCGAGTAGTGTTGCCCAAAATCGGTCTTGGTTTTGCACTTTGTAAGACCAAGACCAAGGCCGCCTAACTGTTGCAAGACCAAGACCAGGATTGGTAAAAAAAATCTATTTTTCGAATAAAAAATAATGCAAAATAGTTACTTAT
This sequence comes from Nezara viridula, assembly GCA_928085145.1. Lineage (NCBI taxonomy): Eukaryota > Metazoa > Arthropoda > Insecta > Hemiptera > Pentatomidae > Nezara > Nezara viridula. The sequence continues at coordinate 75,040,773 of OV725082.1, forward strand.
ACTTGACAATCTTAGTTACTATACGTAAATAATTGGTATAACCAATATACTTTTGCATTTAACTCTTCTAATTTTTCATTCGGGCTTAGTCAGGTTTTTCCTATCTAAAAAACTACAGTAATATATCTACAGTAATAAGGCAATAAGTAACTACGAGACTCTTGCGCAAGACTAAGACCATAACCAAGACTGAGTTTTTACAAGACCAAGACTCGTCTCGGCTCGCATTTGGGCTAGACTAGCTCCGAGTGTTATACACATGAATACATATTTTTTGTTACCTTGTAAAAATGCTAAGTCATGAAGTATTGTACGTTTTTAGTTCTATCTTTTCATGCCCTACATATTAAATCAACCTGAGCTTCTTTACTGTTGAAAATTTCTCAATCATCGGGTGAATAGGTACTATATGCAAAACACAGCACAGTTGTTAGTATCTGGTAACTTTTTCTTTAATAATCACAAAGAAACTGTCTCATTGGAGCGGTAGATTTCCCGTTCTTCGTAAAACCTCCCTCGAGGAGAGGAGACCTAACAGTCCGCCGAAGATCCACCAGGGTCACAACAGGTTCCCAGGGGTTCGTCCCAGTTCCGCCGGCCAGGCAATGACCCAGCGGGGAAAAAATTATCAAGAGACCGTTCATTTTATAGCTTGGTCCGCCACACCCACGTCTGTCCTAGGACCTAATAGATCCTCAATCCCAAACATGAAAGCAGCATTCCTTCGTAGGGCAAGGTAACTGCTGTGTGTCGTATAGTATCGTGTATATCACTATTGTGGGTATGTAACAAGAAAAAAAGAAACTAGGGTTTAGACCACACGGTAGAAATAACACCAACAAGACGAGATTATTAATAAGAAATATATACATGCATACATACATATATATATATATATATATATATATATATATATATATATATATATATATATATATATATATATATGTATATATATATTTTATTTATGATATTTACAACTGTATTCAGAAAAAAATACATTAAGTAAATGTGATAACAGAAAATAATAACATGAAAACACTTTTTTTTTTCTTTTTCTGTTCTTCCCTACCTCGCCTTTTAGGCTATACGGGATTTTCCCGGACCAGAGGGTGAGGGCGAGGAATTTAAAATCCCCTCTGGGTTCGGGACGCGAACTCTATTTTTATATCATAGAATCATATGCCCGGTTGCCGGGCAACGGCGGTGCAGTGCACACGCGTTAGCCCATTCGGCCACCCCGCCCTCGTAACATGAAAACACTTGTTGAGAAACTACCCACGGGTAAGAAAAAAAAAAAGATGCATTTACAATAGAAGATCTGATAACCCATCTTCTTTGTAGACGCCTCAGAGGGTTATCAGAGATCGAAGAGGAAGCAAGGTTAGAAACGAGAGGGTTCGGATGGTTCTGAAGTTTATTATGGAAGGATAGGTATCTGGTTTGGGTCAAATTGGAAACATATGGAACATTAAGGTCGTTATGCATGATTTTATTACTGATAAAGTAAGGAGCATTGAGGATTTTACGAAGGATTTCAGATTCTAAGGATTGGAGACGTGAGAAATTCGACGGCTTTGTGGAGCCTCAGATCTCAACTCCCTAAGTCCGAAGAGGTCTAATTGTATATGAGTCATGTATATGAGCCTTTTGTAATTAACTGACAGCTTAGAGCGTTTGTCCAGTAAATGCTCGAGTAGTCGGAAACGTCGAGCGGTTTCTTGTCGTTTCAGTCTGATATGAGGATTTCAAGTCAGACGTTTGTCCAGGTGGAGTCCAAGGTATCAGATTTGTTCAACAGGGATAAGCGGGTTATTATTAAAGGATACTGTAGGACAGGAAGTCATAGGTTTACGTCGAAAGATAAAGGTGATTTGACAGGATTTATTGGAATTTAAGTATAAATTATAAATAATAGCCCATTAAGGAGAGAATGAAATGCTAAACAAGTGCTTTGCTTACAGTATGCAGATCCATTTTTTATTTTCTGAGATATTTTAATCCATATCTTCAATAAAACTCGTTATTATTTGGTTTTCGACATAATTTTTCTCTCTTTGCCTCCCTGACATGGCGTCGTATTAAGATACAATTTTGAATAATAGCTAAGAGGATGAAATGATAAATATTCCCCTCATTAACAATATGCAGCTCCATTTTTTTGTTTCTGAGATATTTTAATCGATATGCAAAAACACCTCAATTAGTCGACGACACCCGACTTTACCCGAATGTTACCGCGAGAGAGATCTGACGGCTCAATCTAATTCACTCTTCACAAAAAAGTACAAAACGCACCTAACTACGTTTTCATTAAAAAAAAAAAAAAAAAACTAGATTATAAATGATACACGTATTCTTAAAATATCAATTCCTCAGGTGACAGAATGACATAACTCTTAAGTACAAATTTTTTTAGTACAAATTGAGTAAAGTCATTTTAGTTGGAAAATGTATAATGTATGCACAGACAGTAAGTTGATTCCAGACTATGTGATTGCAGAATTTAAATATAGAATTGTGAATAAAAGTATAAATTTTCCCGCTAGAAATATCATTAAAATTAATAATCAAGAATGTTGGAATTGGAATCATACTGAAAGGCTCATATATACAAAGTATCCATTTTACATCTAATATACTTGTATGATCATGCCACAATACAACAATTAAAACCAATCGTTTGTAAATTAACACATATGGTAAAAGGTATGAACCTCAACTAAAACACCACTTATCAGCAGCAGTTGATATTCAACAATAAAAAAAAAGTAAATTTATGGCTTTAGTGTTACTAAATCTTCATTAATGTTTTTTATTGTGTTCCATTGAATTCCAAGTAAGACACACAAATAGTGTATCAGCAGATTATGAACTTAATGTGGCCAATATGGGATTCTACTGAACAGTATTTAGTCGGTCTATATCCTGAAAAATTATAAATTCTGAATATGAATCGATTACTCCTTAAAATTAAATATATTTCTGTAAACTTAAGTGGGCCGGGTAGTTGTTTCAAATTTGATACAAAAACAATCCACGGTTTTGACATGCCTGTTGAATCTTGATGATGCATACTGCACGACGTCAAAGTGGCCCACAGTCCCGGATGTTACCTCCAAATAAAGCCCCAAGCAGGATCAATGACAAGATAGGACCTTGCCGACGAATACAGCATCGGAATGGCTCAATTTGCGTAATGAATAAAACTCTACAGGAAGAGTGTGTTTGGATATTTTCTCGGTACCGCATCAATGACAGTCATCAGGATTCGGGTGCATCCTTTGCCATTCACCGCTCCTAAACGAGTTCGATCGATTGTTTGGAGTCGGTATGTGTTAAAGTATTGACGGTACGCTTATCATGTATAGAAAAGAAGTTTATTATATTTTTAAAAAGGTATCGTTTATTTTGGACTACGTCCGTTTCATGTAAACTAGGAAGTGATAAACCGATCAGCTGGATGCGAAAAAAATAAATCTAACCATTCCAGATGCATATTGTTCTCTGTCCTTTATCAAAAAGTTCTTGAATTTCATGGACTGGAGAAGAATAAGACTTACTGAACCTTAAAACACGCAATGAAAAGTCAAATACTTAATAGTAGATTAGGATTTTTGTTTACCAATGACAGTTTCTATAATTTTTTTAAAACTATTTATTTCTAGAGACGCTTTCGGTAACCTGTACTATGTTCTCTGGGAATAAAGTAGTCAAAGAAAAATTATAGAGACTATCATTAATAAACGAAAATTCTGATCCACTATGAACATATAAAACAGTCTAAAATTACCTAATAAAAGACTATTACTTTTAATTATAATGATAAAGGATGAAGCTATATTGAATCCAAATTTGATAAAGTTGTTATCAATGAATGATCTCCTTAAGTACTATTGGAGTTAAATAAAGTCCATGATTTCTACACGTAGTTCTATGTGAAGACATGAATGAACCAGAAGATTGAGTAAGTTCCAAATTTCAGCGCTAGTTTCATCAAATGAATCCAGCACCGAGTTTAGGGCCGATTTCCTGAATTCAAGTGGAATATTATCACTTCTGGAAAATAACAAAACAGAAGAAAAATAAAAAATACATAAAAGAAAATATTCGCCTACAAGTTACATATGTTAAATACGAATTACATTTATGGATCCATCTATGAGTTTATGATCTTGCCCATAATGTTTGAAGAAATTCTAAAAGAATGTTTTTTATTTAAAGTGATTCATTAGAAACTTGAAAAAATTTAATAATTCAAGTCAAAGGAGTAATAGAATAAAATCCAATAGGGGCAAGAGGCAATATATTACTAATCTCTAAATACTATAATATTAGGGTGAACACTCAAGTCATGGACAGATTGGACTTTAAATATAAATAAGCTTCATTGTTGATTTAAAGGCTCCATTTTTTTCCTAGATTGAAGAACAATGCCCTCTGTTGACGACTGTATGAACAAAGTTTCCATAAGGAAATTTTGAAATGCCTATCATTGTTGTTTCTATAGTGCTTTTGGGATCATTGTGTTCATACCTTCCTACTGACAGTTTTTCTAAGAGTAAGTTGAACATTTATTATTTTTATAGTTATTATTATTATATTATGTTTATAGTTAAATAAAGATTTCCGAATTTTCCTGAGGTATGTCAATTGCTGGTATCGACCCCCTGTCCATTATTAGAACAATTGAATTTCGCGTGTCCATCACAAGTGCAAAAAGGTGTTGATGTTTTTAAATGGAGTAAATATCTGCATAACTGAATATTTTTCAATTTTAAAGTGTTAAATAGAAAAAGGAGACATTAGAGATTCTAAATCTCGAACTGAGAAGTGTATAACTATAATAGCTACGGTGGCATAAGCCAAAAAAGACAAAAATTCCCTTAGCTGTGTCCATCACTAGTGCGATTACACTACAATAAATTTTAAAAAAAAAATAGGAAACTTCTATTTTTCCTATAGAAAAATAGTCCATTGAATCGGCTGTCGTAAAAGTAGGTAAGTTCCAAGAAAAAGCATGAACGATGGAAAATAAGAATGAGAGATCCAGTAATTATTTAAGATCTATTCCTAAAGAAGAAAGGATATCAGCACAGTGCCTTTCACACGTTATTATTGAAGTAGAGCCGAACTGGACCTGTAATCAGTAATATGGTGAAAGTGTTGTTGGGATCTGATTGTGAGTGACACTTTGATGGACGTCCATAACGCTCCATCGCCAACGGATTTAGATCCGGGATAAGCTCGAATCGGCTTATATGCGGTTATGGCGCTCTAGCAAAAAATACCTGTGTGCCCAACAGAGCTCGGTACTTTTTGTTCCATTGTATAATAATCTTTCCACCGTCGGTCTAAGTGACATAACGCCATTTATGTTTTTAGTGTCGATGAAAACATAATCGAATTACTTTTTAGAACGAAAGTGATTAATACTTCTACCTAGTAGAGCATTTGATAACTACTATGTTTTGTAAGTGATAACAACTCTTCAAGTTTTGATTCAGTCATGCAGGGATGTCTAACGATAATATTCTCTATCAGATTTATAAAGGTATAAACACAAGAATATTACAGGTGTAACGTGAACATGCAAAAACATAATAAATAAAAATGTAATTTTAACGCGTTCAATGAAAAATTAAAAAAAGGCGGATAGCAATCTCGATGAAGGAGGAACATCATCCTCAGGTGACCTCTGAAAATTCAAATTTGAAAAAAATCGGTTTAGTTGTTTCGCAGAACTACCTTACGGACAAAATACTTTATTCGTTTTTCAAATTCTACGTATCCTGAAACCTCAAATTTTGATAAGGTGTTTATTAATTTTTCCGTATTAATTTTCCGAGTGATAGTGGTTCTTTTATGTTTTTATTCTCTCACATATTGATTGTTTTATTTAAACCAAGTTAAATAACACTGTTCTGCAAAAAAATTTGTTTCACTCTCTTGAGAAATTATTTCTGATTTTTATATTTCCATGTGTGCTGAGTTCAAATCTGAAGTTACTAATGAATTTTTAGTGACATGATGTATGTTACCCATAACCCATAGCCATAGCCGGGAGATAAAAGCAATTCATTAACAATGTCTTTGTAATTTGTAGCTCTTTTGTTAGCCAAAAATTGTTGACACACGATTTCATACTCAGAACTAACTGTTTTTTCAATTTCATTCAATTTTTCTTCGAATTCGAGGTACTTAAATAGAAAGCGGATATGTGCCCAAAACAATACTTCAACCTTTACACTTAAGCTTTCGAGATTTCTTCATGTTGTAATAGCTTCAAATTTTTTAAATTTTCAATGATAAATAAATGCCACAAATGTCGAAAACACCTCATAATATTGTGCTTATACAGATTATTATTGCTTAGACAGATTGTAATAGATCTCAATAAAGAATGTTCAATAAAAAAAAAATCCACTTTAACTATACACAAAAATAAATAATCAGGAAGCAGCATTTTTGAGATTTTTTTTATTGCTGTCGATGTTTCAATCCAAACGAACCCTGATGATGATCCACATGTATGTGTTGAAACGTCGGCAACGATAAAAAAATCTAAAAACTGAATGACTTCTTCCTGATTATTATCTCCAGCGATATGTAGCACAGTCGACTAACTTTCTTCAATAATTCACTTTAACTATAAATATAATAAATCTTCTAAATAATAAAATTTCTAAAGCGACTCTCACCTACAAGTTATATAATAATAGGAGCTGAGTTGACAGAATTTCCCTGGAAAATGGAAATTCGGTCAGTAAGGTAGAGAGAGGAACCTTGCTTTCGCCCCTGAACGATTTGGGCTGGGCGAGGGGATAATGGCGTTATTAGGGCAACGGGAGAGCAAGGAGAGTTCTCACATCACGTAGCCTGGATCGATCTCACATCTGGAGAATGTCCTCTGGCGAATTTCTAGAAATACATGTTACATGTCTGAGAGTTCGAGAGAGTCATAAAGATACATACCAGACACCTTTGATCAACAAAAATAACAGCTAATAATATAAAGTATTCCAAAAGTTCAGAGCAATCGTCAAATAAGCTAAGAAATCCATTGGATAAAATTATCTGATGATTAATTTTTTTTCTTTTTTCTTCCAAGCCCTCAAAGGTATGCGGTTGATACATCGAGTTGAAATAATAATGGAATGTTAAAAAAAAAAAAAACATTTTTACTGCACAAGGTGCATTTTAAGAGTAGAATGATATGAGAATAGAAATCTATTGTGTAAAAAGTGAATTTGTAAATTTATGTTGTTCTAAGTAAAATGAACCTTGTTTGGCATTCTAGAGCCGCTAATTTATAAAATGGCGAAGGATTTAAAGGATATTAGACTAGTAACTTGAAAATCTAATCGGGAAATATATTGATGTTGAAAAACTTTTTATTTCTACATCCGGACTCAAAAATATAAAAAACAAAATTCATAATGCGAGCCACAAACGGAAAACATTTATGTAGCAAAAAAAGACAGTTTTTTTTTTAATTTTTGTTTTTGTTTTTTCACCTGCAACTCCTAAACAGTTGCATTTAAATTGTGCAGTTAAAATTGTGCGTCGAATACTTGTTAAGTACTTATATAAGGTTAATAATTTGGTCAAGTGTTATGGTAGAAAACCACAGCCAACGAATGCTGATAGCATGATATTCCGAGATTTACGAAGTTGCGGGCGGATGTTAATAATTTGATAAAAAAAGGGTCTGTACAACGGAATATGGCTTTTGTCAACTTTGTCCAAAACTGAAACTAATTATTATAAATGGCCCTGCAGGGAAGGAGGGATGGAGAGAGAGAGAGAAAGAAAGAAAGAAGAGAGACTGAGAGAGAGAGAGAGTGAGAGAGAGAGAGAGAGAGAGAGAGAGAGAGAGAGAGAGAGAGAGAGAGAGAGAGAGAGAGAGAGAGAGCAAACAGAGCAGCATGACCTGATAGGGGAGCAGTAAATAATTGATTACCTTAATTAACGAAGACACCAACGTACGCAGCCTTGGGTACTCAGCTACACCCACCACTTTTCATGAACATAATAGGAACTGGGCCGGAGTGTGGAAATAGTGGCGACCTTGGAATTTAAAATGTAATTGATTCAAATAGGATAGCCGTACCCTCCTTATAGAGTAACCTACAACGGTACGAGATCTCAGCCCCGATATACATCTCCTGTCTCGAAGGAGTTCTGGATTTGGGGTTCGGGAGGTCGAACGATAAATTTTACAAGTTTCTCCCAACCATATATTGGAGGTCATGCGTCAGCAAGGCACTCTTTGTTAAAAAAAACACGAATATCAGATACTAAGCCTTTATTTGACCGGCAACTCATTAAGAGATCAAATATCAATAAGATTTACTTGACTATTTAAGAAGCTGTTTGGTAATGAGTAGGTAGCTAGAGTATGTAGACTAACAGACCGGATCATGTACTTGGTTTCAGTACAGCATTTCTATCTTGTCTTTCCTCAGCCCTGAAGAAGCCCCTAAACTTAGGCCAAAACTTCGACCCTAAATAAAATACAATTTTTGAAATGAAAACTTCTTTAGGCGCGGTTTGCACTTTTTTTGTGGAGAGTGAATTAGATTGATCGGTCAGATTTCGTTCAGCATTAACGCTCGGGTAAAGTCGGCTAGAGTCGACTAATTGAAATATTTTTATATATGTATTAAACCATTTTAGATACAATAAATCGGGCCTGCATACTGTGGGCGAGGAAATCGTTTAGCATCTCATCCTCTGGAATAAGCTATAATTCAAATTTGTATCTTAACGCGATAAAGACCAGGACTGGTACAAAAATGGATTTTTTGACTAAAAATTAAGGTAAAATAGTTACTAATACTTGACAATCTTAGTTGCTAAATATACTTTAGCATTTAACTCCTCTAATTTTTCATTCAGGTTTAGTTAGGTTTCTCCTATCTAAAAAAATACAGTAACATCTCTATAGTGATAAGCTAATAAGTAACTACAAGACTGTTGCGAGACTCTGGCGGAAGACCAAGACTGGGTTTGCAAGATCAAGACAAGTCTCGCATCTGGACAACACTATTAAAAACCAAATCATAAGATTAGTTGAAGTTATGGATTAAAATATTTCAGATACTAAAAATCGGATCTGTATGCGTTCAGCGAGGGAAATGTTCAGCATTTCATCTTCTTTGTAATGAGCTATTATATATAATTTACATTTCATATTATTAATCTCGCCTTGTTGAGTTTTCACTTATATCGTGTGGTCTAAAGCACACAACCTAGTGTTTTTTTATAATTATTTGTGTTTCCACTGAATGGAACCCGGCAACCATTTTCCCAACCATTAAACTTGTGGTTTGTCGGGATTTAATCGCATTTTCCGAAAGGATATGTATGCAAGCATACGTGGCATAAATATGTCGTTTCTTTAGGTCAAATGGATTGAGGCCTGTGCAGGATTTCCACAAGGAAAACTGGAGAGATAAAACCTATTGTAATTAAATTATACTACCATAAAGTTTTAACTTAAGGGATTTTTAAAACGCAATGAATATTCCCAACTCATGACAATGCTTTTTAATAATTTTAACCACCTTTTAAATAAAACCTTAGGATATATTTCAGCAAATATAAAAACTACGTTTAGAACACTAGGATGATCCACACCAGTAGAATGTGAACTGTTACAACGAGTAAGATATTGCAGTTAGACCATGGTTTCATTTATTCCATATTATATATAGTTCATTCCGTGTCCAATATACATAAAATATGAACTCAAACGATAAAAGGTAAGATTGACCCAATTAATTATATTACCTTCTTATCACTTATAGAATTACCTTCGAAAACAGTTATATCAATAAAATAATACCCCTTCCCTTATATTTAAGTTTCCCTTTAATTTACAGATTTTTGAAATTACCATAAATATATCTATAAAAAAAAACAAATATTTTTGGATTTTTTTCTCTAATGAAATCCATAGTGAACAATTTTTTTAACAATTATTTTAATATTAAAAATAAATAAAATGAGCTGTTTTTATTCTATTTATTTTTATGTACAATGGTTTTTAAGAAATTTAAAATAAACTAATAAGAATAAAAATAATAGAAAAAATGTACGATGTGTATGTGTATGTATGTATATGTATGTATATTTATATTTATATTTATATTTACATATATTTACATTTATATTTATATAAATAATTTTTAGACAGGACAAACTGCACTAAAACGACTAAGCCACAAGATATCTGAAGTCAAACCAGACTTCCATCATTAACTCAGATTATTTACGATGAAGTCTTACCGTTAGAAGTCGTAAGCCGTCAAAATTTCCAACTAAAACGAGCCATATTTTACAAGATTAAAGCTGATGTTACTAGTTAGAGATTATTATGATATACGTTAATTACAACTGAAGAATTGCTGATTAAGTGACAACTTAAAGATAATGTCCAACTTAAATATCTTAACTAAAATGTATAAATAATAAACTTCATTATTTTTTTTATCACATTAATTTTCGACATCTATCAAGCACACTAGTGGCAATCAGAAAATTTTCATGTCAAGAAAATTAATGGGAAATTTAATATTTCAATCGTTAATATATCGTTCAACATAAATATATTATCGGTTTATTACAAAAATTCACAAAATTTAAATCACTACGTGCTATGATTAATTTTTCAACCGTAAAATCCGGTTATAAATATTATTTATTGAATTATATTCATAAATTATATATATATATATATATATATATATATATATATATATATATATATATATATATATTTTTTTTTTTTCTATTTCCAACTTAGTTACAATTATTTTATACTTCCATTATTTATAAATCACATATTGCCTTTCCACATATTTATTAATGTTAAGTTTAATCTACCTACATGTTATTAGACTATACCTTTTTTTCCACATATTATCACCGTTACCATCTACTAGTTTCACATATTTGGGTTATCTTATCTTTCCTTAACCCTGATGAAGGCCTCAAACTTGGGCCGAAACGTCGGCAAAAATAAATATAATTTATTAATTTATATTTTTTACGTTTGTTGGACTGAACACCACAACCAACATTTAAAAAAAAAAGCGCAGTATCATATCATGCATATGGAATCTGACAGGTAAGCCGTCTTATATTAAATATTACGATTCAATTTTAACTCGAAAAGGTTAATTACATGAAATTACTAATTAAATGGCCAAATGACATGTTTAAATTAAACATGAACTAACAGGGATCAGCTGTCAAACGTAACGACTGGCCGAACCAGAGCAAACGACACCCGCTGTCAATAAGATACATGCTCTAATGATTCATTACTCGCCCTTAAAAGGCCATAAAGCCAGCTCTAATGCCTATTGCTGCATTAAAACCTCTCAGCCTTGTAGTTAAGTCCCTAATCAGTGTAAATATTTTCGTAATAGAACTTGTTTATTATCAAAATAATTAGCAGCCCATTCATGTCAAAGTTAATGTAGCTTTTTGCAATACTGACATAATTATTGGGTTTGAAAATAATTCCTTTCGGTTTATTTATAATATAATGTCAGCACTGATTTATTTACTCTAGTTTTTTTTTTTAAATTTTAATATTTTATCACTAAAACGGTTTGCCTATAAAACTTATTTAGCGTTTCTTTCCAATTTTATTTAGTTATTTGTATGTTTTTGTATTTTGCACCAATATTGTAATATTGTAACCCTCAAAGCTATGTATACACTTATTTCATTACTTAGATTTTAGGTATTCTTTATTGTAATAGGTCATCTGGCCAGATTTATTGTCAATTGGAATGAACAATATTATTATTCTTAAGGCACCTATTTATATTTCTAAATCCTACATTAATATGCAGTCATATATTTTTAAAACTTTAAACAGACTTTTTATAAATGGGCCTGTTAGTTTCTAAAATTCACAGCAAATAAATTCTTCAGCTTAATATATTAGAAAATAATATTGTTATATTTTAAGTAAATTTATCACAATAATATTTTATTTTATTTTGATCCATAGAATTTTATTTAGAATTATTTTTCAATGGAGTCAATGAATATATTTAGCACCCTTGTTGATTTCATTTAAATAAATTTAAAGCAAAGGATATCATAAAATACAACAATCAATTAAGAAAAATTTTAATTACAATGTCGTAAGCAAACTTAACAACTAATTTTATAAAACCGTAATTTATAACTTTGTATTATACCCTCTGGACCACCTGAATATAACAGCCAGGAAAATATCGAACCCGGGAACACTCGATCAGGGTACAGAAACGTCTAAGCCAGCTTCATAATTAACTCAGCCCCTACCGCTCACAAACAACTCAAACTCTTGGAAATTAATTTAACTTCATTAATAACTAATCCGAATTAATAGAATATCCTAGTAACGAATAATTTACCTTAGGTTATTTAATTAGCATGATTTAATAAGCTAATGGGTAAAGTCCTTAAGGAACGGTAGGTCAATTAATAATACTTTTTAGTATAGCGCTACAATAAAAGAAGAACATATCATTAACTTATAATTTATTTATTTATCTAACAGAAAGTAATTTGATAATTTTTTTTTTTGTTTCAATTTTATTATTTAACGTCATTTGAACTGGAGGATTAAAATAATTTCCAATAAATCCCATCAAATCACCTTCACACTTCTTCGTAAACCTATGTCCTCCTGTCCTACAGTATCCTTTAATAATACCCCGCTTACCCCTTTTGAACAATACCTTGGGCTCCACTTGGACAAACGTCTGAATGTCCTCATACCAGACTGAAACGACAAGAAACCTCTCGACGTTTCCGACTACTCCAGCACTTACTAGACAAACGCTCTAAGCTTCCAGTTAATTACAAAAGACTCATATACATGACTACAATAGGACCTATTTGGACTTACGGAGTTGAGCTCAGGGGCTCTACTAAGCCATCGAATTCCTCTCGTATCCAATCCTTACAATCCAAAATCCTTCGCAAAATGCTCAATACTTTGTCACTAATAAAATCATCCATAACGACCTTAATGTTCCATATGTTTCCGATTTGGCCCAATCCAGATACCTATCCTTCCATAACAAACTTCAGAACCATCCAAACCTTCTCGTCTCTAACCTTGATCCCTGACAACCCTCTGAGGCGTCTGAAAAGAAGATGGCCTCGAAATCTCTTTTTGTAAATATATTTTTAGAGTACTACCAGTGTGTAGTTTCTCAACAAATTCATATTACTATATTCTTGTGTTAACATTTACTGAAAGTATTTTTATTTGTAATACAGTTGTAAATATCATAAATACAATTTAAAACATAACAAAAAAAAAGAAAACGCCATTTGAGACTGCACAGTAGCTAGTCAAACACATTTGATATAAACTTTATATATCCGTGAATTTTCTAAGTGATTACCTTGATTTATTGATTAATAAATATTTTTTTTATTGAGTTATTGTTGAAGCAGCAGATCTCTGGACCATTTTCTTTTTAATCTGCGTCAAAGAGGTAACAGGGACGTGGAAATTGATAGAACGAGTGGTTTGAGTTAATTTCGGATCGAATTTTAAGAGATTTTACTCTTGAAATGCTTAAGCCGTTATGTATAGAATGCGTTAACAATTTTTGGAAGAATCTTAGATTATGTCTTTTATATTTCGTTTATCTGCCTTTTTTTTTGCTAAACCCCAAAGTTCTGCACCTTATTTTGGTAACTTGATCACAGTAGAGTGTTGTATATGAGTAACTTGTTTCGTAAATTAAGTGAGAATCCGTAGTCTAGAAGATGTAACAGCTGATTATATTGTCTATCAGTTCTCTTTTTAATTCCATATGTATGTTCCAAATAGTTTATCATAGGCAGTTTGTATATGTAGAAAACGAGGTTCAGTATATAGGGCATTGAGTTCTTGTCGATAATTAAAGGTGACATTAAGATGTGACGATTAAAGCTTTCCTTGGAGATGAATAATAATTTTATGACAAATAACGTAAAAAGAAGTAAATAAACCAAATTTTATTTAAATTATAATTGGAATTGCATTACTCTATAAACCAAATAGATGTTACGAACATACAATTTATTGCATACAATTAAGCTTATTTTAAATATAGAGAATTGAGATTTGGGATTCCCCAAAAACATTTTAACCCTACACGAAAGCAATCCTTTTAATCCTAAAACTTAATTTTATTAAAACGTTATTTTATTTGTTATTATGTGTAGTTTTTTTATTATTATTTTAATTTTATGTTTTGTGTATATATGGTGTAGATAAGTAATATGTTATTATCTCACTATAGCTATTGTCCGTGTGACAGAATATTATATTTCTGAATAAATAAATACAAAAAAAAAATCATAAAAGATATATATCCTCCACGATGTCCGAAGAGAAAATGTGTAGGAAACATTCAATTATAAAATCATCACTGGAGTGCTACCACAGGATTGTTTTTACACACGTCTCTTATCATGCACACTTTTGAAAGTGTTGACATTATACGAAAAGTTTGCTATCAGGAATAGACATCTTGTCCATTTTTTTTTTTGCTAGGTGAAAATAAGAATTGATTTTTTTTCATTTATTTATGGTGTCTTTAAGAATTTAATTGACTTAATTGACAACAAACTTAATTGACAACGATGATTACTCATTATCTAGTCATATAAAATGTGAGAACGTACTAAATATGTTATTTTTATATGACTAGATAATGACTGATCATTGTTGTCAATTATGTATGTTGATTGTTATTTGTAGATGACTTGAGAATGAGCAAATCAGCCCGAAACGTCGCTTGAAGTTGAATAAATCCTTAAAGTATAAGTATTTATATGTCTCTTGAAGACAACATATATAAGAAAAAAATATATAAGAATTCATTTTTTCCTGATTTGAAAGTGTTACTCACTTATAAAACCAATTTTCAATTTATTATTCTATGGAAAAACAAATTGTTATAAAATCGAGATAGCAAGTACAGTAACTCTGGGGAACTTTCAGAACTACTCTAAATCTCAGTTCTATTTTTTTTTTTAATTTATTTTTTTATAATCGGTCCAAGACTCCCGTTGAAGTCCAATAGTGCAGTTCTAAAGTTTAGATCAAAATTTTCGTTCGCAGACTTCTCATATTTATGGGCTTTCATAAGAAGTCCTGAATTGAAAAAAATAAAAATAATTTTCTAAAATAATAATGATATTTGAAATATCATATATTGTGTAGTTCTTAAAATTATGTATTATGTAAGAAAGTAATGTGTCATTCACTAAAAGATTCTTCATGTTAATCTTCACGAGACAGTTGACACATCCTTCTTCGAACCGAACATATCAGGGCGAATCATAACGAACGACTATTCTGCATTTTAATTACATGAATACAGTTTTGCATTTAAAATAAAAAAAAAAATATTTTAAATAAATAAAATAAATTTATATGATACATAATAAAAAAAGTTCATAGGATACAACTTTTAAAAAAATGATTACATATATACTGTTATAATGATTACTGTCAAACTTGGTCTATTTTTGCTATTTTAAAAAAAAAATACTTTAGTGCTATTAATTTTATTTTATAATAAGTAAGAATTTTTTTTTTAATTTCAAAGGCATAGACACTCCTAAGTGCAACAAAACATTGATCGTAAACTCACGGGAGACTTACAGCAATATAAGCCTTTAAACAAGTCGTAAACTTTCTAATTTCGTGACCGAACCAACCATTACTTATCTTAAATAACATCGATAATAACATATTATTGCCAAATAACCAACAAACAAGACATCAGGTGATATATTAATTATTTACATTATAAACTATTAAAATTAAAGGAATCGTAGTATTACGAACAAAGAGTGAGAAAGTAAAAGCATAACCTATTATTTTATTAATTGTTTTACACAACACCAGTGCCCTGATTTGGTTATAGATTGACTATGGAGATCTTTCATCCAACTCATTTTTCTTATCCATCCCGCCTTATCAAGGATATTAGTTAGTACAGTCATGTCGGAAGTCACTAACGTGCCGAGTCTGAACGTTATTTGAGAACGAAAAGTTTCTAATCGGTTTAGTGTTTGAGGTTCGGAAATGAAATCAGATCGTTGAGGTGAACAATAAAATATTTAAAATCGAAATGTGCTGAAAACATTTAACTGTCGAACCTAACAACTAAATTTATGATAGCAAACATTAAGCTATAAAATAAAAGGTATTGATTTATAACTTAACCCATTAAAACACTGTAATTTTTTTATGTGCCATAAAGCCATATTTATATATAGGACCATTACCGTATTAAGCTAAGAAAAAAATTTATAATTGCTGTTCATAATAAGTATAATATCTAAAAGTATATTTAAAAAAAAAAAACTAGAATATATATTATAATATATATATATATAAAGTTATCAGATTAACAGAAAAGTAAATAAAACGATGTCAGCAATGACTGAATAAATAAGTTAAAAACACATAATGAATTCTTATTTTCCTTTTCTTTCGACGTCATTATATTGTATCAAGATCTTATTAATTGAATACGATAATTTTCGATTCGAAAAATATTTAAATTATTCGTAAAAATATTTCACTTAATTTCACAAATGTTACTGTGAGCTGTTTAAAATAATAATAACGTTGTATTGTTTTTGCAGCTATCATTAACAAAAAATATAATAGTTCTATTGTTTGAGATGAAGCACCTTAACGAAAAGTGAAAATTATGGTACGCCATGTTTGCGTCGTAATTAAACAATATCATGCAAAAATAAAAAATTGTTAAGAGAAAAAAAGAGATATTTTTGATGACAATTTTAATACTTAACGCAGACAATTTCGTCTACATATTTTAGTTATAGTATTCGAAAAAATAGTCATATATATTATAAAAATTAAAAATGAGTGACCAAGAGAGGTTTTACCAAGGCACCTGTCCTCTGTAACGTTTTAAACTATTTTATTACTGATATTTCTATTAAATTTGATTAAATAAATTGAATTTTTTTTATCTTGTTTTAATTTTTAAGAAATTTTATTAAGGATGAATGCCCTACATTAAAGATCCTACTTTACATTTTTTAATAAAGAAAATATGATTATGAGGTTTATTAAATTAATTTTGTTTGTGTCATAACAAAAAAACTGATTAATAATTATAGAAAAATTCGCATTAGGATTTCCGACCATAACACAGGACTATTAAAAATAGGCATACAAATAAAAGTAAAATAACATAGATTTTATTCATAAGTAAATTATTTATTATTATTTTATATATTAATTTTCTTGGTTTCTTATTTACTTAAGATATCAATAAATAATTTGTCCATATTAGAAGAATGTACATTGATATATTTTTCTTTAAAATAGATTGACATAATTTTTATAAACCCTCAATTCATGTATCTAGAGTATAAACTGAAAATAAATAACGAGTCAGAAATTTGGATAATGAATGTAGAGTATTTGGTTGTTGTTTTTTGACTGTTCGAACATAAACATATATTAACAATAAAATTATATAATAAAAATATGGGGTCCCTCATAAGACGGTGTTTAGTCCCCTCCTGTATAATATATATTGAAGCCTACCTGTGGCGAGATAGGGTGTAGGTCTGGGACCGGACGCCGGCGGAGAACTTCATTGTGAAGAGATCGCACTACACTAGCACAGACTACCACCACAGAACCACCACAGCTGGGAGCCGGGCCATCACTGTGGTGGAGTGCCACCGATAGGGGGTCCGCGCCGGATCGGCCTTCCTCGGCTATGTTCGGCTCCCTCCGTCCCAGTCGGGCAATTAGTCTCTTCGCCGAACTGCTTTGTCTGGTCTTGTCCTGTCAAAGACATACCGTTACCGCCGGCGAGAATGCTAATGTGTGTACTCCCTGGACCGTCCCACTTCGGCGGATATTCGACATAGTTCAAGTTCCATCGCCCTCCTTCAATTGGGTCATCAATAAATACTGCTTCCTTAACTTCTTCTTTCCTCATCACGTCATTGTAAGAACACGACTAAAGCATTCGCAAACATATGAATATACATAAAGTGTTCCCATCGATAAACGAACGATAAAAACAGAATTAAGAACTCATAACGAAATGCTAATGATGCATAGCCAATGAATCATGATGTATTATGGGATTCATGGAAAAATTTTTATTTTCCGGCGATTGCATTATAATCAATTTAATTAAATGGAATAATTTATTTATATTTTTACTTTTTACTCATATTATAGCGTTTTTCTTTCTCTCTCTCTCACACACACACCTAGATTTTAGGGGGTGGGCTTCAGCCCGAATGTTTTTTTTTTTTTCATAATTACTTTGGAAAAAAAGAAAGAAACTAACTACCTTATATGAAATGGTGATTAAGTGATTCACGAAATCCTATTAAATGTAATTACATGAACAATAATACTGTAAGAGATAATGTTTTTCGATAAAACATGGTTATATTTTGCCTTTTGGGAGGGCTTTAGTCCGAAAGGCCTTCCCCCTCCGTAGATCTGCCTGTGCCCTCCTGCTATGTTTTATGGAACTAATAAAAAAAAAAACTGAAAATCTAACTACTATATCTTCACCCGCTATCTTATATCACACTATCTTACATATATCTTATATATATATATATATATATATATATATATATATATATATATATATATATATATATATATATATATATAAAACTTTAGGGTATATGATTCACCTGGTCACTAGTGCACAGAAAATATCCGGATGCACCCCTGCCAGGAGGTTAGATAGAACCAGCAATCTGGCTACATTCGTCCTTCAAAATCCAAATAAAAGGTCAACCCATATCAAAAGTCAACAATTATCCACCTAGCTCTCGTTTTAACTTCGGACGTGAACACGTCGGCTCAGCCCTATTTACTGTTTTAGTGATTCTGACCAAAAATAAGGATACTCATTGTTAGTTATCTCGATACTGTCACTGTAATTATAAATGTGGGGTGAAGATATAGCAGTTAAAATTTTCAAATTTATTTTTTTGATTAGTTCCATAAAATATAGCAGGGCACAGGCGGATCTACGGGGAGGCCCTCCCAGAAATGTAAAAAATAACCATGTTTTATGGAAAAAAATAAACTCTTACAATATTATTGTTCATGTAATTATATTTAATTTCATATAGGTAGATACTTTCTTTCTTTTTTCCCAAAGTAATTATCGTTATATATATGAAGAAAAAAAAAACTTTCGGGCTGAAGCCCACCCCTTAAAATTAAATTTTGGATCCGCTAGTGACAGAGTAATGGCAGTCACCATTTTTACTGATCATATTCTTGGAAAATACATAAGAATAATAGACAAAGCTAAATGAATGAAAAAAGGGAGCAGGGTGGCCGAGCGGGCTAACTCGGGTCCCAAATAAGCGTTGCCCGGCAACACGATAAACTGCAGTTTATAATGAGTTCTAGGGCTTCTTTCAACTCTGGAATTAATCATCCGCCCTCTCCTTTGGCTCAAGAAAAAACGCCATATAGCCAAAATCGCGACGAGGAAAAGAACATTGGAGGACGAGGAAAAAATCATTTAGAAAAAATAAAATAAATATTCCAGAAGGCAAATGTCAGATTGTTTCTTAGTTGAGATTTTTATGATTATAGGCTTTTGGCTATTTTGTATAATTTTCTTAAAATTTATATTATGTAATATAAACGAAAATAACTGTGTTCAGTTAAACATTGTTATATCATCAAAGAAAAAAATAATAACCCCTTGTTTCTTGTTGTAGATACATTAAATAATAACTGATACCATTGTCAGCAATCACCCCCTAAGAGTTTGGATAAAATTAGACAAATCTTTTTTTTTAAATATTTCTTTTTAATGAAATATTAAGAGACTAGAGTTAATTTTTAAATAATAATATAGCGTACTATTAATGGGTGCAGTCTTTCAAACAAATAAAAATCATAATTTTTATAATTATAAAAGAAAGGATGGTTGTCAAATGGGAGAACACATACACAAGTATTACGATAAAAAAAAAAAAACATTATTAAATTTTCCTCAAGATCCACGTGGACAAACACAATAAACAAAACTAGCTTAAAAATAAAATTAAACGAGGTTTAAAATCTGACATATGTTCCTCTTAAAGACATACCCTCACGTAAAGTCCTGGACGACATCCATCTACTGAAACAACAAGGCTAAGAGGAAGGAACAGGACACCGCTCATGTCGTGCCGGCTTGGTCTACCTCCACCAGTACAAGACACCGCTGACCTATGACCAGGATCTGAGGTCACCATCATGAGGGAATCATATGTTGAGGACTACTTTCATAGGAATAGGAAACCAGGGATATTATTACAGTTGATATTTCTGATATCAACAATATCAAATCGATATACCCAACACCGCATCGAATATATAAATATATATTTATTTTCCATAGTTCTTAAAATGTTTCACCTTTATATTATAATGCCTATTTACACTTAAGTTAATACCTCACAGGTCAGTATAATAAACTCAAACTTCTGATAATTATTTATTGAATCTGTGTCCCCTCTTCAGCAATATTTAACTCTCTCAAAAAAGATGTTGGGTAAGTCAATATGATGTAATAAGCTTGGTTCGGTGTCTGATATGCAAATTCTACAGTGTAATTTACATTGAAAAATTTAATGGACCGAGTTTTCATTTGTGATTCGTCGCTGAAATCAAACAATTTTTGAAAAAAATGATTACAGATGGAAAGTAGATCACGTGCGAAAAAGATCGTGGTTGAAGCTTCTCACAAATAGTGGCAAAGCTCTGATTGACACCAAGATTGAAGAAGGTGATGATGAGATGTTCGGACCTGGCCAAACCATTGATTTAACTCTCTACTGTGTACAACTAGTACGATTGAATTGTGCGTTTAAAAAAAAACGGCCAGAATTGATCAAAGGAAAGGCATTGTCTTCAATCAAGACAACGCTAGACCAGATACATCTTTAATGACCCGGCAAAGATTAAGAGAGCTTGGCTGGGAAATTTTGATGCATCCACCGAATAGCCCGAACCTTATCCCACCTGCCTACCATTTGTTTCTGTCTTTGCAAAACTTGTGTTGTAAAGCTGGAATCAAAAGAGGATTGTGAAAATCACTTGGTTCAGTTTTTGACCCATAAATCTCAGAACTTCTAGAGGGAAGGACTTATGGTTCTAATAGGAAATTGGCAAAAGGTAATAGTTCAAACCGGTACAAATATCATTGGTTAATGTTTGAAATTTATATAAATAAATTCACTTTGAAAAACTTGAAAAAAAAAAGCGAAATTACATTTTCCTTAATATAATATATGGGAATGGAGTAGCTCAGTGGTAGGGTACTGAGTTTCCAATGCTAAAGGTCCCAGGATCGAACCCCGGCTCATGGCAGAAAATTTATTTATCTGTTTCATTGGCCGTGGGACGATCCTGGGTCAGGAGACCCTCCTGGGGCACACCCAGCCTCTATAAAGTGAGTACTCTTAAGTCCCATCACCTCCTTGCACAACCGTTGACCAAGAAACAGTGCTTTCCCTAAATAGTACTGAACCCAAGAATCTTCATGGGATGTAGTGGTACAGGTTTTATTTTTTTATTATTTTTTTTTTTTATATAATATATATGTAGGTGCACTAGCGGATACAGGATTTAATTTTTTGGGGGGAGGAGCTTCAGTCCGAAAGCTTTTTATTCATAAAAATAACCATAATTACTTTGGAAAAAAAGAAATAAACTAACAGCCTACATTTTAACAGATTACAGTTCAAGTGATTCCTAAAGTACTTTTAAATGTGATTAAATGAACAATAATACTTTAAGAGATAATTTTTTAATATTTTTTTTCCATAAAACATGATTACATTTTACCACTTTGGGGGGGCTTCAGCCCGAAAGGCCTTCCCCCGTAGATATGCTCGTGTGTATGTGTGTATTGTATATAAAAAAATATATATAAAATATTATTATCAAGAAAACTAATTTTCAAATAGCTAAAACATCTGAGGATGACTATACTGTTATTGAATAATCCTGCAGCTGTACAAATAGGAATACTCTTCGAACAGCTGACGGACTACAATTTCTTTTCGAAATGGAAACTACTTTTGGCGCGTTTTGCACTTATTTTCTCGAAAGTAAATTAGATTGAGCCGTCAGATCATCGATGTTTAACGCTCAGGTAAAGCCGGCTGCAGTCGAATAATTCTAAGTCTTTTTGCATATGGATTAAAATATCTCAGAAAATAAAAATAGGAGCTGCATACTGTAAGCAAGGAAACCGTTCAGCATTTCATCCTGTAATGGGCTATTATTCAAAATTGTATATTACTTAACGCGACACCGTTTTAGGTGCAGGTAAAGGCAAAATGAAAAAAATAGTTTCGAAAATCAAACGATAACGAGTTTTATTAAAGATGTTCAGCGTTTCATCCTTTGAGTTATTATTTATAATTTACATTTCAAATTATCAATCTCGTTGTTGGTGTTTTCACTTTTATCGTGTGGTCTAAAACACAAACCATAGTTGTTGTTTTTCTATTCAATAATCGTATAGTGTTTATAGATCCTCATAAGTTTCAGTGAATCCTGCTTTACACTGTATGCCAAAGGTACTATCCTTGAAGCTATACTTGAACCTATTTACAAAGAAACAAGAGGAGCTAACAGGTATAATAGCGGCAGTAAATAACTGCCTTCCAAACTTGGAAATAGAATCTGTAGAAGAAAAAGGCTTCAACTCAATATTTGCCCGCTGAAATTACTGCAGCCTCAGCTATGAACTAACGAGCCCCCCGGACCACCGGTACCGCCTCGAGGCCCCCAGGCGCTGGATTCCTGAGCACAGCGGAGTAACTATGAATACGACGATACAGTCGGCGACAAAAAGACAAAGCAAAAGGCCATAGTGAGCGACAGTGATTGCTTCCGAGAGCCGCTCTCATAAAAAAGAGCGGTAATGCTCCAGCGCTTTTTCTCCAGAGGCCGAGCAATCTACTCCATCTTCTTGGAAGTCCGGGTGTGGGTGTCATGGAGCCGCTGCCTTTTTGTTACCGCTCGTCGGTCGTCTTGTTGGGATAGGTCAGTGGGCGTTCTTTTTCGTCTAGAGTACACGTGATGTCTCTCTTTTAAATGGATATGTTCAGATAAGGCGTTGAATATTTAAAGAATGTTCTGATGCGTCGGCGAGCAATTTAGACGTCGGATAATTTCTTGAAGAGCTATTGACGCGGCTCCAACAACGTTCATAGGACATTATTTCAAGTGGAACATGACTAAAAAAATACATAAATCTTACAATAATCTGATGTAGTTCCATCTTAACAAATATTCGTTTCAAAATACTGCAATAATACATACATATTAAACAATATTTAAGAGGTTAGTTGGGGCGGTACGAAGACATACTTCGTTGGTCAAAACGTAGGCCAGTAATAATTATAATTCTCACAGATCTTGTATGTTATTTTGACCACACTCCCTTCCCTCTCCTCTCACTTCTCCATCGGCTAACTCCTACTTAAATTAAAAAAAAAAAACCTGTACCACTACAACACATGAAGGGTTTTGGGTTCAACACTATTTAGGGAAAGCACTGTTTCTAGGTCAACGGTTGTGCAAGGAGGTGATTTGACCGAGATCACGCTAAACCGCCAGGTTTCTCCCCTTACTCAATTATTTAATTAAGGGTACCCACTTTATAGAGGCTGGGTGTGCCCTAGGAGGGTCGCTCCACGGCCTATGAAACAGATAAATAATTTTTCTGCCATGAGCCGTGGTTCGAACCTGGGACCTTTAGCATTGTAAGTTCAGTACCCTACCACTGAGCTACCCCACTCCCTACTTAAATTAAAACTATGGCCAATAATTTTCTTACCAATCTTAAACAATCAATATTAATTTTAACGTAGAGACATAGTTTTATGAAACAGCAGGGCATCCCCTAATTAAGAATATCCTTCATGACTACGTTGTTTTTAATTTATTTGTTTAACAGCTATATCAGTTTTCTTTTAAGTAACAATAAATTATTATCATATTTTAAGTATGCGTGTTTTTATAATAAGAAACAAATAGAGAAAAAAACAAAAACAACACTTATGAAAATAAAATAAAACACATAAAAGCGTCTGGACACTCATGTCTGGAGAGGGCCTTACACGGCCAATCATATTGAGTCAATATTGAATATATTGACCGTCTAAGGCATATATTGTAATTCTTGTATTGATAATATTGGCATATACCACTTTCAATAATATTTCAATGTTCTTGATTTTATAATATTGACCGTGTGATATTGATTAAGATTTATACCAACAACTAATTAAAGTGTTGAAAATCTTAATATAGATTTCCACATATGTTTTACGTCAAATCACCAAAGAAAACTAATAAATAAGGAAATACAACATGCTGTTAAATATTTTAATTCAAACTATAAAATGTGCACTTCCAACATCTGTAAATTTAACTATTGATGTATAAGGGCGAGCTTGAAAACTGCGCAAAAATATAATTGGTAGATTACAAACCAAATATTACTCTATTTAAAGGCGATTTCAAGAAAAACTTCTTAAACATAATAATAAACATGTTAATATCCTCAGGAATAAACGGAGTATAGGTAATGATTTACTTGAAGGACCTATTCAATTCTTTTATTTAATATTACTAGTTTAATTTCTTTATATTGACTTTTTTTTTTAATTTCTTTTAAATTTTTTAATTTTTTTTCTGCTTCATAACTTCAGAAATTCGTTATGATAATGACTTAAAACTTAAACCGAAACGTCAACACGCATTAAATTAGTAATATATTGTACATAATATATTTATATTTGATGATTCCATTCCAAAAATCTCTCGCTTAATTCCAATTATGATTATATGAACATTTTAACGTTTATTATTATAGATATCCTTCCATATAATTAATTACTTTTTCTTAAACATTAGTTGTCCCGTTTAATTTATATTAAACGGGACAACTAATGTTTAAGAGTAAGCGACTTATGTCGTTCGACATACTTCCGGTTGTGAAATGCAGATCAAAAAGGTGACCGAAAACGGTTGTGAACTATTACTGAACATGCTGAGCGGCCACCAAGTCTCAATTTGTCTCAATCACGAACGATGTCTCAACTGTCCTAGTCTGATGGATGATAGGCTGGTTTGTCTAGGAATTAATTATACCAGAGAATCTTCTATGATGAATGGATCATACCGAGAAAAAAAAAAGTTTGATTTGATGATTTCAAATGAATATACTACAATCTTCTCTAAGCATAAAAGGACAATGGAAACTTATTAATGGAAATCAGGACTTTGATCAGTGTCCTATCTATGTGTGTGTATATACCTGAATTTAAATATTCTTGTTTATATTTTTAACTATATGAAAATCTGTCCCTGAGTACAACACTCATGACTCTTTTAAAAAACCATATGTTTATTGCTTATTTTCTTCTTTTCCAAAAATCAAGAAACACACAAAACACTGAAAGAATAAAAAACCGTACCACCCCTCCTAAGATATTTTATTCCTCTCTTCCTCTTAGAAACAGTTAAAACGAAAGTATAATTTAAATATCTGTAGATTATATACAATTACACATACTGCGGTCTGTTCCATGCTTCCACTTGTCTTTAAATTTGCAACTTTTCATTTTGAAAATTCATAACTCCTTCAAAATGTGCTCAAAAATAGAAAACCATGTAAAAATGTGCCACCTCATAAAGAACCTTCGCCAAATGACATACATAACTGAACTTACAAACGATATTAAGGACGTTTTTAAAAATTATGACTTACCAGGAATCAAACTTGGACAGTGCAATAAAAAACAAACAAAGGAAATATATGACCAACACAAAAGATAAAATATATTCAATAGAAAAATGTAATTTATGAATTGTATTGTCAAAATTGTCCTAAAATTTACATTGATGAAACATCTAAACAACTAAAAAAACAGAATGTATCAGCACATATCGAATTGAAACATAAACTCCACAGCATTAGCATACCATAGTACAAAAACAACAACACTATTTCCATTTTAATAAACCACGAATAATAGGAACTGAACCAAAAAATTACTTGAAGCCATTGACACCACAAAAAAACGATAGAATAATAGTAAACTGCAAAACTGATACAAAACTTTTAGGAACATAAATGTCTGTAAACAAAATTAAAATATAGTAAAATTTTTTAAAAAAATTATTTTAATGGAATTTACAAATGTATTACATAGAAAATACAATAAGTAAATGTGAAATTGGTAACATGACATGTACAACATGAAGAGAAACTACCCATTGGTAGAACTCAAATTAAAGTTCTATATTAGAAGATCCCGAGGCCATCTTCTTTTCAGACGCCTCGGAGGGTTATCAGGGATCGAGGAGGAAGCAAGGTTTGAAACGAGAGGATTGGGATGGTTCTGCAGTTTTTTATGGAAGGACAGGTATCTGGATTGGGCCAAATCGGAAACATATGGAACATTAAGGTCTTTGTGGATGATTTTATTTGTGATAAAGTAAGGAGCGTTGGGATTTTACGAAGGATTTTGGATTGTAAGGATTGGATACGAGAGGAATTCGATGGTTTAGTGAAGCCCCAAAGCTCAATTCCGTAAGTCCAAATAGGTCTTATTATTGTCATATATACGAGTCGTTTATAATTGATTGAAAGCTTAGATCGTTTGTCTAGTAAGTGCTGCAGTAGTCGAAAACGTCGGGCGGTTTCTAGTCGTTTCAGTCTGGTATGAGGGTTCCAAGTGATTCGTTTGTCAAGGTCGGATTCGTTGTCAAAGTCCTAAGTATCGGATTTGTTTGACAGGCATAAGAGGGCTATTGTTGAAGGTTACTGTAGGACAGAAAGTCATAGGTTTACGACGAAGAGTGAAGGATAGTAAAATTAAATACTTTAATATAACCTACATTCATACAAATATCAAATAATCATTTACTAAGAACAATAACAAACCTCAAGTGCCTAACAGATACCAATTGTTAGTCCCATAATGTAGTTGCTCCAGATATTACTTCAATATATATTAAAAAAAAAAATTATGACAAAGCAGCACATGTGGTATTTAGGTAAATATAACAAATTTGTAACAACATTAACATTGACAGATATTATAACATATATTCATTTTAATAAACATTTTTTCTAGCTATTAACTACTAATGAAAGGCATAATAGGTATAAAGTTCTGAAGAAGGAAATTGTATCCCGAAACGTTGACTTTATGTGAATTATAGCAAATACACAATTTTTTATATATTGGATGTTTTTATTGCCAACGACACATATTTATCTATTGTTAGTTTAAACTTCTACTAACTGGCTTAGATAAGAGATATCAGTGATGATTTCCAGAAGGTCCAGGCGATCACTGAAGAGACCAGGCTAGTCCGGGCCTAATGGCCTCAGGGAATTATGCAAATTGTGACCCCAAGTCCACAAATGAACGGGTCTCTGGATCAGGAACATCGGGGGGAGATTCCTTCCCTAAGCCTAATGAAGTATTAGTCATTTTTTAAAAAGGATATTGGTAGATCACCTAAGTATTACAAACATGGTACATAAATAAATCCCCTTTATTTGTCAACACTGAATAGAGGAATTTAAATGGAAAAGAAAAAAAGAAATATATCCTCTGTGGCAATTGAAGGAAACCTGAATTATTTGTCGATAGGTCTCTTAACGATGTAGTTTTCAGTTTGCTTCTATTCAATGGTTTATCCACGAGTAAAGCCGCCTCTAGTTCATATAGAAATAATTATAGTAAAAAAATATTGTTTTTCTTCATTGGTTCATATATTTTCCTGTGAGTAATCTGAGCTGAATATGTGGTTACAATATGTATAAAATGGGTAATTAAAAAAAAAATGTATGCATATACAAATACTTAATGTAGGAATGTTCTAAGAATAAACATTAAAAAAAAATATATCCCTAAAAACATTATTCTTCCTGTATTTTTTTTTATTGAGGCATATAAGGATCATTTAAATTGTATATAGTTTCTTTCTTTTTATTCTACAGTAATTATATATCGTTAAAATTATCCACTCAACTTACTAAACAAGCGACTAATCTACACCACCATACGAAGACCTATTTGGACAAACGGATCAGAAGTAGGGTTCCGCAAAACACACACACACAACAAAATTCAAGCCATACCATCCAAAATACTTAGTTAAATCGTCAATGCTCCTTGGTTTACTTCAAATCACACCATACACACAGACATGAACATACCAAAAGTAAAATCCTACATACACAACATTTCACTCTTCTATTCTCAATCATCCAAATCCACTCGTTCTATCTCTATCTTCCTCCCTGTTACCTGGTGAGCCTCAACGACGACTAAAACGGCAGTGGCCTAGAGATCTTCTGGAGACAAGTTAAGCTAGTATCATGAATACAAGAAGATAAAATAAAAGCCAACACATTTGCTTGATGCGTTACAATGCTGTGGCAAATTTAATGGAAAATAAAACAAACAATAATAAAAGAGCATCCCAAAATAAAATCCGGAACTCCCTACTGCTTTTATTGTTACTGTTAGCTGCGTATTGTAAAGCCAAATTATGTTAAAAAATCTAATAATTCCGGCAAAGTATATAATATAAATCGTCAGGGAGACCGTTAAACCTGAAATTATTGTATGTAAATGAAGCCCACGTATCTAAAAGATTTTAATATTATAAATATTATATATTGAGAAATAGGACATACAATTAACCAATATATATTATATTGTGGTACATACTTTTTAGATCCGAATTATTTCATTATCTGTTAAAAAGTAGATGAACTTACCTGAAACAAAAATAAATATTCTTATTAGAATTTAAACAAAAAAAAATTTAGAAAATTAAACAATAAAATTATAAATTATAGTAAAAATAAAACCAATGGGATATCCATAGATTGTCTCCAATAAAATGACTGATTTTCCGCATTTATCAAACACACAAAATATTTACATGGCAAGGGATGCATGGAAGCATGGTCTTGGTTACAAGTTATAAAGAAATAATTTTTTTTTTTTTTCATAACTAACCAACAGAATAGATAAGGATAAGTTTTTTAAAATATCAAATACCTAAAATTCTAGGTGAATTGGTGAAATTTACAAAATTGTCGATTTAACTCGTGCAATTTTGTAGTTTATACCATAATAATCCAGGAGTAACATAAGAAATATCAATTCCTATGGTCATTGCAATTGTCTGTAGAAAACCAGTCAGCTGAATATGGTAGGTAAGTTAAAATTTTCAAATAGATTGTAGAACTCTTTCAATTAGCATTCAAAAATAACATAATCTGAAAATTTAACTATTTGCTATAGTAAAATAATATCTACATACTATTTCAAACATAATATCAGTTGTGTAATATTATAATATAATAGTATCAAAATATATAATATTAGCAACCTAATAGAAGGAAAACGTTACAAGTAATATTATTTTATATGTAATATTATTTCTTTCTTGTCTTCACTTACTGCTTATATTAATCGGGTGTATAAAAAAAAAAATAATAAAAAAAATTACCGTTTTATCAAATTCAAAGGACTGTAAACATTATAATCCTATTTAATACTTACTAATCCCTTTAGAGCATTCTCTAAGCTTGTTTAATCCCAATCGACTATATAAAAAAAAAGCCTCAGCTTAGTTACTCGTTTCTAAGTAGATCAAAGGCATTGCTGGGAAAAAATCACAGCCGCTCAAGCAACTCATGAACTTATTAAATATGATGGGGAAGTTGTCCTTGACCAGCGCACAGCGCGACATCGGTTTGAAAAATTTCGCAGTCGAGATACGACGCCGGAAAGGAAAAAGGGCTCTAGGCGACCAATAATGGATATTGATCAGGTTCTGCAGGAAGCTGTTAATTCAAATCCGTCCACAAGTACTCGCGAACTTGCTAGGGAGTGTGATGTGTCGAAAGATATTGTTAGTCGACATATACTCTCCATGGGGAATGTGAAAAAGAGCAATAGACTGGACCTTCACGAACTTCTCAGCAATCAGCTAAGAGGATAGAAATTTGTGAAAATATATTGAAAAAAACCTTATCTGAAAAACTCCTGCCTCATCAACCCTATAGGCCAGACCTCACACGATCGGATTACTACTTATTTAGATCCATGGCCCATTTTCTTCAAGTGAAAAAATTTGATAATTTTGCGGAAGTTGAAATTGCGGTCCAAGAGTTCTTTGACAGCCATCCCAAAGAAAGGGATCGACGAATTGGCTAGCAGATGGCTAATGACGGCAGATAACAATGGGATATACTTTGAGTATTAATTGTATTTTATATCAAATAAATAATAATATAAATATTTGGTTGAATACGGTCAATTTTTTTTTATACACCCTATTATATAGCATTTCTGTGGCACGGAGCTTTTAGACTTGAATATGCATCGATTCACGATACGAGGATGGGTTATAAATCAATTTTGACTTGAAAGAGTTTTGTTTTGGGTCCATAAAAATAAATAAGCACTTTATAAATAAATATATATTATTCATTCAATTTTGGGTGGGGTAAAGGCAAGGAATACGGGGGAGCTAGAGGGTCCCAGCATAAATATACTCCC
The DNA here is from genome assembly GCA_928085145.1 of Nezara viridula. Classification (NCBI taxonomy): domain Eukaryota; kingdom Metazoa; phylum Arthropoda; class Insecta; order Hemiptera; family Pentatomidae; genus Nezara; species Nezara viridula. The sequence continues at coordinate 75,071,445 of OV725082.1, forward strand.
CTTTACCTTGAGAAAAGCCCGTGGAATAAATTATTCCTTTAAGCGGGGAGTCTTTTTGGGGTAGCCCTTTCCTCACAGAGGCCCGCCTCTATCAAAGAAGAAATACATAATATATTTTCTATCAAGTTAAAGGGAATTAAATTAGAACTTAAAGGTAGCCAAATTTAAACCGAGGAAATTCGAAAACAATATTAAGTTTAGTAAAGATATTTTCATAAAAAAAAAATGCAGTGACCATATTTTAGTAGGTATAAAATATTTTTATCTATAATAAGAATTTTTTAAATAGAACCGAATTCGTTCCATCGGTGTTCCGTAAAAGGGATGAATCAGGAGAGTATATTTAACAGTATCTTTTGGAAAGTAATGTTGTTTTTTTTGCCATTGTTACACGGAGAATGTAAAAAAAAATACCATCAAAATATGAAATATTCAGAATGTCACTAAAAAGGGTAAAGTGATAATAATGACTTTAAGTAATAAATTTGGGATAACTTAAAATATTTATATATTGTTTATTATAAAAAAAGTATTAATTTATAAACTTAATAAATAAATAAAAAAACAACTTATTAATAAGTACGAAAAACATTAATGAAATTTCTAAAATGTCAACAAAAATAGCTTAACAAAATATGACTTTTGGAATTTTATATTGAAGAAAAATAACACAATGTGAGGCATTGAGCATTATGGCTCTATGTTTATATTCATACATTTTTTATACAATTTAAAATATAAATTGAGAAAAAATAAAATAAGAATAAAACAATTAAGTAAAAATATATACATTAAATTAAAAAACTTATAAAAAGGAAAAAAAGTATAATGAAAGAATAGTAAAGCAGGAAATATATATATATATATATATATATATATATATATATATATATATACATGTCACTCATTCATTTCTATGTACAATATTTACATTCAGCCTACAGAACACTGAACCATGTCTAGCCGCTCTCACGTGAAAAGCAATGCAGGGCTCAATGAGATCCCAGCGCTTCTCTCCCAGCTGCATCACTGTTTAAAAGTCAGTGGAGACTGAGTACTAAAGAGCACTAAAGCCACATACGCTCAGGACTTGAGTGGAGAAGCTGGCAACTGCCAGAACTCCAAAAAAAACTTATAACAGTAATGACATTTGAAATTAAAACGATTTATAAATTCAACTACAGAACATTTAAAAAAAAACTATTGAAAAAATCAATAACAGATCAATAATGATTTAAATCTATCTATTATGAACCGAAAAAAAAAATTACTAACAAAGATAATAAAATTAATTCAATAATTTCATTTTATTATGCTCACCTGTGAGGCGGCATTCCTTGTAGACATTTATAATTTTATTTGTTTTTTTATCTGTTTCAATTTCAATATCCATATTAAAAATATCGGAGAAAATATCGACACACACACACACACAAATCGATATATATTTCCAACATCCCTAGGAAAGTAGAAAAATCTACTGTGCAGTCTATGTCAAAATCATTAATGCGAGTATCTGGATCAAATCCTTGAATCGACTGCTTATAACTGCTACAAAATAACCGCTTGATACAATCATAAGCATCCCAAATTAATTGATATGTCTAGTTTAATTCTCAAAATATAAAACATTATTTTTTGTATATATGTGTATGTGTAAATATAAATAAATATATATATATATATATATATATATATATATATATATACATAAACGCAGAGGTTTAACTAAATAAACACAGATAAAGGAACGTATATTATAGTATATAACGATTACATATCTGAGATAGCCCAACAGGGAACGAGGTCGTGACTCAGCTGACCGGGATACTGAAGAGGTCACTGCCAGCACCTTCCTATATTAAAACCAGCTTCCGCCGTGTACATTAGTTTAAATATTTAATAACACCACAGCATTTGTTGCTATAAAAATCATCACGAAGCAAAAAAATTAGATGAGTGTTAGTGTGAGTTTTCTGATAACCTTTTCCATCAGGTCTTCTGTTTATATATATCAATTTTTTTCACTCAAGTATAAATCCTAAATTCGAAAATTATTCTTTACACTTCAGTTCCAAATCAGTTTTATCTAAATATCAATGTTTATTATAGTAGTTCAATATCAATATAATTTATGCTGTTATAAATAATAAATACTATGGTTAAAAGAAAAATTATATAAATTATATTTAAAGAAATGTTTTCCATGAAGTATAAATAAAACATTATTTCTTTAATACTACAGTATTTTATTTCGACCTAAACCTTTTTTTAAACAAAAAATATAATAATAGGCATTGAATATATTTTTTGGACTGATTTCCACCACAAAGTTATGGTGAACGCACCAGTTATGGGCAGGGGGCTTAGTTATGGACAGGTTGGACTTTAAATGTAAATAATAAGCTTACTTGTTGATTTAAAGATCCCATTTTTCTCTAGATTGAAGAAAAATGCCCTCTATTGACAACCGTATGAACAAAGTTCCCAAAAGAATATTTTAAATTGTCTATCATTGTTGTTTCTATATTGCTCTTGAGATCAGTTTGTTTCATACCTTCCTATCTTGATATACATAAAGATTTTAGAATTTTTCTAAGCTGTGTCTATTACTGGTACCGACTCCCTGTACGTTACTAAAATAATTGAAGGTGTCCATCATTAGTGCAAAAAGATGTTTTTTTGTTAAATGGAGATTAAGCCTGTATAAATGAATATTTTTCAATTTTAAAGTGGTAAAGAGAAAAAGGAGACCCTAGAGATTCTAAATGTTCAACGGAGAAGTTTATAATTACATCTGAATAAGACAAAAATTTCCTTAGCTAGGTCCCCATCACTGGTACGCTTACCCTAATTATTAGTAGAAATATATTATCGATAAAATAATTTCAAATTACCACATTAAAACTGTAAATAGATTGGACAATTATATTATTGCAACACAAATCAATACAAAAAAATACCAATGGTTTCATCTTGAGTAAGTCATAAATAATTCTGAAGAAGCAGAGATTGCAAAGGGTGTGTCCATTGTACTAATGGCTTTCCAAGGTCTGGGTTTGTGGTGACACCTTGGCAATAGAATAATGTCATCCAACATTATTACAGATATGTTAATATTCCAGGATAAAAAATAAAAGAACTTAAAAAAATAGTCACTACAATAAAGGTTTAAATAAATGAAATTTTCAAATGACATACAACAGCAAGTAAAATACAAAAAAAAAATTTCGGTATCTCGAAAACTCATATCTTTAAATTCATATTTAAAAGAGTATGTATGTATATATTTCGGGGTGGACTTCGGAATTATATCTACGCAGATAACATAGCTGTCCATGGAAGAAATTGAGAGACTCGCTAAGATTCTGAAAAAAAGAAGCAGTGCAAATCGATCAACTGGTAAATGAAAAAAAAAAAAATTTATGACAGCCAAAGAATCCAACCCAATCAACATGGAAGGAAAAGCTATCACAAAAAGACCAAACAGGGCTTTCTTTTCGCTTTCAAAGGTATCAAAATCCTAAAAAAAATCTCTAGAAATTTCAAATTAAGAGTGTACAATGATATGATACAGCGAGTTTTGATATATGGGTGGGAGACCTTGACTCCAAGTAGCACTATAGAAATATTGAAAGAAAAATCCTCCGCACAATATGAGATCAGAGTACTAACATATAAAGGAGAAGGGTCAATTAAGAACTGTTTACAAAAACTGGTCAATCAATATCTCATGGCAAGGAGGTTATGATGGGGGGAGAGGGAGTATAAAGCTCGGAGCAATCCATCAGGTTAAAACATAGGTGGATAGACCGAATTGACAAAGATCTAGGAGAGATATTTAGTTCGTAGTAAAGACTCCATTTTATCAAATTATTAACAACTACCTGAAACTTCGTGAATAGCTTCATCTCGTTTTTAATCTTGAGATTAGCAAACTTTGTCTATTTAATTAGTTACTAAAAACTTCTAAATACCCACTTGCCTTCCATTTGAATTTTAAGATAATTCGTTTACAAATTCGAAAAAAAAGGTGGCCTACAAAAGTATTGGGGCGTTTGTCCTGTATAACCTCGTTATTTTGACAATTTGGAGGTGTAAGTCACGCTAAACTGCTCGATATTTTTGAAGGTCAAATTTTTTCTCGATTTAGTACTCAAATTATCTTACGACTCTAGTGCTAAGGAAATGGGTATTTACAAGTTTTTAGTACCTAATTACTATAAATAGAGAAAGTTTGTCGAGCTAGGGATTGGAAACGCCCCAATTCCAAGAATTTTCGTAAATATAATGTTTGTAGGTTACGATGAGATGAAATGAAGCTATTTACAGTGTGTCAGGAGGATGTTAATAATTTGACAAAAAAGGGTCTTTACCACAGACTAATATGCAGATAACTGGTAAGCAATAGCCCGAGACAAGCAGAGATAAAGAGCGCAGGTGAAGACGGCAAAAGATCTATAATGTCTGTAAAAAAAAAAATTAAACATTGTTTTTCAGGTACGGAGCTTATATATTTTCTCACTTTGATGTTCTCGAAAGTGAAACAGCAGTCCTTGTGGACATTAACAATTTATTTTTTCGTTTGTTCATTATTTTTTGTTTTTCAAATATAGGTTTTCAATTAATATCCACATTACTATAAAAGGAAATAAAATTACTGGAAAATTATACAGTTATAAATTTTTGTTTTTCCCAGCGCCCCAAAGTATTGTATTACTTTGTTTACGAACCTGAGTCAATTTTTTAAAATAGTTTTTTACCAAACAATAACTGTTCAGTTAAGTAAAGAAATCCAAAGGGATGATTTTTTTTTTTTTTTTTTTTAAGACAAATCAAACCAAAATCATCAAATACCATTAAAATCGTAATAATGAAATATAATACATAATTTTCTAAAACTATTCTCAATATGTCGTATGTCCTCGAGCGATGGCGAGTGACTCAGAGGGCCAATCTGTCAGCGTTGTTTGAAGGCTCATTGTGCAGTCAATGTCGTCGTTAAGTTGTTGTTTTTCCCTCACTTGTTTTATTTTTTAATTTACGTTTAAAAGGAAGTATGACTAATAGTTTTTTTTTTTTCATTTTATTTTCACGGTATAAAAAATACTACATTCTTACCGACACCCACGATCGTAGTAAAGGAATAAGTTGTATTGCAAACCATGAAACGAAGTCAATGATATGTAGTCTTGTTATCAACCTGAGATGACTTCAATAATTATTTTTAAAAAACATTGATCATAGAAGTTTCTAAATGGTTTTCTTAAAGATTAGTTGTTGGATATAATTCTATTAATTCAACTTTTTTTTTTTAATTTATTTATTGACATTTACAACTGTACTAAATAAATACAACTAGTAAATATGAGCAAATGAACGGACTTGTAGAGATACTGCCCAATGATAGCCCTCCCTAAATAGTTTTAAGTAAGACGATCACGAAGCCATCTCCTTTTCAGACAACTTGTAGGATTAAAAGGAACTGAGGAAGAACCGATGCTGGAAGCAAGTGGATTCGGTTGGTACTGGAGTTTTTCATGAAAGGATATACATATCTTGCTCAGGCTAAATCAGCGACATATGGAACATTAAGGTCTTTATGAATGGTATTATTTGCGAGAAAATATGGGGCATTGATTTTACGAAGGATTTCAAATTGAAAGGATTGTATACGCTAGGAATTCCATGTTTTTTTGGAGCCCCAAAGCTCAACTCCGTATGTCCATATACAGTAGTATGTGAATAAGTCTTTTGTAATTAATTGAAAGTTCAGAGAGTTTGTCTAGTAAGTGTTGGAGCAGCCGGAAACGTCGAGCAGTTTCTTGTCATTTCAGTCTTGTACACGGATTCCAAGTAAGTACGTTTGTCCAGTTGGAATCCTAGGTAACGGATTTGTTCAACAGGGACAAGTGGAATATCACTAAAGGACATGGTAGGACAAGAAGTCGTAGCTTTACGGCGGAGGAATTCAACCGTAAACAGTAATATTAAAAATAATCATAAGTCGATTATTGAAGTTGAGATCGAAATTTCCTAAGAAATAAGATATGTTAATATCACATATTTTCATTCAATACATAGACTCCTTAAGGCAACTATATACAATTTTTCGTTTATCCGTAGAACAAAAATGAGCACATCTTCATTAATAAAAAAAGTTTTATTGTTAGATCACAACAGTAGAAAGAAGATGATATAATTTCTTAAAAATAATTTGCTAAAGAACAACAGGTTGGCAGGGAAGAAAGTCATGAAGTCATTTAATTCTATAATAAGCAAGTTTAGGTTATAATCCCTGTAATCTATAATTCAATATGTTATAGAGATCAGGTTTATTCAATCAATCAATTAATGATTTAAAATAAATCTACAGCATGCATAAGCTCAAAATAGATTATCAATTATAAGCTAGGTAGAAACTAATAAATAACATTGACTCAAATGTTCTGTTTTTTTTTTTTTTTTGAAATATAATAATCTATCACGTGGACAATAATTACAGTGATATGTATGAGCACATTCACACCATATATACAGAAAATATAAAATTAGTAAGAGTAAAATAATAAAAAAAAACTATGTACAATAAAAAATAAAATAACCTAAACATAAGTAAATTAAAAACATGAAAACACAGTCATGCCTACATACAATATATACAACTGTTAATTTTTAAAGTAAAAAAGAAAAGAGGTTAATTTCAATGCTTTTTTGCCTAACTAAAAATACATTAAAAAATACAGGAAATTGAGAAAACAACGCATTTCAAAATAAGTTGAACAGTAATAGGCCCTAACGAATAGCCATGAGAAACGCCTTATTTAAAGATATGACGTCCTTCGTTCGTTGTTATAACATTCGCTCCGTAATTGCCACGAAGGTGGTACTTTCAGGGATTCTTCCATTTCCTGAGCAAATTAGGATTGGAGCTCTCTTGAGGACATGAGACAGTAGACTAATTTACCAAATGCTTTCGGAAGAGAGATACAAAAGAACTAAACTTTTGTTCTTGCCTTTTAAAAACGGAGTTATTACCTGCGGTCGAGTAAGAAAGGAACCGCATATGGCGGGCGGCTAACCTCAGAATGACATTCGCCCCACCGCCGTTTTCCTTTTCGGAATAATTGTCTTTTAATAATTCAGCAGAATTTCTTATTTTTATGGTTAACGTATAACCAATCAGGTATAATAAGTTTTGAAACAACTGGTCTGTGGTACAGATCCCTGTTTATCAAACTATTAACATACGCCTGAAACTTCGTAAATAGCTTCATCTCATCCTAATCTACAAATAGTTTATACAAAGACTATTGGAATTGGAGCGTTTTCAATCTGCAGATCGGCAAACTTTGTCTATTTAGTCAGGTGCTAGAAACTCTTTACTCATTGCTTTCCACTCGGATGGTATTATAAATTGATCATAAATCGAGAATAAAACTGGCCTACAAAATATTGGGCCATTTGGCGTGACCTACACCACCAACACTTCAAAATAACGAGGAAATATACGCCGAACGGCCCAATATGTTATCTTTATTTATGATCAATTCATCATACGATCCAAGTGGAAAGAAAATGATTATTTAAAGGTTTTTAGTACCTAATTACTGGAGGATCAAAATAAATTCCAATAAATCCCATCAAATCACCTTTACGCTTCGTCGTAAACCTATGTCCTCTTGTCCTACAGTATCCTTTAATAATACTCCACTTATCCCTGTTGAACAAATTCGATACCTTGGACTCCACTTAGACAAACGTCTAACTTGGAATCCTCATACCAGACTGAAACGACAAGAAACAGCTCGACGTTTCCGGCTACTCCAGCACTTACTAGACAAACGCTCTAAGTTCCCAGTCAATTACAAAAGACTCATATACATGACTACAATAAGACCTATTTGGGCTTACGGAATTGAGCTCTGGGGCTCCATTAAGTCATCGAATTCCTCTCGCATCCAATCCTTAAAATCCAAAATCCTTCGTAAAATCCTCACAGCTCCTTACTTTGTCACAAACAAAATCATCCATAACGACCTTAATGTTCCTTATGTTTCTGACCTGGCCCAATCCAGATACCTTTCCTTCCATAATAAACTTCAGAACCATCCCAACCATCTCGTTTCTAACCTTGCTTCCTTTTCGATACCTGACAACCCTCCGAGGCGTCTGAAAAGAAGATGGCCTCGAGATCTCCTTTTGTAAATACATTTTTAGAGTGCTACCAGTGGGTAGTTTCTCAACAAATGATTTCATGCTATTATATTCTATTGTACACATTTACTGAATGTATTTTTACTTGTAATACAGTTGTAAATATCATCAATAAATAAATATAAAAAAAATACCTAATTAAATAGACAAAGTTTGCCGACCTCCAGATTGAAAACGCCCAAATTTCAAGAGTTTTCATAAATAAAATATTTGTAGGTTACGATGAGATGAAGCTATTCACGAAGTTTCAGACGGATGTTAATAATTTGATAAAAAGGAGTACCAAGGACTGAATGTTATAATTAAAGTTTAATGTTTACATCAAAAATAAATATAATATAAATTAGATAAATAAAACTTCAAAAACTGAAGTTTCGCAGTCCTTTTTTCGCAGAAAATAATGACACATCTCAAAAATAGTAGTTTTGTGAACATCTTGAATATCATAGTTGTAAATTTGAATTATTCTTCAATTTTTTCAATTAATATGTTATAGAACTTGGAATAGTTTTCAATAAAAAACAAAACAAATACAAAACAAAGTGAAAAATCAACCAAGTAATTCAAATTTATGATCATTTCAACTAAGGAGTTCCCAAAACTAATATTTTTCAGTAGTATGGTGGCTCCATTTTTTTTTTATTTTTTTTTTTACTACGAATAGTTCGAATTATTAACAGTCCACATGAAACATATAAATGCAACATTGAACTGAAATTCAAATTGACAAATATTTCAATTGAGGTATTCACAAAAGTTCAGAACGTCTTGGTAGAGGACAAGCAGAACATACCCAAAATGAAATTGAACAAAAGTATACAATATTTCTTATTATTGAAAATTATAAACGAATCAAAGGTCTTAAACTCCAAAAAAAGTTGTTTCATTTATGTTTGGAAGAACAAATCTAAAACTTCTCACGAATTTGGTTTAATTACTTCCGCCCTACAGAAACACAAACAGATACAATTATGAAACAGTTGTGAGAAGGTGTGACATGTTAGATAAAATAGAAATCAGTAATAACATTATGAAACACCTTTCCAGGTCAGTGTGTTGCCCATCAATCATTTCCCCGGTGACTGCTCGAAATTCATGTTAATGTATATGTAAATACATTAGTGAACTGTTATCTGTGAATCTTGAAGACTTGATTAGAATAACTTAATGCTTTCCGATAGATTTATTCGATAAATATATATCGTACTACTTTGCATAACATAGGTTCCATATAGGAGAGGCTACAAGAGTAAGGGCGTCCGTGGGATATAGTATTGAACAAGAGAGTATATATTTCTTAAAAATAAATCAACATAAAAGTATTAATATTAGATTTTCAAAAGGTATATTATTTGTCAATATCAATTTATTATTTCAAAGAACACTTCAAAAAACCCATTTTTACTTTTTTACTGCTTTGAAACATCTGAAAACGTATCAAGCCGCTTGGCCTATTATCAAGTCTTAGAACCATATGTTTAACTTGTAATTGGATAAATTCAAACAACAAAGGGATAAGTCTCCCACATAAACACCAAAGTGAATAATTAATTTGCCAACGTTTCGCCAATTCAGGTATCAACAGTGCAGAAAAGCCAAGATCACATATATGCAGAAAGAAAAATAAAATCGAAAAAAAAAATAATGCAAATCCAAATACATACTGAAGGAAAGAGAAAAATCTATTAACAACAGCTAAGGAAGTATATATTGAACAGCTGATTAGATGGAATACAAGGTAGAAAAATAGGAATAACTAAAATATAAAATATATGAAATATAAAATTAATTTCATTTAAAATAATCACCCATTTGTCTATTTTCTAGCTTTATGCTTATTTTAGTTACAAATCTATAATATTAATAACAATATTATTAATATATATAAATATATATATATATATATATATATATATATATATATATATATATATATATATATATATATATATATAAATTTATTGGCACATTCATAATAAAATCAATTTTTTAATCACCACTATTTTTTTTAAACTTACTTATTCAGAATTATTACAATCTGTCACAATTAAGGAAATTTATAATAGTGTTCAAAGAGCACATTCAGACTCTAGCAATCACTACTAGTGAATTAAAACTTATTATTAACATATTTATGGAAACCTAAAATAAAAAACTGTTTATACTTATATTTTACATATTTAAAAAAAAAAAATATTTAGCTCGTATCACATTCCAACATTCAAAGAAAAACGTAAGAACTGGCCAACAAAGGAACTGTTATCTTAATGAAACTAGATATGAATTTGAAGATAAGGTTTTTTTCGACATTTCAATGAATTTAAAATTTTTTTAAACAATGTTAAGATGATTAGTAAAATAATAATACAAAATAAATTTTATTTAATAAAATATATAATATGTGGTGGGCAGTTCTTATTTTTTTATTTGAATTTTGGAATATGATTCAAGTTAAATATATTTGTTTAGGTTTACATAATTATGTTAAATACAAGTTTTAATTTACTAACAGTGATTCTTAAAAATTTTATTTTATTATGAATGTGCTGATATTTATATTTATTAATAATATTGTTAGTAATGCCATAGATATGATTCTAAGATTTTAAACGGACGAGTGGTCAGAAACATTGTCATATTTTAGAATGAGATAAAAGTGCAATAAAGTTGTTTGAAGTAAAAAAAAAGTGTTCCACAAAATAATAAAAATCACGAAGTTTAATAAGCAGTGTATTCGAGGTTTTGACGATTAAAATATATTTATTATTTAAGATTTTTTCCTGTGAGAGAAAAAAATAATTTAAAAAAAACTGAACTGTTTGGGAACTGAAACTGTTTCACGTTGACAATAGTATTAGATTCCATTTACAAGCTCTTTTTATTTTATTTTCGTTGTCAGAGCACATCGAACACTATGATAGATCAACCCACAGCCTGAACACCCCAATCACAGACAGACCACGAGATCCTTTCTCCAGGTCGGCAGTAAAAGTGTTTCCCTCAAACGTGAGGAGTCGGATCGGAACTAGAAATTGGTCGGAGCCGAAGAATGTTTTTGTGGGTCAGCGGCGATCGCTTCTTGCCCGAGGACGTGACTCCGGCCAACATGTCCTTTCATCCAGCACTCTCTTCCTCCGCACAAAAACCTCAATGGAAACGGAATACTAAAATGGCGGGCGAATCAATGGCGAGAGTGGAAAGGGTGAAGTATTGGTATCATTTCCAACCGAAACGGAAAAATAACACTTCTTCAAAATAGTTTTCTTTTATTGTCGCACTTCGGGAGAATTTCTATCAGAAGAAGAAAACGAATCTATTCATGCTTTGTCTCACTATCTAATACAAAATCACTTGCTGATAAAATTTATCATGAATTGCGATTCATAAAGTTGAAGAATCGTTGTTTCGAAGTTATTTTGCATTTGGATTAAAATATCTCAGAAACTAGAAATCGGACCTGCATACTGTAAGCAAGGGAAATATTCAGCATTTCATCCTCTTTATACTAAGCTATTATTCAAATTTGAATCTTAACGCGAAACCGTTTCAAAGAGGTAAAAATAGATAAATATTATCAAAAATCAACTAATAATGAGTTTAATTGACGATTTGGTTTAAAATATATCAGAAAATAAAAATTGGATCTTCATACTGCAAGCAGGAAAATGTTAAGAATTTCAATTGTATTGAGCTATTATCCAAAATTGTATCTTAACGCGACGCCATGTTAGAGATGGGGAAAAGAGAAAATATAGCGTCACTGATGTGCCAAAAGAAGAAAAGGTCCAGGATTTTTAATTGTTTTTATTTTAGAAAACAAAACTTTGTGAATCATTTACATCCAAAAATCAACGACCTACCACTTCGAAATCTGTTCTTCTCAAAATTGCGCTATTGGAGTTAAGGCAGAGATATTTTACTCGATATAAGCCATCCATTTCATCAACCTCGAAACTAATATTCTGCAAGGTTCAGCTCCTGACACAATAATATTTTTAAAAAATTAGCTGTGATGCTGCCAACGAATGGAATTCCAAGGTTTAGCCGACAGTTCATGAGAATTATCATGACGCTGACATATTCAACACGGTGAATCGCAATTTTTTAAGAAGTTGGTGCTCGACCGGACTCTACGTTTTAAGATAGAAAAATGTTCTAATAGAAGTTTACCTATAGACAGAATTACCGTTAAGAAGTTCATTTCTTTATAAAAATAAATAAATGTGTCCATCAATGTATATATTGCAAATAGTAAATAGTATTGGTATTTCTTTTCAAAAAGGTACTGTTTTCAGTCAATTTTGTTTAAATTGTATTCATTACCCTTGTTTGATTTCAATCTAACGACCAGTGCTGTTATTGACAGTCAAATGTGGGTGGATATAGTGACTGCGGTCGTTTATAATGACGAAGTTTACCCTTTCCCTTCAAGGTCGTTTTAAACGATAAGACTGAAATTTTATTTCAAATTTGAAATAAAATATACGTGCTAAAAAAATTCTCTGACTTTAATAATTTTCCCCTAACTTCTCTCTGATTTTTCTCTGCTTTGAAAAGTCCCTGGCTTTTCCCTTTTTTTTAGGTTTTCCAGGTCGGTCGCCACCCTGAGAATGGAATAATTGTAAGTTTAAATATTCAATAGTTCGATATTTTTACACTGTTCGTTCAGAAAACATAGTTTATAAAAAAATAAATAAATAGAAAGTAATATTTAAGAACAACCAATTGGCTCTCTATCTCGGTGCTCAATAAGAAAAAATAATTTACACCATCGCCAGAAAAGATTGAAAAAATTAACTAGACTCATGTTAATTGGAAAAATGAAAACATAAATGGCTAATATATTTGGTGAAACTTATGAAAATTAATGAAAAGCGTACTCCATAAAAATTTCGAACCAAAGATTAAGTTGGTAACAAGTAATGGTAACGTACTATGCCGCCTACGTATCGGATTGATATTTCCCACTGGTACTACCAGTGAGATTAGAAAGCACCAACGTGCACCCATTTCCAAACTAATAGAACAATGAAGCTTGTATTTCTCGTATATATTAGCTACTATTATAGTTTTTGAAGACTTTTGTATTTACCTAAAGATAATCAAGTGCCGAAACTGTTAATTGAAAAACATCTGTAAATGAAGTTGACTGTTTCTGGAAATATACGTCTCAATTTAAGGTTAAACTACTTAAGTAAAATAGTTCAGACTTATCTACAGCTCAGGAAATAATAATAATCTTTCTATTGAAAACTAAGTAATTTATCAATTTTCGCTTCATTTCTGACGCAACAACTATTACCAATAAATGTTAATATTAGGCTTCTAAACGTCATAATGTCCAAAATATGAGTAAATTGATCAAACATTATTTCAACGCTATTATATCAATATAGATACTTCACACTTTAAGATAACTCTATTTATAGCAAGTAATTAAATTGGATAGAAAAAATGTTTTTTTTTTTCAATTTATTTTTATCTTTTGTTCAAGAATGACTACAAGAGTAAATTAGTAAAAGATTTATCAAATTTTTTTTTGTTTTTAAATAACTGTAAACATATATACAACCAGTAAATTTGCTATAGGAATATATTACATGAAGGTACTTGTGAAGAAGCTACCCATTAGTAACACTTCAAAGATTAATTAATTTAGGATGTCCCTTGGCCATCTTCTTTTCAGGCGCCTCAGAGGGTTGCCAGGAATTGTGTTGGATGAAAGGTTACAAACTAGAGGATTGGGTTGATCAAAGAGTTTGGAATGAAAAGAGGTATATCTATTTCGGGCCAAGTCTTCCACAAGAGGAATGTTGAGGTCCTTATGGATAATTTTATTTGTTACATAATAAGGAGCATTTAGGATTTTATGGAGAATTTTGGATTGTAAGGATTGGATAAGGGAAGAATTTGATGTTTTTGTAGAGCCCCAAAGCTCAATACCGTATGTCCAAATGGACTATCAAAACATGTATTGATACTAGAGAGGCGGCTGGGAGAGAAGCACTGAGATCTCCTGAAGTCCTACTTTACCTTCAAAGGTTGAGGACAAACTTGGTTCGGATTCCCCTAGGCGAATTTAAGTATTATACAAGGGAGGACTGCGTTTTATTTATTTTATTTTTAACCAGATTTAATCTATTAGTTCATTAACTTATTATATATATATTTTTTCTTTATTTACTTATTATTAGTTTCTATATTTAAATTATTTTCTTTTTAAATTGATTAGGGATTATATGAATGAATAAATACTTGTAGCCCTTATACTTGTTGCCTTTAGATTGAATTATTATTCAATAAAAACCTAAAATAATATTAATAATAACAGTATTACTATAATCACAATATTAATAATTTTCAGAGAAAGGCATTTAACCCGAAGAAGAAGTTAAGTTAGCTCTAAGAGGACACGAACGAGTTCCGAAAATGGGTTAGAGGAGGCTCTCACAGGCAGAGCTCAACCTTCCCTACGACCGTTTTAATGAGCCTTCAAGCCAATTTGAATTTTAGCTTCGTCAAATATGAATTTTAAATATACAACAGTTATTGCTCAGGTATGAGGAAGAGTGCAGATTCACGCCGAGTTATTTAATAATTGACCACATTAAATTTAAATTACAAAACTAAGACAATTTTAAATACAATTACCTCTAATAGTCGATTGATGGTTGACTTTAGGAAAAATTGAAGAGAAGTTGGTTGGGGTTTTAAGTCGAAAATTCAGAATCCTCTAAAAACAAGGGCTCACCGCTTTAAGGGATTTTGGTAGGTTCACTCAATAAATACACCATTAAAAATTGATATATACAATTTAATTTTTTGGGAAAAATACAAAAGCTATGAGTAATAAAGAAATGCAGCTGCAGAAAAATTAATTACAGAATAAAGAGAAAAAAAAGGAAAAGTTTTATAAAGGGAAAATCCAGAAATAAAATTAATTAATTAATTAATTAAAATTAAAATTGCCAATTAACAAAACTTACAAGAGTTGCAACTAATAAAAGTAAAAATAATAAATAAATATTTATTTTTTATTTTTGCCAACGTTTTTGCACAAAATTCAGGCCTTTCATTATCAGGGCTAAGGAAAGAGCAGATAACAATAGGTGTGAGAAAATATTGACATTAAAAGGAAAATAATAAATGTAGATGAAAGGTATTTTTTTTAATTTTAATAGTTTCTCGTACCTATTGCTATATTGTCTTTCCTTAGCCCGGATGAAGGCCTGAACTTTGGGCCGAAACGTCGGAAAAAATAAAAATAAATATCATTGCTGAGATATTTTACTCCTTATCTTCAGTAAAACTTGTTATAATTAGATTTTCGACACTATTTTTTTTCTTTATTGCCTCCCTAACACGGCGTTTAGTGTTGCCCTTGTGCGAGACCGAGACGAGTCTTGGTCTTGCAAACTCAAGTCTTGGTCATGGTCTGGGTCTTGCGCAAGACCCTCATAACAGTCTTGAAGTTACTTATTATCTTATTACTATAGAACTATTACTGTAATTTTTTAGATTAGAGAAACCTAAATAAGCCCAAATGAAAAATTAGAAGAGTTAAATGCAAAAGGAAATTGGTTATACCACGGGCGGATCTACGTGGGATAGGGGCTTTCGGCTGAAGCCCTCCTCTCCCAAAATAGTAAAATCTAACCATGTTTTATCGAAAAATATATTAAAAAATTATAAGTATTATTGTGGGTGTAATTACATTTAAAAAGGCTTTAGGAATCACTTAAACATAATTTCATATAGGTAGTTAGTTTCTTTCTTTTTTTCCAAAGTAGTTATCGCTATTTTTATAAAAAAAAAAAAAAACAGGTTTCGGGCTGAAGTCCCCCAAAATTTAATCCTGGATCCGCTAGCAATAAGTAACTAATTACTATATGGTATAACCCCAAATATTAACAAAGAGTAACTAAGACTATCAAATATTAGTAACTCTTTTGCCTTAATTTTTATTTTAAAAATAGATTTTTTTTACCAGTCCTGGTCTTGGTCTTGCAACAGTTAGGTGGCCTTGATCTTGATCATGGAAAGTGCAAGACCAATTTTGGGCAACACTAACGGCGTTGCGTTAAGATACAATTTTAATGAATACCTCAATACAAAGAGGATGAACTGATGAACATTACATTCGCTAACAATGTGCAGGTACGATTTATAGTTTGTTTCGATATTTTAATACATATGCAAAAACACTTCAATTAGTCGACTCCAGCCGGCTTTACCCAAGCGTTAAACATCGTAGATCTGACGGCTCAATCTGATTCACTCTTCACAAAAAAGTGCAAAACGCGCCTAAACAAGCAATCACTTCAAAACTTTTTTTTGGAGCCTTATTTACTACCTCGTGCTCACTGGTTCCAACAGTGCTCGATTCCCATCGATGAACCGAAATGAGTCCTTGAAAAAATGACGATATTAATCCCCTGATTATAAGCGAGGTCCTCAGAAGGTTGTGCAACTCGAGGGGCAGATTAGCCGTAAGGATCACGACCAGCCCTACCTGATTGAGCAATCCACAGAGCTCACGAGTCCCGCCTAATGACATAATAGAATGGACTAGGTCCGCTCAGGCTGGGTTCCCTATCTCATCCTTCGGGGGAGCAAGTCATGAAGTCTTAACCTGCCAATTTCTTATTCCAAGATGCTAGACCATTAAAACGTTGATCAGGGTTAGGAACATCTCCCTCGATTTAAAGATAACTTAAGCATGGAACAGAGGTTCATTAAATTCAGTTTGCAGACCCCTAATCTTACATTTATTTAAAACAATTAATCAACAAAATATTCATTTAATTAATTAAAACGTATCTTATTTTTAAACATTAGAAAAGCATTTCAACTCCTTTCCCTAATAGTTTAAAAATGATTTATTTGTAGATGCAGTTTTACTTCAGATGTATAGAAAAAATAAAATAAATAGAAAGATATCCATAGTTGCAAACTGGAACATTAACAAATACTAACAGGAGTAAATGGAGTATGATATTTGTACGTTTTAAGTAGTACAGTGTAGAAAAATAAATAATTTTCATTATTTTCTTCTGCGTCAAAGACAATTGTTAAACATTTATATACATACTTGAAGTTATACAGGTATATACGTATATTACGAATTGGTTGATCCAACTGTTAATAATTTCTTTGGAATTTTTATCAATAACTTATTTCTAAATGCAGAGAAACATTTTTGTTGTCTTTCTCAGATAGTTAAAACACAGTAATTCATTAGTAATTGCAATTAACATTTTTCAAAATGTTTAAAAAATAACGAATAAATTTCATTATTACGAAATGCATTGGTTCATAGCTGACTCCAGTATGAGGGCGAAGTACGATTTTCACACATGCATAGACAGAAATCTTGGTTCCAAAGTTTAAACAATGATTTCTTAGAGAATATTTTAATTTCCATTTATTCTCTCTTATAATAGGTCATAGAAGAATTATTAAATATGTATGTACATTCTATCAGTTTTATAATTTCATTCGCAAAGGTATGAAAAATAAACATTTATTTAATTCGTCAGTACAGTATTTTGTAATAACTGATAATAAATTTTAAGAAAAAATTTCACATAACAATACACATGTAAGTAACAACAAATACAAAAGCCAGGGATCAAGTAGGAGCTTTATCTTTCAGAAGAAATTAGAAGGGAGTGCGGTCAAAAATACTATTTTATATAATAGTATATTTCATTTCATTGTCCATGACATACTATATTACATAATATAGCATTTTTTGACTGCACACCGACTAATTTCTTCTGAAATAAGAATCCATGGTCAACTATTTCCATTAGGATTTTTTATTATATGGGTTATTTTAATAAAAGCGAAAAATTTAAGGAATGTAGAGATAATGTCATAATTATTTTGCGGAGTAGAGTTTAAGAACCGATGTCCTATTAATTTAGTCCCCTAAGAATATCAAAAATGAATAAACTTTATAGTATCCAGAAAAAAAAAATTTTAACCCTTATACATTTTAGTGATGTTTTAATTCATTTTAAAAATCTCGACGACGTTTCGGGCAATTTTTCCCATTTCCAAGTCGAAAATTATGTAATAAGGATACAATCCATCAAACCACAATTCTATATCATTACTGCAAAAATTGTTTCCTTAAATAAAGTTGTCACTTGGTATAATTCACAAATTCTCTTTGAACAGTCAAATCTGTGGACGGCCAAAAATAAAAATTACATGACAAGTGTTTTCGACTTGAAAATGGGCAAAATTGTCCGAAAAGTCGTCGAGATGTTTAAAATAAACTGAATCATTAATAAAATGAAATGGGTTAAAAATGTTTTTTCCTGGATATTATAATTATAAACTTTATTTATTAATGTGTACTCTTAAGAAATTTTAAAGATTTTTGAAAATAAAAAATGAGTAGTAGGAATTACATTTTGATTTGTCAGTCACACTCACATAATAGCAGGCAAAAAATAATTAAACCATTAGTTATTTTTTTATGAATAGAATTACGAAGAAAATTGGAAAAAAAAGATATATAATTAATAAATTTCGATAAATTTGCTATTATTTTTATCAATTATTATTTAATCAGAGGAATTCCCATGATATGAAGCCGTGACTGTCAAGAGTGTTAAATAACTTAAGCAATGTTGGGTTCGAATGCGGCCTGTGGGAGTTGAAATTTATGTTGTGGCTGTGCCACGGAATGATTTTCGACCTTCTTGCTCTGCTTAGAATAGTTTGGTTAAATCTGTAAATATTATCTCCATGATCCCGACGTATGCCAAAAAATTGCCATGTTTAGTATAAAAGGGGAAAAAAGTATAATGTTTATACATCATAATTTTTTCCTGTTTTATTAAAATGATTTTTAGATATTTTTTTTTTTAATGAAAGATCTGCTTATCTCTACTATTCATAAACATCCATTGGTACCATTGATTAAAACATAAATATTCATATTTCAAGTATTTTTACTCCAAATAGTACCCTAAATGGCCGATTGTTTTTAACTAAGAATAATGTCTTGTATACATGTATATATAGGCTAAATGCATTACTGTTTAAAAACTATTTAAATTTACAGGACTTTTATGAGAATTTTAACAAATAGATAAAAAAATAAATTACTTGTATGAGTGTTAAAAATTATTTTATACTTGACTTTATTTTCTACTAATCACATTTTTATATGAAATGCTGATTTCTGCATTTAAAGTCAATTGAAAAAAAAAAAAAAACTGGAATCGAACCTCCTCGTTTTTAATAGGAAATGTATATTAGGACCCAGCTGATATGATTAAAATTATTTTAATACAAACAAATAAAATATACAACCATCTAAATTAAAGTGTGTTTCTCGTGGTATTTTTTAGAAACCTTTTTTACCCAGTAGTGGTGTATAAGGTAGTGTTTACTTTTCCTCGGTCATCCATAAGCAATAACTCTCCACCAATGTGCTCTTTCTTAGTGGCTCCCCCGATTTTTTATTCATGTGGCTACTCGGGCCTTATAATGAAGCCGGACTAACTTCCTCTACTTTCTTTAAGAAAATACTAAAGCTTCGCCTTGCATTGAAAATATAATATTAAATGACGCAATTTCATAACTCAATGTGCCCATTTAAGATAGGAACAAACTGTAAGTAAAAGGTAAGTGTTATAAGTAAGGTTCTATGGCCCAGATTAATAGAGTTCTAAGCAATGAAATGGGAATGAATTGACCCTCTTTGCTGTAAATTGTTGTTACTAGTTGAGGAATTGAGGAAGTGAGTTGACATCATGGAATCAAGGCATCAAGCAGTTGGGTAATGGCGGCTGAGAGAGTAGCACAGGGATCTCCTGGAGTCCTGCTTTTCCCTCCATAGTTGGAAGGACAATCTTCGGAGTTCCCTCGCCTGATTGCAAATAGTGTATACAGGTATGTATGTGGGTTTGGTCTGAATGCAGCAGTGAATTGTAACGCATGCATTGCTACTCACTACTGCATAACACCCGTATTGCCTTATCGGCAGGGTAGGGTGTAAATAAAATAAAGGTATGTATGTGTTTGGGGGCGGGATGGCCGAATGGGCTAAAGCGTGTGCACTGCACCGCGAGTTGCCTGGCAACCGGATAAGAGATTTGAGAAGATTAAAAAAGTATGAGTTCGCATCCCGGTGCCGGAGGGGAATTTCAATTCCCCGCCCTCACCCTCCGGCCCAGGAAAATCCCTTGTAACCTATAAAAGGCGACATAGGGAAGAACAAAAAAAAAGGTATGTATGTGTTTTTTTTAAATTTATTTAAAAGTAATTTTATTTTATTTATTGCATATACTTTTTTATTTAGAACTATAGTCACGTTTAGAATAGATTATGGTGATATTTGAACACATTCACACCATATATACAGAAAATATAAAATTAACAAAAGTAAAATAATAATCAAAAAGTAAGTACAATAAAAAAATAAAATAACCTAAAGAGAAGTAAATTAAAAAAAAACATAAAAACACAGTCATACCTATATAAAGATTATTATTTAGTTCTTTCTTTTTTTTTTTGTAATATTGTGTGAATGTTATCTTGCCCTCCCATGACCAATGCCCATGCAAGAGATTGTTATATTATTCAATAAATAAATTTTAAAAAAGTAAAAAAGTTGGATAGCATACACATTTTAAGAGTGTTGAAGAATTTCATTAATACGATTTATATTCTTGTTGAACAAATCCAATACCTAGGACTACACCTGGACAAACGTCTCACTTGTCAATACTCATACAAATACTCAAATGACAAGAAACTGCTCGACGTTTCCGCTTACTCCAACACTTACTAGACAAACGCTCTAAACTTCCAACTATTTGCAAAAGATTCATATATGTTACTATAATAAGGCCTATTTGGACTTACGGGATCGAGCTTTGGGGCTCTACTAAACCATCAATATCCAATCCCTACAATCAAAAATCCTTCGTAAAATCATCAATGCTCCCTACTTTGTCTCAAATAAAATCACCCTTAACGACTTTTATGTACCATATGTTTTCGACTTAGCTCAATCCATATATCTATCATTCCATAATAAACTTCTGAACTATCCGAACCCTCTTGTTTCCAACCTTGCTTCCTGTTCTATTCCTCATAACCGTCCGAGGCATCTGAAAAGAAGATGGCCTTGGGACCTTCTAATATAGAAATATATTTGGAGTGCTACCAATGGGTAGTTTCTCTTCATGTTATTCATGTCATGTTACTTATTCCATATTTACTTATTGTATTTATCATTTAATACAGTTGTAAATTTCAATAATGAAAAAAAAAATTAAAATAAACCCCACTTTCTCTTTCTTCTTTGAAACAGAAAAATATAAAAGACCTAAGGTCATGACCCAATGATTCCCATGAAGCTTAAAAAAAAATAGCCACGCATATTTATACAGTTACAAGCAACCGATACGCAACACTCATTAACAATTCGAATGGACGTTTCGGATGAGTAAGAGCGGTAGCTTGTTTATAGTCAGAATATGCTAAGGAGCTAGGAAAGAAAATAAAACTGATCGCCCGGAGGCACGGAAGGCTTGGACTAGCCCGCCTAGGACATTCCTCAATAGTTAGGAGGGGCGAAAAAAAAAAGAAGGTGGTGAAGAGATAATGAAAACTAGAGCGTGTGAGAGGTGCACGCATTAGGGTTCCTACCTGCCTAGAACATGACACTTCCTCTGGAAACAGTAACGGCAGGATGTTACATCCCCTCCAAGGCGAAGAAAAAACAGAATAAGAAATAGTAATAATAGCTGTACCCAATGCACCATGCAAATATGTATGTAAGGCGGTCGAGGAGTATCAGGGACCGAGTGATTGTGAGAGGGGAAGTCTTAGATCTAGGGGAGATAAGAAAGTAGTATCAGGGTCCTCCAAACCCAACCACTGGAGGGAAGGGAAAGATATATCGTGATGGCGGAATGCTGCTTATCTGGAGAAAGGATTGATTAGGGTTTAAATGGGAGATAATATTCCTGGAACTACAGTCCCTAAGAATAATAAAAGTGTTATAAATTTATGGGTATTAGTCTGGCTTAAAATAATAAAACATACAAACTAATATACTGCTTATTGTAGTAGTATAGTATAGTATAGGTTAGGATAAGTTCCTAAACTCATCGATGTACTGACTTTTGTTTGAGAGAAAGGACATTGAATAAAAAAAAAATTAATATAAAAAAACGATGGGACAACATATTATGTTTAAAAATTCAACATACTTATATTAAACGAAAAAATATCGCATATTTAAAATAAATGTATACATATTTTTGCATGATTATAGGATCTTTTCTATTCGTATACATTAAATATGGGTGGAAGGGAGAAAGCGTACGTAACATCGGTACATTTTCAACTCCGCCGCAGAAAATTTGACAAGGAAATCACGTGAAAATAGAGAAGTGAGCTCAACCCTTATAATACGTACCTGATAATAGGCCTTAGTTGGGGAGGAACTAGTCGAATTTTCTTAATCGATTTTAGTTTACATATTTTATTTATTCATGTAGCTTATTTTTTACTATTATTTTTTTACTTCAAATTATTGAGGATTGGAGAGGGAGGCGAAATGATATTCTCGACCCATCAATATCTTAATGGAGGGGTAAACGACCGCTCCTAATCCCTGTGACTATGACCAGTGTCATAGTGTGACTATGATCAAAAGATACGTAAATGTAATTCAGCGCTTGTCGATGGCATCGATCCTTCATCGATGGCTCAGCGCTCCCATAGGATTTTGGGGTCGATGGACCCGCTATATGTATATTCAGAATAATCGCAGTGTCATAATTTCTCAATTGACTTCCATATTTATACCCAGTTTACTTTCTATCCATATAACATTCCGCTGCAATTAAGTAGGTCGTTCTTCAGCATAAACTCAGCATAAAGCTGTCTATCAGTGGTGGATTAAATCGATTGATGGATTCCTTCGATTGAATAACCCCATAATTCAGGCAATTGCTCTATATATTTTATGACTATTGGAAGGTAGTATTGTGAACGTATAGAACGTACTTACCAATAATTGAGAACGTACTGAGTTCAAAAACTTAAGTCAATTTTTACTGTACTTTTTAGTAATTATTTGGCTTTGCCCTAATTATATCGCTGTCTACTTCATGTATATATTGATGTATCCCATTTATAACCTTCTGAGCATCTTTATGGGTAAGGAAATTGCAGTAAAGGTTTTTGAAACGGCGTTATGGTACGTGCAAATTATTCGATAGTTATCGATTAATCGATAGTGACTGACTATCGAAAATCTTAAATGATACAATTTTAAAGGATTCAGTAAAAATGATTTATGTTGCAGCAGAGAACATCAGAATGCAGGTGGTGTGGTTCATTATCAACTGAAATTTAAAGATCTTTTTCTCTATTACCAACTACGAAGGTCGTTGATCCAGAGTAATGTATGTACAACCATACATATTTTAACAAGAGTAGGAATGTCGGGGTTCATTACGCGTGTCCATGCGGAATAAAGTTCTACTCACCAAGGCCAAAATCGAACTGGTTCCACTAGACTCACTAATTACAGTGAGGAACGCCTCAAACATCACATCATCAACTGACATTTAAATTATTATAACTAATCCCTAAAATAAAAAATGATTGACCTACATAGTTTTTGTTAGGAACATCTATCGCTGACAGTGACCCGCGTTCCCTTTGTGACCAGCGACAACGGGCAGCCTGCCGGACCCAACCTACCCCAGTCCCCCTCCACTCGGAGGAACGAGAGAGCTCCATAAGAGCCCCGGCGAAGACATGAGACACCGACTCCACCCACGCCGTGCCCTCGGTACATAGAGCCAATAGCTGCCATAAATTACGTCCCTACACGTCCGGCTGGCCGCGGGCCTTGCGTAACCAGATGAAATCCCACCCACACCATATCGGAGTGCGGGGCGGTGCTTTTGCGGATTGCTGGAAAGGTGTAGGCTCCACCACTGACCTCAATCACACCTCTTCTATAATTATTTAATCATATATTATAATAGCTACATTTATTATAGTCAGTGATATCCGATCCCGTTTAACTATTCCCAGGTGAGTGGTGATCAACTGCTCCGATGGAGATATAATGCTACCACCATAGTAACTAGTACGTTAATTATAAGATTCTAGTCATTTATTGAAGTGAAAACTTCTTTAGGCGCGTTTTGCACTTTTTTATGAAAAGTGGAATACATTGAGCCTTCAGATTTCTGATGTGTAACGCTCGGGTAAAGTTGACTAATTGAAGTGTTATAGCATATGGATTAAAATATCTCAGAAGCGAGGGAAATGTTCAGCATTTCATCCTCTTTATAATGAGCTATTATTTATAAATTATATTTCATATTATTTATCTCACCATGTTGATGTTTTCATTTCTATAATACCTTAGTTTTTTTTTTATTTATACCATATTAGCTGAACACAAGATTTCATTTCTGTTAAATGTTTTAAACAGCCGAAATAAGAAATTCATGTGGTAACAATAAAAAATTCCAATTGCTAGAATCAATTTACTTGACAAATGGCGTCATTTTTTACTGTCCCAATGTTCGGTCATTTCTCACTTTGGTGAAGTATGTTTATACTTGGTTACAGCACAAGCCAATCTAGATAAGGCGACAAGTTTCTTGTGCTTTAATTACAGTTGACTAGGAGCTACCGACCGTTTCATTTAACGGAAGGACTTGAAGATAGTAACCATTTTAAATTCTAGATAAACCTTATCTGAACACATAACTTCGATCAGACGATTGAAAGTCGTTGCTTTCATTATGAAAAAAATTAAATTAAAGGGGTGTAATTCGAAGGTTCGATTAACGGAAGAACATACGGCTGAAATTTTTATATATCAAAAATATGTGCCTAAAAGATAATTCATCTCGACTGACGGTGTATTCGATTGCGTTTTGAAAACTGAAGCGTCAAAGTCATCAAATTAGGCCAGTCGGATGGTAGTTGGATGACTGAAAAATTAAAATAGTCGGACCTATTTGGTTTTTCATGTTTTTTTTTTATGCTGCATATACTGAATGTATCTGAATTTGATGTTCCCGAACGAAATTTTTCATTTAATTCCGAGATATATGAAAAAAAACGGTGACTTTTTTTTTTATATTTTTAGACATCACTCCGAAACGATGCATTTTATCAATATTATTATCATTTATAAAGTTAAACAAGATAAAATTTATTATTAAATTTATGCATAGCTTTTTGATGTAGGTCCAACGAGTGAGGAGTTAGAGAATGTTGAATGTTGGCTTATTTCAAAAGGAATATCTGTTTTCGTCGGTCCCCTCTCCTCCCTCCCTCCCCCCCAAAACTCATAATCATATCATATCAGTCTCAACCTATAGATTTATATATGCACTCACATAAAACTACTTCCATCAGCAAATCCTTCGTCATTTGTGCTACCTCCTGGAATTCTCTTCCTACCTCCGTAAGTAATTCCTCGTCCACATTATGTGTATCTGTATACTGTGTAATTTCAATTACTGCACAACTGCAATAACAATAAGCAGTATATTAGTTTGTATTTTTTATTATTTTAAGCCAGACTAATAACCATACATTTATAACACTGTTATTATTCTGATGGACTGTAGTCCCAGAGTAAAATTATTTCTTCATTTCATTTCATTTCAATCTATGCATCTCTCGAAGAAATTTATTATAATCAATTTGGAAGAGCATTAAATTTTCTATGTACCTGACGTAGATACGTTAATATGTGAGCGAGTTAAGCGGCTGTTAAAGCGCATGGAATCGATGGCGTATTTCACTCGTGAATCTGCCGCTCTCAATTTAAGTTCTTTTCATCTTTTCAATGGTTTTAATTCGGCTAATTTAACTACATTCATAACATAAGTTATATTCTGAAAAGATAACGTTGGCAAATTAATTGTTCACTTGTATGTCAAGGACTCATTGCTTTTTGGTTTGGATAGTTATTAAGTTGATTGTAACTATGTAACACCTCTTTTTGACAATTTAACGTCAACAAATATTTTTCTACAATTTTACAGTTACTTCGATGTATTTTAGCCGGACTAGGCTTAACGAACCCGAAGATCCACTGATCGTATACAACAAACTACATACCCTTCCCTCAATAAAACTCATAGCTACGGAATCAGAACTATAAAAACCCTCCTATCAATCTGGGCCTCGCAGTTGAGCCGCCGGTTCAGCTCTGAATACCGTTTTAGTGACTCGTTATAATATCCGACCCAACAACTTTAGAGGCCAATTTCAATCTCTGTGCTATTACTCCAATTATATTAACCGGTTGCAGGTCATAAAACTTCAAACAGTGCGTCCGTCTTGATCCGATTCAACCAACCCTGACATAATTCTTGGTTGTAAAGTGAAGCAATGATAAGTGTAGCAGTAAATACCATAATTAATTAATTACTTATTATTACGTAATCACATCTCTGACCACATCAAAACTCAAATCCACAAATTTAGCTTTAACGAAATCTCATCACCTGCTTTTAAATAAATGTCGATCCCTCAGGATTTATTTATCGACTCTAAACATATTTGAAAAATTTCTGCAAATAGAAATATCAGAATTTTATTAATCAATAAAGCGATATTAAATTTTCATTATTTAAACTATACTACCCAACCCCTACAAAAAAAAAAAAAATTAAAACCATGCAAAATCAAAGACTTCTATTCAATGTTAATTATGTTCTCATTGATATTTCTTTATATTTGATAACCATCGTTATCATACGTTGTTCTATATTTATAATCCTATTCTTTTTAAACATTAAAAATATCAAGACTCAATTTATTGAAATATCGAGATGTTTTTCCAACAAATTTAAGATCCTAACCCCTCCCTCCTTGCATACAACCCTATTTGGACTATAATCCTTTTAGCTGAAATTCAGCTATTCCAACAAACTTATTATATTATTGCGACATGATCAATTATTTGGGAGAGTAAAATTTAAGTTACCTACATTTTTTGACAAATGTTTGTAGAATAATTTATATTTATTTTAAAAAAATGTGTATGTGTTATGTATTTTAGTTAAGAATAGCAGGTTTCAAAATTAAACATAATATATAAATTGTATGTATTTTTAGATTGCTGTAGAGCAAGGCGGAGATTCCCCGAAACGTTCAATAAAAAACTACCAAAAACTTATTGTAATTGTTAATAAACTGACCTTGAGGCATACACGTAAGTGTGAGTAGGAATTATATAGTAGGTATAGCTATATATAATTTTCTAGATATTTCAAAAATATCGATATATTTGTATCAATAATTTTATTTATTTATTATATCCGTGTTTATTAATTTTTAATGATTCATTCTTCACCAACTGTAACTAAATTTCAAATATCAAAGAATAACAGCATTGAATGTTTTTACATTCAACTTCTTGTTATGAGATATGAAATGTTTTACAACAATAAAACGAGAAATACTCGTTTAACCTTCGTTTTTAATTAAATTTTAATTTCGTTTCTTCAAGATGTTATAAATCATAAATACTTACTTCAGAGTTAATTCAAGATATTTTTACATTGACAATTACTTCGTTGTACTTAATTAAACATAACTAGTTAGCCAACATAAAATGACCGGTTATTCGATTATTTTATGTTGTCTAACTATTTCAAAATTCGTTTAAACCGTATCCAGTACAAATAGTTATATGGTAGAGAAAATTTATATACAGATACCGTGGTATACGTGATTATCTTTTTAATGATGTACGAATTAAAATGCTGAATGAAGATTGTAGATATTAACAATCTACTCTAATTAACCAATTTCTTTGGTATATTCAGGTTTGGTATATCGTACTAAATCAAGTGGTAAAAAATACTTAAATTAATTGTTAACCTTAAACAAGCCACTAAGTTGGACTTGAAAGACGATGGTAAAAATATTTCAATATTTATAATGTCGCTTATCCGATAGAACAATGACGTAGCTGCAAAGCATACAATTTAATCATAGAGGCTAAATAATTAAAATTATTATTATATAGATTACATTTTTGTAAATATATAGTACCAGTGTAAAATTCTTCTATCCACAGAATAATAAAATAATTTTAATTTATTTATTGGTCCATTCAAATTTTGCCTATATTATACTGTGGCATCCATCCGATTCAACAATTCTTTCTGGCAATTTAAAGTGATAAACTATTTTTCCATAATTTTGCGCATTTGTTCCGAACGATGAATGATATATTTTTAAAAATAAAAATCCTTTAATTGTTTTATTCTCAATTTTTATAAACAAACCATACTTCTTTAATTATTATATGAAAGTGAATTAATGATTCCAAAGAGGTAGACGCAGTAGCAAACAAAAGGCGCCCCTGGTGCGAACTTACATCGGACCGGAGCGAATCGATTAGTGATGGCCTATTCCATCCCGAACGACGCAAACAGAACAGCCTTCGGATCTAGCGCAACACCAAGACTTATCCGTCAACATGTCACTCACTCGAGCTCAACCCGCTAGGTGTAAAAAATAATATAATTTCTAAAAACCAATACGGTCGTTAGCGGAGGGGGAAAAAAAAAAAACACAAACAAACTGTGCTATATCAATTTTCGATAGAGACCAGTTTGGAGAGAAAAAAAAACTTCTTCCTCCGAAACTGCTTGGCGTCACACGTGCAAGAAACATCAAAACCGGTCGCTATTCGAAAGAAAAAAAAAATGGTGATTTTATTTATATTTTGGAAAAAAAACACGAAATTATTCAGTCGATAGCTGAGATGGGACGTTCTGGCAAAATGTCAAACGTAATATGGTCCTCTCTGATAAATACATTATCATTTATACCGAAATCCGATAAAGAATATACAAGTCTACAATTGATTTTTAAGAGGATTATATTTGTTTTTAATTCTTAATTTCAATTAATAAAAACTAATACTTTATATATACATATATATTGATTACTTTATATTCATGAACTTTTACTAAATATTATTTCTCCTCAAACTTTCCCAAAAAGTAATTCTCTTCATAGATCTAATGGTCCATTGATTATATCTAATGATCTATTGATCACTATAGCTTTATTAGTTTTATAACATAAATTGTTGAAAAGTTTCGACCAGTATTAGGGTCATTTTCAGGTCTTATTGTATCTATTTACACTCGACCCACATATCACTATTTATTTATTTATTTATGTGTTTGAGTTGAAAAAAGAACAACAAAATTGTCAAGTCAGGTCCTCTTCCGTTGTATTAGTCCATTTTATCAAACTATTAATATATACTATACATATACTATAAACTTCGAAAAATTCACCATAGCTTCATATCACCGTAACCTACAAATATTTTATTAATTGGAAATTATTTCCAAAATTCTCGTAATTGGGGCATTTTTGGAACGTTTGGGAAGACCGGCAAACTTTGTGTATTTAATTAAGTACTAAAAACTCCTTGAATACCTTTTTTCTTTCCACTTGAATCGTAAGATAATATGATCACGATATCGTAAAAAAAATGTGGCATACAAAAATAATGGGCTGTTTGGCTTGACCATCCCCAAAATAATTATATAGGCCGAAAGGACAAATATTTTTGAAGCCCGCATTTTTTAATTTCCTACCTAAACTAGGTAAGGAAAGTATTGCAATCGGGTCAAATTTCCGACATGCGGTTTTCGACGGATCTATACGTTTCACAGCCACTTGAGTCCGAAATACACATTTTTAGCCATTGGTCTGTCTGTCTGTGCCAAGATTTTCTCGGAAACTACTGAACCGATTTTGTTGCTTCTTTTTTTATTTTGTAGGGTTTTGACTATCGATGTCTGTGAGAAATTCGGTGCTCCATGCGCAATGGCTTGCGCGCAATAAATGAAAAACACGTTTTTCTATAGACTGTAGCGCAACTATTAACGAAGTTACAGTTATTCAATTACCAATGAAAGATTACGGGTTTACTCTAGCCCGCATCACCCAATCTTCACTATTTCCTCGACTTTTAACAGAAATTATTGTTTGACAATACTAAGCTATAGCAAAAAGTTTTTGATTATATTAGTGATATTAGTGAGTATCGAAATTTTTACACTTACCTACCTTAAGCCGGTTTAATTGCCTTAGTTTATCTGATAAATTGTACTCAAATCTTTTGTTTGATCAATTTTCAGGAAAATAAATGTAGTTCAATTCTTTTTTGTTTCTTCATGAACATATGTAAAAATATAAAAACTTTTCTGAAATAGGTAGGAAAGTCGTGTGAGTGGACACACCAGATTTTTTTTTTCTATTTTGTGATCATGTCATGATAAAAGTGGAAAGCAAATGGATTTTCCTGAGTTTTTAGTATCTAATTTAAAAGTTTGCAAATCTGCAGATTTAAAATGCCCCATTCCAAGAAATTTTGTAAATAAAATATTAGTAGGTTACGATTAGATGAAGCAATTTACAAATTTTTAGGCGGATGTTAATAATTTGATAAAAAGTTGTCTTTACCACGGACTATATTTAGCATTACATGGAGATATTGATCTCATAATTTCAATAGACATATAATATGAAAATCCAATTTAAAAAAAAAAATTCACCTATCTCTTCCTCCATAGCTTTTCTTCGAAAGTACTGGACCGACGATTTTTAAAAATTGGCGCCTAAATCAAAGGTTACCCCAGGATGATCGTCGGATCTCGACATGACTATGTTTCAAAATATAAGCCGACAAAAAACTGAGTTTCTAGAGACCGTAGCGCCAAAACGGCTGCAACGAATTTCATATATGACATACTTCTACGAGAAAAAACTGAAAAAAAATTTACGATAAATATAATCTTTTATTTTTCTAATAATCTAAAAAGTTACAAATTTTTCTTTGATCGTAAATACACTTATTCGAAAGATAATAAAATTTCATGAGACATAACAAAAAAATTAATAAAAACATTGACATCTAAAACAAATAAATCGAAATTATTGAGGAATTCTAAGATTCTAAATTAACTATCGATAGTAAAAAAAACAAAAAAACAATTCTAATCTGATAGGTAAATAAAATAAAAAAGGAAGACAAGGTAAATTGGAGACATTAATTTTATATTCACTTATTCATTTCATATTTCGTTACGGATGAATACAATATGAAGCGTTAAATAGAGGTCAAAATATGATTACCATGAAACCTTTGCAGTGGTCTTTAAAATACGATGGTGGGAGTAAAATACTATCTGGTCATAAACGTTTCTTTACTACAAGCAGGAAATTTAAAACGGCTTCTTAACGGTACATAAATTCATACAAGAAAAAGGAAAGTTTTAAAATCGGGTATAATAATCTTAAAACTTTCCCATCAAGACCGATGGTTTGACTTAAGCCTAGTAAAAAATAAGTCGTTACCTAAGACTCCATTAGCAAATCACCTTTTTTTTCTTTTCTTGTTTTCTATAAAAGAAGAAAACATTATTCAACGCTTTATCAATGGGGATCAGTACTCCTACCTCCTACCCTTTCCGAAAAACGTTTTAGCGATTTGACCTAAGTACCCCCTATATCGCAAGGGCCAATCTTGAAGGGATAACCCTCAGTACTAAGATGGTTAATAAAGATAAAAACAAATAACAATTTTCATAAATTACGCAGATTGTTCAAAAGGTCACCGCTGTTTCCATGAATAGTTATGATTTTATCTTTTTTATCATATAATTGAGAAGGAACTTTAATAGAGATATTTTAATAAAATATCTCAATCTGAATAAATAAATATCTATTATTTTCTCAAGGGTCCTCTATTTTTTTGTTACGCCATACCTTCGCTATGGACAGGGGCCCAGTAATGGACAGGTTGGACTTTAAATGCAAATAATAAGCTTAATTTGAGAATGCACATTACCTTCAGCCTTCGGCGTAATACCTGCCCACCAGTTTATTTTAACTCCATCCAGCTTCCTTTCTCAGATACAGTCCGGTATCTTGGCTTTCTCTTAGACAGACGACTAACATGGAATCCACATACTAGACTTAAAAGACAGGAACTTAACAGACGATATGGCCAGCTATATAGCCTACTGAATAGAAAATCTAAACTTTCTGGTGAAAACAAATTACTGATCTACAAGACAATACTGAAACCCATCTGGACTTACGGACTAGAACTATGGGGAACAGCTAAATTTTCTAACATCAAACGCATTCAATCCTTTCAGTCTAAAGTCCTCCGTACAATAGTCGATGGTCCCTTCTATGTAACCAATAAAACCCTACACCATGACCTTAATATCCCATTTATTCTTGATCTTATCACATCCAAATTTCACCAGAACCTTTCTCATCACCCAAATCCCGTTGTACAATCCCTATAGAGCACCACCCATCCCTACCATCCCCTTCGTAGGTTAAAGCGGCAGTGGCCACGAGACCTTTTGTAAATATGGATATTTTGGAGTTCTAGCAATGGCCAGATTCTCCACTCAAGTCATGAGTGTCTGTGGCTATAGCGCTCTTACTCATCCTCTGCTGGTTTAAAATACCAGTGAAGTGGCTGAGGGAGAAGCGTAGGGATCTCCTAAGCCTCCCTTTTCCCTCCACATGTGGAGGGGACAGGATTGGTTAGGAGATCACCTGGCAAATTGTAAATAATGTATATAGGTATGTTTTATATAAGGTGTTTGTTTTACTTTTATTTCTATTTTTATTTACTTATGTATATATATATATATTTTTTTTTCTTTACTCTTTTGTTCTTTTTTCTTATTTTTTTGTTATTACTTTATTTATTTATATTTTTGTATATACGGTATGAATGCAATCTCTGAACTCTATTATAAGTGTCCTTAAACTGTGACAAATTGTAATATTTCTGAATAAAGTGTTTTAATAGTTAAAAAAAAAAAAAAAAAATGAGAATGAAAGGTTCCAGTTTTTTCTAAATTGAAGAAAAATGCCCTCAATTGACAACTGTATGAGTTCTCAAAGGAAATTGCAATATGCTTATTATAGTTTTTTCTATAATGTTCTTGGGATCAGTGTGTTTCATACCTTTCAACTAAAAGTTTTGCTAAGATTAAGTTGAACATTTATGTTATCAACTTAATCTTAGCAAAACTTTTAGTTGGAAGGTATGAAACACACTGATCCCAAGAACATTATAGAAAAAACGATGATAGGCATTTTAAAATTTTCTCATGGGAATTCGATCGTACAGTTGTCAATAGAGAGCATTGTTCTTCAATCTAGAAAAAAATGGAACATTTAAATCAACAAGGCAGCTTATTATTAATACTTAAAGTCCAACCTGTCCATCACTGGGAACTGTCCATAACTGGAACGTTCATCCTAATTATGTTGGGTATAAGTTATAATTAACTAACAGTGATTCTTAAAAATTTTATTTTATTATGAATGTGCTGGCTGATATTAATATTTATTAATAATATTGTTACTAATGTCATAGATATGATTCTAAGATTTGAAACGGATGAGTGGTCACGGATAAAAGTGCAATAAAGTTGTTTGAAGTAAAAAAAAAGTGTCCTACAAAATAATGAAAATAACAAAATCACGAAATTCAATGAGTAGTGTATTCGAGGTTTTGACGAAAATTGACAATTAAAATATATTTAGTTGAAAAAAAGCCTTATACTTTTAAAGCCAATATTCATTATTAAGATTTTTTCCTGTGTGAGAAAAAAAAAAACAAAATTCAAAAACTGAACTGTTTAAGAACTTAAACTGTTTCGCGTTGACAATATTATTAGGTTCCATTCACAAGCTCTTTTTATTTTATTTTCATTGTAAGAGTACATCCAACAAGAGGATCCAACTTTATCGTTAAATAAAGATTTTAGAATTTTTCAGAGGTATGGGTATTACTGATACCGACCACCTGTCCATGACTAGAACAATTGAATTTCGGGTTGTCCATCACTAGTGCGAAATGGAGTGTTTTATTTTTAAATGGAGATTATAAATGCATATTTTTTTCAATTTAAAAGTGTTAAATAGGAAAAGAAGACTAAAAATTATAAATGTCCAACGGAGAAGTTTATAACTATAATAATTACGGCAGCATAAGGCAAAAAATACAAATATTTCCTTAGTTATCTCCATCACTGGTGTGCTTCCCTAGTAACTTTTGATAGCGTACGCACAAAACAAACGACTCTTCCGTGGATCCACCAGGTTCTGAAACGTTACCTTTTGGGGTTTTAAAATTTATTCGGGATACCACTGGATAATTATTGATGACAATTACCCAGAAATGTTTAATAAAAATTAATAATGAAAAATTCGTAAAATAAATTTGTATTTATAATATATTGATTGTCCAGAATTAATGAATTGGATTTCTTTTCTCAAAGGCTGATTTGTACTGTTTTCTAATTCTCAAACATTACCTGTGATTATAATGATATAAATAGGTGGCATGATTAAAATAAATTTTATTAACAAACTTAATTTATTTCTATGCTTAATAAAGAATATATACAAATTATATTTACAAGAATCAATGAATTCAATAATGAACTATAAAGGCATGACTTCAGATCCTGTTTTGAGAATTATATTGCCATGAAATATTAGAACATTGGTAAATTTATTGTTGGGAATAAAACTTATCTATTGTATATGAAGTGGTGTAGTCGGTAGATGTCATCGTTGCATCTGATAAGGTAAGGTCATATCGTCATGGTTCAAAGCTCTTCCAGGATCATCATGGTCTATGTAGGGCCGAAGCTTCAGTCCTCAAGCCGGAAGAAAATATAAGAAGACCTATCCTCAGCACCGGATCTCCACATAAGATCTTTTCTTGCTTTTCGGTAGAATTTATACAAACTTTCCAGGGTGGGGTAAGAATGGTTCTCATTGGTTCTTAACGTCACCATATTACTTTACAATAACTGTAACACCCTAAGAGGAACCAGATACTCGAGCCAAGTTTTGGATCGGTTCTTAATTCATCTGCTTTCTACCTTTGACGATGTTTCTGATGTCAGAAGTCGATTTCTTTCACCTTTGTTTTCTATACTAAATAATAAATTTAAAACCTTATTGGCTATGTTCAATACATAGCAGGTCTATTTCAGTGTTTCAGATTAATTTAAATTACGTTTTAATTTTAAGTGGTAGACCTTGAGTAATATATTATTAATTCGATATTTCTTAAATATTGCACCTGCCTCGGCGGTGTGACGAAGATAAAGAGAATACCTAGCGAGGATTGAGATCCGTATCGACTAATGACTGCAGCTGGGGAATGTAAGCGCCTCAGGCTCACTGGCACCGTTACTGGGCTTTATCCCTCCCTGCCCCTTCCTATCCTTTTGTCTTCCAAATCTTATGTACCACTGTTTTAGTCGAATTTAGTTAAATATAATTAAAATAATTAGGATTAAATAGGTGTGAAAATGTAATTATAATATCTTATTAATAAGGATATTCTATAGAAATACCTTAACCTAAAAACGTAAATGCCTAAATGCCATCTTCGACTGAAACTCATCAAGCTTTTGAGACCATACTTGACATAATTCAACCATTAACTTATCCTTTTAACCCTAGCACTTTCACTGACCAGCAGTAAATACTTAATTAGTAGGGACTGAATTAATAAGTAAAATCAAAATCAAATGAAAATGTATACATATACACTTTTTTCCAATTATTGATTGTAAACGTCTACTATATCTGTATATATTGATTTTTCTAGTTTTTGATATATGTACTCTTTTTTTTTAATGCCTTCATTGTATAATTTAAAAAAAAAAATATTATTTGTCAATATTTGATAGTATGAATTGGATTAAGAAGAGAGAAAAAAGAGAGCAACGTATAAGGAGAGAAACAGAAGGGAATGAAAAGGAAATTGAATGTTGAGAAAAAAAAAGCAATGAAAAATAAAATAAAATTGTTTATTATACTTATTTATATTGAAATGATACTGTATATGTTCATATTAATTTTAAAAATTGTACATCGCGATTAAACAAGTATGCTGCGTATTTAGTTACCGAATATAATGTGCCATCATCCTTTTATGAAAATAACGTTTTCTCCATCCCCCCTCTCTCTCTCTCTCTCTCTTTCTATATATATATATATATATATATATATATATATATATATATATATATATATATATATATATATATATATATTCATACAATTTTGTATATGAAGTATACATGTTGATTAAAAAAAAACTAAGGTGTGCTAGACCACACGGTAATATATATATAATTTAAAAAATATTTAAGAAAAAAAATCACAACTTAACATAATTCATAAGAGTATACTTTTCATATTGACAAAACTGACACATCTACGACTCATACGCATAATTTAGTAACCATGCTTATATTTAATTCATTAATAATCAATAAAAAATGCGACTAATTGTAAGTGTATGTTTATGAACAAATGGCTAGGGTTACAATTACACAACATTACAGAAATAGACTAAAATGAAATAAATAATCTATTCATCGTTCATGGAACATTATAAGTGGAAATAATATTATGGATGGGATCTACGTTAATGCAGATCTCAATTCTGAAAATGGTAGGAATGTTTAGTAGTTAACATTACATATTATTATTTGTTTTGTCTTTTTTTTTTTTAAATTGATATCTTATTGCATAAATAATTCAACATAAAGCTCTTACACTTATACCTATGTTAAAAATTAATCATATTCACTTATAGTTGGTACCTAATCCTTCGATGTGTAGTGGAAAGGTTATGGACTAGAAAATACAGGAAAAACTGATGGTCGTGTAATAGTAATTTCTTATCAAATACTGAAAATAATACATCCTCTGGATCAATTTTTTAATTTATTTTTTTAGTAATATGATGTAACAATCTTAAATATGATGATTGATATAATTTAAAGGATCTTGGAAATAAATTATTCGATAAATGAAGAGAAAATTTTAATAAAAATATCGCAAACACATATTAAATCATAAATCAGATTTAATAATCAATCTAAACGTATACTTCTTTGGCCAGAAATTGACTTAGAAAGACCAAACCCACTGATAAACATGGCGATAAGGAAGGTATGCCTGATCACCGGCTAATTATAAATAGCCTAAAATGACCGAACCATAGCATTCCCCTCAGAAGAGCACGATACCATCCGTCCGTTAGTCAACCACGAGCAGAACTGGAGGATCAATCACGAGAGAACCAATGAAAAAGAAATAAAAATTAACGGTACAAGAGACAAGGATCAAGCGTAACAAGCGTGTACTTCGTAAGGCGAGAACTATAATTTTGTATAAGAAGTATACATGTTGATTAAAAAAGATGTGCTTTTAGATCACACGGTAGATGTTAGAACATCAACAAGGAGATTGATTAATAATATGAAATATATATTATAAATAATAGCTCATTACAAAGAGGATGAAATGCTGAATAATTCCCTTGCTTACAGTATGCCGGTCCGATTTTTAGTTTCTGAGATATTTTTATCCATATCTTCCATAAAACCCGTTATTATTTGGATTTCGACACTATTTTTTTCCTTTTCACCTCTCTAACACGACTGAGCGTCAAGACACAATTTTCAATAAAAGCTCATTAAAAAGGGAATGAAATGATTAACATTTCTCTTGCTTACAATATGCAGGTCTGATCTGTGTTTGAGATATATTAATCCATACCCAAAAACACTTCAATTAGTCGACTCCAGCCGACTTTACTCAAACGTTACGCATCGGAGATCTGACAGGTCAATCAAATCTACTCTCCATAAAAAATGTGCAAAACGCGCATAAAAAAGTTTTAACATTTCAATTGCATAAATCAAGGATTTAAATTTATTAACTAAACAAAAAAGATGTTAAAATAACTATCACGTGTTAATTTTTGGTTAGTATCTGGGTGCTCAGTTTTACATTTTAGGATAGTGAAACTGATAATCGAAAAAGAAGGTTAATTTACACTTTAATAGTAGCTATTCCTATTTTTTTAAAAGAGACAAAAAAAAAAACTAACAAACAACAAACATTTTTTATCGTTACTTTACTGATTCGAAAGACAGATATTTTTTATTGTAGACATATCTATAACATTAGATTATTTTTGGCTGTTTATTTTATTTTATTTTATTTTTAATTCGTCATATTTATTTCTTCACTAGAACCTATCAAGCTATTCCATTTAGCAGAGTCAGATTTCAATTAAACAAATATTTAACTTTATATGAACCATTCATACACCATAATAGTTTTTTATTTATTCATTTATTCAGAAATATAAGGATCTCTCACACGGACAATCATAAAAGTGATTAAATAGTTTACTCTCAGCTAACTTGTCAATCAAATATATTTTTAAAAAATAAGAAAACGTAGTGCTGAAATGAAAGTAAAATAAATAATTTTAGGTATGAAGACAATTTCATACGAGAAAAATCTTCAATTAATTTAGAAAATTAATATTTAGAAATAAAATGAAAACATAATTTTACCCTGGGACAACAGTTCCCTAAGAAATTATTTTTTTGGAATTAATTGATTTTTTAGGAATTGAAGAAAATCATTTTTCTTTGTTATATATAATAAAACTTCAAGAAAATGAAATTTTAGGAATTATTATAGTGTAAAACGTTCAAATCATCATAAAAATATAAAATTATTTGTTAAAAACTTTCCTAGCCGCATTTTCGAAGAGCAGAAAATACATCAAATTATTTGTAAGGACATTCTGTATACCGTGGAAATCCAAAAAAATTTTTAAAGTAATATTTCAATTGACAAGATAGAATACATTGTATTCTACATATCACTGAAAAATATTTTAATAAATAAATTAATCCTTACACAGATGGGTAGAATTATGAAATCCGGTGCATTAAAAATGATTAGATGAGAGATAGACTAAAATAAATTATAGGAATTAAAAAAGCGCACAACTGTATAAGTAAGATAACTAGAGAGTACCCATACAAGTGTTTAAACATAATTAACTTTTCTTTTTTCTTTACATGAAAGACATCAGTCCTTACACACATGAGGCGTTAATCGTTGATACGTTTTTCAACGAGTTTATCGTCTAGGCCTCTAATTACTGGATTTATCTCCTACTCACATCTTAAATTACTCATTCAACACATGTGTCTACTTTGATATGCATTTGGAGAAAAAAAAAAGTTCAGATCATTATTTCATATACGCTTTGCATGTGATAGCAAAGAGTAAATTTCATTAAATCATTTTAGGTAATGAGATAATAAAATAATTATTCTTTTAATTTTTTATTTATTTATTGAATAATATAACATTCTGTCACTTGGACAAGTATCCTTTAATTATTTTTTGTTTTCTAACACAATAAAATTATATTGTATTTATTAGGGATGCTGATAATTATAATATAACCTTCTTCAATTCCCTATCATTTTCAAACACTAGTGGAGTTTGAGAGACCTGGAGCTCTAAGTAAAAATCTCCCAATAATATTTTAGAAGTATTTTTTAAAAATCTTATTAATTAGAGAATAATTATGCGAATCAAATTCTTATATATATATATATATATATATATATATATATATATATATATATATATATATATATATATATATATATATATATATATATATATATATATACTCTACCATATTATTATTTCAAGATTTAATCAATACAAGAATGATTTTTTCAAAGACCACACATATTCCCAAAGGTCTTATTTTGTACAATAAAACATCTCTTTAATAAGGAGTCTTATTTCTTCTATGTATTATATAGCGTTTCGGCATATATTATAATTTTCAAATATTGAGAAATAAATAACCACTCATAAACTAATTAAACAATTTATTTCAGTAGAATACTCTGTGGCAGTAATTGATAAAACAATGATTACAAATTTAATCGTTCTCATGTTTTCATTTTATCATAATTTGTTTTTCTCTTGTAACTATTGTAAATAAGTTTTCCTGTAAAAAAAACTATATAAATTACCTATAATGGCATAATTTAACACCATATGTAAAATTATTATTTTACAAACAATAATAGTAGCACGTCATAAAATACGTACTAATCATTATATCTTACAAATAATTATAATAATGAATAACGTAATAATGAATTATGCATCCCACTTAAAATTAAATTCAAAATTCGATTTTTGTAGGTCTATCATATGTTTGAATTGCAGACAAGGTTATTATGTTAATGGCACTAGCGAGTAGAGACAAACAAACAAATAAATAAATACATTATAATAATGATAATTATTCTTCACCACTATTCCCAAAAATGTTCTTATCTCACTTTCGGTCTGTATCTTATTCTGCTCCACTAAAAACAATTAGGGTGCCCTCAATTGTGGTTTACTTTAAATTTATTTCGTTTACAGTTGTTAGCTTCTTTAAAAGTTCTGCATACTTTTGATTTATGTAACATGAATCAGATTTGATTTTTTTTTTTTCATATTTAAGATTTTCCGTAATTGTTATTTTAAGTAAAATATTATTAAATAAAATATATATAAAACAATAATGTCAGCGAAAATATTTTTGTTCCTCACACTGAAGGCTCCTCGCAGCAAGATGTCCCCTGGAGAAGACACGTGGGCCCACGTGCGCCCCCAAAGTCCTTCCCCCCCCCCCAAGAGATAAGGATCTAAATCGGATTAGACGTTAAGCCTAGAGAGATAATAATGGCCACCTAGAGCGGCAGAGGTCCTATCTATCAACCATATACCGCCAATCTAGCATTCCATGAGCCCATCCTTGTTCAGATGGGAGCCATATTTAAATGTCATCCAGCTGACTGGGGCGTATTAGTTACCTTCTAGCTTGTCCTAGACGAGAAAAAATTATACAAATCCATATTGTTACCACTCATTACAGAGTTCTTCTGAAACCTACTACTAAGAGCGGACTTTTTTGTTAGAGCGGACTCATATAAAAACGTCAACAACTATAAATGGTATCCAAACTGACATGAAGAAAAAATGCTAGAAACTACTTTAAATTTTAATATCAAGGAGGTTTTACCGCGAAGAGGTTTTAGTGAACAAACGAAAGCGTTAAATAAACAGTGTCCTGTAAGTTTATTTTATTTTTATATATTTTTTTATCTTAATTAATACCAATTAATTAAATCGTACTATTATTTGAATTATTTGAAAAAGATAAATAGTAGAAGTAGGAACATTTAGATGGTCACTTGATACTATTAGGATAAATTCCCGTAGTATACATCTTGTAAAAAACACTAGTGGATTATACCTTGAAAGGATGAATTTTTTTTTTTTTAGAAAATTAAACTTTATTCTGGGAC
Source organism: Nezara viridula (assembly GCA_928085145.1). Classification (NCBI taxonomy): domain Eukaryota; kingdom Metazoa; phylum Arthropoda; class Insecta; order Hemiptera; family Pentatomidae; genus Nezara; species Nezara viridula. Next base: position 75,112,988 of record OV725082.1, read on the forward strand.
TAAGTCCCTTTAGAATAACAATGATGAGTTAATACGAAGTAAAGTACAAATCTGGCCAAAAACTAACTTCTAAAAATTTTAATATTATATACAACAATTTATGAAAAAGCCGTATTTTTTCTTTTCTTTTTTATAAGTAAAATGTGTACTTTAGTAATTAATTTATCACAATACAAAACAGGTCACAGAAAAAAATGTTTATCTTTCTAACAGTTTATTATAGTTAATTTTCCTAAATATTCAATCGATTTTTTTCCTTCTTTTATTATTTAATGCCTATTGACGAGCTTTAGAGATATAAATACATAAAAATATAAAAGGTAAAAAAAAAATGCTAAAAACATAGGTACTGTTGAGTACACATAGTTTTTTTTTTAACGCAACTACAGTTGTAACAACTTGTCGGTAATCTAATTAATACGGACTTAATGCATATCATCCAAGGAAAATTTTTTGAAAGTGGAGTTTCGCTAGTACAGTTGGAGGATGATGAAAAGTTGCGATAATCCACGATTTTACAATAAATAGAATTCTGCGTAGTTTAGCCGTATATAGGTCCTTTTTGAATGGTTTTATAAAAGAGAACATCTACTTCCATTTAAAGGAAATTTTGTCTTATCAACTGAAAGAAATTATTACTCACCTTAATTATATTTTGTTTTTATCGCTTCCTATTTATCAATAAACTTGACTTACTAAAAAAATCGCAGAATTTAGATTGCTAACTGCAAAATACCGAACCATCATTTATGTAAACGTTTTTGTAGCACTTGATGTCTATCACATATTTAAAACAATTCCCTTTAATTACGGAGCACCTTGCTTTAACATTAACATTTTAAATGTTAATCTATTTAACCTAAAGTATATGCATTGACGAATGCCAGAAATTTCAAGAACAGAAATGGAAAGTGATTAACAGATGGAACAGTTAGAGGTGAAAAAAAAAAAACAGTAAGTGATCTGTGGCCGATATCAAAACAATTATTACATTGGATTTAATGTTTTACTTTATGAGTAATTGTAAATGAATATAAAAATAAATTGTGACGTTCGTCAGAACCCCCGTGAGGAAGGGTAAATAATAGTGCTGCCCAAAATCGGTCTTGTACTTTGCAAGACCAAGAACAAGAACATGACTGATAAAAAAAAAATTGTTTTTTTGAATAAAAATTAAGACGATACTTAATACTTAATAAAATAATATTTGACAATTTTAGTTACTTTATGTAAAGAATTGGTATAACCAACATACTTCGCATTTAATTCTTCCAATTTTTGCGAGTCTTGGTCTCGCATCAGGGCAACGCTAATGGTTTTTAAATAAAAATTTCTGTAACTCTTTAAACACATCTTCTACTGCCTGAGAAAAGGAAAATGATTAGCAATGATATAACTGCCAGAACTCCATAAATCACAGAGATATAACTGTAAGTGACCTGCGTCAGATATAAACGCAATTATTTCATTAAATTTTAAGTTTAACTTTATTAATAATAGCAAATAAATATAAAAATAAAAAATGTATTGTTAGCCTGAACTCTGAACAATTTCGAAGGTGGATAAAGAAGGATTAACCAGAGCTGGGATCGCTGACAGTATGACATTAACTGCCACAACTCCAGGCTAATAAAGTTTTATAGTTTCTGAAGGCACAGCCACGGTCGCGGGAATGATATAGCGACACTTTGTTCTCCAAGCTCTAAGGGGTAGAGTACTTGGTAATAAAGTTCCTCGATCGAGGTTTACACTCACGATAGTGCCAATAGGATCATGTCGTAGTAGGATCGAATCTCCTCTGCAGTAATATACCCTTAGGCTGTATCTTTGATTAGATATACCTCCAATACTTGCGTATAGCAATAATTAGAGTTATTGGCCTGTAATTTTCACAGTCTTTACCTATTTTAATTTTTTAGATGGCATACTCTACTTCATGCTCCTGAATGGCATCGGAATTCTCGAGACCATAATTTTCTGCAGTACGTTCTCCTGGGTCATTAGGCCCTTTTGAGAAGTGTCCTCGATAAAATTCCCTCCACCGCTCAAGAATTGATACCTCTTCTGTTATCATCTTGCCATTTCAGTCTTTAACATTTATCACTGTCTTACTTCTTTTCCTTCTCAATGTCTTTACTTTGCGCCAGAAGTTTTAATACTCCCCCGGTGTTCTTCAACGAGGCTTTTTCAAAACTTTTCTCATGCAGCTCTTTTTGCTTGAAGAAACACTCCTTTGCATCGATTTCTGGCCAAATGGTATTGGAACGTAGTCTTTCCATGCCTTCTTCTTTAATAGGATGACATGGCGCACTTCTTCATGCCACCATTCGGTGCGCTTCTGTTTGCTTGATATTTTACGCATATAACAAACATATTATAAAATCTGATTAAAATAAATTGATGGAATAATATCATTAATCTAAATACTATTCTTTGTTCAATATTAGGTCTATATTAATTGATATATTTTGAATACTGTTTAATGTAGTGCCCTTGAGGAGCCGTATTAAAATCCCACTTGGAAATACAAAGATATCTGAGTTAGGCATTAATTAATTACATGGGTATTCAAAATAATTACTTCTTCAGTTACAATTACAATAATCGTTTTGAGTAATTGCAGTATTCCTTTTAAAGTTAGTGTGATCGTAAATAAGGCTTTCAATCAGAATTGCCTATTGACCCCTTGTCATTCAAGTTACATTCGTAATTACTTTTAGACGCTAAGTTATTGCATATACATCTACAATTACATTTAATTAAAGTAACATATGTTCAGTTCCTGTTTTGTTAATTTCCAGCAATCTTTTTTTATGCTTCTAGTATGCATATTGTTTACATATTTAGTTAGTAGTTGAGCCATTAGTTAGACGTTCGGATCGTCCTCTAACGACAATTTATAACATTCCTATCCCAAATAATACAGAGACAAAATATTTGGGACTCTTAATGGACAGAAAACTGATCTGCAATGAAAGAGAATCCAAGCCTTTTCCCATAGAAAGAGGTGTGATGCAGGGAGATAGCCTCTCTTATTCATAATATTTATGGATGAAATCCATAAAATCTGTAAGCGCCGTACTGCTTGGACGCTCATCAGTAGATGGAAAATGAGGAATGTTATGGTTCAAAGCTTATTGTATACCGATGACATCGTACTGGCAGCAGATACGAAAGACTAGCTGCAACAAGCCTTTGTGGCATGACAGGAAGAGATCCTCCGAAAAGAGAATGGCTATCAACACCTCTCAGAGCAAGATCTTAGTTCTTTCAAGAGAGGAACAAGAAAATGTCCAACTGATCTATAATGATGAGGTACTAGGAGTTGTGCAGGAATTTATCTATTTGGGGACAGCCACTAGCAATACGGGGAAGATTGATCTAGAAGTCGCAACTAGAATTTTCAGCGCCAACCAGCTTTGTTATCCTATCTGTAAGACCCTAGTGGGACAGAAAAAATTTACTAATGAAACAAAACGGCACATCTGTATACCTACCAACCCTGACAGACGGTAGTGAAAGTTGAAAGCAAATAAATATTAATGACTTTTTACAACTCATTAAGTTAATTTAATGGAAAAATGCCACATCAGAGAATTTTGGCAGATAAAAAAGTTCCAGGATAAGATAAGAAGAAGTTATATACAAAGTTTTAGACGGGTGCATAATAATAAAAAGGGGAGTGTACTGCGGATTATTTGATTTTATAATTTATATAAATATACAATAGTACAATTTAATACAACTAGTCAATTTCTAAGCAGTTAAGTAATTTTATAAATTTTATGTTCTTTTTTGTTTATTGAAATTTAACTGTATTACATGAAAATACAAGTGAATGTGAAATTGGTAACATGACATGTATAACATGAAGAGAAACTACCCATTGGTAGAACTCCAATTAAAGTTCTATATGAGAAGGGTTATCATGAATAGAAGAGGAAGCAAGGTTAGAAACCAGAGGGTTCGTATGGTTCAGAATTTTATTAAGGCAGGATAGGTATCTAGATAGAGCTAAATCTGAAACATATGGTACATTAACGTCGTTATGGATGATTTTATTTGTGACAAACTAGAGAGCATTGAGGATTTTACGAAGGATTTTAGATTGTAAGGACCCGGATACGAGTGGAATTTAATGATTTAGTGAAGCCAAAAGTTTTGATGTTCTTAAACGACAATTTAAAAAAAAGGCATAACGTTGAATGACAATACTTAAAACGGTAATATTTTAAACTCCAATCAGGATGTGACAGATGCTTCGCTGATAAGAAATTTTACGACTGTTAAATTACTCGATAAGATTTATGGAACAATCAGAAAATAGAAAAAGAAAAAAAAAAACTATAAAAGCAAAAATCTCAACAAATCGCTTTCACACCTGCCCGCGCCGGCTCACCTTGGAAAGAAACCAATTCAGCAGACAAATACGTCAGGCAAAAGGATGACACAGGTAATATATTTGCTTGGCAGTGCGAAATGGTTTCATATGCTCTTATTTCCGAATAATAATTATTTATATTAAATTATAATAATAATTTATGATTTATTTAAATAACTTCAAAAACCTATTTTCTTTAGAATAGCTTACCAATTTATGAATATTGTTATGACTCTATAATTAATGTTAAATAGTCTTTTCTTCATGGAATAAATACGATTTGAAATTATTTCACTCAATCCATCGCCACATTAATTAAAAAATATATAACGAAAACGGACAAAACCCAAGCCACAAAAGAAAGATGAGAGGAAACACAAATCATAGCGATTGCCAAAAACATTGCAAATGTAGCCACTAAATTACCGAACAGACGTGAAGTGGCGATCCCTCACAGTTCCCACGGAGCCTACGGCAAAAAGGGCCAGAAGAAGTGGCGCCTGAATTAGCCCAAACTACATCGCGCATTGCGGCACATATGTCACTAAAAACATTTTTTTTTTTTTTTAAAGAGGCTGGGTGTGCCTCAGGATGCGTATTTCTTCGAGTTATTACAAAAAGTCATTAAGAAATTTCCAGTTATCTGCATGGAGCTCTATAGGATCTGATTTTTGACCTTCCACGTGATCTCTTGGCTACTCATTCATTGCATCCATTGTTGTTTAGCAGCTTCCTGATGGATCTCAACATTCCTGCTATCAACATTCATATCAGATACTACCGCCATACCAGATTGAAACGACTAGAAACCGCCCGACGTTTTCGACTACTGCAGCACTTATTAGACAAACGCTCTAAGCTCACAATCAATTACAAACGACTCATATATATGACAATAATAAGATCTATTTGGACTTACGGAATTGAGCTTTGGGGCTCCATTAAACCATCGAATTCCTCTCGTATCCAATCCTTACAATCCAAAATCCTTCGTAAAATCCTCAACGCTCCTTACTTTGTCACAAATGAAATCATCCATAAAGATCTTAATGTTCCATATGTTTCCGATTTGGCCCAATCCAGATTCCTATCCTTCCATAACAAACTGCAGAACCATCCGAATCCTCTCGTTTCAAACCTTGTTTCCTCCTCGATCCCTGATAATCCTCCAAAGCGTCTGAAAAGAAGATGGCCGCGGGACCTTCTAATACAGAACTTTAATTTGAGTTCTACCAATGGGTAGTTTCTCTTCATGTTGTACATGTCATGTTACCAATGTCACATTTACTTATTGTATTTTCCATGTAATAGAGTTGTAAATCTTAATACAATAAAATAAAAAAAATAAAAAAATATCAGATACTGACTGATCAGTTTCTGTAAGCGGTTCTTTATTGGTACTTATCTTCCATGTACTTCGACCCCAGATCGTTCCGCTTATCTTGTGAAGGATTTTTATGTTAAATTCAATAATTCTTTCTAGGATGCTGATTGATACCCAAATGTCGACGCCGTTCGTCAAAACTGGTTTTCTCATAGCAGTGTACACCCTTAATTTGAGGTTTTTCGGGATATCAATACCTTTGAAAGACAGAAGGAGCGCTCTGTTTGCGCTTGTTATACGTTATGCTATTTTCGACCGTTGGTTACTCATTGAGATTACTCTGAAGTAGAGGTATTTCAGTTTGTTTACTCTCAGGAAAGATTTCCCTTACAAGTACAATCCCTTATAACACAGGCGGATCTACGGGAGAAGAGAAGAAGCTCCCTCCCCCAAAATGGAAAAATATAACCATAATTCATGTAAAAAATTATCTCTAAATGTATTATTGTTCGTCTAATTACATTTAATAGGACTTAAAGAATCGCTTAAACACCATTTCATATAGGTAGTTAGTTTCTTTCTTTATTTCGAAGCAATCATCCTAATATATACATACAAACAAAAAATATTTCGGGCTGAAGCTCCCCCTCCTCCAAAATTAAATCCTGGATCTGTTAGTGTCTTATAAGATCTTGTTTTTCGGATGGAATGTTAATATTAATAAATATCATTAAATCACTCAATATCTCACAATTATACGAAATATACTACTAAGTAAACTAGAGTACCTTATAGCGATAGAGTGTTCTCAGAAGATTGTACATAACTACATCAGGTCTTCGTAAAAAACAAGATACCCCGTTGTAGAGAAACAACATTAAAAGACTGTAGATTCAATAGAAAATATTACAAAGCTTTTAAAAACAAAACAAAATTGTAGCATAAAATATAATAATTAATGCAAAATACACCATGAGCCATGAAGGCATATTGTAGACATATATATAAATTACCTTAAATTAATTAATTACCTTAATTAACATTGTAACAACCTCCAAACATAATTTTAAATTTATACATTCAGAAAATTACCTAGGACTCCATCTGGACAAACGTCTAACTTAGAATCCCCATACCAGACTGAAACGACAAGAAACAGCTCGAAGTTTCCGACTACTCCAACACTTGACTCATTTACATGACTATAATAAGGCCTATTGGGACTTACGGAGTTGAGCTATGGGGCTCCACCAAACCTTCAAATTCCTCTAGTATCCAATTCTTACAATCCAAAATCCTCCGTAAAATCCTCAATGATCCTTACTTTGTTACAAATAAAATCATCCATAATGAAAAATAAGTTACAAATAACGCCATAGCTCAAGGGTATAACAACCAAGTTGTTGATCGCCTAGGACAACTCGTAACCTAACCTGGAGTACTTCTTTTGGGTTTTATTTACAATGAGGTATCGGAATTGGTGAGATCAGCATTTTTTACACAACGTATTTTAATTAAGTGTTCTCTCATATGTTGTTTCGATTTATAAATCTAGTTTTTTGGTCTTCCATATGGTTTCTAGCCTATAATTGAGATATTATTCACCTACTTCATTTTAATGGATAACCATTTCACGCAGTGAAAGAATAGTTTACACAAACTGTGGCGAGTACTGATTATGGGACTATTTGTGTAGCTATTATTGACAATGTTACTTGTGAGGGCTGGCATGTTTATCTTACGGAGGCCATGTCAGTCTGGTTCGTGTTGTGTTCATAGACCTCCGCCCACCACGTCACTGGTTAGTCAGTCCTTTGATATCTTCAGTCCAGTCATCCTACAGAAAATAACTGTATCGGCAACATATACTGATGCTCAAAAGTTTAGGACCATCTCAACTTAAGAAAAAACTTAGGTGTGTGCTTTAGACCAAACGATGAGTGAAATATCAACAAGACGAGATTAATATAAAATATAAATTATAAATAATAGTTCATTAAAAAGAGGCGAAATGCTGAAAATTTCTCTCGCTCATAAGTATGCAGGTCCGATTTCTAGTTTCTGAGATATTTTAATCCATACTTAAAAACATTTGAATTAGTCGACTTTATTCGAGCGTTAACAGTTCGGAAATCTGACGGAAATCAACTAAAGAAGTTTCTACTTAAAAAAAAATCATTATGTTTTGGAATGAACAAAGGAAAACTAAAGTTTTTTTTCAAATAAAACTTGAAAAAAAAATTATTTTAAATATTGAAATTTTAGAACATTATCGTATTATATTTTTATTTATTGCAATAATATTTATTTTATAATTATTATGACTCAATTTCCAAGACTCATTTGTCCACTCTTATTATTTTAATGGAATCTCCTAATTTATCACGTTGCTTTTGTATAGCTATTTATTAATTTCTAAATCTTTTCATAAGCTACTTTTTTTTTCTTCTTTGAATTTTGAAAGCTCTTCCCAAAGCAGTTCGATAGTATTGAGTTTTGAGTAATTGAACTAGATCCAGTAAGGTTTTTTCAAAATGGCATCATTCTCGTATTTTTTCAAGTAATCTCGTAATTTGTACCATATATCTAATCAAAAGCCAACAGAAACGCCCACGTACAAATCAGCCTCATCGTTGCTTTAAAGTTGAAATTATAATGTGAGTAATATTTTTTTTTCTGATACAGTGCGACGAATCACAAACAGCAATGTATTTCTTCGTCGACTTTTAAATTATTATGGGTAAGTTTAAACTAATAATTCTCCGGTCTCTGGCTAAAACTAGATAAGTCTACTTATCCTCTAATAGCGTTGTCAATCATGCTTTAATTCTTGAGTTCCAACGCCATTGATAATATTCGATAACTCTACATTTCAATAGTTTTTTTTTATAAATATGCGATTTTTTTAGGATCTCGAGAAAAGACATTCGAATTTATATACGCCTTGCAACTGGAGCCTTTAGAACAAGCCCAACCCTGAGCATTTGTGTCGAATCTGGCCTTACACCACTGCACTTTAGAAGACAGAAACTTGCAATAAACTATATTACTAAATTATACCCGCAAACGTCACACCCCTCCCATAAATATGTTTTTCAACCTAAATTCTCAAAAAGATTTAAAGAAAAAAGGAATACCACATTACCATTGGCAGAAAGAATGTCTCTTATTATAAATGAACTAAAACAAATAACATTACATGAAATAGAAAAAGAAACAGCCCCTTGGACCTATATACAACCTAAATTAAATCTCCAACTCACCCAATTCACCAAAGATACTACATTACCTGCAGATTACAAAGAAAAATTCGACAAAATTATCATCACGTTCCCTGAACATCTTCTAATATTCACAAGATCCAAATCAGATACATCTACTGCTTCAGCCTTTGTCACTCCTGATACTACCTACAAATATAAATTACACCATCTTTGTAGTGTTTACACAGCAGAGATTAACGCCGTAGCAATGAGCCTCCGATACGTCATGAAGAAGTCAGTTGCAAATGTGGTTGTTGTATCGGATTCTTTAAGTACTCTGAAAGCTATGAATAACATGTATCCAGACCATCCAGGGATACACTGCTTTCTAAGTCTTATAAAAATGCTTCATGGAGTTGGAACAACGGTACATTTTATCTGGTCGCCTAGCCATATAGGAATTAAAGGAAATGAAATGGCTGCTAGAGCAGCAAAAGAAGCTCTTACTCTTCCAGGCCGCGGTAAAGTTTTTTTGACACCATCTGAACTTGCACGACCTCTGAGAGAAACCATATTCCAAGAATGGCAAAGACGGTGGGACAACAGCGCACCTAGCAAATTAAAAACAATAAAGAAAGAGGTGCAACCGTGGACCAGCTCCAGACGCAGAAGTCGTAGAGAAGAGGTCGTCCTCAAGCGGCTGAGGATCGGACATACTAGACTGACTCACCTCCACCTCATAACAAAAGATTCTATCCCCAGATGTCAAAAATGTAACCAATCACTAACTATAAAACATATTTTGGAAGAATGCCCTTTTTACACCGCAAGATTAAAAGATTTTGGAATACCCCAGAATGTATCAGCATCCCTGGGAAATCAAGAAGAAATCGTTACCAAAGTCATCAAGTTCCTGGATAGTGAAAGACTTAAAAAACACATTTGACAGGCTTTTTTTTATTTATTTATTTTTTTATTATTTTTTTTATTTATTTATTTTTATTCTATTTTCTCTTATTATTAATTTTTTTTTTTTTCACTTGATTTCATTTCATTTTAAATTCATTTGTTTATTAATCTCAATTCATTTATTGATTCTACTGCTATTTTTTAAAGTTTATTTATTTATGGATTTTTTATACATCTTATTACCTATAAATATCTATTATTATCCTTATTTATTTATTTTATTCTATCATTCCATTTCTTTATTTATTTTATTTTTTTATTTACTCATTTTTTTTTATTTTATCTCTTTTTTTTTTGTACCAACCATCCAAATAATATTAAATGATGTTATTTAGTTGATTGGGCGCTTTTGGCCTGGATGTTTTGCGCCTAGACATCGAAACAAACAAACAAACATTCAAATTTTTTCAAGTGTAGTTAATTTATTTTCACATCAGTTTTCGACTTATAATTAAGGTTTTGGATGATTAAATTATATTAATTAATATAAACGGCACGTGGCCTTTTGGACGAGAACATGTTCTGAGTTCTGTTAGGACAGATTGCTGGATAGGGTAAGTTTTTTGTACAGAAGCCGAGAGCAGAGACAACTTCAACGGTTAAGTAATTTCACGGCTAAATGATAGGTTTCTCAGGTTAACGAGTTTATAATTGTGCCCAATCTTCGACAATTTAATTTGTCTGATATTTCAACCTTATGAGTACAAACCATTATGTAGATTGCCATTCATATCCCAACAATTATATTCATATTCACGAAAAAATAATTAAACAAAAAATGGATCAAAGCTCAGACTAATCATAAATCAGATTTTTTTTTTTCAGTATGATAATGTTTGTCTTTATATCGATTTTCAAGGCAATCCAGGTTCTGAGGACTGAACGTACAAAGATAATCGAGACATTGGTAGCAGTGTATATATATATTATAACAAACATAAATTAACTACATTAATTAATAATGTATTTAGATTTTATGTTTCAAAGCATTTCATATTTCATTTAATATATGGTATACCGCTTATAAATACATAAAATTGAATGAAAAAATTGTTTTGTGTCTTTAAGATTAATCTGGAAAAAAAACAAATTTAGATATAATCATTCAATACTTACTTACTATTCATATTTTTGCTCTTTTGCCATGTCATTCTCCATAAACTTATGAATGAATACATTTTTATATTTATAGCGGTATAAATAATAATCAATAGCTAAGGGAACCCAAAGGTTCGATGCTGAAAACAGCAGTCGCTATCTGCATACTCCCCTCCAGCACTGGAGGATCCTCTGCACCCTTCTCCCTGAAAAAAAAAAAAAAAATCCTAATTCCGCTAATGCCATCCATCCGTCCATAGAAACCCGACCCCGCCAGATAAGCTTTAACGCAATCTTCCCCCCTTCGCTTCGGTCAATCCCTTGGAGGCTTAACAGCCAGTATAACGCTTATTACCCTTTGAGGGATATGTTCGCTGCAAAGCTATTAACTGAATTATATTTACTACACCATTCCTGTGTAACCGTATATTTCTTCTGGTTGACTTGTCCTTCTTAAGTCCAAATATTAAGTTGTTTTTAAAAACTATAAATTAACACTAGATAATTCCGGTTCGAAATCTTACAAATGTAATTATATAAATACATGCCAACTCTGAGATATTTAATTTCAAGCACCAAATCTCTTCAAATATTATATACTTATAAGGAGCTAGATTGAAATGACACCTAAGACGTAAATCAATTACTTACATTAAAAACTTAAAACTTTGTCACATATTTTCATGCAAAACATAACCGTTTAAGAAAATATATTAAAATAAAACTAAAAACCGAGTATAAATATCATCTCCTCTTTAGCATGTCTTAACAGTATTCTACAATTCTTTAAGAGAACTGCTTTAAGTTGAGAGGAAAACTTCTCAACTTTGAAACTATATAAAGTTGAGGAGTAAAATTCCTACTTTGAAGTTGTACTGAATCTTCTAATTAACATCAATTAGCTGCAACCAGAAAACTTGGTACAATTTACCTCAAGTGGTACTTGTAACCATTAATCCTTATTCCAACCCATCCTACAAAGTTATGCCTAAGTACTTACCTGAAATATGAAACTTGCTAAGTGGATTAACCTGTCAAGTATTTAGGCTCGCTAAACTTTAAATCCAACATAAACAGTAGGGTTAGGGTAGGAGTAATATATTTTAAAATTTTTAATTAGTTAACGTGAAGTTCATTTATTATTATTAGGTTATTAAAAAATATCTAATCGGCAATAAATATTAATAAATAATCCGCATAGTATATTTGTCAGTTAACAAACGAAAAAATAATATAGAAATTAGTTAATGCTATATATTATGAGATGAAGGAATTAATTTTCTTTCACTTGGTCGAATTAAAATAGTTTACTAACGATAATAAACCAAAACGTTTATAAATTACCATAGGCCAAAGTTGGTGAAACTGCGACCTCTAGGCCGCACGTAGTCTCTGTTATACTTATCTGCGGCATCCAAACGTTTTTGAGTGATCTTTATTAATTTGACCCTAGGATTAATTGACTTAACTTTCTCGGATTTCTCGAATAGCATCCACGTCCCGGAAAAAACAAGAGATTGTAGATGAACGTAAAAAAAAAAATTACTTATTTAGAAACTTTCTGACAATTCAGCACGTATCGAAAAGGGTTGCTTTTCGTGCTGCTTTTAAATGCGCCAAATTTAGTCCAAGTTGTTGGGTATCCTCTACTGTGCTTTTTAATATTAAACCATTAGAAGATATGATTATTGGAGTAATCTTTACCTTTTCCAAGTGATATAGCGGTTTTAACTCGAAAGAAAGTTCTTGGTATTTTCTAATTTTTTTTGGCCCTGGTAGTTACCATTTTGCTATCACAAGGTACTGCTATATCTATAATTTCTCCAGTTTTATTTTTTTTGTTTATAACCAAGATATCCGGACGGTTATGTAATACCCTGTGGTCCGTTATTATATTTTGATCCCAGAAAAACTTTTATATTTCTATTTCCATTAAGTTTTTCCGGGGTAACTCATTACTCTCTGGTAGTCCGAATTTTCTACATATACTTTGGTGGTATATTTTTGCGAAATTATTATGCCTCATGAGGTATTCCGTTCCTACCGGAGTATTGATATTATTATGAATGTATTATTAGGAATAATAAATATTTAATTAGTTAGGTTGCGGATATTTAAACATTAATAGAATTAAGTTAAACATATCTATGTGGGTGTATGTATGTGGTGATTAATAAAAATAGCAACAGTGAAATATAACAAAATATTGCGGTCTCTAATACTGCCTAACCTTCCTGTGGCCTGTACTGATTAAAAGTTCTCCCACCTATGCTATAGGCAAGATCTTTGATAATAATGTCCCGATTTCGAGTATTTTCTTTTTAGTTTTGTAGGAAATATATTAATCTTTTCAATAATCATGGGTGCGATCCACTGCGAATTGTACACTTCTTATGTCATGCGTAAAGTATAAATAATTTCATTTTTTTCCCTGAAATTGTGGGGAGATGTGCCTATCATTCCATCCTGAAGAGGATTAACTTCAATCAATCATTGGAATTTATGTGGAATCAGCGAAGATGTAGTGTATGACAAAAAAAAAAAAAAAAAAGTTTGAGAATAATGTGTAGTGCATGTTTTCATTTTTATGTGATTATGGCATCAAGATTCATTATTTATTGGCCCCATACGTTATCCTCGAAACGGTACATATTATATATATATTATATATATATATATATATATATATATATATATATATATATATATTTAAAAAATAATCCACCCCAACATTTTTTCAATGATTTTTATTGTAATTGTAATAAATTATTTAAGTTTTAAAATTATAGTTGTCACCTCTGCATGAAATTCCCATTCGTATCATATCTCATTCGTCAATATCCATCGCTCCTAAGAACCAGAAAATTAATCTATATAAAATTAAAAAAAAAAATCTTTTGTTTCTTTGAATGTACCAAGAGAATTAAAAAAAATTACTGTTTTTTTTCAGCCAGTTTGTAAAATATGCTCGCCTTGTATAAGCGATTAGGCTATTCATAAAAAATATATTTTTATAATTTTCTCCATTTTGGTTTGTTAATCCTTGGTATCTTATATTTCTATGTATCGATATCGTACTATTGTAGTGGAATTGATTGGACAATTGATTCACATAAAATTATTAATAGAAAGCTTTGAAGAGTATATAATTATTCAATATAATTTTATTATTTCGGTTAACACCTTTAAAAATCCTTTATACATGACAAAACTTTGTTTCACCCGTTTCTTATTTTAGCATCCGACAACGTTTCGGATAACTTCGCTCATTCTTCTAGAATCGCAAGATTTCAGGATTGTCTAAAAAATAATTTAAAATCCATTCAAATGTTAAGAAAACATCGTCCATTTTTACTGCCTAATGTCCACCGTAACCTGTGAGTTTACGTTGTCGGATACAAAAATGAGAAATACAATTTTGTGAAATATAAAGGGATTGTTAAAGGTGTTCTTCGAAATAATAAAATTATATTGAATAATAATTGATATTTATTAATTATCTATATTTATATTATTAATTATATTTATTATTATGATATGAGAGGAATGTATGAAATGTATAATATATTAAAAACAACTCCCTTGCTATAAATTTAAAGCTATATATACTAAAGCAAATTAAAAAAAAAAATAAAATTACTGAAATTTATCTGAGTCAGGACGATTCAGAAAGCCACAGTACAAAAATAAATAAATCGAATACTGAAAACATAAAACATCTGATAAGGGGAGCAGATTAGAGATTTCGACGTAGACATAAATTTCCAAAGTTGACGGTACAATTCCAAAATCTTAAGTGGTATGGTTACCATGGGCTGTCTAATGTTTAGGTTCTAAAAATTAAAACATTGTTATTTATGATAGTCTTCGACGAACTAATATTGAAAACAGAGATGCCCATCCCTTCCCCTAAGATTGATGGCGCGTGAACCTCTCCCTTTTCTGATATAATTGCTCATTGCAGTTTTAAAAAAAATCGTTGATCATATATAATCACGCTTATAGTCCATTTATAGAATTTGCTGATAACGCTGATTCTATTGAACGCTATTGTTTTTCTTTACTTACCAAGAAAACTTTATAACAATGACAGGATAAAAGCTGTAATAATAACCTGTATCAAAAACTGTTCTCTTAAAAAAAATAAAAAAAAATTTGATGTTAAACGAAGTAAAGGATTTTTTTACGAAAAATAGTAACGAGGATGAAGCACCGCCAATCAACGGTAATTATAGTTTAGAATTTTAAAAAAGGTACATGGAGCAAAAGAAAGGAACTGGGAGGATAAAAAAAAATACATGAAATTCAAATAGTGCTATTTCTTTTAGTGTATCGCTTCAAAACCGGCAAAGAAATATCCGGAGATCTTGCAGTAGTAACCTGATAATTAATATAAATTTTTTGTTGGGTGATGCAATATCTATGGCCGCGACTGTTTTGCGGTCCAACCATTTTTTTCCCTTTTCCTCAGGTTTAAAACTTTTCATTCCGAAAATTCATAACCGCACCGAAATTTGCTCCCCTCAAAAATTTAAAAAGTGCAACTAGCGCCATGAAACCCTCTTCTAGGCACCTCTCATTGAAAAGATGAATGGAGGAGTATAACCTTGACACCTCACGTTGCTTCGGATAATATTTGGAACGAAACTTTGTAATAAATACAAATAAATAAAAAGCGCCATGAAACATCCTTACGTTACCCCTTCACGTATTATTGATAACTATTCCTTTTATTCGGCTCTGCAGTTAATTCATAGAGCCAACTACGGACCAAGATTTTTCTACAACACATCAAATAAATAGTTCTTCAGCAAGTACAATAATAGATTACAATATGATATTGGTTAGTTTTGTCTGTATGCTTAAATATTAACTGAAAGAATATTTTTCAATGGGACATACTAATCAATTATCTAGTAAATTGTTACTTTAACAGTTTTGATGAAGTTTGAAGCTTCGACAATTGTGTGTATTGAATAGAGTGTCTTGTTTCGTTGATGTAGTTTATACGTCGCATGCAGTTTTAGGAAGAATAATTATTTGAATTTTTGCTGGGGTACACTATTAACATTATTCATTGCATTATTGCATTACATTGCATTGCATTTTTGCATTGCATTATTATGCAATTTATATATAATTCTGTAAGACCTTCGTGCCTTCCGGAGGTATCGTACACCGACCGAGCTTATTATTGATGACCCTACTCGTGTATCTCAAATGAGATTCATTAACATTTATTCTACCACAACCTAGATTTTAAGATACAATTAAGAATTAGAAAGTTGTCATTGCTTTAGCACCTGGCCTTTCGCCCACCTAAAACAAGATTAAGATAATGAAAAAGATATATTTATTATGTCGCTGCTTTATTAAAGCTACCGTATCCTTATATAGAAATAAAAGTAATAAAAATAAATAAAAAGCCTCTTAAATTTGTTGGAAGTGGGTAAACAAGGGTATCTCGGTATATTATGTTGTATTCATGTTAATTATTCCTATCTGCTCCCCTTATCAGATGTTTTATGTTTTCAGTATTCGATTTATTTATTTGTATTTATTACAAAGTTTCGTTCCAAATATTATCCGAAGCAACGTGAGGTGTCAAGGTTATACTCCTCCATTCATCTTTTCAATGAGAGGTGCCTAGAAGAGGGTTTCATGGCGCTAGTTGCACTTTTTAAATTTTTGAGGGGAGTAAATTTCGGTGCGGTTATGAATTTTCGGAATGAAAAGTTTTAAACCTGAGGAAAAGGGAAAAAAATGGTTGGACCGCAAAACAGTCGCGGCCATAGATATTGCATCACCCAACAAAAAATTTATATTAATTATCAGGTTACTACTGCAAGATCTCCGGATATTTCTTTGCCGGTTTTGAAGCGATACACTAAAAGAAATAGCACTATTTGAATTTCATGTATTTTTTTTTATCCTCCCAGTTCCTTTCTTTTGCTCCATGTACCTTTTTTAAAATTCTAAACTATAATTACCGTTGATTGGCGGTGCTTCATCCTCGTTACTATTTTTCGTAAAAAAATCCTTTACTTCGTTTAACATCAAATTTTTTTTTATTTTTTTTAAGAGAACAGTTTTTGATACAGGTTATTATTACAGCTTTTATCCTGTCATTGTTATAAAGTTTTCTTGGTAAGTAAAGAAAAACAATAGCGTTCAATAGAATCAGCGTTATCAGCAAATTCTATAAATGCGACTATAAGCGTGATTATATATGATCAACGATTTTTTTTAAAACTGCAATGAGCAATTATATCAGAAAAGGGAGAGGTTCACGCGCCATCAATCTTAGGGGAAGGGATGGGCATCTCTGTTTTCAATATTAGTTCGTCGAAGACTATCATAAATAACAATGTTTTAATTTTTAGAACCTAAACATTAGACAGCCCATGGTAACCATACCACTTAAGATTTTGGAATTGTACCGTCAACTTTGGAAATTTATGTCTACGTCGAAATCTCTAAAAACACAATAACCTCGTATCGACCTGTCGACATTTGAAACCATTTGAGTTTTGAAACCACCAAATTTTTTAATGCTTTTTATTATAGTTATAGTATGGTTTTAAGTTTTGAAATAGGCATTCATCACTTCTTCATGAAATTCTTTTTCATTTAATATCTCCGTCATCGAAATCCATCGTTCCTGAAGGAAGGAAAATGGATCTATACTTCCGTTTTATAAATAGTTAATATTGCATGTAACATGAAAATAATATTAACAGGAGAGGAGATGAAAATAAATCATGACCTCCGTTAATATAAAGGAAAGTTAATCCATGATTTCCCGGAACAAAACTCTATTATAAAAGTTCTATACACAGTTTCTACAAAAGATCGCTAAACGATACCGACACTATAGACTATACAACACCTGAGACTATATTGTTAGCATTTACAAGCGCACTTAGTCTACTTAGAACATTCTTAGCGACTGAAAGGGCTATTTGAGGTTGACAGTTTGTATGGCAGTTACAACGAAATCAACAATACAAGGCGAGGTTCGTTGAACCGATCTTCTAATGGGATTCCTATCACACAGGCCACTCTTCGCCATTGTCAGTGTATTTCTGGGCACAAGTGGATCTCAGCCATCTCAGTCGTGCCTGGAATCGATAAATAGAATCGATATATTTAGATCGAAACAGATCTCGGATTAAGGAAGGTTCTCAAACCACACGGCATTAGTGGATCCAGGGCTTAATTTTGGGAATTAAGACCAGTAGTCCAGGTAAATATATATCTCTATACCTTAGATACCCCAACAGGGGTCTTTAATTATTAGGGCTACCTTAACGAAGCTATTTTTTTTATTTATTGTTGTTAAATTGAGAGCATGTGGTAATTGAAGGAGTTTTCAGCTCAGAACATTTCTACAAACAAAAACTAACAAATTTAATCAAAATGTATTTTTATTTTATTTTGTGGAAGGAGAGAAAGAAGATACCCTTTCCCTCCATTTTCCTAAAATCTGCTGGTTGACTTAAGTGTTTTTTTTATAACATCAATAAATATTAATCCGTAGAAATCCTGCAATGAATTACACATTAATTTAGTTCGGTTACTATTTCATTTAAATTTCAAAGTATCAAAAAGGAGTGAACGGACAACTTTCCATATTTTATTATAACAATAATTATACTAATTAATTAATTTTTTTTTAATGATTGATAAATAATGTTTTCGTCTCCTAATGAATAATATTTGTTCACAAAACACGGTATTATTTTCACTATTGTTTGTGTTTCCGTTATTTCTTCCGTTTTACAGGACAAATTATTTAAGCAAAAATACAACTGCCAAAGTGATAACTTATGTAGATAATATTGATGTCTCAAGAAGTAACATGAACAGTAGAAAGGTTATGAAACAATCGGTAATTAGTTTACGAAAAATAAATACATAAATAAAAATAATACATAGTTTTCAGAACCTAATGCTAAACGTTTGTTAATCAAATCTATGATAAAAAAAAATCAATTAAAAAATTTCAACTAGTTGCAGTTTTTCCAAATCCATCATATTCACTAAAGTAATCTCGTAATGCCTACAATTTTTTTCAGGATAAGTAATGTTTTTTTATAAAAACTAAATACTGGATAATCAAAAAATTTAAAATTATTTTTATTTTAATTTACATACCCTTGAACCAAACATTTCGATGAATGGATAAAAAAAAACATTCGTAGTGGGGATTTTTTCTTCTACTGACGTTACAGACTATGCACATCTGTTGTCACTTTGGCTTAACTATATTGGACTATTGCTTTTCACTCTTCTACTAGCAGCCCTGTAGAGTCTTTGTTGATTAGAACCTTTGTTGATTAGAATCTTTATTTTGGTCTTCCACGTAGTTTCTTGCCTACTATTGAGACATTCATTGCATGCCTCAACATCCTAATGAATTGCTACGAAATACACGCCTGCGCCCATCTTAACCTCCTTGCCTTCATATCATGAGATACATTTTGATCAGTTCCTGTAAGAAGTTCTTAGTTGGCCCTTCTTCTCCATGCGTATTAGAAGAAATAAACGTAACATAAATTATCGGAAATAAACATAATCTCGATACATTTTTATTTTATACCTAACGAAGTGTGGACATTTTAAACTTAATCCAAATTATGTCTATACTAATAATAAAAAAAACTAAGGTGTATGCTTTGGCCCACACGATAGAAGTGAAAACAACAAGGCGAGATTAATAACATGAAATATAAATTATAAATGATAGTTCATTACAAAGAGGATAAAATGATGAACATTTCCCTTGATAACAATATGCAGGTCTTACTTTTAGTTTCTGAGATATTTTAATTCATATGCAAAAAGACTTCAATTTGTCGACTCCAGCCGACTTTACCCCGAGCGTTACACATCGAAGATCAGACGGCTCAATACAATTCAATCTCCACACCATAAGTGAAAAACGCGCCCAAAGAAGTTTTCACTTCAAAAATAAAACTTAAACTAAGAAAAACTATCATATAAAAATCATGCGAAGTAAGATAGAGTATCGTAAGTAGGGCAAGAAGAGAACTAAGACTTACGTCGGCGTTACAGAGGCAATTAGGTCTGAAGCCAGGATAACTCAGCGTGAAATTGCTTGTCGGCCCCTCTCCAGAGCGATTCCTTATCCTTAACTTTTCGGAGTTATTAACTTCACGATTACCAGACTGTGACATGTTAACAACTATTTTCAGAAGAAAACTATAACCACTGTAATCCCTTTCCGTATTCGCAACAAGCTAGCGTTTAAACAATACTTAGCTAAAATACTTATTTATTGAAGTAAAAACTTCATTAGGCGCGTATTGCACCTTTTTTTTCTGTGGACAGATAATCAGTAGATTGAGCCGTGAGATCTCCGATGTGTAAAGTCGGCTGGAGTAGACTAATTAAAAAGACTAAAAGACGTGTTTTAGCATATGGATTAAAATATCTCAATAACTATAAATCGGACTTTCATACTGCGAGCGGGGGAAATGTTCAGCATTTCATCCTCTTGGTGATAGACTATTATTCAAAATTGTATCCTAACATGACGCCGTGTTGGAGAGGTGAAGAGGAAAAAGTAGTGCCGAAAACCAAACGATAACGAGGTTAGTTAAATATATGGATTAAAATATTTCAGATACTAAAAATCGGACCTGTATACTGTAAGCGAGGGAAATGTTAACCGTCATCTCCTTTGTAATCAGCTATTATTCAATTCATTAAGGACATTTTTAGAATGACCTTGCTTTGATGTCTATATTTTATGTAATAAACTTTGTTATTAACCTTTTTTTTTTTTTGCTCTTACTTATATTTATCCACACCTGTCAATTATTATTGACAATCAGCAGATGTGCTGGCTTAGTAATGAGAGAAAAAAATAAAAATAAAAATAATAAATAAAAAGGCTCGATAGGCATGAGGAATAGCAATACCCAGCGGTATCCCTTCCATTGCTTTTATTTACTAACATTATTTAAGCAGATCCCTCATCCAGACCCTTTTCAGTCGTCTTCTGGAGTTCTTCGGCATACTAGTTGTGGCCATTTCTTTTACCAGCTGGTTGGAGTGCCCGTTTAACATGTTATGAAATCGTTTGTAGTACGTTCGTATGTGTTCATTGACTCTCGGAACGTGTAGGTCGGTGTGTAAAGTATGATTGTTTACATACCATGGTGCTTGAGTGATTAGTCGTAGTATCTTAGACTGAAAAGTTTGAAGTTTTTTTATGTGAGTTGGTTTTCGATTCCGTATATTTGTAGTCCGTAAGTCTAAAGAGGTTTTAAAAGATACGTGTAAATAATGAAGAGAAGAATAGTTGGGGTGGTCAGTCAAAAAGGAAGGCAAAAATAAATGATAATATTTATTTTTTACATATGCCGACGTTTCGACCTGAAGTTCAGGCCTTCATCAGGGTTGTCTCCTTAAGTGTCGCAGGGAGAATACGTGTAAATACTTAGTTTCTGTCTTGCTTTTAATATGGAAGGTCGTCTTAACAGTGTATGTTACAATTTTAGTCTTAGATTTAATGTGATTCGTTTTTTCTTCACATGTGGACCCCATGCCATTCTCCTATCGAACGTAAGGCCTAGGTATTGTACTGTCTATCATTTTAGTGATATTTTTAGTTGAAAAAGTTATCTATGCAGACAATGAGTAAGTTGATTCCAGAGGTGGTGATTGCAGTGTTGAAATATAGAACTGAGAATAAAAGTATAAATTTAAGTACTACTTTCTTATGAAAGATGTTCTTAGGAAAGACACTTTATTAAATATATGTAGAAAAAAGGTTTTCTTAGTCTCAACAATTAAAAAGATATATTTTTAATTTATCCAAATTTTCGCCTCTTCAGGGGAAAAAAATAGAGATCACATCTTTCCTCCTAATTGTTAGATTTTAACGATTTTTTTTTTGTTTTTTTTTAGGAAATTCCATAAACCTTTAAAATATCATACAATATCCACAAAAAAGCGTATGCTTTTTGAGTTATTAGGAATTTAATATTAACATCCCTCGTAACTTTTTTTCCAGCTTCTTTTCGTTGAAGTTGAATGTTATATAGATAAATTTAAATGGTATCGAGATAATGACTTTAACGAAGTTTCATTGAAATCTGTACATTCGTTTAGCCGCTGCAGTCTGTAGGAACGCAGGTTATTCTGCATTTTTATTTTTTTTTCTCCTTTATTAATTCATCAAATTCTTTCAAAAGTTATATGTAGCATTTATATTTATAAACCATATTAAAGGTACTTTAGAGGAAGACATATATGAACATTTGGCATTTAAGCCCTGTAATGTGACATCAACATGTATTTTCGTTGAAAACTGAGATTCGAAAATTTTCACTATCGCAATACTTATCCTTACTATTTATTACATATATACGTAAGTGAAAGTAAAAATAAATAAATATATAGATCGGTTTTGTCTTAAAAATAATTTTAGTTTTTGCACTTACGGACTTTTAAAAAAGTTTTGTTAACATTTCTTATACATCATTGAGAAAGGTTCTTTAATATTCTCCATTCCATTAAAGGATGCGACGGACTTAGATAGCCATCAGGACACTTAAAGAGGCACGAGAAGACAATATAATTATAATTGCCACAGCAATAAGAGGGAAGAGAAGAAAGCTATTAGGGAAGGCAGATAGAAGAAGACATGTGTACTCGTTGGGCACGGATCATTGAGCGCGGTAAATAGGGCGAGGGTTCGAACTGTCATCCTAACCGGATGGTTCACGCTCCAATGCCGTCGTGGTAACTTCTTAGCGCTCCGTCCTAATACAGCTCAAGATATTGCTTAGTTAAAGAGTAGTCACAAAATATAAATTAAAAAACAATTATTTGTCCATTTTTCTTCACATTCTAATATTAACATTATATAAAACACGGGTAGAAAGTTCCTAGTTCCTAGTACGTTTAAAAACAAAATCAAACGTAGCAAAGATTATTGGCAAGTTTGGAATCTAGGTTTAAAAATTCACTCTGTCGTACCAAAGCCACAAACCGACAGTTTCGAAACTGAGATCATAAAACTAAAAATGATTCGAAAATCCTCTCCCTCCAAAAAAACATTGCGTATAACACACTTATCACAAAAAATTAATATTCATCCTTCTCCAAACAAAAATTCTTTTAGAAAATAAAAATGAAAATGTTTAGGTCTGGGATGATACAATGTTTGGGAATAGATGGTAAAGATGGACAGAAATACAAATAATAAAAACAGGCTAAATTTATTAATATTGCTCTTACTCTCTTACTCTCTCTCTCTCTCTCTCTCTCTCTATATATATATATATATATATATATATATATATATATATATATATATATATATATATATATATATAAAAAACTAATATTATAAAAATACTTTTTTTCTGAAAATTCTAGGAATTGACATATAAAGTTATACTTCATCTAACTTTTGAATTATTGAAGATAAACTAGCGAACTAATATATATTCTTAAAGAAACTTCAATTATTAAAAACTTTCTTCCCCATGACGCTATCGTAGAACGAAGTAATCAAGAGTTAGCTAGTCAAATACAGGAAAAAAAAAAACATGAGATAATTTTCTTTTTCAAATTAGCTATAGTTGAAAACGGATATCTCGGTAACTCGAGACAGCGAAAAAAGGTATATGATGAATCACGTTGAAAATTTAATCAGCTTTAATTTTTTTAAATACAACTTTATCGATGCGATGGATAGTTTCTCTGATATAAGTGAAAACCCCCTCACCCATCTGGCTCACCACCAGGAAGTGAGGATTTTTATTATGTTTACCTCCTAACTAGTCCAAACGATGTCCCAAAGTCAAAAATTGTGTTCTCGCTATTTCCTTCTATAATCATTCATTGACTGGACCAGAAGTTTCATCCAAACATCCTCAAAATTCTGCCCAATAGACCTCTACGTGAACTGAGACAGGAGATGTTACAAGACAGAGAAAGGAAGAAAGTGATGCAGACGAGGACTCTTCGGATTGATTGGAAGACTCCTACGGGATCGTAGATCGGCCTTCGAGGGTCACAGGTTCAACGATCTCCCTCACCCTTCATCTAACTGTATCTGTTTGCGGTGGAACTGTTATCGCTCCTTCGGGAATTGGTAAATAACCGTATGTGAGCAGTTGGTAACCCTGGTCAGGGCTTCCTGGTCTCAGCCATCTCAGTTAGGGATCCCTCTCAACAAGATAATAATGATAATGAAAGAAAAGTCTTAAACAATAGGTATATAATATAACGACGACAGATTTGTATAATATATGCTGAATGCTGAAAAGGAGATTGGTTTGAACGGCATCGGACACTTAGACAGGTGTCCGTGTACTATTAAGCAGTCCTTCCCCCTTCATATCTTTCTAACATCTGGCTCTATGATGTAATAGCAGAGATGAATAAAAAGAACACTTACGAATACAACTACAACGTGATAACAAAAAAAAAAAATAATGACTAATATTTACTTTTTAGGTTTCAATTAATAGTCCTAGAGTCCGTGAGAAAAATTCTACATTATTCGATGAAAATTCTAAACGCATTTTTAAAAATATTTATAACATTTATATTTAAAAAATGAGAGTCTGTCAGTAATATTTCCTATATTTTCAGCGAAATAAGTGACCTAGATTAAAACAGTGAACGCAAAATTTGATGCTCTACAACTTGTGTTCTATGAGTTTTTCCCCCTTAGAGAACTCTTTTGCAAGCTGCAGCGCCATCAATAGTAAATTTTCTCTGTTTTTGACGGATTTGGTAAAAGTCAGCGTTCGTTGGCCGTGGTTATCGATCATACCACTTGAACAAATTATTAAGTTTAGGTGCTCTTTCTACGCAAAATTTAACGTTCTTTAATTTCCTAAATGGCACGTTTTTTGCTTCGGTTCGCAATTTAGGAGTTATAAGTGAAAACAAATAAAAGATCGAAAAAATCTGGCTTTTTTGGCTGTAAATTTTTTTTTCCTTGGTGGCCCATGTTAGCAATTTTATTTTTTACATGTTTCAGCCCAATATATACAAGTTAAAAACATAATCTTTTCCCACATTTTTCGCAATGATTTTTCCGTGTCGATCCTCAAATAACTGGTCTAATATTCTTTACATTTTTACAGGTAGCAAGATCCGACAGGTAGACTCTCATTTTTTAAATATAAATGTTATAAATATTGAAAAAAATACGTTGAGAATGTTCATCAAATAATGTCGTTTTTTTCTCACGGGATCTCGGACTATAAGAACCATACATATAAGATTTTTAAAAATATACGAAAATTAATCTCTATATCAAAAAGCAATTTAAACCAGGGATTGAAACAGTTTTGTTTTTTTACAAATGAGTTTAACTTTAACTGCTTGAAAAATAACTTTTATCTATAAGAGATTTAAGGTAAAAGTTTTTTTTCTTCAAAACTGTTAAATAAAAGTTCTAGCTTAAAAAAGGTTTTACTTTTGTAAAACATATGTAAAAAGTAAAACTTCTTAAACTTTTACTTATTCACTCTAAAATATAAGTTATAAGTACAAAAAATTACAAATTATAATTGAAGTACATCATTATTACATTTCTCAGTAGTCAGGATGGAAAACTAATAAATGAGATCCTACAAATATTTCAATCTTAACTTCGTCAACTTAATTTGTTAATCAGAATATTTTAAAAAATAAAAGCTCCAATGTTTTTGAATTAACGTAATACATACTATCTTGTTTCATACCTTTCAAATATTTGCTGTGTTAAATCCATAGAAAAATTATTATACTGTTTTATATTTACATATACTGATGATTATATTTTCTGTTAATGAGAACATAAAAGCATATTACTTTTTTCATCAAAACTTATTGAAGTAAATGGTTTATAAAAACTTTTATAAATGATTTGTGAAAATAGAAGTTATGAAAATAACTGTTTTGAAATAGGATGTATAAATAATAATAAACGCTCAACAAAAAAAAAATATACATCTACATATATAGGTAACAGTTAATTTTTATTTTTTTTTTTTTACTATATAAGGTAGTGTTCGGGTTCGAGTTCTGCCATCATAGATACTTATTTATTTTGTTACATCAGTCGTGGATTGAAACTGAGGAAGATCCTCTAAGGGCATACAGTTTCTATCAAATCGATATAACCTTCTTGTTTGGAAAACCTGGCGGCTGACCATGCCCTTGGTACGAGCACCTCTTTAAATAACCTTTATTAACAATAGCAGCTCTTAAGTATGGAGATGCGCAGGCAACCACCTTCGAGGAAGCGGCTAACATCTTCATAAAGGCGACATACCCCAGAGATGATCCATCCCAGGACAATGAGGAGGAAGCTTTTGTGCGACGTTCTACGTTATATCCTCCTGGCACGGACTTATGCCCACCGTGGGACATACATGATCTACGTATTGCCGTGGAAAAGCAGAGAACAGGACGTGCTCCAGGACTCGATTCAATAGATGCGGCGATCTTGAAGAACAGTATCCCCTACATTGATGAGCGATTATTGAGGATTTTCAATGATTGCCTGGATCGGGGATACTTTCCAAAAATGTGGAAGATCGCCGATTTGAGACTCCTCTACAAGGGAGGAGGCAGGGATAAGCAGCTCCCAAAGTCATACAGACCTATATGTCTCCTCCCTATAATGAGCAAGGTCCTGGAGAATCTCATCTTAACCAGCCTACGACCAGTTCTCGCAAGGGCTAGCCATCCGCGGCAATACGGTAGTACCAAGGGAAAGGGAACCGCTGATGCCCTGCTTCGAGTACAAGCGGACGTTGAACAGAAGGCTGAGCGGTATGTCATGTTGCTGCTTTTTGACATATCCTCCGCCTTCGATAGTGTCTGGTGGCCGCGAGCACTTCAGCAGCTACAGAAGTACGATGCCCCCAGCAATCTATACGCCCTCATAAGTAGTTATCTCCAGGACAGATTTGTTAAGGTCAGAGGTAGCTCTTATGAAACTGAAGCTTCCATAGAGAGGGGATGCCCTCAGGGATCAGTCCTTGGTCCGACTCTATGGAAGCTAGTGTTTGATGAGTTGCTGGGTGTGCTCGAAAATGAGCGGTTCCCTGCTACGGCTTACGTCGATGACTTGGCGGCAGTAGTAGCGTCAAACAGCAGAGCCGGAATAAAGCTACAAGCAGAGCGGTGCGCCAATCTGGTCGGGCAATGGTGTGAGGGGATGAAGTTACGAATGGCCGCATCAAAGACCCAGGCGATCCTGCTGAAGGGAAAGACGGATAGGGCACACCCTATAAATCTGTGTATACAGGGAACGAGAATACGTCCAAGTGAGGTGGTCACCTACCTTGGCATAAGGTTTGGAAGAGGATTTAATATGACCCCTCATTTGGACTACTTAGGAAGTAGGGTGGCCCTAGCCTTGAATGGACTTAGTCGCCTAGGGGGTGCATTTTGGGGCCTCAGATACCCAGCTACGAGGATCATTTACGATGGAATGATAGTGGGTATTCTGAGGTACGCCTCTCCTGCGTGGTCTCAGAATCTCTCACACCGTCAGAAACGCAGATTGGCGACAATTCAACGTACGGCTCTGTTGCGAGTCACAAAATCATACCGAAGTGTGTCTCACGAGGCGGTGCAGATCTTAGCAGGAGGGGTACCTCTCGACCTTCTCCTGCGAGAAGACTCGCTAATATTTAAGTTAAAAAGAGAAGGCTCAGCAGGTCTTCCGGAGAATATCCGGGTGAGGATTGCAGAAGACCCAAGAAAATGGAAGAGGATTATCCGGGAGGACACCATAGATGAGTGGAATCGGCGGTGGGTAACAACCTTGAAAGGAGCAACCTTAAGAAAATATTTCCCCACCGTCCGAAGTCGCTTGAAAGCTAAGTGGGTTCTCCCGGACTACTGGGTCTCTCAATTCCTTACTGGGCATGGGGGTTTCCGCTGTAAGTTACATGGTTTTGGAAAAGAGATAGATCCCCTATGCCCCACTTGCTGAGTACCGGAGACGGCTGAGCATATTATCGTCAACTGCACCGCCTTTGATGGACTAAGGGCCGATATGATCAGAAAAATGGGAATCTATGGCCTCACGGAGGATGAATTTCCCGAGTTAGTGACGGAGCAGAACTACCCGTATTACAAAGATTTTGTGTACGGGTGGAAAGCTGCTCTGGGACCCTCTCACTTTAATCTAGGAAGAGAACCTGCTAATAGAAGGCCACCAGACTAATATATTGAAAATAATGGAAAAAAAAGAAGATTTGAAAAACAAAACAAAATTGAAAATTAATTTGTTGTTTAATAGCAGGAATGGCATGCACGTGTGTGATATGGCATCCCTGCAAAATCCCGTGTAGCCGAAAGGCAAGGAAGGGAGGCATAAATAAATAAATAAATAAATAAATAAATAAATAAATAACCTTTATTAAATATTATTATTTAAAAAAAATTAAATTAATAACTAAATTAAGAAAGATTTAGACAATTATTTTTTCTATAATTAGCGGTATCCTCATAAGGACGATTTTTTTCCTACGTGATCGTGAAAGTAAATCTGTGATCAAAATTCGGCATTCCACCTCCATATCCACATTCAAAACCCTCCTATTCCAATTCCTATCCCAAAAACCAATTTCTATTATATCATTCATCATGAAACGATAGTACTATTCTTACTGTAAACTTCACTAGGGATATAACAATATCTTCCTGCTCTTAATGAAACTGAATGCATCTATTGTTGGATTTTTTATTATTTTTTATTCTTATATAATTAAATCCGTACCTATAGCTAAAATTAGACAATGATGAGTCTACATATTATTCATTATTTAAATACTGTGATATTTTATATTGTCAGCTTTGTCTTTCCTTTGTTAGCAGAAACACACTTCAGTTTAAAGAAGAACTCAATGTATTTTTTATTATTTTATTTTTCAAAAGTGTATAATTATAATTTTTCCTACTGTACATAGTTCTAAGTGTTTTATCATAGTTTTATATATAGATCTTTTTTTATTATTGTTGTATTTTGGCCAGATGTAGTCTTTTAATTATGTTCTATTTTTTTATTCTAAAGGGACTTTGTCTCAGAGCTATTTTCTATTCTATTCTAAAAAAAAAGTAGTCGTTACAGCTCAACAAATTTTAATGGGAAGAAGCGAAATATTTTTGAAATGTTTTGCAGTTCCTGGAATAACGGAATACCGAATTGAGTTGTCAAATGGAATGAGAGCTGATATATTAGTAGTGAGTTAAGAGCTAGCAGACTTGATAGGAATCGAAACATCAAAAAGTGGATGACGGACAGATCGATCTGGCGAGAGACAAATCAACAACTAATTAGTGTGGAGCTAATGGTTCTCGAGGTGACGGCTCTCAGATCCTTATCACTCTTCGAGCTCTAAACTCTCCGATCCGCTCAAATCCTCTTAAACTGTCATCGGCTACTTCTGTTTAAGGAGGCGTCGCTATAATAACCGGACTACTTTGACATCACTCATTTCTGACTTCACAGAAGTATAAATATTGTTATTTATGTAGAAACTAAATTTATTGTATTCTAAGTAATCATTATTAAAACCTATTTTATTTTAATTTAAATAGATAATGACGAATAATACCCATAGCTAATAATAGCCTATAGATTTTTCACTCATTATAGAATATTTATTAATGAATTTAAAATATTATATTATTAGGTCATTACCACAAAGCATATGAATATGCGGAGGGTCACCGGATTAACGGTACTGGGATCCGGAGCTTCAAAGGACTAAGAGCATGAGGTATCGAAGAGGAAAAAATAAAAAGGATTAAAGATTTATATGTTATTAAAAATTATATAATATAAACTATTATTTGTTCATAAGTCCAACGAGAGGTGTTTTTAATGAGATATATGAAAATCTAAACAGTTTTTCTATACCATATATTTCTTTTATTCATTTATAAGTCCTTTTTGGAGATTTATTTTATCCCATCTTCTACTTTATTATCTTTACAATATCTCAATTTATCTTATGAAATGTATTTTTTTTTTAATTTAAATCCCTTAATTTCAGTGTGGACCCATCTTTTAGGGACAGCCTAGTCAGATTTGATAAGCAGTCCCTAAGAGATGAGTCTGCACTGAAATTAAGGGATTTTTCAAATTTAAAAGTTAAGTCTGATAAATTGAGATGAAATAAAGATGATTCATAAATAAATAAATAGTCTGAAGATATGATAAAATAAATCCCGAAAAGTCACATATAAATGCATAAAAGAAATTTATGCTAAAGAAAAACTGCTTAGATTTTCATATAACTCAATAAACTCATATAATAATCATTGGCACACATAAAACACTTATAAATATAGATCATATGGCAGGGTCTCGGACTAGGGACAACAACTGGTTTAGCAACTCAAATTCGAAATTTGAAATTAAATATAAAATCGAAAATTTCAAAATCCCTTTGTTTGTCACGAGTTTAATATTTTTTAATGCGCACATAGTCGATTTTCAAACGAAGGAAACTCATATTGTTTACTCTTTGATTTCACAAAACAAAAACTAAAATGTAAATATTTACCTATAAACATAAATGAGAAAGTAATAAAAAATAACGTATGAACGTATTTCAATAACATATTCAATAGTCACAATTTGAAGTGATATTTTAAAAAAAATAAATAAAATAAAAAATAGCGCTTACTTGGCATCTATTCCTCTAGCCATCTGCAAATCCTCTGAAACCATTCGAACTAAACACTTTCCAGTTTTCTTGACAACACTCTCGCTATGGGAGAAATAAATAAAATAAATAAATAAATAAATAAAATAAAAAACATAAAACAAATAAAGACATTAAAAAAAAAAAGTATAATTGACCAAAATAAACAAAACAAGAGAAAATAATAATGATAAAAAGAATATATTTTTAAATAAGTTTTAAATATATATTTAAACATATATTACACAGTATTGTCATGAAGAGGTACTAGCGATGAAGTCAGTTTTTGTGACAAGTTCTCAACCCGCCTAATATAGAACTGACTCATAATCTTAACAGTGATGGGATACAGTCAAGTATATTAGTCTCTTACATTTAATTCTGTTAACTGAGTTGGGTCGTAAACTTTATGAACCTAAACGTTTTGCAGTTTTATTTATTGTTTAAAAGTAGCGAATAAATGTTGTATCATGACTACTGAATTGGTTTCCATTCTCCAAAATCTACCGATCCGAATAAGTAAAAATAGAAATGGATGAAAATATATTCAGTGTAAATCATATACTACATAACATTGTAAACAATTAACGAATGGCGCTTTAAGAGCAATAACAAGGCCTCAATTAAAGAAGAAAACATCAAACTTGTTATACATTCCAAATGGGGATCGTGAACAATCTTTACGGCTCCGGGTAACGGACAGCGTAACACCCACCGAGCATGCGTAATGAAATCACTTTTTAATTTTTGTTTCTCGTTTTGAAATGTATCAAATAATGGCCTCGATAACAAGGTTATGCAAATAACTTTTCGAGTTACGGCGGAGAAATGAAATAGCTACTTGTAACTGGTCTGTTTCTGAATTTAACGAAGACCAACTGAAAGTGATTAGTAATTATTCCAATTTATTTTTCATATTTCACAGCCATTTTAGTCAGGAATCAACAAGATAATAATAATGATAATGAAAGGTATAAACAATAAGTATATAACATAACAACGACAGATTTGTAAAATATATGCTAAATGGTTAAAAGGAGGTTGGTAAACCATCCGACTATTTGAAGAGCACCGAACACTTTGTATTCTAAAATTTTTTCAAACTTCCTGTTTTTTTTTTCAAACTTGGCAGAACTAATTTGTGAATGAAATCATATGACTCAATAATCAGCTTTTCTAAAAACGTCTTTAAAAAGTATTAATATGAAAAAAGCG
Source organism: Nezara viridula (assembly GCA_928085145.1). NCBI lineage: Eukaryota > Metazoa > Arthropoda > Insecta > Hemiptera > Pentatomidae > Nezara > Nezara viridula. Next base: position 75,144,887 of record OV725082.1, read on the forward strand.
TTTTTCGGATTCTTAAAATTAGAAGAAACATTGAAAATCGCAAATCTAAAATTTGATCCAATTAGAATACTTTTCTTACATAGCGGGAGGAAAGTAATGAAACATGTGTATAAAATTGAATACCTTGTATCATTGCTAATTCTGGTTTATATTTCAATGAATATTTTTTTGTTTTATAGAGGATTTCATAATCTTTTAAAATATTATTTATATAATTTACCATAAAACGTTTACCTTTTAAGTTATACCATTAATGATAATTGAAAACAAAAATTATGAGAATGATTAATTCTATGCTGCTAATAAAGCCTGAATTAGAAACAATACAACACAAACTGAATTAGAAACATATTCGAAGAAACACCATTCAACTATTACTTAATATATTAACAGTATAAGAAATATTTTTATAATACTGTCTAAAAGTTGTTTAAAGGTAACTTAAAAACTCAGATCTATGTTTTAGTGACCCTCCAATTACATGCAGAAAAAAAATACATGTACAAGTGAAACTGAGATAACTAAAAAATATATAGTTATGGTATGTAATAAATGGAAATGGAAATTGTAATATGCAGCAATATTACATCAGCAAGATCCAGACATACACTTCGTCCACAGAACACCTGGAAGCACCAACACCACCGTATTCCTAGTGCTCAAGCCACCAATCCATCGGATGAACCACCAGATGGTTCAGCGATCCATCCAAGATCCACAATGACACCGGGTGGAAGGACAGCTCACCGCGGCGTGGGCTAGCCGGCCTTGCCAAGATCTATTGCTCGGCCTATCTTCCGTATAGCACGCCTCTACAGAACCGCTTACTGTGCCTCCTTCTGGCTTTACCTGTTCTTCATCGAGGAACTCAAAAAGAGAAAAATCATCTTCCTATGGAGAATGTATTCGATTGGCATGTAAAAAAAATCCTTGCAGTATAAATGGATTTTCGGAGGAGAGCAGCATTGAATAGGATGGAAACAAGGATATCCAAGATTGAAAGGATTAGGAACACCACTGTAAGGTAGAAAATGGTAGTAACACGGAATATCCTTGAGGTGATGGAAGGAAGAAGACTAAAATGGTATGGCCAAGAAAAAATAAATAATAAAAGAACACAGGATCTACTGGAGGGGCTTTCGAGCTGAAGCCCATCTCTCTCTCCAAAAAAAGAAAAATATAACCACATCTTATGAAAAAAATATTAAAAAAGTATTGTTGTTCGTGCAATTACATTTAATAGGACCTTAAGCATCATTTAAATTCCATTCCATACAGATGGTTTGGTTCTTTTAAAGTAATTACTGTTACTTGTAGCTTATATATACGGGCTGAAGTCACCCAAAAATTACATCCTGGATCCGCCAGTGCAACAGCAAGCTAATAGTAGATTAGGGACAGAGTGTAGAAGAAGGAGAGGAATATCTCCAATTAAATGGGAGGATAGAGTGGAGGAGAGTTTGACTGGTAGGAAGGGACTATCGGAGGAAGATGGGACCGGCAGAGGTGGATGGATGTATTGAGACAAGAGTTTGGCTGAACCAAACTTTAGTTTGAAGAATTTCCTAAGAAAAAAATATATTATACTTCAGAAAATTGAATGTGAAAATGAAGATGAAATATGTCGAGGATTCTCCAATCAGTATTAACAAAATGTAGAAAAAGAAAAATATAACATTTTTGAAAGTATTAATAACGTTTAAATGCTTTAAAAGTTCGGCAATGATAACCAAAGATATTGGTAAGGCGAAGATGTAATGTGCTACATCCAGAATCTGGTTAGGCTTTGCTACCTTCAAAAAATTAACATTAAATAAAAAAATAAAAAATTCCAATAATCTTCTGCTAAATGACGAATACAAAAATTAAGAACTTCCATAAGACAAAATTACAGTCAATCAGAAGGAAATCCTAGAAAAAAAAAATAAAGGAAGACAGTTTTTCATTATTAATTTTTTTCAAACTGATATCATTATAAACTGTTAAAACTCCGCGTCCATCAAAAGTAGGTATCATTAAACGAAAAAGGTGGGCGTTGAGGAAAATTTCCTCGTTTATATCAGGTAGTTACCCTACCAGTTTTGATTATAATATAATTGGACCAGATCAAGAAAAAAGATTATGTCTCTCATTCATTCCAATGTGGTTAATTCATTTTTTTAACGATTGCCCTTGTTCAGCTTATTAATTACAAAATGTTTTTTCGTTTTATTTATTTTTTTCCTCTAGGACTTTAGTATGTATTATAAATTACTTACAAAACATCTAAAAATAAAGTAATATAACTACATGGTTTATACAGACATTTATAACTTACCACCTACGCCAAAATTCATTATTGACATTAGGGAGAAACTAGAATATTATTTTTTTTTTTTAATAGAAAAAATAAAAAATAAAATATCCGTTTTGGAATTTAAAAAATATATATATTGGCAAATTAAAGTCTGTGAATGATTTTTTTTATAAGGTGTTCGCAAATAACAAACAACAAATAAAAGATAAAGTATGTTATTATAGTCAGGTGGCTTAACGGAATTACCGTTACATGGCAGATAAAAGCACCAAATTTGGTATGAAGATGCCTTAAGACATTCTAATGAATGTTAGATCTCAGAAATTTCTGTATGGCACTAAAATCCAAAATGGCCATTATAAGGAGCAAATGTCACTTTTAACACCATCTTTTAATGTTAAATTATGCCTTTAAAGTTACAAGTTTGACTTGAGGTAGTATGGATATTAAATAAAATGCAGTAAAATATTTATATACGCTCTCTACAATCCAAGCGTAGATATAGTTTATTATAACTGTTGTTGGATGAATAGATGGATAGAATGGATCTCATTGGATGAATAGCTGTAATAATTTATGGTTTATTATTTTAAATAATGAATCTTTGTCATCGATGGTGGATAAACTCTCGAAATGTAAGTGTTACCGTTCAAAAAGCGAAGCATCCTTCAATTGAATTACGAAAAAAAAAACTGCAAATCATTATTTATTGTTCATAATTTCCAACGAGTTCTAAATCTATGTATATGTATATTTTTTAAGAAGTTATTTAGTAATTGTCATCATGTATAATTGAATAAATAGGATTATGCTCACGAAAATCAAAACGCCATATGCTTTTTGTTTAGGTGATTATTAAGTAAACATAGGTTAATGACACGTATATTTTATACATTTACAAAATAATCATATTCTGAACAAACATCGAAACTGATGAAGATACATTCTTACCAAATCTGGTTTTTTTATCCACGATGTAATGGTAATTTTAAAATTTACCCCTAAGCCACCTGACTATTAGACGTATTATATTATTTCTTCATATTTCTAAATAAAATTGTTCTCTGTTCATTATTCCAAATACAATGTATATTAACAGGTTTAAATAAATTACCATGAATGAAAACAATAGTAAGGAAGGTTAATCGACTAATAAATAAATTTAAAATAAAACATATTTATCTGTAAATAGTAATAAATTGATACCAGTTATTTCACTAATATAAGGATTTCCCGAGGATATAACGGAGAGGAGAGATTTATATCGTGATCCAAGCACGAACTGCAGTTAACATGATAGCTCAATAAACTTCCAATTTCCTCTAATCTTGTCTGTTATTTTTCTTCTTTCATTCACGTTTTGTGTCTTCATTTGTTACATCTTGTTAAGACAACTATCGAACAATTATTTTTAAATTTATACATTATTCAAGATAAAATTTTAAATTCATTATTCCTCACATTCATAAGCCACTGAATACTACTAGCGTATCTAGGGCCAAAAAAAGAGTCATCTATTATTTTTTAGTTTAATAATATTTATTGAAAATAAAATAATTTTTTTTTTATTTTTAAGTAAATGAGAAAGTTTTTTTTAAACAATAGATTGCCTTATAACGAACGTTTGATGTCTATGTAAGATATACAAATGATTAAATAAAACACTTAAAAAAAAATACTAAGATTAATTTTATTTTCGGTAGCATTGGTGATAATTATCGCAAACATTGATCGATACTTGAAACTTTTTTTTTGTGATTCCAGTTTTTTAAAACTAAAAAAAATAAAATAAAGCTTCAAGAATATAAAAATTATTTAAATTAAAATAATTTCTGCATTGATACAATAAATCCGATAGCATTTATTTTATTATTATTGAAGGAAGCTAGTCGACTATTCTACATATCATGGGTGATAAATAGTCAGGACGCAGTCATCATACATTTTTTTTTATTTATGACAACGTTTCAACCCAAACATGTGGGTCATCTTCGGGGCTGAAATTTTTAATTTACAATTAGAGATATAATATTATACTACCAATTAAGATTCAAGTACCATCAATCACTATAGTTAATTATTTACCATTATAATCGTATAATATTATATTTATGATTGTATTTTAAAATTTTCAGCCCTAAAGATGACTCACATGTTTGGGTTGAAACGTTAGCACAAGTAAAAAAAATTGTATAATGACTGCGTCCTGACTATTTATCACCCATCATTTCATTATAATTACTTTTAAAATGTATTATCTATTATATTATTAATAGAACCGTCTTTGGCCCCACAAGGTCCAGGAACATCTCTCAGGAGGATACTGTAGTGTATCAGAATTGATAGGGTTCTGAGAGATGTGTCCTAGGACAGATAATGAAAATATGTTTAGGGGAATGCACAAATAAAGTCTTCATAAATCGTTCTTATTCGATTATTACTAAGGTGCATTTTAGATTCTGATTGGAAACCACAGTCTACGATATGAATTTATATTTACAATTAATAACTTAACTGATTATAGTATAAATGGAAAAATACACACAACAAAGCCATGAGTCTCGAACATAAACGTTAATAATGATGTAGAGATGGTTGACCGTTGATATAATATGAGAAAGAGTTAGTCGAGGGTACGGTCAGATAAAAAAAAAAAAATATGCCATATTCTCCTTTATTTTTATTTTTATTCATTTTTTATTCATACTCATTTTCCATTTATTTGTATCTTCTACATATATAATACTTAATATTTTACTACATTGTCACCCACTATATCTCTGATATCATCTTTTATTTCTGCATCTGACAACTTCTTCTTATTTTATATCTACTTATATTTAATTTTTATTCTCAACATGTTTTGTATCTTTTGTAGCCCTGAAGACGACCTGCAAAGTGGGTCGAAACGTCGGCAAAATTAAAATAAAATAATTACTATATTTTAATTTAGTATTTATCTGACCGCACCCCCGACTAACTCCTTCTCATAAACGTTAATAGTTAGCTTGCCATTGTCAATGCAGGTATCATCAGAACAGAAAAACCAAGATCACATATATGCAGAAAGAAAAAAAAATGAATGCAGTAGACATCTCAGGAAGCATTAAAATGCATTTTGAAGGGAAGAGAAGCTTCTATTAACAACAGCTAAGGAAGGTATATCGAACAGCTGACTAGACGCAATACATGAGGGGAAAAAAAAGTTTCCGTAGAGTTATTTATTTGATTTTTTAAATGTTTATTATTTTTTTAAAATTTAATTTTACACGTTTTGTATTATTATAATTTAGTTATTTCTATTTTTGTCACATGTATCACGTCAGCTGTTCAACATAACCTTCCTTAGCCGTTGTTAATAAAACCTTCTCTTTCCTTCAGAATGTACTTGAATGCTTCCTGGGATGTCTACTGCATTCATTTTTTTTTTCTTTCTGCATATATGTGATCTAGGTTTTTCTGCCCTAATGATGCCTGAAATTTGGCAAGTTAACTATTAATTTTTATATTGGAGACTCATAATGATAATCATCTATTTGTTGTGTAAATTTTTCTATTTATAACATAATTAAACTGTTTTTCGTGCTATCAATTAGGAGAAATATAAGATAACTACGCATTCCATTGAAAGGGATACTTTTTTGAAGATCAATAAAAAAGAACTCCTTTTTGCAAATTCTGTTAGAGAACCTTTTTGATCTTTCTTCTTCTCTTAATCATTACCGGGAAAACGAGTTATGGTATAACATGAACATGGAGAAGTAAAGGAGGTAACGGGACAGCTACAATTCAAAATAAGGTTATTGTTTTATAGAAGCGTCTTTGCAAATAAAACAGCAGAAAGGAATCCTTTTTAAGTATTCCTTTTGATGGCAAGTTCAAGTGGAGTTAAAAGAACCCCTATACATACCAACTCCTTTCATAAAATCAGACATCATCTATTGGATTCACAATTACAAATTTACAAAATAAAACGTTCCAATACAAAGGTGACCTTTAAAGACAGTAACTAGGCGAATACGTTGCGTAAGACCGGATTCGAACCCACGACCCCGACTCATGCTCGCTGCATAAATTATCCGATCCCCTGTCAGCTTCATTAATCCTACACCCCCTCCTATTGGCCGATACATCTCATCAATGGATCTTAATTAATACGATCCGCGGTATTTGTTTTATTTAATTTAAGATCGTTTATTTTCGATTTGTGTTCAGACTTCGAGGGCCCTGTCAAGGTTAATTGAACCAGGCGCTGCCTAATAGAATTACATGAATACATTTAAATACAATCTGTGAACGGAATCGGGTTCAATATATATTTTTAATAGCCCATGCTGTGCTTAATGATACGGGAACACACCTGTTGGTTTCGTTATTTGTTGGTTTTTTTAGATTAAAAAAAAGTAATCTATTCTACCAAAAAATCATCTCCAAGTCAAATTACATAAAATATTTACGGTTACAAGATTAAACGAATCATACTATAATTTGTATAAATTGGAATATTTCATGGCGATTGAAAAGAAAAAAAAAATTGTTTCCATACGAATGGAATCTGTTTTCAAATATATCTAAAACTATTCAAAATTAATACTAATAATTACATTAACTTCTAAAAACAAAACAAACAAATTTTAATATGGTATTACGTGGTTACGCATCAGTACGCAGTCAGTTTTAAAGGTTTTTACTGCCACCGTTTCAGCCCAAACTTGCGGGTCATCATCAGAGTATGATACCAGCACTGAAGGCGTTTAAGTAATAAACAGTCGACTAACTTCCTTTAGCATAAACGCCTACTTAATTTATTGGTGAGGAGGAAAATTTTTGGGGAGGAGGAGGAAGGGGAGGAGGTGAACAACAATAGGCTCATGGAGTGAGGGGTATGAAAGGATTGGGATATTGTTTGAAATATATTCTATAAGCCCGTATGAAATATATAATATATACCTATATGAAAAATTACTCCGGCAAGTATTGAGTTGTTTCAAGCCCTTCCTGGTGAATACTGTTCGAACTAAAACAGTATAGTATTTTAATAAATGATTCCTTTTACAGTTCAGTTGAGTTTATGAATCTGAAATAGGACACCGTTAAACAAATTCTACTATGCCTGCTAGGGGATAGATGAAGTGCTTTGTAATGGAATTGTAATGCACATGATAGATTAGTTCATGAAGTTCATACCATAGTAATTCGTTAGGGAGGGGGGGACTGAGCCCCAACCACGACAGCATTAGGGGGCTCAACCCCTGCGATCCCCTTGTAGTCGGCGCCTATGTCCTTTTTAGGTTTAAAATCGCACTTTTTAAAGACGACTTCATCATAAAAAAAAAGGAAGTTCTTTGGATCATAATCGAAACAAAAAACTATTATAATTTCGTACTATTTTCTCTTTGAAGTCTAAATATTTTAAAAATACACGATGAGTTAAACTCAATATATTAATATTTCTTTCGTTAAAAATATAAATGTTATTATAAGAGGGAAAAACGAAGCAAATGGATGGGTGATTCCTATCTCAAAAAGAAAGCCTGAAGTAATCATATAAGGAAGAAGAAATGAAAGAATGAAATGGAGAAAATTGAATAACGCCATAGAAACATTTTCAGTTCTAGTTTTACAATAGGACCATTCAGCTTGTGACAAAACATCGGAATGAGTTCTTTTATTTTGTTTTACGACTGATCCTTAACTGTTAATGGCCATGTTTTCCTATTAGCCGATCCTTTTGAGTCGTCTTCAAACCTACCTCGATGTCTCATAGCTCCTTCCGGGACTGTTAACAGTTTTATTTTATACTTTAAAGAACTATTTCTTTTAAAACGTTAATACAATAGTTTCTGCCGGTGCTCGTTTTGTTCCTCTGTTTTCATTAGCACAAATCATTAAAAGTAAGTATGAGAAGTTTAGTTTCTGATTCCTATTTGAAGATTACATTGCAATCGGTGTACTAATGTTGTTAATTATATTATATTTTCAACCATCTTTTTCTAGTACAGTCTACTATAGTATTTTATATGAAATACTCTTATATTTCAAATGGTTACCTAGGACTCCATCTGAACAAACGTCTAACTTGGAATCCTCATACCAGACTGAAACGACAAGAAACAGCAGGACGTTTCCGACTACTTCAACACTTACTAGACAAACGCTCTAACCTTCCAATTAATTATAAAAGATTCATTTACATGACTAAAATAAGGCCTATTTGGACTTACGGAGTTGAGCTATGGGGCTCCACCAAACCTTCAAATTCCTCTCGCATCCAATCCTTACAATTCAAAATCCTTCGTAAAATCCTCAATGCTCCTTACTTTGTTACAAATAAAATTATCCATAATGACCTTAATATTCCTTATGTATCAGGATTTGGCCCAATCCAGATATCTGTCCTTCCATAACAAACTTCATAACCATCCCAACCCTCTTGTTTCTAACCTTGCTTCCTATCCAATTCCTGATAACCCTCCGAGGCGTCTGAAAAGAAGATGGCCACGTGATCTTCTAATATAGACATATTATTAGAGTGCTTCCAATGGGTAGTTTCTCAACATGTGTTTCATGTCATTATATCCATGTGCGAGTTTACCAGATGTATTTTTTGTATACAGTTGTAAATATCATATAAATAAATAAAAAATATTTTAAATGTTTTCCAAACAGCTCTCTAATTTATTCTATGTATAATCTATTTATTACTATCATTATTAATTTTATTTAATGTAATTTTGTTTCCTTAGTCACTGCTTAAATTTTCTTCTCATCCATGTTATATTTTTACTAAATTTCGCTTGTTTAAAAAAAAATCTCTAGTGGGTCTATCCATTTGAAATCATTCAATTTGAATTAATTTTGTGGCTCAACATTTTTTATTGTTTAACAGTTATTCCTTAACTGAAAATTCAAAAGCCTAATTTTAAAAATTTCAAGGCTCAACAGTTTTTTCCCCGCGGACACTTTGAATTTGTTTTTTGATCGAAAAAACGTTTTCGGAAAATTCCTGCAGCTGTGATAATTTTTTAGATATCAAATAAATAAAAAAGCTAGAATGTCTCGTTTTATGTGAATTTTCATGATTTTTTTTAAACCACTTCTGATTCTTTTTAGGTGATGTAATGATGAACTGAAATGTAGGAAAAATACTCATCATTATTACAGTTTTTATTTGGTTTGATATCTACAACATTACTATAGTAACTGGCAATTTTTAAAAAAAGTTTTCAGTAGAAAAAAAAATTCAAAATAATCGCCGAGAAAAAAATATGATACAATTTTTTTTTTTTTTAATTATGGTTTTGAACGTTCTAATAGATATGGAATGACTCAAATGACTCAATGACTCAATGGTAAAAAAGACTCAAAAATCGGCAATGTATCGAGCAGCATGGCCTGGGTGATTTTAAATGGATTAAGTCTAGTGAACATAAAACAGCACCGTGAGGCTATTTTGGCCACTATGTAATGTTATTTTAATATAGTTCAAAAGGATGTTTACTCCTGAAAACTAAAGATATTTTTTATTCATTCATCGCATAACCATTCTAAGTAAGAATTTATGAAGAAATAAAGAAAAAAACAAAACAAATAGCTTAGGGTGAACGCACCAGTTAGGAACAGCGAGGGGGACTTGGAGAGTTTGGACTTTAAATGTAAATAATAAGCTTCCTTGTGGTTTTTAGGTTCCAGTTTTTTTTTCTAGATTGAAGAACAATCTAGAATGTATCTCGTATGAAAAGTTAATGTAAACTGTTTTCCAGTATAACAGTCCGAAAGTATTGCGAAAATATCTAGACAAATTGTAGCTATTGAAATAAAATTTTACTAACAAGATTAATGAAGAAGGTGAGGAAAGGTTATCAGCTAGAGTGGACAAGTTGTGTTGGCGGCTGCGCACGAGTCGTAAAAGCTCCTTATCTGATCCGTTTACAGGCATCCGATAGAAAGTGGGGCAAATCCTTCGCAAATATCATTCAGTAAATATGTCCATAGCTGTCAATAACTACTGACTTTCCGACGTTATCCAATGAAAAAACAATTAAAATCAATATCTTACGGGATATACCAATTTCTTTAATTCCTTGTACAACTCGAATTTAATCCATTCAATCGAGAAGGAACAAACTACGTTTATGAAACTTTTGAGGTAGACATAAAACACGGAGACAAATTAATTCTAGCGATGGCCACCTCGATTTCATTTGTTGCCAGAGGATATTTATTTACGTATCTTTGTTTAGGTTTATATTCACTTAAAAATTAAATTATTACGATCGATTATAGTCAATAATAGATTGGACCCTTGGAAATTTTCTTGGTTGCATTATACATTCCAACGAGGTTTCCAAGTATTCCAGATTTTCAGGCCTAGGTTTTCTATTTATATATTGGACATAGTCGATTGGATATCTAATCAAGAACGAGGAACGGCCAACATGTTCCTATTGTGGGTGTAATCTAACAGGGGTGTCCATTCCCCCCTACAAGGTCAATGGCGCAAGGACCTACTTGCCCTCATCCAAAGATATTTTACTACTCACCTTTTCTTAAACACAGAAGAAGCTAAGGTAAAATTTGAAAAATCGTGGATCATTTTCAATTAAACTTGCTGCGATCAATTCTGTTTTTTTTTCCCTGTTGTTTTCTACCTCGCCTTTTAGGCTATACGGGATTTTTCCAGGCCGGGGGGTGAGAGCGGGGAATTTAAAATCTTCTCCGGCACCGGGACGCGAACTCATACTTTTTTTTAATCTTTCAAATCTGTTATCTGATTGCCAGGCAACTCGCGGCTGTGCACAAGCTTTAGCCCATTCGGCCACCCCGCCCCCTCTATGTTTCCCCCCTTGTCCCGTGGTCCGAAAATTATAATAACCCCGTAAAAATTTGCCTCCTTAAAAAATGCAAAAAACTCCATGAAATCCTCTTCTGAGCACCCCTGTCGCTACACGTACTTATACAAAGCTTCCCTACTTTCGGTAATGAGGAACCAAAACTTTCCTGCTTAATAAGCTTCAAGTCTTAAATCCACATTCTTTGATGGTTTGAAGGTTGATGTTTGTTTCTGAAGCTTTCCCTAAGCTTTGGAATCGGTGGTTCACACATCAATAATTATTTTCACATTAAGAATATATCATTTCTTATAAAACAAAGTGATCCTAAATTGATAAAATAGAAGTTGAATTTCTAAAACATATAGCGGGAATCCCATCAAGTATCCAATGGCTGATGGATATGATAGACATGAGGACAGAGTCGATTCTTATTTAGGACGAATCAGGACCGTGGGCGGGGATAGGATGGCCTCCTGCAGCGGACAACAGATTATTATATTTGGCGTCGATTGCGAAAGTAGATGACCTATAGCGGGGTCACGGGGGAGAAAGTGGACGAGATAAGATGGATCTAAGTCGTGCACTTCATCTCCGCTTCCTTCCTCTTCCACTAATGGAGGTTCGTCCGAGATAGTCATCGGGGGCGACAGGCCCCGGGCCGATAAGGCTGGCCTACAAAAATAATATTAATCAGCTGGTTTCAAATATCAAGAATTTATGAATAAAGTAAGCACAAGGAAGGAATGAAACTTAGGGTGTACAAAGCCGTTCCACCAATTCCACTTGAACGCACTGCCAAAAAGGAATTAAAATACAAATCTCTTCAAGTGAGTGACTGAGGAAATCAGATGAAAACCGTGAAAAGAGCCAATCCAACTAATGATCCTTAGTCATGCAAACAATGAAAAAATAATTCTTGTGTCATTTTATTCTAGCATTTTATTTTTTTTTTTTTTTGTCTGATAGAAGACATGAAAGCCTGAAATTTATAAATTAGCTTCTTTGAAGCATAAAAGAAAGAAAAAATCCCTCTTTTGCACATCGTTAATATTTGAATGATTTATTTTATTTTTTGGAAAAGTGAAGATAAGTTCATGGGTCAATAGGGAGAAAAAATAGTGTTGAGAACCAAATAATAAAAAGAGATGTAATGAGTAAATGTATCAATATTCACAAAATATAGATGGAGATATGGTAAAGAAAGTAACGAGAAAAAGGAAAATGACAGGATTTTTGATTTTTTTTTTAAATATTTAAAAACATGAAATCCAGAAAATTACTCACACACGAGATTACTACAGCATTTATTGCATGTTTTTTTTCTCTTAGAAAGCTCATTTCACAGCTTAAGTGTCTCATATAGAACACGATTCCCGCAGATGTTTTTATAAAAAAAATAAAAATAAATAACTACTGCAATAATCCGACTTTTCCGATTTTTATATTCATTGGAACCCTAAATTCTAGATCCAGTTATTTATTAAGATAATTTATTATTACAGTGAATTCGAATACATAAATCTTCAGTTAATTTATCTATCAGATCTACAGAGAAACCGATTCCGAATAATAAAGATTGGATAACTTAGAGACTCCAGCATTGACTAAATTAGATGATCGATTTTTTAAGGAAAACTAACGACCGATTGTACAATCGATTACTCAGCAAGATCCGTGAAACATCTTCAGCGAACCGTTCAAGGACGTTTGACAGTGGGACAGTGAAAGTGTCTTACTTACCTCAACAAGACCTTGCTTATCTTCGCCAATACAGTCTAGCGTTAACGGCAGTCGCGGATCTATGAAAGGGAAAAAAAGGGGAAATTTCTCTACCCAAAATATCCTTTGAAAAAAAATACCCATCAGTATATAAGCCATAATGTATTAGTAAACTGTAATATTTTAACTTCGTTAATTACGGACACCTTCTCTTAAAAGATTTAAAAGCAGAAATGTAATACATTAACTTGTGAACTGAAAACTTTTTTATAGGCACGTTTGGCACTTTTTTTGTGGATAGCGAATTAGATTGAGTCGTCAGAACTCCGATATGTAACGCTCGGGTAAAGTCGGCTTGAGTCGACTAATTGAAGTGTTTTTGCTTATGGATTAAAACATCTCTGAAACTAAAGATCGGACCTGCATACTGTAAGCGAGGGAATTATTCAACATTTCATCGTCTTTTTGTAATGGGATTTTCTTCAAAATTTTATCTTAACGAGACGCCGTTTTAGAAAGGCGATAAGGGAAAAAAATAGTGTTGAAAACCAAGTGATAACGAGTTTTATTGAAGTTGTGGATTAAAATATCTCAGAAACTAAAGATCGGACCCGCATACTGTAAGCGAGAGAAATGTTCAGCATTTCATTCTCTTTATACGGAGCTATTATTTATAATTTATATTTCATATAATTAACCTCATTTTGTTGATGTTTTCACTTCTATCGTGTAGTCTAAAGCACCCACCTTAGTTTTTTTAATCTTAATTGTTTGCCGCTCTCGCTCAAACTCCACTGGCTTTAGCACCAGTGACGCGGTTGAGAAAGTAGTGCAGGGATCTCTTGTAGTCCTGATTTTCCTTCTACAATTGGAGGGAGAAGCATGGCTTGGGATTCTCTACCTGATTGTATATGTTTTATATAGGTATGATTGTGTTTTTAATTTACTTACCTTTAAGTTATTGTATTTTTTATTGTACATAGCTTTTTTTATTATTATTTTGTTATTACTTTACTTTATGAATCTTATATTTTCTGTATATATGGTGTGAATGTGTTCATATATCACTTGGAATTATTGTTCACGAGACAGATTATTATGTGTCTAAATAAATAAAATAAAAGTTAACCAAAGGGAATTGTTTGCCATTTTATGCATTCCCAATTTTTCTCCAGCAATATTAGACATATTATTGTGAATAGACATGGCAATGAAGAATGAGATTTCATTTTGAAACAAGAAGAAGAAGAAACCGGAAGGAATTTATAATATTGCAAAACAGCGAAAAATAATATGACTAGGTAAAAAAAAGTAGTGGAAAGTGACATTGGAAATATTGTTCTAAGGAGTGTACACAAATTGGTATTTCCATTTATCTTGTAAATAATAGTCAACTATTACAGAAAACGTCGATTACACAGTTACCATCGATTTGTAAGTCAAGGGAAAGGTGAAGAGCCAAGGGCGTGAAAGAAGTGAACCAATGTTGAAACAATTCTCACAATAGACTTAGAAATATTACTTACGTCTTATTTCAACAGTATAAAAACTATTTATCAAATACAGAAAATACGTAACTGCAGAACATGTTTCCAGACATAGCCGGTAAATAATAGTCCGCGATACAGGGCCCATTTCATCAGTTACAGAAGAAAAGAAAAGAAATACATCTGACCAGAAGAACTGCATTAAATTACAAAAGTTACATTAAATAAATAGAAAACCTTAGGTAAATTAACAAAATATACTAAACCAAACTAATGAAACTACATACAAAATATTTAGAACTTTATAAAATGCAAATAATAAATTAAATACAATAATCATTACTTAGCTGGAAACTTTTTTTATTATTATTATTTATGAAATTTACTGTGCAATTAATATACATTTAGCAAATGTGATACAGAGATATACATGACATGACACGGCTTGTAGAGAATCTACTCATTCGTAGCATTCTAATAAAATATCTAAATAAGACGATCACGGCCATCTTCTTTTCAGACGCCTAGGAGGGTTTTATCAGGGATCGAGGAGGGAGCAAGGTTAGAAACGAGAGGATTAGGATGGTTCTGAAATTTATTATGAAAGTATAGGTATCTGGATAGGACCAAATATGGGACATTCATGTCATTATGGATTATTTTATTTGATACACATTAAGGAGCATTAGGGACTTTACGAAGGGTTTTGGATTGTAAAGATTTGATACGAGAGGAATTCGATGGTTTAATGGAGCCCAAAAGCAAAACTCCGTAAGTCCAAATAGGTCTTATTATTGCCATATATGTGAGTCTTTTTTAATTGATTAAAAACTTGGAACATTTGTCTAGTAAGTGCTGGACTAATCGGAAACGTCGAGCGGTTTCTTGTCGTTTCAGTCTGGTATGAGGATTCCAAGTTAGGCGTTTGTCCTAGATAGCTAGTTAGGCGTGGAGTCCTAGATAGCTAAAAAATAATGATAAAAAGAAATAAAGAAGAAAGATTTTCCTATCTTCTTAATTTATTTTTATTATTTTTTCTATACATATGTAATTTTCAACAAAACTGCTCGTTGATTTTTTTCTGTTGTCTTAGACGATATGTGTAGAAAAGAGAAGATAGAGTTTCCACCGGTGTAAGTCCGGTACCGGAACCCAATCGGTAGAATTCGAGTTTCCTTTTTTGTTTTATCTCTTCAGGTTAGCATTAAAAGGAACGCAAATCTCTATGGTAAATGAAGATTGCTTGTCTTTATTTATTTGTAAGAATGTCAGGCCTGTTGTGAGGGATGGAATGATATGCCAGGATTATTTGATCCCAATACAATTTAATAATGAGCATTAAGATGATTGGCTCCGGATGATATTTATAATACAGACAATAATTATCCACGAGGTTCCATTTTCTGAGCCATGGCTTGGTGCACTACCTTACTAGGTATATAATTGTGTCTCTGCAAGTATTCCTCACCCGCAAGTATTAAACATACATTATTATACATTACATACATCATCATACAAGTGATGAACCGATTCCTTATTGCATAAGCTACATAAGTCATTGATGTCCTTTCTACATATATTTCTTCTGTATGCTTTCGTGGCCATAACCTGTTCTTGAATGACAAGCGAGAATTCCTCCGT
Organism: Nezara viridula; assembly: GCA_928085145.1. Lineage (NCBI taxonomy): Eukaryota > Metazoa > Arthropoda > Insecta > Hemiptera > Pentatomidae > Nezara > Nezara viridula. The sequence continues at coordinate 75,160,864 of OV725082.1, forward strand.
TTCTGAAAATATATCACCACTCTTCAACTGTATCAAGAAAGTTGAGTGCCCACTTTAATGACTGATGATAAAATCGTCCATGTAAAGGAGTTATTATTATTATTATTATACATAAAATATATATAACGATCATTTGTATAATAAAAAAAAAAAAAAATCAGTGAAAAAGATGTCTGATTAAAAATAGTTTCTCAGAAACTAGAATTTGTTTTTTTCTATCAATTTATTTCCCTAGAAAACGAGAGTATAAATAAGCGTTATATTATGCGTTCAAGATCGGTATGAAATATTTGTCCCTTCCTTATAAAGACAGAATCATTTGTAAGCTCCCGCGCTATATTTTCCCAAGAGCTATTTAGACAAACTAAAAATAGGTAAATAATAGTTGTGAGGAAGTAGTGATAAACGACTGGGAGAACCTAAAGCCCGATCTAAGGGCGAAGGTTGGACAAGGGACCTGTTATTTCCAGAGGCTTGTGCAACGCCAATTATGTAAATCTAGCAAGTAGTCTGCCCCAGCTATATCATCTCTCTCTATACGCCACTATCATTTTCATATCGATTTTTTTTTAATAATCAATCTCATTAAATATTTTATACATAATAATTAATAGAATTAAATCTTTCGACAGACATTCATTTTATCCACGAAAACTGAAAACTAGCTATTAAAAGCTAATTCCTGAGCTCAGAGCTGAGCTAATCGATGACATCGGGTCCATCTCTAAACTGGGCAAAACAATATTATCGATAAGTTTGTAACCAAGATTAAGAAAGCACTGGAAACAAAATAAACTCTACTCTCTTTTGTTTCCGATGCCAGATTACTAATTCATATTTTAGCATGTGCATGGTTCCAACAAACGCCACACAGACTTTACAACATCATCTAACAAAACTAAACGACTGGTTCAAACTCTGGAAAATTCGACTCAACCAAGACAAATCACAACACATCACTTTTACTCTTCGACATGGAACATGCCCTCCTATTTACCTTGACAATGCCGAAATTCCTCAAACAGATAAAATACAATATCTTGGACTGAAATTCGACAGAAGAATGACATGGGGTCTACATATCAACAAAAAAAGAAAAACTTTAAACCTCAGACTACAACTGTTACACTCACTTCTCTCAAGACGTTTAAAATTAAACCTAAAACAAAAACTGAACACTTACAATTATCTACTTAAGCCCATATGGACCTACGCTTCACAAATTTACGGAACAGCCAAAACGACCCACATACGAAAACTACAAACTTTTCAGTATAAAACTTTCAGAACCATAACCAAAGCTCCATGGTACGTCACAAACATTACATAACACAAAGACCTTCAAATGCCAACAGTAAACGATCACATACGGACACACTACAAGCGATTTCACAATAACTTACATGGACATACTAACACACTTATACAAAGTATGGCTACATTTAACATGCCCGAAAACACACTTAGGAGGCTCAAAAGGAGCTGGATGAGGGATTTCCTCACTTAAAAATATGCTAAAATCAAGACAGGAAGGGATGCCGCTGGGTACTCCTCTCCATCACGCCGATCAAGTCACTACCTGTACACTTACCGACAGCAGACCCGCTAATTGTCATTGCTTAAGACAGGTGTGGGTGAATAAATAAAGTTAAAAAAAAATATATATATTTTAGCATGTGCATGTGCTCTTACATCTTATATCTTTTGTATCTTGACTATCTTTTCTAGATGTTTAGATGTGGCCTGCCATAATATTGTATATAGAATAAGTATCTTTTTTGTTATTTTTATTATCTTTATTATCTTGAATAACTTCCTATTTATCTTTAATTGTATGTTTAAATTCTCTCTTTCTCCTGGTATTTTATTTCTTTTTATTGTACATAGTATTAATTCTGTAAATATTTCTTTTTGTAAATAGATCTGTTAACCTTTTTGCTGCTTTATAAAAAAAAATCCAACCTAAACCTTCTCACCTGAGCTAGCATGGTAGAATAAATGATTTATCATGGTCAAATCATGGGTAAGTAACTTATATTCTCTATAATTATCTCTTTAGAGATGAAAGCCTAGTAAAGCCAGGCGCCCAACAAATAAAAACTCCTATGGAAAATTATATTTATTAAAAATTATTTTATTACTTTTATTTATCCATTTTTTGGTCATAAGTTCAGCGCTAAGTAAAGGAAGTTGCAAACATTAAAAACTTATTAAATATAATTACTTATAAAATATTTAAGAATTAGGTGAGTTCAAAATATATATAATTCAGTTTAATATGTGTATATGTGTATGTATTTACTTATTGATTAAAATAGCAACAATCAAATATAACCTATTATTGCGGCATCTATTATGATCAGAGATGTGCAAATGCTACTCTGAGTACCGAGTAACAAGTATTTTACTAATATATAAATGGTCATAAAAAATCCTAAATAAAAGCCTTAGGTTCTGTTTTCAGTAGGAACTCTGACAAATAAACAATAATCAACTTCATGAAAATAATTACATCCAATACTTATTTTTATTTAATCTAGATCATATTATAAATTTGTTTAAATAATTCTTCTAGAAACCTTAACATTATAAAAAGAACGATTTAGTTATTATAATTTTTTTCTGTTTGATATTCAAGGATATATGGTAGAGTACAAATATAAAGTGGGACGATCAAGACAGTGACAGCCATTATTCAAATATCCAAAACCGTATCTCCTAGCCTTGACTTGATTTTTTTCAGCTTCCTCTTCTCGTCATGACATCCTGAAGAAAAAAATGCTCTATATCCGCAACCGAAAATTAACTTTAGAAATACCTCAACCAATGGAAATGAAGTTAATTTATTTTTTTATTTTTATGGAAATTTAGAACTACAGATACAAAACGTAAATACACAACTTCAAACAAAAGATCCGAAGTTGAATAATCCATTTAATGCAGTCAGCTGCTTGCTCTAATAAAGATAATTCTAACAAATGAAATATTTATGTGAGTCGGAAAATCATTTCGAAAAATTTTTACATCTCTAGAAACTTTGAAAAAAAAAAATATGATACAGTTTGTTCGAAATCCAGTTGTTGGTAGATAATTAACCCACTGAATTGCTCACAAAAATAATTTTCCTCCTATAAACTGCTTGCACGTATCTGATTTAATTTTTGAATAGTTTATTTATTTATTATGAATAAAAGTCCATTACAGAGAGACTGAAATGTTGAAAAAAATTCCTTAGCTTACCGTATGCAGGTCCGCTTTTTAATTCCTGAGATATTTTAATCCATACCTTCAATAAAACTCGTTATCATTTGGTTTGCGACATTTTTTCCCCCTTTTCGCCTCTATAACACTGCGCTGTGTTAAGATAAAATTTTGAATAATAGACCAATACAGAGAGTATGAAATGCTGAACATTTTCCTCACTAAGAACACGCAATCCCGATTTTTAGTTTTTGTGATATTTTAATCCATATACAAAAATACTTCAATTAGTCGACTCCAGACGACATTAACCGAGCGTTACACCTCACAAATCTGACGGCTCAATCTAATTCATTCTTCACAAAAAAGTCTAAAATACGCCTGGAGAAGTTTCAGTTTAAAAAACCATAATCTGGAAGTTCTTATAATTTAGTTGTTCTCTGAGGCTAAGCATGGAGAAAGTGAAATCATATATATTAATGGTAAAATGGAATGGAATATTTACACCGATTAACACATTTATCAAGCACTAGCAACAAAATCCAAAGTACCCAACGTACCCTTCCTTACAATGTTGATAATGACAAAGCGACCTATACCCAGCTGCTAAGCTGCCGACACAGATATCTATCATCCTAGAGTAGAGTAGATATATAACCGAGCAGTTATTCCATAAAGCGTTGCCATGAGGAGGAGATTAATAGCAGTCGGGGTACGAGGAGTGGTTACCACACTCAACCCTCCCCCTGACCCTTGGCTTTCTCCTCGATAACATTATTGTCCGGCCTGTCGTCGTGATATGGATAAAGGAGAGCTTACATCTAGTGCTGAGTGGTCTATGGAGTTCAAAGATTAAGAATGAAAAAGGAGGGAGATGGTAAAGAATAAAACGCATAAGTCATATTATATATATATTTAAATGACGTTTCAACACAGTTTGAAGGCCTTAAGACTTCTACATACAGAAGGTGACATGTCTCGTCGATAAGATATCCCTGTCGACGGCGATGTAGCGATATAGTTGTATCTGTTGCACTCGGAGGGCGGTAATCCACAGCAGGGGTGCCCAGAACCCCTTCTGGCAAGTTGCGCCATCAAAATTTTTGAGGGGGAAGGGCATATTTTGACGGGTTTTTGAATTTTTGAGAGGGGTACATTTTGACAGGGTTGTGAATTTTCGGAATGAAAAGTTACTATACCGCAGCTAGTGAAATTGTGTATGATTTACGATTTTTCTATTTATTTACGATATTTCTTGCTCTGTTTTTAAGAAAATGTGAGCAATAAAATATCTTGGGAGTGAAATAGGTTCTTACGACATTGACCTTCGGGGTGATGGGAACCTCTGATCCACAACGATACAGACAAAGGGATATCGTATTGTCAGATTATCAATCCGTACAGAAACCAGATCCAATCAGGAACTGAATAGAAAAGATATTGAGAAAAAAAAAATGGAGGGATCATTTCCCATGAACAGGCAAACGTGGACTTTTAGTAGCAAATGTGGACTTTTCAGTCAGTGTAAGATGCTGACTTATCTTCATCAAATCCTTTTCGAACTTCTTAATACTCTAAACAGAGTTCATAGAGAAATAGATTAACTGAAATATACACATCAATAATAAACAACAATCCGTAACCACTGTATGTTTCTTTTCGTGCTAAATTCTTATTTTAGTAATATTATTTGTATAGTAGCGGTGTATCCACTGAATTTTTTTGGGTATGGATGTTATATACACTTTCGAGCTTTTTCTTTTGAATTTATGAATTTACTATTATTTTTTTTATTTTATTTAATTAACAATTTTTTTTTATTATTATATTTTAGGTATGCATATTCTTGTTTCCTTCTTTTATGCCTAGTTTTCAACTTGCGCCATGAATTCCCTAAAACAGTCCCCATCCAAAGACCCGTATGGGGGACTAGTTTGCTCCGAATTATGTCAAAACTGCTTAGTTCGCGCCCCGTGTTCCGAGACTTAAAAATTAGAATTTACAAAATCATTATCCTTCCTACGGTTCTATATGGATACGAAACGTAGCTCATTAAGGAATGAGCAACGGCTTAAGGTTCTTGAAAATAAGGTATTGCACAGAATACGCGGACCGAAGAAGGATGAGTCAACCGGAGAATTTAGGCGGTTAAGTTGAAGCGAATAAAATGAACATGTAATTTCGCTGGGCTCATTATCATTATAATCTTGTTGAGTGTTGGGCTTTGTATCGAGAGAATTCCTAAAAAGTTAGTATGCGCTGTACAGACAGGCCAGCGTCCGAGTGGTAGACCAAAGCGAAGGTGAGAAGACTGCGTTAAGGGTGATCTGGCGAGATTGAGTCAACACGGAGCCCAGTGGATGGAAGAATATGGACACCGATTGGTGGTATCGGCATCGAACCTTCGGATTCTCTAAGCCTTATTATTATTCATTATCTTTGATCCCTGCTAATCAGCTGTTTAATATAACCTTCCTCTGCAGCGTCTATGGTTCCTTCTGTTTCCTTCAGTATGGTATTTGGATGGCTGGTCAGATGTCAATAGCAAAATTTGTTTTCTTCTTTCTGCATATATGTGATCTTGTTTGTTTTTTTTTACCATGTTTTCAAACATTGTTCATTACAATTATAATTCAGACCTAAAAATGGAAAAAAAGGAAAGAAATATAACACTTAATACGAAAATCGTTAACAAACGATACTTTTTTAAAATTACAACGTACATTCGATTATCTTTCGCGGAATAGACGCCCCAGAGACGCGTTAAATCCTCCTCGACCCTCAGCGACTCGACGCCACTTAAACAAGAGACCGGCTGACATTTATTGCAGCAAGAATAATTCCCATCTTTCCCTTTCCTCCCCCCCCCCCTCCGTCCTGTCCTTTTGTTGCTCCGAGGCGGGTAGGCATTAAATTAAGTATTTGAAGCGCGCATGCGTGGATGCTCCTATTATTTACGTGTCTTCCAGGAACGTAAATCCCCTGAAATTTCCTTCTAATTTGTTTTTCATTCGTGTACCTCGAGCGAGCCTATCTACCCGGTGAGAGAGATAGGCGCCGATGCCTTTTCATAATGATATTTCTCGACATGTTTGAAATGGAAAAGGTTTCTCTCATCACCGCTCACCCTCGAATCCAGGCTGTATATATTATTTACTTGCGTTCGTACTTTCGCTTTCATTTAGCACAATTTCCAGCATTATATCATGTTATAAGAATTTCCACTGAATAATATTTCCACTAAGACTAATTAAGCAACTTGTTATGCCTGTTACTACACCATATTGTTCTAAGTTACGGACGGATGTTAATAATTTGATAAAGAGGAGTCTGTACGACGGACTATAATAAATTATAATTTTGGATTGATGGTTGCCTGTAACGAATGATTGAAGAGATGATTGGTTGGGGTGTCCACCAAAAAGAAAATGTAAAAATAAATGAATCATATTTGACTGTAAATAACTTCCATTACCCTTCAAGAGATCTCCAAGATATTTGAATTGTTTTACAGTTTAGCTATCCCCTCCCCCCATATTTAATTCTATATTTTTTTCGGGGTAATTTTTTTTTTTAAATAATTGTATTGAGGTATAATACATTTTACCACACTTAAGGGTACTGAGTATTAAATCTGTAATGTACATTCATACCATATTTACAATATAATAAAATAAAAAAAATGAAATACATAAAAGATAATAATGTATATATAACAAAAATAGAAACTGTAGTAAAAACAAACAAATATAGCTTATAGGGAAATAATACAGAAAATAAACAAAATAAAAAAATAACGTAAATACTTATTTACAATCAGCCAAGGGAGCTCCGAGTTCAGCCCTTTCCTCTGGGTTATTAGGCATTATTTTTATTTTCTCAAAAGATATCTTTAACCCTGTTTTTTCTGCTCTATTCTGTAGTTCTTCTATCTGGTGTATTGCTTCCCGCTCGTTCTCTGTCAACAATGCTAAATCGTCCACAAAGAATAAATATCTAACGTCTACCTTATCCTTCGCCATTCCTAGATTTCTAGATTCAGTCTATTTGGTTTCCCAGAAACTCTTCAAGATTTTATCTAGCAATATGTTCAATAAGATGAGAGATAGTCCTCCCCTTGTCTTAATCCCGTTCAACTATTTTATGTACACAACAATAGCCGATTAGATATAATCTTATTCCACAATGAGAAAAGAAATGAGACGAAAACGATTCCATTCTCCCTGACCTCATTATTTCTGCCATACTAGGGGAAGGAGGTATAATATGTTGATCCTCTAAGCATTTAACAAAGCGCACAAACTAATCCCTAGCAGACCATAATGGTACTACAAAACGTCACAGTCATTCCCACCCCAGTCAAAACGCCACCCCGCGGAAAATGAATGAATTTAACCTAATCTACGACCTACTAGAGTAGTTGACAACTAGGACAGACTACACTAGACAGAAAGACTACGGAAAACCCATTTAAATTAAATAAAAGCTGGATATCGATACAGGAGTGGCCTATGCAGCGCTTCCTCTAACCTTGATCCATTAGACCATTAGCATACAATGCCTATCCCCTAGCCCTGTTTACAATACCCATGTCGGTAGCCGTCGACCTAACTGTCGGTCTATCAGGATTAGCTCATCAACCATAACTACCCATCACATCCAAAGCATGTCTTCGAGAACAGGAGAGAGTATGCAAGGATTAATTTAAAATGTCATTATCACTAATAGTGTCTTGAAGAATAACCTCCGAAGTAGGAAGTTCGACTATCGAGGAAAAAACACGATATACCTAGTACCGATATTTTTCAAATTTATTAAAATTGTAAGTCAGTATATTAAACAAACAAATCTGTATGTAGAATATAACGCAGTTCAACTTCGATTTACTGACTGGAGATTGGAATGAAAAAAAAAATGCTAAATGAACAATGGCAATTTAAGTGGAACCAATCTACAAATAAATTGCAAGAAATTAAAAAAGATACCAAACCATGAACGACCTCTTTCAGAAAGAACAGAAAAGAAGAAATAATTTTAACTCGGCTTAGAATTGGACATGCAGCCTTTACCCATGGCTACCTAATGAGAGACCTGGAACCACCATTTTTTAAAACATACAACATATCATTTACACTGAAACACATTGTAACAGCTTGCAGACTATACTCTGACACCAGAACAAAACATAATATACCTTCCAACATATCTGACGCACTTTCAGATGACGAAGAAAAGATACAAAAAGTATTTTTATTTATAAAAAACATTAAATTTGTCCACCTAATTTGATTCCACCTAAAGCCGCTAATGACCCGCTCGGGTAGATGCGGAATGTAACAATACATAAATAAATAATTTCGATTTAATCTAGACATGTATCTTTATTTATATTCACAAAATTATGTGATATTTTTAATGTGTGATATTTGTGCGTATTAATCTTATTCTCTTAGCGCCCGATTTTTTAAAATTTTTTTTTATTGAAAAATATATTATGTAATAGTGATAGTTTAATGTAGGATATTTTATATGATAAATGATAAAAAACCGGAGGAAAAAAAATTATAATATATTAATTTAAGTCTTATCTTCAAAAGGGATTGATAAGTATGCAGTGTTAATACTTACGTTACTTAGTAGCAATACAATGTAGAAGGGTAGCACAACTTTGGAAAATATTTCTATCTTAAAAAAAGGAAGGAAAATAATACGGAATGCAGAAAAATAATATGGACGCTTATAGTAAGTAGTATTCATAGTCATTAAATATATTGAAATATCATAAAAACTTATTGAAAAATCGCGTTTCCATGTTTGAAAGATGTTAAACAAGATTAACATTCAATGAGGTCTTAGACCAATTTTCTACATAAAAAATTATTATTAGAAATGTGAAAAAATAAATCAATTTCTTAAACATTGAGAAAAAAATTAAAAGAATAATTCCTTCTCCTTTCCTCAATTCTTCAAAAACTTATGTACTATATCGCGGACAATACTTGCTCACCAGTCAGTGCGGTCAAAAAACTCACCAGCAACATTCACACCTAATTAAAAAAATCAAGAACTGACCAGACGATACAAACAACTTTTGGACTACAGAACTCCTCTCAACTTACAAAACAAGCTACAAATCTACACGCCCATACGACCTATTTGGACATATGGAGCAGAACTTTTGGGTTCTGCTAAACACGCCCACATAAATAAAACACAAACTGCACAGTCCAAGATACTTTGATTCGTAAATCGTAAATGGACCCTAGTATATTTCGAATCACACATACACAGACCCATGAACATTCCAACAAGTAAAAACTTACATACATAACAAAATACACAGCACACATCCACACTTCAACTATTAATCGCCCTAATCCAATTGCTCTATCTCTTTCTTTCTGACTGTTACCTGGAGAGCCTCAAAGAAGACTTAAACGGCAGTGGCCTCGGGATCTGTTCACAATTTAAATAAATTTCAAGAAATAGCAGACATAACGGACGACAGCACATTTGCTAGAAGCGTTCAAACGCAGTTACAAATATTATGGAAAATATATAAAAAGCTTGGACAAATTTAATGAATTGATAAAAACGTCTATATTTATTATAAAAATAAATAATTAATAAGAACTAGAGAAAAAATAAATTAATTTGCTTAAAATAAAAAATAAATTCAAAATTGAATTAATAATGACAGAAACCTATAAAATAATTTAATTTTTTTATTAAAAAGAAAATAAAATCTTAAAAAACATTAAAATTCAAACATTCCTATCCGTATTAATTCGATGTAGAAAGAAAGTGTATTCATACTTCGAAAGACTTGAGATAAAAGTAAATTTTTTTTTTTTTTTTTTTTGTACCGATAATATTGCTGTTGGGACCTTCTTATATTGAAACTGCGAATTCTAAAAAGATAAGATATCTTTATGTATAAACCAGGCGAACACCCCGACCGACGAACATAAATTCATTGTCAATAAGTTGTTTAATCATATGTATTAAAAAATATATATATATTGTGTCCTTTATAAACAAATAAAAATTTCTATCCATCTATCTAGTACCAGAATAAAATTATTTTTTCGTTCATTTATTTCATTCATTCATGTACCTTGTATTTTTTAAAATATTATCTCCTTTATAAAAAGCAGCTGTTAAACTACGTTTAGAGCAGACGTTCTTGTATGACATAGACAGGACGAATACCTGACCAAATGGACTGATTTATTGAATAACAAACAAACTTTGTTTACAAAAAAAAAAAAAGTAAAAGCTGACTAGAGACGTCTTTCGGTTGCTTGATAACAAACAAACTTTTTTCACGAAAACAATATGTCATAAACTATTTAAAGAAAACTTAATTTGTGATAGCTAAACACCTGTAATTTTCCACGCATACCTCAGAACTGATGTGATTAATAATGCATTGAATTGTAAATCTGAAGCCTCCACACATCCTGAGTTGAATGTGTACTTCATTATATTGAGAGGCACGCTTCCACAGCCTTCATAAGTAGGATCAGGTGGCAATTTCCGCAGCTCTCTCAAAACATTCAAGCAATTTTGGAGTGATTTCAAACGGTAGGTAACAATTTTTCAGATCGCTGGTCGTGACTATTACGTAAGCGCTTATTTTACTTTCCAACTGAATTGATTTTAATGCTACAGATTTGACTTATACAACTATACTTTCGGGCATATGACCCGTTCTAAGTGAATAGCCTATTTCCTTTTAACCTAAATCAATTGATGAATAACCGGTATTTTTTTTTATAAATTATTTTAAATTGAGGCATTTTAATCTTCTTTCTTCCATAATTTCTAATACGTTATTCTTAAGTTTGATGCTTTTTCTTGGTCTCATTTCTTTGTTTCATAGAGACTCTAGCTGACCTCCTCCAAAGCTATGAATCATTAGCACTGTGATTTTTCGAGCGGCCATGTTTCCGAACTATTAAGCATTACACTCTCTACCAGTAATGGCACATGAAAAGGATGATTAGCAAACGACTTATCAAAACGGCATTTGAGTGAGAGGCCGAGAGTAAGAGAAGGAGAGGAAGGACTGGCGTCAGATGGAAAAATGTGGCTGAGAATATGGCGGGCCGAGGGCAGACGGAGGAGGAAGCGATGGACATAGGGAAGTGGAGGAACCGACTGAGGGAGAAGTTTGGCTGAGGAGGGAAGCTTCTCAATCTATGAAGAAAACATCCTTAAATAAAAAAAATCGAGGCATTTAATTTAATTGCTAATAAATCAGAAAAAATGAATTTACTTATAACTATTAAAATAAATTACTCATAGAAGTATCGATGGATAAAATATATAGCTTTGAGTACATTATTTTCCGACTGGTACAATAAATAAATTAATTTATTTTTGATTGTCATTCGAATAAAAACTTTGTGTTTTTTTTGTCTTCAATTCTTCATCCGCGCCTGTCATGGTAAGGGCAATTAGAAGGTTTGTTGTTAGGTATGAAATGACATAATAGGCATGACGAAGAATGGAATCCAGCAGCACCTTTTCTCTGGTCTGTTTATATCCTAAAATCAGGAAAAGAGATCTCTCATCCAGCTACTCTTCAGCCACCTCCTGATGAGCATTTCATCCGTGGCCATGGCGTTGATAAGTCCATTGTGATGTTCGTGTAGTTTAAAATGTAATCGGGAGATAGAGAGTACGTATGTCACGAACGTATGATCAATAGTTGGTTGCCTCAGGTCGGTATGTAAAGTCTTGTTGTTGATATACCAGGGGCTTGCAGTTATTAATTTTAAAATTTTAGATTGAAAATATTGTAGTTTTTGTAAGTGTCTTTCTATTGCTGAACCGTAAATCTGTGAGGTGTATGTCCATATGGGTTTAAGCAGGTAAGTGTATGTATTTTTTCTACTTTTCAATTTTGATTTAGAAAAAAGTGAGTAGTAACGAACGAATAAAAAAGCTTTTGATGAACTATTCTTTTTAAATCCATAAGAAGTACATTATACATTATCATCACATACCTTTAAAATTATGCCTCACTTTGAAAATAAACGAATCAGTTGTAGTTCGAAAATGTACAAATGACGAACATTTGGCATTTGGAAGACCATCCATTTGTACATGAGATATTAATTCATAGAATTGTCTATTGTCATGCATCAAGAAAGTAACATTTACAGAAGAGATTGCTAAAATACAATGATGTGTCGACCAAATACGATGAAATCCCAGATAAAGTACTCCACAGAATCCACACATGTATGACATAACTCGTCGACGCAACAATGAAAAGCAAATATTAACGCAATCTGTTACGCTTCATAACAAAGCCAGAAAACTGAATCGAAATTCCTAAGGAGATAATTGTAGGCTTAAGTCATTAATTAACCAAATCAAACACCTACTCGTCGTATTTCGTCATCCATTTTTGCATTAATTAAAGCTACGAAATCGTAAAGAAAACTAAATGTCATTGCCTTTAAATAAAAAAAAAATAAAAAAAACTGAAAGAGACATATTAAAATATCTATCGGACGTAGAAAGTGCTTTTGGGTGCGAAGGCTATGAGCTCAGTTGAATGCCTGGTATCAAACAACCAAATATCATGCAATAATGTCAAGTTCAACTGGAAAAGTGGCTTGCGTATATTTTAAACGGATATTTTTTCAAAATTAAATACAGGATACCTAGGAAACTGAATCGTTACATTAGATATAAATTAATAAAAATGAAAAAAAAAAAATAATCTCATATTATTTTTGAGATGAGAACTAAATATTTTCTTATACACCTATGAACAATAAATGGATCGTGAGAGAAAATTAAGTGTGGCATAAAGAATATGATTGAATTTTGAAATAAACAATTATCATTAATAAATTGTTTTGAAATAAAAATCATGATAGAATTCATTGAATTTCATCTTTATAGGCAATAGTTTCATAGGAGATCAAAATTTTATTTAATAGAAAATTTAAAACTTATCAAACTACGCTTAAAGAATAAAAGAAATTATATGTGGGGACCAGACGATTGAATACGATCAATAGCGGATCCAGCTCGAAAGCTGTTTTTTGTCATAAAAATAACGATAATTACTTTGGAAAAAAAGAAAGAAACTAACTACCTGTATGAAATTGTGTTTAAGTGATTCCTAAAGCCCTTTTAAATGTAATTATACAAACAATAATACTTTAAGAGATACTTTTTTAATATTTTTTACGGTAAAACATGGCTATATTTTACCATTTTGGGGGAGCTTCAGCCCGAAAGCCCCCCTCCCCCCCCGTAGATCCGCCTGTGAAGACGATCATAAATTATGAAACCTCGCTATCAGCTACACATTAACTTTTCAAATAACAAAATTCTTCTATAACTAGACGGTTTTTTTTTCTTTCATTTTTTATATAATGTTATTTCATCTATTTAAATGATACACATCTTGGCTTTTATCGTGTCATTGTAACCAAAATGTAAGTAATCAGTAAACATATTTATAATTAAGTTGAATATTTAATAGTTGACAGTTGCATTATAAAGGAAGCAGATGGTCCGTGGTGGCGGTCATAAATAGGCTAAATAGTGGCAAAAATATTTTGCCAAATTATTATTATAAAAGCCAAAATTTCGATCGGGAGGTGTGTTCAGCTAAGAGTTTCACTTAAAACTCAATGCGAAGTTTCAGTTTTAAGTGAAACTCCTAGCTGAACACACCTCCCTGAAGACCCCCAAAGCGAAACGTTGGCTTTTAATAAAATAGTTTTGCCACTATTTAGGCTATTTATGACCGCCACCCCAGACCATCTTCTTCCTTTAAATTTATAATTACCATTTTCTTATCCCAGATTGCTATGGTCCACTACTCAATATTTTTATTTCTTATTTTTCTGTAAATAATCATCAGTACCTGCTGACGAACTGTTGATATTCAGCAAATAATGGAATAAGTATAGCTTCTATACCAGCTATGGAATTGAAATATTGTTATCTTTATATCTAAAATACTGGTTGATACACTAAAAGAAAATCTTCGATATATTTGTTATGTATTTTGCCGTATAAACGTACTGAATACGTATAACAACGCGTCTTTAATGCCATACAGGTATACCATACAATCGAGTGTGCTTGCAGAAAAGCGTACTATATGGTACACCCTCGATAATTTACACCACGACCCAGCCCAATCCAAGACAGGAACATTCGCAATACATTGGCTGGAGACAGCGCTGAAGCGAACACTCGGCCGGCTCAGTAATGGAGCTGTCACTCCAAGTCCCTGGTTTCCTCTCCATTGTTCCTCTTGGGAAAACATCAACCTCCTCCCGACTCAAAGCAGTATATGTTTCTTCTTAGTGTTGTATTTTGAGTTACATTTTTTAAATATAAATAATTGTATGAATATTGATATTTATATAAAATATTTTTGTCCATTTAAAAAAACAAATACTTCGTTATAAAGCTCGAATTATTAATGTCTCGGCAAATGAAAATGCCATTTTTTAAAATAAGTTTATTTTCTTCATCTCATATCGGGAATACCAACAACCAGTAAGTGTGCTGTGGAGAAGAAGATTATGGAGGTAGACGTTGGAAGGCGTGAGAGAATTGAGTGCCCCGCGGCGTCCCTTCCTAACTTGATTTGATACTTATTGTTGGTGGAGGAGATCCCTCGTACAGCTTATTTTGAGCCTCCTACGGATGTTAGCGGACATGTTGGTTGTGGACATGTCTTGGATCAGCGGGTTGGTATGTCCGTGTAAATTATTGTAAAATATTTTGTAGTATGTTCGTATGTGATCGTTAACTGTTGGCATCTGTAAATCTTTATGTAAAGTAATGTTGTGAATAAACTTAGTTCAGTTAAGCTATAACGCATCAAGGTAAAATCAGTGTACTTTATGAGTAAACACTGTTTAAATATAAAAATCTGGGATGGTGAGCACATTATATAATTTCCGCTCTATCTTAACTAAAAAAATTTTCATATTTTAGGTATTTTCATATTTAGGGAAAAAAAAGTAAAAAATAAACACGGTAAGACATATTCGTTTAAGACAATTAATAACCATACAAAAAACGCCCGGGTTCAAAATTTTAAATGAAATTGACGCATGTCGAAAAAAAATTTGTTTGAGTTCCAGATAATTTTTGAAAAAACGTTTAAATTAATAAAATTAAAAAGTGAATCTTTTCGAAAAACTCTGAGTCTTGACCAAAATGACACCATGTACAACCAAAGACGTAAAAAAGAATCAATATTAATAGATTTATATAATAATATATATACGAGCATGTCCGCTGACATTGAAGCATTTCCAGACAAATTGCAGAACCAATGAGACGGAAAGAGCTCTTTTCGATATTCCTAACAATATTTGTTTCGCTTTCATTGACAATGCACAGATGATCCATAAGCTTTTTTTAGTTCCTAAAAGTGTCAAAATTAATTCAAAATTTAGAATTTTACCATTGACGCGAAGGAATAATGACAATAGTGGTTGTGATGCCTTTATAATTAGATAATAGTTATACATTTGGTAGGTCAGCATTATTTAAAAATCTTTTTAAAAATATATGTGTGAATAGCTCAAATAACACTTGTAATACCCAATACTGACACAAATAGTTTAAATAGACTAGTCGGGTAAAGTCGGGAGGTCTCGGCTGTTTCCAATTTCCTAGTTTCCTTGTCCTATGACTGGTCTTTATTTTT
The DNA here is from genome assembly GCA_928085145.1 of Nezara viridula. Lineage (NCBI taxonomy): Eukaryota > Metazoa > Arthropoda > Insecta > Hemiptera > Pentatomidae > Nezara > Nezara viridula. Next base: position 75,176,774 of record OV725082.1, read on the forward strand.
CCCTTAGTTAACGATAAAATTCGTTCATAGTCTATATCTAACCATTATTTTTATTACTAGTTGCAATTTTGAACTCAGGGAACGTAAAAGGTGTATTTCAGCTGAACACTCGGTTTAAAAATTATTCATGATCGCAATACTTTCGCTTACTATACATGCATATAAGTAAAATTGGAAATATCTATCCTAGATTCTAATATAGTTGGAATATAATATTTTTTATATAGAAAAACTAAGGTGTGTACTTAAGGCCACACGATATAAGTAAAAACATCAAGGCGAGATTAATAACATGAAATATAAATCATAAATAATAGCTCATTATAAAGGGAATAAAATGCAGAACATTGCTCCCGCTTACAGTATGCAGGTCCGATTTTTATTTTCTGAAATATTTTAATCGTGCAAAAACACTTCAATCACTCGACTCCAGACAACTTAACCCGCGCGTTACACACTGGAAATCTGATGGCTCAATCTAATTCACTTTACACAAAAAAGTGCAAAACGCGCCTGTAGAAGTTTTCACTTCAAAAAAATCCTTTAAGATTGACAGACAGTATTCTATTGTTAATTTCTTGCAACGTTTTTGTTTATTGTTTAGTAGTTAATGTACAACACTATAGTCATTAATTTTATTTTATCCGACAGTGTTTCAATAAAAGAACTCTTCTGACCTAGTTTTGCAAGAGGCTATTCTTTCATTACACCTACGAAAAAGCACAAAGCCCGAATAATTGAGCAATACTAAAATTTATACCGCGAGGATTGGAAGGCGAACTGTCTGAGACAAAACCCTCACTTAATTCAGATCAAACCCCTCGAGGCGGAGTGAACTCAGTAATCTCCACATTAGGCATATACTGAGTGAAACAAATTCCGAATCTATAAAACCATGGCTACAAATATCAATCTATGGCGTTTCAAGCATTTGATCGACATTTGAAGCCGTAATTTTATTCCATTAAACATACAGTAAATGTTAAGATTATAAAAGAAACCGAGTACTGCTCGAAATTTTTTATAAATACACATTAAAATGTCTTTGCAGTGTCGTGTGTAGGACACAAACATGGGTCATAAAGAAAACGGCGTTGCTGCTTCAGACATTTGCATGTCTTATATTTTGAATTTTTTTTCTAAAAATTAAAAATTAAGTGCAACAAATCTTTATTTTTACTTATTTGTTTGTTTTACTTTATATTCCTTTTTATTAATTATTTATATTTATTTCTCAATTAAATGTATATATGATATGAATGAACACTTAATTAAGCGTTAATACTCATTGTCCTTCAATGTGACAGATTGTCTTATTTACTATTCAATAAAAAAAAATAAATAAAAAATATTACAATCAATAATATTTAATTCTAAAAGTGTAACCAACGGGATATGTTTTAATTTTTTTTTTTACCTGTGATTAAAAAGAAACTAATCCTAGGACTATTTTCATCAGCAAAAGTACTCACCTGAAAAAAAAAATAACAGATTAGAAAATTTGAAACACTGATAAAATCAATATATACTAATAAACATCATAATCATTATCATTGGAGGATAAATGTTTTTCAAAATGAATAAAATTATTTATATATTATAATATCAATACTAAAATAAATACATAGCTCAAAAAGAGACATACAGTAATTACGATAAAAATGGAAAAATACAAACTATCAACTTATGATTCTCCAACATACATGTTAACATGACAACATTTTACCAATTCAGGCATCATCGGAACAGAAAAAACATATTGAACATCTGACTTGAAGGGATAAAAGGGAAAAAATAAGCATACCTAAAATATAATATATAAAAATTGTGGAGTAGCCATGTATCCACCGGGAGTTGTTGGGTATGAATGATATATACATCTTCGAGTTTTTATTTTGTATTAATTACTTAGTTATTTTTTTTTTTTTAGCAAGTAATGTTTCCGATGTAGCTCAATTCAGATACCTTTCCTTCCATAATATACTTTTGAAGCATCCGAACCTCTCTTGTTTCTAACCTTGCTTCCTCTTCTATTCCTGCTAACCCTCCGAGGAGCCTGAAAAGAAGATCGGGACCTTCTAATATAGAACTATAATTGGAGTTCTACCAATGGATAGTTTCTCTTCATGTTGTACATGTCATATTACTGTTTTCATATTTACTTGTAGTATTTGCCATGTAATACAGTTGTAAATTTCTATTAAGTTGTAAATTTATACTTAGCAATGCTAAGTATAAAAATAATTTTCTTCACAATATATTTTTTAAAAATTAGCATTTTTTTTGGTTTGATGTTGAAATGAACGGAGCACCATTGGATTTAGAATTTCATGGTATATTAGATAATGATACTCATGATACTCACCTGATATTCTAATGATACTCATCATTAGAAAATGATACCATTTTTGGATATTTATTACTATTATTAGATATTTATTAAAGACACAGCTTATTTTAATAACTACCGAGAAAAAAATAATTGATTCTTACATCTTATTATACGTTGCTTCATTTTATTTACCTTATTATTCAGTCATTTTTCATTGACCAATATACTTTGCGAATTATTGTCACGGACCATTTAGTCGTATATTAATTTCTTTTGATTATTCCAACTAGGCTTTCAATATTTATCACTTCTGCAGAACAGGCTTATGTAATTCAGTGCTTTAAGGACGCGATTGAGGCAGGGACACTTAAATGTCTCGGTCCCATTGTAATGAAGGTTGGCAGCCTTGCTGAGAAGGCGATTTAGGGAACCTTGGAAAACAATAAATAATCTCTTATTCTTCTGTTACTTATTCTTTTTTTTGGATATATTTGTATTAGCATTATAGTATATTTTTCATTGTTATTGTTTGTTTAGGTTTAGAGGTGGAATAGACAATTGTACATACATTTATTAGTTTGTTTCCTTATCTTTACTTTGTAAATTGCCACTATGCTTAAAAAAAATTTTTTAATCCTTCGCCGCAAACCTATGACCTCCTGTCCTAAAATACCCTTTAACGATTCCTCACATATCCCAGTAGAAGAAATCTGATACCTAGGGCTCCACCTGGACAAACGACTCTCTTGGAATCCTTATACAAGACTGAAACGACAAAAAACCGCTCGACGTTTCCGACTACTCCAGCAATTACTAGACAAACGCTCTGAGCGTTCAATTAATTACAAAAGACTGATTACATGTGTTGTTGAAGTGGTAATTGGGTCAATGGCTGATCTAAGTTTGGAGAGAATAATCCAAAAGACATTTGGAGAGAATTGATTTATATTATTATTGTATGTGTTATTATATAACACATGTATGTAGGAGTGTTGTTGTGAAAAAGTTAGTTTGAAATAGAAACGTTTTGTTCTGTGATTGGAAATTGATTTTAACCACATTAACAATATAACTATAAAAACGCCTATTTGGACTTATCAAAGTGAGCTTTGGGGCTCCACTACACTATCAAATCCCTCTCATTTCCAATCCTTCGTAAAATCCTCAATGCTCCTTACTTTGTCGCAAATAAAATTATCCATAACCTTAATGTTCCATATGTTTCCGATTTGGCTCAATCCAGACACCTATCCTTCCATAACAAACCATTCGAACCGTCTTGCTTCCAACCTTGCTTCCTCCTCGATCCCTGATAATACTCCGAGGCGTCTGAAAAGAAGGTGGCCTCGTCATATTCTTATGTATATTTGTTATTAGAGTAGTATCAGTGGACAGTTTCTCAACAAGCGTTTTCTTGTTATTTTATTCCTGAGTGCACATTTACTAGATGTATTTTAATTTTAATACAGTTGTAAATCTGAATAAGGTTTTTTTTATTTTAATGAAATTTACAACTGTATTACATGAAAAATACAACAAGTAAATGTGACATTGGTAACATGACAGGTACAACATGAAGAGAAACTACCCATTGGTAGAACTCAAATTAAAGTTATTTATTAGAAGGTCCCGATGACATCTTCTTTTCAGACGCCTCGGAGGGTTATCAGGGATCGAGGAGGAAGCAAGGTTTGAAACGAGAGGGTTCGGATGGTTCTGCAGGTTGTTATGGAAGGATAGGTATCTGGATTGGGTCAAATCGGAAATATATGGAACATTAAGGTCTTTATGGATTATTTTATTTGTGACAATGTAAGGAGAATTTTACGAAGGATTTTGGATTGTAAGGATTGGATAGGAGAGGAATTCGATAGTTTAGTGGAAAGCTCAATTCCGTAAGTCCAAATAAATCTTATTATTGCCAAATATATGAGTCGTTTGTCTGTAATTGATTGAAAGCTTAGAGCGTTTGTCTAGTAAGTGCTGCAGTAGTCGAAAACGTCGAGCGGTTTCTAATCGTTTCAGTCTGGTATGGGGGTTCCAAGTGAGTCGTTTGTCAAGGTGGAGTCATAGGTATCGGATTTGTTCAACAGGGATTAGAGGGCTATTGTTGAAGGATACTGTAGGACAGGAAGTAATAGGTTTACGACGAAGAGTGAAGGTAATTTGATGGGATTTATTGGAATTTATTTTAATCCTCCAGTTTTGACACCATTTTTCAAGACTTGTGATGTGTGATTGAAGAGTTTGGGATGCAATAGATGGATCGTTATTAACTGATAGGATACTATCACCTTGTCATCGGCATAGATAATAAAAAAAAAATCACTTTAGAAAATTATTATAATCTTTTTTGTTTTTATTTCTTATTATTATTTTTTTATAATACTATCCAGAGATGACTATCATATATAGTGTTGGATATGACATAGATAGAGCAGGCTTATAGCCGAGACAAAGAGAGGGCGAGTGGACCACCTGCGCGCGGAGGATCGTGATGGGCGCCATCGGTTCCGGACACGCCGCTGCTCACGCGCGATAAGTGTCCCCGTGTAATTGTCTCTAAGTCCCTCTCCTCTCCTAATGTATTCCTCCGCGATATCATCGCAGAGCAGCGGTATTTAAGCAGTGCTTGAACACTTGCAGGGGTCAATGTACCAGAGACTATAAAGTAAGTACTCGTAGAACACAGGGACGTTAGTTGTCAAGAGCGTTTTGAACCTAACGACTGTTATTTACTACTTACGTCAAAGTAGAAATTATCTTTTACATTACTCTCAAACATAAGTCAGCTTTTGTAGCGTATGGCTAGTCCTGAGGGGAAGGTTGTGGTAATAAGTTGGCCTCAGAAGGGAGACCACTTGAAATGGATTCGCTACAACCATAATTATTTTCTGAACATATTTATTTATTTTCAATATTTTATTTACTTGAAAATTTATTAATAATTAATACCAATTTATTGTATTTTATTTATTTGTTTGCATGCCATGAGGTGATATATTTTTTTTAACTGTAGGCCTCATCGAAGTTATCTTGTATAGTAAGGTAGAAAAAAAAACAAACAAAGAAAATAAAAACAACGAGAAAAAAATAAAGGAAAGAATAGAAAAAAGAATGAGAGCAAAAATATAAGAAAAAGAAAAAAGTGCAAAAAAGAGAAAAGTGAACGTGAAATGAAAAAAATAAGAGAAAAAAAGATAAACAGATAAAAAACTGAAAAATAGAATACTCCATGGTTGATCGTTGTAAATAATCGAGGAAGGAGATGTTCCGGAGTGGCATAACACAAATAGTGAAAAGCTATTTTATTTCATGCCGAACTATTCGTTGACCCAACTACAACTATTCGAGCGTTCTTCAGAGAAGTATGAGTGATCGGGATAGAGCTTTGTGTGAAACTGGCCTTGTAACATCTGGGAAAAAAACCCGGACCGTCTTCTTCCTCAAAAAATGAGAAAAAAAATTAAGACTGTAAGTAGTTCACTATTTCTTTATTGAATTTTGCTACTCTGGCAACGTTTAGGATTATAACACCATTTTCAAGCCATCTGTAAAGATTTGTTTAACCATTAGTATCTTACAAAATCTACATTAGATTCAATCCCATTTGGGATAAGATTTATTTAATGTTAAATTAAAATGATGCCTAACAACACCACTAGTGATCCAGGATTTTATTTTAAGGCAGGCTTTAGCCAGAAAACTTTATACACACACACACACACACATATATATATATATATATATATATATATATATATATATATATATATATATATATATATATATATATACATATATTTTAATATTTGGGTGGTAGGGAGGGGAGAGAGGATTTAGTCCGAAAGCGCTTCCCATAGATCCATCTGTGAACACCACTATAATATTAAGTTAAATGTTGATTTTGTAAAATACAAATGGTTAAATAATTCTTTAAAAATTCAAAACGTTATCAAATTAGCCAAATTCAATAAGGAAATGGTATAATGCGTACAGCTCTTTTTATTACTAATTAGGATTTCACCTTCAACAAAAATATATAGAGGAAAAAAAAAGTATTTATTACTTAGATTTTATATAATACTTTAATAAGTCACAACACACCAAAACGTTACATCATGCACAATTCAGTTGATTCAACTGTTTGAGATTCTGATTTCTACACTCCTATTTTGACATACATTGTGTATAAACGCTTCTTGATGAATTGATTTGAGTTGCATGTCCACCCAACTCTACCTTTTTACCTTCATATCCTGAGATATAGACTGACCGATTTTTTGTAAGCAGTTCCTTATTGATTCTTCTCCGAAAAGTGTTAAGCGTTCTGACCCCCAATCACTCCGGTAATTGTCTTTTTACATTATACATCGCTACATTGACATTATCGTTATGCCTATATGAGGTAGTTTACAATCACGAATTTTAATTAAAATTTTAAATATAATTTTCAAATAAATTCATGACACAGGAAAAGAAAAAATACGCGAGAAATATAAGAGAAGACCTACCAACAAGAATAGATATTAAAAAATATTAAGATGCAATAATGCGAACTATTATACATAATGCGATTTTAATAACTGATATGTGTTATGACAGAATTCGAATACGTGGTCAACGAAAGAGTAACAGGTGTTACCATTGCAAACCGACATAACTTACAATGATTGTTAAAAATTTTACTACCGCCTGACCTTTCACGATTTTACAAATGTTATCAACCTCACACCTACTCGAAAATCTTTATCTACAAAATTCTTTTTTTGGGCGAATGGTATTTGAACTGCACTTTAGGATCAAAGATGCAATCTTAATATTTTGTAATTTTTAACTGGAACGTTCGAGATACGGATCGATTTATCAGAAACTGATTCCAAAACAGAGACATTTTATAAAACACAGATCTTTTCCCATAAAGTTACCTTGCAATAATCTAAGTAAACGCATAAATTTTATTTTTAAATGTATTTATTTATTAATATCGGCAATTTATGGGAAAGGTGATGTTTCTGAAGGTGCAATGATCGTATTGAATAAGAGTTAATTGATCATTACAGCAGTTGTATAAGAGGCATGGCTACACCTAAAAAAGCTAAAAAGGCGCTGGATGAGAGATCCTCCTTAAACATTTGAAGTAATTGAATCAAGCCAGGGAAGAGATACTGCTGTGTACCTCTTCCTCATGCCTCAAATGTCCCTATTTCTGTTTTGTCAGCACATTTACTGAGTTTCACCATACTGCAATTAACAGGTGCAAATAAATATTTAATGAGAAAAAAATAAGGGTATAACATTAAATATAAATTAAAGGAATTAGAAAAACTTTACGTTATCTTTTACGTAATTAAAGAAACAAAATCCATTGAACAATTTAAGTTTTAAGGCATAAACTCTGGCATGAGAGATCTCCTTTTCTGAAATAAGAAAGTAAACCAAGACCAGGAAGAGGTTCTGCTGGGTTCTATTCTTCCTCATGCCTAAAATGCAAATTTCCTTTAGCTTTAACATCACATCTGCTTATTGTCAAGGCTATGACAGGCGTGGATAAACATATGAAGAGAAAACAAAATATAATAGAAAGATATTTTTTTATAAACATACATACGGTACTTAGTAACAATAATAATAACTATAATAGCAATATAACTATTCGCCTCTAATAGCGGCTATTATCAGTTACTAGAGTAAACTATAGTAGTTGAACTGAGACAAGCGATAAAACAAAACTAGAATAGGAAGAGAGGAATAGAGATAGCATTAATCTTCAAGTTCCCTGATGGATTCCAACCAGTCGGAGCAGAGATTGCCCTTAGGGCTTTCTCGGAACTCGACGGCTTCAAATCAATACCTAGGCTAAGCAAGGTACTTAATCACCAGCATTATCTTACATTATCCTCCAACTAGGCTTTAGATTTTTCTTAATAGCGAGAAGTGTTTCTAATATTTCCATTATTTTATTTTATAATCCTAAAAATATTTTTAAGAAAATTCATCACAGAGAAAAAACGAAGGATTAGAGTATAATTTACATTATATAAAAATATACAGCAAACTTCGAATATATAAAAAGTAAAAAATATATTATAACCAAGATTAATAAATCCTTGAAAAAAATAATGAGAAACTCTTCTCATTTTTTTTTTTTTTTGAGGGGGAGAGAGGGGAGGGAGAATGCATGTGCCCTGGACTATTTTTGTTTTTAAAGTTTAGATGTGGCATGCCATACCATTGTACATAGTTAATAAAATAAGTATATTTTTTTGTTATTAATATTACTTTTGTTATTTTTCTGTTTATCTTCATATTGTATATAGTTATTACGTTTAAATTTTCTCTTTTTCTCTTAGTGTTATTTCTTTCACTTGTACATATTATTAATTGTTTATATAGTTCCCTCTGTAAATAGACCACTAACTTGAAACAATCCGTTTCTTTTGCTATTTTATAAAATCCAACCTAACCTTTTTAACCGATCCAGCATGGTAGCATGAATGTTTTATTATGACCAGTTTAAATAATGGGTAAATAATTTTCCATAGTTTATATATTTGTCTCTTTGGAGATTAAAGCCAAAAATAGTCAGGCCCCCAACAATTTAAGTTCAGCATTATTATTAAAATTATTCTTATTAAAAATTATTTTATTTCTCTTTTTTTAAATTACAATATTAAAGATTTTCCATTTAATCATTAGTTAGCCTGCAATGAATAGATGAATCAATGAAACAGATCTATTGACATCTTTGTGAACCATCTATTAATCTAGACCATAAACGAACAGAATTCCACATTTTATTAAAGATAAAAATAATTGTGTTAGCTATATTGCTCATTCAGTGCAACAATGATGCAAGTGTAAAATTTTGGAAAGATGTTTAATCATGTCAAATTGTCAGAAAGGCGTGTTTAATTAAATCGACGTTATAGAATAATTCAAGCAAATTTTAAAAGAATAGAAGAATTTAACACTGAAACTATGAATATTAAAAATTGTACTATTTATGTAATAATAATTCTAATTATTTTTCTTTTGTAAACTTGTATGATTTAAAGTTTCGTCACTGTTCTACCGGATGAGTGAGATGTGATAATTGTTTTTAATGTTATGTTTTTATTAAATTAATGATATGAATTTAATATATTTCCAATTTTTAAAAAAATGTTTAAAAATGAATTTTTTTAAATTTTTGTTTTTCTATACGTTAAGGAAGTAATTTACACCCGTAATTCGATCTAACAAAAAAGGTCTGGGATGATGTAATATGAGATTTAATTATCAAAACAAACGTAGAAAATGGAAATTTTCTAGCTTACAACATTATTTTTTCCTCAAATCTTTATAACGGTGTTATTTTATTTATTTCATTGTTAGAGAAGCAATAAAAGCAAATAAACGAATTTTGAATGATATATTCAGTATTTTAATTTCGAATTCCAAAAAGCTTTTCAATTTTTTACTAATAAAGAGTTCGGTAAAGGATAAAATCACAAACAGAAAATTACAATAGACACATCCCACCCCACGGTAATTAAATAAATCAAAATTTACATATGAACTAAGGAATAAGATTAAATATACTGTAATTCTGTTCATTTTAAACGTCTGAATTTATTCTTCCTGAAATAGTTGTCCTATTCAATTAAATTTTATTCGAGTGACAAATATCTTCACATCAGATAAAAATTCGATATATAAATGCCATCCACATAACTCATTTATGGATCTGTCTGAGGGAAAATAAACTTTTTAATAAAACCTTTAGTGACTTATTTGACCATAGCAGGCGCGTAAGTTATACCATCCCGCATTACCAATCAAGATACTGCACAACCTGTATGGAATAAATAGATTTTAATAACTATATATTTAAAAAATAATAATAAAAATATTTTAATAACTGGAAAACATTTACTTTTTATCTGCCTTTCAAAGGCAAAACTTTCTTCAAAACTTTTCTAAAGTCGTAGGGGACAATTTCTATAAGAAGTTAATATATAATAAAATAAATACTTATTCATTTTAGTATAGAACTATTTTTCATGTCTTTCGTTCAACGGTTCAAGCCAAGTGAACACAAAATTGTAATAAAAACAAATTCGAATGCCATAATTAAAGTTTCTTTAATAGCTACGTTCTACTGGCAATTTTTTTTCACATTAAGGTTTATTTTGTTTAGATGGGAAAATCTGTATTATGGGAAAACAAAGAAAAAAGATACATAATTATTTTAAAATAATTTTTAATATATTGTAAATAGGAATGAATGTGTTAAGAATATTTATTTAATTATTACTTACTGATTTATTTCTTATTTCACTTCTGTATTACTAATTTACGTTATTCTATTTTTTAAATATATGCTTCTATTTTTTCTTATTTTTTTTATCTTTTTAATTATTCATATATATTTCCCTATTATATGTATATATGGTATGAATGAAAACATTTAGCCTTAGTACTTATTGCCCTTTAATGCGGCAGATCGTATTATTTACTATTCAATAAAAAAAATAATAATAAAAAAGTAAGATTTTAAATGGACTGTTGTTTTTTACTACCAAGCATACAGGCGAAAATTCCAACCCATATGTTCTGATCACATGAATAGTCTTGATTAGTAAATACTAGATTAAATAATTATACGAAATCCTAAAATAATTAAATAATAATTTATTGTGAATTACAACAATATTTTAAAAAGAAACAAGTACATATTCCTCGTCGGGCGGAACAATAATATAACTTCAAATTATAAACTATTATCGGATACGCAAAATAATAACTATTATACAATAAATATAATTGTTATAATTTATTGTAACAGTGTAAATAACGTGAAATTTAACATAACACATATTTCCAAAATATTACATTTGCATCGATGTTCCACCGGATTATTCAAAAGAATAAGAACATAACTTGTTTCTTTCGTGTTTTACTAACATAAATATCCTAAATAAACAATTAATACTATATAATTATGTTAGAAATAATAATAAATGAATTAGTTGGTTGATAATATTGGCAACCATGTAGAGAGACAGGAGCACTAAGCCGAAGGGCTATATCAACCACACCGGTGAGCTCAATCATCAATCATCAATCAGTCCTGTTTATTGACAGCGCAGTAAGTGTATATGATTGACTGCTCGAGTCAAGTGCGCTAATGTCCAATATACATTAATAATTTATTACAACTAAGTTAATAATTTACAACAACCGCTAAGATAACAAAATGTCCAATCATAACAATGACAAAGAACTTTTAATATTTCTTGTTAGGAAATAATTCTGATTACAAAAATTAAACAAATGTTGAAATGGCAGTTAGCCAATACTAAATTGAAAGGATCAATTATAGATGTGACCTGTATAAAGACTTAGTTGAAAAGATAATATGCAATATTTCATAGTGGACTTTCCTAATAGAAATAAAATTAATTATTTCCATAATTACATGCTTAAATGTCTAGCCCTAAAATAAATTAACTAGAAAGATTATTCAATATAATTTTTAAACCGTATATTTAATTACAAAAACATTAAGTAATGTCATTTACAATATTTACTGAAAGTTATCAAACAAGAACTGAAAGTATTACAATTTTAAAAACCAATGATATTCAATCAAAAACCTGTTGAATTCTGAAGATTACATTCACCGCTAGATTAGATTAAATATACGTGCCAAAAAGTAAACGGTCAAATTTTCACTTCTAACATTGTTTTCTAATCATTTTTGTAATGTAATAAAAAAACGTTTTAAAACAATTCATATCTTAAAAAGCCAATATTTGCTTATTAAATGTCATACAATGAAATAAAATAATTTTATGTAATAAATATTGGCATTTACTTATTTATACATCATATTACTGTTAGGTGACTCACTAATATAGCATGCAAATTTATTCGAACGGGCCAACCAGTTAATGGTTTCTCTTCATATAGAACTCAAACTTCATATAGATTAGAAATTAGAATTAATTATTGATAATTGCTACTCGAAGAATTAAGTGCACCCAAAAAGACATTTTAGGAGACATTTCGTATAAATAGTTGAGACCACACAATGGAGGCGTATGACAGAGCCAACAAAAGCAGGACCGTACCCAAGCCTAGGCGACGGGCGAGACACCTGTCATAATTAGCTTAGCTTGGGAACCGAACCCGAACCGTGATTGATCCACAGTTGGCACGTTGCGCTTTCCCAGAACACCTCTTTGGAACCTCGTGGATTCGGACAGATGCCCAACTGCTTTTGTTCTTGCAATCCTTTTGTAGAGCGTCATTACGTCGATCCTATTGTCCTCTGAGAGATCACTAACCCATCAGAGATGAGGGATTTTTAGTGGTTTCGCTGTTTCTTACCGTAGTTTTAGGGCTTGAGTTCTAGCGTATAGAAATTTGATACATAGAATAATGAGATCTCTAGAGTAAAAAGAGTGATAAAGGATACCCTGTATCATCACGGCTTGAGATCTTGATGGGCTTCTGCTCGTAAAGAATTTGGACAATAACATAATTTATGATGACAGTGATGGTCCCGTAATGTACGGAGAGATATGTGTTTGATTTACAGCAGTATCATTTTAGTTCAATTTCATAAAAAGTAAATATTGAAAATTTCATCTTGTTATGCCAAAACGGCTTTGAATATTTTAATTTTAAAACTGTGTATTTTCCCACATCTATGTTATAGGAACTGATCTGTATTTATCAGTGATCAAATTAATGTTTCTTTCTAAAAATTACGTTTAAAATAAGGAAATCTACTGATTACTTTAATTATTTTCATGAAAACGTAAATATTGGGGCTAGAAACATTAAGTTTGTCAATTATAAATACGCACAAATTCCTGACTGAAATTTTAGCCCTGGAGCCAGGTTCCAAAAATCTTTATGCTCCCAATGGTTAAAAATTGGTAATGAAGGTAAACGTAATTTTCAATTCTTCAATAGTATGGGTGTCTATTCAACTGAGTTATTTTTGTTAAGGATCTATTACATACAGTATAAGTCTCTATTCCACCTCTCAGCAGCCAAGGATCTAGAAAGATATCAAATTTCATAAAGAAATAACGAATCCCGATTCGAGATATATAATTGGCCACAAAAATGTCAGTACTCGGTGGACGTAAAATTTGATACTCTACAACTTTGATTCTATGGGTTTTTCCTCTTAGGGAACTCAATTGCAAGTTACAGAGCCATTTATAGAAATTTGTCTCACCTTTTGACAAATTTGATAAAAATCAGCGTTGGTTGATTGTGGTTTTATATCTAACCACGTAACCAAATTATAAAGTTTATGTACTCGTTCGACGCACAATTTAACGATCTAATGCAAAACATTTTTCGCTTTGATGCATCGTTTAGGATATATGGGTGAAAAAACAAAAAAATATCGAGACAATCTGACCTTTTTGGCTGTAAAAAGTTTTCCCCCTGTGGCCCACGTTAACAATTTCAGTTTTTACATGTCTAAACCCACAAATAAAAGATAAAAAAATAAAAACTTTTCTCACGTTTTTCGCAATAGATTTCCGGAACTGTATTGTACATCTTGATGTCTACTATCAAGCTTCTAAATATTTCCCCTTTACTTACGGGAAACAAGAGTAGGAAAAATATTGAGAACATGCAAATTCGTTTATTTTTTCCTTAAATTTTCAATAATGATTATGCTCGATAAAGAATATCCATATCTTCAAAAGGAGAATCTAACGAAAGAATGATACAGCTTATAGTAGGGAAACCTTTCAGAGGAAGGGGCAGAACATAACTCAACTTTAAAATTATTACAGTAGCGGTAAGGGAGTGGAAAATAAAATGAAAGGATGTGGTTTATTTTACGAGCCATTATAAATACTGACCGTGACGAGCAGAGCCACTATAAACCCGACTCTAGGCAAAGAGCGCTACTTAAGGCCGACTTTACTGCCTCAGCCACTTTACCAACTTAGCATCAAAGTCTCAAAGCCTCACTTCGATTCAATAACAGGAAACTGAAGAACTTTAATCTCCAAGCCTCTCCATTTAGGGAGCATCGTGTACTTTTTCTTTTGGTCAGAGCGTCCAATTGTTGAATCGTAAACCTGTTAGTTGTACGAAGGTTGTAACAGGAGTTAGCGAGCAAGCTTCAATGGTTCTAAGAAAAACAAATAAAAAAAAAAAACCTTTACCACTAAAACCCATGAACGGTCTTGGGTTTCAGTACTACTTAGGGAAAGTACTATGCAAGGAGGGGATCGGGACAGGATCACGCTCAACCGCAATGCTTTCTCCCTTGAACAAATATTTAATTAAGGATACGCTCTTTATAGAGGCTGGGTGTGCCCCAGGACGGTCTCCCTATCTCAACGTCGCCTCACGGTCAATGACAGAATCAATCATTTTCACGCTCTCTAAAGAAAATAAAACAAAGGCATATATCTTGACTAAGATATATATATATATTATATCTGGCATCTTCAAGGATATAAGAGCTCTTATAATATAACTATTTATTCAACTTTTAACAAGGTTTCGAGCTCCTCATTTTTTGACCTAATAATCTATTTTAAGATTAATTGTTGTTTCGTTTTGAAATGAAGAAATCTGAAAAATAGTAATTTTTATCTATTATCAGAAATGATGTCAGGTTTATGTAGAAATATTCCATTCCGTCTCAATCAAAGATATTAATATGAAAGATCAGAGAGCACATTCACGTCATATTTACAGAAAACAGAAATAAATAAAGTAATAGCAATATAATACACAGAAATAGGAACAAAATATATAATGAATAAAAATAAAACGAAAGAAAAGAAAAAATAATAAATAAATAAAATAAGATTTGGGATATGTAAACACAAATAATAATTAATAAATAAAATAAAATTTTAGAGCTAAAATAAAAATGATCTGAAAATTGGTAAATAGATAGACGTATGTAACTAAGAGAAGATATATAAAAAAAAAGAAATACACATGACAACATAATAGTACACCAAGATATATATTTTTTAAATAAATAAAAATAAGTACACAAAAAGTAAAATTAAATAATTAGCCATGTTGTTTCCTGGATAATTCATATTTATTTAGTTTTTTATTTGAACTAATAATTTAGTTCATTCATTTTTACTTTGTATGCACTGAATTTTATTTTATTTTTAAATTATTTATTTAAAAAATGTCTGATGTAATTATATTATTTATAGCCCTAATAATGACCCACACGTTGGACAACTTAATAAACATTACTAATAACCGCATATCCCGACTATTTTCATTCATATATGTTTAGCAGTCGACTATATCTCCATCTATATTTTTTTACTATTTAATAATATAATAATAAATAAATAACTGACAAGAGTTTCGTGACATATTATGTGAAACATTAGTTAAATAAAATTTTCATTGAATGATACATGCAAAAACTAAATAGTAGGTAGATAACGTAACAAGATAATGATGTTCGGTATAATCTTATTACAGATTGTTCTTTTTCAAAGCCTGTGAAGAGTCACTACTCCAAGAGAGTTTAATAAATTACATAAAATAATCAAATTCTTCATGCTTGACCAATGGTTTAGCGAGTCTACCATAAGAGGAGCATTACTCCTCTTTTATATTTTTGTTTTTAAAAGTATCTTTTTTTTCTTTTAATTTTACTATTTCGAAGTATGATTTCTAATTTAGGCAATTCTTACTACTAAACCAAAGATAAGAAAATTTAAATTGAATTTTCTTACTTCCTAAATATTTAAATAGTTTCCTACCATAGTCCTCAATTCAAATAAAAGCGGATAATAAGTCCTAAGGGTGTGATAAATGCTAAAAACCGCAATACAAGCTTGGAAAAGTAATACCACAAGAATACAATGAGGAGGTTCATCTTTCAGCGGCGCTTAAAGCTTAAAAGCACGTATCACTTTTCATCGCTCTCATTTCAATGCGTTCAAATCTAATAGGGATCTTGATTTCACGTTTAAAAACAAAAGAAGGGGGGACTTTACCTGTTAAAACTTTAAACAAAATTTCATTTCTATCATAATTGAAAAATGATTTAGAATAATCAAGGCTCTACATTCCAACACTAGTCCTATGCAAGAGTTCCTGTGATACATTCACTGTTGTCTTTACAGACCTTTACCGTCTTAAACAGCCTCCTCCATCTCTGCCTATCTAGACCTATTTCTTTCCAGGTATCTGTATACAGCTCTATTGCATATTTGTTTATTAGATCAACGCATCTGTTTTTTTTTTTTTTTGGCTTGAGGCTTCGTGATGGATCCCTCTGAGAAACTCACGAAGACTCTAATAAGAGAAGCTGAGTAAATCAGTCCTGATAGTAGACAAATTAAAATAACTCGGACCCACAATAACCTCAATGGATGACCAACGGTCGCCAATAGACCAATGTACAACAAGTAGAAATCTTTTTTCTTTCGTTCAAAGATATTGAAATCCCAATTGACAGGAAACTTATAATTAAGGGTGTTCAATGAAGGTGCACAAGTATCACAAATGGCTGTGAAATCTCAACACCAACCACCACGATAGGAAGAAGTATTGAAATATTTGACAGAGAAATCCTCAGCAGGCCTAAGCGGAAAAATCTGGGATCAGAGAGCTAAAGCTTGGAGGAGAAAGGCCAATACAGAACGGTTTACATAAACTGGTCGATCCATTTCAATAGATATCTTACGTTATGAAGGCAAAGAGGATAAGCTGTAGACATTAGCACGGGCCAATCCATCAGGAAGCCTCTACTCAACAATGGATGTCTCAGTAGTAGGCTATAGACCACGTAAGACCAAATACCAGATGTATGGATCGAATCAACAAGGATGCAACAGAGCAACATGCAGATAACTCGAATGAAATAGCCCAAGATAGCCAGAGATGGAAAAGACTTGTTAAGGCGGCAAAGGTCTATAATGCCAACAGATAAAAAAAACTGTTATAAAATTGTTGACTTTTATTGGGAAGGGGGAAGAGTGAACGAAGGAGTGGCAATATTAAACTTGCCCCACTCGAGAAATTATAGCTTTGGCCCCAGACAACGTTACCTCAATTTTAATTGACAAGGCTCGTCAAGGTAATAACCTCATTGGCAGAAGTCATCCAATACCCGAAGACAATACTCCACCTGCTTCAACAATAAAACAGACTGGATATAAATTGACAGCGGATCGGTCAGCGGCGACTCTATAGAGACCCAGAGAGCACTGACCCGGCAGAATGGGTACCATCCTCAGGCAATCTCCTAGAAGAACAATTAGCATTGTTGTAGTCTGATTGGCCAACCGGGGGCTAATAAGAAGAGGTCTCCTGGCCCCTCCCCCTGCCTGATAATATATATTGTGACGGCGGAGGTCACGCGGGTCGTCGCGGTCTTGTTACTCTCGCGCTCTGTCTCCCCTTCATCGAAGGCCGTGCACTTTAGTTATTATGGACCTGTCAACTACATCACTTATTTTATTCGCGAATATAGTAACTAATAAACACGAGTGGCCATCCTCATAAGTTATATGGAATAGTATGACAATAAGTAAAGAAACAAGGTGTTGAATGATCTTAAATTTGTGGATAAGACTAAAAAAACAACTAAAAATCTGTAGAGTCATCTGTGATGTACATCAGAATCAATGTTCCACTTTTTCTATGCGGAAGAAAAATAAAGAAAATGTGAAACGAATATACTTTTGTGCAAGCTTAAGCTCAAGTTTTTTTTTTTATTAATTGAATATTAATATATTCTGACACATTGAAGGGCATTAATATTAGGGCTACATCAATCATCCACACAATATGTACATACAAATAATAAAGAAAATAGAGATAATTAAGAAAAAGATATATAGAAAATAAAATAAGAAAATAGATAGAATAATATATAGAAGCTAAACGAAATGAAAATAAATAAAACACGTTCACACCGTGTACAATGCTTACATTCGACCAGGGGACTCAGAACAGAAAGGACTTTGTCCCCCAAATGTGGAAGCCAAAGAAGGACTCCAGGAGATCCCAGTACTCTCCCAACCGCACCACTGGTATTGGAAACCAGTGGAAGCTGTTAGAGCACTATATAGACGCTGAGGAACTGACTGGAGAATCTAGGCATAACCGGAACTCCAATATATACATATTTACAAGTCGTGGGGCCACACTATCCAGGGTTTTATAGGTTTTATCGAAGGGAGCATCGACTATTGTTCGGAGCACTATTGATTGGAAGGATTGAATGGATTTGATGTTAAAAAGTTTCACTGTCCCCTAAAGTTCTAGCCCGTAGACTCAGACAGGTTTCAGTATTGTCTTGTAGATTACTTGTTGTGGAATGGAAGTTGAAATTTTCTATTCAATTATCTATATAGCTGTCCATATCGTATGTTAAGTTGTTGTCATTTAAGTCTGGTATGTGTATTCCATGTTAATCTTTTATAAGAGCAAGTAGAGAATGGACTTCCATATAATTGATATGGTGTCTTCTAGTTACCAAGTCGCACAAACTCAGAAAACCACATCAAATTTTTACTCGACAGCGAATAAAAGAATTTTTTTTGCTGTTGTATAGAAAGTAAAATGCTTAATGAATATTTATTACTTCCGGCATGAATAGAAAGCTTCGCAACCTTCGGCGCAGAAGAAGGAAAATGCAGGGATTAAAAGTTATGCAATTTTATTTCAGTATTTTTTTCTTTTCCGCTATTTCTAGCATATAGAGTGTCGATAGTAGGGAATTAGTACGTTCGATGAAAAACATTCAGCTAAAAACTTTCCAATAATCCTAACCCATCTTAACATTGTCCAAACACCTTATCACAAATATATTTTAGTGAATAATCATGTACTATCATTGTCCATGTACCACTATATACCAACCACTCTTCGTTCGATAGTTTTTTCTTTCGTAATGTTATCTACAAAGCCGATGCAACTATAATAAAAGCGAGGAGGAAAGGTTCCTAAGAAAAATGAGAAAATGTTATATTTTATTATTACTTTATTATTAAAGCAACTACATCCCTGTGATTTTTCAACATCTAACGGTATCCTGCCAAAAGATTCTCTAGTAATAATAAAATAATGAATGAAATATGAAATACTAATTCTTAAAATATAATGGGTTGAATTTTATTGAAGTGAAAATTTATGAATATAGTCTTGCGTGTTCAATATAGAGCCTCACTGCAATACGTACAAATATTAAGCAACAGTTAACGATAAAATAAACAATGGTTAATTAAAAGTCTTGAGCACAATACCCTTTGAATGGCTAAGTGTTCAGTACTAGATAAGGATGTATTGTCAGATCAAACTCATAAGCAATATTGATCATCCGTCTCCTTAAATAGGCAGTGAAACAAACAATGAAACTACGAACCTTAACTTAAAAATCTCTACTACCTATAACGTAATATTATGCGTAATATAATCATGATGTAAGTTTACAATTTTATTAGCTAATAAAATAAAACAAAAATATCATCGAATCTCCCCCCTCCTCGAAAATAAAGCTGAGAAAGCTGTGACAAATCAATCGAACAACTTGAAATGAACTAATTAACTTGAATATCTAATACAGGAGTACCCAAACCTGAACTTGCGGGCACCATACGTGACGTCACTGGTGCCCACGAGCAAACTTGTGACTTTTATCGTCCATAGCTTGTGCCCTGCTGCAAATCGAAGTGTTATCTATTATATGTTGAATATTTATTATAATAAATATATAATAATTATATTATAAGTATGATTGATCACTTTTAAAGTTATAATTTATTTTGTATTTCTTAAATCATCATTATGGCCCAGATCTGAAGATCTGAATTTACCAAGAAATAGATCGTAAAAATAAATTTTTAGCTCTAAAAAAAATCATAAATCATTTATTAACAATACTATATATTATACAAAAGTATTTGTAGAGCTTAAAGATTGTTAAACATAAAAAAATATAAATAAACTTGGTAAAACTGACTTGGAACACTAAACCATAATATTTATAAAAAATAGAATTTTAAGAACTAACATTACTTAATAACAAAAAGAGTGAGTTCCAAAACTTAGCACTAATTCCATCGATGGATTCCATCAATCTATGAGATCCAGCAGCATATATGCCCGGTTTAAGAACGACCTGATGGGTTCCAACGGAAGGTTAACACTCCTAAAAGGTTACTGAGCACACGAAAAATAAAAAAAAATATTTTAAAAAGTATCTACCTACTGAATTGTTGAAAGTAAATAGAAATATGTGAAATGAATTGAAATATAACAACAGGGGAAATCAACATGCGTATTTCTGTTGAAAACTCATATTCGAATATATTCACAATCCCAATACTTACCCAATATATTACATACATAGATAACCTAGAAATAATGACAAGTTGGTAACACTAGATTCAACTTATTTTATATCTAGTTATAACCCATGTC
This sequence comes from Nezara viridula, assembly GCA_928085145.1. Classification (NCBI taxonomy): domain Eukaryota; kingdom Metazoa; phylum Arthropoda; class Insecta; order Hemiptera; family Pentatomidae; genus Nezara; species Nezara viridula. Next base: position 75,197,556 of record OV725082.1, read on the forward strand.
GCTTCTAATTTAATTATAATTTTAAAACGAATGAATCTATCATAACAAAACTATGTAAAATTAATAAAAATTATTACACTGGACGTGTGCCCTATAAATGAACCCGCAGATGAAAAAATGTTGGGGACCTAATACGTAAGAATCTTTTGGGACTAAGGGTTTTCCCTCTTAATTAGTTATTTAATTAATAGCACCCACTTTACACCGTTTCACGGCTAATTACTTGTATTTATATTATTACTTATACTTATTTATAGACATTAAGGCTGTCAAGAATTCAATACATAACATGATAAACACATCGCACTTGGGTAAAGTGAAGCTCAGCAAAATTCTAGAGGAATCCTTTCTCTGTAAATTGGCAAGCAATTAAACAACTCTAATTATTACTATGGAATGAATAATTCAGCAGGCAGTTAATTATCCGTTATTCAATTTCCGCTATAGGCATAGATATCTTTGGTTCCTTCGCGCTGAGGAGAATTTTCTCTGCCTTGGCCAAATAGAAGATAAAAACGCCGTAAAATATTCGCTGACGCGAGTCGACGGATTGATTGCCAATAAAAGTAAATAAAATCGAAAACAACTCCCTCCCTCTCCCTTCGAAAATGAAAGCTCTGATAAATCAAGAGGACAGCTTCACGAGGACTAATTTGAATAACGAATTCGCTGATATTCTTGACTTTCTTCCAATTTGGAACTGTAAAAAGCAAGATAGCAGAATATCGCCATCATGGTTAATTTTCATCAAATTTTAATAATCATCAAGTCAGATATAACTTAAATAATAAATAAATTTTTAAAATACCAATCACAGACAGCACTTAGTTGCTTCTCGGATTAATTGCGATGAAGGTGTGAATATGTTGGGATAGCCTTGAATCCTTCCGTGAATATTAATGTTACATGAAAAAAAAATTTCATTGTTAGTTAAGTCCACGGTGGCAAAGTCCTTGTAAGTCCCGGTCTGCTATGATATGTGAAAACGAATTAACCTGACATAAAACTAATCTTTATCAACGATATAAATCAACTCTATAGATAATAATGTTAATTTAATCAGAGAAACGTAAATAACATTTGTAGTACACGATTTCATGTAGGAGCTAAACATATGTTTTTACTAACATTTTTATTTTATTTTTATTGAACAACAAAAAATAACCATTGTCCATATAATAGAATTTTTTGTTGTTCAATAAAAATAAAATAAAAATGTTAGTAAAAACATATGTTTAGCTCCTACAAGAAATCGTTATATATATATATATATATATATATATATATATATATATATATATATATATATATATATATATATATATATATATATATAATCAAATTAACAACTTATTCATAATCAAAAATTATATACAATAAATAAACATAAGATAACTAATAAAAAAACAAACACAGACATTAGATATATATACACTATTTATAATCAGACGTGGAAACTCGAAGAAATGCTTGTTCCACTAACTGTACAGGGAAAAGCAGGACTCCAAGATATCGCTGCACTACTTCCTCAACCGCGTAACTGGTGCTAAAGCCAGTGGGCTAACTAATAACGCCGATCAATTGGTTTTCTACGAAATGCTTTATTATTTAATTTTTGCTTCGAGCATGAATCGAGATTTTGGAGGAAACCACATGTTATGCGAACATTACTAACCAAACCTCTGCCAAAACAAAGGAAAAAATCTACAATGTCTCGAATGTGCCTCTTACCTGACGAATACATTCTTTGCGGCGTTGCAACAATTTGCTGGAATTTCACTGATATGACGAAATTAAAAAATAAATAGAGATGGATTATGAATTACAAAAAAAAAAATTTGTTTATGTTCGAAAATACTACTAGGTATATTAAGATTATTCTGCATGGAAGGATAATGGATTCTATAATATGTGTAGAGAATTAATTGCTTACTTAGGGAATCAGTTTCAGTAAGCTATTTAGTGGCAATCAGAATTTAATTTAGTGGGTGAAAAATATATTTCAGACAATTACAAAGCCGTATTATAGGGGTTGTGGGGTTTATAGGGATAAAATACGCCCTTATCTAATGCCTCTAATGCCAATCGATAAAAAATACCTTTCGGTTGAAATACGATATTAAAGTCGTTTCATAGAGAAAAATACGATGACCACAAATAAGGATAGTACTATTTCATTACATATTGTTTATTACGGAAGAAGGTATAGTCTGGATTCACTTTCAGTTACCAAGTTTTTCCAAGCAAACAAATAGAGGCTAGATAATACCCACGATGGTCTTTCAATGCCTAGCTAGATTGAGCACGATACAAGAAAAAAATAAATTTTCAGTCATAACCGAGGTGTAATATAATTTCAGATTTTAATGGGTCTAGAGCCTAACGGTCTGAGTTTCCATAATTTCATATAGTATAAGAAAAACGTAATAATTATCCATAATAAATAAAAAAATCCTATGCCGCTACAACCCGTTTTGGGTTCAGTACTTTGTAAGAAAATAATGTTTCTTGATCAACCGTAATTAAGAGTATCCACTTTATTGAAGATGGGTAGGTCCCAGGAGGGTGTCCAGACCTCAGGATCGAACTGTAACTGATGTAAAAGAATAAATAATTACCTTCTAAAACCTGACTCGAAACCGGGAACAGGAGCATAGGATCATAACGTCAGACTCATTGAGCTATACTGCTCCTAATGCATAGGTATTCATAAAATTATTATGAATCATAAGCAGTTCAATAAAGACATACTTGTGTTTTTCTTATTTTTTCTAGGATACAGTCTTGTAAAAGAGGGTATAAACATACCTAATTATGTTCGCTAATATTGATTGCCATATATAGATTTGACGACTAAGGAAAAAATATTATAAAACCAGAACAAAATAGATCAAGTATACAGTAATGAGGAAAAAACTCCTTGATTGATAGAAAATATTAAGAGAGGAGAGAAGCTATTAAGCGCTCAATTAGTAGGCAGGCCTGGAAGCGACTTCTTCATAGCCATGCCCTTATTAGATATTTATAACGGTGGCCGGACAGGAGCATGCGCTGTGAAAAAAAGATCGCCGGAGGTACAGGTACAAGTACACCTGCCCGGGGCATACAGGACTTGATCCCGTCCGTGACTGGGCAGCCAACGCCACCGGCTGCTCTAATTAAATTAGCCATCATCTGATCCGCTCTTGTTTTTTATCTTGTTCTTCTCTCCTCGGCAATGATTGGACAATTAGTTCTAATCGGATGGAATTATTCGGTTTGGCCGGCCAACGGGTCTCTTGCAGTACGGTGGGTATCCGGGTCAGCGGGGCGATGCAGTCGAAATAAATATCAAGAACGCAGCCACCGGATGCATCGGCAATAGATTATTATTTCCTCTTCTATCTCTATGGATTGAATCCAGGATCTAGAAACTGTTTCGATTCACATTCGGGCTCTATTAATTGCGTACCAGATCCTTTAAAGACGTGAAGGGAAAATAAATCCTGTCTGTGTGAGTCCTATACCCCAGGCCATACCCCCTTGCTTTACTAGCCTTTATCGAAACAACTATTTTATGCTACGAAGAATGCACTGATAACCGTTCAAAGTTATATCATATGCCGAAGAGAAATTCACCGAAACAAATAGAATTCAATAAATAAATAGTGATCAAAAGTCAAATATAATTATTTATTAAAACTGACGTGAAAAGAATTTAAAAAAAAAAAGTCGAACTTGGAAAATGGAACAGCTTGTTATATCATTTGTGTGCTACAAAATAATTATTCTTGTTACATAATTTTTTTCTCTCTTTCGAGCCTCTGTCTCCATTGGCGTTTTACTATGATTTATATTCTTTTATAATACTCTATAAACTTTAAAATTCAAACAAAGTATTGATTCTTTCTTCAGTATCTTGCAGGATTTCTCTTAATGTTTTGCCTACCTAAGCATATTTTTTGTGTTTCACTGTTGGTCGAACATTATTACAGTTTTCACACGTGGGCGCTTCGAGTCCTCTTAGAAGGTAGCCATGTGTAAACTGGCAGTGTCCAATCCTTAGTCGGCAAAGCATAACTTCTTCTCTCCTTGAACTTCTGTAGCTTGTAGTCCATTTGTCGCAAGTAGGTTACAATTACATATTATATTTACTATTATTTATAACCTATCATTCTATTATAATTATTTATAAAAATCTGAATTCCTTTTAATAATGTATGTTTCACAAATAAATGATATTTGATGTCAATGTCTAGAAATTATATACATTTTAATTTTTAAATTAAATTTTTTAAGATTTTTCGGAAATATTTATCACTATTTTAATAATTACAATTTTTGATTCCTTAATATGAAATAAATTCAAACTTCTTGCACTATTATGCTGTGCCAGAAAGAGTTTATATTTTCAATACATATAGAAATAGAAATACGTGAAACAAGGTGTCTTGCATTGCAATGAAATTTTCACAAAAAAATACGAACATTTGACCATTTAACTTTATTGGTTTTTCATTAATATTTATTATTTTTTTTTTTAAGGATTAACGATACTGAAACACATTAAAAAAAAAGTTAAAAAAAAAAAGCCACTCAGAAATCCCAAAGAAGGTTGTGGCAGATGCATACCCAGACTTCACTTGAAGATATTTCTCAACACTGATCATCCTCACGACACTCCTTCCACGGTATCCTTTAAAAGGAATCGTCGGGACCGAATGGGCGAGCAGATGTTTCCAAAGGACTTCCAACTTAAGAAAGTAGCGATACTTAACATGGCGCAAAAGGAATAGTCAGAACTAAACTCCAGTTCCTAAAGACCAGGAAAAGTTGACCATTCATCACCATTTCATCATCATAATTTATCTTATCCGGTCTTATTTGATTACATGGAGTCACAAGTTAATTTTAACATATTATTATTATTATTATTAATATTCCAAAATGATTCGGATAGGTCTAAAAAGATATTTTAAAATGTTTATGAGAATAGGGGCAAGGTCCAAAACTCAGCAATGTGCTTAAGCAACGATTTCAGCGCTATGTTTAAGAACTTGCCGATGATCTCAATAACTGTTTTTATGATCTTTTAAACATTATATTCAATGAGAGGAATGAGAAATGAAAGGGGGGAGGGAAATAAGGAATGCATAATTGTACATACATATAGGAACTTAAAAATTATGCTTGCTCCTGTCCAATCTATTCTTTAAATCCGCGGTTTTAATGGATTTTTATAAGTATGAAAATAGTTTCGAAAATCATCACCCGCAAGGTTGTTGAGTCGAAAAATACCTTCAATTTAATTTACCTATAATCATCAAATAAATCATTATTATTTTTGAATATTTATAATCCAATATAACACTGAAATAGACAACTACATACTATTTTTTCTGATCCCTCTAAACCAGAAAACACAAAATTAGTAATAACATCATATTTCTAAAAACGTTATCATAACAGGTAATGGGACGATACATTGTTTTACCATGGCCTTCTCCTGCCAATGGTGCTTGAAGTTTAGATTAATTAAGGAATGATTTTATTTCCAATATAGATTCTCATTTGAAATATTTGTACTTGACAACTATAATTTAACTCTAAATAGACTTATATTAGTAGTTTAATAAGGTTGATAACATACTTAAGGCTGCTACAATATTTGTATATATAAATTAACGAATCAACAAAAAAATTATGGGCAAGAAAATTAGTAATAATAAAAATTTAAAGGCCCTATTACAGTAATTCTTTTAAACTATATATTAGTGAAAAATGTATCGTTAGATTACTAAAACAACAATATGATAGCACACCGATCGGACCGAAGCAGAGCTACCTGTTAGCGAATGGTGGAACTACCAATGACTCAGTTTCCCTCCCCTAGAGCTCAGCACCGTAGCGACATGAAGGGTAGAATTCTCTGAATCGGAGCGTTTACGTCCCCGGGATGACAATTAGTTAGCTAGAGCTGCAACAGCCATCTTGATTTGTAGTTCAAGTCCGTAGAGATCGTTCTGAGCCCTGCTTATGATGCAGAGAGCGTACGGGATGTACAGCGGGACCACCGAGGGACAGACATATCATCTTTACTAGTACAAGGAAAGTCGACCATTCATCGCGATTTCATCATTATCAGTTATGTTTTCAGACCGTAAATGATCACAGGAACTCACAGATTAATTTTATTATAAGTTATTAAAAAAATGATATATTCACACAAAACATATTAATTACACGATTGACAATGAATTTCACCAAGGAATATAATTGTAATAGTTCTACTTATGAATTAAACAAATAGGTAATAACATGCTAAATAGAACCCTGTATATGTAATATACAGGATATCCAAGCATAGGCGTCGGTATTTGGAAAATATTTTTGGGACGAAGTATATTCTATGTTCAATGAGGCAAGGAGGGGTTTAGAAAGCCATATATAAATATGCAGCTCAGTTATAAGTTTATTACTTGTAATACTCAATAATTATTACCTATACGACTTAGTGAACGTTATGGGAGTTATTTTTAAGTTAATAACTCAAATATTCGAAGCTCCCTTGTCCCATATTATACGATGAGAGGAAGGGGCAGAAAGCATCATGCCTCCTGCAAAAAGTAAGTGGGGCGTTTTTATTTTTTTATTTTTTATTTCAACTATTCAATAAAAACAGTGAAAAAATTATATTTCGCCAAGTGAAAATATTCTCGAGAACTCCACGAACTCCACAAGGTATCAATAAAACAGTTTATCAAGTTTTCATAGTTTAAAAACATAGATTTATATATATATTTAAATAGATGTCGCGAGTTTACCCTTAGGATGTCGTTAATCGATAGTGGTGTCCAGAAAAGGGTCTCATTACGTCAACAAAACTTTTGAAGGAGCCACATTTTTACCGGATTTTGAATGTTTGAGCGGACACATTTTGGCGGGGTAATGAATTTTCGATGACAATTTTCAAACTGACTCCAATGTCAATATTTTTTAGTAAAGTCATTTTAGTGATATTTCTAGTTGGAAAATTTACAATATCTGTACAGTTGATTTCATAGCAAGTGATTGCAGTGTTGAAATATGGAACTGTGAATTAAAAGTATAAATAAGAAAGGAGATGTTCCCGGGTGGCGGTCATAAATGGACTAAATAGTGGTAAAACTATTCTATTAAAAGCTAATGTTTCGATCCAACTTTGCAGGTCTTCATCAGGGAGGTGTGTTCAGCAAGGAGTTTCACGTAGAACTCAATTAGATCTCCCTGAAGAAGACCTGCAAAGTCGAAACGTTAGCTTTTTGTAAAATAGTTTTGCCACTATTTAGTCTATTTATGACCGCCACTCCGAACCATCTCATTCCTTAATAATACAACAATACACTATTAAGTATTCAATCAATAGTATAAATATTCGAACTAGAAATATCACTAAAATTAATAACCAACATTGTTGAAATTGGAGTTGCTCATTCTGTCAACTGAAATGCTCTATACTATATTACAACTGAACTGATGACTGGACTACTATAAAGTACATATATTCATATGGGCCTAACCTTGACTACCCCAATAATATTTAAGCTCCGGCGTTAATGGTATACCTAAAGAAATATTAATAAATGTTCATGTTAATGATGAAAACATTGTTATGATCAAACTAAGTAATTACAATAACCAAAATTGCAATCCCATTAGGTAAACATAATTTCATTATTTTTGTAATAGAGCTATAAAGACAATCGATTAACCCCGATGTAGACTGATTAATGACGAAAATGGTATATGATCAATGAGCTGTCAGCTGGCCATAGTGGCTCCTCCCGCATGCCATATTTAAAAATATTGTTTGTCCTCTGGAGATCTGTGGTGACGTAAATATCGCTCTGGCGTTGCAACAAACTTGACTTGATGGGAAGAGTTAAATCAATTTAGGAGGGACCCAGTGAGCAACTGGTTCTTTATCATGAATGTTTCTGAAATGTTTATGTTATAAATGAAAAAATCCAAACTATAACGTCTCCAACATAAAGCTGAATACTTAACTTGCCAACGTTTTGCCATTTCAGGCATCATCCGGGTAGAAAAACCAAGATAACTTATATGCAGAAAGGAAAAACAATAAGAATAAGAAAAAAAAAATTTTGCTAAAGACATCTCACGAAGCCATTCAAATAAATACTGAAGGAAAGGTTCTATAAACAGAAGTAAGGAATGTTATGTTGAACAGTTGGGTTTTGTTGGGAATGGATGTTATATATACATTCGAGTTTTTTTTTTTATTAATCTATTAATTTTTTTATATTATTTTATTTAACCCGTTTTTATAAGTAATTTTTAGTTATTCATATTTTTTTTCTTTTCTAACTTGTATTTCTGCTAATCAGCGGTTCAATATAACCTTCCTTAAGTTTGATAATAGAACCTTCCATTTCCTTCAGTATGTATTTGAATGCCTTCGTGAGATGTCTACAGCAATATATATATATACACACATATATATATATTCCTTTTTCTTTTTTGTTTTTCTTCCTGCAGATAAGTGATCTTGATTTTTCTGTTTTGATAATGCCTGAATTGGCGAAGCGTTAACCATTCACCGGTATGTTGGAGACCAATGGTTCTGTAGTTTTGGATTTTTCCACCTATAACATAAATATCTCATGTCTCTTTTCTAGCTTTATGCTTATATTAGTTTCTGAAATACTTGATATATGCAAAACTTTCTTTTTATTTCTTATTTTTAAACAGTTAAATCATCGAATAATACCTACAACTAAAAGCAATAGTCGCTATCAATATTTCATTAAATCTCAAATGACAAAAAGGGTATTTGGTTCGATCGCTTTTATACTGGCAAATTTTATTTACGAAAACTAGTGCTGCCAAAAATCGGTCAAGCAAATTGGTCAAGCAAAATACCAAACCAAGACCATCAAATTGTGGTTAGACCAAGATCAATACTGCTAAGAAAAAAAGAGGGAGGGATTTATGAATAATAATCAAATCGAAATAATTACTAATACTAGACAATTTTAGTTATTATATGTAAAAAATTGGTAGGATACTTTTATAATTTACTCTTCCAATTTTTCATTTGGGATTTAGTTAGGTTCTTTCATTCTGAAAAATATCAGACATAGCTCTAACGTATGTATTGGTAACACTTTTTAAAAGGTTATTAAATTTCCGACAAAAGGAAAAAAAAATCGTTTAAATGGGACCAGTTTTAGCAACGTTACAGTGTATTGAAATTCGTACACTGATTTTAATAATTGTTCACATGGCCGTATTCTATTTCTTAGTTCATCAAATAAATCGTACTCTAATGATTTCTCTGATTGGTTATCAGGATTAGTCTAATTAAGTTGTGTTCTTATTAATGAACATATTTAAAATTGAAAAAAAAATGTTTAAAACCGTTAGGAAAGTGATGTGAGTGTACACACCAGCTTTATTATTTAAATAATTGGTGACATATCACTATATTTCATGACAATGCCTTTCATGTATTTTCAAGTTAATTTTTTAATTTTGTTGGATTTTTATTATGTTTATATCAATAAAACATGTAAATGTTGCTATTCTGTAGCGTTTTTCTAATATCTAAAGCAACATATTTAATAAATAGCAATAAGCTAATCGGTAAATCTCATCTTGCTCTCGCATTTGGGCAACACTAACGAAACCGAGTCTAAATTTGCACTATTTAAAAGAAATGTATTCATCTGAAATTATATTTTTTCATATTTCTTCCAGCGGTATTAACATAGTAATCCCTCAGAAAGTAAGTCCCTAAGGGAAGCTATCCTTGTGTAATTAGGTGAATTTTTCCAGATTGATGAAAATTTAGAGAATCCATAAATAATTTATTTAGCTACACATTAAAATCAAATTTAAAATTCCAATAGTTATTAAATACGCACTGCATTATAATGGGAACAAATATCCATACAGTCTTTTTCTAGTATGAGCCTTAAATCATTGACTGCACATAGATAAATTAAAATACTGCATTGTATACAAGGAGCATTTTAAAAATAAATTTCAATCCAACTAAATTAAATTAAGATGGGAAAAAGGGAAAAGACAACTAGACAAAATTCCTACCTAAAAGTCGTGGAAGGGCTTGTAGGAGAGAAACCGAGGAAGCTAAGGGCCGTGAATATTACCTCAGGGATTTCCTTAAATCTCTAAGATATCTCCACAATGTTCCCTTAACGATAATAAATCCCTGGAACCGAGAATTTTTTTCTCTCATTTTTACGCTGTTTTCCTCCTCCAATCTTTTCCACGAAATGAATTATTCTTATCGCTGTCCAACATAGATTATAATTGTTTTTGTAATTACGTAAAAATATTAATAATAATTTCTTCAAATATGAAATTTTCAATGTGACGGATGCCAATTAACATTGTGATCTTCAAAATGAATTTTATGAATCCGGCCCTTGGCGTTGGTCGAGAAGAAGTTTTATTGGAAAGGTTTCAAATATGGTGGAATAAAATATATAGATAAAGCCGGGAGAGTATCGATATAATATACACTGCTCTATTGGTTGTGAAATGATCAACATCGCAATAACATCACACTTTCTGAATTCTTTTGATGATTATTTCTCTATTTTTACTTTCACTTACTTATATTTGAAATGCGTGTTTATGTGAACAACATCGCTCAAAAACAAAGAATAGTCCGTGATAAAGAACCCTTTTTCTCATCGTAACCTACAAAAATTTTATTTACGTCAATTTTGAGAATGGGGGCATTTTCAATCTGGAGATCGGCTAACTTTGTCTATTTAATTAGTTACTAAAAACTCGCAAATACGCATTTGCTTTCCATTTTGATCGTAAGAAAATTTGATCACAAAATCGAGAAAAAAGATGACCTACACAAATATTGGGCCGTTTGGTCCATATAACCTCGTTACTTTGATATTTGGGGAATGTAGGTAAGAATGTAGGCTCAATATTTTTTATCGTTTTAATCTAAATTATTAAAATGAATAAAATGCAATATTTTTATTTGAATAATTTTCCTAAACAACATCATGCCACGAATGTTTAAATATTATTATATATATATACAAGAGCGACAAAAATGAAAATCGGGTCCTGAACATGTTAGGTTACACAATGTGAATCCCAAAAAATTGAACTTTTTATTCCTACTTCAGACTGCCTTACTCAATTTAATCTTTAAAAAAAAATAAACAAAATGCTATTGAAAAAGGAGTAGGTGTTTAAAATATTTTCTCTAGGAAAAGTCTCTATTTTTTCTGAAACGTCATATAACATATTTTCTTTCATTAAGCTCTTCAATTAAAAATATTTACATCATCAATAATATTTGAATAAAACAATTAACTTTTAGTTTTACAAGTTTTACAAGGACAATTAATGTATTTACAAAAGGTGCCTCTAAAGACTTATATAAGCCCTTTTAGTTCAACTATTTATTTAATTTTTAACAGACGTTTCGAACTGTTTGCTCATTCACAAGTCATCAAAAATCAATAACTTCAAAATCTTTCAATTATATTTTATTTCTGGTCTACAACAATATAAATTACCATGTTCCATTTTATTCACATATTGTATAATTCTTTTCAATTACGGAACTTGGCACTATCTTCTCTTACTGTTTGTTTAATATGGACAATTAACTAGTTTACTTTTATAGAAAAAGATTTATTGTAATGTTAATATAAAAAAATTAATTATATAAATATTGATTACAATCTAATTATGCTTTTTATAAAAAGTCATAAAATAAAATTAATCCTTGGTATAAAACGTTCAATTCGGAAAAATATTCCCCCAATTCCTACTCCATTGCCCCACGTTCGCGAATGCGTCACATTTAACTGTCTCATAAATTTCTCCTAACGGGTGAGAATCATCTGTATGCATATCGCAGATACTAAATGGTCATATCCCATCCATTACATTGAACTAGCTGAAACCCGATGCCCACAGCGGACATTCGAAACAGTCCTCTGTCATGAGAAGGTCAAATACGGCCGAGCTATTCCATTGAAATTAGATGAATGTTGTAGAAATTAATATTAAATTAAAATCAACACTGTATATATAATAAGGTAGAATAGATCCATTTTTCTGCTCTCTGGAACGATGAATTAGGTGCCAAACAAAAGAGAATTTATCAATTTCGATCCTTAATTTTTTGTAAAAACTTTCATAAAAGTCATTGAAAAAAATGGAAGGTTTCAAACTTCAGATTATTTTAAATGCAAACGAATCAAGAGGGCATATATTTGGTTTCGAAGATTTTGATGGTTATGTAAACCCCTACCGGACCTTGCATTTTAAAGCCGAAAAATATTCCGTTTTCAAGATAAATCATAGTTGGGGCGGGGCCGAATGGGCTAACGCGTGTGCACATCACAGAGCGTCGCCCGGCAACCTGATAATCCAAGTTAGATGGAAAAATATTATGATAATAAATAAAAAAAACGTCCAGGTTATAGTCTCATCAATTGTCAATTCTAGTGACACGACTGGAAGAGAAACGCTGGAATCCTTGCTTCGCCTTTTAAATGTGAAAGACGAAGCCTGGCCCGGAGTCCGTTGGATAAATTGATTTACTGTATATAGATAAGCAAGAAGGTCTTTGTAATGAGACAATTAATGGAAAAGTGCTGGGAGTATAAAACTGCACTTCACATGCTTTTATTGACTAACGCCGTGCTTTCGATAGTGCGAACAGAAATAACACGATACGTACTCTAGGAGATTCCAACATTCCAAATAAACTAATTCGCTTGATACAAGTATCTATGCAGTAATGTTAAAGTGTGAAATTAATGGTACACTTAGCCACGGTTTTACAGTCACTGTTAGGCAAGGAGATGCGCTATCTGCCACACTATTTAACCTTGCACTACATAGTGTGATTGCGAAGCTAGACTCCAATGGGGATATACTACGTTCATCCACTCAGATGTGGTAAGGAATAGTGGTAAGGAATAAGCAATCTCTTATCGATTTCTTCAAGCTGTTGAAGGCGGAAGGTGAAGTACTTGGTTTAGAATTCAATGAAAGCAAAACCAAGTAAATGTTTTGTTTAAGTTCAGGCAGTGATTTAAGAGCTAGAGAAGATCTGTGCGTTGAAGGTTTTTCTTTTGAAAATGTTAAATCCTTCTCCTATCTTGGTGTAGAGCTTAATTGCACAAATGAAATATCAGCAGAAGTGAATAGACGGATTATGGCAGGTAAGCAGGCTTATTACGCAAACATAAAACTCTTCCGCATATTCAACGAAAGACAAAAATAAGAATGTATAAAACATTGGTAAGACCAGTAGTGACATATTCTGCGGAAACTTGGACCCTTTGCAGTACCACAATGAATGCATTGGAGGTTTTCGAGAGGAAAATTCTCCGTAAAATTTATGGACCTATATTGAAAGAGGGTGAATGGAGAATCCGGAAGAGCAGCGAATTAAATGTGCTGTATGGATCTTGTGACATTGTCCGCTTCATGAGAGCAAGGAGAATCGAATGGTTGGGTCACGTAACACGGATGAATGAAATGAGAATGCAAAAAAAGAATTCTGTTTGGAAAGATGTATGGCACCAGAAGGAATGGACGACATCGGAGACGTTGGATTCAGGATGTGCAAAAAGATGGAAAATCTCGGTATAAGGAACTGGAGGAGGAAAGTGTTGTGCAGAGAGGAATGGTGCAATGTTGTCAGTGAAGCCAAGGCCCACCCCGGGCTGCAGAGCTACGTAGTAAGTAAGTAAGTAAGATAAGAAAGAATGGATTTTGGGAGACTATTATTTTTTAATAATATATATTTTTTATGTGTATTCAATTTTTATTTACTTCTGTTATCTACTGATCTTGTTAACTTTTATTTGTGAAGTTCATATATTATTTTACTTCTATCATTATTCTTTCTTTATTACTTCTACTTATTATATATTATTATTATTTTGTATAATTGTTTGTTAATTTTTTTTCTTTAGATTTAATAATTTTTTTTTTGTTTTGTCAATTTATTTATTTTCTATTTAATTTTTTTAATTAATTGTATATGCTTTCTTGTACTTATCCAAGGTATCTCTGAGTGCGATTCTAAATATAATTTTTAAATCTTTTTGAATTTCTTAAGGTGCGTTTAGACATTTCACAAACTATGGGAAACGCAAACATTTAAATACTTTATAGATGGGTAAGTAGCTGACAGCTGAATTATAAAGATGAAACAAAACTGTCTGGAATTTCAGTCAAAATTTGTATTAGCTTTCTTTAGTGAGTTATAGGCTTCGACTTTCAAACGATTTCCCTGATGATGACTCACATGTTTGGGCCGAAACGTCGGTTAATTCATTATTAAAGAAATTTTGACTGAAATTCCTTACAATTTAGTTTCAATGCTATTACCTTATGCTATTATTAAATGTTTTTTATCTGTTGTTGGTATCAAGATAAATAAAAAAAAACTAAGGTGTGTAATTTAGACCACACGATAGAAGTGACATCAACAAGGCGAGATTAATAATATAAAATATAAATTATAAATAAAATCTAATTATAAACAGGATGAAATGCTGAATATTTCGCTCGCTTACAGTATGCAGGTCCGATTTTTAGTTTCCGAGATATTTTAATCCATATCTTCAATAAAACTATTTATCATTTGGTTTTGCGACACAATTTTTTTCCTTCTCGCCCTTCTAATACAGCGTCGCGTTAAGATACAATTTTGAATAAGTAGCTCATTACAAAGATGATTAATGACGAACATTTACATTTCACTCGGCAACAATTTGCAGGTCCGATTTTTAGGTTTAGAGATATTCTAATCCTTACCCAAAAACATTTAAGTAAGTCGATTACAGTTGACTTTATCCGAGCGTTACACATAGGAGATCTGATGGCTCAATGTAATTCACTATCCACAAAAAAAAAAAAAAAAACGCGCCTAAAAAAGTTTTCACTTAAAAAAAAAAAGGCTGGGCTAATGCCGTTATTAGTTAAGTTAGATAAATGTGTGTTCCCATAGTTTGTGAAATATTTAAACCGAAAATTCAAAGAAGCGAGGTTTGCCACTGAAGTGTTTTGTGAGTCGGGTTTAGACTGAAGACAGACTAAATAAATAGTTGAGGAAGAATCAAAATGTTTGGAATGCCTCAGGTTGACAGTTTAGTCTCTAACCCACATCTGCTCAAACGTAAGAAAACATTCTAAGAAAATACTTTCAGGAGGAGCAATGCTCAGGATATTAAAGTATCAAATTCAAAAATCCTTGGATATTTTCAAGAAGCAAATTTTAATTATTTGTGTACCATTTTTCTACTAATGTTATCTTCTGTTTGTCTTTTCAACATTATTTTTTTAAATAATTTTATTTCTCTTTTGTTCTATTCTTTTTTTTTTTTTTCAATTTCAGTATTTTTTAATGTTTGTCTTTTTTTTATTATCAATCGAATTCCTTTTGTAGCTATAATCCTTGCAATCCAAAATCCTTCTTAAAATCCTCAATGCTCCCTACTTTGTTACAAATAAAATCATCTATAATGATCATAATGTTTCAGATTTGGTCCAATTCAGATTCCTATCCCTCCATAATAAACTTCAGAACCTCCTTATCCCTCTGGATTCTAACCTTGTTTCCTCTTCAATTCCTGATAACCCTCCGAGACGTCTGAAAAGAAGATGGCCCCGTGATCTCCTAATGTAGAAATATTAAATACAAAATTATTAAATACAAAATTTAATTTATTTATATTTTTTTAATTTACTATATGAATAAACTATTTTATCACGATGACGATTAGCCTTATTGATACAGCACATAATATTATTCTATAAAAACAATTGGATTGAAAAAAAAAAAGTTAAAATACTGAAAAACTTTTACAACAACTTTCTACTCATTTTAAACATTATTGTTCCCTAACAATCGGAAGTATAGTTTTTTCTTTCGCAATAGGTTTCGCAGCTGATATGGGTGTGACGGTCGTATTAAGTAATACTGTTCGTTAATTAACAACCAACACCTCAACGGTAAGGTTAATTTATTAGGATCCCGTTAAGATTAGCCAATAATCTAAAACGTTAAACAATTAACAAGAGAGACTAACTCTCGAGTTGGTAATTGACAGGGATGTTAGGCCAAAGATAGTGTATTTAAACATCGATGGAAGCCAAGATAAGATGGTGAGATATGGCCTTTGCACTTATGACCCATAAACAAACAAGAGGCGTGGAATCATTATTATTAGTGATTAATTGATGAAAAACGATTACTTATGAGTAATAGAATTTTCGCTTTCGTTATGCAAATATTCTCTGCCAGGAACAATCATTTGCAAGGGCTTTATATTTGTACAAGAGGGTCCCTTATAACAAAATAATCAACTTGTGAGGGTCTCACAACCTATGTAACGCTGAGAAAAATACAGATGAAAACAGGCCAGAAAATGGAGGTTTGGGTAGTTTTCATGCCAACATTATGTAAAAAATATATTTTTCGATTTTTTTTTTTTTTTTTGAGGTGAAGCAAACGTATTGATTCGAAAATAGATTGAAATAATAAAAATTGAATTCTAAACAACTTCCGTGATTTTAAGCAAAACTGGATTTAGGTCATTTGGCAAAAAATTAAAAAAATCTGAAAACCGGCAATTACAGAATCGAATTCGTTCAGAAAGGAAAAACGTAAATCGACATTTTACTTAATTTAATTATTTTATGTTGTGTGTAATTACTCTGATATTACTTAATTAGAATGTATGATCATATCTTTTTACTTATTATATTATAGTATCGCAATTATATTTTTAATTTATTCTTATTATTACGATCGTTGGCATTTCCAACAGATGTTAGTTTAAAAATGTTACAAAAAAAATTCATAAAAAAATTATCTTGGAAGATTACAGCTGCTGTTACATCGGTTAATATTCAGTTATTTTTCAATTATTTTTTTTTTTACGTTTGCTTCACAAATAAATAGAAATAAATCAAATTTTGGTATTTTAATTTGGTTTATAATCTGGAAAGTATAAATTATGATAACACAAGACAGTTAAAGTGCAGTTTACAAAACTTTAAGGTTTTTAAAAGTGATAAAACTCTACAACACAGTGTAATTTAAAAGTGTTGCCAATGACCCTACAGGGTAGAAGCAACAAATTATCAAATAAATAAATAATAAATTAAAACAATAAAGAAAATAAATAACAGATAGTCTACAAATAAATATATCGTACTCTATGGAGGAATCTATCTATTTAGCATTTAGATTTTTTTCTTCTTTAGTAAATGTAATTATATGATTTGTATGGTGAAATAACTTTACGTCAAACGACATTACATTTATACATTTTTTTTTTTTTTTTAATCGGAAAATTAAATTATAAGGTTATACTACACGAGCTAATCACCCGTCGAACACACGACATAATATAGACCCTGAAAAATAATTCGATTGGAATCTATACAACGAATATCGCTGTGTACATTTTTTTATTGGCTCGTTTCCATCTTATAAGAAAGAAAAATATAATAAATAAATATTAGTACCCCTAATGCCACTTTCATTAAAACCCTTCTTATAAGAACAGAAAAGAGAATAAAAAATTAATGAAGACGACAGGAGGGAGACCCGCATCCAAACAGAAGCCTATTGAAGGAGCAATTAGTGAAATTACCACCCGTCCGTTAATGAGGCAGTTATTGGACACGCGACGTAACCCATCCACCGTGTAACTAACCCGCAATAGCGGTCAGCTTACAATCTTTGTTATACTAGGACAATCAACGAATGTAAACAGAAAAACTAATCCTAACTTGGAAAACTTAAGCAACAAAATTCAGGTACACGAATTAAGAATGTTTTATATAATTAAAGTATTTCTGAAATTTTATTATACACAAATTCTATTATTAGTCTCCCTCTTCCAACGAGAAAAATAAAATCTGATGTATCCACTCACAAGACCTATTTTTATATCTTAAAATAGGTCAATAAAAAAAATGTATGTGTCTATCGGTCTACTAGGTCCCTAGGCACAGATAGACAGAAAGAACAATGATTAAAAATGTGTGTTTCGGACTCACGGACTCTGAAATATGTCAAAAACGGCACATCGGAATTTTGACTCGATCACTTTCCTTTCCAAGTATAGATAGGTAGGAAAATAATAAATTAAAACATCTGTAGAAAATAGAATACGCAGTATCATCGCTAATACTGTTACGATTCCGATAATTTTTATTTTTTATTTTATGTAATTTAATTATATTTTAAAAGTTATAATGTAAATTTTATCATAGAATATATACTTAACGAGTTAGGCCCCAAAACATTTTTCTTTTCTTTATAACTTTTTCCCCTGAATTTTATCGGGAATTTAGTACATCTAAAAAAATTGGAAGGACATTAATTAGAAAATTATAGGAAAGTTTCATCAAAATCGTTTCCCTCTAGTTTCCCTGTTCCAACGAGAAAAGTAAAGTCTGGTGTGTCCACTCACAAGACTTTCCTAGCGAGTTCGGAAAAGTTTTTATATATCTTAAAATTTTTATTTTTACTTTCCTAAGCTAGTATAGGTAGGAAAGTAAAACTAAACAAATTTTCAATTAATAAGATGAAAATTCAATTGGGAGGAGGGGGAAGGAATTATAGTCATTGTGAAAAACAATTAAAAATTATTTTTGTGTCAAAGTTTCTGTCTAAGCTTCAAGCTTTCATCAGGTCCTAGGAAAGACAATGAAAAACTAAACAAAAATTATTATAATAGATATGAAACCAATATATGTAATCTGCTAATAAATAAATTCACAAAACAAAACGTAAATCATAAGACATAATAATAATAATTAGTACACTATCTTCAATATTAGAAAACTATTAATTGGAGTTGTAGAATACAAAATGTCACCTTTAGCACAAATAGAATTAACACAGAAAATTGTCACATACGACTTTTTGCACTAACAGTAGGGATAACCTTCTTACAGAAATCTATAAGAAAACATTTTGGTATTCTAAAGACACTTATAATTCAAGTTACGTGTGTAACATTGTAGAATTTGAAGTACGAAATTCGACTTAAAACTGGCAATCCCTGACCCTCACCAAAACAAATCTTTTGAACAAGTTTTTGTCTTTCAAAGATAAAAAATAAATAAAACCTATGGTGATCAAATCACCTTACCATTGAAAATATAACTTTATTGTGGGATTCAGTCCACTAAAATGATATAAAAGATGTAGAGAAATATAATTAATTTAATCTTTATTAAAGTAATTTATTTTTATCTGATTAAATCTTTTAATATATACAATAGCATAAGGATAGAGAAAAAAAGATTAAGAACTCAACAACACGTGTAACATAAGATGGATCTTTCTTGAAAAGCAATTATAAAAGATCACTCATCCAAGTTATTTTCCAGACTCGTAGTTTGGTAGAATAAAATATTTTTGTTCTTCTAATTTGTCAGAAATATATTAAATAAAACTTGTAACTAACAACGAACTTTATGCTTACTCTTAAACTTTAGCAAGTAGCTCACCCCCAAATTGTTATTATAATTCAATAAACTTATAGATAATTTTTTTTAAATAATAAAATTAGCCAATTAATGTTACTTCGAGTTATTCTTTTAGTACAAAACTAAAAAAAAAAATTCATATTAATTAAATAATTATTGATAGAGGTTACATAGATCAGTTAAAAGCATTCTAACTAGCTATTGATCACTTCTATGATAATAAATGGACTGATGTCCGTGCTCAGATATAAATAAAATCAAACTTATAATCAACTTTTAATAAAAATTTAAGCAATTTTAGATAACCAAATACGCAAGGTAGTAGCGCAGTACATGCTTACACAAAGCACCTTTTTGCAGAATGAACCAACACAGTGTATCCACGACGGCATCAGCACAAACTAAATTTTACCAGCTGTCCCGAAGTTACCCACGCAGTGCCAAAGTTAGCCCATCTTACGGTATTATATTACCGTTGAACGAAATTCTGTTCAACAAATTGTGTTATTGTATTTGTTTTGTTTTTTGTATGTTGGATAAGATCAGCTGAAAGCTAAATTTGTCATGAAAAGTATTCAGAGCGTAAATCAAGATTTAAAGTTTTGCACAAATAAATACTGATCCTTCCAATTCTTGTTGTCATAAGAGTGTCAAAAATTTACTAAATACGTATGATGTATCAAAAGATTTTGACGCAGCGAAGGCACCTGTTATTGATATGTAATCATTACTTTGGAACATACTCTTAATATTTTTTCACCAACAGATATTCATTCAGAGCTTACTTGGAAATGAAGAAAAGGTTAAGACCACCTGTAGCAGAAGCAAGTCTCTTCTGTTGTTGAACGGGAAGCAATTATAGATCCGACAGGACTCTATATTGGCCTCGCATGCTTAACGAGCGATTCTTTAATTCTGGATTAACTGACTCCAGGGTATGAATAATTGGAAACTGGAAGATGAAATGGCATGCCGCATTATAGCTGGATGTGATCCTCTTGTAATGAGAAGAACTTCAATCCCATCTAAAGGTCTCGACCCAGGCAGATGCTGTGGAACACATCGCCGCACAGTGGGGTCGAAATGTTTTAGGAAAAAAATATAGATCTTAATATAAAACTTTGTGCCGGATACTATTAAAACACTTTATTCAGAAATATTACAATTTGTCACAGTTTAAGGACACTTATAATAGAGTTCAGAGATTGCATTACCGTATATACAAAAATATAAATAAATAAAGTAATAACAAAAGAATAAGAAAAAAGAACAAAAGAGTAAAGAAAAAAAAAAATATATATATACATAAGTAAATAAAAATAGAAATAAAAGTAAAACAAACACCGTATATAAAACATACCTATATACATTATTTACAATTATCCAGGTGATCTCCGAACCAATCCTGTCCCCTCCACATGTGGAGGGAAAAGGGAGGCTTAGGAGATCCCTACGCTTCTCCCTCAGCCACTTCACTGGTATTTTAAACCAGCGGACGATGAGTAAGAGCGCTATAGCCACAGACACTCATGACTTGAGTGGAGAATCTGGCCATTGCTAAAACTCCAAAATATCCATATTTACAAAAGGTCTCGTGGCCACTGCCGCTTTAACCTACGAAGGAGATTGTAGGGATGGGTGGTACTTGTGCCGGATAGAAAGGCATGTTTGACACAAGTAAGCGTCACGTTATACTGGAATCTGGCCACACCTCCAAGACACATTGTTATTTTAAGTTTATAGCTAAATATGAACTATTTCTTATTATTTATAAAGTGCAATATCAATCTTATGTACGTTCTTTACCACTTGAATTAGCTTGCAGCTCAAATTTACGGATTTTTTTTAGGCAAGCACCTAATTGTTTGATAAAACGAGAAATATATAGTAAATGAATACCTCATCTGCTATTAGGTTGTTTTATATATATAAATATATAAGGCTAATATGTTATATTTATCAATTATTATGATGGATTCGGATGAGTATTAATCTACGAAATTTCGATATTTAGATTTGCCATCTGCAAAGATTTTAGCAATAAGCAAATCTTTACACATTTACATATTTGTAAGGAATATTATATATGCCCAATGCAATGAATTGTATTAAGTAAAAATAATACAAATTAAGTAATTAATATTTCTAAAATTATTACCATATCATTTCATCAGTTCTGAAAAGCAAAATTAAACCATAAAGATATTAAAAAATACAAATGTAAGATATTAAAGTTAGACTTACTCATTAACCTCTTTAACGCTGTATTTAATAGAAACGGAAGTGATGAACATTACCGCAAACAAATCTAAAGAAATTTCTTTGGAAAATTACACTTCCCAGGTCATGTCGGTCACACCGCAGACGTTTTCTCATAGATTCGTATAACAATCGAATCAAATCGATTATACCCTGCTAATCCTAGTGAAGTTAAATACATAATTGTATATAAGTTTAATAAATGGTAAGAAATTACAAAAAAAAAAAAAACTCCAAAAATCTTAGACCAATAGGAAAAAAAATAATAGGCCATTACCTAGTAGGGCCTGGGGTGGAATCGTTAAGTCGGTCTTAAATGGGGGCGTTTGGGGGCTTGTTAACTGGAAAATATCTCCTTGTCTCTTCCACAAACTTTACTAATTAGCCTAACTAGTTTAGTCACCATTCTTCCTTAAAGCTAAATATTTCGCTGGCTTGGTCCTGCTTCATTTGGTTAAAAAACTTCTTTCATTTAGATAAGGAAACATCTGGACAAATACTCTTTGTCTTATATTTTCCGAATAGTCATAACCTTAAAACAATAAATAGATATTTATTACCAAAAGGTTTCGTAATAATAATTCCAAAATATTTTATACTTTTCTTCCGTTTATTTTATAAAAGATGTGGGGCGTCTGAATTTTCTATAACGCTTAATTTTTTTAAACAAAAAGGCGGATAGGATAATATTAAGTTATAAACAGAGTGAAATGTTGAACATTTCCCTCACTTACAATGCGCAGCTCCGATTTTTAGTTTCTGAGATATTTTAACAAACATTTTCAATAAAATTGGTTATCATTTGGTTTTCGACATTATTTTCTTCTTTTCACCTGTCTAACACGGCGTCGCGTTAAGGTATAATTTTGAATAATAGTTCATTACAAAGAGGATGAAATGGTGAACATTTTTCTGGCTTACAGTACGCAGGTTTTAGTTTTTAAGATATTTTATGCACAAACACTTCAATTAGTCGACTCCAGCCGACATTAATCGAGCGTTACACATCAGAGATCTGAAGGCTCAATCTAATTCACCCTCCACAAAAAAGTGCAAAACGCGCCTAACGCAGTTTTCACAGAAGAAATAATTGAAAAAGTAGTCTGGAAGAAAAGCAGTAGATTGTGTACATATGTTTGGATTCTATGTGGATGTTTTGAAACATAAAACCTTAGATTTTTAAAGTAGAGTTAAATTAAAGTCCTAACAGAAAATAATTATAAAATGAAAAGATAGTATTTAAAAAATTACAATATAAAAAAGAGAATATTGTCTCGTTTATAATAACATAACATTTTATCATTGGTCGCATATATCATATTCATGTTAATCAAAATATCTTGAAATCAAGGTGTGCCGTATAAGAAATAATATATACCTAAAATATATAATGATTTTATTTAAGTGATATTACAAATAGAATTATCTAATAGAAAACAGAATCTAATATAACCACCAGAATTTCTGACAACTTTGTTTTGTTTTTATTTTTTCCTCTCCTTCTTCGGCACTTCGGCTATAAGTGTTTTTTTCCCGGCCCAGAGGAGAGAGCGAGATCTAACATTTCCGCGGACACCGAAGTTTGAATCCGCAATCTTCAGTTTATCAGGTAGCGGGGCAACGCGTATTTTGCACATACGTTTGCCTAATCGTCCCGCACGTCCGGCTTCATTTCCTAATAACTTTCGATTCGTATAAAAAGTTTTCTCAAATGAGCAATTTGAATAATCAATTATACAATTTCTCAAGACCTTCTAAATTTGTAATCCATTTTAAATAAAAAACCATCACCAAGTCCCATTATTCTGATGATGGTCCAGCCCCAAAATATTGATAAGATTAGAACAAAGGACTCAGCAACAAAAATTTATAACATTTGTGATACAGAAATATGAAATATAAAAGAACAAAATTAAATACTGATCATAGTTTAAAACTGAGGCCATGAAAAACAAAAACTGATCAAGGGATACTTTGGTATAAAGTTATTATCATTGTGTTGCCGCTATGATTCTTTTTTTCCTGGCCATAGTTAAGAGAAAATAAATAAGGGCCCAAAGTAATAGGTCACTTATTCTAAGAGGCAGAATTTAGATGACAGAAAAATTTAATATTGAAGCAGTATTTTGATGTTAAATAAAAAAGTAATTTTTGTCTTCTTTCTTTAACCTTTATTCAGTTAATAAAATGATTTCATATTATTATATCATGATATTTATTTTGAAATGTTTCAACCAATAAAATACTGTAATAAAACCATTATTTATTATAGGGGGGGGAGGAGAAGTGGCTAATCAAACGATTCGGCCAGTTATTCAGATTATTAAACAGAACATCCAATCTTACAATTGGAAACAAATTATTAATCTACAAAACTGTACTGAAACCTGTCTGGACCTACGGAGTTAAACTGTGGGGACAGGTAAATTTCCGAATATCAAACGTACCCACACTTCTAATCCGAAGTACACAGAACAATAGTCAATGCTCCTTATTATGTCACAAACGAGACCTCACACCATGACCTGAACATCCCATATGTCCTTGGCACATTATCTCATCCAGATTTACAAACTTTCACCAGAATCGTATTCATCATCTTAATCCTCTAGGTCGATCCCTGGCCAGCTCCGAACAGCTGTTGGAGTCCTGTTAATGGCCAACTTCTCCATTCAAGTCCTGAGCGTCTGTGACTTCAGTGTACTCTTTCAGTTTCCACTGGCTTCTAATACCAGTGACGCGGCTGGAAGAGAAGCGCTGGAAACTACAGTCTTGCTTTGTTTCCCACATGTGGAGGACAAAGCTTTGATCAGAATTTCTTGGACGAATGTAGATATTGTATATAATAAGTATGAATGTGTGTAAGATTACTTTTATTTATGTATTTTTTTATTTGCTTATATACATATATATATTGTATAAATGAACTCTTGTAGCATCTTCATGCTAGTAATATTTCATAGCATTATCATTCAATAAACTATTAAAAAAAAAATTGGCAGCAAAGTGTTGAGAACTGTCTAGACTCCTTATGATTAAAAAAAAACAAATGAAAACTTAGTCCCTTATTTCATTAATCATTAAAAAACAAGTATTTCATTTCAACTATAATAAATATTGTCTACAGTTTTAAAGTTACATCATACATAATCGGGCGAATATATGACAAAAGCAATCGTGAGAGTTAATTAAAACCTGATTAAAACGCCACAAGGTGACAAGGCTTAGAGAAATCCATCCAACGCGGTTGATAGGACATTATAACCTAACACTTTCACTCGATACGGAAATGATTCGCAGGAACACAAGGCTACTGCGAGAAAACCCCTTCATAAGAACAAATATAACCCCGAGGATGCAAACAAGGCGGCAAATCCTCGGGTTTGTATAAGGGAGAGTACGTCGGAGAAAATTTTACCCTTCCAGGAGCTTTTCCGAGGGTGAGAGATGTGACATTCTCTCGAGATGAAACATTTCGTCTCATTTTAGAAGGAAAATAAGGCCCTCTGCAGCCTACGTAATAGTTGTCTTGTCTGTTTTTTTTTTTTTTTGTTTTTTTTTTGCTAACAGTAGATAATAATAAAATAGATGAAAAACGGTCAGGACATACAGTCAATAATCGTGTTAATTAAGTTTTACGACTTTTCGACCAAAGCATGATGGTTGAAACGTCGGCAAATTAAATAATCACGATCACGGGAGCAGAATATACTATTATATAATATATTATTTTTTGATAGCACTCCCGACTTCTTCTGTTTATTTTATTATCCCTTTTATAAAACTCTGTATTATTCAAAAAGGATTTGTGCCAGCATAAATGAAGCATTAAAAAAAAAAATCTGGTGTGTCGACTCACACCACTTTTCTACCTATTTCAGAAAAGTTTTCATGAAATATGTCTTTCATAAAAGATATCTTTAAATATGTCCATGAAGGAACAAAAATAAAATTTAATTAGATTTATTTTGATGAAAATTGACCAAACAAAAGATTTAAGTACGATTTCTTAGGTAAACTAAAGCAATGTAAACGGGTGGAAGATCAGCGTAAACAAATCAATACACTCTAATATTGTTAATCAAAAACTTTTTTAACTTGGCCAAATTTTATCAAACAATAATTTCTATTAAAAGTCGAGAGAAAACTTGTGTGGTGCAGGCAACAAATTTTCTTACTTTCGATTACTTTTCTTTTTTTTCTCTCATTCAATCGCTTAGACCCGTATTCTTACATACGAAATTGAATAGCTCTAACTTCGTTAATAGTTGTTCGAAATTAACAATTTTTGTATAATTTTGTAGAGAATTTCGTACCTTCAAAAAAAAAAAAAAAAAAAAAAGAGCTCAGAAGGCTCTGAAACGTTTAGATCCGTCGAAAACCGCATGTCGGAACTTTGACCCGACCGCAATACTTTCCTTACCTAGTATAGGTAGGCAAGTAATAAATTAAAACAGCTGTTCGATTGCGATCATTTTTTTTTTTTGTTTTGTTGGTAATTTAATTACCTTTCAAAAGTTCTCATACAAATTTTACCGTAAAATACATACTCAGTAAGTGAGGGCCCAAAACATTTTTCTTTTCTTTATAACTTTTTTCCCTGTATTTTCTCGAGAATTAAGTACATGCACAAAAATTGAAAGAACATTAATTAGAAAATTATAGGAAAGTTTCATCAAAATCGTTAGAGCTGTTTTAGCACTAGAGTCTAGAGAAAAATATGTTTTTCACTTATTGCGCATGGAGCACCCAATTGGTGTAACAGACATTACTAGTGAAAACCCTACACAATAAAAAAAAAGCAACAAAATCGATCCATTAATTTTTGAGATAATCTTGGCACAGACCAATGTGTTTTTCGGGCTCAGGTGACTCTGAAATGTCGAAGATTCGTTGAAAACCGCATGTCGGAAATTTGACCCGATCGCAATACTTTTGTAACCTAGTATAGGTAGGAAAGTTAAAATTGTTGAAAGAAGAATATGGAGTTTTAAACTCCGTTTTACTTTGTAAGTGAACCATTATTAAGTGCTTTTTAAATAACATTATTGACGAACATGGATAATAATAAAAAAGTTAATTTTAACAATGCCTGCCGTTAACCTAATGAAGTGGAGAAGTTGGTCTCAAAGTTGCTCATAAATTGAACACTTTACGAGGCAGTTGCCACCTCACGAGACAAAAGTTAATCTCCTTCTCTCTCAAGCTCAGTTTTTTTACTTTGCATTTTTACAAGATAAATTACTCTATTAACTATCCATCTCAGGGTGACAACTCCAATTTTCATAAACAACGCTTCAAAATCATTTTACTCGGCTACCTGCTCTAAAATATAGTAGCGCCACTTGAATAACCAATGTCAATTTGGAGTGTTCCGATACACCAAACGCCTGACGAAAATTAAATCTGAAGGTCTAATAATAAAATAAATCTATTTCTGAGACAATTAATCAATAGCGTGCATATTACATAACAAATATTTAGAAAGTAGTATAGCAGAAGAATATAAATGTTATATTTTTATCTTTAACTAATTTTTAATAGAGGACCAGAGAGAAACACTTTATTTTCATATAAAATATAAAAACATGCTGCCCAATTATATTAGGTTGCTAGACAAACAGCATACTGATTAATCTTTAGGACAATTAATAAAGCTTATATATAAATATATAGAAGTGGTTAATATGTATGAGTATAATAAATAAATATATATATTCATATGCACTTTTTTTTTTCATTTAATTTCCCTTTCAATCCCTTCTCTCTCTTTATCTCTCTAAAATGCTACAAGTATTAAAATGCTTAAAACTATTCAATATAAACAATATCAAAAACAAAAGTGTATATGTAATTTAACACAATAAAACTTTTTCATTCAGATCTATACCATAGTTTCAAACGATCCAAAACCAGAATTGAAATAGTAAAATATATACAATTTTCGGGCTACACTTCAAATTATACCAGAGTTTTAAATAGACTTTAAGTCTATTAAAAACACTCTAATTATGGTAATTAGAGATTAACATGATATTTAAAGGATAACACTTTACCAATACAACCTACGAAGGGTATAGAGTTCAAAGCATGAAATAAAAAAAAAAAATCACTATTATCTGCAAGTTTACAAAACAAAATTTGGTCAAAATTCTCGCTGGGCCTCCATTTTAAAAAGATAAAACACTGAAGGATCAGTGCCCCAATTCAAAAAGCTTTAAAGTGTTTCTTAACCCCATGGTCGATCAACAGCTCATAGAAAACATGTAGTTTTTATAACGTATTAACCGCGCTAGAAGGTTATATAGTATTGAGGAACTAAAGTGTGATATAATTTGGGTATGGTTGCAAATATACAAATGTCTTGAGATAAGGAAAAAAGGGATTAGGGTAGTTCAGTGAGTAAGTCACTAAGCACCTATGCTCAAGTCCCGGGTTCGATGCAGCAATATTAATTCAGTCGTGGATCAGTCCTGGATTCTGATGAACCTCTTGTGGCACACTCAGCCTCTATAAATTGGCTTCTCTTGATTAAATAATTAGATAAATATATATATATTTAAATCTTATTATGCATAGCGTATTAGATCACAATAGTCCTAATTTATTTTTTCTCTGCACTCTTACACGATTTTCAAGGGAAAAAACCTATTTTAAAAATAAAAATATACTCAGTCAATATGAATTTATTTTGATCTTTAAAATAGTTTTCTCCCTTTGAAATGGCCTAAAGGCTGAAAGCTGATAGTAGGATTATTGTGATCTAATATGTGTTTTTATTATTTAAATAATTAGTTAAGAAGAGAAAAACAGACGGTTGAGAATAGACGTGATCTTCGTCAAATCTCCTATCTTATTAAGGGTTACTTATATGGTACAAGTTTTATTTCTTTTTTTGTTAAGATTAGAAAACTTGAATTTTCAAAATTCTCTTAAATTTTTAGCTTATTCTGACACATATATTGTTACTAGCCATTAAAATATTTATCAATGTTTAAAGATAATGAGAGTATTGGAAACAAAACCTTTTATATCATATTTTTCTTTTTTGGTAAAAACATATGTATAATACTTATTGAAAGGAACAGTAAAAATTACCTCATAAGTTTTAATACAAGCATTTCATCGAAATATAAAAATTAGTTTTTTTCATAGCCCCTTTTTATATATCTTCGTTTTTAATCCTTGGATTTTTTATCCTCTTAATAATACTTTCACTGCTAAACAACATTGTAAAGTGTATTTAGCTTCTCGTGTCTTTGTATTTTTTCTCAATCTGAAATATAATCCATGATGGGGCACACCTCAAACTTCAGTTGACCTTTTACTCTAGAGCTTAAAACTAAATTAAGAACTTACCTTGTGTAAGTTGTTGCCAACGTTTTGGAATGTTGGCTGGTAATAAACTGTTGAAAAGGTTTGCCAATTATTGAAAATTTTCGAAAAATGATTTCTTACGTTTAATGAGAAATTCTTTAACTGTATATAAATTTAGC
Source organism: Nezara viridula (assembly GCA_928085145.1). Taxonomy (NCBI): domain Eukaryota; kingdom Metazoa; phylum Arthropoda; class Insecta; order Hemiptera; family Pentatomidae; genus Nezara; species Nezara viridula. The sequence continues at coordinate 75,226,829 of OV725082.1, forward strand.
GCTGCTTGTTATATCTAATGTTTTCATTCTCTGCATCGTGGTTCCTCTTACTATCATCTTGATTAATTTTGGAAATATAGTAACCTTTGAACCTCAGTTGCTTTGCTGACATGATATAACAGAGGTACATCATACAACAAAGCCGGCTGTATTATGCTTGTATAAATGAGAGCTTCAGGCGTAAAAATAGGTTTGTTATCGTAATTAAATTTTGGAGTCTGTGCGTCTTAGATGTTAACGTTTTAATTTTGTTGTCAAAATGTCTAATAAATTTTAAAACAATATCTAAATGAATACTGAGTAATTGTAAGTAAATCGATAAATAAGTAAATCGAGTTTATTCTTTTTTAAATTCATAGTTGATTTATCTGAAAATAGTGCAATGGGGGAGAGGCAAAATGTTAGGAAATACAAAAATTACTTTATCCATATCTCGATGACAGCTGATGACAGACCATTACTCAACTGGAAATCTATTCTCTCTCCACGCTTCATAATTCATCTGGTCCAGAGAGTGGCCGTGCGAAACACGTTCGCGAAGTAGTTCATGGACTTGGAGATAAGGCCCACAGCTCTCACAGCTAGCGGTCTATTGTTTATAGATCATAGTCCGGATTGTAAATATCAACTTTAAGACCAAAAAAAAAAAAAAGAACCAGCAAGCGTTAAAAAAATATATCATTTTGAATTAAACGAAACAAGTTATATTTACAGGAGAATTTTTACTAAATTATAATTATTATTTACGTCAAATTAGGTCATATTTAGTCACCACCATGTTCAATTTTTTTATATAAAAACAACGTGAACCGTATTAACGAAATGATTCAAAAGATCAATGGTTCTAATTCTTCTTGTTTTTAATTCTTACAAAAACAGAATTACATAATGTACATAAGTAAATTGTGTTGTAATAATTTCAATAATTGAGATGTTAAGTTATAGTTGATTTTGAAATTAGGATCTTAGAATTAATCAAAAACTAAATAAAGGTTATTTAATGGAATTAAAAAAAAATTAAAGTAAGCTCTATTGTTTCAGAGAGTTTCAACGCCAATTTTATAATTTACAATGTACTAAAGGAAAAAATAATAATAATAAATAAGTAAAAATTGTAAATATCAGTTAAGAAATAGAATTAATAATAAATCAATATTATTAATTCTAATAATTTATGATTAAAAAGTTTATTACTGTTTTAATAGTTTTCTCATCGTCTCCAAACGAATTATATACATCTTGTGGAAACCTCTACCCCATTCAAAATAGAACGATAATATAGGAATTTTTTAAACATATGAATGAGCCAACTATTCGGAAATTTGTGCTTTTTTAATAAGGTGGAAATGTATGGACCTGCTATGATGTTAGTCATTTTTTTTCTAATTGTGAGAAATATGAGAATGAAATGATGAAAATAACACAAAAAACAAAAATGTATGACTTTCCGCTGTCCTATTATTCGGAAAATCTATATGTGAAAAATATTCTCTCATGCCCGTCAGTTTTGGCGTAAGAGTTTCGGTAATAGTTGGTCAATACGTACTCCCTCTACTCTCGGGCAGTGGAAGGACTTTGTTATTTGTATATATTAGTATTGTTATACTTATATATGTAATTTATTAAATAAACGTTCTGGGGGTTAGAAAAAAAAATATCTCGCTACTACCAATGTAAACGATGATTAAAACAAGTCAGATGATTTGAGAAGCAAGAGCTTCATTTCATCTTAATTTTTTTGCCCCATTTTTTGGAGGGTATGTATTTCATATATTCAGATAAAAATAGCATCGTTACTTTTAGTGTAAAATGTCATATGTAAAAATTGAGTTATTAATACAAAACATAAAAACTGATTATTTCGTAATGATTTATTAGTATAATTTTAAATTTTATTATTTGTAACAATTTCAAAACTGGAAAATTATAATAACATTATTAGTTAATATTCAGCATTTATAAAATGAATTTCTTATTACATTGCAAATATAATTAATAAAATTCGTATATAATAATATAATAATCCACCAATGCAAAACATTAGAAGGAAAATCCCTCTCTTTTTCACTATCCCCACTAGGTCAATATAAGTCAGTCCCTCCAAAAATGACGTAGGCGAAGCACCTATAAAAATTGACAAGTAATGTTCACTGAACTTATTAATTAGAGCATAAAGGATGAACATATTAGGAGGACTCATCAAGGTAATAGGCATTTGTTTTTAATTGTTAGAGTTTTAATGGTTATAGTTACGTACATGTAAGGGTTTTTTTAATAAAAAATGTATACCTTATGTATATTTTTATAAAAATTTAAATCTATCGGAAATAATTTGACATAGAACGTTAGACAATTTAATTAAATGTAATAAATTCATTTTATAAATGCTGAATATTAACTAATAATGTTATTATAATTTTCCAGTTTGAAAATGACCCTTAGTATGGTCGAAACGTTAAATTGATGCGTAATAATAAAAGATTGGTGAAAAATGGCCTAATTTATCGTAACAAATAAAAAAAACTTCAAGACACCAAAAGTAGGAAAAATGAACAGAAGAAATTTAAATTTTATTTCCTCTGCTGCTTTCTTATTTAGTAGACTAATTATAGCAGTTGCAGATCACAACATGTCAACTTCAGCACAAAGAGAATAAACATATAAAATTGTTATATGTGACCATTTGCATTAACAGTAGCGATATATGTCAATTTTGTGTAAAAATATTTTCTAGATAAAAATAAGGAATTTATTTACCAATTTATGTTCTATTCTAAGCTATTATTCATTTCGTATTCTTTCCCTTATCCTGTTTTTATAATTATTTTCAAATACTAATCATAGCTTCTGAGATTTATAATGGCTAAGATACTACCTTTTTATGGTATAATGTTATGTAATAAGTTGAAAGATTTATTGTACAGTCTTATGACCCATTAAATCATTTGCGTTAATAATTAACATGCAGCCTTTAAATGCTATATCATTCAACTGCAGTAATGAATATTTATCACAATTACACGGGTCACTTTTTGTTCCCCCCTGTGGGAATCTCAACTCATCGAGGCGGTCGTCTTTGAATTAATGTCCTTATTAAGTGCGTTCTAACTCCCTCATTCTTGGCTGCTATCACACCGCATTTGAATATTACCCTCACTTATAACAACATTCTCAAATGATTTTACAAACAGTTTTTTCCTCCGATGGAGGCTCGGTTCATAATGAGGGGCATGCTCAGCCAGCCATGTTATTATCATTAAAAACCTCGGTTAGCAAGTTCAATAATATTCTAAATTAAAGCAGGGGAAAATATTATATTTGCTATTTTGAATCTTTAAGGTGCGTACAGACATTTCACAGAGTATGGGAATAAACAAATATCTAAATAGCTGTTTCCCCATGCAAGTGTTTTTGATATTTTCATCTGTAGTCGGCAACAAGAAAAAAAAAAATTTTGCTTAGCGCTAATGACGGTATTAGTTAAGGTAGATAACTGTGTTTCCCGTAGTTTGTGACACATGACTAAACGTACTTTTAGATTACTACAATATTTTTCAACGGAAATACATGTTTTGAGGTCCCCTGAGTCCAAATAACCAAGTCCCGTAAAATGGTTAGTGTGTGTGTATTTATGTTATCAGTATAGCTCAAAAATGAAAAGTAGTACGAAAATAAAATTGCATATTTAAGATAATAAGCTTTCGATATTACGGTAACATTTTCGTCAAAATCGGCAAACCGCAAGTGGTTCTTTATATAATCGATTTAAAACATTTTAACGATTTTTTTTTAAAACGGCTCTAACGATTTTGATTAAACTCATTATATCAGTGTATTATTAAGCGGTTTTTAATATAACAAAGGTTTTATTACCATTAGTGTTCTCTATCAGGGCTTAAATGATTAATTTTCAACATTATCTTCCTCTAAAGTACGTTTACTTTTTTTTTTATTTGAGATAATTAACAATTTTACATTGATCTGTGATATAAAAAATATGTAAATATAAAATATGAAAGAAGTTTATAATAAAATAAAGGAGAAATAAGAGATCGTAACGGATAATAGTTGTTATAGAGGAACCAAAGGAATATGAGCTTGCCCTAGCTCGCCTGAAAGATTACAACAGGCTTCCATAACTAACATGAGCTTCATATAATAATTAATACGGACTCTGACAATATTATGTTCATAAAATTGTATAGATTGTATTGTATAGAATTTTGGCGTTTTCAATCTAGAGGTAGAAAAAATATGTCTATTTAATTAGGTATTAAAAACTCGTAAATACCCATTTGCTTGCCACTTGAATCGGTAGATAATTTGATCACAAATCAAGAAATATTGTTTACAAAAATATTGGGCAGTTTGGTCTATATATCCTCGTTATTTTGTAAATTTGGGGTGTAGGTCACGCCAAACGGCTAAATATTTTTGAAGGCCACCTTTTTTCATGACTTTGCGTTAAACTTATCTTACGATTCAAGTAGAAAGCAATTGGGTATTCACGAATTTTTAGTACCTAATGAAATGGACAAACTTTGCCAACCTTCAGATTGAAAACGCTCCAATTCTGAGAATTTTCGTAAATAAAATATTTGTAGATTACGAAGAGAAAAAGCAATTTACGAAGCTTCAGCGGGATGTTTTGATAATTCCATTAAAAAAGGGACCTGTACCAAAGATTATTCTTTGTTTTTGAGCGATACATAAACACGTATTTCATATATAAGTAAGTGAAAGTAAAAATAGAGAATTGATCATCCGAAGAATTCAGAAAATGTGATGTTATGGCGATGTTGATCATTCCACAACTACATAGAGCAGTGTATATTATATCAATATCTCACCGGCTTTATCTATATATTTTATTCCACCATATTTGAAACCTTTCCAATAAAACCTCTTCTCGACCAATGCCAGGGCCGCCGGACAAAAGGAAATATTGAGAAATATATTGAATGGACAAACTCATCTCCATGTGACCCTGCTCAATTTATATGGACCTCTGGACCTCCTTCCCATACTGATTTTATTGGAGTAATATAAAGACCGAATAGGCGCCTTCTTATGTACCCTTTCAAGTTATTGTCATCATTCTGTTATCTGAGTATATAGTTATAATATATTTGTTAAAATATAGTCGAAGTTATTATATATATGTATTCTTCCACATAAATAAACTTCATATCCATTCACGCCCACCGATTGTACAAAAAGAAGATTGTCACAGTATTTTATAGAATAAATCTGTTATTAGGGTATTACTTCCACAAGTTTCTAAAGTCAAATAGCATATTTATTAAATTGACAATAATGTTATAATATAATTGAAGAGAAGTGTATTCGGTTAAAAAAAATATGAAAAAATAAATTAATAAATATCATTTATTTATTTTTAATTTTTTTTTTACTGAATAGCCCAACCAACTTCTCTTCAATTATTCACTACAGTCAACCGTCAATCCACTGTTATGAAATAATATAATTCTGGGTCCCTTCACAGAGTGGAATTGCTGGAAATTAACAAGCAGATAAAGCAGCGAATATGGCGAGAATGCTTGAAAGAAACCCTGTTGTTATAATTAACGAAATCCCCATAGAAAATTGTTTGTAACATATAAAAAATAAGTGTGGAAAATGTGGCAGAACAGATGGAAACAAAAAGTGGAGACAGTCCTCTGCCGATTAAGGAGATAAACAGCATTGTGATTTTTCAGATGCCTATTTACTAAGAGGACTGGACCCACCAACAAATGAGAGATGTAAGGTTCAAAGAACAGCCCAAAACATCACCCAATACTGTCCTTTATTTAAAAATACAAGAAAAAAATTGGATATGGCAAAAATTCTAAAAGAAAACTTGATCGTTTCATTGGAAAAAGCTGTGAAAATAATGTTTGGAATTTTTAAAAATTATTAAATTCTATAGATAGATAGATAGATACAAGCGTTTATTTGTTTAAAAAGTACATAATATCATACTTTTGTTTACATATAATTAAACGATTTATAGACAATGAACTTATGTTTGTCTATCTGGATGTTTGCCTAGTTTATTCGTGGAGATATCTTATATTTTAAGAATGCACAGTTTCAATATAACAAGACCCCAGATGCAATATTATCTACATAATTAAAAATAAATCCTAATTTTAACTAAAAATTCTTTCTAAATATAAATATACCAACATAATGTATAAATATACATGAACATAAACTTAGATACCTTTTATTCTAAATTATATTCTCTCACTAATTCACATCTATAATTAGTGGATGTTCTTAAATACAAATAAAGATTTCTGTAGTTTGGGACCTTTAAAATTTTTATCGTTCCTATAAAATTTAGTTGATGCAAACCTAAATATGCTATTCTGAACTCTTTTAATATTGGACATACCGATATAAAATGAAAGTTGTATTCCGGTGCATTCATATTGCATAAAGAACAATTTCCCATCGCATCAGCAGATCTTTTATGGTGAAAGAAATGTCACATTTTGTTCCTATCTTTCTCAGTGCCCTCATCCATGTTATTTTCTTTTCGACGACTAATCGGTTCGATGGCTATTAAATTCTATAACTGAGTGTAAAAGTAAAAGTGTTGACGATGACTCTACAGCGTAGGAAAAAAATCTGGTGCGCGCATCACATAACTTTCACTTACCAACCTTAGAGTAGATAGGGTATTTTCATATACAGAGAAGTAAAAAAAAAATAGTATGACTTAATTTAAAACAACTATTATGTGAAATGTATACATTTGCGTTTGTATCACTTTTCATTTCCTTTTACAACATTGTATAGTACCAAATAATACTTACGATTTTTGGGGAAAATAGATCGATTGGAGAAGTTTTTTCGAAAACATTTATCACCCGTCGAAAAAATAACTTAATGCTAAGGTAAATATTCTATATTATTAGGTTTATATCACATTACACTCAACATTACACTTGAAACCCTTTTTAAAAATTATGGATAAGTAATATATAAAATTAAACAATATGTAAACCCCTGTACAGAGTGGTATCGGGTATCAGTAAAGGGAGAGGATCGGATAAAGACGGGTGCTCTCGGCTGTTTCCGTAAAGCTTCCAACCATTGTTTCTCCTTTAGTTATTAATCTACCAGTAATGCGGATGAACGAGAGGCGCTGGGATCTCCAAGAATCCTGCCTTTACTTCCACGAGTGGGGAGAAAGGTTTGGCTCGGAGTTCTCCTGAGTGAATGGATTCTGTAAAGTTCTTTGTTCGTTTCGTGGTCGTGCTTAATTTGTTATTTTGATTAGTTTAGTTCTTTTGTTTGTATTCATTTACTTATAGTATAATTATTTTTCTCTTTTATTTATTTATTTTTATTTACCGTTAATAGAGTTTGAATGTGCTCTCTGAATAATATTATAAATGTTCTTAATTGTGACAGATTTTAATATTTCACAATAAATAAGTTTAAAAAAAAATGTATATCACTTCCCAATGTGAAATGGTTAGTTATTATATATATAAAAAAAAGAGTTACTTTAGAAGAAGAAATTTTAAAATTAGGCATTTTAACCCTGAAAGAACACCAATGAGAATAATATTGGCATTTAATCAAAATCGTCATTGCCGTTTTCGAGAAAATTGTAAAAATGTGTAAAATCGAAGATAAGAAGTGGCAGTTCGGGTAAGAAGATTTTGAGGAAAACTTAATTTGACATCAGAGACAATTATAAAACTTAAATAAGTAATTTCAGTTGCGTAAGACATTTCTTTTATGAGCTAGACTGTTCACATACATACACACTTTCGGGACCACTTTGAGGGACTTGGTTATTTGGACTGAGGGGACCTCAAAATATGTATTTGCGTTGCAAACTCAGATTCGAAATTTTTCAAGATAGCAATACTTTCACTTCCTATATATGTAATCTATAGGTAAGTGAAAATAAAATAACACAAATAAATAAATAGATAATGTCATAATTAATAAAAAATTAAGTTTAAAAAAAAAAAATACTTTTTCAGATTTTAGTTCAATTTTTTTATGCTACATTTCTCGAATAAGTAAATATTCAAATAGAAAAAAACAACCGTTTAATGATTAAGCATTGAAGGCTAATGAAACTCGGGGATTTATAGAGATCATAAAAATGACCAATAATAATGGAAAATAAAAGTGCTTTTGCCACATAAAAATGATTTTTCCTGTATTAGCCAATTGATTGTATTACATCTGGCTTCAATTATGTAAATACAACCCTCTGTCACATAAATTTATAATTTTATGTAAAAAATATAGTAATAAAACCCGAAGTCATAAAGACGGAATTGTAATTCTTTTCCAACTATCGCATGTTCCCAGCGAAAGGGCGAGGATTTTATGGACATAGAGTTCATTACGAAATAATATTCAGTCTTGATATAACTTTGTAAAGATTAGTGCAGACTACCAAGATTATTAAGTTAATATCAAATCAAATTTTCAATAAATGTCTTATTATGTATTTATCAACAAAAATAAAAGTGTAAAAGACAATTTTAACAAGCGTGAAATAAAATTTCAACAAGCTCTTTGATCTGACTAGTTTCAAATGGATCTCCAATAGCAATAGATGTTGTTGTTTAGGACTTAAGAGCCGTAAAGCCCCGAGGTCATCAACGCCTATCTAATCATATCAATAGATGTTCAGCCAGCGGACGAATCATATCAATGTTATAATAATATAACGTTCTATATAACCAACAAAACCCTACACTATGTTAACTTAATATCCCATTTGTCCTAGACCTTATCCCTCAAAAAATTTCCCAATTTCATCAAAATCTTACATATCATCCAAATCCCTATGTAGCTCTACCCATACCTACAATCATCCTCGAAGGTTGAAGCGGTAATGGTCCAGAGACATGTAGAAAGAATATATTGGAGCTCTGGAAACGACCAGATTCTCCACTCAAGGCATATATGTTTGGTTTTACCGCCTCTACTCAACCTTCACTGGTCCTTAATACGGCTGAGTGAAAGGCGCTGGGATCTCCTAGATTCATGCCTTTCCTTCCGCGAGTAGAGGGAAAGATTTCGTTCGGAGATCTTGAGTGAATGAATTTTGTAAATAATTTATAAAAGCATGGGTGTATTTATCTAGTTATTTTGATTAGTTTAGTTTATTTTTGTTTAGTTTAGTTTCTTTTAGTTTATATACACTTACTTTTATTATTATCATTTTGCTGGGTTTTTTTTTTAATTTATTGCACATAGTGAGAATGAGCAACTCTTTTATCACTATTGCTATTGTCCTTAAATATGACACTGATTCCCGTACCGTTGTGATCAGTCCGAAAAATCCTACAATTCAACCATAGTACCTAATGAAGTTATGCAGCTTTATCTCTGAATACTGAAATCAATATTTTTGTCTTCCATAACAGTACAATTAAATTTACTTAGTTTTTCAATTATCGTGAACTTGGTTCTTTAGCCCCACCTTATCATAATTATCGCTGCTCGGCATTGTTGCAGAAGGTATCTAGATAACCTAATGGAAACTAGTATGAATTAAGCGCCATCTACCGGTAATCGTGGAGCTAACGCTCGCTATGTAGTGGTAATAACGGAACTAGCAGACGAGATAAGGGATTTGAGCAGAATATTGATAAGATATCCATACAGTCTACAAGATGGAAACTGACTATATCTCGTAGATGTCCGATCAGCGTATAGACGTAAGCAATCAGCACGTCTCTGGCATGTCAATCCATTCACAATATCCTATTGACGGGGAGGGGGGCGGGGGAGAGGGCCTTGCTTGTTTGATGTGAATTACTATTCATATTATCAAGTAAAGATATAAGCAAAGTGTGGATTGAAAAATATTTTTATTTTTTCGGAATCGTAATGGTGTTTAGAAAACTCAAATTATGGCAAAAGAGATTTTAAATAAAAAAAAAAAATAGAAAATGGGAAAATAAATCGAACTGATAACTATCTTAGAATCGAACTGATTACACACCCGCATGTATTAGGTAGAAAATAGCTATCTAAGGTGAGAGTTCTTGCTTGGATGTATTAGTTAAAAATAAATACTTTAGTTTTCAAGACAGACAGAAAAAAAAAATTAGTAATCTGAGTACTGATATCAGACCTGGAGTATTTTAAGCAAATTTTCAACCTTACAGGCTGATAGTACTTCCGTTTAGGAATTACGAAAATGCTCGTCGGCCAGCTCAGATTGGTTGATTTAAGGTATTAGGAGCATTTGAAACCATCAAAAATTTAGAAGTATTTTAAGTAAATTTTCTCATGGTCGCGCTAAGATAAAATTTTAAATACACCATTACAAAAAAACAATAAAATGCTGAACATTTCTCTCATTTACAGCATACAGAATTATAATTTCTGAGATATTCTAATCCATGGTCCATGGCGTTTTATAAGTCAACCAATTGAAGTGTTTTTACATATTCAAAATTTTATCTTAACGCGACCAAGAGAAAATTTACTTAAAATGCCCCCTAAATTCTGAACTTTTTAATGGTTTTATGTACCCCTTAAAACCTTAATCGAGTCTGAGCTGGCAGACGAGTATTTTCGTAATACTTAACAGGAGAACTATCAGCCTGTAAGGTTTGTTAACAAACAAACATGTTGTTGTTGTTTACAGGCGTAAAACCTTCAGATCATCAATCCCTTATATTTCAACTATAAATTTGTAGAAAATTTAGACAATATTATGGTAATTAGTTATACATATTCCTGGTTCACAATAAATTTCCCATCTACCTCGGTATTCGGCAAATATATCAAGGAGAAGAAATGATAGCATAAAGAAAAAAAAATAGTAATAACAAAACAGACAAAAAAAAAAAAAAAACAGTAGTAAAGTAAAGTAGTAGTAAGAAAATATTATTAAAGAGAAAAAAAAATAAAGAGCACTATAGAAAACTGTGTTACAGTAGAAAAAAGTTACAGAATGAAATGAAATAACACGTAGAAGTGGCAAGTTTTTAAAAATAATAATACGATAAAAGTGCTATAATTTAGAAAGGAGTTAGAAATTCAAACACCAATGCGACTAAAGTTTCATTGTCATGGTCAAGGGCTATAGACAAACGTGGGGTCAATCCTATTCTATTTATACCTGAAATGTAGTGATTACACTCCTCAAAAATATGTTTAACTTTCTAATAAAGTGAAAGAGTATGACTGCTGTGTGGCCAATCCACATCTGGTTGGATGTTGACCATAGCTCTACTAACTTTTTATATGTTTCTACTTACTAGAATGACTTTCATCCCACGGCGCTTGCCATCTATCTGAGATATCTATTCAGAGGTCTGCTGAGTTCTGCTGGGATGAGAACTGCGGTATTCGTGCTAGGGAACGTGAATGCCTCTCTGGCAGCTTGATCGGCGAGTTCGTTGCCTACAATCACAATGCGGCTCGGATTCTAAATAAAATGGACGAACCTACCTTTGTCTAAGAGTGTGAACAAATATGTTTGGATTTTCCTAACAACTGAATGTTCCGGATACATTTGTTTTATACCTTTTAGTGAACCTAAAGAATCCGATGATATGATTATTTTGACCTATTGAGTTACAGAAATGGAGGGCTGATACAATCGCAAACAGTTCGGTTGTATAAACAGAGGCCTGTAAGGTTGAAAATTTGCTTAAAATACTACGTTTTTTTTTTGCTCCTGGCTCCTGGTCTATATGTGTTATTTTCTCTAATCCAAGAGTCTCACTACCTATCGATGTTAAGGGAATTGACGAGAATAACCGATACCTATGATACATAGCTAACTGGTCCACGGAATGAGGTCACTACCACTAGCATATCGCTACAGGCGCATCGACACGCGTTCTCTACTCACTTCTCTATTTTTACTACCCGGCCCGGCTACGTCACGATTTCAATCAGCCTCTATTATCCACGCGTAATCTCCACAGCTGCCTTTTATTTTCAATGTTCTTTTCTTATTTCTTTTTTTTTATATGTAAGGCCGTGTAAATGTGGATTAGTGCATCCAAGAAAACTGTGGGAACGGGGATGTGAAAGCGATTCTTCAATAATTAAATACTCTATAGTAATACCTAGTCAAGAAATAATATATTTCACTGACCGATCGCCATGGAAATGTTGCAATGATAATAACCGGAATATTCAAACTATACTGTAACCTCTTTGGAGTATTACAAAGATGAGAGATCCTGAGCATCGATTCATATGACTCATATGAAAAAAACTAATTTAAAAAACGTAATTAATTTTAAAGTAATTAAAAAAAACTACAGTGGAGTAAAACATTCATTTATAGAGGGTACAGATATCTTAAGATAAAAACATGCATATTATATAATATTTGGGTATTTATGTGTGTGTGTGTTTATATGTTTAGGTAACAAAAAATATTGGTTTAATAACTTGGATTTTCCAATGATTACTTGATTACTCCGATGAACCGTTACAAATACCAAACCGTAGATGATTAATTTCAACTGACACTGTGTACGTGCCCTAAAAATAAATACAATCTCGTTTTAAAGAAGGAAACACGACATTGTGAGAATACTGCCTGATATGATCGCCAACTACCCCAAGGTGATGGGAACTATCGAAGACTTCGTGTCTGGAAACGAAGGAGAAAAATCGATAAATCAGTTTCCTTATGATCTATTGTTTCCTTGGAAATAATAATAACTCCATTCTTTCTCAATCCACTCACTTCCAATCCTGATCACAACTAGCGGGATTAAGATATGTTAGAAATATATCTTAAGGCACCGCTAGGATATAGCGGTCTATGATAATTGCGGAACTGTCAGGAGGTATTAGCATATTTAGAAACTTTAATAATTTACTTTATTTATTTTAGATAATCGTGCAACTAGTACGTAGGGAATGTATTACATATAGAATATATTTTCGATATATTAGTTTTTAACGGATTTATATATTTTGTGAAGTTGTTGCTGTTTGTTGGGGTTTTGAAGTGCATGAAAGCGTGAAAAGATTTCGTTGCTTTTTTTTTTTTTGTTTCGCTGGTTTTAATCCATTGGTAATGTTAATGTTCTTAACAAATCGTGTATTGCTAGCGAATGAGACATATATCACCAAAATGGCTAACGACTTTCATGAAACTATTCATAATTCTCTTTCTTTATGTCAATGATTTTTCCAAGATATATTACATGTATTATTATTATTATTATTATAAATTTCTCACTTAAAATTTTACTTGTCTAGATTCTCCATTGATCAAACGGTAGCAAAATGCTCAATAAAGGTTCTGCTCCTTGAAAACTAATTTCAAATTATATCTTCCATTGCAGTCAAAACTTTTAAATCAACTTTTTTTTTTTTTTCATTCCGCATTCAGCAAAATAGTCAATCAGCAATCAATGAAAAAAAAGTATGGTTTTTTAAAAATGTTTGAATGAATTTTAAGCTAGTTCCAATTAATTTATCTAGATTTTGAAGAAACAAATATGCTAAAAGTTAGCTGTAAATTAGATTATTATATTATATTATTTATTATTAAATTAGATTATTTATCAATGCAAATTGGATTCTAAACATTGGAATGCTATCCATGCATGAGAAGGTCCACCTTATGACAAAGAAACCTATAAAAGCATTGAGAAGATTTTCACTAAACAGGTGAAGAAGTTAAGAGAAATCTGAACTTAAAATGTTTGGCATGGATAACGAATAAAAGGGTAAAAAAATATGTAGAAGGATAATAGGCGAAACAAAAAACTTAAACATGCTATTAACCTGTCGTTTGTCTGCCTCCTTCTTCTGGGCTATATCAGCCATTTCTTCGGAATTCATTAATAAACTCTTTATAATTAGCACTTCCTGTTAAAATTCCTAAAGCCTGTTTTATAAAAATATCTATGGAATTTTAATTTAGAATCAATATATTTTGAAAAAAGTATTCAGAAAGAAAAAATACATATAATACAAAAACCAGAATAGAATTTTTTTAAATAGGATTATTTACTAACAATAATCAGTAGATTAAAGCTTTACAAATGTCTTAACATAGAACCAGGCTTGATCTACGGTCTTTTTACGATATTTAGAAAATATTTTATTGTTCCTGTAGAATAAATAACATCCTTCCTGCCAATGTAAATTATTGGTTTATAATATATACAGTCTTACATATATGTAAAAATTATACTACTTATTATAATAATCGTAGCACATTACTGAATATTTTTAATAATAATCATAAATAATATCAATTCTAACATGGTATAATTGGCAATCAGTTAATTAAAAGCACGAAAAATTTAAGTTAATTAATTTATTTAACTATTTAATTCATGTGCATTAATATTGCAGATATATAGAATAAAAATGTGAAGAAAGAAAATATTTTAGGCAGTTTTCATTTAAACATTAGATAGGATACCATATTGTATTCCATAAACATAAATGGTCCAGTAAAAAGATTTGATCTCTGAATTTGGGGTAACACAACGTAAATAGTTTTCAGCATCAATGTAAAACATTTGTTTGCTTTTTTTAAAACAATATTTCAGTGAAAAGTAAACTAAAAATCCCTATAACAGAATTTCAACATATAAATCAGTAGACGCCCCTTAAAATAATTAATAATTTTCGTAGATAACGGAATACTGCCTATTGTTTCTCTTCTGAGGGATTAATCTCGAATCTTTAAAGCTAATTCTAAGATTACTGGCACTAATCGTACGCAAAAGAAACGTGACTCTTTCAGAATGCTCGTAATTTTCGCCATTATTGTGTTCTGAAGATCTTACTCTATTAGTATTTAAATAGAAGTTCGTCAATTATAAATCATTTTTAAAAAAAGTACTCTGAAAATGTAATTGCCGTACTTTTAATTCTGCTTCATTGCTTTAACATCATGAAAATATCATTCTTAATACAACTAAATATAAATATTCAGATTGTATTGACTAATATTTTTTTTTTAAATTTGATTCCTCAAAATGGTTAATATTGACAGAATTACTCTTATGCACCTTGACTCATTCAAAGCCAGTCATTCCATTAGTGTCATCGAAAACACTTCTACGGTCAGGAGAAAGGAGAAGAGGGATAGATTCAATCGATTCATCAGACATCAGAGAAATAAATAAAGATATCAAAGTAAATAAAATATCAATCGGATGGATGTATCGAATCAACAAAGATACAATAGAGCTGAGTGCAGTTAACTAGAATGAAATAGCCCAAGATTGGTAAAAATGGAGTAGACTTGTTAAGGCGGCAAAAAAATCTGCAAGGTCTGTAATGTAAACAGAAAAAAAAAATAAAGATATGAAAATTAATTTTTAAAAATGACTAAGTATCACATAATATTTCTCCAGGTTCAAGTAGTGTAGTAAGTCAAAATGCTAGTTTGATTGTAACTGTGAGTGAAAATGCAGCAAGACTGGTAATTTTATTTTTGTAGGGCTTAACGATGTTTAAGGATATATTCATACTAATAATACTTAAAATTATATTAAATTATTGCGACTCATAACAAAAGCACCACGGTACGTGACTAACAAAACTCTACATACTGACCTCCACTTTCGAACAGTTGACCAAAATATAACGTCCCTTTATCAACGATTTTACACAAATTTAAATGGACATAATAACAGACTTGGCCACAGCTGAAATACCTCAGAACATGGGGAGAAGACTAAAAAGGCGTTGGATGAGGGATATCCTTCCTTAGACAAGCTAAGTAATTGGAGCAAGTTAGGGAAGAGGTACTACTGAGTACTTTCCTTCCCCATGCCTGTTCCTCATGTCATTATATCATTATCGCCATCACATTTGCTGATTGTTAACAGGAGTTGACAAGTTGATAAGTTGACAGGAGCAAATATATTTTTTGATAGACAAAAAAAAAATATTGACCGTTTGATAATAATTGCATATAGGTATGACTGTATTTTTATGTTTTTAATTTACTTACATTTAGGTTATTGTATTTGTTTTTATTGTATATAGTTTTTATTTATTATTATTTTACTTTTGTTATTTTTTTTTTTTATATACGGAGTGAATGTGTTCATTTATTAATATAATTATTGTCCCTGTGACAGAATATTATATGTCTAAATAAATAAATAATAAAAAAATAATAATAATAATATTTAATAAAAATTACAGTTGTAAGGTATACCAGACTTTCTCTTTGGTAAATAGGTTCCAACGATTTACCCTACTTCACAGGATTAAGTTACAATTTGCGGTTCTTAATGTAACAGCGCAAACTTTAACGCCGCTGGATATTATAACCGCAAGGTGGGAGAACTGTAATGCGATAACTGTAACGTAACGAACTGTAACATCGATTCCCCTCAGAGATGAGACTCGAATTTCCTCAAACGGTGACTAGAACAGTAGCTAAGATCAGAGAACCGGTTCCGAATGTAATCCGCTTTGCAGAGGACTATCTGACTTATCGGCAGCTGGCCGGGTACCCGCTGCATCCTATTAGTCGATATCCTACCTCGATTATATTCCGCCCGACCTAGTTCTGAAACGGCATTACCGACTAGTAATATAGTCAGTAAGGTAAATATACCGATAATAGACACTTCACAAGGAATAGACTGCTTTCAAATCATCAACAGAGAATAACCTTGATAACACCAAAAAAGTGTGTAAATATGAATAGATTTGCTGTTAAAACAATTAGTAGCCCGTGGTACAGACCTCTTTTTATCAAATTATTAACATCGGCCTGAAACTTCGTGAATACTTCCATCTCTTCGAAACATAAAACTATTTTATTTACGAAAACTCTTGGAATTGGGGTGTTTTCAATATGTTGTATTTTTAATTACGTACTAAAAACTCTCAAATATCCATTTGCTTTCCACAAAGATCATGAGATAATTTCATCACAAAATCGAGAAAAAAGGTAACTTAGAAAAATATTGGGCAGCGTGACCTATATAACCTCGTTATTTTGACATTTTGGAGGTGTAAGCTAAATATTTTTGAAGACCACCTCCTTTTTTTACATTTTGTGCTCAAATTATCTTTCGATTGCGGTAAGCAAATGGGAATTTACGAGTTTTTAGATTTTTCAGGTGTCTATACCACGGTCTATAGGAGGTTGATGCCAGAACCTCAAGTGATATCATTGGTAGTAGATTCTTCAAGGAGAAAGACTGGGTTTTTGTTTCTGGGTGGTTTCGTTATCAATTTTATTTGGAAAGTAAGTTTTTAAATTTGATTCATTCATATGTAATTTTCCAACTCTTAGTTTAAAACTGTGCATAATACCTTTTTCTCTAATTGTGTAAAAATATAATTAGTACGGTAAAATTAGGAATCGACCCAAAGATTTTTACATCTTTTAACTCAATTAGAGATGAATCTCAACTTTCTCTGTAACAAATCAAAACTCAATTAATATAAACTTAAAGCTCATCAAACAAATGATTGCCTATTTATATAATGATTCTCACTAAACGGTTCTTTTTTTTTTTCATACATCAATGATTTTAATATTCATTTTTTAAAATTGAATTCGTAAGTGCATCTTCTTCCTTAAACCGCATATCGTAAGGAGTTGGTCTCGGTTTGTTCATATTATTGATCGTCTCAGTCCTGTTATAGTCTAAGATCCAGTTCTGGCGTTGAAAAATATTTAATTTACAAATTGACGATGGTGTGGTTATAAAGGACTGTAAAGCCCATTATCCCTTCTTCGAAATGAAGCTCAGTACGCGTCGGAGTGAAGATTGCATTCCACAAAATATAAGAAAAGCAAATCCGAAGGCGATTTCTGCCGGCAGTCGCTGTATATCTCCAAGCTTTGTGCCTAAGCTATAGAAACGTCGCTGCTGCTTCCCGACAGTTTTTTATGACCGCCTAAGTTATCCTCCTTCTTATGTGCCCATAAAGGACGAGCAGTAATGAAATGGGCGAAGAGTACGGCCGATAACTTAGTGATTCCTTACTTATTGCGCCCGTTTCGGCGGTATGCGGATCCGGTTCGTGGTACGCGGCTTAGGATAAGAATGAAACGTGAGGGAAAAAAAAACCATTTCGACATAAAAATTATTTCAGTAAAAAATGAAATAATTGGTTGAGGGAAAAAACAAAACAAAAAAATAAACGGTGTCTGGTACCGTTATTTGGATATGATGAAGATTCCCAAATTCCAAGGATGGTTCAAGAATTTTCTTCAGATCGGAAGAAAATGTTACTTAAACCTATAAAGATTAAGAGAACTAATGATTAACAGGTTTCTGTTAAGAATTACGTTTGTTAATGAAAAAACAAAAAACTTTGTTTTCAAAAAAATCTTTTACACGGTTTCGTTTTCCGACCGGTTTTTTAGATGTACTCATCTAAAAAACCGGTCATTTTGGTCGAGGCTCATTATGTTTATTGAATAATACATCTCACAGTATGGACAATTTTCTTATCTGCTTCCCTCATACAGTAACCATGTATAAGGGTCGTTTATTTGTTAAATTTTACATGTTGCATGGATTAAGCATAATACAGGTATGTATTTTATGTAAAATTACATATATATCTCATAATTTTAAAAGGATAAGAATAATAAAATCAGACTTTATAATTATCAATCAGGTTTCTTTGAAGAGTTCCGCAACTCCATATTGTATTTTTTGAAGATGTCATCTTCTTTTAGCGGCCAATTATCTCCTTTCGAATTATATTTTAAAGTCGAAAATAGGGCAGTTATACAGAAAGTGATGAAATGTCTGATGAGTCTCTCCGTCGCAGTGACATGTATCAGTATTCGTCAAATGAAAACGTTTTAAGTAAGATTTGCATTGTTCGTGTTCAGTTGTCATAGACAACGGTTATACCGAGGAAAGAGTACATTCACACTATATTTACGAAAGATATAAATAAATATAATAAAACAGAAGCAAAATAACAACTACATAATAATAAAAAATTATATTAACTTAAGATAAGTAAAAAACAACAGACATAAATATATATACTATTTATAATCAGGAGAGGGAACTCCGAGAAAGGCTTGTGCCCCTATCTATGGTGCGGAAAAAGGGGGACTTCGAAAGATCCCTGCGCTACTCTCTCAATCGCGTCACGTTATGTCGCGGGGCCAAATCGATAAATGTTGGAAAATTTTGACATAACTATAGCACCGATGTTTGTCTTAAGGAAACATACTATTCGTCAAAACATGATATACATTCCGCCATTTTTCTCAGGTGTCGTTGTCAGTATGACTGCGTTACATTATTTTGTTTTTGTAGTAAAAATGTCGAGGTGGACCCAGAGCCAAGTATAAAAATTGATTGAAGTGAAAAGAGACACACCATTACATAGCTGAAAGTTTACTTTCAGTTCTTTAAATATTTCCATTATTTACAGTATACCATATACATGAAGTTTAATTAATAACAATGGTAATTCATTCTTCAATTCTGTTAAAACGAATAACAAATGATACTGAACATGAGAATACTCGAAGTTGCAAGGTAAGATTCCTTTCCTCGCACACATGAAGAAAAAATATATTAACTTCAATCCCAACTTTGTTAGAGGAACCGTGTAAAAGTGTATGAAGTTCGCAGTGATCTCCTCTGGTGGTTGAAAACAAAAGTAGTTCACTACATTATTTAAGTTTAGTTTATAAAGGAACGCCATAGAGATACAAAAAAAAAAAAAACGCTGTATCCATTTCACACTATTCGTAACAAATATAAGAAATTTTAACAAATTGACATTTTCTAAAATAAACATGATTCACCTTTACAAAACTAAAAAATGTAAATAAATAAAAGGTTAATATATTTCACCTTTCGATCCCAGACAAAACGAAAACCAAACAGCATTGAGATCAATATTATTCTAAAAGCTGATTTGCATTCAAAGGAGGAGGAAGTATCTTATAGAAATGTGATGTTAATTCGGACGATTATTTAAATAAGTATTAATTTGAATAGGAATTTAAAAATAAAACAAGAACTATTTGTTAATAAATATCACTAAAATAAGGTAATGTATATTCTCATATCTATTTATATTTAAAAAAAAAAAAAAAGTAAATGTCGGATCAGAGGAAATATTAAGATTATTAAATGCATCTGAATTTGTGGATGTATGGTCTGATTTAAGATTAGAATATTACTATATAGGTTTAGTTAACTCTTGTTACATAAATAAAATAAAAATACTAATAAATAAAGACTATAAATAATAAATGTACAGAAACACAAATACATGTAATGCATACTTACAAGCGCAAAATGTATATAAGTTTGTAAATATCAGAAGCATAATTTCGGGATCCGTAAAAAGACTTACCTGTAACATAAAATAAATAGATTAGATGTGTTTAGTAAATAAATTTATATAAACATAAAGGATAAAATAATTATTTGTTATTATAAATATTTTTAATAAAAGTTTATTTAAAATAGTAGTTCAAACTGTTACTTCCGAATAGTAAATTAAAAGGAACAGTAAGGAAGGTCGACTGTTGCTTTTAACAGTTTAAAACTGAGGATTCGAGATTGGCACTCGACTGATTTTTAATTAGTTATTTTTTTTTTTTGTGTAGATTTTTTCATTTAATTTTTCTACTGGTGCCACATAAAATTATATTTTGATCTATATAGCATATTAGATTTATTTCTAATTTAAATTTATTTGTCAAATCTAAATCTGTTTAATTATAAGGTTGTAGCATCGGAGAAAAAAAAATCAAGTTTTCTTTTTGAGATGAAAGGTAATTCAGACCCGGTATGTTTGAAACAAATAAAAAAAAATTGCTTACTGTTGATATAAATTCTTATTGTATAAATAGTAGTTTTTAACTCTTCTATTATGTAAGAATATTATAAAAATTACAAATGGGGGAAATATATTTTAAATAAAAACCTGTTTGCTTTATTTAAATAAATATAATAAAAATGGGAGGAAATAATTAAAGAGTGGTGCAGTTGGGGCACAACGCAATCTGAGGAACTTTTTGTTATGGCGCGTGTAATGAAAAAGGTTGGACACTTTGGAAAAGTTTTTTTTTTGTTGTTGTAAATTAATTACTCATGAATAATTAAATATGAATACATCGAATTATCCTCGATCTATATGCTCTTGATCGTTGTGCTTGGAATGTATTGTGAATTTTCTGGATATTCATTTTACAACCTCATACTTTTTTCGTGGAGAGTGAATTACATTGAGCCGTCAGATTTCAGGTGTGTAACGCTCGCGTAATGTCGCCTGGAGTCGATTAATTGAAGTGTTTTTTTCCATATGGATTAAAATATCTCAAAAACTAAAAATCGGACCTGCATATTGTTCGCGAGAGAAATGTTCATCATTTCATCCTATTTGTAATGAGCTATTATTCGAAGTTATATCTTAACGCGACGTCATGTTAGAGAGGGGAAAAATAGTATCGAAAACAAAATGTTTTATTGTTCGTGTTTTATTGAAGATATGGATTAAAATATATCAGAAACTAAAAATCGGACCTGCATACTGTAAGCGAGGGAAATGTACATCATTTCATCTTGTTTATAATGAGCTTTAATTTATAATTTAAAATTCATATTATTAATCTCGCCTTGTTTATGTTTTCACTTCTATCGTGTAGCCTAAATCTCACAACTTTTTTGTTTTTTTAAGCATATGTGCACTAGACAGACCAGAGAGATTTTAAATAAATAATGAATTAATAACCGTATTTAAAAATGTTATTACTTAAGTCTACGATCCTTAATGATTGGAACACTAGAGATGAAATCGGAAAGCTGTGGTTATCAATTTTAGGATTATTTTGATTTCTTCAAATGATTAGAATTTTCAAAACAATTATACAGATAAGTTATTCCAATATCCAACGATTCTAACCATCCAGAACTTTTTATTCAAGTATCTACTCCTCTATTATTCAACTTCAGTTTATTCAGAAATAAAGAATAAATAAAATTCCAGTTTGTTTGTTTTTTCGCCAACCTCACCCCTCCTGGAATGCAAGAGTACAAGAGGCAACGCTCGGCATCCGCTGGAGACCAGACTATTATCCGAAGAGGATTCGCCTGGAGATAAATTCCAGTGGAAGGATAGTCAAGTAGCCATTAATTATTCTATTAGGGAACCCGAGCCATCAGTATTCCAGGTCGTTGTCGGTGTTCCTGATTGCATTCTCTTCGTGTACCCTCCGCGGCTCAACTGATTTTGTTGTGTTACTTACAAAGTACTCTTTACCTAGTTACTTCAAATACGCGCGTATACTTTCAAGATTGAAAAACCAATTATTGATATAGAACCAATACAGAGCCTGTAGATTATAAATACGGAGAAGTAAGAAAAAACGTCTCATACAGCACTTCTAGTAATTATTTTAATTAGTTCAATAGTAATGGTTAATCAATGTTAGTGCAAAAGGTAGAATAAAACAATTTCACACATCTATTCTCTTTGATTGAATAAGCAGATGATCCGAGGTGGCTGACATAAAAGACTAAAGTAGTGAAAAAACTATTTTTATTTCAAGCTAACGTTTCTCTCTTTTAAGTCAAGTTTATTCCTTAAAGGCGAAATTTTGTAATCTGTAGCTGCTATAAGTAGTATTCTAAATAGCAAAATAGCACAGGAAAATATAATATGAAATTCTTCTGTAAAAAAACTCAATTTTTACATGACATTTTGCACTAACAGTAGCTATAAAGGACATATTTACAAAACTCTAAATAGGGGTGCCCAGAAAGGGAGTTTCATTCAAATTTTTGAGGGGGACACATTTTGACGGGGTTTTGAATTTTTAAGGGGGCACATTTCGCCGGAACTGAGAATTTTAGAAATGACAAGTTTCAAACAAAGGACCAGAGGAAAGCAGAACAAACTAATGAAAGTGTAATTATAAATTTCTAAAATTTAATTTTTGCTTGCACTGTTTTTAAAAAGAGGAGAGTAATGAAATATCTTGAGAGAAGGGGGGTAGTTAATGCGCCATCAACTTTGGGGGATGGTACTCCTGACTCTACATAAATCTGAGAGGACTCATTCAGACTTAACCTTGGCTTTAACAAAGGACTCTCACATAAAAAAAATATCAATAACAGTGAATAGTCATAAAAAGTGACAAAGAACCTCAAACGTAGTTAATATGAAATGGGCAAAGAATTAACTACATTTCTTGGTTCCCTATCGTTCTAGGAACAAAAACTCTGGCCAAAAAGGCAATAGCTCATAAATTTGCTAATTTGTTGGTAACTGGGATTTCAAAAACTTACGATTTGAATTCAGTGATTTTTTTATTATTATTTTCATTTCTTTTTTTGTAATACCTGATATCATTATTCAAATTAAAGATAAATAACCAATAAAGGAATAAACTGTACAATAAAAAATATTTTCTAATAATCTAAACCTATGCAAGTGCTCTTCGTGTGCGCCTCTTCCTCTTCCAGAAAAAAATAACCAATTTTATTCTCAGTCCTTAGCCACAATTAAACCTAGCAACATTTTTTATACTCAGTCTAAAACAAACTTATCACTGCGTAATTATGTTTATAATAAATAAGTAAATAATATTTATAAGGTTTTTTATTTTCATTTTTTTGATAACATTTAAACGACAGGCGGATGTTCTGAAATGTAATTTCATTACAATTCAACAGAAATGATTTCATCGTTTTGAAAGAACAAGCATCCATTGATATACCTCCCAACAATCATTGATTCAGGCCCTATCCTAAAGAGCATATTATAAGATAGAATGGAAGAATAGTTGCGTTAAACCATGAAGCGGTCCCAAAACTCATCATGGTTGTAGAGAAGAATGGAGCGACCTTCTAGAATATGGTTTGAGGTAGGCGTCTCACGGACGTTCATCTCTCCTCTCTCCAAGTTCCTGTCGAGCTTTGTAGAGTTCTGTCTAGGAGTACAAATGCTTAAGGAGTGACTTTGAGGCAGTTTGTTATTCTTATCAGAGATTATTTTGAATTTATTCATATCGGTAGTTAATTTTTTTTTCCTAGTATAATTCAAAACCTTGGCTATCAAAATAAATATTTATTCATAACTGAATATGATACAATACCATGATAAAGACTGTTAGCGAAGCTACCCATTGGTGTATACCCATTGGACCTCTAACGAATATTCTACTTTAGGAGATTACGTAGCCATCTTTTATTCAGACGCCACAGATCGAAGAGGAAACAAAGTTAGAAACGAGAGGGTTCGGGGCGACAAAGTAAGGAGTGTTGAGGATTTCAAGAATGATTTTGGTGTGAGAGAATTGGATACGAGAAGAATTTGATGGATAGTGGAGCTAAACTTCACATAAAATGTGAAATCAGATTACTAATATTTCGTAGTTATTTATATTGAAATCGTGTTGGTTGAGTAGATGTGTTCCTTGAATCGCCGCACAAATTGGTGCATGCCTAGACATTAGGATATTAATTTTTTTTTAAAAATCTATTTATTGAATAATAATACAATCAGCGACTACTGGAGGGCTATAAGCATTAGGGCTAAAAGTTATCATTCATACAATATATACAAATAATAAAGAAATAAATATAAATATAAGAAGTAAATAAATAATACTGATGAAGAAGGTAAATAGAAAAAAAAATAAACAAATAAAATAAAATAAAAACTTCTAAACACAATCATAACTATATACAATATATACATTCGCCCAGGAATCTCTGAGCCAGGCTTTTTCCCCCACACGTGGAAGGCAAAGCAAGACTCCGGAAGATCCCAGTGCCACTATTCCAGCCGCATCACAAGTATTAGAAGCCAGTGGAGACTGAAAGAGGGCACTAGAGCCTCAGTAGGATATTAAATAGGTTTTTGTGTTTGTTTAAACCATTGCAGTTGCATTGTAATATTTTGAGCATTTTATTAATATAAAAATAATTTTACTATGGCTGTTTTTAAAGATATGGTTTTCTTCGAGACCTTTTTTAATTTTATTCAGCAATTTTGTGCATCTCGTTTTAACTGTGCGTCCATTAACGTTTTTCTGTATTTCTGTAGATGCGGAATGTAACAAAAAAATAAATAAATAAGATTACTGATAATATTCATAAAGTATAGAGTAAGTAGTCATATTTATCTTTGTTGTCCAATCAAAATTTGTTCAGACAATATACCAGGAGTGTTTTTGTCAACCCAAGTAGTCCGAAATACCGGAAATCAGTTCCCAAAAAATTCCGGAGAATGGTGGAGATTCATCTTGTGCCTAAAATACCTGAATAGTTTTAAATTTAGTTCCTTTCGATTTTTTTTTTTTTTTTTAAACTAAATGGTGTACTAAATTAATATCTGAGAACTATTTTTTAAAATGCTTACTGAAAGAACCTTGTTATTTTAATGTTACATATTTACAGTCGACTATCCTTTCACTTCTTTGAATAGAGTGACTGTTTAGATAACAGTGCCTGTCTGAATACATTTTCATAACATTTCTGATAAGCTTGTAAAAAGTGAAATAGAGTTCCACAATATTAAATTATGTATTATTGTTATATTAGTTTATTTTATAGTGTATTCTCGTTTTAGAAATATATATTATATGTTATTTTTTATAAAATCCTGAGATTTCGATACAAGGTGTATTTGAACACCTTTAATTGAAAAAGGTATATTATATAACTATCCTTATTTTCATTTATAGAAATATATTTATCATGTTTCTTTTTTACTTAATTTCTGAATTCATTCTTAGCCTATAAACATCATTTTTTTAAATTGATTTTATTGTATTGCTATGAACAACAAGAGGCGTGTAATTATTTCAAATAAACCAAAAAACTAAAGTTACTTCAGCCGAATAAATTGTGATAATCCGGGATTTAAGGATATGCTATTTAAATGAGTAAAATACCTACCTGATATTTAATACCTCAAAGATTTACATTAATATTAAGAATTTAGTCAAGATTTATAGAGTCATTTTCGAGAAAATTGTAAAAATTGTGTAAACTCAATGATATAAAACGGCATTTCCGGTATTTTTTTTTAAATATAGAGTTGTTAACACAGATTTACTTTACAATATTCCAGACATACCTCTCTTCAATATGTAATTTCAGTTTAGTATGACTTTTCGTTTTTCAGCCAGGCTGTTAGTAAACAGAATAACCACAAATAGGACATTTAGCGAGAATTATTTATTTCGACTGAGGGCTAGTGGACTTTAAAATATATATATTCGCTTTGAAAAATCTAATTAGAAACTTGTTCATACTGAATACTTTTTGTTACTATATATATATTTCATAAATAGGTAAGTGATGTTAAAAAATTTTAACAAAGCTTATCATCGGAAAGAGTCTAAGTCATATATTTAACAATGATGACCCTTAGGTTCAAGATTATCTCACATACAACCAAGCTAATCAACATCCTTTAACAAACTCATTTTTTCCATATGGTGTTGTTTTTGTATTACGATGTTTTACTTATATGTTTATTAAAAAACAACGGTGATAACAAAAAATAAACATTTCCGTCTAAGAAATGTATGCAACTCCCCTTACTATCTAGGGACTCAGTACCCACCCCCCAGCGATCTACAACTCGGTCAAAGGTTATGCAGATAATGAACATTTCCCATATCAAGCCGGCAGGTAAACACGATAAGGTTTTAAACTACAGCCATGTTGTAAATCTCTCCTTTCTTGTTCAAAGTATGATCTTTATCTCGATAAATATATAAAAAATATGACTTTTTTTTACTTTGCTTTTGCGTCATTTAAAATTATGAACTTTACAAATAACAATAAGTTCTGAGGATAATTATCAATTATTTTATAACTCATTATGTTTTATATTGGCATATGTTTTTAAAAAAACTTTTCAATTACCCACTCATAAAATCCGGACTCATCAATCTTCAACGAAATATATGATGATTGACTAAGCTATTATAAATTTCGATAGAGACAATTATTATAATATTAAATAAATGTTGTAGACAAGAATAATAGTATACATTAGCATAATAATGAAAATACTAAAATATATAAGTAATAAAAAAATATGGGAGGGAGATATTTTACTTATGATAAAAAAATATTAAATAAAAATAGAGCTGTCAATAACTTCAAGATGAATTAAAAGTTATTATATAAATAAAGGCTTCTTTCCTCATACTTTTTTTGTGGTTGTGATCAATCAAATTTTCAATATCTATAAATTATTTTATATGAAAATATTTAAAATGTCTAATCTATTAAATTTAAAGCGTAAAAATAAAAAAATAAAATTTATTGATTTATTTTTTTTATTTTTTTGCATTAGGTGACTCTCAATTTATTCTATAAGGAACATTGACATATTGATTAATATGAAAATTTAAAGTGTTTTCATAAGTTTAGTTACTATTTAATGAATAATTATATATTTTACAATAGCGTTTCTCTTACCCACGACCGTAACAAATTGAACTCAAAACACCGAGATCTCAATTAGACTGTTCCAGAACCTCTTTATCTTCCATAATTAATAAGAATAAATAAGCCATTAAAATAATTAACAGGTCATATCATGTTTTAATTATCAACATGCAAAAGATCTTTTTATCAAGTATTAAAATAAAACCAGCTAGCTTATTAAAACAATTATAATTTTTTATCAAAGGGAAAGGTTGAAACAAACTTTAGTAAGATAAATCAAAGCCATAATAACAAATACGCTATAATAACAATATAACAGCCATAATACCAATAAGTATAATAACAAACGGCTCAGAAATATTAGCTGGCAAAAACAAGAGAAAAAGCATCCGGCCTATGTCAATACAGGTCACTCTATCTCTTGTTCCTGTCATAATAGGGGATACCGAAAAGCAGGAAGTAGACCAAAACAATCTTCAAAATAAATAAAAAATATTTTTTAAATAAGCAAGAGCATTTAAACATTACTTCATTAACAACAACAAACAAATTAACTAGCATTTTAAATTTAAAAAAATGTATGTATGAATACTTACATATTTTTTAAATATTAACGCTTACATTGTACAAAACAATAAAATTTAAATCTGATGGTAATTTAAAAATATTATAATAATAATATTTTGGTTACTCTATCAGAATGTTACTCCTATACAAATCTTCTAGCAAAATCTCTATCCGGGTTCACCCATCCTTGCAATCCTCCTAGAAGGTTGAGATGGTTGAGGCCCCGAGACCTTTTATAAATATTTATTTATTGGAGTACCGAGAATGTTCATTATTTTTATTCCAGCCATATACTTCTGTGATTACAACGCCTTTGGTCAGTTCCATTGGTTGACGCAGCTAAGAAAGAAGCACTGAAATCATCGAGATCATTTTTATAATTTTTATCTGCTAGATAACCGACATCATTTTTCTATCAATTTGAAAATTTCAAATTCAATTCCTAAGTTTTACTCCATTTTTAAAAATACGGCTTATCAAATCCTAATAAAAAATTAATTAGATGTTTGCCATATATTATATCTATATATAATTACGTAGCAGGCTGTATCAGGATCAGCTTGAAGATAATTCGATATTTCCTCATTTTCGAAAAAAATGTTCGTGTAGACTTTGATTGAATAGAAAAACAGAAAATTTGAGTATAGTGTTTCTTGAATTGTCATTTTTTTTTTAATAGGAAGCGATGGTTAAAAAAATATTTAATTTAGATAATTATCAATTGTTCCGCCATAAACATGATAAAGTTTTCTTCAAATAAAAGTAGAATTTGCCTTCGTTAAAATAATTTTAAGAGGACTTATGGACAGCTAAATTATGTTTTTCAAAAGACCACGAATGATTTGCGATTTTGTCTTTTTTTATCAACCTCCTATTGGACTACTAGGTATGCTCGTATTTCAGTAGTTATTTTGATTATTAGTTCTTTTATATAGAATAATAATAATAATAATGCTTTATTTATTCTGGGACGATTCCCTTATAATAAAAGAAATTATGAGTTACTTTCTAACTTAAATCTGTTAATATTAAAAAATTGAAAATAAACATGAAGTAAATATATATCATTATTTAGCTGTTATCCCATTTAATTTATTTTTATTTATTGTAAATTTGGTGTGAATGAATCTCGTAGAGTTATTACTGATGTAATAATTGTGAGAATGTGATAAAACTCATTTTTAAAAAGAAATTTCAGGTCTGGTGGCCAAACTAAAGTGAAACTTATTGGCCCCTCGACTTATTTAAATTTTAAAACCTTAATCACGACATTAAAGTAATTATGTATGGTGTAGCACACGCTACGACTTTACATGTAGCTTAGCGTTCCACCACCACAGGATGAATTATAGAACGACAGCTAGGAGCGAGAGGCCTGTTTCACCCCGGAGCAGCTCAACACTTATTAATGTCGCTACCGTAGCTGTTGCCACAAAAGCGGCTAAATTAATTACCTCGGATAATGAGCGAATAATTAATTATATTTAATGAATGACCGCTTTTATCGCCAGGAGAAATATATTCAAAGTTAACCCTCGCGGTGAGAGGGGTGGCGGTTCTTTAGGCGCTTGGCTGCATTGTACCCTACGTAGTCGGCAACTTCCTTGTTAATTAGGCAGTTTTATTACCATAAAATAATAATAAATTTAATAAATATTAATTACAATTAAGATAAAAAAATAAGTTCTAAATATAATATATTAGGGTAGAACCAACAGCTACACATAAGAAGCTACTTGCACCATTGAATATTTTCAAAGGCATATTTTAACCTGATTATGCATTTTTATGGGGGAAAGAGAGAAAAAATTGTTATTTTGATTTAGCATTATTTTTTAGGGGAAATTCGTGTACCATGAGCCATAATGTACCTTGGGCACCTTAAAAATTAGAAATTCCCAAGGAGAAAGTTCAGGACTTGCGGCAAAATTGAGTAGGTTGATTTCGGTGCCCCTGATTCGCTGGGTTTTTTGATAATATGGATATGATTGTTTTAGAAACGTAATTTTTCATTACTCGATATAATAATTGTTAATGAAGAAAGTATTATATAAGCATATTTACATAAAATATTTTAGGATTTCAAGATATGTCTCTTGTGAGAATAAATTCTTGATTCATGGTTTTTATTGAAGAAGTTAATACAATATTATTTACCGACCGCAAACGTAATATATTATGGGCTTTCAACGGATGACATAAAAAAGTTAGCTTACCAGTGTAGATAAATGACACAAACATTGCTCAAGATACAATCCGCAGCTCAAGGTACAACTATAGTGTTTTACCTTGGCTCATTTATTATTTTTAAAAATGATTATATTTTCATAGTCAAAATATGATGATAAAACAATTTAATAATTATTATTCTCTTCAAAGCATGAAAAATAAAATTCTACATTGAGCTTTTAAAAATAATTGATTTTTTAGAAGATAAGGAAGATTGAAAAAAAGTGACCCAAGGTACACGTATTTTCCCTATATTTAAAAAAATGAATTCTGCTTTAACTTGCACTGTTTTAAGGAAAGAGTAATGTTGCCACAGTCGGTCTTGGTCTTGTACTTTGCAAGACCGCCTGTCTGTTGCAAGACCAAGGCCAAGACTGGTAAAAAAAAAATCGATTTTTTAAATAAAAATTTAGGCAAAATAGTTACTAGTACTTGATAATTTTAGTTGATATATGTAAAGAATTGGTATAACTAATATACTTTTGCATTTAACTGTTCTAATTTTTCATGCAGGCTTTGTTAGGTTTTTCCTATTTAAAAAATTACAGTAATTCATCCCTGCAACAACTTATTTCAAGTTGTATATAATAGGTGACTATAATGTTTATTTCACATTCAGAAACATAATGGCTCCTGTAACAACTTTTTTTTCTTTTACTTTAAATTTTATGCAGTTTCTTTTTTTTTTTTTATTACAGAATAATTATCGTTATAACTAAAAAAGCAAGCATCCAATCACTGTAGGTTGAAATCCTGCATCGACTAGTGGTGTCACACCACAATGTTTAGCCTCGGGATGGGTCTCGACACAACATATCACCACCTTCTTTCCTACTTCGAGGTTTCATAACTATTGGAGTTGCGGACATAGTCAAAACATGGTTCAGATGGCAGGAAGACACACAAGATGGTAGAAAGCCGTTCTAATAATTTTTTTTTTTAAAAAGTAATTCGTGTGTTATTAACTAAAAGTCAGAGATATGAAAGCGCGAAAGTGACTAATACGTTTTTACATTATGTGATCTTTTATATACTCGCTCAACACACAGATATAATCACTATTACTGAAAATATTATGACCCAGCAAATTAATTTGAATTTATAGTCACACAAAAGCAAAGCCATGAAGTGAATATAGAACGGAGTTTGGAGCTTCAATTGTGCCTTTACCACACCAGAGTTTGCCGATTTAATATTTATAAAACAATCCGATACTAACTCCAGCTGTGAACATTTCCCAGAATCCATTTTGATCTTGATTCGTTATTAAACGCAAAAATGTAATCAAATCAAATGTACGGCATATGAAATGAATAAAGAAAAAACTAAATTCCATACCAACGCTATTTTAATATGAGAATTTCTCGTACTAATAAATCAATATGAACTACACCAGAAGTGTTTTAAATATTTTTAATATTTAAATATAATTAAATAAATAACTAAAATGTATAATAACATCAAAACCAGGTTTGTTATAATTAAAATTCTTTTCAATCATTAATAAAATAAAAAAATATAAATACCTGTGATTTAATCGGTTATTGCAGAAACGGCACAGGTGAATTTACCTTTTTTTGTCTTTATTTTAGTAATTTACTAGTATTTTATTTTTTACTATTTTCTATTATTCATATTCTTTCTTGCTTGTTTTCTTTTTCTCGTTTTGTACTGTTCTCCTTGATATCATATATAATCCTTAACATAATATATGCTCATTATCATTGAGGATAGCAAATTTATCTTTACAGAAATATTTATCTTATAAATAAAATAAAAAAAACATTATTTATGTAATTTTTAGTAATATAAGTATGATTAGAAGTTCAGATATATTTTTTAAATTTAACGCTTTAAGCTGCCGTAAACCACATTGTGGTCTTTTTTCTCATTTGTTGTTTAATTATAACTACACGGGCAATGGTTTTAGGATAGATAAATGATAAATAAATTATGGAGTAAAGTCATTTTAGGAATATTTCTAATTGGAAAATTTATAATATCTCTTCAGAGAGAGAGTTTATTTATAATATTTGTTCAGAGTAGGTGATTGCAGTGTTGAAATATAGAACTGTGAATAAAGATATAAATTTTCCCACCAGAAATATCATTAAAATTAATAATAAAAATGTTGAAATTGGAGTTAGTCATTCTGTCAACTGAAAGGCTCATTTTATGAAATGTGTTTTTTTGTAGTTTATTTTTTCACTTAGAAATATATGTCCATGCATCAATATCTACCCCTACCCACTGTTAGCTAAAACTGGTATAAACAAGATATATGTCATTTCTCAAATAGACAATTCACTTAAATTTCCAAAACTAGTTGATACTATCAACTTGAAATTACTAGAGGTATCCATAATTAACCAGACCATGAACAGTCTATAATTTTTTTATTTAGCGACTTTTACAAGGTTAGCCATATGTCGTCACCAAGTATAAGTTTTCACCATCTTCTCCTATCCTGCCGTCTCCTTCACGCATATCCCTGTTCATCATTCCTTCCTTTACGCCCTCATACCAGTTTCTCCTCGGACGACCTTTCTTCCGTATTCGTTCTGGTTTCCAATCCAAACTTCGTTTAGATCATCGTTCCTTCCCAACCTCATCACATACCCATATCACTTCAGCCTCATTGTTTCGATGGTGTAAAAGATATTCTTCACTTGTTTCTTAATTTTGATAGTTGGAACTTTTTGAAGGCGAGGGACATCACGAAATCTTCTCCAATAGTCCATTTCTAGGATTAGCAATATTTTTTATTGACTCTCTTCAATTTTCCAATATTCGGCTGAGTAGAGAGTAACATTTTCCAGGAACGATTTATAAATATTTTTTAAGGAGGCTGATTTACTTCACAGTACCGAATTTAAGTTTCTGATAATTATCTTTCCGTTGCTTACGCTCTTTTTATGTCTGACGTTCCTGTCATATTTATTTAAATTGGACTTCAAGTTTCAAAATTCAATCGCCCAATTGTACACTTTTATGAATTAAAAACTTCTTTATACGCGTTTTGCACTTTTTCGTGGAGAGCATATTAGATTAAGACGTCATATTTCTGACGTGTAACGCTCGGTTAAAGTCGGCTGGAGTCGACTTTTTTTTTTCATATGGATTAAAATATCTCTGAAACTAAAATTCTGACCTGCATACAGTGAGCTAGGGAATTGTTCAACATATCATCTACTCTGTAATGGACTATTATTCAAAATTGTATCTTAACGCGACACCGTGTTAGAGAGACAAAAATGGAAACATAGTGCCAAAATTCTAATTATAACGAGTTTTTTTATGGATTAAAATATCTAAGAAAATAAAAATTATTAAGGGAATTATTCAGCAATTCATTCTCCCTGTAATGGGTGATTATTCAAAATTTAATCTTAACGCGATGCCCTGTTAGAGAGGTGAAAAGGGAAAAAATAGAATCAAAACCCAAATGATACCAATTTTTATGGAAGATATGAATTGAAATATCTCAGAAACTAAAAATCGGACCTGCATACTGTAAGCGAGGGAAATGTTAATCGTTTCATCCTCTTTTTAATGAGATATTATTTATAATTTATATTTCATATTATTAATCTCGCCTTGTTGATGTTTTCACTTCTATCGGGTGGTCAAAAGCACAAATCTTAGATTTTTTTTTTTTTTTTAAGGACACTGATTTACTCCACAGTACATTAAATGTAGTAAAGGTTTAAATTGTTATTTAACGATAATCTTTTCGTTGATCATGCTATTTTCATGTCTGATGTTCCTGTCATATTCACCCGGCTTCCTAGATACTTAAATTGAGTTTCAGATTTTAATATCCAATTGTCCAATTGTAGATATTAGCCTTGACTATTGTGGGGTAAAAACTCTTTTGGCAACAAAATGTTTTTTCTTACCTGATTCCCAGCCCAGCATAAATATCCCTTAGCTTCTGAAACAATGAGCATCTGGTAGTCAGAAAATTGGACATTGAATAGGCATTCCTTTCCAATCTTTATGCCCATATACTTCTACATATTTTTTCCCCTCTTTTTCTAAATAAAAACCTCGAAATATGTAATAATAACAATTACAAATTAATATGTACCGCAGAAAATAATTAACTATTCATTATACAAAAAAGGTTTCCGGCATTTTAAAAATTATATAGTAATTAAATGTCGAACGTTCGAAGCGCTTAACTTAGTTCCTAAATAAATTCATAATTTTATTTTTATTACCTAATATAGCCTCCATGTGAATCATCATATATTTTTTTAGAATTCTAAAAAAAAAAAAGAAACAACAAATACAATCGAAATAGGAAATACAGCAATATGTCTCATCCAAAGAAAATCTCTCCTCCCACCCACATCCTAGATTGTAATTTATTACGGGCCTAAAATTCGCCACACCTATTCCTACGCTATCTTAAACATATCACATTTATTGTCGTATTTTCTTTTTATTTCAATAGCATAAATCATAAAAAATGAGAATTCGGAAAATGGTAGTAGTAATATAAAACCTCTCCCTCATTTTAAGGTATAAACTGCAGACTGAAATCATATTTATCTTTGGCATAATTTCGAAAGAAGAAAAAGCAGTTTTATGAGATCATACATACCATAAGAAAATAATAAGATAAATAGTGAAACTTAAATCATACTTTAAAAAAATATGCATGAAGTGTAACAGTAAATGAAATCTTGTGGCCTGTTTTGTGTGTCTAAAAAAATTCACATCCATTATTCCGTTTCCGCCTTCTCCAATTATTTTTAGGGCGCTGCTCCTTTGCACGAATTTCAATTTCTTACTGTCGAATACTTATGTAAAAAAATCACATCCTTTTAAGTATTTAAGTTTTTAAAGAAAATCACTTCTCATCATGTAATCTGAGTTATCAAAAATAGATTTGGAATTTTTAAATTTAAATCCACGACTTTCATAAAGGACGTAAGGAAAAGTAATGATAACAAATTACTTTATAACACGGCTCTTCTTAATCTGCAGTAAATCCCGAGTAAAAACGGCTCGTGTAGGCTAAGCCGGATTAGGTTAGAGAATATTTTTAAAATTCCTCTGTATTTTAAATAAAATACATTCTTTTAAAAACTTGTATAATGCAAGCTTTTTAAACGAATGTATTTAATTAATATCCGAAAATACAATTAATCATGACCATAACTGAACTAACTACACTGAATATGGTGGATTGGAAAGTGGCAAAAAAATAGTTAAGTATCCCATAAAGGAAAGGTCGAAAAAGGCATAACAACGAAAAATGTCAGTTCTTCCTCACCATTTTTATTGGTTCCTCACTTATCTATATCTCAAAGTCTACTACTAATAATACTAATTTTACTAATTCTCACCTTCCTTCTAGCTTTTAGCCAAATCGAACGAGAAGTTTATGAAATATCAGCATATCAAAGTAAATACATTTGCTCTCTCCGACCGGAAATGTTGTACAGAATTTAATAAAATCGATACATCATCATTATTTTACCAAAGCCCACCTTTCTTTCAACGTTGAACCACATCGAACGAGCCGATTTAGAAATATTGGCATATCTAAGAAAATACATTATCGAATACCCATGTATAGTGCTCCCGGCTATACGGAATTTCATGAAATTGATATGGGTCCGACTAGACACCAAAATGCACAATACCTGAAAATATCATGAAAATTGGATAAACGAAAGCAGGTGATATGCCTGTCACATCAGTGTGACTACAGACAATACGACAGACACCGAACCAAATTTGATCCTTGATGTCTGAAACGTAAGACGCGAGTGGACATTTTCGATTCTGAGCATTTTTTTTTTTTTTAAGCCTCTCGAAAGAATACAAAGCTTCCATAACTTCCGTAGTGAGGAAGCAAAAGCCTGGAAAACTTTTAACTTAGGCCAGATATCTGAGAAAACGGATTATTTTATAATATATAGGAACTTGTGAATTAATATAGGCTAAATCATTTCGGTAAGTATAATCGTTATGATCAATGTTAATTTTTTACAAAAATAAATAAAAAAATTTATATGTAATGATTGTATAAGGTTATTTAGATTTAATTATAAATATCTATTACGTATATTGCTATAAATAGGACATAATTAGGCTTGGAAAAAAAAAACTGTTATAAGAGAAGCAGAGTCAATAAG
Source organism: Nezara viridula (assembly GCA_928085145.1). Classification (NCBI taxonomy): domain Eukaryota; kingdom Metazoa; phylum Arthropoda; class Insecta; order Hemiptera; family Pentatomidae; genus Nezara; species Nezara viridula. The sequence goes on from OV725082.1 coordinate 75,263,154, forward strand.
TAAATGAATATAAAATGAAACCGTCCCCAGAATATTGCTACCTTATTGTTTAAATTTCACTACTTTATTATCCACTTCACTCTTTACTCTTTATTATAAATTAAATATTATTGTTCTATTGATAAATATTGATTGTTCTAATATCGCTTTTAAACGTCAACACAACGTATTAGTCCCTTGCTTTGGTGTTAATTAAAGTAATGCTAATTCAAATATATATTATATCTACAATGTCTGCAAGTCAGAGATGGCTATTATATATATATATATATATATGTTTAATAGCTTATATAGTTTAATATATATAATAATATATAGTTTAATATATATATATCATCGATGGATATTATCGAGCTATCGATACTTTCCTTCCGATATTCGATAAATACCATCGATAGCATCTATTTCGATATTTTCGGTATATTAAATACTTTAATTTAATTCCCTTCGATAATTTATTATTTAATTTAAAAATTAAAATTAAAAAAATTGTTTTAGGAAAGCGCTAGGAAGTATATATGGATATGATGGTTAGAAAAAAATTATACTCATCTTGCTTGTTTCATATAGAATATAATGCGTAGTAGAGTTGAACAGCGCGCGTGAGATATTTTATGTAAGATGCAAATAAATTAGCATTTCTATTTCTATTTCGCTGAATTCTATCTACGGAAGAATAAAAGGCATAATTGGTAGAATGGAAATTTCTAAAAAAAAAAATAGGTGAGGATGACAAAGATGGTCACGAAATAGAAAATTAACATTACTAAGGCTAGAACAACTGATATTTTCATTAATTAATTTAAAAAGGATAAGCATCTGTTTTAATGATCCTATGTGCTACAGAAACAATATTTATATTGACAATCATGTTTCAAACATTAAAAGTGTTTTTAATATTGATAAAAGTATCGACTATCGAAGTTTGAACTATGAATTTTGAAGGTACCGATAGTTATAGTTATTATTTCTATGACAATATTGATTTTGGGCCTTCGATATTTCATCTTTACTTTAAGATTTTTTATTTATTTATTTATATGATATTTACAACTGTATACAAAAAATATATCTGGCAAATTCGCACATGGATATAATGACATGGAACACATGTTGAGAAACTACCCATTGGTAGCACTCTATACTTTAAGGTTAAATAAGTTTACAATCAAGAAGATAAAAACACTTTTAAATCGATACATTTATAATTTTTTTTTTTAAGACTTTTCCACATCACATTACCTTCAGTGATACAGGTATTTTCAGAGTAAAAAAAAATATATGTTTTTGTTTGTAATGTTATCTCAATATTATAGAGAAGTGTTGGAGGTGATTTTTGAAAAGGGAAGTGATTTTTTGATGATTGATTATCCGGCGGCCATGTTCGCCAGGCGATAAGCTCGAGGAGGCTGTAGTTGGACTAATCTGATACAGATAGCAGCGGGGTATCAGATGTGCCTCTTAAATAGCTGTAATTAGAACTAATCTCTGATATCCGTAATGGAGGTGGCACTGAGCGCCATTGTCCTTAATTTGCCTTCCTATAATCCGATACCTATCCTAATTGCAGTTTAGGTCCCGCCTGTTACTTCCTCTGATATGACTATTAATACTGTAACCATTAATACACGTAAATTGAATTAATTAATTACGAACATTACAACCGTGGTAGGCAAACATTTAAATGTACAACCGCGTATAATGAATAACTCAATGAGTAATTTCAACAAATATACGTTAAAATATCTCTCCCTTATATACCTTCATATTTTAGTATTAGGAGAGTAGGAGATAACAGGAGCTCAACAACATTATTTCACAAATCAATGTTCATTTAATCACGTATGTGTTAAACTTTTTTTTGTTACCTTTTACTCTACTAATAAAAAATGAAGATTTATACTAAAAATGTGTACGGTAAATGGTATTCATCTGGTGGTAGTTTGATTTTAGCTAGGTCACAGCAGTTATTTTTCGATCTAGACATTTCTCATCGACTACAATATATTGATTATTATATTATATATAATATTATTTATATAATATTATGATAATAATTATAATTATTATGAAATGGGAAAGGCAGCACAATATTACGTGTCAATAGATCATTAGTAACCTCAATCAGACATATCTAAAATAGCCATCTCCTCTAATATGATCCTCTTATAATTATTGTACATATATATTTATTTAAGCTTATAAATATATCAGTTATTATACCATCTTCATAATTTTACAATCTACCTTGCATGCCACCAATTAGTTATAGTAACAAATAATAGATTTTTAAATATCTTTTCAAAAGAAATTCAATAAGGAGTATATTAATCAATCTATGATATTACAGTCGGGGGTCTGTCATATCTAACCTTTAAATACGTAATTCATATATTTTCCAGTTGATCGGTTCCCTTTTGGAACCGATGTAAACACAAATAGAAATATTAAATACATTAAATAGAAATAAATGCGATTCCTGGAACCCCCTACTCGCCGTAGAAACGCGAAGCCAGGAACATTGGAAATGAAAATATTCGAAAAAAAATACACACTATTATTGGGCTTATATGAAGCTAGACAAGTCGAATGTATATTATGGTTACAAAATGGCAATAAAAATAGATATAATTATATAAATTGGCAATAAAGCGCGATGATATCGATTTTTAAAAAAATTAAAAATTTGTCCGAACTGTGTTCATTCAGTTTATTTTATGTTGATAAAAATAATACAATCTGAACTACAGAATGCATATAAATTAAAATTTAAAAAATTGAGCATTGAGCAGTACAATTAAATGTGCAATTGTATAATTTGTAAAATGGGAGCTGGTTCGTCGTTGGCGGACAGGGGGTACCCCTATACTATTAAATATTTATCTTCGATTAGGGATATTATTTTTCGAAAACTTTTGGTACCGAACTACAGTTACAATATTTTTTTTCAACTTTAGATATTGATCAACAGCAGTCGAAACTGTTAAAATCAGCAGATGGTTTGTTAAAATGAATGAAACTAACATGAATCATAGAATCCAGCAGCACCTCTTCCCTGGCTTAATTCAATTGCAATGGTTTGTTAAGGGAGTCATTAAATGTTTGCTAGGCAAAAAAACATTACAAAAATGATAGTCAAAAAGTTTTGAAGAAGTTTTTATATCATTTGAAGGTGTTTAACATGAATTTGAAGTTTTTGAGATACATTGTCTGGACTACAAATCCTCTTCACGACATTTCTGGAGAAAACAAGGCTGTTACAGCGATCGAGGTTTAAGCTAGTCAGCCTAAATCTGTTTCAACAACCAAATAATCCTTCACTGGCTAAGTTATGGTTTTCTACAACGGGATACTATTCCTTGTTTTACATAGCTACTAACTTTCTTTCAGAAGGAATAACTACCAATCAACTTAATGCAGAATACAAAGGTATAACCCAAATCGTATCCGAGTCGTACGTTTGCGATACAAACAAATAGTCTGAATTGTAGAAGTCTCTAATGGTCAATTATTTCTCGTGTTCCTGCATTAAGCAGAATACCATTAGCAAAGAGAAAACAAGTTGTCAAACTTCCTTACAACAAAAGAAAGAATAGAATGGAGTACTAATCGATTCAAACAAAGAGGTCGTCGGAACAGTTCGTTGTCCCAGAGAGAATTTAACTTTAGTCAAGCAGTTTATTGGCAAATGAGTAACAGGCATGCAGGCCATTTACAACCTATCAGATTACCAATGTAATTTTTGAATTTGAAATTAAAATATTCTATTCACCTACAGTACCTATACAATCAAACACTTAAAAGTATTTACAAACTTGTATGTAAATATATAATTTTTCTTTAGATTCATACTTAAATTTAGTAATACCGATTCTCTTCAGCCTCCACTGATCCTTAATATCAGTGATGCGGCTGAGCGAGAGGCGCTGCGATCTCATAGAGTCCTTTTTTCGTTCCACTAACGGTGAGGCTTAGTAATGGACTATATTGCGATCGTGAAAATTTAAAATCTGAATTTTCAACGGGAATAGATGTTTTGCCGTCTCCTGAGTCCAAATAATAAATAAAGTCCTGCAACGGTCTCTGTGTGTATGGAACAGGCTTAGCTCAAAAACGAAAAGTCAAATGAAAGTGAAATTGCATATTTAAGCTTTTTTATATACCAGAGATGTTACAGAAGCTTTTTTGTCAAAATCGGCTAACCGGAAGTGGCATTTTACATCATGGATGAAACACATTTTTACTATTTTCTCAAAAACGGCTAGAACGATTTTAATTAAATTCATCACATCAATGTAAAATTAACCAGTTTTAAATAAATTGTAGGTTTAATTCTGATAGATGTTCCCTAACAAGGCTTAAATGACTAATTTTTATATTAGCTTTCTCAAAAGTACCTTTAATTTTTTTTATTTGAAACAATTACCAATTTTACATTGATCTCTAATATAAAAAATAGTTAAACATAAAATATGAAAGAATTTGATATTTAATTAAAGGAGGAATATGAGATCGTAACAGAGAATAGTTGTAATGAAGGAACTAAACGGAGCTCACCCAAAGATTAGAACAGTCTTCCATAACCGTAATAAAATCTTCCGTAACATGAGCATAATCAAATACGGACTCCGACAATATTATGTTCATATACATATGTGGTTTTTCGTTGATATTATTTGATATTTAATGGTACAGATTGCAGCGATATAAATATTAAAATTTGTATATATAGGGGTACTTAAACAAATAAAAATATTCACAATGAAATATAAATCAATATAGCCTTTATATATTTTACTTTCACTTCCTCTTTGTCTGAAAATAATTATTTCTGAATGATTCACTTACCACGGGTGGTAAGTGAAAGTTGTGTGATGCGCGCACTACAGTTGTGTTTTTTTCTTTAGATTTAAAAATAGTGGCCCCCAAGGTTAGCGAACATAGATTTTTGATCCCTAAAACTAATAGCAAAAATAAAATACAGATTTAGATTCCCCTTCTCTTAATACTAATCGCAAATTAAATATAATAGGAGACACTCAAATTAACCTTTAAAGGATTGTTTAAAGTATTCCCCAAGCTGTTTAAAACATTCAGCACCGACTATCGACCTATTGACGACCGTACAAATAATAGATGCGATCTGCCACAGTATTGGGTCAACTGTCTGCCTCGAGCATAGGTCATTTCCTCAACCTCAACTAACCTACCCCAAGTTATTCACAGATAAATCGGAAAAATATACCTATAATTAAATTTAAATACAAAAATATACCTATAATTAAATATTAAATACAAAAATATACCTAATTAAAATTTTTCGAATAAATAAATTTTTCAGATCATTTTGTGATATTTCAATGCACGGGAAAAAATATGAATAATTTTCGACCTTACATCATTATTTAGAAATAAATCAGCAACAGGCTTAAACTGGCTGTTTTATTCTCTTGAAATGACTGTTACTTTATTTATTATTTTTTTTAAACGGTTCCTAACCAAAGTACTCCTCTGAAAAGAAGGCGTTTAGTTATTATACTTACCAACAATCAGAACTGAATTCAGCAAGAGAAGATACAGACAGCTATTTAAAACTTATTATAAAATTTAAATATTTTGTCATTTAAATGAATGTACCTAGTTACATCAAAATAAAAATTGTATTTGCTAATTTCCATAGATATATAGTTATCCAAAAACCTCACGAAGGAAATAGATATTCAACTTATCTATCAATAGTACTTGCTTATTAACCTTCATCGAAACTGATATTCAAACACAATGAGGTAACAAAGAGAAAGTTTAAAAAGCTTTTTCAAGCAATAATAATAGTTGAATTCCCATGTATATTTTAATATTTAAAACATTAATAATGTTCCATAGAGCTGTTAACCTCACACTTGCAAAAAGAAATCAGCATGTGTGATTGAATTATTTCTTATAATTTAATGGTATAACATTTATTAAATAAAGATAGAGACTGATTTTCAGGAGAATATTCCTTCATTGTATTCGGGTATACCAATGGAAAGCAGATGAAATAAAGAAACATTTTTGAAATCCTCCAGGCCGTAGCTAGTAAATTTAATGTGCGAGGTTACAACGATTTTTTTTTTTTAATCATTTATTTTTACTTTTGTAATCCTCTTTCATTGGTATGATAACCTGACGAAGCGTTAGTCGGCAACTAATTAGTTGATATTTTAAAATAAATTCAAAATAGATCCAAAAGTGGAAACTAAAGTTAATAAAAGTTCACCAAAGAAATTTAACTTTGAAGAAAATATAGTTTTTTGCAAACACAACAAAAAAAAAAAGTTTAAATATAACTCGACTATGAAGTACGCTTCATAGCTGTAAACTATACTATTGGCATCAATAAATTTATATAGAGGGGAGAATATCGTTTGAAAAAGAGTGTTACTCAATATTTCGAAGTTAAAAATAAAATAAAAATCAATATTAATTTATCTACATGAATGAATAAAACATGTAAAGTAGGATCAATGAAGAAAATATGAAAAGTTGATTAGACGGCTAAGTTCGTGAAATAGGTTTCCAAGTATTTTACCACGACCGATGTCCCTAATATTGAAATTTTAATTTATACTCAAAGATAATTATACATAACAACATATTTTAGGATTTTATGATAAATTTGTGTGCATCCCTCCATTTTTACGTGAAAATTTGATTACAATTTCCGCGGCAAATTTGAAGCATTGGAAAATGGAGAGTTCATCTCACTGCCTCAAACCTTTAAATAAAAAAAATATGTATAAATTAGTTAATTACTTTGTTAATACATTTTCAAATGTACTCATAAGCTCGTACTCATATATAGTATTGTTCGTTTTACAGTAATTATGTGAATTAATATTCATAATATTTATACATAAAATGAACTCCGGATACCTTTTTTGGGGGGTATCGTCTCCCTTCCGACCAGAATGGAAAGTCTGCCCCTACGACTAATGCAACACTGTCTCCTCTTTACTGGAATTCCCTTAAGGAATTATATAGGATGTGAAGTATTTTAATCGATCTTTCGATTTTTTCTTACTACGGAATAAAAACCAGATATAGCGTCCTACCTACACAGATGTAGTTTCTGTAACAAATTTAAACAGATCCTAAACACACAGCAATTTGTCTTCCTGCTATGATCGATGGCCAAGACAACAAATACCAATCCTGAGCTAGCATGGAATGGTACCAACATAACGAACTAAACCTACACAAGACCGATTGGTATACCAATAACCTGAATTAGTAGTTGCTGATAGTTGTCTCAACCTCGAGGTAACGACAGCAGTCACCAATAACGAGCAGTGATCGATATAACCACTGCCTACTTAATCCGAGTTACCTTCATTGTGTTGTTAGCAGCGGGATTTATTGTGGTAACAGTATAGTTGTTAATCAGCCCAGTTGAGATCTCTCATCATTGCATAGTTACTATGTGTTCTGTAACAATTTAAATTCTAACGTGACTGCTATTTAATTGACAGAAAATGATCAAAAGTGAAGAACTGGAAGAAGGTTCAGCAAGGAAAATGAAAATATTTCATACTAAAATAATGCTAACTACTATAAAGTTTATTTTATAGTGCATTCGTTTTTATTTAGGAATAATTCTCAAGAAAATATAGTATGAATCATTTATTTATTATTACGCATATCCTAATTGTTTTGTTTTTTTTATAACAGAAAATTCACAATGAAGCTGTTTGCTCGACGAGTTGATTTTTAATATATTAACAATAACAGTCCATAGTCTATTGTTAATACAGTTGATAGATAAAATAACCTACACCACTACAACCCATGAAAGGTCTTGGGTTCAGTACTTTGAACGGGACGCTTAACTGCCAGGTTTTCCTCCTTCATTAATAATTTAATTGAGGGTAATCAATTTATAGAGGCTGGGTGCGCTCCAGGAGGGTCTTCCAACATCATGGTCAATCCACGGCCGATGTAACAGAATAAATAATTTATTAGTCATCAGGCGGACTCGAACCTGGGACGTTGATGATTGGGAGTCAAAGCCCTACTTTTGAGCTACCCTACCCCCCAAAAAATATGTGGAAAATAACAAAAATAAATTATCATAAGGATATTAATAATATATCCTCCATATCTAAGAAACCATATGGACCACATCTAACAAGTGATAATTATATCCCATGTTTTAATAGATTTACTGATTTATAACCGAAATTAAAAATTACATATTAAAATAGTATAAAATATATATCAAAATATCGTTATCTGAACTCCAAGCAAACATGTATTTTAGGACCACAATAAGTGTTAAAAAAATTTTGTTTTAACAGAAAATGTATATACCTTATTTTCTTCAGTGATTTTTCAAATATGTTTTATTGTAATTTTTGTTGAAACTGAATAAATCGTAATATCGTCCTCTGAGCTCACCACACTTTTTTATAGACAAGATTAAGTATTGAATTCCTGTATTTTTTTTTAATTTAATAATTACATAAAATATGTTTTTTTTTCTAAAATGTTAAAGATTAGGCAGCCAAAATTCCTAAAACAAATTTTCTTAAAATATTATAATTCCGTAACCACGTGATCAAAAGTGAATACAACACAATTTTAATATTTTTTATATAGATTTTTTTTTAGATATCTTCTAACAGTACACTAATATATAATTTTTCATAAAATAAAAATTTTATATTGGTCATTTTTATAACCAATTCATTTATGTTTTTGCTTATTTAATCTTTATCAGAGAATAAATAATTTCGTTATAATTAACATATTTCCGTGATATAAGCAGTTGCAAATAATTCTCATTTTTCCACCTTCTTTCTACTAAATGACAAACTGTTTTTATTTCAAATTATCTTCTTTATGAGGCCATACGCCGTTTGTTAAAATGGAATTTATTTATCCTGCGAGAAGAGCTAAGGTATGTATGATCCATGATGTATTCCAGTACGGAGGGGTAGCGGGGGATATCGCTTTGAGATTGAGGGAGGAAATATCATTCCCTCTTCAGCCCACTCACTATTGGTGAAGATGGCTTTTGAATGGGTTGAGTAGCCTCCTTCAGAGAGTGCTATCCGATTGTGAAGCAGCGCCTTTGAGTTGGTATAATGCCTGTGAGTGCTGCTTTAAGCCCTCCCTAGCGATGATATAAATTCTTGGTATTCTAATATACCTAGATACGATAGCCTCATGGTGTAAAGATTAAATCATATTGGTGCATACCTTACATAAATTATTTAATAGTAATCTAGAGCAGAATAGCTCGAAAAATCTAAGACATACAAATAAACTGTAAGAGTGGTTAGGTAGAGGGATATAAGTACCTGATGACAGTTGTTGGAAGAAATGAAAAAATAGACCAAGAGATATCAAAAAGTATAAAAAAAAGTAAATGATATCTGTTTAAGCCGTTACCGATTGATAACTATCAATACGACATTTATAAACAGTATTTGTCGATATTACCATCTGTTCATTTATTTTAATTTTTTATTTTACATAAAATTATAAACAGTAAATTATGATTAAAAAGTATTTTCACCTTGTAGTAATTAGCAAAACAAGAATATTCTGCATTTGAGAGCAGGATGTTTAATTAAAAAATATTAAAATTATCCATTCTCACTATAAGTAACATTTTTTTAAATATTTTTTTATACAAACGGACCTATCGGACGAACGTAATAAGATTCAAGGCGTTAATTGAAGTGAAAAGGAAGAAACATATAAATAAATAAAGGTTTATATATATATATATATATATATATATATATATATATATATATATATATATAACAAATAATTGTTTCTTCAACAACAAAAATTAAAAATGTAATCTCACAATCACAAAGATTTCTCATTTAGGTTCACAAAACATTTTTAAATTGCAAACAAAAAAATAATTAAGAGAAGAAAAAAATAAAAGAAACTTCAGAGAGTATATATAAATAATCACCATATTGATGTAAGGGGTGACAATAGGCTCATGAATGTATAATGCCTTCCTTATTCTAAAAAAGGAGGGGAAGAGAAAAAATAAAGTTAATCATTGAGAGTCTGGTGATGGTGTTGAAAGGAATATATTTATATATATTTTTTTGAAGGGGATTCATTATTTTTAGCTGGTCTTTTTGGTATTTATATAAACCATGGATATAATATAGTAACAGTTTGAATATAAAATATATAGTTTAATTAAATACAAAACGTAACAAATAAACAGTGAATAAGTAAAAATAATAAATTATTTCTATCCAACTTTTTTACGTTATTCGATTTCTAGTGGAGGCACATGATATATAATCAATTCTATTTGTACAGAATTTATTGATTTATAGATAAATAGACTCTGTTATAATAATTATGGCTGTTCTACACAGTGTGTCAATTCATAATGGCTAAACTCTGGGGAATTTTATTTTAGACATAATATCCAACAAAAAATTTCATTTGATGTATGCGCCTCAAAAATTCATTTAGATTAGACTTGAAATTCACTAAAATAAACCTCAAATAAATTGATATGCAATTAAAGCATATACTTTTAAGGGAGTTTTTATAAAAGTGGGTAAATCTGTATAGTAGAATGACAAAAAAAAAACATCGCAAATAATCTATGATTTTATGAAAAACACAAATTAGTGTAGTTTGGCAGTTCAAAAGTCCAATTTAAATGGTTTTGAAAAAAACAAACTGTACTTGAAACTGTATCTAATGAAAATTTCGTCTAGTTTGCTACGCATTTTTTAATCATCTGAATTAAATACTTTTAGTTTTATCGCTTCCTATGAAAGAGAAAATGTGACTATCCTATATATTATTTCTAAAAGGTGTTTTTTTTTGTCGGTACGCCACAGCTTCGTCAATTCTTCATCAAATCCAATGATCGGCCACTCATTTTGAAGATATTCTTCTCCTTCGCAGGCGAAAAATATTCCCATCCCCCGGAATTTCTGGAAAAAAAGTTATGGAGGAATGGAAACTTTATTTGCGAATAACTCGAAAAGTAACCATTTTTTTCTGAATTGTAGCCATAATAATTAGAAAGATTACTAAATTACCTACAAAACAAAAAAAATCGGACGATTATTAACAAAGATGCAGTCCATAAATTTTGGTATACTTAATAATGTCTTCCGATTTAACGATATTGCATTTAGGAATAGAATAGTCTACTACATTTTTTTCCCCCGGCTGATATGTTAACTTTATTATCTCTTAAAGACATTTGGTTGTTTTTATATTTTATTTTTTTTAATTATTTAAAAAGGGACATTATTTTGTATATATTACTTTTATTATCTTTCCAGTTAGCGTTTGAAAATAGGTTCTAGCAAAGCAATTTGTACAAATATTTTGGTCAATCATATTTAATGGAATATTGTAATCGACTAAGGAAAAAATATTAATTCCTTCCTTACATAATGCATAAGAACTACTTATTTCCATATTGTTTTGCTATTTCTTCACTAAGCAAAATTGTTTGCGAATTTTTTGCACGGGCCAACTAGTCTTAAGAAAAGAAATATTGGACTTCAATCCTTATTCGTACGAAATTGGACTATACACCAACCGCGGTTTTTGTTAGAAATTTTGTATAGAATCGCCTCCCAGAATTTGAAAATTGAGAACTAAGATACCCTGTAAATAAAATATGTGTTCACTATCACCAGATTTACTGTCAGCTTGTAGGGAAGTGTACTGTGACTACCTTGACAGTAGTACAGCGATAAAAATTATCATCGTGAGACCTTCGGTTGGATAAAAATAAAACAGGAATAAAAATCTGAGAGTAATAAAAACAAAGCATTAAGGTGCTTCCATTGAGGAAGGCAGGAGCTGACCCCGCAGACCTTCTCAGATTATCCTGATTCCTGAGTCAGGACCGACAATGGAAGGGTACGATCAGCCATCGTGCCTCGCCTTCACAATAAATCCCAAGGAAGTTGAACCTGATTAGCTCCTGGGTCGTTATTGAGCAGGCTCGATCCGTGCCGAGGGAGTTGGAAAGCTACTTCTAAATACTATTTGCATTTTCATTCAGCCATAACTCTCTAGCAAAGGTCGCTCAATGTTCTCCTTTACTACTTCCGGAAAAGTCCCGAGTGGGAGGCTGAACTGCTTCTGATAATGGAGTCACAGGATCTGCGCATGTACTGCACTTTAACTAGAATGTACATTATTTACACAGGAAGTTATTGGAAACAATAAAGTTAAACGGCAAATAACCACCACGCGACAGTCCACGAAGGGCACAGGTAGGTGGGAGTTATTATCGATATAATCAATCGGATAGGTTAAGAGAAGAGAACAAGACAAAGGTTAGATTACCCTGCATTTACTCTTTTATAGGTAAATTTCGATGAAACTTTTTTTCGTTTTTAATGAAAATTAAATACCTTTGAATCATCTGATTATAAAAATCACAAAAAGTGTATACTTTTAGCATTATTCGGAAATCTAATTTTACCGACCCTCGTTACTTTTTTTCAAATTTCTTTTCGTTGAATTTCATTAAATTTCCTTAGAAACATGTGATTTAGATTAAATAATATTAGTTTTCTGAAATTATTATTTATATTTTTTTCTTCACTCTGCGTTACTATCTAAAGTTTTATTTATTTAATATTATGTTTTCTAAAATTCTAAGCTTTCCAATGATATATTATACGTATGCCTTCTGACTATTAATTCCGAAGATTGATTTTCGACCTGGATAAGTATTTTTTTCTCCAGTTTCCAATTATAATATTCTTTAAAATTTCATATTTAGCCATTTTTTTTTTAGTTACTGTCAATAAAAGAGAGTTAATTTTTTTAAATAAACCATATTAAAGTTACTTTAGAGGAAGACGTATACGAAGATTGGGCATTTAAGCCCTGTAAAGTGATATCAATGGGGATAAGATCTAAATTATATTAAAGACTACTTAATTATATAAGATATAAGATATAAAGAATTAGAAGAAATCTAATTTGTATCGCCCCTCGTTACTTTTTTTTTTCAATTTCTTTTCGTTGAAATATGTTACATAAATAAATTTTAAAAGTTTCGAAAAAGAAGACAAGTTAAGACAAGAAATCGGTACATTTGTTTAGTCACTACAGTCTATACGAACAGCCGCAGTAGTTTACAGTATACAGTTTTTACATCTTGAAAGAAAAGGCCTGATGGTAATGTCGAGGTAGGAGGATCATTCTTGGGTGACGGACCTCTGACTTTAGATTACAAATTTGAAAAAAATCGGACCAATAGACTCGGAGAAAATGCACGGACGATGGACGGACAAAATTAGTTTTATTCTTTTTTCGAGTTCTACGTTTCCTAAAACCTCAAGAACCTCAAGTTTTAAGGCTTTTTGTTATTTTTGGACGATTATAATGTTTCATTATTGAAAATAATAAACCAAAAAAACAATCTTCCTAATAAAACGAATTACTTAATCTCTGAATGGTAGAAAGATAATAATTTAAAAACTATATTAATTTTAAATATTATTTTTTGTACACAAACACTATATTGGCCTTGTGAACCATTCATCTAACCATGAAAAACGGTTTTATTAATGGGACATTAAAATAAGTGCCTCCTAAACAACTTTGGAGTTCAAAAAAACAACTCCGAAATATAGTAAACCATATTATAATTCAAACCACCAAACACAACGGACAAGAACACTCCAACAGGCTAAGAATTTAGAGTTTTGGCAAAACATGTGCGATCTCGGAAAAACCATCGATAGTTTTGTTTCGATAGTCGAACTATTATACAAGAAGAAAAAACAGCGATGTGTGCTTTAAACCACACGATAACAGTGTGGAAATTCTGAACAATTTCCTCGCTTACAGTATGCAAGTCAGATTTTTAGTTGTTGAGGTTTTATTCACTCTTCAAAAAAAAATTACAGACGTACAATTGTTATTATGTTAACTACCTCACTATCGCAAAACCTAGAAGATAAAAGTCGCTGATTTGATAAAAGTCCCTTACTTTATGAAACACGGTCAGTACTAATGTTCCAAATTCCAGATTCAGCCAACGGTCCAATGTCAGATATAAAGATGGTTTGAGAAAATACAGCCGCTAGGAGACAAAAACACTATTTTAACATGGTACATTGTGAAATAAAACTTAACATGTAGCCTATTTCGCTCTTCAAAATATATTTACTATTCATTTATGAATTAGTTCAAGCTTTGGAGACAAAACATATCCATATAATAGGGAAAACAAACGACCGGAGCTGGGATAAAAAAAAACAAACAGCCAGAATTGATTTTTTTTTGTTTTTCATGACATTAACTCATTTTATCGACCGACTTATAACCAAAACAACAAGGAAACAGAAATCTACTTTAACCTAGAATTAAATTTCGCCAAAAATTTGGTTTCATTTATATTTTGCTGCACCGGGTAATTTGTCATAAACATTGGGTTATCCAATGTATCCTTATTTAGAGAAGCTCAAACTATTTAAAGAACTGCGTCATGATCATAAAGTTAGTTGGAAGGATGTGGTTAGTGCCTTGTGAATCAGCATCTGCAATAGAGTGGCGAACGTATACAGTCTGTTCAGTGTAGATATATTTAATATTTTTTTTGAAGTGTGAATGTTATCCTACCTCACTATAACTAATGTCCAAGAGACAGATTGTTGTAATACTCAATAAATGAACAAAAAAAATATTTTTTGTGACATAGGTTTCGAGTTACAAGAGACAAGTTCATAAATTCAGTCAAGAACTCATTGATAAACATAGGAAATCCATAAGGCGGTTTTAAACTCATCGATTGAGCCATAAATTGAATATTTTATTTTTCATGTCTTTTGTAATCTTCCAGGATTAATCACTGAACAAGGGATATGGATTCTTTAAAAAACATTAGCGCTGAGTTACGAACTAAGCTATCCTCGGAGTACCTAAACAATGGTAGACGTAAATTCGGAAATCACCACTACCCGCAACACTTATTAAGGAATTTTACTAATTACACTAATTTTGATGTAATTATAGCTGAAAAACAAATACTATTACAAGCGTGGAAGTGAAAAAACGAAAAAAGAACTGGCCTGGTTAGATCCAGTAACCTAATTACTGTAAGGCTTCTAGTATTGCGAGTGGACACTAATGCCTATCCACGAGCGAAGCGGTAATCAGCTTCTCGAGTTATTATTTTCTCAAATTATCGCTCCTCGGAACCATAGAGTCAATAATTGCCCTATTTTCGAACTAAAAAAAAAATACTCACCGAAACAGGTTCTTGGCAAAGTAACTGGTATTCAAATACGAAGGTCTTCGGTGAGCAAATAGACTAAACGCCCTGAACACATAACGCTGATCGTTGCTACTGTGTAAGTAGTATTTCAACTGGGATCTATACAGATTTTTTATAAAGTATTATATAATTCTTTATTAATTATATAATTTGATCTAAACAAGCATTTTTCTGTTTTCGTAATCCGTCTGTAATAGATCAATTTGTTTTTATAGGAGTTTTCTCTAAAATGGACTAAATCTTATCATTATATTATTAATTAACATTTGTAAAAAAAACTGTAAAAAAAATCTGAAGTATTTCATAAATCTTCCTAAAGTTACACAATGGACCCTATCCGCAAAACAAATACAGTAATAATTTTAAATATTTTGCCCCCATTTAAATAATAGGAATTTTTAAATGTTGCAAATAGTTATATAACGTATTGACAATCTCCATAATCTAAATTACTGGCTGTCTAAAAGCACTTGCAGCATACAACAGAACAGAATTCTTATTACCACTTAAGAAACAATATATTTCGGCTTTAAAGCCTGCAGCTCACATGCACCACATCGTCAGCACCATGTTAAGTTAACGAATGTGTAACGTTAAACATATTCACATTTGTTACCTTAATATGGTTCCGACGATATCAATATTAAAAGATAAGAATATTAATGTATAACTAATTCCCTCTCCAGACCTGAAACATCCTTCATCCCTCGTACAATTCAGGAGTATATTTACCCCCATGGTCCTCAGGATGAATTATCATAGCAATTACATTCTTATATTAGTTAATTTGTCAGAAGAATTAACAGTTGTGTTCGACCAATTTTGTACGTAGAGTAATTCAGTATATAAAACGCCATTAAAAAAAATGGCGAATTAGCTCAGTGGATTAGGCAGTGGGCCGCTAAGATGTAGGTCTATAGTTCGATTCCGGCTGTGGCAGGTAATTATTTATTCTGTTTCATTAGGCGTGGATCGGCCTTCGAGTTCTAGAGATAAATCTGACGGTTGTGAGTGATCCTGGCCCTATCACCTCCCTGCACAACCGTTGGCCTTAAAACACTACTTCCTAACGAAGTATTAAACCCAAATCCCTTATGGGTTGTAGTGGTTTTTAATTTTTTATTCTTTATTATTCTAATTTCTTTACTGTCAATGATTCGTTAGCTCTATGAACATAATTTATTATCTACCTACTCATACACATTTGTGAGTTGGTAGTGTAGCTGACATCAATGAATTTTGAAACTTGGTGTATAGAAGCTCAAGAATCTTCTGACAATACATTAATTTACTTTTTCTATGATTATATGAAAATATGCAAGAAAGTTTCTGTACGTTGATGTAAACTGAGGCAAAGAATGGAATGCATTTGCAAGAAGACCTGAAGTGTAGATGAATGCTTTCAACTTCTATGCCAAGTTCCAACATCTATTTATGTGAAGTTCATTAACAATCTACCAATGGGTTTAAGTACATATCAATGAACTCTCTGACAAATTTAAATATACGCTTATTTCAGGTCTTTTTTTTAACTTAAATTATTTATATTTGAACCTAATCAGTATTTTCACATAGAAATGACACTTACCGCATTTAAAGCAAGATTCGTTCAGTATTTTAAGTTAATATTGTTTCGAAACCTTCACGGGATTTCACTGAATAGTTTGAGCCATTAAACTTCAGAGTCAATTGAACATCTCTCATAAATAATCGTTATTGCTGTACCTAAGCAATCCTCTTTGTAGCTGCAATTAAAAGGAAAAAAGTAAAGCCAATCGCTTCTATCATGCCAGAAACAGGTCGTTGTTCGAAAACATCTGATCGCTGAAATATATCTCGAGAAGAAAGTTTGGAAAATTATGGGGATTGATGGCTCAAGCCTTATTTCATGGGACTTAAAGGCGTATAATAGCCTTAAAGTCCCATGAAATAAACAAAGTTTGAAACAGCATCCTAGACTATCTTAATAAAAGTTAATTAAAAACTCCAAAAGCTATTTAGGATGATTTACAAACTTTAAATTGCCCTTCTAAAAAAATTGAGATCGGTTCTTCTGATCACCAGCCATTTCAGTTAGTAAAGTAATCGTTCGGAACCTAAAAGAAGTATACACTTTTTATCAACATTTAAAATGGAAATTCGAACGAAATATCTATTAAAATATATGTGTATTATTAAAATATTTCAAAGCTATTTAGAACAATAATTGATAGGAATAAGCTTCTTTACACATAAAAATAAAGAAAAACAATGTTGTTTTTTCCGGCACAGTATACTGTTCCGCGCTGTCACTTTCCAATTCTGAACTACAAGTATGCATAGAGCATCTGAAGTTACACCACATATCCACCAAATTGTGTTGGCCTTTCTCGCTTTCTTATGCCAAAATTTCTTTATAGAGCATGTTTTTGAGATCTGATATTCCGACATACTTATGAAAATAAAGGACACAGTTTTATTAACTCTGCATTATTATTATTTCTTTAGACTCCATTACACATATTGCCTTCCTAATTCTCCTAAGGATCTATCCCTCATATCTCAGCAGAGCCTGTTCCTGATTTTTGGTATTAGTCCAGCATACTGCAGCATGAGTGAGTACCGGCCAAACGTTTGTCTAATAAAGGCGGATCTTGATGACATTTATTTCTTTACTTGTATGTCTTGGGATGCTACCTTACTCTTGAAATGCCCAAACAAGTCCATGATAGCACCGGTTTGCCGGGAGTTTTCGATACTGAATTTGCTGGGAAATATTATTCTACGTAGGTTGCAAGCGAAATGTGGTTTGAAAATGAGGTTTTATAGTTTTTTTTTTTGTTCTTCCCTACCTCGCCTTTTAGGCTATACGGGATTTTCCCGGGGCGGACGGTGAGGGCGGGGAATTTAAAATCCCCTCCGGCACCGGGACGCGAACTAGTACTTTTTAAATCTTCTCAAATTTGTAATCCAGTTGCCAGGCAACTCGCGTTGCTGTGCACACGCTTTAGCCCATTCGGCCATCCCGCCCCCTGAGGTTTTAGACCTAAACTTCATGGCTACGGATAGGATATAGATCCCCTACAGCCCTGCTTGTGGTGCTCCGGAAACTGTGGAGCATGTGGTCACTGTCTGCACTCCTTTTGACGGATTACAAGCCACGTTAAAGAGAACCGCGGAAATTTACGTTTTCGCTGAGGAGGAGTTTCCTCAGTTGGTTAGTGAAGAAAACTTACCGTGGTTCAAAGACTTCATAAATGGCTTTAAGACGGCGGTGGGTCCAGCTCACTTCAACCTCGGAGCCGGCAGAAGAAGAGGACCAGTGCTGGAATGACCTCCGGATTCTGGAAGCCAGGCCTAATTTGTTGAAGATCTGGACGTATGAACTTGAACTGTGGGGAACAGCTAAATCTTCGAACATCAAACGTATCCAATCCTTTCAATTCGAACAATAGTTAATGCTCCGTACTACGTCACAAACAAAACCTTACATCATGATCTCAACATCTCCTTTGTTCTTGACGTAATTCGATCCTAATTCTCAAACTTCTATCAAGAACTTCTATCCATCATCCTCATCCCTTAGCACAATCTCTTTCCAGCTCCAACCATCCTTATAATACATCACGAAGGTTGAAACGGTGCCAAAGATATTTTATAAATATTCTTTTGGAGTTCTGGCAGTGGTCAGGTTCTTCCCTCGAGTCCTAAGCGTATAGCGCTCTCAGTCAGTCTCCACTGGCTTTTAAACAGTGATGCGACTGGAAGAAAAGCGCTGCCTTGCCTTTCTCATGAGAGCGAGCAAGTCATGGTTCAGCATTCCAAAGGCTGAATGTAAATCTTGTAAATAGGAATGAATGTGTGAAAAGTATTATTTTTTTCCTTCTTTACTATTATTTCGATGTACTTTTTTTCTCTTTTGGAAAGTTTTTTTTTCTTATTTTAATGTATATATTCTTACTTATATATTTTCTTATTATTTTATTTTTTCTCAATTTATATTTAAATTAATATATAAAATGTATGAATGTAAACATAGAGCCATAATACTCAATGTTCTAGATCGTGGCAGATTGTATTACTTTTCTTCAATAAAATTCTATCTATCTAAAAAAACTTTGTTGAAGAATGAGAAAAAGTAAAAGAGTGCACAACTGTGAACTGATGTAATTGCGTTAGTAGTGCGTTATTATTAAGGCTCACCATCACACTACTGCCTGCATACACCCGCATTGCCCTAGTGGCATGGGAGGGTGAAAAATAAAAAAAATGGCATTCTAGGTACTTACTTGGGACCCAAATAAATAAATTCCTCCATAATTTCACTACTTTTGGGATAATTATAATCAAAAATAGGGACACAGGCTGATTAAAGATTTTTTTTTATTATTGATGATATTTACAACTGTATTAGAAGTAAAAATACATTCAGTAAATGTGAACAAAAGAATATAATAACGTGAAATCACTTGTTGAGAAACTACCCGCTGGTAGCACTCTAAAAATGTATTTACAAAAGGAGATCTCGAGGCCATCTTCTTTTCAGACGCCTCGGAGGGTTGTCAGGGATCGAAGAGGAAGCAAGGTTAGAAACGAGAGGGTTTGGATGGTTCTGAAGTTTGTTATGAAAGGATAGGTATTGGGCCAGGTCAGAAACATAAGGAACATTAAGGTCGTTATGGATGATTTTATTTGTGACAAAGTAAGGAGCAGTGAGGATTTTACGAAGGATTTTGGATTGTAAGGATTGGATACCAGAGGAATTCGATGGCTTAGTGGAGCCCCGGAGCTCAACTCCGTAAGTCCAAATAGGTCTTATTGTAGTCATGTATATGAGTCTTTTATAATTGACTGGGATCTTAGAGCTAATTAAAGATTAGAATCATATATATATATATATATATATATATATATATATATATATAAATAATTATTGTTGCCAGCAGACTTCCTTGATTGTCGATAAGGTAAGGAAAGGTGTCGGTACAACGGAGAAGCACGTTCTCTCGCCAGCGCACTCGACAATTTGCGCCTTATCGATGATCAGAGGCAGGCAGCAAATAGTCAAGCACCACCGACTGCATTCACTTAGTGCGGCCCTCTTCCTCCTTAGGCAGACCTTCCTGGAGGACCGTAAGGTGCCATCGGTCGGGAGATGAAGAGGCTACTTGACGAAGCAGTGTGTATTCAAATCGCCTCAAGTATAATGGGCGCTGATATAAATTCCATCCCACATAGCTCACTGATAATAAACGAGAGAGTCTACTCGTAGGGAGCTTTATCGCCAATGACGGGACTTTAAGCACATTTAAGACTGTCATCGGTTAGTCAGCGCAATGACAAACGGCTAGAATATTCAAAATGTACATTTTATGTCTCCATATATGTCATCAATATACATGTTGTCGATATGTTTTTGAGTGAATTGCATAAGGAAGCGGAATCTGTCAGAATTACAATAAATAATTACGAATGACGATAAATATTTTATTATTTTGCGCACGTGAAAGAATAGCTAATAAGAAAAAATAACCACAAAATTGCCATGGTAGCAAATAGGGACCTATAATGAAGCTACAGCCCTGAAGGACTTCCCGTCACCACTCTTAACTTAAGAAAGGCTTTTGTTTAAGATGATATTCATAGCTAGGCCACTTATAATATTTAATAAACCATTACTGTAATATTTTCTAAGACAACAAAAGAAACAAATAAAATAAAACAGAAATGTTTATAGATGATATTTTTTTTTTATTTCTATTTATTTATTTATTTTAACATTTTATGCCATTTTTACCTGAAATTTTGACAATTTGACCTGGAATACTGGAATACCTCGAATTTGACACCTAGAAAATTTGACGTATTAGACATTAGCTGCGAGTTTGCTTGATTAGCTTAATTTTGTTATTATTGTAGGAATTGGTCCCTAAGCCATTTTCTTTTTTAGTCTGCGTCGATCAGGTAACAGGGAGTAGAAAATAGAAAAGACTAATCGATTGAATTGATTTTGAGTTGAAGAATGAAATGAAGTGTACTTGTCGTGTATGTAGAAATTTCCAGTTTTGGTGTTTAAAGCGTTGTGCATAATGTTATTTGAAATGTATTAAGGTACGTTGACAATTTTTGGAAAAAACATTTTTATTGTGTTTTTATTGTATTTATATGTGTGTTTGTTTTGCCAAACCCCGAAATTCTACTCCGTATACCCAAAATGGTCTCAGTGTGGTGTTGTAGATCAATCGCTTGTTTCGTAAGTTAGTGAGGCTGTGTAGTTCAGGAGATGTGAGAGTTGGCTATATCATCTAGTCATTTCTTGGATGTAAAGTATTTTTTCTAAGTAGAGTCCGAGGCACCATACATTATAATTTGAAGGCACTGGATTATTGTCAATGGTTATGGATGGACATGAGAGAGAAAGTCACGTGGTCATGGGAGTGGATTTGCTACTATATATTATGAAATACTCAATCCAATTTATAACATTTTCTCGAATAAACCTATTATAAAGGGTTAAATTTTTTTTGAAAAAGAAGTTTTTGAAACAAAGGTTTAAAGAAACTTAATATTAATAAAGTTCAAGTTTTACTGTAAAAGTTTATCTTTTATTTATTATTTTTTAATTTTAAAAAATTACATTAAATGAGAAGTATATAGTAATCGGGTTAGATTAAAGTTATAATATACTTGATCCTAATTGTTTGTTGGAGTAGCTAAGAATAAAAGTAATTTTTTAGGTCGATTTTTTTACTAAATTTGCGGAAATTTAAAAAAAAAAGTTTTTGAAAATAAAGATGTAAGTCATACCGAAATTGGTTAAGAATAAAAATTATAATTTTATTTCAAGCCCTTCTTATTACTTAAACAGTAACATGTAAAATTTTTTTTTGTTTCTTTTTGTAACTCACCACACCATGTTAAAGCGAATGTTATTCATATAATATATTTATAAATGTTGCTTTATACACGTTTTGACTCTTAAAATTGCAAAATTCCAACAACAGCAAGCAACCCAAAAAGAGAACCGTGTTCTTGCCACTGAATATGTCCTTGTTGGCAGAAAGCGAACTCATTAGTTTGGCAGTGTCGAAATGCCCACATTAAACGGGACGCTATGCCGTACTAATGTCAGCTAGGACACAATTTCAAACCGACAATTTATTTTCAACAGGTTATAAATAATATGGGCCACAGAAACTTCATAATTTCCTTTAATCATATGCTTTAATTCGAGTTTCATAGTGTTGCCCAAAACAGGTCTTGGTCTATATGTACTGTTTTGCACTTTGCAAGACCACCTAACTGTTGCATGACCAAGACCAAGACTGGTGAAAAAAAGATCGAGTTTTAAAAATAAAAATTAAGGAAAAATAGTTACTAATACTTGATAATTTAGTTAGTACATCTAAATAATTGGTATAAACATTGGTATACTTTTCCATTTAACTCTTCTAATTTTTCATTCCGGCTTAGTTAGGTTTTTCCTTTCTAAAGAAATACAGTAATATTTCTATAATAATAAGCTAATCGGTAACTGCAAGACTGTCGCGAGAATCTTGCGCAAGACCAAGACTGAGAGCGCAAGACCAAGACTCGTGTTGGTCTCGCGTTTGGGCAACGCTAGTGTTTCATAATTAATCAGAAGTAACAGGTGTTGGTTGATATCGGAAAATATTTCAGACCTGGACTATCTCCTCAAAGATTATTTAAAACTACTTTGAACTGTAAGTTAACACTGTGCGAACTGTATTATTATAATTTAAACAAAAAAAACATATGAAGTTTAAGATAATAAAAAGATATTGAGTACCTTTTTATTTTAAGCTGATCAAACATTTATTTTATGAATTGGATTTTTAATATAGAAAAATACAAGTATGAACTAACAAGTTTCGTAATGAAACATCATTTTTTTTTCTCTTCAATAATTTACTCGCACCTTTCATGAAAGTGGGAATTAGTAGATTTGTTGTATTAAATTGAATGATTGGCATTATAAGCATGAGGAAGGATAGCACCCAACAGGAGCTCTTCCTGATCATTGTTTATTTACTTGATTCAAGAAAGGTGATGTCTCATCCAGCTCCTTTTCATCCTCATCAACTCCTGATGGGCATGAGATGAAATCGAGTAAGTATATGAGAGTAGAGAGTAAGTATGTGTTGGTCAATAGCTGGTTTTTGTAAGTCGCTATGAAAAGTTTTGTTGTTAACGTAACAAGGAACGGATGTTATTAGTCTTAAAATTTTGGATTGAAATGAACGTACTTTTTGCTAATCCGTCTTTTTAGCCAAACCGTAAATCTGAGAGGCGTATGATCCGATAAAATTAAGTAGGTAAGTGTTTGTGTTTAGTTTTTGAATTTTCAATTTTGTTTTGG
This sequence comes from Nezara viridula, assembly GCA_928085145.1. Lineage (NCBI taxonomy): Eukaryota > Metazoa > Arthropoda > Insecta > Hemiptera > Pentatomidae > Nezara > Nezara viridula. The sequence continues at coordinate 75,286,808 of OV725082.1, forward strand.
AAAAAGTGTACGGCATTTTTAGTCACTTATTTAAAGTTCTTGTTTATTTGTTTTAAAAATTCACAAAATTGGAAAAAAATAGTAACATCCGAAAATTTTTACAACTAGTTTTGATTAGAATTTGTTAAGTTATTGCATCAACAAAAAAAGTTGGCTTTACAAAAAATTGTATTTTTTTTTTTAAAGTTGGCTTTACAACGAATTGTATTAAAAAAAAATTCAATCAACAAAACATATTTTATTTTAATTGCAGGTTTTTTAAAGCATGCGATGTCTTTTTATAGAATATTCAAAAGAAGTTTTCATTATTTTCAATATTTCTATACATGTTTCAATTAAAGTTAACATGTCGTCATAGAATGGATCCTTATCAGGCATATTTCATTGCACTCTTGCAATTGTACTCAATTTGTTACTACCTATCAGCTAGAAATATTAAAAACATTTTTTTATTATTAAAAACGAAGTAAAATATAGAAAGCTCGATTTATTATTAATGAATTTGACAGTTTATAAAAAAAGTAGTGCATTTACAATACGTTCATGGGACTGTTATGCCTGCTTTATTTTTTTATCAATGAATGATTGATTATATTATTTGAAGACTTATCTAACTAGGTAGTTGAGTAAATAACTGTAAAAGAATTGGCGAGGCAATGACATCGATTTTCAAGATTGAGCAGTCTAACCGAATAAATTATGTTTTTGTTACAATAAAAAAAACAATTTGTGAATAAAATAATAATATAAAAAAGCGGAAAACTATAACTTGCTACAATGTATTTATGTAGTTCTTTCGCGATAATAATAACCAGCAAAAACATTTCTTTTTGCCTAGATAAATTATAATTTCGAAACAGTGATTTTCATAATTTTAGAGAAAGTATTCTCTGACAAAACATCTATAGACACGTCTTGAACAATAATAATCATAATGAAAAGACGAATAATAATTTGAGAGTTCTATATATTTCCAATAATAGTCTTAAGTAAATGAACATCACTAAAATTAAATTTGCCAATATTCGCACTTCGGAAAAATTTTAAACAAAAGTTCTGCCAAGAAATTATTAAAAAAAAAATCAAATGACTTTCGAAATTAATTCACCGCTCAATTGCAAGTGGACCATTGAGATATCTTATGACAAAAAATAATTTTTACTCTTAATAACTCTAAAGTTGAATTATGAATTGTTTGATTCTAAAAAAAAATCGTTTCTAAAGATAACACACATAGACGAATGTTAAGATTTTTAAATAAAAATTAAAGGAAGAGAATGGTTGCTTAAATTGAATGAATTCAAAAATTTCCCTAAAAAACATGAACGTTTTAATAAATAACACTAAGATTAATCATGCAATAATCGTCCTTCACAAACAATCCACTGGACGTAGATTTAAAGTACTTACATTTGACCACGGGCGGATCCACGGGGAAGGGGAGCTATCGGCTATCGGGGAGCTAAAGCTGAAGCCCCCCCAAAATGGTAAAATATATCCTTTAAGAATCACTTAAACACCATTTCATACAGGTAGTTAGTTTCTTTTTTTTTTCAAAGTAATTATCGTTATTTTTATGAAAAAAACAACTTTCGGGCTGAAGCCCTCCCCCCAAAAATTAAATCCTGGATCCGCTAGTGCATTTGATAAACCATAAACATACTATTTACAGCAAATTGCAAGTAAAACTTCAATCAACATTAGATGACGAACATGATCAGAGATAGTTGGTGAAAGAAGTGGATAGTTAGGGATCTACTAATATAATAAAAATATATACTATATTAAAAAAAATATGAGAAAGAAGTACTGTTGCCTTATAAACATTTTATGTTGATTGATAGTTAACTTATTCATCCTTATATCCGTATTATCCATGTTTTGTGAAAGGTGACAACGAAAACATTTTATGAAATAGATATTGAGTTTACCGGTAGCAATATCAAATCCATGTTTATCTTATTAGGCAATCAAGTCGATTAAATGTTGCGTTATTAAACACCACTATGTGGGTGAACAGTTCAATAGAACAATATTTGCAATTCCACGTTTCTCATGGCGCTTGTTGAAACAGATATTACAATATTCTGAAAACATATAATTCACTACGGACAATGTTGAAAGCTGCAGCCTTGGTCTTAACCAATTGGAAATGGCGGAATGAGCTGGAAGCAGAAGGTGTGACAACCGTTTCAGTAAATAATTATGTAGCAAGGACCTTTAATATAAATCAGAGCCCCTGATTGGTCCGTTTGTTTTCCAGTTCACTTCAAAGGTCCAATCGGGGTTTCCGAGAAGTTCGACTGTTTCACCCACAATTGAGAAATCCAATCTAGCATTGATTACATCAGCAGTGAAATGTTTACTTTCCTTATAACAACAAACAGCACGTTGTTGATAATTCATCTTGATAAACCAGAATTTATTGTAAAACAATGAAATAAAAAAACAGACAATTGTTTCCATTTTTGGTGAGCAAAACACTGACCATAAAAGGCTGAAGACGTTGTTTTTTTTCTCCTATGCTACGAAATACACTCTTTTAACATAAGTTAAATTTATTAATAAATTCACCCACTATTTTTTTTATATATTTATTTTTTATAGTTCAAAAAATATCATTTCAAAAAGTCCTAGGCATTATAAAATTATTAGAACATTAAATACATAGCTGATCATATTATAGTAGACGTAACATGTTTAATCAGTAAAAAAGTATTAATTAAAAATAACAATTGAAAAACAATAGTTCATTAAATATTTTTCAGTGCAACTAATTTAAGGTTTATTTAAAATATTGATAGTAGGCTATTGCCAACGCTTCGGTCTACACTGTAGATTATCATCAAGGCTAAAAATTAAACCACATCAAGAAGGAAGAAACTATTGTAAAAATGTATAAAAAACTTACATAATTATCAACATGGAGAAAAAAAAATGAATAATGTAAAAGTTCGTAAATAATAATAACAACTTATGTATTAACTTAAATAGTAATGAATTTTAAAGAGATGGATAAATAATACTGAAATGTCAATAACCAATAAAGTGATGAACGATAAACGTATGATAAATATAGTAATAAGTACCATAAAAGTAAATATATATTGAAGAAAGAAATATTTTAGGGATATAAAAGACAGACAGATGAAAAAAGAGGAAATGGAAACAAAATAAAAGGAAATATTTTTTTAAATACTTCCTTTGTTAATTAAATTTATTTTATATGTCCTTTAATGCCACTCGGGTTATTTCCTTTTTATTTAATTCTTTTTATTTATATTGGTAAAAAATAAAAATATAAATCATGTTTCATATTCTACCTTTTAGTCTAGCTCCTGGTTTTATTTACTTTTATCTGATTTTTAAAAACATTTTTTATTTTTTGATAATACTCCTGCTACCGGTGTTCCTTAAGGTAGTATCCTAGGTCATATCCTTTACAGCTGATATCCCGACCCATTCCAACACTATCATCACCACATATACTGATACAGTTAATAACGATCCATCAATTGCATCCCAAACTCTTCAAGCACATATAACAAACCTTGAAGAATGGTGTCAAAACTGGAGAATTAAAATAAATTCCATCAAACTACCTGCACTCTTCATCGTAAACCTTTGACTTCCTGTTCTGCAGTATCCTTTAACTATTCCCCACTTATCCCTGTTGAACAAATCCGATAGCTAGGACTTGATCTGGACAAACTATTCACTTGGAACCTCATACAAGACTGAAACGACAAGAAACTGCTCGACGTTTTCGACTACTCCAGCACCTAATAAACTAGACAAGCACTCTAAATTTTCAATATAGACTCATTTGCATGACTATAATAAGGTCAATTTGGACTTACGGAATTGAGCTTTGGGGCAGTTGTAAATATCATGAATAAACAAATTTAAAAAAATATTTTTAAAAAACAGATAAAAGATATAAATAAATAAATAAATTATTGATTTATTATAAAACATTTTTAGGAATTGATATACCTTTTAATTAAAAAAAAACCTTAAGATTTTTCTTAAATTCAGAATTTTTAGTTAAAAGACGATATTTCCAAAACAGCCATAAAAATTAAAATTAAAAAAAAACGACGTTTTTCCTCAATTATCACACCTTCACCTCATCACTTAAGTTGCACCACCTGGATTGCAATAGTGTCCTGTCCATAACTCAAATTTTCCAAGATTGTCATTTTATAGTCGTAAATTAAATGACTTAGAAATATCATCATCATAGGATATTCTATCTATCTTTCCCACTTATTTTATTTATTTATTTTTTATTATTACTCTATTATTTATTTTTTTTATTTTTATGTGTATATATTTTTTATCTATTATTCTTTCTTATTTATTTGATTTTCATTATTAATTTTTTTTTTCATTAAACCTACCAGCTAAATATTTTAATAATAATATTTTTATGGATAAGGCGCTGATGACCTAGAGGTCTTGCGTTTATAAAATCGAAACAACCAACCAACGTTTTTCCTTAATAAAACAAAATGTATACTAGATAAATACAAAAATTATACTACATTGCGTATTAAACAAATGAAGAACAGAGAAAGAAAAATGTAAATCTATAAGAAGTTATCATATCCACTTAAATAAAATATTTTTAAAACACGCTCAAGAACGATGCCGTCTTAAGATGGGAATGAAAGAGTAGAACCAATGAAATATTCAATGATAGCATTGACGTCATTGCTAACAATGTCCCCTATCTCAAAATGTGCACAAGTCATGTTTATGTATGGCGGGTCTTTTGCAGGAAGTCATTTGCAGTCCTTACTTGCTCCGATGTTAAGGCCTAACTACGTCGGAATGTAACGGGTCCTCCAACTATTATAACATTATATTGTTATTTATCATTACCGTCATTAAATCATATATAAACATATGTATGTAAAAGTTAATATATATAAAAATAAATGAAACCGAGAGCTATACTGAAGAGCAGATTAAGAAACACGCATTTTGTGTACCTAATAGTAGAATTAAATAAATAGGAACTTAAAATAATTAAGAGGTAAAAATCAAAATAGAGATACACAAACAAAAAAAAAAAAATTAAAATAAAGTAAAACACGAAGACTAAGAGGGTTTTGGAGAACTGTCCAATTTACCTCTTAAATGATATGACAAAGACATTTATTTAATGAAATCAATACTTTACGGATTGCAAAAATATTGATATTTTATTTCATAGGATTCAATTTAATACACTGACGGACATAAAAACAATTAGCTTACCTAATAAAAACACCATTTTCATAAATTTCAAGCATTTCAGAAATGAGGATTAACTTACCTGAAAAAAAAAATAAAAAAATTACATTGACATCAAATAAATCAATAGTTTTATACTACATAAAAAAACTTTATCATGTGACAGTTATTGAAAACTATCGGGCATAACACAGATGTATTAGTACAATAATTAAGTAAGTAAAAAGCAAAAAAGAAGGCGATCAACTAACCTCTTTCAGCAGTCAATTATGATAGGATCAAAGGAATCAATTAAAGGGAGACTTCAGCCTTGAAGACAAAGAAAGTCATCGAAGGACTTCATTTCTTGATGACGACGTTTTTCTTAGGTGGAAGAAAACCACAGAAGAACTGTTCGAGAATTTGCAGGGAAACTTAGCTAATCGACCGTCGATGACCACCTCAAGGCGATTGGAAAGGTAAAAAAGTATGAAAGTTGGGTTTCACACACGTTAAACGACCGTAAAAAAAAAAAACAACAGCGTTATGAAGTTTGGGCTACACTTCTTTTCCGAAACAAAAACGACCTTTTTCTGTCCGGAATCGTTACTTTTGATGAAAAGTGGATAATTAACGAGAACAGTAGACGTTTTGGACAGTGGCTCGACAAAGGAGAAGAACATTCTCTAATGCTCCCAACTCATCAAAAAATTACGTGACAAAAAATTTAATGGACAAACAGAATTAGAAAATGCGTTTTTAGAGTTTGTCAATTTTAAAGATTGGAAATTCTATTCCGAGGTAATTGAAAAAGTTGTCAACATGTTAGCAGAAATGTATTGATAGCAGTGGAGACTATTTTGATTAAATAAAACAGTCGTAAACCTCTCTTATTTTTTCCAGAAATGACGTAGGGGAGAAGAAAACTCTTAAATATCAGGACAACTTAATTTTCTCTGAAAAATTAATATGACACTTATTAATGGATATTTATTATTTTTAATGGAGGACTCAATAAGACTTGAAAATGGCCCTAATGATGGTCGAAAAGTTGTCGTAATAAAATAGCTAATAAACAAAATGTTGATGAATAGTGGCCTAATTTATATGACAAATAAAACTTCAAGACACCAATTCTAGGAATAATGAACAGAAGAAATCTCTTATTTTCTTTTTAAACCAAAATTCGGAATGATTATTTTCTGGACAACCCAATATAAAAATAATATATGGATTTTTAGGTTCATGTTATGCAAATCTTAAGCTTTGAACAGAAGAAATGTCCTAAAAACAATTATAATTAAAAAATGATGTAGATATGGTTGGCCGTGATATAATATGAGAAGGAGTAGGTCGAGGGGGAGGGAGGTGTGGTCAAATAAATACTAATTTAAAAAATAGTATTTTTAATTGTTATGCCACCTTGCAGGCCTTCATCAGGGCGTGGCATGTGGCACTGCAGGAAGAAGTTGATAGACTGGTCAGTATTTTATTTTAATATACTTTTTTTTTTTAATTTATTATTTATTGTCCTCGATCCCTGATAACCCTCCGAGGCGTCTGAAAAGAAGATGGTCTCGGGACCTTCTAATATAGAACTTTAATTTGAGTTCTACCAATGGGTAGTTTCTCTTCATGTTGTACATGTAATGTTACCAATGTCACATTTACTTGTTGTATTTTTAATGCAATACAGTTGTAAATTTCATTAAAATAAAAAATAAAAAAAGTATTTATCTGACCGCACCCCTCGGACAACTCCTTCTCATTATTAAAAAATATATAAAATAAATTTCATTCATCATTTCATTCCATCTTTATTTAATCATAATATTAAAAGGTACTGTATATACAAAAACCAAAACTTCATGGATATGTGGAACTAACAGTATTATCAGAAACAAAGGTTTATATAGTATTATATTATTTACAAATATTTTTAACCATAAATTAAACTAAGTATTTATCTATTTATATGTTAGAATAAAAATAAACTTCTGAGTTAAATCTAACGTTGACGTCCAGTTTACATATAAACATATCTATCTAGCACACTTATATCAATCCCTGCCAATGGTTGCTTTCTATAATACATTTCCCAGAGAAGGAAGTATTTTGTCACTTTTTCCCGACGGACGTGCACGGAAGACGAATGGATACTCTATTCCTATTCCTATCAGGCATGTTATTTCAATCGATATTCTCAACGCTTCAGATTCTCAAGCAAAAGTTATAGTGGCCCTTTAGAAATTCAACATTTATTCCCAGTATTGGTTTTTATGGAAGGCTCCTGCATCCCATGCCAATAGGCACTCTAAACTTACATCAGCCAAGATAAGAACAGAGCAGCTTTCTTGAGGAGTATAAAATTGTGAGAAGAGTTATTAAACATGTTACATAATAAGTATAAGATGTATCAACAATAATCTAAATATATTTTAAGGATAAAAATATCAGCAATGTTTGCAATGAGTAAAGGCTCATTCGGTACACCAATTAATCATTTATTATCCCATTCAAGTTCTTAAACTGTGGTCTCACAACACAATATTGATATGAACTTTATATCTCACAACATTTCTGTTTTATTAAAATAATTCCCTTTGAAAAATCTTTCATTGTCGAGACTTTTTGTATTTGTTGTTCTTTAATTAGTTTTTAACACAGTCAGGAATGTCTGGGGCTGTAGCGCCCTTCCTCAGCCTCTGCTGGTTTAAAATACCAGTGAAGTGGTTAGGGGAGAAGCGCAGGGATCCTCTGAGCCTCGCTTTTCCTTTCACAAGTGGGGGGACAAGATTGGTTGGGAGTTTCCCTGGCTGATTGTAAATAGTATATATAAGTATGCTTGTGACTAAGATGTTTCTTTTACTTTAAGTACATTTTATTTTACTTTTATTGTTACTTCTTTATGAATATATAAATATATATATATATATATATATATATATATATATTTTTTTTTTTTCTTTTCTCTCCCAAAATAATATTTTATTTTGTTCTGATTCCTATCTATTCTTTTGTTATTTGTTATTTATTCGTGTTTCTGTATATACGGCGTGAATGTGCTCTCTGACCTCTATTATAAGTGTCCTTAACTAAGACAGATTGTAATATTTCTCAATAAACAAGTTTTGAAAAAAAAAAATGTTTTTTATACAATTTGTCATTAGCATGACATGAAATGCCTGGAGTTAGGATGGAGTCAGCAGAAAACAAATTAGAAGATTGTTCAAGAGAGGTTCCTCGAATATTTAAGAAGCCCTTGTCTATAATACATATATTCAAATCAAATATAATCGATTCAAATAAACAAAGATTAATACTCAAAATTAACTACACCAATGTATCAATAATAATATATACAGCTCAAATAAAACTAAAATCGCAACCTAATAATCGTTAAAAAAACCAATAAGGTCTATAAAAATGAAACAACGCATACTACTATCAAACCTCTCTCCATTTCTTTTATACGTCAGTAGATTATTAGAACTACAAAGATGCACTAGCGGGTCCAGAATTTAATTTTTTTTTTTTGAGGAGGCTTCAGCCCGAAAGTTTTGTATGTATATAACGATAATTACTTTGGAAGAAAAATAAAGAAACTAACTACCGATGTATATGAAATGGTGTCTAAATGATTATTGAAGATATAAAATGAAATTACGCGAACAATAAAACTTTGGAAGATAATTTTTTTCGTAAGAAATAATCATATTTTACCATTGGGAGATATTTTATCTATAGATCCGTCTGTGCAAAGATGTAGTGCTCCATAAGTTTAAATCTACCTTTTATTTATAATATTGGATTTATGGTTAAGTTTAGTGAAGAATTGAAGAGAAGTTGGTTGGAGTGTTCAGTTAAAATATAGTTTTTGGCTGAACATCCCAACCAATTTCTCTTCAATCTACCATTTATTCAGTGATCAATGGAAGAATTCATAACGTAAAAAAAAATGTAATGACTATTCAGTTTCTAATTTTCTTTTACTTAATGTCGTTATAGTGTCTCAATAGTTGAAGCGCATTACAATTGTTAGTAATTTTAGTTATTAAAAATTATTTTTTTAAATACTTGTATATTTATTAAGACTGAGACTCAAAAAACGTAAAAAATATTTATCACTTAACAGTCGAGAAGACAGCAACATAGAAAGAAAAACTAGAAATATTATGTCTAAGCTTTGAGAAAGCAATCAAAAATTTTAATTTTTCAATACAGCTTTCTTCCTGTTTCCAAAATATTTTAACATGTATTTTTCAAGCATAGACTCTGCATTGCAATTACACAATAATATATTATTTTTATGCTCGTGTACCAATCACCAAAGGTTAAATAATATTGAAATAAAATCGATAAATTGCAATCATGCATACAACTTCAGTAACTATGAAGAATCAGATAAATCATAAAAATGAAATTTCAAAGAAGAGAAGCAAATAAAATATTATTCATACACTTACAATTGCGTGCTTAGAATAGACAATTAAGTAGTTTATTACACATAGTTTAATTTGTTGAGAAATATTAGTTAAGTTAAACAACATAAATCTAGGGCGGCGTGACTAGGTTTAAGAATAGGTCATACAAATCCGACTCATTTATATCTTATCACATACTAACCACCTCCAACATGGCAGTACTGCAATAGCCCTCTCACTGTCTGTCATTTTTTTTAAGAATGTCCCTATCACACCTCAAGCTTAAATATATTATCTCTTAGACCGGATTTATCAGTGGTATTAAATAATGATGAATCTATCAGCAAAGGAGTTATAAGTTTCCTTAAAATCTTTAACAAAATATATTAAAATATATAAAATTAAATGCGTATAATTTTTATTTGTTTGTTTAATATTTAATTATATAATATGTATATATATATATATATATATATATATATATATATATATATATATATATATATATTGTAATATTTTTTATTTTTATCTCTTATTTATCTCTCTGTCTGTCTGTCTATTATTGCCGACGTTTGTCTTTTAAAATCTGTAATCTGTCATTCTAACCTTTAATCTTTCTGTTAGTCAATTAACCTGGTATTCGTGTAGCTATTTAAGTTTGTAAGAATGGGGTGTATAAGCTTAGATAGGATGAGAAGGATAAGGTATATAAGGTAAGACCGCCAAGAATGATAGGGGGACAACCCCTACACATCCAGGGCTATGCCACCGAGGAGGCAATCCCCTGACGTTGCGAGGATAGGATAAGGTAAGACCGCCAAGAATGATAGGGGGACAACCCCTACACATCCAGGGTTCTACAACCGAGGAGGCAATCCCCTGACGTTGCGAGGATAGGATAAGGTAAGACCGCCAAGAATGATAGGGGGACAACCCCTACACATCCAGGGTTCTACAACCGAGGAGGCAATCCCCTGACGTTGCGAGGATAGGATAAGACCGCCAAGAATGATAGGGGGACAACCCCTACACATCCAGGGCTCTGCAACCGAGGAGGCAATCCCCTGACGTTGCGAGGATAGGATAAGACCGCCAAGAATGATAGGGGGACAACCCCTACACATCCAGGGCTCTGCAACCGAGGAGGCAATCCCCTGACGTTGCGAGGATAGGATAAGACCGCCAAGAATGATAGGGGGACAACCCCTACACATCCAGGGCTCTGCAACCGAGGAGGCAATCCCCTGACGTTGCGAGGATAGGATAAGGTGAGACCGCCAAGAATGATAGGGGGACAACCCCTACACATCCAGGGCTCTGCAACCGAGGAGGCAATCCCCTGACGTTGCGAGGATAGGATAAGGTGAGACCGCCAAGAATGATAGGGGGACAACCCCTACACATCCAGGGCTCTGCAACCGAGGAGGCAATCCCCTGACGTTGCGAGGATAGGATAAGACCGCCAAGAATGATAGGGGGACAACCCCTACACATCCAGGGCTCTACAACCGAGGAGGCAATCCCCTGACGTTGCGAGGATAGGATAAGGTGAGACCGCCAAGAATGATAGGGGGACAACCCCTACACATCCAGGGCTCTGCAACCGAGGAGGCAATCCCCTGACGTTGCGAGGATAGGATAAGACCGCCAAGAATGATAGGGGGACAACCCCTACACATCCAGGGCTCTACAACCGAGGAGGCAATCCCCTGACGTTGCGAGGATAGGATAAGGTGAGACCGCCAAGAATGATAGGGGGACAACCCCTACACATCCAGGGCTCTGCAACCGAGGAGGCAATCCCCTGACGTTGCGAGGATAGGATAAGACCGCCAAGAATGATAGGGGGACAACCCCTACACATCCAGGGCTCTACAACCGAGGAGGCAATCCCCTGACGTTGCGAGGATAGGATAAGGTGAGACCGCCAAGAATGATAGGGGGACAACCCCTACACATCCAGGGCTCTACAACCGAGGAGGCAATCCCCTGACGTTGCGAGGATAGGATAAGGTGAGACCGCCAAGAATGATAGGGGGACAACCCCTACACATCCAGGGCTCTACAACCGAGGAGGCAATCCCCTGACGTTGCGAGGATAGGATAAGGTGAGACCGCCAAGAATGATAGGGGGACAACCCCTACACATCCAGGGCTCTACAACCGAGGAGGCAATCCCCTGACGCTGCGAGGATAGGATAAGGTGAGACCGCCAAGAATGATAGGGGGACAACCCCTACACACCCAGGGCTCTGCAACCGAGGAGGCAATCCCCTGACGTTGCGAGGATAGGATAAGACCGCCAAGAATGATAGGGGGACAACCCCTACACATCCAGGGCTCTACAACCGAGGAGGCAATCCCCTGACGTTGCGAGGATAGGATAAGGTGAGACCGCCAAGAATGATAGGGGGACAACCCCTACACATCCAGGGCTCTGCAACCGAGGAGGCAATCCCCTGACGTTGCGAGGATAGGATAAGGTGAGACCGCCAAGAATGATAGGGGGACAACCCCTACACATCCAGGGCTCTACAACCGAGGAGGCAATCCCCTGACGTTGCGAGGATAGGATAAGGTGAGACCGCCAAGAATGATAGGGGGACAACCCCTACACATCCAGGGCTCTACAACCGAGGAGGCAATCCCCTGACGTTGCGAGGATAGGATAAGGTGAGACCGCCAAGAATGATAGGGGGACAACCCCTACACATCCAGGGCTCTACAACCGAGGAGGCAATCCCCTGACGTTGCGAGGATAGGATAAGGTGAGACCGCCAAGAATGATAGGGGGACAACCCCTACACATCCAGGGCTCTGCAACCGAGGAGGCAATCCCCTGACGTTGCGAGGATAGGATAAGACCGCCAAGAATGATAGGGGGACAACCCCTACACATCCAGGGCTCTGCAACCGAGGAGGCAATCCCCTGACGTTGCGAGGATAGGATAAGGTGAGACCGCCAAGAATGATAGGGGGACAACCCCTACACATCCAGGGCTCTGCAACCGAGGAGGCAATCCCCTGACGTTGCGAGGATAGGATAAGACCGCCAAGAATGATAGGGGGACAACCCCTACACATCCAGGGCTCTGCAACCGAGGAGGCAATCCCCTGACGTTGCGAGGATAGGATAAGGTGAGACCGCCAAGAATGATAGGGGGACAACCCCTACACATCCAGGGCTCTGCAACCGAGGAGGCAATCCCCTGACGTTGCGAGGATAGGATAAGGTGAGACCGCCAAGAATGATAGGGGGACAACCCCTACACATCCAGGGCTCTGCAACCGAGGAGGCAATCCCCTGACGTTGCGAGGATAGGATAAGACCGCCAAGAATGATAGGGGGACAACCCCTACACATCCAGGGCTCTGCAACCGAGGAGGCAATCCCCTGACGTTGCGAGGATAGGATAAGACCGCCAAGAATGATAGGGGGACAACCCCTACACATCCAGGGCTCTGCAACCGAGGAGGCAATCCCCTGACGTTGCGAGGATAGGATAAGGTAAGACCGCCAAGAATGATAGGGGGACAACCCCTACACATCCAGGGCTCTGCAACCGAGGAGGCAATCCCCTGACGTTGCGAGGATAGGATAAGGTAAGACCGCCAAGAATGATAGGGGGACAACCCCTACACATCCAGGGCTCTGCAACCGAGGAGGCAATCCCCTGACATTGCGAGGATAGGTAACCCTACACTCCCAGGGACAACCTGGAAGATGCAAGGGGGACTGTAGGAAAACAAGGGCCAACCAAGTTATTCCTACGAAAGGAGAGAGGAGGTAGGTTAGGAGAGAAAAGAGAAGAAGGAAGGTAAAACCAAAAAATAACACATTGGCCTGGTTTCAAACTGTCAGACAGAGAGATACCAGGAGCTTATGTGAGAAGGTAGTGACTCGGGAGAGAGTGCCTTCCCTAGGGGCCAGGCTGCTATTTATACTAATAGTGAGCCCTCAGACCTGTGAGAGACAACACTAGTAACAATTATTTTAATTAGGCCCTGAGATCTCTAAGTCCAAACTCCTTTTATTTTTATTTAATTATAGTACATGAATACTCATTTTAAAAATATTACAAACATTAGTTATTTACAAAATCAGTAATTACAAAAAGAAATAATAAATAGCTTCTAAACGAAATTCATAGTTCACTAGGAAATTAACAGGTTGCGCTACTAAAATTATTAATAATTATTAGAAAAAAAAACAATGACTTGCATAAATGAATTAAATAGTTCATTAGAACAACGCCTAGAGGGCGCCACGCGCAACCTCCGAAACACTATACCACTAATCATTTACAATTCAACCTTTGACAGAGAAGGACCTCCCGTCCGTTAGCTCTAATACATTGTACCTTTTAATCCTTATCGCTAGTTAAATGTTATTATTGTTTGATTTAATTTCAAATTAAATCACAACTAAAATTAATACAATATCTAGAAATAAATTAAATTTATAAATATATTACATATAAATGCTCCTTTTTACACAGTTCAATAAAAGAACAAAACGTGAACATGAGTTCTATTAACAATTACAATTTATAAAGGCCCTAATAAAATATGTTACAATATATATATATATATATATTGCATTTTTCCTCTTGTTGGGAGTTCCTGAACCCCAGTGAACGAAAATAAATGAACAACAGGCGTTGATGACCCTGGGTTTTTACGCCTTAAAGCCCAAATAAACAAAAAATATGAATCGAAACGTTTTTTTATATAAATAGATAAATATAAATCTTACAGACTTGTTATTATTACAGTAAAATATATATATTTAGTTATTTAATAAATCAAATGTCCTGAGTGTATGTGGCTTTAGCGTTCTCACTCAGCCTCCAATGACTTTCAAACAGTGATGCGACTGGGAGAGAAGCGCTGGGATGTCTTTGAGCTCTGCTTTACCTCTCACATGGTTCAGGGTTCCCCAGGCTGAATGTAAATATTGTGTATAGAAATAAGTGTGAGTATTTTTTTTTTCTTTTTATCGTCCTTTTTTCTATTTCTTTTCACAAGTACCTTATATTTTTGTTATTATTTTATTGTATATTATTGGACGTTTTCTTCTGATTTCTTCGTTCTCAATTTGTATATAACAGTATGAATGTACACACAGAACCTTAATACCCAATGCCCTTGATCATGGCAGATCGTATTATTATTATTCCAATAAAAAGATTATTTAAATCTTTAAAAAGAATAATAAATCAAATAACGTTTTGATTGTACTGTATTAATTTTTTTCTCATCCCGCATCGATATCGTTTTTATCAACAAAGTGAACCAACGTCTTTCCCATCATGGACAATTAAGAAATATCTACAAATAAATATATATATATCAAAAGGATAATACTGAAAAAACCTATGGACAATATCTCAAAGAAAAGCCATAGAAAGTATGAATTAACAGGAACAGATAAAGTGCTACATAAAAATTTAATTCAGTGACATAGGTACATTAAAAAAAAAAAGAAAGGAATCGTAACGAGAGGCAGTAAAGGTGTGGGACGTACGAAGGACACGAAGATAAAAACTACAAAGATAATTGAAACGGTCTCAGTAAAATAGGATACTGGGGTCGGAGCAGTAAAGATAAAAACAAAGACTCCTTTACAATACTTAAACCAGTACCTGCGCCACTTCACCATCTGCTTCACTCGCGCTTAAGATTTAAATCACGCATCCAAGCAAGAATATCCACGTGTTTTACCGATCGGTGAAGAATCTTTAAAAAAAAACATCTAAAACGATAGGAAGACTCTTCTTAGAGTGGAACCAGTTTTTAACTTTTTCTGTAAAGTCTTTTTATTTTAATGAAATTTACAACTGTATTACATGGAAAATACAACAAGTAAATATGAGATTGGTAACATAACATGAAGAGAAACTATCCATTGGTAGAAGTCAAATTAAAGTTCTTTAGTTAGAAGGTTCCGAGGTCATCGGAGGGTTATCAGGGATCGAGGAGGAAGCAAGGTTTGAAACGAGAGGATTCGGATGTTTCTACAGTTTGTTATAGAAGGATAGGAATCTGGATTAGGCCAAATCGGAAACATGGAACATTAAGGTCTTTATGGATGATTTTATTGTGACAAAGTAAGGAGCATTGAGGATTTTACGAAGGATTTTGGATTGTAAGGATTGGATACGAGAGGAATTCGATGGTTTAGTGGAGCCCCATAGCTCAACTCCATAAGTCCAAATAGGTCTTATTATTGTCATATATATCAGTCGTTTGTAATTGATTGAAAGCTTAGAGCGTTTGTCTAGTAAGTGCTGCAGTAGTCGAAAACGTCGAGCGGTTTCTAGTCGTTTCAGTCTGGTATGGGGGTTCCAAGTGAGTCGTTTGTCAAGGTGGAGTCCTAAGAATCGGATTTGTTCGACAGGGATAAAAGGCTATCATTGAAGGATACTGTAGGACAGGAAGTCATAGGTTTACGACGAAGAGTAAAGTTAATTTGATGGGATTTATTGGAATTTATTTTAATCCTCTAGTTTTGACACCATTTTTCAAGACTTGTGATGTGTGATTGAAGAGTTTGGGATGCAATAGATGGATCGTTATTAACTGATAGGATACACGTTTCATCGGCATAGGTGGTGATGACAGTGTTGGGTAAAGAAGTTAAGAAAATCGCAGATGGAGAATCAATCTGAAGTACAATGTACCTAAACTATAATTACACAAACATATTTTAGAAACCCAGCGCTAGGGATCGGATATCGAAGGCTCAATATCTATATTAATATCGGTCTATAACAAATTGATATCATCGAAATATCGATGGTAGATATTTTAATCGCTATTATAAACATTTTTTATATATGAACATCGATAAAATTTTGATTTTCTAGAACATAAATGCATCAAAAAATATGTTATTTTCCTCTTTAAATTAATTAATGGAAACAATTCGTCTAACTATTCGTCTATTCACCTTAGTAAAATTAATACTTTCCCTTACTATATATTACATATGCAGATAATTGAAAATAAAAAATCGCAAATTAATAACTTACATTGTACAAGATAACATTCCCTGAATACGCCAACAATATGATTCCTCAGACTGAACGACTACGGACAAACAGGTCAATACTTGGCACAGGTCAGGACGATTTCTTTCAGAGGTCTTCTTTAAGACACCAATGAGATGGTCGGACACTAGTGGATTTTAATGGAATCCTATTTGTTTGTCGGATTTACGACAAACACTAGCGGCTCTAGGTTATAATTTTTTTTTTTTTGTAGGGGACTTCAGCCCGAAAGATTCTGTTTTCATATACATATAACGGTAATTAATTTGAAAAAAAGAAAGAAATTAATTAGCTATATGAAATGGTGTTTAAGTGGTTCTTGAAATCCTATTAAATATAATTACACGAACAAGAATGCTTTAAGAGACAGTTTTTAATATTTTCTTCTGTAAAACATGGTTACATTTTACCATTTTGGGGGAGGCTTCGGCCCAAAAGCCCTCCCCCCACCTCCCCGTAGACCCGCCTGTGACGACAAATACGACGTACGTATTCACGAAAAATATTATAGCCGCCGGTACAGGCCCCTTTTTATCAAAGCATTAGCATCCACCTAAAACTTCATAAATGGCTCCCATCTTGTCGTAATCAAAAGCATTTTCATCAACGAAAATTCTTTGATATATGGCGTTTTCAATCTGCAGATCGGAAAAATTTGTCTCTTTAATGAGATATTAAAAAATCATGAACACCCATTTTTTTTTCTACTTGAATCGTAAGAAAATTTGATCACAAAATAAGGAAAAAAGGTAGGCTACAATAATATTGGGCCGTTTGGCGTGACCTTCACCCTCAACATGTCGAAATAACTAGGTTATAAACGGCCCAATATATTTTTGTAGACAATTTTTTTTTCGATTTTTTGATCAAATTACCTAATGATTCAAGTTGAAAGCAGATGGTATTTATGAGCTCTCCGTACCCCATTAAATTAATTAATTTTATCGGAAAATATCTCTGAAGTAATTTTCGTAGTTATAAAAGTAGAGGCCACTATAAGATTTAGCCATTTACAAAGTTTAAGCCGGATGTTAATAATTTGATAAAAAAAAAGAAAGGTATGTAACGCTAACAAATAATAAAAAAGACCGAAGATTCGATGCCGATACAACCAATCACATCCTTCATCTACCGACCACCATCCAAACCCAACTCCGCTAGATCAGCCAAAAAGCTGCAAGTTACCTCGTTACGATCTTTTTTTTTTGGAGGGCGACACATTTTGATGGAGTTTAGAACTTTTGTGGATGGCGAATTTCGACGGGATTATGAATTTTCTGGAAAGAAGAGTTTCAAACCATAGAACAAGGGGTAAAATGGAACACAGCCATCTTAATTGTGTATGGTACTTTGCTTACACTATTGAGCAAGAAAATATCTTAGAAGGGAAGGAGGTTTTTGCGCATTCCACCTTGGGAGAAATTGGCATCCCTGCCTCCCATCTTCGCTTCGGTCTAGCCCTTCAACGTTTATCATAATATTCGTCATAGCGTTTATTAACTATAGTAATTCATTCACTCTTAAGCCGAACAATCAGTTGCAAATCTATCAGCTTAATTTGGAGCAGTTCACGCAATACTGCCTGATTCCTTGTTTATAAAATACTGAGAGAATCAAGGTTTTCTTCAGAGAACTCTCGAATTATCGAAGTCAGAAATAAAGAGATACTATTCCTTCAGTTGTAACTATAACATTTCGAAGAAAATCACCTTTCATCATTACGACGGTTACATCTAAATAAAAAATATATTAATATTTTGAATGAATGCTAGTCACTCATTAAGTTAGTTAGCTTGAAAAATAAAAAGAATAATTTCTGCAAATATAAATAATGGGGAATATATGACATAAACCAGATTCGAGTCTTCGGATTCTTTTCTTGTCCAATTTATTAATAATTAATTATTTAGGTTACGAAAATTTGAAAATTAATAGAATAAGTTGATTATAAGTATATGGATGTCAATATTTATTGATAAATAAAAATAGCAATAGTAAACTATAATTTTTTTTTCGGTTTCCATTAACACTAAATAACCATAATGCGGCCTCCAGTGGTAGAAAGGTTCCTCACCTATGTTATAGGCCATCGATTAATTTATTATAATCGATTAGTTTTAGTTTTAATAAAGGATTAATATTTTATTGGTAAGTAATATATTTGAATCCATTAACTTTTATTTGTATTTGTATCTAGTCAATTATAAACGTAATTTTTTTTTTATTTTTATAGTGTCATTTTTTTTTTGTAATTGCGTTCAATATATATTTTTTTATTAATCGATTTAATTTAATTCAATGTATTTGTTTATTTTTTTTATTATTCTAATTGTTCTATATTATTCATATCCCTTCTTATTTAATTTATTTTTTTTTGTTTTGTTCTATTCTTGATATCATATACAATCCTTGATATAATATTTGCTACTACTGTATTTGCTCAATACTCTGTAGATATCAAATCTGTCTCGGCGGAAATATGTGTATCTTATAAATAAAATAAAGTAATATCATCCCTTGATATATATTTTTTAATCTTTAATTTAATATGCTCATACTTAATAATTAGAAAGAGATCAGTCGTTAGAAACTGAAAAACATGCTTTCGATTAAAACTTTTTTGTTTAAAATAAACAGAATCAGATTAATCTAATTTAAATTATAATTATTAAAAAAAAAAATAATATAATTTAAATTAACTAACAAACCACCAACAGATATTATCTTCCTGTTTATTTCACAGCCAGGCCATTTTAGGTGATAACTGAATGCAATAAGAACAAATCGAGGTATTTTGTTTAGTAAATACCTTAAAGCGCTGACTGATTTCGCAATTTCAAGAACATTTGTTTCGCAAGAAAGTAACAATTACCCTTCGGTTTGTTTAATTTGGTAGAAACAACAATCTCGTTGCACAAAGATTTCAAACTTGAATAAGAAACGATGAAAACATTAATGATAGCACCCCCCCTTATTTTAAAATTCAATCTCGTAAAGCTTTTGTTTTTCTCAAAGCGAGCAAATATTTTCCCGAGGGGCCGTAAACGAGGCAGAAAAGCCCCGGGCTTATTTCCATTGTGAGTAATTACCTTCGAGATAAGATTTTCTCCGAGCCCATCTTCCAAAGGTCAGTGAATCCTCATGTTTTTGACATTGAGCGATTACTGGAATTGATTCTAGTTCCAGTTAGAAATGTATGATTGTTGCGTTACGAATATAGAAGAGAGGTAATAACTACAACCCGATCCAATTTTTACATTATCCCTAGTATTTTCGATAAAAATTTCCCATCATATGAAAATGACAGTTAATTTTAGACATAAGTTCAATTCAAATAATTGTCAAACCTAAATTTTCTTCTTTTTTCATGGGGATTATTTTTTTATTATTATATAATATCAACTTCACCTACATAAAATTTCGACATTTCACCGATATATCAAGTCATTTATATATATATGCAGTGTCCCGTAAGTAAAGATTCTCTCAGATTTCTGTCATAGGAGTTGATGCGTTACTAAAATTTACTTTAAAAATAAAGAAACCTACCGATTGCTTCAATTATTTTCATGAAAATTTAAATATTATAGCAAAAAACATTAAGTTTGACACAAAAAATAAGCATGAACTCTTATGACAGAAATCTGAGAAAACGCATAATTTCATAACCACCTTACAAGAAAAATACCTGAAAAATCATTATTTTTATAAATAAAATGTGCTTTTAGCCAATTATTTTTATTACGATACATCTCAATCACGGAAAAACAAGAAATAAAAGCTTCACCAACAATTATTTGAAGACAAAAATCTTTAAGGTGTCTGGATAAAAAATAGCTAATTACACAACTTGAGGTGGATAACAAAATTTTTGTAATAAAACTCTTAAATATGGACTTCTTATCAAACGAGTAAGTTTTTCTGAAATTGGAATAAATGTTTAAGGTTGATAAAAAACAAAACAAATAATTTATGACTATTTTTTAAACGGAACTTAGCTGTGTCTGTTCGCTAAATAGTCCTCTTTAAGTAGTTTTAATAATGACAAACTCTACTTTCGTTTAAAGTAAATTTTATCTAGTTTACTATGGAGCAATGTTAAATTAGTTAAATCAGAAATCTTTTATGTTATCACTTACAATTCAACAAAAAACGCGACTCGCTTTAAAAAAACACAAATCTTAAATTGTTTACTTTTCTGCTGAGAATTGGGTTATTGTTTATATGAATTTTTTTGTAGATCTAGCTGCCAACCTTTTCATGTATTCATAAAACATCTTGAGCGGATATTTAGAAAAATTAATATAAGTAATAAAAGAGACAGAAAATAAATAAATAATAAAGAAAGAAATCAAAATAAAATTATTTAGAAAATATTCATAGATATTAAAACGAACTGTTAGATAATGAAATGTAAAAATGAATTTATGATAATAAAAAAATATATATATTTCTCTAAATGGATACATGATAAATTAAATGCATAGGGTATCTCAGTTCAAGATCACCTGAGCACGCTATTCTCAGATTTTCAATTAATGCCAAAATTAGACAAATACAAACTATAATATTTAGATGTGACATTGCTGCCTTAACTTACTAGATAATGTTAGAATATATTCCCGCCTTTTTAACACGTTAATTTAATGTACGATAATAAAATATGTAATAATGAAAATATCTTCTGCTAAAAAATAAGTCAACATAGATCATTCATTTGCCTTTCAACACAGAATGCTAAATTATGTAATTAAAATAAAATTGAAATTCTCATCCCTCCTCTACCCTTAATGATAGATACGAAGTACAATAAAATACATGTAGAATTTTTTTTTCCTGTTGGCATTACAGAACTTATAGATCTTCTGATGCCATAACAAGCCTAGTTCACCTCTGCTTATTTCTTTCCAGTTATTTGCACGCATCTCTATTACATAGATAGATGTCTACTATCTACCTTTTAAATATTTCCCACTACTTACGTAATACCCTGTAATTATAATAAGTATAATTATATTTTGAATACCGCTAAAATGTATGCAACTTTTTAAAGAGGAATAAGGACGTGATGCTTATTTTAATATCGAGAAAAAAAGTTTACCGTCCTTAAGTGAAGCAAAATACTAAAAGAAAGGTTGAACACTTAAGTACGCCATAATCCCACAAGACAATTTTAAGCCCCCCGCCAAGTTACCCAATTAACTTTAGGGGTGGCTTTAATGTCGCAGCAGTAAGGGAGAAGTACACTGTCGTCAACCCCACGGCCTTCATCCTCTCGGTCACGTTCAGTTTCGAAATAGGTTGCCATAGCTCCGAAAAGTCGTGTGAAAGATGCTAAGGTCCTAACCATTCTAAGGACCTTATGATATCCGTATCCCATGGGTATGGAATGTGTAAAATGCATATTGCATGGCTAAGGAAAGTTTTAGTTAGAGGAGTTAATATAGGATCAATATAATAGTAATATTTTATGAGAAGGAATTGATCGGGGGTTGCGGTCAAATAAATACAAAATTTTATAAAATAATATTTTTAATTATTACGACGACGTTTCGACCCACCTTGCAGGTCTTCATCAGGGCTACAAAATACAAAAGGTACATAGTGAAAATAAAATAATTGAATTATAAGTAGATATTAAATAAGAAACAGTTGTCTGGTAAAGAAATAATAAGATGATATCAGAGATGTAGTGGGTGACAATGTAGTTAAAATATCAAGTATTTTATATATAAAAGATAGAGACAAGAATAGAAAATAAGTATGAATAAAAATATAAAACAAAGGAGAATATAGCATGTAAGTTAAAAGCAAACAGATTGTGATAAAAGATAAGAAATGAAATTTCTTTATTCGTCAACATTCATTTTCATTATCTGTTAACATACAGTTATCAAATGTAATCTGTATTAGTTTGCTATACACTCATTTCTTATATTTTATCACAATCTGTTTACTTTTAACTTACATGCTATATTCTCCTTTGTTTTAAATTTTTATTCATACTTATTTTCTATTTTTGTCTGTATCTTCTATATATAAAATACTTGATATTTTAACTAAATTATACTATATATCTCATATCATCTTATTATTTCTTTATCACATAATTGTTTCTTATTGAATATCTACTTATAATTCTTTTATTTTATTTTCACCATGTACCTTTTATATTTTGTAGCCCCGATGAAGACCTGCAAGGTGGGTCGAAACGTCGGCGTAATAATTAAAAATACTATTATATAAAATTTTGTATTTATTTGACCGCACCCTCCCCTCACCCCCCGATCAACTTCTTCTCATATTATATCACGGTCAACCATCTCTAAATCATTAGTAATATTTTATGTATACATACTATGTTCTTATAATATTTATGAACTTGTGCAATTAATGGTCATACAACAACAACCCCAGTTACAACAAAAACAACATTTTTAAAGGAATCCAAAATCTAAGCTTCTATTTCTCAGGAAAGTGATTAAAAGGTATCATTAATTACAAACCCTGAACACGTATGAGCTTCTATTTGTGGAACATAAAGTCTAAACACTGGTCTTTCACTAATCAGACACGTGAGTTTCCTAAAAGTAAAGTATGAAAAACTGTACCTCTCTGAAAGAAATCAAAACAACACGAATAAAATTTTAAAATATATATAAATAATCCCGTTATAGAAGGTTGCAATTATGACTATGTAAGCGTTTAGAACTATCCCTATGGGTACCTGGGATTTGGGTCGGATATCGCATATAGATTTTTCCGTAAGACCAGGGTTTAATAGGGGGGGGAGGTAGGTGCTTACCCCAGGAGGGTCCTTCCGCGTAGCTCGAGGGGCCTGATATTACATACCTCATCATAACGCCGTCTTCATCACGCTCTTCACAACCGGGTCATGTCCCACTGGGATTAACAGCAATTCCGACAACTTCGCTGGTCATTGATGGTGGACAGAAGTATGAAAAAAAATTTGGGGTGAAAAAACAAGGGGGTAATATTTTTTGTGGTGGATCTCAATTGAAATAGGATCTCAATATCAGATAAAGAGGATTTTAATTAAATATCGACATTTCGTAATCTCATGAATAAGGTAAATTATTATTTAAAAACTAAGGTGAATTATTTAGACCACACGATAGAAGAGAAGACATCAACAAGGTGGGATTAATAAAATGAAATATAAATTATAAATAATAGCCCTTTACAGAGAGGATAAAATGCTGAACATTTTCCTCGCTTAAAGTATGCAGGTCCGAATATTAGTTTTTCAGATATTTCAATTCATATGCAAAAAAACAATTCAATTAGTCGACTCTAGCAGATTTTACCCGTTTTACCCGAGCTGACTTTACACATCGGAAATCTGACGGATCAATATCATTTACTCTCGACAAAAAGGTGCAAAACATTATATTTAATTTTTAGATTATTGTATGTCGGTTCTTCTTTGAGTCGTACTAAGCCAATGTTAATGTTGAAATTCAGAATATAATTCATTACAGTTTAGTTCCCAAATCAATTACGGAAAGACATTTGTTAAAACTGATATAAAATAATTTCAGCGTACTAGTTATAAAGGGAAATCTCGTTACTTACATAATGGCAGCAGGATTAGAAACGTAATACATATATATATTTTTTTTATTTGCTGTTTTTAACGTCACATCGACTGCCAAGGTCATTAGCGACGATCGTCCTTCTTAAATATAACTTATCAATTTTTTTTTCGAATGCACTTCAGTGTTTTTCCAATACCAGTGTTTTCCTTGTACGGTGCCTTGTCATCAATTTGGAGTTCGATTTGCTGTTTCCGGAACTTTTTGCACTGGAATATGTGTTCAACTGTCAGATTAGCATTTTCACATGTTGGTCGATGTAAGCCAAGAAGTAGGTGGAGATGGGTCAGTTTGGTATGTCCAATCCTGAGCCTGCTTATTATAGAACACTCTTTTGATGTCAGGTGTTTTGGAGGATACCAAGCTCGATTTTCGTCTTTGGTCAGATGAAGGTGATTGCGTGGCAGTAATCTCCACTGTGCATTCCAACTGTCGTTCATTTTCTTTGAAATTTCTCTTCTCCATTCGTTGAGAAACATCGATCCTAAAACTATATTTTTTTGTGGTGAATTGTTTTAATATTATTTTTTAAATCCTTTTTTTTTATTTTACTTTAATACTTCTTGTGTAAATTCTAAAAAGAGAGAGATACATTTGTTCTTATTAATTTAACTTAACTTTTAATTTAACTTTTAACTCTCGTAAGAGAGTCTCGTTGAAAACGATTATTTCGTTTATTAGAAAGATTGATTGGTGATAATTGCTATCTTCACTGCTATGTCCTTTCTAATCAGGGCTGGGCGGGGAACCGTTGCCCTGATGTAATTGACGTTTCGGGTATCGACCCGGTGCACTATCCTGCCGTGTCAACAAGGAGTTAGGAAAGTTAATCCTAATCCAGCGTCAGCCGCGTCGGATTGTTAAACGCCTTGCGTAAATTGACCGCCGGTGTCGGATTAGGAACGCTCCATCACATTCGAGTTTCTCTTTGCGTCAGTGCGCGCAATATGTGATGCGGGCTCTCTGGAGATAACTGTCACATTTCGGCATCACACACGTTAGCACACTCTCCAATCAACCACAATGGAGGTTTATGGCCTTTGGCGAATAATAGGGTGTGAATGCGATTAGTGTCCCTGAAACAATAATTCCAAAAAATAATAATACGTTAGTAGAAAGGTGAGAATATTACTAGAGAAATTATAATTATCATTATTATTCTGTAAATTAGTTTTATTTATTTCCATTTATTTACCACTTGTTCATCATTTCACAGCGAATAGGTACGGACTCACTCCTACGCATCATTTTTAATGCACTTTTACACCTTTTCTCGAATGGAACTTGGGTTTGGGAAATTGAAGTTTTGTGTTATTTATTTAACTTACTTTTTTTATGAATGTGAGCAATGTCTGTGTATGAGTTAACAGTTTAGCTCAAAAACGAAAAGTCGTACGGAAGTGAAATTAAATATTTAAGCTTTTTATATGTTACAGGGATATTATAGTAACATTTTCGCCAAAATCGGCTAAGTGGAAGTGGCACTTTATATCAAGGACTAAACACACTTTTACGATTTTCTCGAAAATGACTCTAACGATTTATTAAATTCTTTATATCAGTGTAAAATTAAGCAGTTTTAAATAAAATGTGGTTATTATTCTGATTGATGTTCTATAACACAGCTTAAATGGCTAATTTTCGATATTAGCTTCCTCTAAAGTACTTTTAATTTTTTTAATTTGAAACAATTGATCATTTCACATTAATTTCTAATATGAAAAATGGTTAAATATAAAATATGAAAAAAAAATGATAAATAACTAAAGGAGAAATAAGAGATCGTAAGGGAGAATAGTTGAAATCGAGGAACCAAAGGAATACGAGCGCACCCAAAGCTCTCCCGAAAGATTGGAACACGCTTCCATACGTATCATAAGATTAATATAATACGGACTCCGACAATATTATATAAATATACATATGTGGCTTTCGTACTTGCTATTGTTGGTATTATTTAATATTTAACTGTAAAGATTACAACGATATAAATATTAAAATTTGTAAACATGAGATTACTTATACAAATAAAAATACCCACAACGAAATATAAATAAATATAGCGTCTATAATTTTTACTTTCACTTCGTTTTGTCTGAAAATACTTATTTCTGCTAAGAAGTGGGTGGTAAGTGATAATTGTTTGTTATCACGCCAGATTTTTCTATTTCTATAATCGTATTTCTTCTATATTTTTGTTCGAAAAAAGTTAGTTTAAGAACGGTGTGCCTATCGATTAAATAACAAAATAGGTGGATAAAACAAGCCACCTACTACAGAGGATAATTCCGACCAGCATATGAAAACATTAGATGATAGAATATCAATTATATAATTACGTGGATGACATACACCCGTATATGCTTATCTCAGTTAATGATCATAAAACATCTTTATCCGGTGACACACTGAAATTACTGAGCCGTATTCATAGTATCCTACTATTATCATTATTATTTTTGAATAACGAAATGATGAAGCATATAGTTAGCATTAAAATTTACTACTATATTTTACTTAAATCCTTTCAATCTAAAGTCCTTCGAACAATAGTTGATGTTCCATTCTATGTAGTAACCAACAAACTCCTACACCACGACTTTAATGTCCTAGACCTTGTCCCAGAAAAATTATCAAAAATTCATCAGAACCTTATATATCATCCTAATCCTCTTGCACAATCCCTAGCTACACCCATCCCTACAATCCTTCTCGAAGGTTGAAGTGGCAGTGGCCCAAAGAATTTTTATGAATAAGCATAATTGGAGTTTTGGCAATGGCCAGATTCTCCACTCAGGTCATGCATGTCTGTATTTATAGCGCCTCTGCTCAGCCTCTAAAGTCCTTAATATCAGTAATGCGACAGAGTGAGAGGCGCTGAGATCTCCTAGAGTCCTGCCTTTCCTTCCACGAGTGAGGAGAAAGTCCTGGCTCGGAGTTCTCCTGGATTAATGAAATTTGTAAATATTGTATAAAAGTATGATCACGTTTAAGTTTTTATTTTGATTAGTTTAGTTATTTTGTTTATACATATTTAATTTTGGCATTATTATTTTTCTGTGTTATTTATTTTTGAGAGTGGAGTAGCTTAGTGGCAAAGCACTGATCTTCTTGCAATGCTCCCGACTCATGGCATAAAAATTATTTATCCTGTTTCACCGGTCGGTAGGTGACCCTGGTTTCAGGAGACCCTTTTGGGGCACATCCAGCTTCTATAAAGAGGGTACCCTTAATTAAATAAATAATTAAAGGGAAAACCAGGCAATTGGGCGTGATCTCAGTCAAATCTCTTCCTTGCACAACCGTTGGCTAAGAATCAGTACTTTCCCTAAATAGTACTGAACCCAAGACCTTTCATGGGTTGTAGTGGTACAGGGTTATTATTTATTTTTATTTATCGTAGAGTTAGAAAAGTACAATAAAATCGTAATGCTGCTCAAATGTATTGAGTTGCTAACTGGCACGGCATACTGTTCCATCCAGTTGGCAATATCTAGTAATAAAATACAGAAAGGATGAAGTTTTACGGATTTGTTATCCTAAATAGTGTTTTTAATATTATTCATTCGTTTCAATTCTGTTATCCATAAAGCATTTAATATATCCATGGCCACAATTAATATAGATGATGGTGCCGGATTCCCAGTGAGTCCAAAATAATGGATTATACCATACTTTGATTGCTTTCCTGAACAGCCAGCTTTTCCAAAATACTAGCATTTGAAAGAGGAATTGCCACTCAACTTGCGAACACAAGTCCCGAACCGCAAATTCTTTCCCACCAAATTCCTCTACAGATTTCTCATTTAGATAAGGAATGCATATTTTATATCTTTCCTCCTTCTCTATTTTGGATTAATCTTCATATGATTTTTAATTAATAAACTAATTTTGAATTAATTAATGTTGATCCTTATCGTTTATTGCAAATATAATTGTAGGATCCACTATCAGAGCCTCCTTTCATTTCAAGGCTAATAAAGTATCTAGGAATATTGCTGATCCTTCCGCATCCAGACAATAATAATATCCCTTAATATGAATGTACACTTAGGGGAATTGGATACTATTAAATGGGGAAAAATCTTTATTTTTAACATAGTCCAGTTTATATAAGAATATTTTTTCTTGTTTATCTTTTACATGGATTATTATATAAATAAAGTTTTAAAAAATATTATAAAAATAATATTTGGAATAGATTTCATAGCTATTAAACATAATTTTTTTTTAAAATTATGTTTAATAGCTATTTGATTACCTCCAAATATCGAAGTGCTAAAAGCAGTCCTGAACTGTTGAAAGTAAAATCCGCAGGGCTATTGTGCTGGTTACATAATGTTTTTATTATGAATAACAAAACAATCGTAATAAAATGGTTTGAACCACAATAGTTTATGATTATGGAATAGTGATAGTTAAAATGATCATTCTTTCAGCATGACGGGACTACTTCAGAAGATATTTGTAAGACTGAACTAATCGATTCACTGAGAGAAATCGATTTACTCCGGTTAATATTCATTCATTTTAATAAAATATATCTAGTGGATTATATAATATATAATAGCTATGATTTTTTTTTTCGTTATGGTATTTTCGCATTGTATATAAAGTTTACTTTTTATAAAGTTTTATATTATATTAAATTAACATTACATGTATACAGCATATACAGTTTTTAAACATCATATCTGGGACAGTTCCTATTGTTGACGAAATTCTTACTATGTGCAAAAATAAAGCTTCATTGGCATAATTTTGATTAATATAATTATTTTTGTACTTGCAATATGAAATTAGTTAGCTTAGGTTGAATATTTCTATTTTATTTATTCTCTGTATAATAAGTCCAATAATATTTTATTTAGATATTAAATACAATTCGAACTTCCTTGTTTATTAATATTTCAGTTAAAGTTCATTATCATTAATTAAAATATATTTCATTACCGTTAATAAAGAAAAAATATATATCTATTACATTTCGCTGTTAATATTCAGTTCAGCCTAAAACGGAAAAGCTCATTAGACTGAACAAATACCCAGGCCTTATTGCTGACAGCCAAAGGGAATGAGCTGCCAACTGGACGGGGGCGGTTTGTCAATTACTAAAATGAAGGAAAATACATTAACCAGTTTAGTCTTATTACAAATATTTGTCCATGATAGATTTAAATAATTAGATATCAACTATACCAACTTGTTCACAAGTTAGGATCTACCCAAAGTAAATAAATGAAAGTTGTGGATGCGTACACCAAATTTTTATATCAGTATATCGCTTATCTGACGTAGCTACAAAGCATACAATTTTTGTAGGAGAGGAAAAAATAATTATAATTATTATTACTAAAGAGGTGCTACCCTCTGTCCCCTGACTATTTTACAAATTATACAACTGTTCATTTAATTGTAATACTCGTTGCTCAAATTGTATAACTGTATTTTATATATATTCTGTAGTACAGATTGTATTATTTCTTATCAACATAAAATAAACTCAACAAAACCACAATTAGGAGAAATTTTTAATTTCTCTAAAAATCTATATTATACATCGCGCTCCATTGCCAATTCATATTACTATGTAATTATAATTATTCTTTTTGACAATTTGTAACCATAATATATATTCAACTTGTCCAGCTTTACGTATGCCAAACATCAATTTGGGCCTTTTATTTCTAATATTTTCATTGTATGTTATATTGCGTTTTCTTTTCTATTTCGTAATAATTATAATTATATCACAATATAATATCAATAAGATTATATATACAATAGATTATAGATTGTATTCAAGGGAAAAATATCTAGATTGGAAAATAATTGTTGTCACGTGGATAATTTTTTTTTTTTTTTTTTTTTTTTTTTTTATGCCAGTCGTTGGTCATTTGGCCATCCGACATCTTGCTGCCCAGTATAATTTAGACTTTCTTATATGTATATTCGGAAATATTTTGTCTCTTATGTCCCTCAAGGCAGGACATACTTCTAGATGGTCTGCATCCATTGTTGGATAAAATCAAACTACCGCTTCCACCTTAATTAATACCAAATATGAATAACATTTTCCTTTCAAGTTTTTGGTCTAATATTTTTATTTTGTATTAGGAGAGTTAGGAGATTACATGAACTCAATGCGGTAACGAAGAAACTTATAGGATCACAAAACACATGTAATTAAATTAAAAGCTTTATAATTAGTGCTAATTAAAGAGCTGATGGGGGAGCTCCTGTATTTTCCTACTCTCCTAATACTAAAATAAAATAAGAAAGTCATTAAAAACTTTTTTATATAATAAATAACATAATCCTTTTATCCGTTTAAATTTTGCTTATATACTATACTAGTACTTTGATGTCGATCTAGTCTGTCGTTTTGATAATTAAAAACAATACAACATAAAGATTATAATATCGGATATGGAATAGGAAGAACGATTTTTCGCTTGTCTTTTTTCCCTTCAATTTCACTAGCTTATAAACCATAAAGTGTGTCATACGCAGGTCATAAATAAGTGTGTGTTATAAATAATATTTTTACTCGATTGATTAAATTTTACCCTTTCCTCATATTCAAATTGCCAATGATTCCGTAAATATTCAAAGCAGAGTATTTGAATCGAGATTGAGAAATGATATTACAAAGGTAGCAGGCACACGAGTACGACACGCACGCGTATACAAATATTGTTTGAATTTTATAATATTGAGTATTTTAATTGAAATATTTTTTATAGTATCCGGGTTATGCTTGAGTTTTCTATTGTTTTTTGCTTCTTCGCTATCGAAGGTAGGGAAGCATTGTATTCGTGCGAGAGGTTAAAAAGAATTGTGCTCAGAATCTAAAATTTCCACTCGCGTTTTACGTTACAGATAACAAGGATCAAATTTGGTTAGGTTTCTGTCTGCTTGTAATCAAATCGATGTGATAGGCATATCACCAACCACCGCTTCTCGGATTTTCATGAAATTTTAGGGATTGTGCAAGTTGGTGCTCACATAGCCCCATATCAATTTCATTAAATTCCATACAGTACTTTCGGTTGCGCATGCGTATATGTATTTCCTTAGATATGCCAATATTTCGAAAATGGATTGTTCGATTATGCTCAGCGTTGAAAGAAACGTTGGTATTGGTGAAATAATGAGGTTGTATTGATTTTATTAAATTCTGTAGAGTACTTCCGGTTGAGCACGCGAAAATGCATTTTCTTTGGCATACCAATATTTCAAAAACGGCTAGCTTGGTTTGGCTCAACGTTGAAAAAAAGTTAGGCATTGGTAAAATAATGAAACTGTATTCGATTTTATGAAATTTCGTACAGTGCTTTAGATTGCTCACTCGCAATTGTATTTTCTAAGATAAGCCGATATTTCAGAAATCGATTTGGCTCAAAGCTAGAAAAAAGGTGAGAATAAGTAAAAGTAATGGTAGTAGTAGTAGTAGTTAAATCTTGTGATATAGGAAATTGTGGAACCAATGAAAATGGTGAGGAAGCTATATTGGCCTCGCTTGGCAGGCGTTTTTATTTGGAGTTCCATCAATTAAAGTGGATTTGCTTTATAGACTTATGTTTGTGAAGTTGGTTTTGGATGAGGAATTTGGTTAACATACTCATAATTAGGTACGTCGAGGATAAGGTTTTAGCCGAAGATGCTATATAATACCCTCCGCCCACAGACCTCTTCCATCAATCTCCTTCCCCTCTGGAACAATCTCCAGAGCCGATAACAGATACACAGCCGGTACTCATGTATATTTCATAAGGCCCAGCTCTACAATAAAGTTATTTCCGGGCGACTCCTGGGCAGTTCCTCCTCCTCGCCCTTTGTCTTGTTTATTATCGATTCTGCGCCGAAGGGAATCGATACAGTAAACTCTATTGAGCCGACATGTAGGTGCAGTTGAAGTTTATGGTATGACTTAGATAGTGTTTGATACCCTGAGGTCGAGCCTGTAGGCTCATGCATACATTCAGTGAACTATCTACGGCGAGGCACTTAAGGCGAGAAATAAAGTTTTAGATTTACTGTTTTCTATTAGATGTGACAATGTAAGACTCACCTAAAAACTAGGATATATCAAGTACGATTTTTAAGATTATTTTTAAATGCTTAATGTTGTTTTTTTTTTCTCCTTGTGTCCTATGATCGGAGAATGGTAAAAATTACCGCGGTAAGTTATTCCGAACGAGATAGCTAAAAAACGAAAAGGCATAAATATAAGTCTGAAATGCGTCGCGAAATAGTAAGAAGCAGCGCACGGGCGCACAATGGACCGAAGGGGACAAAATGCCAATTTTTAAGTATTTTATTTTCTCAAAAAGTTTTATACCTTCTTGAAGCTAACTGGTGACATCGAATGTACAAGGAACGATTATTTTAAAAATGTTTCTCATGATGAAATTTAATTCCAAAATTGTTGCTATTGGGAGAGTAAATTTCATTGAAATATCATAACGATTTATATTAAATTATAGCTCAAACGAAAAGACTAAGTCCTAGGAAATAACAATATTTATTGTGACCTGTATTTGTACTTTTTTTGCACTAACACTAATATTCGGTCACGGTCTTTTTAGAGTTATTTCTACATTATTTTTCTTTTTTAATTAATGAATATTTAATTTAGGACTCTGTCTCATTACATTTCAGTCTCATATTGTAACTGGGATAATAGTAAATATGTTCAGAGACAATTTACCGGCG
The DNA here is from genome assembly GCA_928085145.1 of Nezara viridula. Lineage (NCBI taxonomy): Eukaryota > Metazoa > Arthropoda > Insecta > Hemiptera > Pentatomidae > Nezara > Nezara viridula. The sequence continues at coordinate 75,319,838 of OV725082.1, forward strand.
ACCACATTTTTGGCACAATTTTTTTTAATTTTCCAACTCAATTGCTAAGAAAACTCTGATAAGAGCATTTGAGTTATTAATTACAGTCATTAATCGGTGTGAAACAAATCAGAAATCTATTTATATTTTCTCAGTGAGTAAACTGAGTTTCATTGGTCAATTCTAAAAATCTTTAGTTTTTATTCAGGTATGAATAATTAGTAGGAGAAATCGTACTTGAATTGAACCAATTCTTAAATATTGTTTTTATTAATTTAATTTTGATAGGGGACATATTAAAATAAAGTAAAATTATTAGGTGGAAACTTATTTATCAATGAAAATAAATTTTGAAAGTGTTGTGAGATTTACCTAAGAAATGTTTAGCGTTGATTTAATAACTTAAAATGAGATGAATATTCAAGAAACAAATCTTGTTTTTAAGTACAAATACAACTAATTATATTTTGAATGTGTCGAGGAAACGATATTACATATTTAAAATTTGGAATAGAAGGACAGCCAAAAAAATTTAGGAAATGGCACAAAAAAATTCGTTTAAGAGTTACTGGCTATAAACATATATCATATCGAATTATTAACAACTCTAACAAGATTTAGTTCTTATTTATACATGCAAAAAAAATATACATAAGTTACAACCATAAAAGATGTAGATCTTTACAATTTAAAAAACGTATACAAAATGTTATTTACATTTTTAATGTAGTTTTTATAAAATATTATGATGAGTTTCATAGAATACGTTTAAAACTTTAAATAAGTACACATAAAAATATTTAACAATAAGTTTTTTTGACATAAATGGAACACTGTGCGTCGGCTGCCTTTTTAGTCCGGCCAGTAGTAATATATTGCAAATTTTATAAAGACTGATTAGCTACATCAGCTGTTAATTGCATAGCGAGATAATTTATAAACTTAAAGTCCAACATCGAGTTGTGAAGTCATTTTAACTAATTACGATAAGAATTATATCTTTTGTTTCAAGATTCTAAAATATTGTTGATTAGTCTTTGAATAAATGAGTACATATTCAAATCTTTTTTTTTTTAATCATCTATGTATCCGATAGAACTAGTAAAAACTTAACCCCAAGTTGGAGTAAGTAGTTACTTCTTGTTTTCTTGTGTAATAAATTTTATATAAAAACATTCGTAAAAGGTACGCCCAAAAGTATTTCGGATTTATAAAGAATTATATATGTACCAGTTAAAAGCTAGCATGCAATTTGTTCGTAGATAATTTTCTAAATAATATTTGAAGTTGTTTACAACTCGGAACTTCTAGCCACGCTCTCTCTTACTATGATCTAGAAATCCATGCAGAGAACAATTGTTAATATAATATAATTTTTTTCTAACACTCTCGGCAAGAACCATCCAACAAGGATCTAATATTTTTCCACCTAGTATAACCAAACAAAGTTTCATTCTCACGTCTGTGACTTCCCCTTAATCCAATAATTGAATTAATGAGGCATGATTTTAAACCAATAACATTGGATGATTATCATAACTTAATGGAATATATATACAACTATTGTAAGCTAACGAAGCTGCTGTTGGAATAGCTCTAAAAAATGTAAAGATAATTTTAAAGCATTGAGTGATAAGCGAAACAGTTATGAAGGTGGACTGTTCAGAAATCTAGACGACTAACTCTTCAATAAGGAAATCGCCGCCAGGCCACAAACACTTAATCCCTCCTGCGGGTTGAAATATTTTTCACATATTGAATTCGGGCCCACAACCGCAGATCAATCACCTTGCGCAAAGAAAGCCGTGGTCAGAGCCAGGTCTACCCACCGAGTGACGAATGGCAATAACATGTCGCAACGGCGGCCGGGAAATTCAGGATTGGCTAAGAGAGTCGTCATTGGGGAGGCGGCAACGAAGAGACGACAGCAGTTTCTAAAAATAAATTAAGACGAGGTGAATCTTGAATGCATCACTCTGAACTTTCGTTGACCTTTGAAGATCGTTCCGCTTCACAAGCAGCCTCTCTTCTCCGGTTGTCATTCATACCATATCATGACAGAGAAGGATAGTTCAGACGCCATTAAATCATTTATTAACTTTTAAGATGTAGAAGTTAAAAAAAAATCATCAAATTTTAATATAGTTTAATAGTGAGAAATAGGGTGACTCAGTAGTAGGGCACAGATCTTCCAAAGCTCAAGGTTCCAGGTTCGAATCCCGGCTCATGACAGGAAAAATATTTATTCTGTTTCATCAGACGTGGGACCATCTTTGGATTAGGAGAACCACCTGGGACACATCCAGCCTCTATAAAGTGAGTACCCTTAATTAAATAATTAATTAAGTAGAAAAACCTGGCTGTTGAGCGTGGTCCCAGTCAAATCCTGCACAACCGCTGACTAAGAAACAGTCCTTTTCCTAAATAGTACTGAACCCAATACCCTTCATGGGTTGTATTGGTACAGGAGAAAAGAAATATATAATTTAATGATTTAAAGTTTTTTCCGGCGAGAACCGAATTCTTAATTCTTCAAAAGGATACAGCATTGTTAAGTTTACTAACATTCGACAGAAATATGACCTAGGATCCTCACGTCAAAATGAAAAAAAAAAGACTGAAATTATAGGAATCTGTTTTCTTAAATTGCTAAAAGTGGATTAGACAAATATGTACGCCTATTTAATCCCATACTAATAATAATACGGATGCATTACAAATGCATAGTTCAGCAAAACTAAAACTTAAGACTAATAGCAGGCGCTCCCTGGAAAGTAAATAATAAAACTCAACATACTGACTTAGCTAAGAATCAACTATCGACTAACAAATACCTACTTCTATACGTATACGTATTTCTGTTTCCATTGTGAACTTCACATACATAACAACAGATTGATAACGATATGACTACGGCAGACATGCCAATAAGATGGCAATTAAAAAGTACGAGATCTTCTTTCGTGAATCAAGGGACTTTTTCCGATGCCTATTCCTATTCCTGCCTATGCCTATTCATTGCCGTGTGTAATTGTCATTCTAAATACCGAAAATTTCTTATCCATTTCTATTTGGAAATATTCCGCAACATTTTCTTGCAAACAATAATCTTTCAACAATATTTTTAATAATCATATTACCGACTTGCTGTAATAACAATCATGCACGTCAATTTCAAGTTATATTTATTGATAGACAGTTAATTTACAAGTAATTTTTATAAACAAATGGCAAAATATATATAATTGAAAGAAGTCAGTAGACTGCTCTACATATGTGTCGACTGTACTACATTGGTGATTAATAGTCAGGACGCAGATATTTTAAAATTTTAACTTTTGCCAAACCTATCATTTCTAACATAAATTTCTACTCCCTTCCTTCCAGTCACTTAGCTAGAGGCAACAATAAAAATCTTAAAATGATTGCGTCCTGACTATTAATCACCTATGAGCCTAAACATATATATATATATATACATAAATGAACACAAAAAAACTGCCACTGAAAGTTCATGGGCGCAGTACATTGTAGAAGTACTGTTTCAAAACCAACTATTGTGCAAGGAGATGGGTGATGGAGCCGAGTTCAGACTCAACCTTCAGGTTTTCTCCCTTGATTAGTTATGTTTTTAGTTATTTTTGCCCACCATCCCTCTCCACTGGCTTCTAATACAAGTGACGCGGCTGGGAGAGAAGCACTGGGATCTCCTGGAGTTCTGCTTTGGCTTCCACATTTGAAGACAAAGCATGATTCAGAGTCTCCTGGACGAATGTAAATATTGTATATAGGTATGAATGTGTTTTATTTATTTTAATTTCATTTAGCTTCTATCTATTCGTTCTTTTTTTTTTACATAAATATATTAATTTTCTTATTTTATTTTATTTATTTATTTTCTCTATTTTAGTTATTATTTTTATGAACATATTGTGTAAATGATTACTGTAGCCTGTAATAATAATGCCCTTTAATGTGGCAGAATGTATTAATATTCAATTAACAAAATTGTAAAAAATAGTAATTTAATTAGTAGTGCCCACATAATGGAGACCTCTGGGAGGGTATTCTGATCGCATTGAAGAACCACGGCTGATGTTACAGTGTACATAATAACCTGCCACATCCAGACTCGAACCTTTGATCTTGAGTTTAAAACCTCAAAGCTCAATGAGCTATCCCGCTTCCAAAAATAGATAGATAGATAGATAGATAGAAAGTAAACTTTATTCTGGGACAAGGTCCCTTATGAATAACAGATATGAACAAAAAAATTAAAACTACATCTGGCCAAAAATTACATTAATCAATATTAAAAAATATGATTAATAATAATGAAATTCTATAAGTCAGTATGATTAAACTAATAAGAAATAAATAACATGCATATATTTTTAATAACTAGAATAAGGAATAAAAAAAAATTCTTTCCTGAATCATTTTTATTCGAATAATGTTCAAGTATATTTGAAACTAATTCCTACATACAGAAGTAGAAAAGGCGGATATAAAAGCCAAGCGGATTAAGGTTACAAGACGAGAAGAGAATAGACGACTAACTGGGACTGACGTATGTGAAGCTATAAAAGATAGTGAGGTTGGGGCGGTCACGGAATATGCTAACCTCGATGAATCTGAAACAGAAGTCGTGGGCGGGGCGGTACCAGCGCTCTGCAGGAGAGGAAGAAAGTTAAGATTAAATTGGCTTTACGAGCAATTAGAGGATTGAAAAAGCTAATATGAAGAAATGATTGATGGAAGTTCGTCGACTGGTCTTCCACACACCATGGGATATAAATAATCAGGATTCATCCGAAACGTGGGGATCATCATCAAAGCTGCCAAAAATTATATATCAGAGATATGAAACGAATATAAGTGATGCGCTTTAATGTATAAAGAATCAGCAACGGTGGGAAATGATGAAAGCTTTATTTTTCATAAAGTCAAGGCCATTATTTTCAACCAATGTTTTAGTTATTTCACAATGCTTTATGCGACGACGTTTTAACCAGTACTTGGGCCATTTTTCAAGTCCGAATTTTTTTTTAATATAATAAACACTGCCATGGGGCCAATCTAACAATAGGAGCGCCGACCAAGAGGGGCGCTCGTCACTTGTTATAAATTAAAAACATATTATAAATAATTAATTTTAGCCGCTTAATTAAGCAACTGTATTACAGAAATTTTAATAATAATAATAATAGTCCATAATACCGACACCTTTCCATCAAATTATTAACATCCGCCTGAAACTACGTAAATAGCTTCATCTCACTGTAACCTACAACTATTTTATTTACGAAAATTCTAGGAAATTGGGCGTTTCCAATCTGGATATCGGTAAAATTTCTCTATTTAATGAGGTATTAAAAAATCGTGAACGCCCATTTGCTTTCTATATGAATCGCAAAATAATTTTTTTATTGTTGATTTATTTTTTATTTATAATAGTGTTCAGAGATCACATTCACACTCTATGTACAATAATAATAATATATATACAACAAATAAGTACAAAATAATCTAAAAATAAATAAATAACACAAACATACCTGCATACACTATTTACAACCAGGCGAGAGAACTCCGAGCTAAACTCGTCCCTCCAACTGTGGAGGTAGAGTATTCTCGTTACAATTTCCCGTGAAAATTCCTTTATTTCATCTAACGTCAGAATTTTAATAATTTTGAACGAGGCCAATTTTCGATATGTCTTTAATATACAGCTTTTATCCTGTCATTAGTTAAAATTGAACTGAGAAATATAGTCTAAGTTTACTTGTAGTCTTAATAACTAGAGATAAGTTAAAGCATTTAATGGTATCAGCGTTACCATTATAAGAATCAAATGAAATAGCTAAGAAGTAAATTCTATGACCGTGACTGTATAATCGACTGATTAGCATTAAAAGTATACATTTATAGGTATCTGTATATAGTGAGAGGGAACCGTTGGGGATGAGGAGAGACAGAGCAGGCACACGTGTTTTACATCTCACTATTACCCTCCTACTAGCGGCAGCCTGTTCACAGCTAATGGTTCACAGCCAGACCTGTACGTCAGGGAAAAAATACAGCTATCATCTGCGACGCGAGAATCGTGATAATAAAGCTCTTCTCGGGGCCAATGAGTTATTGTAAGATGGCTGAGTTATTGATGAAATATATCTAGAATCCTAGGACCCAGATCAGAATAAATCATAAATAGATCGAAATCACCGTCCTGAAGCATGGAATGCTATTGCGCTAAGAATGTCAGTCACTATTTTAAAATTATGAAGTGAAAAAAATCTGGTGCGCGCAACACAAAACTTTCACTTACCGATCTACTATGAATAGAAATTATTTTATGGCAATGCTGGGCTATTATAAATTTTTTTGAAGTGCATTTAAAAACGGATCTAAAGCTTAAAGCTTACAGATTCATTCAGATTAATTCATTAAGACCATTATAATTACAAAATGTCTATTTAATATATCGACAACAGGCAATAAAAATCTAGTCACTCCATCTGCTTTTATAAACCACACAACTTTGCTTTTATAAACTTCAGAATGACTAACTCCAATTTCAATATATTTAAGTGATGTCATTTTAGTGATATTTTTAGTTGAAAAAGTTATCTATGCAGAATAAGAGTAAGTTGATTCCGGAGGTGGTGATTGAAATGTTGAAATATAGAACTGAGAATAAAGGTATAAATTTAGGTACTTATTTCTTATGAAAAATGTCCTTAGGAAATATAATTTATTAAATATCTGTAGAAAAAAAGTTTTTTTTTTTGGCTCAACAATTAAAAAAGTATATTTTAAATTTATTCAAATTGTCGCCTCTTCAGGGAAAAAACTAGAGACCATATCTTTCCTCCTAGTTGTCCGATCTTAACGATCATTTTTTTTTTTTTTTTTTTTTTTAGGATATTCCATAAAACTTTAAAAAACCATATACAATATCTCCAAAAAAGTGTATACTTTTTGAGTTATTCGGAATTTAATTTTACCATCGCTCGTAACTTTTTTCCAGCTTCTTTTCGTTGAAGTATGTTATATAGATAAATCTAAGAGTGTCGAGAAAATGACTATAGCGAAGTTTCATTGAAATCGGTACATTCGTTTAGGCGCTACAGTCTATAACTACGTTTTTCTGCATTTTTTTCTCCTTTATTAACTTATCAAATTATTTCAAAAGTTATATTTAGCATTTTTTCAATACTTTGAATAATGTGAAATGATTAACTTTTTAAAATAAACCATATTAAAGGTACTTTAGAGGAAGACGTATATGTCCATTGGGCATTAAAGCCCTGTAAAGTGACATCAATGGGGATAAGACCTAATTGATATTAAAGACCACTTAATTATACAATGATACACCGAGTTTAATCAAAATCGTTAGATCCGTTTTTGAGAAAATTGTGAAAATGTGTTTCAGCGTTGATATTAAGTGGCACTTCCGGTTAGCCGATTTTAAGGAAAATGTTGCCGTCACATTTGAGGCATATACCTATCTTAAATACGTAATGTCAGTTTCGTAGGACTTTTCGTTTTTGAGCTAGACTGCTAACATACAAACACACAGACATACAGACCATTTTAGGGGACTTAGTCATTTCGACTCATGGTACCTCAAAACATATATTTCCGTTTAAAACTGAGATTCAAAAATTTTCTCGATCGCAATACTTACCCTTACTAGGTATTACATATATACGTAAGTGAAAGTAAAAAAATCATGTACGAATACCATATATTAGGAAAGACGTATTGAAGACAAATTTATCGATGCTTCAAGTTGTGTGAGGAGAGAGATGGGAGGGGGGGAGAGATTAGGGAGCTAACAGTGGACAAACCATTATTTTATAAATTATACAACTATTCATTTAATTGCACTTCCCGTTCCTCAAATTGTATAACTTTAATTTACATGTTTTTTATAGTCCAGATTGTATTGTTTTTTACAAACATAAAATAAACTGAACGAAACCACAGTTCGGACAAATTTCTTTAAAAATCTATATTATACATCGCGCTTAATTGCCAATTTATATTATTATATAATTGTTATTATTCTTATAGCCAATTTTTAACCATAACGTATATTCAACCGTTACAGCTTCATAGAAGTCCAACAATAATTGGAGCCCTTTATTTCTAATATTTTCATTCTATAATTTGGTTTCTTTTCTATTTCATAATAATTATAATTATATTACAATATTATATAATTATTAATATATTGTATTCAATGTATAGATCGAAAAATAGCTGCTGTAACCTAGGTAAAATCAAACTAACACCTCCGATGAATATTTTCCATATCTGAATATTTTCCATTTCCCTTACAAATTTTTAGTCTGAAATCTCTATTTTTTTATCAGCAGAATAGGACTTAACAGCAGTTTACCATATGATCATATGGTGTCATAGTGTAAGCATAGGTTATGTTTTTGCTCTCTTAGTTTTTTGCTTTTTAAGAAGTAAATACTAAGTTAATTGTTTGTAAAATAAGTAAATTTAGTGCCAAAAGTAAGTTTGAAGAAGCCGAAGCTGTTTTGTTCAAGGACTTCATCCAGATAAGCCCAAAAATGTTTTTTTTTTCATTTTTTTGTTTGGTTCCTAAATTCTTTACTTATCTACAAATAGTGAAGTTAATCTAATAATTATTTACAATTATAAATTTCTTTCTTTTCTACTAATTTTCTTATTTCTTTGGATTTTTTAAACATTAATTAAGTAACTTAAAAATGAACGGTACTGATCCGCCCAGTCCACATTCGAAACGGCGGAAAAGAGGCAGAGTAAAACCTATCCTTGACAACTCTAATATTTCAGATAACAATCTAATGTAACTCCAAGTTACTTAGTAATGAGTAGGAAAGATGAAAACAATTTCAAAAATATTTCACCTTTCTTCAGCTCTGTGAGCCACTAACAGATAACGAACAACGTATCGATAGTACCATTGAATTCATTAAGAACATAGGGCTAATTCAACTAATCTGAACTAAATTACTTTTGCTCACAAATTTCGATATATTGACTTAATTTCTATAAACTCTATATTTTTTTTTCTCCTCGATAGTAATTTATGTATATATTTTTTTTATTCCTTTTTAAAATATATTTATTTTTGTAATAGTAGTTTTAAGATTGAAAAATAAATCAATCAGTACTATTTGAGGGCAATGATAACCATCAGCAGTTTTTTGCCCCTAAACCCAAAACAACAACAACAACAGCAGTTTAGCACATATTTTATTAAATGAGCAGTTGTATAATTTGTAAACTAATCGCTACAAGAGAGCAGCATTATCGAGTAAAGAGAATTGGCCTAAAAATTGTTGAGTTCTCGTTATCTCTGAATACTGAATCATGTCAAAGGCGTTTTCTTCATTCGAGAATAACTTTCTGAAATACTTCTATCAATATTTCCAATTTTTGTGACATAAATTATTTTGTTCTCAAATGCAAGACCATTTGATCGACAATTAGTTTTATTTATTTTATAATTTTAAAGAAGATGTCTCAACCACCAGACGAGCCCTTATCAAGTCATATAAATAGCAAATAAATCTTGTTCTTTAAAACCATAAGTAGAAAGAAAGATGTTTTTACATGTAAACTTAAAAAGACAACGGAAAACGCAAGTTTCTTTTTAAATGACAAGAGGTATTTGTTCTTTATAAAACTTGATGATGGTTAATATCGAAACGTCGTCTTTAAAATTATAAAATAAATACAAATAATTGGTGATCAAATGGCCTTGCCTGAGAACAAAAGAAATATTTCCAACATGTATAATAAAATCCTCAGACAAAATGATATCTACGAAGCCATATTGAAAATACGGAGAAAACCGTTGTTTTTTTTATATCCCACAATCACTGCGGTTTCCTCCGATATTAATGGCTTTCTCAACAATTTGATCTAGTAAAAGCAACATATATTTCTTCGTGGGAAAAACCAATGTTTATGTATAATATCGAATCCAATACGAATACAAGTTTATCCCTGTGCTTTATTAATAGTGACAACGAAAAGCAGTGCTAGCTTTAAAGTCAACAATTTTTTATATTTAGTAATATATATGATTACTATTGCATTCTTATGGACCACAGCATTATTCCATCATGAGTGGAGTATCTAACGCTAAAATAATTTTCCAAATAGGACTAGTTCCTAAAATTAGTATGTTCAAACAAAAAACTGTCTAGCTATATATATCAGAGAGGTATAGGCTAAATTACTTTTCTATCACTAATATATTAGTATATACAAATAATACTGTAAAACATTGTATTATTTTTTTCAGAATTTAAGGCATTAATAATTCGTGGTATAAACCCCTTTTTATCAAATTATTAACCTCCAGCTGAAACTTCGTAAATAGCTTCATCTCATCGTAACCTGCAAATATTTTATTTACAAAAATTCTAGGAATTGGGTCGTTTTCAATTTGGAGGTCTTCAAACCTTCTCTATTTAATTAGGTACTAAAATCTCGTAAATACCCATTTCCTTTCAACTTGAATCGTAAGATAACATGAGCACAGAGTCGAGAAAAAAGATGGCCTTCAAAAATATTGATCCTTTTGGCCTATATAACCTCGTTATTTTGGCAATTTGGTGGTGTAGGTCACGTCAAACGGCTCGATATTTTTGAAGGCCACCTTTTTTCTCTACTTAGTGCTCAAGTTATCTTACGATTCAAGTTGAAAGGAATGGATATTTACGAATTTTTAATACCTAAAATAGACAGAGCGTGCCGACCTCCAGATTGACAACGCCCCAATTCCGACAATTTTTGTAAATAAAATATTTGTAGGTTACGATGAGATGAAGCTATTTACGAAATTTCAGCCGGATGTTAATAAAGTCTGTACCACTGACTACAATTACATCAGAATAAATTTGTCTGCTGAATAGAAATAATTAATAAGCTAAAAAAAGATTTACAATGGCCAAGTTAAATATAGAGTAAGAAATATATTTTTACAAAAGTATTTTTGTTCTTAGCATCATATTTTCTGATATGAAATTATTTGATAGGACAAAGAAACTTTTGATGAAAGAAAACTTTTTCAGTATCTTTTGTAATTTACTCTCTAAATAGTCTCTGTTTCTGGCGAGGCAGTGGGGTCTACTTACGTTATCTCCACATCGATCTTTCCAAATCCTTGGAACGAAAGCGTTGAAAGAGAATCCTTTATCCTTTATCGCCGCAATATAATGCCCAAGTGAAGATAAATGGTTCTTGGGGTTTCTTATACTATGGGGACGGTAATGGAAATAACTTGATTCAATTCTATTTTATTGTTTTCATCATCCTTATTCTTTTTGAATAAATTGATAGAGAAGAAAATAGAGTAATAAATTTCAGAACGCATACATTACAAGAACGAGAGATGATTACATTTTACAAACTTCATTGTTTCACTAACTATTTACTAATTTTTGAAACTTTTGTCAATGTGGTTTAATATATCCCTTAAATATATATCCCTTTTCCGGCTCCCAGGAGTGGTGGATTTTGACGAATAAGTTATCAATAGAAAGGGAATATCACGTAGAGTGCGCGAATCGTAATTTTTTTTCCTAATTTTATACAACGACTTGAATAAAAGTGGGAGGATTCAAACCATATGATGGTGCCGTCTTAACGAATCGAGACATAAAAAATGAATTCATATGAGAATTTATTTATCAAATTTTTTTCCGGGGTACAGTATATTATATATCAGTTAGTAATTATTTTTTTAATTTCAAAACATTATATTCCGTTTAGTTTAACAATTAGATATTAATTAATAATAATTTTATTTTTATTTATATAAATGTGTCTTCCTTTAAACATTTTTGGAAATTTTTTTTTCAATGTGCTTACAATAGCATTTAATTTTATACCTTTATTATTGTAGTTTTTCATTTTAAAAATACACATTCGATTTTTTTTTTTAATGATAATATAACATATATCCTGATTGGACTAACTATTCTTTCCTGAGAATTTGAGATTTTTACCGTCATCAGATGTTTAAAGCAATGTTTAGAAGCTTTTGTTAATTGATGATAATCTAATGAAGGTAATATTTTAATTATAAGTTTAAGTTATTGAATGTAAGTTATGCTGAATCCTGTAAAATTTGATAAAAACATGAGATCTTCGCAAAGGTCAGCTGGTCTATTCAATATAGTTGCTAAGATTCCTTTTTAGACTACAGATGGATTTTGACTAGAAAGGGATCCTGTGGTTATCGATTATTACTTTTTTATACACCAAAAGTGGTTTTGAAAATTTAATTGATGTTAATGTATCGGCGGTAGTATAGTATTAGGTCAAGATAGGACAAGTCGTGTTGTAGAGATTTCGAGGCGGACTTAAAGACCCGTTTGGAACGTGCCAACGTAACATACCAAGCCTAGTATTTGATACCGCCTCGATTCCACGTCTGCCATGGGATATTTATCACACATCATTTAGGTTTTTAAAAAATTAAAATATAGCTTTCTGCTTAATCTATGATAAATTAGATAAATAGCTCTCCAATATCCCTTAGTAATATCGGATAATATAGAAACTTCTTAATAAAAACAATCGCGTTTTGCTGCTATACTTTAATTATCTTGGTTATCAACACCGCCATAACGGGGATGAAGTTCTAATCCAGGCTTTTCTATTTCACTCTTTATAATTAGAAGAACTACAAACTCCTACAACTCCTACAACAGGGATCCTCTTCTTCTGTAACAACCAAGTAGCCTTCGACGCACAGTGGGCTGGTTCCGCGATCTAGAGGCCCAAAGTCATTTTAACAGGCATTTTAATGAAAAATTACGAATCTTTTACAAGAAAACTCATTATTATTCAACACATTAATTAAAAACAACACATTGTTTCAGACGCGTTCTGCACTTTTTTTTTTGTATGGTGAGATAGATTGAGCCGTCATTTTTCCGAGGTTTAACGCTCGGATAAAGTCGGCTGGAGTTGAAAGAGTTTTTTCATATGGATTAAAATATCTCAGAAACGAAAAATCGGACCTACATACTGTAAGCAAGGTAATTATTCAGCATTTAATACTCTCTGTAATGAGCTATTATTCAAAATTGTATCTTAACGCGACCATGTGTTAGAGATGCGAAAAGTGAAAAATAGTGACGAAAACCAAATGATAACGAGTTGTATGGAAGATCTAGATTAAAATATCTCAGAAAATAAAAATCGGACCTGCGCATACTGTAAGCGAGGAAAATGTTTAGCATCCCATCTTCTTTATATTGAGCTTAGTGTTGCCCAAATGAGAAACCAAGACGTGTCTTGGTCTAGCAAATTCAGTCTTGGTCGTTGTCTTGATCTTGCACAAGAGTCTCGTAACAGTCTTGTAGTATCTATTAGCTAACTAAGCCTAAATGGAAAATCAGAATTTAGAGTTAAATGTAAAAATATATTAGTCATGCCAATTCTTTACATATTTTAACTAAAATTGTCAAGTATTAGTAACTATTTTGTCTTAATTTGTATTCAAAAAATCTTTTTTTTTTTACCCGTTTTGCTTTTGATCTTGCAACACTCAGGCAACAGTCAGGCCTTGATCTTCGTCTTTCAAAGCGCAACAAGACCGATTTTGAACAACACTGCTCATAACAAAAGCACCTTGGTACGTGACCAACCTTTCAACAGTCGACCAACATATAATGACCCATCACCAACGATTTTATATAAATTAAAAGGGATAATGCCAAAAATTAATAAGAGACATGGCAACAGCTGACAGCATTATATAATGACGTTTTACGTAAAGGTAAATCATTATCAGTATTATTTTCTTCGCTTTCAGATTGTAATTTTCTGTGGTCTGGATGTATGTATATACTGAATGTATATTGGATGTTGCATATAACTGAATTCCGTAGTTATTCTTCTGTTGTTCTATTTTCCTCCGTATCACCTTAAAACGACAGAAAACTCCTTCAGAGGCCAGCCTGAACTACAGAACTCAACTATTTGAAATTTCTATAATAGTCCTACAAAACAATTTGCATATATAAAATATGCATTCATTTTTATTTATTTTTATTTTAAATAAATAAAAACACATTTTATGTATAAGTACAAAAAAAAAAATGATTTTTAAAATATTTTTCACGTAAAATAGTAATAGAATTGTGTTTCACCCCGATCTTTGTAATAAGAATTGATATGTATTTATCAGTGACAAAATTAATGTTTCTTACTAAAATTTACGTTTGAAATAAAGAAACCTACTGATTGCTTCCATTATTTTCATGAAAACGTAAATATCAGGGCTACAAACATTAGGTTTGTCACATATAAATAAGCATCAATTCCTATGACAGAAATCTGTGGGGAAAACACAATTTCATAACCACCTTACATGAAAAATATTTGAAAACATTATTTTTATTAAATCTTTTATTTTAATGAATAAAATGTATTTTTAGGCAATTATTTTTATTATAGTACATGCGATATCACGGAAAAACAAGAAATAAATGCTTTGCAACAGTTAATTGCCGTCATTTTTCATGAATTTTTTTTCTAATGAACCTCAACTTAATTAATATCAAATAAAAGTTAATATGAACTTTTCTGAAGATCTTTATGTCAACTATCAACCTTTTAAATATTTCTTTCTATTTACGGGTCATCTTGTTTTATAAAATGACAACATTAAAAATACATTTATTTTCAAAAACTTTCTTTTCAGGCTGAAATTCCTTGAGTTCTCTAGATATTAGAAGCCATTGGATGCTTCAAATCTTCTTGATTTCATTAATTCTTGTTCCTCAATTCTTTATCAAAACAGGAGATCTCAGCCCACAAATCTGTATATTCCTTCTCATAGCTTCCTCTATAATGCGGGGTATCTTGTTTTGGAATCCCTTACCCACCTATATACGCAAAACTTCTTCTTTAACGTGTTTTAGGCACGAATTGTTCATCTATCTCCTTAGCAATCAATTTTCGGAATATACGCAAAAATTAAAATTTCGTATTTAAGTGTTACCAGTCTCATTTTACCGTTAATTAAAAGTTATCTATAAATTATGTAGGTTGCTTATTAGTACAAATATGTAAACATATTGATATTTATTTATCTATAATTTTTTTTATTTTCTTTTGCTTATTCTT
Source organism: Nezara viridula (assembly GCA_928085145.1). NCBI lineage: Eukaryota > Metazoa > Arthropoda > Insecta > Hemiptera > Pentatomidae > Nezara > Nezara viridula. The sequence continues at coordinate 75,334,976 of OV725082.1, forward strand.
TATATTAATTTTAAGTTTACATCGATCTGTAATTTAATTATGCCAGAACAAATGCCACTTCTATCATTCAAGAGTACCCATCCTCCACCCCCCAGATCGATGGCTCAACAATCTACCCCCATCTATCTCTACCCACGATATTGTATTGCTCAATTTTCTTAAAAACAGATCAAGCCAAGTTGGAATTAGAAAAATCGGATATCTTAAACAATTACAATTGCTGCGATCTTTTTCATGTTTTCCCCTTGTCCCTTAGTCCGAAATTCATAACCACATCGAAATTTTCCCCCCAAGAAAATTCAAAAAACCCGACAAATTTACACCCTCAAAAATATTAAAGCCTCAACTTGCGCCATGAAGTCCACTCCGGGCCACCCCTGCTATCATTCATTATTATAATTATAATGGAAATGTTCCACACTAAAATTTATTTTTATTTTTCTTCTTATCGAAGATTAAATTATTAAGGTGAAATATTAATATTAACACACTTAAAAACTTTATTTTTTTATGATGAATATAACACAAAATATAGAGCATAAATGAATAATTAACTGGTATCAATATTCTAACCAACATCAAACAATAGATATAAATATATAAATTCATATTGTTATTCTAAAGGTACCTGGTCCCAGAATAAGGATGATTTTTTAAATTATATATATATATATATATATATATATATATATATATATATATATATATATATATATAATTAAAAAAATACATTTTATTCATTAAAATAAAAGATTTAATAAAAATAATGTTTTCAAATATTTTTCATGTAAGGTGGTTATGAAATTGTGTTTTCCCCACAGATTTCTGTCATAGGAATTGATGCTTATTTATATGTGACAAACCTAATGTTTGTAGCCCTGATATTTACGTTTTCATGAAAATAATGGAAGCAATCAGTAGGTTTCTTTATTTCAAACGTAAATTTTAGTAAGAAACATTAATTTTGTCACTGATAAATACATATCAATTCTTATTACAAAGATCGGGGTGAAACACAATTCTATTACTATTTTACGTGAAAAATATTTTAAAAATCATTTTTTTTTTTGTACTTATACATAAAATGTGTTTTTATTTATTTAACAACATATCTCATATCACGGAAAAACAAGTAATGAAAGCTTTGCAGCAGTTAACTCTAGTCATTTTTACTGAAAGGAGGGGTACTTCTAGGTGACTAGATAGAAAATCACATAATTTTTTCACAACATGAAGTGAATCTAAAAATCATTCCTAATAAACGTCAACTTAATTAATATAGACTTAAAGCTTATTAAACGAGTAAGTTTTTCTAAAAGTGTGTTAAATGTGGTACAGTTGAAGGGTGATAAAAAAAATCACAAATAATTTATGACTCTTTTTTAAAGGAATATTTTTTAGTTCATTCACTATGTATGTTGTAAACCAAGGGTTCCAATTAAGGTATTCATTAATTATACATTTATTTATTTTTTTTATTTCTGGCTTATTATTTCGATTTATCCGGTCGATTCGATGTCTACTACTCGATTGTATGCGACTTTGATTATACTCGTGATTGAAAATCATCTCTTCTGAATTCCGCGACGAATGAAGTAATAGGCTCTTCAGCATGTTCTGAAGTGTTATTAAAATGTTGGGTTCAGGCGGGTTCAAGAATCCGTGGCGAATTCTTTTGTTATTGAATTTATTTTTAAACATTTAAATATATTTATGTTTTTTTTTTATTATCATCAGTGCTGAGACTATTACTTACGAAAATAAATAATATTAGTTTGCCCGTGCCATATTTTATATATATATATATATATATATATATATATATATATATATATATATATATATAAACGTGACAAAGCAATAAAGCGAGTCCTACCAGTCTAAGCTGTGTCTAGAGAACAGCATATAGGTGTGTAAGTATAGACTGAATGAGGAGATTGCTATCGCAGAGATCTTTGCCACCTGATAACAACTCAATTTATGCAAAATGGTTTCCAGCTTGTCATGATTTATTTATATAGGCTTTTAATTTTATAAGTACCTATCAAACCATTATATTATGTAAGTAATTATAACAATTACAAAAAATAATATTTTTTACCTGGTCAAATGAGTATAATGGACAGCTCTTAGTTTAACTCTTAGCATAGCTCTTAGTTTAATATTTATTTTATTGACATTTTTTTTTTCACAGTTATACTTCACAGCATTTTGAGGCAAGATAATAAAATAAAAACTAATTTTATTATTACACTGACAATAACTCACAACCTGTGAAGAAAGGTCCTAGAAATCGAAAGTAAACCCCGCACTGGGGTCCAATCATGGGAAGTGGGATCTCCCCTCATGAGACGTCAAAACCGATTTCCTCCGGATCGATTTTAATCTTCAACTTGTCTAGGTCCATCATCACCAAGTTTCTTATATTAAGTTTTAGAAAATAAACGGCACCGATTCTCATAACCAAGTCTTGATGCGAAAAGTTTTTCGAAAAATATTAGAAGCAAATATCAAGAAAATCATGGACCACGGACCAAACTTTAGATTACGTTCATTATTAGTAAAAACTATAGCATATATTAATGGTGTGGAGATGGTTGACCGTTATTATAATTTGAGGAGTTGGTCGGGAGGTGCGGTCAATATATACTATATATTATAATAGTTTGTTATTGGACTTGTAGACGTTTCGACAATTCGATAGGTTTCGAACAGTTCTTCATCAGAGCTAAAAATATACAAATTATAGATATTAATTGGTACAAGGTAAAAAAAAAAAAGCTGCAAATTATTTCGCAACGGTTTATTATTTCCAAACAATTATACATCTAAAATAACATCACCTTCCTAGTTACAAAGAAAAATAAATAAAAGGTGATCCCAATTATTGGACTATTTTTTTATTATTATTTTTTTTTATCATGAGTAAAAAAAAGCATTACTTCAGTTACACTTTCCAAATTCCGGCGGACGGACAAAAAATTTGTATTCGTTTTTCGAACTCTGCGCATCCTGAAACGTGAAATCTCAAATTTTGATAGAGGGTGTTGAGTTTTTGAATTTTTTGGTCGACCACAAAGGTTGATAATTGAAAATAATAAACCAAAAATATTTAAAAATCGCGATATCTCAACTAATAGTGCTTTGATTTCGATGAAACTCCCTTCATTTTTTAGGAAATTTAAATACCTTTGAAACATCTTATCACAATATCGACAAAAAAGTGTAAACTTTTTGAGTTGTTCTGAATTTAGTTTTACCATCCCTCGTAACTTTTTTTCGATCTTCTTTTCGTTGAAGTATGTTATATAGATAAATTTAAAGGGCGTCAAGAAAATGACTTTGGCGAAGTTTCATTGAAATCGGTATATTCGTTTAGGAGCTACAGTCTATAGCAACGCAGGTTTTTCGGCCGCCATTTTGAAAGTAAAAGGCGGTTAGTAATGCTGATGAAGGAAAATCATCCTCAAGTGACCTCTAATTTTATAACCAAACTTGAAAAAAAATCGGTCCAGTAGTTTAGGAGAAAATGCGCGGACGGCGGACGGACAAACAATTTTTATTCGTTTTTCGAATTCTACGCATCAGTTTTTGAATTTTTTGGTCGATCACAATGGTTGATTATTGAAAATAATAAACCAAAATGAATTATCAGTAGATATTAAACAGATTCAGATTACCAGAACAAAAAAATAGAGAACTTAAAAACAACATAAGTGACGTAGTGAATTATAGTTTCGTTAGAATACAATGTATTATAAGACCCTTTCAGTTGACAGAATGACTACCTCCGATTTCAACATGTTTCATTATTAATTTTAGTGATATTTCTAACAGGAAAATGTATAGCTTTATTCACATTTCCATATTTGAACACTGCAATCGCCTACTCTGGAATCGATATACTCACTGTCTGTACAAATATTATCAATTTTCCAACTAGAAATATCACTAAAATGACTCAATTGGAGTTAGTCATTCTGTCAACTGAAAGGTTTATATTTATAATATAATGGAATGTAAAAAAAATAATAGTGAATTTAGCATGTGAGTTAAAATGTTAAAGTTTCGGGACAGCAACAGCGAACTAAGTAGTATTGACAAAGAAAAATAATAAGCCTTTCCCGCCTTCAACCTAACCTTAATATCTTCTTAAATTTCGTTTTTTCTAGTTATCGTAGACTAGATTCCTAAAATTCAATTTTAGGAATCAGTATGAAAGGTATGTTGAAACATATTTCCTTCTATATCGAAATTGTCGCTCTTTTTGGAGCTAACCGTATATTTATTTTGAGTTCCAGTTCTATACAGGCTTTCATCAACGTTGTTGCAATATTAATATCGTATTATATATTGACCGAACCCCCTCCCCCCCGACCTACTCCTTCTGAAAATATAATGTATTATTATTAATTAACGGTAACAGATACGTATTAAAATATATATAGATATTGATATTGATAAAAAAAAGAAAAAAAAAAAGATAATTGTCCTAAGACAATTTTTTATAAATATAAATTATACTATATCTATAAACATATAATAAAAAATGATCGCTAAAGAGTTGAGTCCTAATTAAAAGAGAAAGTAATTTATCTTCATTTGGCTCGAGTAGTTAACCCAGATTCAGATTAAAGACCCGTCTCGAACTTTTGCATTTTGATTTCGCTCTAACGAATATTTATGAGTCCCGTGAAATCGCATTGGCAAAAGTTTATTTTTTCCTTTATGATTCACTGATGATCGGTATGTGGACACATTGAATACGTGCATTGGTCGTATACATCGACAGGACTAAATATAATATTATTAAATCTACAAATATAATATATTTCATTAAACTATTTGTTATAATTACACAATCATCGATACAAATATGAATATAATTATAAAACATTATAAAAATCGAAATACTATATCATTGATTATAGATTGACAGTTTTATAAACCTAAATTCGATACCTATTTATTTTAAAAATGTATTTTATAGTTTTCAGTATACTTCTTACAAAATATTTATGAAATCATCGGGACTTAATAATGATTAAAATAATCTCATAATATTAATTATTCCATTGCATGATAATAATTTGTTTACCTATCAACTACGTACTATGAAATAAACTAATTTATTTAAAACAAGGGAATTAGGAACAAATTAGACATCGTATATTAACTTGATAACTCTACATTTAATATATGTAAGAAGAAAATATAATTAATTAATAGAAACGGATAATTAGTCGAAGGATCAATTATAAAGATGAAACAAAATTATTAAGAAACGACAGCCCTGATGATGACCCACATGTTTGGTTCGAAACGTCAGCTAACCCAATAAAACAATAATGACTAAAATTCATAACAATTCAGTTTCATCCTTACAATTAATTCATTTTATAATAACTTATATTAATATCAATATTTATATAATATTAACAGAATAAAAAAAAAATGTAATGATTAATCATAATAACTTCATTGTTAATTATAAAGTGAAAAAAATATTATAATATCTGACAAGGAATATGTTATGATGGCAATGGTTATGAAAACGATGTCTCAAAAATCGTATAAGATAAAATCGACTACTTCGGGTTCAGTAAGAATTTTATTATTATTTATAAAAAACATCATGAGACATTTGCGATGGCGTAATTTAATAAAATTAAGTGTATAAGCACATAATTTTAATCATTAATAAAGTAAATATGGCGAATTAAAAAAAAAACTATAGTTACTTTTGTCAGATATTACATTTTTTTAACGTTTATAATTAGTATACAGTTGTTGTCTGATAGAAATTTAAAGATAATTAGGTATAGAAATCGACAAAGACACTGCCCTTAGCTAGTTAACTGTTTATCATTTGTTGTACGTACTTTCATAAACATTTACATAAGAATAAATATAGACAAATACAAGCTAATGAAGTCCTTTAGTAGTTTTTCTAAGCAATATAAAAAAAAAGAGATATATTTCTCTCATTAAAGTTAGATGTGAAAGACAGTCCTTCGACCATTTTCTATTTTATAGCACGACCATGTTTGGCTATGACATGGTGGACCTGGGATAGAAAACTCGATTAGCTTATCTACATGTGCTTCCTGTATCATCGAATTTATTATTAAATGTGATCATTAAATTGAATTATATTTTCTATTATTTAACATTTTAAAAAAATATTTTTATAAGTTTTAATTTTTTATAAAATCGTAGGTTCTGAGTGTAATTCTTCAAGATTTGATGAATATTAACTTTTAAAAGTAAATAATTTTCCAAGCAGTAAAAGTAATAAAAAATATCGCCAAAGCTAAGCATTATTTTAATTATTTTGTATTTTAGCAAAACAACCAAGCATTGGAAATTATTAAATTAAAATAGAACGTAAATAATATAAATGTAAGAATCCTAGTGCTTCTGAACCGGCTAACTCCAAAGGAAAAGAATTCGACATTTGACTCTCAAATTATCATGATACTTCCTCGAAAGATCAGGACGCGGAGGAATAAAAGGTTGAATACGTCTGAGATGGACTGCACGAAGAAGAGACCGCCAACTAAATAAACTCATTCGATTGTTAATGGTAAATCAAGAAGAAAGGACAAGACTCAAAAGGGTAAAGTGGTTCTTTCACCAAAACAGAATGTTGAGGACTAGGTTGCACAATGTCATCCTAGGCTGGAATGCCTGGGAAGGAGGGCTCTAAGATGTCATGGATGAAAAAGAATAGAACGGTAAGCCTGGAGTTTGCTATGTGATAAACTAATTATTGACCCAAAAATATACGCAATTAAATACTAAATAAGGAAACTACTATACTGACATTACTATTTTTTGGCCAGTTTTTTTTTTATTTGGCCAGACATAACATTTTAATTTTGTACTTTTTTGTTATTCTGAAGGGACTTCGTCCCAGAATAATTTTTTTTCTATTCTATTCTATTCTATTATTAAACAAATTTAAAAACGGAAAACGTTTTTTTTAATACGTTTTTCATTAACTAGAAGAAAACTGCATTGGCAGAAGTAGTTTATGGACAAAGGACCATTTAGGCTAGGTATCAATTCGCAGGAATATTGAAGATTTCATCAATATCAAACTGATAGAAGTGATCTTTACTTCCGTCATATGGATTTTACATCAAACAGAGATGACCAAATTTGTTCTTCCGTTGTCTAAAACGTAGATGAAATTTTCAGTTTTAAATCAAAGTTTTTTATAATTAATATTAAAATTTATATAATAAAAAGTTTTTTTTCTTGTTCTTCCCTACCTCGCCATTTAGGCTATACGGGATTTTCCCGGGCCGAGGGGAGGGGGGGAGGGGGTGAGGGCGGGGAATTTAAAAACCCCTTTGGCACCGGGACGCGAACTCTTATACTTTTTAAATCATCTCAAACTCTGTTATCCGGTTGCCAGGCAACTAGCGGTGCTGTGCACACGCTTTAGCCCATTCGGCCACCCCGTCTCTCAAAAAGTAAAATTATATAAAAACTTTTGTAAAGTAATTATTAGGTAATTTTAGGTTTTCTTTTTTATTTGGTGCCTGCATCACACACGTTTCACCTTCCCCTCCACTTTTAACAGGAATTATTGTCTGACAAAATTGGGCTAAAAGATAAAAAAGTTTTTTTATAAAAAATATTAGATTGCATTGAATTTTTTACGCTGATCTTCTACAAGCCGGTTTACATTACTACGTATGAGTCCGCACTCATATCTTTTCTTTGATCATTTTTCGGGGAAAAAAATCAAATTCAATTTTTTTTATTTTGTTATTTTATGGACATGTTTTAAGATATAAAAACTTTTCTGAAATCGGTAGGAAAGTCACACCAGATTTTTTTTCATTGGCAACACGTACTCAAATTTAATTTGAATACAATATTTCTTTTTTTAAGATAATTCTACAATACTGCAATAAGATAACAATACAATAATTTAAAAAAAAAATTATTTATTTTTTTTCTAACCTTCCAAAACGTTTATTTAATAAACTACATATAGAAGTATAACAATACTAATATATACATATAATAAAGTCCTTCCACTACCCGAGGGCATTTTAAGGATTGGGGATAGGTAAGGAATTATTGTCTGACAAAATTGGGCTAAAAGACAAAAAAAAAAATGTATTAAAAATATTAGATTGAATTGATTTTTTTACGCTGATCTTCTACAAGCCGGTTTACATTACAACGTATGAGTCCGCACTAATATCTTTTCGTTGATCAATTTTCTGGAAAAAAAAAATCAAATTCAATTTTTTTTATGTTTTTTTATGGACATGTTTTAAGATATAAAAGTTTTTCTGAAATCGGTAGGAAAGTCACACCAGATTTTTTTTCATTGGCAACACGTACTCAAATTTAATTTGAATACAATATTTCTTTTTTTAAGATAGTTCTACAATACTGCAATAAGATAACAATACAATAATTTAAAAAAAAAATTATTTATTTTTTTTCTAACCTCCCAAAACGTTTATTTAATAAACTACATATGGAAGTATAACAATACTAATATATACATAAAATATAATATATATTATGTTTTTTTATGGACATGTTTTAAGATATAAAAAATTTTCTGAAATCGGTAGGAAAGTCACACCAGATTTTTTTTCATTGGCAACACGTACTCAAATTTAATTTGAATACAATATTTCTTTTTTTAAGATAATTCTACAATACTGCAATAAGATAACAATACAATAATTTAAAAAAAAAATTATTTATTTTTTTTCTAACCTCCCAAAACGTTTATTTAATAAACTACATATGGAAGTATAACAATACTAATATATACATATAATAAAGTCCTTCCACTACCCGAGGGCATTTTAAGGATTGGGGATAGGTAAGGAATTATTGTCTGACAAAATTGGGCTAAAAGACAAAAAAAAGTTTATTAAAAATATTAGATTGAATTGATTTTTTTAAGCTGATCTTCTACACGCCGGTTTACATTACTACGTATGAGTCCGCACTAATATCTTTTCGTTGACCAATTTTCGGGAAAAAAATCAAATTCAATTTTTTTTTTTATGGACATGTTTTAAGAATAAAATTTTTTTCTGAAATCGGTAGGAAAGTCACAGCAGACAACACGTACTCAAATTTAATTTGAATACAATATTTCCTTTTTAAAGATAATTCTACAATAATGCAATAAGATAACAATGCAGTAATTTAATTTTTTTTTTCTTATCCCCAGTTTCGTACATGTTCCGTTTCTTACATATGTTTAACATGTTCCTTGTGCTGTATCTTAGATACCTTTTAAGGTCTTGCTGAGCCTTTCTTAGTTCTGTTTATCTTTATTTCTTGACTTTCAATCTGGAAAAAAAAAATTATATTCTGAAACGAACTTATATATTCACAAGTTGCTCAAAACATTTTCTATTGTGTGAGAGTAGAAACGGATCGCAGACGTACTAAAAATGAATGGAGACGCTAGATAAGATCTGACCAGAGGGAATCAATTGGGAGCAGATTTGAATTGCAAATGGCAAAGCATCCTCTCCTCCAGCTGATGATTGAAAGGTTGAGAAGGCCAATGACAGATTGCCATAGCCTTCTAGATAGTCATCTAGCCGCTTGCGTAGGTGCACCGGAACTCGCCGGGCAGCGCTGGGCTGGTCCCCAAACTACTCGCTTAGTAATGGCTAAATGAGCACTTCCTCCTCCCGAGGTAAATATAAAGTTTTAATTGGATCTCATCGAGAATCGATATTCTCCTTTGATCAAGAACCTTTCCTCGTACTTTGTGAATTTTACCTCAGGCCAACTTTTCTTCTCCCCTTTTTAATTTTTTTTTTAATCAGAACTTCCCTTTTGAAAGAAGAGGCAAATAATTCAGAGATAAAAAGCAATTTTAATATATTTTTGTCATTTCTCTTTCAAGTAAAATGAGGTATTGATACTACTCTTATTGAAATAAAAATAAATAAATGGGATATTAGGTAAAAAGACCAAAGTGAGACAATAGGTTACTGATTAATTAGTTGGATATTTCTCGCTAAGGGTCTTTAGTTGGAAGAAAAAAATAAATAATAATTTTATTAAAACATAAAAGTGGATCAGCTGATGAGAAGGTTGTCTCCTCAACTCCTCTCTCAGTTTTTACCAATTTTATAGCGGAATCTCTCTGATTATTCACGTGATACAGTTAAGTGTATATCAGAGCAGTTGATATTTACTGTTGGCATCTTTTTTTTTTGTTATTTTAAGAAAAAAAAAAAAAAAAAAAAAAAATTTTTTTTTTTTTTTTTTTTATTTATTTTTCTCTTATGATATGCGGTATGATCAGCAAGTGATGGCCAGTAAGGTGCCCAAGAGGTCTCGGTCAGACGGAGTTAGCTCACCAGCCAAACAAAGGACTCGTCGCTGCCTACGAGAAATACCTCCAGTGACCAAAATAAACACTTCAGAACCAGAACCTCAGCCCCAACCAGGTACGTCTGCACAAGAAACGATTGAAGAATCACCTTTCTTTACTCCAAACCCCTACCAAGTGCTTCAAAATGACAGAGAAGTAATGGAGTCTGCAGCAATACCCAGAGAACCAAAGCCTCCTCCGATATTTGTGAAAAATATAAAAAATTTCCAGATGTTCTGCACCCAACTAAATAAAATCTGCTCTGGCAGTTATTCATGCCTTAACAGGACCAATGACACCAAAATAACACCTGATTCTGCAGAAGCCTACCGAAAAATAGTGAAGTACTTATCAGAAACAAATGCGAATTTTCACACTTACCAGCTGAGGCAGGAAAGAGCTTTACGAGTAGTGATAAGAAATTTACATTCCTCAACCCCCACTGAAGTTATTAAAGAAGAACTAACGACGCTTGGTTTCAATGTACGCCAGGTAACAAACGTTTTGAAGGAGGACAGGGAGCAGCCAGGATTACGAAATAGGATCCCACTACCATTGTTTTTCGTGGACTTGGAGCCATCACCAGGTATCGAAAAAATATATGATATCACAAGAATATACTACACAATGGTGAAAGTTGAGAAGCCATATCCCAAGAGAGACATCGTGCAGTGCCATAATTGTCAGACCTATGGCCACACGAAGACATATTGCCACCATCTGCCGCGTTGCGTGAAGTGCGGTGAACAGCACAAATCTGTAGAGTGCACCAAACCTATACAAGATCCAGCAGTATGTGCCCTATGCTTGGAGGGACACCCGGCCAACTACAAAGGCTGCCAAATTTACAAGAATCTCAAAACCAGACACCAGAAAAACCGGATTCAAGATGAAGCACTAAGAACAAGAAGAGAGAGAGAGCCTTCCAGAATTGTAAACAATGATGTATCATTCTCCCAACTACTTAGAGGTAAGACTTTAACCGATAAATGTCAAGCCCTGCCACAACAACCTCAAACCCAACCTCAAAATCCTCTTCATCCTAATATACCTAACCACCAACAACAAATTCCTCATATTCCTCCTCCTTCAAATGCAACAGATCTCACAAGTTTGTTAGCATCTTTCCTCACCGATTTCAAATCCCTTGTTACTCCACTCATATCACTCCTCACGAATCTCGTATCTCACCTCATCCCTCCTCTGAAAAATCCTTAAACGACTCACATCCCTAAACCCATATCCATTCTCCTTTGGAATGCGAATGGTGTTAGAAATCATACAGACGAACTATCTACTTTACTACTTGACAAGAACATTGATGTGGCACTAATTACTGAAACTCGACTAACCACTAAACAGCACTTCAATATACCACAATACCTGACATATCGTACTGACCACCCTGACGGAAAAGCACATGCCGGTACTGCTGTAATTGTACACCAATCCCTCTCCCATCACGTACTCCCATTACCATTACATGATTTCCTACAGTCCACCGCTATCGTGATAAAAACCTTCTCCTTTCCGGTCACTCTTGCATCAGCGTATTGCCCTCCTAACCGATCCATATCCAATGCCCAATTCAGTTCTCTCCTCGACTCCTTAGGACATCACTTCATCTTGGGTGCAGACCTAAATGCCAAGCACCAACAATGGGGTTCCAGAACCACGAATTCTCGTGGCCGAACCCTGCTGTCTGCACTCAATTCCCAACGTTTTCACCTCCTTTCCCCCAACTCTCCTACCTACTGGCCCACAGATCCCAACCGTAATCCTGATCTTCTTGATTTCTTTATCCACAGCGGCTTAAGTCCCCTCAATTGTTCCATTACACGTCTAAATGAACTTTCCTCTGACCATAGTCCTCTAATCCTTAATGTTTCACTTCAACCTGTTCCCAAACCTTCTCCACCGTCATTCATTAGGGGCCCAGTAAACTGGGACCTTTTCCGCCAAATAATCTCCGATAATATTGATCTCAACATATCCCTCAAAACTCCCGATGACCTTGATAGTGCCGTAAATTCCTTTACTAACACAATCCAACAAGCCGCCTGGACTGCCTCCTTCCCTAAAGACTCCTCCAGAATTCCTAAAAAGACCATTCTACCCCAACACCTCCTTGACCTAATCCACACCAAACGCCGTGCCAGATTATTGTGGCAACGTACCCGACATCCTGCCGACCGCTGCTCCTATAATTATTACTGCAAAAAATTAAAACTGGAATTAGCCACCTTCAGATCACATTCCTTCAACTCCTACCTATCCTCCCTCTCTTCTCGCGACAATTCCCTTTGGAAAACCACAACCAAAATCCTAAATCCTCACCGCATTTCCCATCCCCTCCGACGAGATGATGGCTCCTGGGCAGCATCTGACGAAGATAAGGCTGAGGAGTTCGCCATTCACCTATCCAATACATTTATTTCACATCCGGAATCCCATCCTGCCCACACCATAACAGTAGAAGAACTCCTTACATCACCAATCCCACTTTCCTTGCCCCCAAAAGCTATTCATCCTTCCGAAGTGAAATTTCAATTAAAAAAACTAATCCCCCGTAAAGCTCCTGGACATGATCTCCTTACCCCTCAAATCCTTCGACAACTTCCATCCAAAGCAGTCATATTCCTTACATATATCTACAATTGTATCCTACGCACCACCTACTTCCCTCTGCTATGGAAACACTCCACTATTATCCTTTTCCCAAAACCAGGCAAACCTCCCAATATCTCAACATCCTATAGACCAATTAGCCTACTCCCAATCCTTTCAAAAATTTTTGAAAAGATCCTGTTGAAACGAATCCAACCCATTATAGAATCCCAAAATATTCCTTCCCATCAGTTTGGTTTTCGCTCCCAACATTCTACTGTTCAACAAGGACTCCGAGTTGTTGATCATATTTCCTCAGCTCTAGAAAACAAGGAATACTGTTCGGGTGCATTTCTGGACATTGCACAGGCATTTGACCGGGTATGGCACTCCGGAGTGCTCTTCAAACTTAAAATCCATTTACCTCAGTCCTTGTACCTAGTCCTCCGATCCTACCTCTCTGACCGCTCCTTCCGAGTTCGCTGTGGAACAGAATTTTCCAATATCTACTCCGTTAAAGCCGGTGTTCCCCAAGGCAGCGTCTTGGGTCCCGTGCTTTACATCCTCTTTACTGCTGACATCCCTGTTCATCCCGATACTTTTCTTGCAACATTCGCTGACGACACCGCAATCTTATCATCCAACTCTGATCCCAACATAGCATCCTTAAATCTCCAAAACCACCTCACCTTGATTGAGCACTGGTGTAATAACTGGCGCATTAAAGTTAATGAATCTAAATGCCAACATATTACCTTCACACTCCGACGCAGCTCCTGTCCACCAGTACACTTTAATTCCATCCTGCTTCCTTACTCAGACACAGTCCGGTATCTTGGTTTTCATTTAGACCGAAGACTAACGTGGAACCCACATACTAGACTCAAAAGACAAGAACTCAACCGACGATACGGCCAGCTATACAGACTACTAAACAGAAAATCCAAACTTTCTATTGAAAACAAATTACTTATCTACAAGACAATACTGAAACCTATATGGACATACGGACTTGAACTGTGGGGGACAGCAAAAGCTTCTAACATCAAACGTATTCAATCCTTTCAATCTAAAGTCCTTCGAACAATAGTTGATGCTCCGTTCTATGTAAATAACAAAATCCTACACCATGACCTTAATATTCCATTTGTCCTAGACCTTATTCCAGAAAAATTCTCCAAATTTCACCAGAACCTTACCTATCATCCAAATCCCCTTGCACAATCTCAATCCAGCACCACCCATCCTTACAATCCTCCTCGAAGGTTGAAGCGGCAGTGGCCCAGAGACCTTCTGTAAATAAGCATCTATTGGAGTTTTGGCAATGGCCAGATCCTCCACTCAAGCCCGAGTGTGTATGATTAGGTTAGTTCTTTTGTTTATATACATTTATTTTATTTTATTGTATTTATTTTTATTTTATTTTATTGTATTTATCATTATTAAGTTTCTGTATTATTATTATTTTTTTTTATTTATTGTAAATAGAGTGTGAGTGTGTTCTCTGAACACTATTACAAATGTCCTTGATGTGACAGAATGTAATATTTCTAAATAAACAAATATAAAAAAAATTAAAATTAAAACATAAATATGGAGAGCGGGGTAGCTCAGTGGTAGGGCACTAAGTTTCCAATGCTCAAAGTCTCAGGTTCGAATCCCGGCTGATGGCAGAAAAAATATTTATTCTGTTTCATTGGCCGAGGGCGACCCTGGGGTTCAGAGATCCTCCTGGGGCACACCCAGCCTCTACAAAATGGGTATCCTTAATTAAATAATTACTTAGGGGGGAAAACCTCGCGGTTGAGCGTGATCCTGGCCAGATCCCCTCCCTGCACAACCGTTGACCTTGAAACAGTATTTTCCCTAAATAGTACTGAACCCAACTATAGTGGTACAGGTTTTATATTAAAACATAAATACCAGACGTATTACAGAAGGCAAAAGAAAAGCCCTAAACCAAAAACTATAAGGTACACTAACTGCTAGGAAGAAGATGAAAATTGGAACTGACAAGGAGAGGTTATGGATACCACTGATAGTAATGAAACGTTTTTTGGTGATACTAGGACCAAAATATTAGATCCATGTCCGAGGGTACTTGTTAATGCGGTCTAGGAGCCGAGCAGGAAAACTTGTTAAACATTATCATTAACCATTTCTTTTTTTAAATTGTTTTCTGATTTTGCTCCGTATGTATTTGTAGGTTACATATCATGTGTGGAAAATCAGAAAATATAATTTTCTGTTAATTGTATTAAACGAATTTCGATATACAATACAAAACCAAAAGACGCATCCAGTTAAGTATGCCAAACAATTTTCGTTAAAGCTCTTAAATACGAATTTGTTATTAAATCATAAGCTATATATATTTTTTTTTTTTTTTATATTTGTTTATTTAGAAATATTACATTCTGTCACATCAAGGACATTTGTAATAGTGTTCAGAGAACACACTCACACTCTATTTACAATAAATAAAAAAAAATAATAATAATACAGAAACTTAATAATAATAAATACAATAAAATAAAATAAAAATAAATACAATAAAATAAAATAAATGTATATAAACAAAAGAACTAACCTAATCATACACACTCGGGCTTGAGTGGAGGATCTGGCCATTGCCAAAACTCCAATAGATGCTTATTTACAGAAGGTCTCTGGGCCACTGCCGCTTCAACCTTCGAGGAGGATTGTAAGGATGGGTGGTGCTGGATAGAGATTGTGCAAGGGGATTTGGATGATAGGTAAGGTTCTGGTGAAATTTGGAGAATTTTTCTGGAATAAGGTCTAGGACAAATGGGATATTAAGGTCATGGTGTAGGATTTTGTTATTTACATAGAACGGAGCATCAACTATTGTTCGAAGGACTTTAGATTGAAAGGATTGAATACGTTTGATGTTAGAAGCTTTTGCTGTCCCCCACAGTTCAAGTCCGTATGTCCATATAGGTTTCAGTATTGTCTTGTAGATAAGTAATTTGTTTTCAATAGAAAGTTTGGATTTTCTGTTTAGTAGTCTGTATAGCTGGCCGTATCGTCGGTTGAGTTCTTGTCTTTTGAGTCTAGTATGTGGGTTCCACGTTAGTCTTCGGTCTAAATGAAAACCAAGATACCGGACTGTGTCTGAGTAAGGAAGCAGGATGGAATTAAAGTGTACTGGTGGACAGGAGCTGCGTCGGAGTGTGAAGGTAATATGTTGGCATTTAGATTCATTAACTTTAATGCGCCAGTTATTACACCAGTGCTCAATCAAGGTGAGGTGGTTTTGGAGATTTAAGGATGCTATGTTGGGATCAGAGTTGGATGATAAGATTGCGGTGTCGTCAGCGAATGTTGCAAGAAAAGTATCGGGATGAACAGGGATGTCAGCAGTAAAGAGGATGTAAAGCACGGGACCCAAGACGCTGCCTTGGGGAACACCGGCTTTAACGGAGTAGATATTGGAAAATTCTGTTCCACAGCGAACTCGGAAGGAGCGGTCAGAGAGGTAGGATCGGAGGACTAGGTACAAGGACTGAGGTAAATGGATTTTAAGCTTGAAGAGCAATCCGGAGTGCCATACCCGGTCAAATGCCTGTGCAATGTCCAGAAATGCACCCGAACAGTATTCCTTGTTTTCTAGAGCTGAGGAAATATGATCAACAACTCGGAGTCCTTGTTGAACAGTAGAATGTTGGGAGCGAAAACCAAACTGATGGGAAGGAATATTTTGGGATTCTATAATGGGTAGGATTCGTTTCAACAGGATCTTTTCAAAAATTTTTGAAAGGATTGGGAGTAGGCTAATTGGTCTATAGGATGTTGAGATATTGGGAGGTTTGCCTGGTTTTGGGAAAAGGATAATAGTGGAGTGTTTCCATAGCAGAGGGAAGTAGGTGGTGCGTAGGATACAATTGTAGATATATGTAAGGAATATGACTGCTTTGGATGGAAGTTGTCGAAGGATTTGAGGGGTAAGGAGATCATGTCCAGGAGCTTTACGGGGGATTAGTTTTTTTAATTGAAATTTCACTTCGGAAGGATGAATAGCTTTTGGGGGCAAGGAAAGTGGGATTGGTGATGTAAGGAGTTCTTCTACTGTTATGGTGTGGGCAGGATGGGATTCCGGATGTGAAATAAATGTATTGGATAGGTGAATGGCGAACTCCTCAGCCTTATCTTCGTCAGATGCTGCCCAGGAGCCATCATCTCGTCGGAGGGGATGGGAAATGCGGTGAGGATTTAGGATTTTGGTTGTGGTTTTCCAAAGGGAATTGTCGCGAGAAGAGAGGGAGGATAGGTAGGAGTTGAAGGAATGTGATCTGAAGGTGGCTAATTCCAGTTTTAATTTTTTGCAGTAATAATTATAGGAGCAGCGGTCGGCAGGATGTCGGGTACGTTGCCATAATAATCTGGCACGGCGTTTGGTGTGGATTAGGTCAAGGAGGTGTTGGGGTAGAATGGTCTTTTTAGGAATTCTGGAGGAGTCTTTAGGGAAGGAGGCAGTCCAGGCGGCTTGTTGGATTGTGGTAGTAAAGGAATTTACGGCACTATCAAGGTCATCGGGAGTTTTGAGGGATATGTTGAGATCAATATTATCGGAGATTATTTGGCGGAAAAGGTCCCAGTTTACTGGGCCCCTAATGAATGACGGTGGAGAAGGTTTGGGAACAGGTTGAAGTGAAACATTAAGGATTAGAGGACTATGGTCAGAGGAAAGTTCATTTAGACGTGTAATGGAACAATTGAGGGGACTTAAGCCGCTGTGGATAAAGAAATCAAGAAGATCAGGATTACGGTTGGGATCTGTGGGCCAGTAGGTAGGAGAGTTGGGGGAAAGGAGGTGAAAACGTTGGGAATTGAGTGCAGACAGCAGGGTTCGGCCACGAGAATTCGTGGTTCTGGAACCCCATTGTTGGTGCTTGGCATTTAGGTCTGCACCCAAGATGAAGTGATGTCCTAAGGAGTCGAGGAGAGAACTGAATTGGGCATTGGATATGGATCGGGTAGGAGGGCAATACGCTGATGCAAGAGTGACCGGAAAGGAGAAGGTTTTTATCACGATAGCGGTGGACTGTAGGAAATCATGTATTGGTAATGGGAGTACGTGATGGGAGAGGGATTGGTGTACAATTACAGCAGTACCGGCATGTGCTTTTCCGTCAGGGTGGTCAGTACGATATGTCAGGTATTGTGGTATATTGAAGTGCTGTTTAGTGGTTAGTCGAGTTTCAGTAATTAGTGCCACATCAATGTTCTTGTCAAGTAGTAAAGTAGATAGTTCGTCTGTATGATTTCTAACACCATTCGCATTCCAAAGGAGAATGGATATGGGTTTAGGGATGTGAGTCATTTAAGGATTTTTCAGAGGAGGGATGAGGTGAGATACGAGATTCGTGAGGAGTGATATGAGTGGAGTAACAAGGGATTTGAAATCGGTGAGGAAAGATGCTAACAAACTTGTGAGATCTGTTGCATTTGAAGGAGGAGGAATATGAGGAATTTGTTGTTGGTGGTTAGGTATATTAGGATGAAGAGGATTTTGAGGTTGGGTTTGAGGTTGTTGTGGCAGGGCTTGACATTTATCGGTTAAAGTCTTACCTCTAAGTAGTTGGGAGAATGATACATCATTGTTTACAATTCTAGAAGGCTCTCTCTCTCTTCTTGTTCTTAGTGCTTCATCTTGAATCCGGTTTTTCTGGTGTCTGGTTTTGAGATTCTTGTAAATTTGGCAGCCTTTGTAGTTGGCCGGGTGTCCCTCCAAGCATAGGGCACATACTGCTGGATCTTGTATAGGTTTGGTGCACTCTACAGATTTGTGCTGTTCACCGCACTTCACGCAACGCGGCAGATGGTGGCAATATGTCTTCGTGTGGCCATAGGTCTGACAATTATGGCACTGCACGATGTCTCTCTTGGGATATGGCTTCTCAACTTTCACCATTGTGTAGTATATTCTTGTGATATCATATATTTTTTCGATACCTGGTGATGGCTCCAAGTCCACGAAAAACAATGGTAGTGGGATCCTATTTCGTAATCCTGGCTGCTCCCTGTCCTCCTTCAAAACGTTTGTTACCTGGCGTACATTGAAACCAAGCGTCGTTAGTTCTTCTTTAATAACTTCAGTGGGGGTTGAGGAATGTAAATTTCTTATCACTACTCGTAAAGCTCTTTCCTGCCTCAGCTGGTAAGTGTGAAAATTCGCATTTGTTTCTGATAAGTACTTCACTATTTTTCGGTAGGCTTCTGCAGAATCAGGTGTTATTTTGGTGTCATTGGTCCTGTTAAGGCATGAATAACTGCCAGAGCAGATTTTATTTAGTTGGGTGCAGAACATCTGGAAATTTTTTATATTTTTCACAAATATCGGAGGAGGCTTTGGTTCTCTGGGTATTGCTGCAGACTCCATTACTTCTCTGTCATTTTGAAGCACTTGGTAGGGGTTTGGAGTAAAGAAAGGTGATTCTTCAATCGCTTCTTGTGCAGACGTACCTGGTTGGGGCTGAGGTTCTGGTTCTGAAGTGTTTATTTTGGTCACTGGAGGTATTTCTCGTAGGCAGCGACGAGTCCTTTGTTTGGCTGGTGAGCTAACTCCGTCTGACCGAGACCTCTTGGGCACCTTACTGGCCATCACTTGCTGATCATACCGCATATCATAAGAGAAAAATAAATAAATAAATAAAAAAAAAAAAAAAAAATATTTTTTTTTTTTTTTTTTTTTCTTAAAATAACAAAAAAAAAAGATGCCAACAGTAAATATCAACTGCTCTGATATACACTTTAACTGTATCACGTGAATAATCAGAGAGATTCCGCTATAAAATTGGTAAAAACTGAGAGAGGAGTTGAGGAGACAACCTTCTCATCAGCTGATCCACTGCCTTCTTCAAATCATAAGCTATAAATTTGGAATTTGATTTTATTGGAAATTTTTATTTTTTATTCCGATTGGCTGTAACAAATGTTTTGTACAACCAGTTAATAAAACAATTGAAAAAAATATGTTTTTATATTGTATTAGAAAATTATTTCTCCGTTTTATCAATTTATTATTTTAGGATATAGGAATTGTTTTTGTGAAGATGTAATATGTGCTTGATTGTTTTATTTTTAACCATCGAAGAAATATCCTTTTAAGATATAATTTAGTGTAACTGCAAATAATTATTATAAAATAGTTTATTATAAATAAAGTATATAAATATAATAGAATATACTATATAAGTTAAAATACCAGAAAAAAATTGATAATTTCAAATAAAAATGTTTCCAATTAATTGCTTATGATATAATTAAAACAAATTGTGAAATATTTAAATTTAAAAAACTAGTGTACAGCAACACTGCGTAATGGAGCTATCGGATGTCATACTGAACTCTTTTACAAGGTTGGAGAACCCTATGCTACATTATAGTAAAACAGACAGAAGAAAAACAAAGAAAAAATTAATATGAATTCTTTGACTGCCGTAAATAGAATCTTGACGTTAAGGGAACTCAAAGTTAACTTTTCCTTAATATAAAACACGAATAATCTAATAACAGTTTAAAAAAATTAAGAAAACGAAATTCTTTGAGGGACCAAATAAGGCAAACAATATATTCTCGACATGGTGTTATGAAGTAATAAAGTTTTCAACGGTTTTGTTATCCGTTAAAAAGGGCAAGGTAAGAGACTTTTAATATTTTCACAAAGCGGAAAAAAATCTTATAAATAATTTTTCCCCAAAGCCTCGAACGGGCCTAATATAGTGGCGAGAAGAGGGAACTTTTTTAATTATGGAAGTAAAAAGTTGGGAGAGAGAGTAAGAAAGAATCGGAGGAGAGTTAGTGGGATTAAATCCTTTTTGAGGTGTCTCGCTCCCCCCCCCCCATTCCTCCTCCTCCGCCCCCTCCCCCCCCCTTCCCTGCGGTGAGTATCAACTTTACTCTCTGGTCCTTTCTGTTCTAAATCTAACACAGTTACCTCTTACTCAAAGTCTCCCCCCTTTGTCAAATACGGAGCTACGTGACTGGAATGATAGTTATCTTCCCTACAATCTGAAATCTAATATTCCGACAGCACTTAAAAGGGCAGTCTGTTTAATATTTATTTAAAGGGAAGTTTAATTAACCTAATACTGGAGGGATGTAAAGTAATCTAAAGAGTAGAACTTTTATAATGTAAAGTTTTGTTATACAAAGAACTTTTCCCATCGCCTTAAAAAATAAAAATAATTAATTTTAAAAAATATATTAGGTTTAATAATATAAATCGCCACCTACCCCGAAAAGCCATTATCTTTCTTACTCACATCTAGAATGCTATCTTACGCACAACTTACTTCCCTCTCCTTTGGGAACTTTCTAGAATAAAAATGATACCTAAGCCTTCTAAACCTACCAGTAACCCTTCTTTCTTATCGTCCTATTGCACTCTTACCTATAATGGGGAAACATTTGAGAAATTATTTCTTCTTAGAATAAAGCCAATCCTAGAGAGTCGGGAAGTTATTCCGAATCATCAATTTGGCTTTCGTTCTTACCATTCCACTGTACAACAGTGTCATCGTATAATAGACGCTATCTCAGTCGCCTTCGAAAAAAACAGAATTCTGCTCAGCGATATTCCTGGATATCGAGAAAGCTTTTGATAGCGTCTGGCACAAAGATTTACTGTGGAAAATAAAACCACACCTTCCTTCAACTTACTTTCTGATACTTTAATCTTTCTTTCTTGAAAGGTTCTTCTGTATTACTATTGATTCCTCTACTTCTAACTTCTTTCCTCAACTTGCGGGCGTACCACAAGGTAGTGTTTTAAGCCCTCTTCTATTTTCTATCTACACATCTGATATCACTGAGCACCCTAGCACCTTTCTCTATAGCTTTGCTGACGATACGGCAATACTTTCTTCTCACAAAAATCCCACTATCGCTTCAATAGCCCTTCAAAACCACCTGCACGATCTTGAAAAATGGTTTCACATATGGAGAATTAAAATCAATCCCAGAAAGTCAACTCATATCAGCTTCTCCCTGAGGAAGATCTTGTGCCATGCTGTGACAATAGACAATAAACCAGTTCCCTCAAAAACACATGCACGGTATCTTGGACTATACTTGGACAAAAAACTCACCTGGAACATTCACACTAAATTAAAAAAAAACAATAACTGACCAGACGATACAAACAACTGTCACATCTTTTGGACTACAGATCTCCACTCAACTTACTAAACAAGCGACTAATCTACACCACTATACTAAGACCTATATGGACATACGGAGCAGAACTTTGGGGTTCCGCAAAACAGACACACATAAACAAAATTCAAACCACACAATCCAAACTACTTCGTAAAATCGTCAATGCTCCTTGGTTTATTTCAAATCACACCATACACAACATTTCATTCTTCTACTCTCAATCATCTAAATCCACACGTTCTATATCTATCTTCCTCCCTGTTACCTGGTGAGACTCAAAGACGACTAAAAAGGCAGTTGTCTAGAGATCTTCTGCTGAAAATTTAAAAGAAAATATCAAGAATTCAAGAAAGAATAAACTCCAACACATTTGCTTGATGCGTTAAAACGTTCTAATACAGTTGAAAATGTCATAAATAAATAAATAAAATCCTTTTTTCACAATGATTTCTGGAGGTAATTATTCAATTCACAAATTATTTTACCCAATTAATAAATAGTAATAAAATGAGACACATCAAACCGCATATAAAACACTTGGTATTATATCGAATATATATATATTTTTTTTTTAATTAAAAGTTTTATAACATGATTATAATTAATTATAATGGTACTACCTTAAGGAAAAATAAAAAGTATATAAAGAAAATATTTTTGAATTACCTAAATATTTTAGAAAAATGTAGCTTTGATGCACAATATAAAATACTGGGTTGCCCTTATAAACCGCAGAGGCAATAAAAAGGGACTCTGGAGCTCCTATAAATCACAAATATTAAAAGGTAAAGTAATACCAACCGGGATCTACCACCGAGTGCCGCTGACGGCCAAAGGGAGTCTTCAATTCTCTTTGATGCCATTTGCTCAAAAGTTATTATTGATATTGTGGAGGAAAATATTTACATTAATATATTATTATTCATATCCTTCGCTGGATTATTTAATATAATGAATAAATATAGTATTTATTTGAGGCAGCCTTCAAGCGACAAAATAGGCAAGCCTTATAACGTTATATTTTTAATGCTTATTTTTGAATAACTTTAAGAGGGATCGTAAATAATAATAAAAAATATTATTCTTAAATTGTATCAACAAGAAAATAAAATATTATGATTTCTAAGTTTCTGCTGGGTGTGAAGTTAAGAAAAGAGTAAATAAAAATTACAAGAAAAAAATTTAAATAAACATTCTTCCGAATCATACATTTCAAACTGATATTAGGAACATTAGAGTTAAAATATTTTTACCTCATATTTTTTTACTGTATTTGACTAGCTAACTCCTGATTGATTCGTTCTACAATTACGTTAGGGGAATAGAAGTTTTTAATAATTAAATTTTCTGCAAGAATGCATATTATTTTACTATTTTATCTTCAACGGTTCAAAAGTTAGATCAATTATAATTTTGTATGTCAATTCCGAGATATACGTTATTGTATATATATACATACAACAACGTAGATTATAAAAATTATTTTGTTTAGCAAATAACAATGTATACCAAGAGATTTTGATTAGAGCAATATAATAACGAATATTTTTTTCACAAAGCCATCCATTGAAAAAAAAAAACCTGTACCACTACAACCCATGAAGGGTCTTGGGTGCAGTACTATGTGAGGAAGTACTGTTACAAAACCAAAGGACCAGCAAGCCAAAAGATGTTTTATCACATTTTTTTTCTTTCTTCCCCATCATTCCGTAGCACCGTTATTGTATAACTCTTTGCTTTTAACACTTCATTTTTGCGTCTTAAGGCAATTTATAATCTTCAACCTCTTTGACCAGGTCCTCTTTGGAGTCCAAATTCAATTACTCCCTTAGCAATGAAGAAAAGAAGTGATGGTAATTAACTTTGAGGTTTTATTGTCGATTGGTCATGGTGCCGAATTGCTTACAGTGTAGCCTATAATCGATTTCTCGACTCCGACTGGAAGCCATTCAGCTATTGTCATTTGTTAACAAAACAATTATAAAAACATTAAATGATTAAACTAATTATTCGATGAAATTGTAGACTACAGATACGTTTTTGAATTATCGCAAACTGTGATAGAGATTGGAAAAACCGTTAATTTTCATTACCTGTTTAAATGTTAATTTCTAATTTCAAACAACAGTCACTATATAAATTTTTGTTATTATCATAAAAGTTATTATTGTATTAGTACATTCCTACAAAGTTATTTTGTCCAGTGTCAATTAATTGCAACATGCAGAAATGAGCAAGTAATACATTTGTTTTCCAATACAATTTTTTTTTTTAATTCGTACTTTATTCGTCCTTATCTGTAACGCCTATGAAGGATTTGTCAGCAAATGACAAAAGAAAACAACCTCTACTAAAATTACATCGTGTATGAATGGAAAGAACAAGATGGTTCAACCCATTCCTCCTTGGATAGAAGAGAAGGGTTGCATTAGAAGGACGTCAGAAAGAGTTGAAGAGGGCGGAGATAGAAAAATAAGAGCAGACTATATAGACAGCTAGAAAAAATTAAGGTAATTGTAAAAAAATTAAGAATATAATTTTTTTTTTGGACCGATACTTAAAAAGATATTTAGAGAAAAACGGGAGGGATGTGAAATTAACCGGAACCCATAATCCCGGTTATGGGATTTATAGGAAAATAAAAAATAATCCCATGGATGTTACAACATTTTATCACCCGAAGCAATATAAAATAAATAATTAAAACTAAATCCTAATTTTTGTAACTATTTACGACAATTTCACTGGACTAATATTTAGTTCATGATTTCTTTTTAATTAGTGTTCACCGAATAGTCGAAATTCGATCACGAATATCGAAATTTTGTGGAAAACTTATATGGATTTCGATGTTTCCAAAATATTTCTACTCCTCCACATTCGAGCATGCAGTTTCATATATACTTACAATACAAAACAGATCAGTTACCATTTGTGTACTTTTTCAATTATTCACAAATAAAATTCTGAATCCATCGATTCTTTTTTTCAGACATTTTTCGTGGCTGTTATGTTATGTTATCATAAATTAAAAGACCTTCATGGAGAATACTTCACCCGAGTTTCATTAACATCGTTACACCCACTATGGCGCTACAATCTATAGCGAAACAGGATTTTCCGGCCGGATAGTAATGAAATGTATATTTGTATTAAAATGTTTATGTGTATATGTAGAGTGAATTTTATTCGGACGTTGTATCAAAGTTTAAAAGCAATCGGTGAAGGACTTTTGAAGATTTGCTGTTTTGAACGAAACAACGCTTACATTTTTATTTATATACACTCTTTCCAAAATATAAATTATTAATAACACTAAAGCTCATCAATAGCTGCCACTAGCGGATCCAGGATTTAATTTTGGGGAGACTTCAGCCCGAAAGCTTTTCTTTTTTTCATAACAATAACGATAATTATTTTGGAAAAAAAGAAAGAAACTAACTACGTATATGAAATGGTGTTTAAGTGATCCCTAAAGTTCTTTTAAATGTAATTACACCAACAATAATACTTTAAGAGATAATTTTTTTTATGTTTTTTCCACAAAACATGGTTATATTTTACCATTTTGGGGGGCTACAGCCATAAGCACTCCCTCGTAGATCCACCGTGATAGCTAATAAACAAACAAAAAAATTAAATCGATGGAAAACACAAAAGAACAAGGTACTGGACTGTTTGTCTTTGCCTGTTTATATAATGATTTTATTGGTGAGTCATAATACAATTACTAATGTTTAAAAAAAAAAAAAATTAATAATATTCAAAATCTCAAGACTTCCGATTTTGAAAATATTTTTTTGAAAAATTGTAAATTGGCTCTTAATTTATTTTATTAAAATAACAATACCTTTCATTGATATAGGCACATAATTAAGCTGACGTTCTTTAGTAAACATGTTGTCATTTGTAAAATTACAGATATTTAAATAATAATCTGAAGATATATTAATTTATAAATGAACGGACGGTTAAACAATAGGTGAGTATTAAAAAAAAAGAAAAACATCTGGACTTAGCCGGCGATATATATTAGCAGATGACAATTTGTAAAGATGAACAGAGATATAAATAAAACAAGGGACACTAAACGAGCTACTGACAGGTGGCAGCGGAGTCATTTGTCAACCCTGGCCAGGGCTCCCGCTTGTCAAAACAGTTGCCGTATATCTTGGCCGTCCTCCACAAGTCCTTTCTCAACAATAACAAGCCCAAAACTTGGAAAACCAATCATCCTGGAACAGAGAATATCAATGCTGTCCACAGGCCAAGACTACGGGATCGAAACGAGAGGGTTGGGATGATTCTGAAGTTTATTATGGAAGGATGGGTATCTGGATTGGGCCAGATCTGAAACATAAGAAACATTAAGGTCATTATGGATGGTTTTATTTGTAACAAAGTAGGGAGCATTGAGGATTTTACGAAGGATTGTAAGGAATGGATACGAGAGGAATTCGATGGTTTAGTGGAGCCCCATAGCTCAAATCCGTACGTCCAAATAAGCCTTGTTATAGTCATGTATATGAGTCTTTTGTAATTAATTGGAAGTTTTGAGCGTTTGTCTAGTAAGTGCTGAAGTAATCGGAAACGTCGAGCGGTTTCTTGTCGTCTCAGTCTGGTATGATGTTATATTTTAAAACACATATTTAATAAGTATAAATATATTTTATAGACATTTTTATATAATTAGTTAGACTGTGAAAACATTGCATTTTCATTTTAAGGTTATGCAAACAAAGAAATCAAAAGGATTTTTGTTTTTTTAACATTATTCATTTTTAGCTGGAAAAGTTATGGAGATGTACCTATGTTATGAAGGCTTTCCTTCCTTCCATGTTTAATGCATATAGATTGTAATAAATCCAATTGTTTTGGTCAGATATTTTCAAGAATCCATCCATATGTGTATATAAAAAAAATGTACAACTTTCAAACATATAAGTTTATTTTTAAATATTCAATATTATGTTTACTCGTTCACAATATATATATTTTTTTTTTGGTCCTTCGCCCTCCTGCAATCGAAATGGAATGTCTGGGACTATGATAGATGATAGTTCATGATTTATCCACGGTGATGTTTTTGATCAACACGTACACTTTTATCCAAATATGAAATAGGTTTACTTTTTTTTTTTTAACTATAAATTTGTGAGGTGAATACCCACATGGGTGCAGATGCTTAAACCAATATGGGTATAAGTATGACAGATTTATGGTTCTGCAAAAAAGACTCACTTACAAAACTACAATCTTTTCAATATAAAATAATTAAGTTTTAGTAATTATAAAAATAGGCCTATTTTTTTATATTTGTAAACATTAGTTGTTAGATTAGTTTATTCCTTTATGCATGAAAAGGTACTTTCTATATTTTATTATTATGTTATACTTTTTTTTCTTCTTTCTATTTAATACTGTAAATGTATAAGCTTATTTTTTTTTTTTCTAGTCATGTCATTCAGGTTCGGTGCCATTTCCTCATAAGTTTTTATAAAATATTAGGCCAAAGGTCACCAAATGTACACAGTTTTTACATCCTGTATTCGAAAAAAAAAAGGAAAAAAAAGCTTATTTTATTTATTTACATTATTTTCCTTTGATGTTCAAATTTTAAAAAAAATTTTAGTAGTGATGCAATTATCATATAGCTTCATTTCTTTACTACATACTTTGTAATTTGTTTTATATAATTATGTACCCCGGAGGTAAACAATAACATGTCAATTTTTGTATTTGTTTAGGGCAGCCAATGTTCCATAACTTGGAGCTATTGAAATCGATTTAATTGTTACTAAAACTGAACTCCGGAGGTAATTATGTTACATATTTCTATTTGTTTTTGAGCCAATTTTTCATAACTTTGAGCTATTACAATTTTTTTCTTACTGGTATCATTTACCTCCGGGTTACAGAATTCACCGAATTACTTGTTAACATATCAAAATACTTTCAATATCTGCAAATATTTTTAATGTGAATTTTCATGGTAGGCTAAATATAGAAGATAATACGTAGAAATTTGTACTCCAAATATGTAAAATATAAGATGTTTTATATCGCTACCGTTCGTGCAAAAAAAAAAAAAAAACTAAAATTTCGTAATGATTTATTAGAATTATTTCATATTTTATTTCACTCTGCTATTGTCCTATTTATCGGATTACTTATAGCAATTTGCAGACTAGAAAAATGTCACCTTTAGCGTAGAGAATAAATACGTAAACGTGTATCATACGACATTTTGCACAAATAATAGCAATATACTTATAAATTGTATGAAACATAAAATGAACAGTCGAAGAAGGATGTACAATACAATGCTTCGAAACAAATATGTAAATACATATGAATTCGACCCCTAGTAATAAGGTGTACCGAAGTAATCAGCTAAGAGACGTAGAAACAAGACCAAGAAACCACAATCCTCTTAGGACTTTAAAACCCTAAACACGTTTCCACCGGCGGGACCGGTACGCGCTCATTTAAAGCCCGACAATGTTCAGCCAACTTTCTGACGCGTTACGCAACACGACCTTGTAATCTGAGGCTTAAATGTATCAGCCCTCCATCTGTTCTCATTTTCTCGTTTCTCATTCCGTTTCCAGTCGTTTTATCTTCCTTTCTAGACAGTTTTAATTTGGATTAACTGGCCATAAAAGAAAAGGACTATTCCATCACTAACGATGCTGGTTTCGAGAGTGACTTTAAAATGAGATGCAGTATGTTCGTCCGATATTTGTTTTTTTTCGCGTATATCATCACGTATATCACTAGATTGGAAATCTAGTGCGATATTACGAATCCGGCTAATGTTAAATAAATTATTTATTCTGTTTCATAGGCCTTGGTTCGACCCTGGGGTCGTCGGGAGACCCTACAGGGGCACACTCAGTCTCTATGAAGTGGGTATCCTTAATTAAATAATTATCTTAATGGGGAAGGGAGCGGGGTAGCTCAGTGGGTGAGCACTGACTTCCAGAGCGCAAGGTCCTAGATTCCGGCTAATGACTAGTTTTTTTTTCATTAGCCGTGAATCGACCATGGGATCGGGAGACCCTACTGGGGCACACCCAGCCTCTATAAAATGGGTACCCTTAATTAAAAAATAATTAAGGGGAAAAACCTGGCGATTGAGCGTGATATCGGCCCCATCACCTCCCTGCACAACCGTTGGCCTTGTAACAGTACTTCTCCACATTGTGCTGAACCCAAGACCATTTATGGGTTGTAGTGGTACAGGTTTTTTTTTTTTTTCTTGATGGGAAAAACCTGGCGGTTGGGCGTAATCTCGATCAAATCACCTCCTTCAAATCAAACGCACAGTCGTTGACCAAGTAACAGTACTGCCTTACTAATTACAGAACATTAGACCATTTCATGTTATAGTAATACAGGTTTTTTTATGTCAATATTTTCAGGAGAAATCATTTTTTTACCCCTTCTCACCAGCAATTATTATTTACAAACGCAAGCGTCTCTTTGCATGACTTAGCTATTTTGAATCAGTAGACCTTAAAACGTGTATTTGTGTATTGAAAACACAGATTAGATTTTATTTACAATTTCAATATTTTCCCTCACTATATATTTCATACATTAGTAAGTAGAATTGAAAACATCTTTCTCTACTTTAAAAAAAATTTATTTTCTTAAATTTTAAAAAGATTTTTAAGTGAATTTAGAATTTTTAAAATTGCTATGATCTTTTCCACATTTTTTCCTTTATTTTAGTTCTCTGGTTTGAATGTTGAAACTTTTCAAAAACGGTTTCCTTCACAAAACCAATATTTCGTAAATACGTGTATTCAAATTCTCACAATAAATTATGTATCGATGTATATTTGTTGATTATGACTACCTCAAAGTGACAAGTACGAAAATACTTCTCCGCCAAGGTTCAAAATTTTAAGCCAGTGTTTTCAACACTATTTTTCCCCTTTTCGCCTCTCTATCAAGCCGTCGCGTTTAGATACAATTTTGAATAATAGCTCATTATAAAGAGGATGAAAAGATGAACATTTCCCTAACAATATGCAGGTCCGATTTTTAGATTTTGAGATATTTTAATCCATACGAAAAAAACACTTCAATTAGTCGACTTTACCCGAGCGTTACACATCTGAAATCTGACGGCTAAGTTTAATTCAGTATCCAAAAAAAAAGTGCAAAATGCGTTGAAGTTTTCACTTCAAAATGCGGTTATAAAAGTGTGTGCACAGCAAGAAAAAAGAAATATTTGTTTGTAACGCAAGCATGGTGTTGCAACTCACTCCTGCGTAGTATCCGTATTGCCTGACGGGCAGAGGTGTGTTTCATTAAATAAAATAAAATTATTTTCAATTAGAAAATCGTTCATTTTTCATTTGTCTCGTTCTTCTCCAAAAGTATAATCATGTGCGTAAACTGTTGCTATATTTTCTGTTAAATAATGATTATTTTATCTTTTCCATATTCTTATCTATGTGATTACTTACCGATATGGCAAAATATAATAATAACTAAAAAAAAAGAAGATAAATACCAATTAAATGAGCCCAGTAACACAATCCGATTCAGCGAACTAAGCTCTATAAGGACATAACGCATGATCTATCGTAAATACTGGTGTAATAACATAGTCATTATAGCAATTGGCCTAACATACGGTGACCTGTCTGGGCGGCCCACACATTGCGAGTCATTGAGAACTGCATTAATAATAGCATGCCCGTCATACAGGAAGTCGAAGCTCCCTCCAGGCTATCTCATAAATGGGAAAACCTTCCTTATAATTATTAAAAGATTGCATTTTTGAAATATTTACTAAAAAAATGTATGTTTAAATAAAATTTAGTATTGATAGTCAAAATGAATGTGCTCTAATGCACTATTAATATAATTAAGTTCAGATAATAATAACAATAATATAATAATAATTAAGTTCAAACATTATATTCAAAGTTATCTTGAGCTTCATGCAATTCCAAAGATTAAATAGCTTGTTTTTTTGTGAATTCCATTTTTTATAAAATTGATAGAATTCATCAGCGAACTCATATCGGTGGCTATAGTCTGTGGTACAGACACATTTTTATCAAACTATTAACATCAGCCTGAAACTTCGTAAATAGCTTCATCTCATCGTAACCTACAAATATTTTATTTACGAAAATTCTAGAAATTTGGGCGTTTTCAATCTGGAGGTCTGCAAACTTTGTCTATTTAATTAGGTAAGAGATACCCTATTTGGTTTCCACTTGAATCGTAAGATAACTTGAGCACAAAGTCGAGAAAAAAGGTGGCCTTCAAAAATATTGAGCTGTTTGGCGTGACCTACACCCCCATTGTCAAAATGACGAGGCAATATAGGCCAAACGACTCAATATTTTTGAAGGCCATATTTTGTCTCGACAATGTGCTTTATACATTTCTATATAAAAAATAAAATTCACACAAAACGAGCTTTTTTTTCTATTTTTTAACTAATAAATTCACATTAAAATAAAGGCTAGATAGGATTAAATAAATTATGTAATATTTTGACATAATATTGTTGATGCATACTTTATAAAAGGCTGATTTTTAGGAGTAAATTTAAAATTTCAGAGGGCTAGGGAAAAAATAATCTATGAGCGATCGGTTTCTCTCAAAGCTCCTGTGTACGAAGCCAAGGGAAGTTTATGATTTCTTTCAAGATGTTTAAAATTGGTGGGTTACGTGGTCGAGTGAGCTAACGCGTTTGCAATATACGCGTTGCCGACAACCTAATAATCCAAAGATTATGTGTGCATATGGCAGTGCTATTTTTTTAACTTTGGCATAAGCCCCTCTCCCCTGGCCCGTGAAAAACTCCGTATAGCCTGTCTACTCCAGAAAATGTAATTAGCAACACCAATTTTAATTTGTTTAATACTTTTCACTCTTCCGAACAAAGATGGGTGAGCCCCATCAACATACTGCTAGCTTTAAACTATTATTATATACAACAAAACATTATAATTATAATTAAGCCTTAAAATGTAACGCAAGTACATAAAGCAAGAGGTTTGAAGTATCAATTGTCACATGTCACATGGAAATAAAAAAAATAATAATATTCCGACGGGACACCCACAAAGGCGGTAAGCTCATGCATGAGACCTTTGACGTGACTAGATTGGACTGAGGACTAATAACTAGATCAACCCAATACAATTAGTGAGCCCCAACACTAGAACGACATTCGTCTTAGCCCAATTTTCAGAAATAATAACTCCTGATAACAACCTTAAAATGCATACCAAGCAGTACAAAGGATTATGTCCCAGCAATTTATCCAAATACCTTTGCGGCTAAGAGAAAAAAAAATGATTACTTGATATTGTTGGTTCAAAGTATTAAGTGTTATTAAAGCCATGTCATAACAGTAATATTAATCTACTTTCGTCACAGATCCCTCCATTTTATCACGCCACACATAAATTTACTAAACAGCTATTAGAAATATTAGATTAATCTTTTTTTTTTTAAGAAATCCTTTTGCAATAAACATATTTGATACGAGGAAAACATTTTTTTTTTTCCTTTTACCTTCAATTATCTGATGGGAGTTTTCTGCAAAGGGCACGGTACCAATTACAGATAGGGCAGTTCATTGAAGTAAGGCCTATCAGAACATGATCAGATAAAATCGAATATATATCAGAATAAACCCAACCAGGGCTTTCCTTAGCTCTAAATCTTATTGTTTGGCTTATCTTCTCGGCAGGTATTGGCTGATTCACGATCAATATTACATTAAAATGACTAATGTATTAATAGATATAAGACATAACTAAAATACATTGAACTCTTTTCAATTATCTAAAAATTAATATTACAACCAGAGTTTGAAATAGATTATCAAATAAAAAAATTAAAATCAAATCTGATCAAATTTTTAACTGGAATTTTTAAAAATCGTTTGATGAATTTTACTTAATAGTAAGAAGACTTTTATTGAGTATTAATACATTCTGCCACACTGAAGGGCATTGGTACTAGTGCTATAGTATTCATTCACACAATATGTACATAAGAAAGGAAAAAAAAAAAAAAGTGTATATATATATATATATATATATATATATATATATATATATAAATAAAAAGATAAAGTAATATACAAGATAATTAAAACAACAATGATGAATTTTACTAAGAGCGATTTTTATTTTTGATTATAAGTGATAAAAATAATATCCCGATCATTATTTGTTAAAAATATTTTTACAATTAACAATAATAATAATTCTTGAGATAGAGTTGGTCGAGGGGGGGAGGGGGTACGGTCAAATAAATACTAAATTTTTAAAAAATAGTATTTTTAATTATTACGCCGACGTTTCGACCCACCTTGCAGGTCTTCATCAGGGCTACAAAAGATACAAAATATAAAAGGTACATGGTGAAAATAAAATAAATGAATTATAAGTAGATATTAAACAAGAAACCGTTGTCTGATAAAGAAATAATAAGATAATGAAGAGAAGAATAGTTGGGGTGGTCAGTCAAAAAGGAAGGCAAAAATAAATGATAATATTTATTTTTTTACATATGCCGACGTTTTGACCTGAAGTTCAGGCCTTCATTAGGGCTAAGAAAATAACCAGATAACAAGGTATGAGAAACATAAGTAATGATGGTAAAACAGATAAAAAAGATAAAATAAAAAAAAATAGAAAAATAATATAGATAAATATAAAGTAAAATGAAATTGTTAGAATAATGACTAAGAACTAAGAGATAAATAATAAAAACCGTTACAAAGTGTGACTAAGAACTAAGAGATAAATAATAAAAACCGTTACAAAGTGTGGAATGATGAAGTAGGCATAATCAAAAAGGGTGACAAAAGTGTTACAATGGGAATCTTAGAATAAAATGTAAAACATAAAAAAGAAATATGAAGTTATATAAGAAATGAAAATAAATAGTAAAATTAAAACATTGAGAATGGAGTAGTTAGATAGAAAATTGAGATATTGTAAAGTCTATCAAGATGTACAGACAATGTATAATATAATACAGAGTTAAAAACAGAGAAAAGGAATGAAAGGTAGGAGGGAAGAAATTGAGAAAGCTGAAATAAGAAAGAAATAAAAGAAGTACTACCTGTCTCCTTAAGTGTCGCAGGGAGAATAAAAGTCGGCATATGTAAAAAAATAAATATTATCATTTATTTTTGCCTTCCTTTTTGACTGACCACCCCAACTATTCATCTCTTCATTATCCACGACAGTCAACCAATTACCAATTATAAATAATAAGATAACATCAGAGATATGGCGAGTGACAGTGTAGTTAAAATATCAAGTATTATATATATAGAAGATACAAACAAAAATAGAAAATAAGTATGAACAAAAATAGAATACAAAGTAAGTTAAAAATAAACAGATTGTGATAAAAAAGAAGAAATGAGTGTATAAAAAACTGGTAAAGATTACATTTGATAACTGTAGGTTAACAGTTAAAAAAAAAAATGAATGTTGACGAATAAAGAAATTGAAAATTGAATAAGTTATGATCTAGTAAACGTCGAAACCACCAGTCGAAACGTCGGCGTAATAATTAAAAATACTATTTTTTTAACATTCAGTATTTATTTGACCGCACCATCCGATCAACTTTATCTCATATTATATCACGGTCAACCATCCCTACATCATTAATAATAATTCTTGAGTAACACTTTTTTTAAATCGGAAATATAAATTTTTGGTAATCTCTACGATATATCTTGCGTCTAGAGTATTACGTGAAGAATATTGTTGTCAACCATTAGCAACAGAACATCTTTATTTGTGAGATTTATTAGAAATTTCGGCTTGAAAACAATAAATATATATACATATATAGTATTGGTACCGTGTGCACAATTAAAGCTATTTCGAAAATATAATATTAAAAATGTCTACATTAATAAAGTATTACTCCATGTTTATATTTAATTTTATTGTGTGTAACAGGTGATTTTAATTTCTGAGCAAAATAAGAGCTGAAACACCTTATATATATAAAGAGTGATTGAAAATTAGTTAGTGTCATGTTTACAAAAAAAGAATCATAATTATTTCATCGAGAGGACACAAAGAAAATTACCCTAAGTCCTTTTCATTAAACAAAAATAAATTTTCTATAGACGATGTTTACTCAGCCGATATCAGATTTTATTAAGACAATATAAATTATATTTGAATTTCAACAACACCTGAAAACTTCATTCTGACTAAAGAAATGTCCGTATTACATGAAGCTATTTAATATTTTTTACATACGTTAAAAAAAAAATCTGTACCTCATTTGTGTTCTCATTATTTTAAAGCATAAATTAAATCCCGATCGCTAAATAAGGTAATAATCTCTACACCGTCATATAACTTCATTAAATTGTATACGAGACAAACAACGATCATAAATAAATGTTTTCCCTTCGTTTACTTCAAATGTATCAATTAAACGGAATTAATGATCTCGTTTCAATGATTTGTGTAATGGCGTCAATTACAGACCCGAATCGATAAGTTATTTCGGCTTGATTTAAATCTCATAAGAGCCAATTGGTGTGTAAATTATAGAAGAAAAAAATGGGAAAACGTAATATACAATATAAATTAAAATCCTTGAAATCAAATTTAAGAGTGTTGATTTCGTTTATTTTTTTTTAGTATTTTTGTAAATAACTTTCTAAACGAGTAAATAGTGAGAAACCTATTTTCATTTAACACAAGTTGTGAAAAAACCAAAACAAGAAGTTTAGTAAAGAACTTATTTCTATATAATAGATCGTTATCATTTTAAATATTATAAGCCAAAATACGAAAGTTACCTATAATTGTTCTAAGTATATACAACATAGATATGTATTTAAGGAATAAAAATATCTACAATTAATACAAAAAAAAACATATGATACATATAACTATCTTCTAGGTATCTTTTAATAGTGATGATAATATATTTCATAATTAATATTTTAAGTTAAAGTTATTTTTATATAAAAAATAATCTGTGCCCGGAGGTAAATGACACCATGTCCATTTTTTTAATAAATAACTTAGTCACTAAAAAACAAATTTTAATAGCTCAAAGTTCTGGAACGTTGGCTCTCCAGAACAAATACAAAAATTAACATGGTGTTCTATACCTCTGAGGTACTGAATTAATAAATCAACAAAAGATATAAAATAATCAAAAATATAAAATAAGCTGAGAACTAAAAAAATTGGGGCACACTCGCATAGATAAGTTACTGAACTAACATAGTAACTTGTACATAAACATTCTCTATGCACATACATTACACGCTTCTATTCTCTTTGGAATCAGAGCACAAATGTTTTAATAGGAAGCGTTAGCACGCATAAATAAATAAATATATTAATATATTATCGTTGGTCGATTTTTTTTTTACTACATTTGAAATATTTGAATTTGAAACATCTTAAATTTATAGCTAAGAGTAACGATAGAACATCTCGAGGAAATAGGACTTTGAGTACCAATTAGGAGAGAAAATATAGAGTCGTAAACAGAGATTTAGATTATTTATCACGAAAAAAAAATAATCTATAATTTTCCCGACATTAACTACTGTGAATTATTTCTGTTGAATTTATTTTCTGGCAATGATGATTTATTGTTTCATTCAAGTCATATCGCCTGATTGTCAGTTATGTGCTTGACAGACGGAGATTAA
The DNA here is from genome assembly GCA_928085145.1 of Nezara viridula. Classification (NCBI taxonomy): domain Eukaryota; kingdom Metazoa; phylum Arthropoda; class Insecta; order Hemiptera; family Pentatomidae; genus Nezara; species Nezara viridula. The sequence goes on from OV725082.1 coordinate 75,371,854, forward strand.
AATATGGAAGTTAAACAAAAATTTACAGTCTCTGCTATAGACAAGCCATTTCATTTAAAAGATAAATCGTAAAATAAGTAATTAAAAACGTCTATATTTTTTTAATGAATAAAAAAATGAGAATAAATGTAAAAACCGATTTACGAAAGATTTATTAATTAGAGTTAGGTTCATAATAAATTCATAAACTAATACTTAACTTCCATACGGTGTTAACAATATTCTTATGTTAACAAAACAATTTCTAATATTGTATATTAAATCATCAAAAAGTTTTGTAATAGAATAAATACGTAAAACATAACTCACCGCTGACAGAAGTTAAACAATGAAACACAAGGATACTCACCTGTAAAAAAAAAAAATCATTAGATCTATCGATAAGCGAATATATTTTCAATTAATTAGAGAGTGAGAGAGAGAGAGAAACACTTTATTTTCATAAAAAATATAAACGCTTGCTGCTCAATTATATTGGGTTGCTATACACATAGCATTCTAATTAATCCGTAGGACAATAAATAAAACTTATATATAAATATACAGAAGTGATGAAGTGAATCTCTGCTTAACTTCAAAACGATCTCCATAGAAAAGTTTACAATTATCAAAATTACTTTTAAAAAGTAGAAATATTTTTTTATAAAAATAAACTGATAATATTAATATTTTGCCTACGAATGCCAGTGAAGCCGTTGAGAGAGAAACGCTAAGATCTCTTGAAGTCCAGCTTTTCCTTTCTGCGGATTGACAAATAAATCACTGATTTTCGGAACACTGGCTGATTTTTAGAGTAAATATTTTATTTTATTATATTTTTGGTTTATTAATTTCAATAATGAACCATTGTGATCGAACAAAAAATACAAAAACTTAACCCCCTCACAAAATTTGAGGTTTTACATTTCAGAATACGAAGGAATTCGAAAAACGAATACAAATTTTTTTGTCTGCCTGCCGTCCACGCTTTTTCTTCGAAACCACAGGGCCGAATTTATTGAAATTTGGATTTAAAATTAGACATTTCTATCCGCCTTTTCCTTTCAAGATAACGGCCGAAAAACCTGTAGTGCTTTAGGCTGTAGAGCCTAAACGAATGTACCGATTTAATTGAAAATTCGCTAGTCTTCTTCTCGATGCTCTTTAGATTTATCTACATAACATACTTCAACGAAAAGAAGCTGGAAAAAAGTTACGAGAGATGGTAATATTAAATTCCGAATAGCTCAAAAAGTAGACACTTTTTGTCGATATCATGATAAGATTTTTCAAAGTAATTTAAATATTCCCGAAAAATAAAGAATAAGTATTGATTTTCATCGAAATCAAAGTACTATTTAACAGTAAAAAGATGGTTATTTAAAAGTTTACGAAATTTCCTAAAAAAATCGTTAAAATCGGACAATTAGGAGCACAGAAATGGTCTCTAGTTGTTTTTTTATAATTTCTACTGCAATAGTTATATCCTTTGTTTTGGTTTTTGATTTTTGAATGTGTTACTGAAGTTATACTATTTTTTTTTAGCATATTACTAATGATTAAAAAAAATGTTTAGTCCAATAATTGGAATCACATTTTTTTTTTCTTTTTCTTTGTCACTAGGAAAGTAATGTTACTTTAGATGTATAATTGTTTGGAAATAATAAACCATTGTCAAATAATCTGCAGCGTTTTTTGTTTAATATGCGTATATCTCTATCTGTAATATCAACTTTTTAAAAAAATATTTTCATTATTCTGCTTATTTATTTGTGTTTTATAATTTTATTGTTTGTAAATATGTTATGAATATGTAAAAAATGTATATGAGAAGGAGTTAGTTGAGGGTGCGGTCAAATAAATAAAAAAATTAAAATATATAAATAATTTTAATTTTTGCCGACGTTTCGACCCACTTTGCAGGTCGTCTTGCACTGCCTCCCGCAGTGCCACATCCAACGCCCTGAAGACGACCTGCAAAGTGGGTCGAAACGTCGGCAAAAATTAAAATTATTTATATATTTTAATTTTTTTATTTATTTGACCGCACCCTCAACTAACTCCTTCTCATATCATATCAACGGTCAACCATCTCTACATCATTATAAAAAATGTATACACTTGACAAATGTCTAACTTGGAGTCCTCATACTAGACTGAAATGACAAGAGACCGGTCGACATTTCCGACTACTTCAGCACTTACTAGACAAACGCTCTGAGCTTTTATTAATTACAAAAGATTTGATAAAAAAAACAAAAAAAAAAAACTATACAGCTACAATTCATGAAAGGTCTTGGGTTCAATACTATTTAGGGTACTGTACTGTTTCTTAGTCAACGGTTGTGCAAGGTGATTTAATTGAGATCTCGCACAACCGCCAGGCCTTCTCCCTTAACTAGTTATTTACTTAAGGGTATCCACTTTATAGAGGCTAGGTGTGCCACAGGAGGGTCTCGTAATCGCAGAGTCATCTCACGGCTAATTAAACAGAATAAATAATTTTTCGACCAATTAACCGGGATTCGAACTCATGACCTTGAGCATTCGAAGATCAGTGCCCTACCACTACTGAGCTACCCCACTCCCCACAAAAGACTTGTGTACAACACTATAATAAGACCTATTAGGACTTAAGGAGTTGAGCTTTGGGACTCCACTAAAACATCGAATTCCTGTCCTATCCAATCCTTACAATCCAAAACCCATTATAAAATCCTAAATGCTCCTTACTTTGTTAAAAATAAAATAATCCTTAACGACCTTAATATTCCACATGTTGCGGAATTGGCCCTATCAAGATACCTATCTTTCCATATTAAACTTCAGAACCACCCCTAATCCTTGCTTTACTCTTGATCCCTGATAGCCCCCCTACGCATCTGAAAAGAAGATGTTCTCGTGATATCCTAATTTAGATACTTTATTAGAGTGCTACCAATGGGTAGATTCTCTACAAGCCTTTTTTTTTTTTATACATGATAGTAACCTTAGACTATACACCTAACGAATCAAAATTCTGAAATGAAAAATAAGTTATTTGTTTAAAATTAACAGAGAAATCTTTATATATTTAAAAATATGTATGGAATTGTTTCAATTTTTTTTTTTAAGATTATTGAAAAGTAAAAAAAAGAAGCATAAAAAATCTTAATTTATGGTTCGGATATGAAGTACAGTGAAGAAGCCCGCATAGTGGACTTATAAGAGGAGACACCGAATGTAAACGGCACTACTAAATTCACCACTTATAACCCACTCGACCTAAGGGCACATATTTCAAAAGAAGGCAGTCCTCTCGAAGAAAATAAAGGAAAAACCAATGGACCTACTGCATTTGAAACTGACTCAGTGCACTTGTGCAGTTTATTACATAGATATAATAAGTTACCGTCTCAATAAGTTTCGAGGCTGATGGGAGTTTGTACCTTAAGGGGCTTTACAAGTCGCGTGATCGAACCATCTGGAGCTTAAATGTTATATAGAGATACTCAGGTCGAAGCCTTACTCGGAACACTCATACTTGCTAACACCATGCTTAATAAACCACTCAACAGAAGATCCTGAATACATTACGTCAAAATCTATCTGCGCTTCACGAAGCAGCAAAGTTTAGTTCCAATACACTATCAATATTCAATAACTAATAGAGATGATACATTTGAAAAATTCTCAGGAGGACTTGTATGAGCTACGATAAATTTCGATTTAAAGTTATCAGATTACTAGAAGCCGCAAAGTTAATGAGCTGATTTCCTTTAACACAATATTCATATCACTTTCTACTTTCTCATAGCATTGTACTGTTTAATCTGATCCGAAGCTTTTGTTGGTTTGAATATGAACAAATGGCGGAATAACAGGGTGGTTTCTTAAAAACTCTTAGCGCGATCTGCTAAATATTATTTCAAAGATTATTTATTTCTTTTATTTTCAAGAAATTTTTTATTAAGCTTCTGTACCTCAGGGCAGTGTCTTAGGTCCTGCAGTTTTCAATATGTATTGTTCTGATATCCCAAAACACCCAGAAAATCCGTTGGCTACATTTGCTGACGACTCTGCAATACTAACATCCAACAAAGATGCAGATGAAGGCTTCTCAGGTACTCAAAGAACACCTAGACGACATAGCTTGTTGGGCTAAAAGATAGAGGATAAAAATGAACGAGTCCGAGAACCAATTCGTTTCATTTAAACTTCGTCATGACTCTTACCCTCGAGTATTTTTTTAACATCGCGATGCCGAATTCAAATACAGTGCGATATTTAGGTCTCAAGTTGGACAAACGACTGACATGGATATACCACATTAAACAAAACGGAAAGTCGGTGACTAATATATTAACTATTTACAAAGTCTCCATCAACATATGGAGCATGAAACATGAAAATATGGAATCAAGTTATGGGGAACAGTAAAGACATGAAATATAAAAATAATTTATTCGTTCCAATTCAAAAGTTCACCGGAAAATTGTAGACGCCCACTTTTATGTTTCTAATCATACGTTACACTTTTTTTTCTTTTTCTAGTTTTCCTTTAGTTTAGTTTTGTAATTTACTAATATTTTATTTTTTAATATTTTCTATTATTCATATTCTTTCTTGCTTGTTTTTTTTTTTTTCGTTTTGCACATCTCTCCATGTCATATACATTACTTAAGATCCTATTTGCTCATTACCATTGCATAAAGTAAATATATCTTGACAGAAATATGTATCTTATAAATAAAAATATTAACAATTTACTGATACTGAAAAAAGATGTAACATGTTTCTCCGCAAGAATGATAAACTTATTCTGGGCATTAATATTTGGATTTAGTTTGTATATATAATTTACAATTGAGGGTCATCCTGAGCTTGCGTTCTAGATAAATAACATGTTATTTACGAATAAATGGCAATCTAATTCTTTCTTCATAGAAATAATTTTATTTACAAGTCTTATCCTGAAAAATGTTTTGTTAATGCTCACGTTTATTTAATAATTCAAACTTAAACAATACTGTTCTGACTGATATAAACAAATCTCAAAGATTATTTTCAATTGTGTTACCGCCTTCAAGATTATTAATTTTATCTAAATAGCTTTATTATTATTATTATTAGATATAGAATATTACAGTATATATTTTCTATTTATCTATAGCCGTGTCGTAGCTGGAATGATTCAATCTCCTCAAACTCAAGGTTGATTGCGCCATATTCTCCTTGATTCCATCCTACAATGGGATCGCATTTTTTCCCTTTCTTTTTATATCTCATTTTTTATCTGACAATCATTTCTATCGTTCCAGTTCCTTTTTCTCTCGCCATTTACTTTTCTTTTTTTCTATTCCTTTTTCCTCCTTTTCCGTCCTAATGGGATGCTTGTTATAGGTTTATAATGTAAATTTTGTTATTATGGTCAGTATCCGCGACCCTAAATTAAACCCTGGACTTTATGTGCAGCATTATTTCCGTGCAGAGCACATGATACTAATTGGACGATGTTGTTCATGAGTAAGGGTATCTTGAAGTTAAGTTATCTCAAAATCGCATTTAATATATTTTCTTTCTTGATTTCATTATTTTCTTTTTATCTCGTCTTTCTCAAAAAAAAAAAAAAAAAAAAAAAAAAAAAAGTAACTGCACAAGATCTGACAACTAGGAGACCCGATTCAAATGAAACCAACAACCTCTCTATAAATTTCTAGCTCAACAATATCCTAGTCAAGGAACCGTTGGTTAGGTCTAACACAATCATCCCACCTACCTTTCGGTCAACATTGAAATATTTATCTTTCAGTACAGTCAAGACGCAACGCTGTCCATGGATAAAATAAATGAAGGCGCCCATTAACACTAAAAGCTGAAATAATGAATTCGGGAGATTCGATACTGCATGTTATAACATATATCCTGATGGGCATGATTTATCGCTATCAGTAAGACTTTTACTAGACTACCGAAAAATTGTATCAGACCTACAGTGAATAAGAAATAGTGATACTAACTGATAACGTTGGGGACTCTGTAATGTCCCGAGTTTAGTAAATTTTATGAAGGAGTCTTAATTCATTTAAGTATCGCAATTTAATTACATTCAGTACCGAATCGTTCCTAATTCCGATTTCAATATAAAATCAGTCTGGGGGAGTCTTAATTCTAGTAATCTTATTTTCATTTATTTTTCTAGAGCCTAAACTCCTAAATTTTTTTTTATTATTAAAAAACACTTTATTCAGAAATATTACAATTTGTCACAGTTAAGGACACTTATAATAGAGTTCAGAGATTGCATTCATACCGTATATACAAAAATATAAATAAATAAAGTAATAACAAAAGAATAAGAAGAAAGAACAAAAGAGTAAAGAAAAAAAAATAATATATATACACATAAGTAAATAAAAATAGAAATAAAAGTAAAACAAACACCTTATATAAAACATACATTATTTACAATTTGCCAGGTGATCTCCGAACCAATCCTTTCCCCTCCACATGTGGAGGGGAAAGGGAGGCTTAGGAGATCCCTACGCTTCTCCCTCAGCCACTTCACTGGTATTTTAAACCAGCGGAGGATGAGTAAGAGCGCTACAGCCACAGACACTCATGACTTGAGTGGAGAATCTGGCCATTGCTAGAACTCCAAAATATCCATATTTACAAAAGGTCTCGTGGCCACTGCCGCTTTAACCTACGAAGGGGATTGTAGGGATGGGTGGTGCTTGATAGGGATTGTACAACGGGATTTGGGTGATGAGAAAGGTTCTGGTGAAATTTGGAAAATTTGGCTGGGATAAGATCAAGAATAAATGGGATATTAAGGTCATGATGTAGGGTTTTATTGGTTACATAGAAGGGAGCATTGACTATTGTACGGAGGACTTTAGACTGAAAGGATTGAATGCGTTTGATGTTAGAAAATTTGGCTGTTCCCCATAGTTCTAGTCCGTAAGTCCAGATGGGTTTCAGTATTGTCTTGTAGATCAGTATTTGTTTTCACCAGAAAGTTTAGATTTTCTATTCAGTAGTCTATATAGCTGGCCATATCGTCTGTTAAGTTCCTGTCTTTTAAGTCGAGTATGTGGATTCCATGTTAGTCGTCTGTCTAAGAGAAAGCCAAGATACCGGACTGTATCTGAGAAAGGAAGCTGGATGGAGTTAAAATAAACTGGTGGGCAGGTATTACGCCGAAGGGTGAAGGTAATGTGTTTACATTTAGATTCGTTTACCTTAATGCGCCATTTCTTACACCAGTGTTCAATCAGGAAGAGGTGCCTTTGTAAGTTTGCGGACGCTGTTTCAGGATCTGAGTTGGAAGAAAGGATAGCAGTGTCATCAGCGAAAGTTGCCAGGAGGGTATCGGGATGGACAGGAATATCAGCGGTAAAGAGAATGTAAAGGATGGGGCCCAAGACGCTGCCTTGAGGAACGCCAGCCTCAATTGAGTAACAGTCGGAGAATTCGGTGCCACAGCGAACTCGGAAGGAGCGGTCGGAAATATAGGATCGGAGTACTAGGTATAAGGACTGTGGTAGATGGATTTTAAGCTTGAAGAGTAATCCGGCGTGCCATACCCGGTCAACAGCTTGCGCGATGTCCAGAAATGCCCCCGCGCAATACTGCTTGCTTTCTAGGGTTGAGGATATATGGTCAACAACTCGGAGTCCTTGCTGGACAGTGGAATGTTGGGAACGAAATCCGAATTGATGAGTAGGAAGGTTATAGGATTCAATTATAGGTAGGATTCGTTTCAGTAGGATCTTTTCAAAAATTTTTGAGAGGATTGGGAGTAGGCTAATTGGTCTATAGGATGCTGTATTGTTGGAAGGTTTGCCTGGTTTCAGGAAGAGGACGATGGTGGAATGTTTCCATAAAAGAGGGAAGTGGGTAGTTCTTAGGATGCAATTGTATATATATGTAAGAAATATGATGGCTTTAGATGGAAGTTGTCGAAGGATCTGTGGGGTTAGAAGGTCATATCCAGGAGATTTGCGAGGTGTGATTTTCCGTAAAAGGTATTTGACCTCAGAGGGATTAACAGCTTTAGGTGGTAAGGAGAGTGGGATAGGTATTGAGAGGGATTCTTCTACTTTTACTGTGTGGCTGGGATGGGATTCTGGATGAGGAGCGAAAGTATAGGAAAGGTGTTTGGCAAATTCCTCGGCTTTATCTTCATCAGATGCTGCCCAGGAGCCATCATCTCGTCGAAGAGGGTGGGAAATATGATGGGATTTGAGGATTTTTCTGGTGATATTCCAAAGGGAATTATCATGAGCAGAGAGTGTGGTGAGGTAGGAATTGAATGATTGGGATCTGAAGGTGGCTAATTCTTTTTTTAATTTTTTACAGTGATAATTGTAGGAGTGGCGGTCGGCTGGATGTCTGGTACGTTGCCATAATAATCTGGCACGGCGTTTTATGTGGATTAGGTCAAGGAGGTGTTGAGGTAAATTATGTTTCTTAAGGATTTTTGAGGAGTGATCAGGGGAGGAAGCAGTCCAGACTGCTTCTTGAATTTTGGTAGTGAAGGAATGTACTGCATTGTCCAGGTCTTCAGAGGTTTTCAGGGTTACTCTGAGGTCAATTTTATCGGAGAGGATTTGATGAAAGAGTTTCCAGTTAACTGGGCCTCTGATGAAGGACGGAGGAGAGGGTTTAGGAATAGGAGCTAGTGATACTTGGAGTATTAATGGGCTGTGGTCTGAGGAAAGCTCGTCAAGACGGGCAACGGAATGGTTGAGAGCACCTAAACCATTATGGATAAAGAAATCGAGGATATCGGGATTACGGTTAGGATCAGTGGGCCAGTAGGAAGGTGAGTTGGGTGGAAGAAGGGTAAAATTTTGGGAATTGAGTACAGACAGCAATGTTCGACCACGAGAATTCGTGGTTCTTGAACCCCATTGTTGATGCTTGGCGTTTAAGTCTGCACCCAAGATGAAATGATGTCCTAAGGAAATGAGGAAGGAACTAAATTGGATATTGGAGATGGATTGGTTTGGAGGGCAATACGCTGATGCAACGGTAATAGGAAAGGAGAAGGTTTTGATTACGACTGCGGTGGATTGTAGGAAATCGTGTGTAGGCAGTGGGAGTAGGTGATGGGAGAGGGATTGGTGCACAATGACTGCAGTACCGGCATGTGCTCTACCATCAGGATGGTCGGTACGGTAAGTTATGTATTGTGGTATTTTTAGGAGCTGTTTTTTAGTCAGTCGAGTTTCCGTTATTAAGGCTACGTCTACGTTCTTGTCTTGTAGTAAGGCTGTTAGTTCGTGTATGTGATTTCTAACACCATTCGCATTCCAAAGGAGAATGGATATGGGTTTGATGGAAGTCATTTAAGGATTTTTTAAAGGAGGGATAAGGTGAGATACTAGGTTAGTGAGAAGTGATATCAGTGGGGTAACAAGGGATTTAAATTCTGAAAGAAAGGATGTCAATAAGCTGGTTAGATCTGTAGCATTAGGCGGTGGAGGAACATATTGGATTTGATGTTGGTGAGGTTGTTGTTGATTAGGTACATTAGGTGGGATAGGATATTGAGATTGGGGTTGAGTTTGTTCTTGCGGCAGGGCCTCACATACATTAGTCAGGTCTCTACCCCCAAGTAGCTTGGCAAAAGAAACCTTAGAGTTCACAATTTTAGCGGGTCCTCTTCTTGGTTTAGGTGTATCATCAGGGTCCCTGGGTTTCATATATCTCGCTTTAAGATTTTTATAAATTTGGCAGCCTTTGTAGTTGGCTGGATGGCCTTCCAGGCATAGGGCACAGACTGCTGGTTCTGTAATTGGTTTATTACACTCGCCAGACTTGTGTGTTTTACCACATTTCACGCAGCGTGGTAAGTGGTGGCAATAAGACTTGGTGTGGCCATATGCTTGGCAATTATGGCACTGGATGAACTCTCTTTTTGGGTACGGTTTTTCGATCTTTACGCTGGTGTAGAAAATTCTATTCACATCGTATATTTTTTTCGATCCCAGGCGATGGCTCTAGATCGACGAAAAATAAGGGCAATGGGATTTTATTCTTTACACCTGGTTGTTCTTTATTTTCTTTTAAAACATTGGTTATCTGACGTATTTTGAACCCTAACGCCGTTAACTCTTCTTTAATCACTTCTATTGGGGTTGAGGAGTGTAAATTTCTTATTACAACTCGTAGTGCTCTTTCCTGTTTCAACTGGTATGTGTGAAAGTCCGCATTTGTGTCTGTTAAATATTTTACGATTTTTCGGTACGCTTCAGGTGTGGCCGGTATTATTTTTGTATCATTTATTCTGTAGCATGTATAGCTACCTGGGCAGATTTTATTAAGTTGAGTACACAACAATTGAAAATTTCTCAAATTTTTGACAAAGATAGGAGGTGGGCGTGGTTCTCGAGGTATAGGTGCATCTTCCATTTCTTCCCTGTCATTTTCAAGCACCTGGTATGGATTAGGTGTAAAAAATGGAGATTCCATTTCTTGTGAAGACGTACTTGGCAGTGGTTGAGACACAGATTCTTGAGTGTTCGCTGGAGGAGTTCCGGGGGGTGTTAATCGCTTACTACGACGTGTTTTCTGTTTAGGCGGTGAATTACGTGGGGTAGAGCCAACTGAATGGGACCTCTTAGTTGACATTACTTGGTGGTAATATCGCATATAAAAAAAAAAGAAAGGGAAAAAAAAATAAATAAATAAATAAAACTACGTCTGCGTGTTATTACAATGGATGAACCACCGGCTGAGAACCACTCAGTTACGTGGCTCAGCCACAACTGGAGAGGGGAGCCGTCAGCTGTTATGGCTATAGAGATTAAGCCTATAGACGCTAAATCACTAAATTCACTGTCTGTAATAGTACACAGTAAATAACAACACTACTCACTGTGGTGTTAGTCCATTGTTGTTGTTTTGATGTCTGCTTAACTAGTTTTTTTTAAAAAAAGTAAAACTGAGCACTTATTCTACTAAAAAATAGTAAAACTGTGGGACACGACGTGAAATGTGGGTATTCAAATCAGGCGCATGCGCAGAACTGAAACTCCTAAATTAAATAAAATTCTAAAGTCAAGCATTTTTTATTTTAAAATTTTCATTTTTTTCCTAAGATAGACAGTAAATTATTTTCATGTAATTAAATGTTGAAAATTAGGGAGAAACTAAATACATATACATACCTACTTAAAATCACATAGACATAAGCCTCACAGATATACGGTTTAGCAAAAAAGACACACTTACAAAAACTACAATTTTTTCAATGAAAACTGTTAAGACTAATAGTAGATGCTCCTTGGTCCGTAAATAATAGAACTCTACACACCGACTTACAAACACCACCTATCGACCAATACACACATACTCTTATTCCTGTTTTCATAGTGAACTTCACGGACATAAAAACATACTTATCAACGAAATAGTTGCGACTGACAAGACCATTAGACTTCCAATAGAAGGCTACAAAAAGGAGCTGGATGGGAGACCTTCTTTCGTGAATAAATACAACTTAATCAAAACCTGAAGGAGATGCTGCTGAGAAATATTCTTTTTATGCCTAAAATACAATTTGTTTGTCAACCACATTAGCTCATTCTCACATTCATCAGTGAAACATTGTAATAAAAAAATTAAGGGAAGGAAAATGGTTTTTATTTAATTGTGTAGAATTTACTTAGCGTGGTTCGGTCTGTTTGAAAGATTCTGTAGATGAATAAAGCAGTCGATAACAAAAAATCACTGATAATGGCAAACCAAATATTAAGAAAGACGTTCATTGACTACCGAATAATTTTGACTTTTGAGAATTACTTAATAAAAAAGTTAATTTAAAATGACACATTTTAAAACCTTAGCTTACAATAGACTAGATTCAAATCTCACAACTACTGGCAATATATCCAATGTAAAATTTGGCAGCTTTACGAGAATATCTGAATTCATGAATATATATTTCTAGATACGATCTAAGAAGAAACGAAAGGAATTGCGTGTGGTTCACCACTATATCCTTATGGATTTACGATTTTCAAATAACCGTTTATATATTTAGAACTAGAATGACTCACGGATTTCCTATGAAATTATCCAGAGATGACGGAACGTGGCCTTCCAGAAGTGCATTAGGTATTCCGGAGAGGTCCAGAGGCGGATGCAGCCCCAAAAAGGTACTGAAAATAAAATGAAAGAGGACGTGTAACATACTCGGTAGCCCACAGAAGCTGGGGCAAGCAGGGGCTCCTTAAAAATTCCATTGGTGTTGAGAATTAAACCGTTATTAGAGCAGGCCGCCCACAGACTATATCATCCATCTTGCCTACCTCCCTTACACCCTTACACCTATCTCCCCCGCTACACTTACCAACCTCCTCTTCTAGATCCAATCTGTTCCTAGTAGTCTCCTTCTGGACTGGGTCAATACTGAAGAGAGAAAACCCGATAACGGACTTGATAAGAGCCTCCCTCACAAGAAAAAGTCGCATTATCGGGGTACTCTATCCAAGTATTTATCTTCATTGACATTAAAGAATTTTTTTCCTAACTACAATATCAACAGTCATTTAATATCGACCATTCATGTAAAAAATAAAATTAAAAAAATCAAAACTGCAAACAGCTCTATAAAACAAAATCTGGCTACAACAACAACTGCGTCAGCTACAAAATGAACATATCCCAATTTCAAGGACATACTTCAGGAACATTTATTTCATTTGTTGTGCCAATTCTTTACATATAATAACTAAAATTTTCAAGTAATGGTAACTATTTTGCATTAATTTTTTATTCAAAAAAACAATTTATTTTTTTATCAGTCCTAGTCTTGGTCTTGCAACAGTCAGGCGACCTTGGTCTTGGTCTTGCCAACAAAATTTTACGTACTGACCTCCACCTTCCAACAGTCGACCAACGCATAACGACCCATCACCAACGATCTTATATAAATTTAAACGGATATTACAAAAAAATAATAAGAGACATGGCAACAGCTGTTACATTACACCCCAGAACTAAAAAGGAGGAGACTAAAAAGCCGTTGGATGAGAGATCTCCTTCCTTAAACAACCTAAGTAATTGGATCAAGTCAGAGAAGAGGTGATGCTGAGTACTTTCCTTCCCCATGCCTGAAATGTCATTATTTCTCATATTTGAGCTTATATTGTCGACATAAGTTGGCAAAATCAAAATATTTAACGAAATTTAATCACACCTTGTAGTTGTAAATGTTAAGTTTGTAGGTTCCTCTTTAAATTGTAAATATACCTGTTATTTTTTTTTTCTTTTAATCATAATTTTTAACTTTAATGGTTTCTCAATTTTTCTTCTCGTAATTTTTAATATTTAAATTGTACTTCCTAACTTTTTTTCTTTTAATATTAATTTTGTTTTTTAAACTGTATTTTTAGATTATATTCCTGAAATCATTAACCTTTTATTTAAATGTCCTTGTTAACTGTTAACTTATCTTTCTCTAATCTTTAATGATTAATTTTAATTGTTCTTGTACTTTCTAATGTTTAAACTGTACTCTTTCACTTCGCCTCTATTAGTATTAATTTTTATTATTTAAAAATGTATTTTTTAGCTTTTATTCTTAATATCATTAATCTTTATTTTTATTGTCTCTGTTATCTTATCTTTTATTAAATCTTTAAGTTTCAATTTTTATAATTTTATTTCAATTGTACTATCATAATCATCTGTAATTATTGTTAACTTTTCAAACTTTAAATTGTATTTCATAGCTATAGTTGAGTTATATGTGTTGTAATTCATCAAATTGTAATATAGGGCGAAGATGACCCAAGTGGTTGAAGAGCCCAAAACATGAATAAATAAATATTTATAGTAAAAAAAAAATCATAATAATAATTTTAATTTAATTTAATACTTTAATATACAGAAGTGTTTTGTTACTTTTCAGGAGTGTCAACATTCCATTTGAATCCAACAGGTCATCCTAAATGTCTTAACTCGGCGAAACGTTCGCAGATAGTTGACAAACTGGATGACCGAAAATCCGTCCTTGGCCCCCGAAAGCCGATGAAGCTCGAGGGTTTATTATTTTTAAAAAAAGTTGAGGAAAACAAAAAACAAATATGAGAAAGGCTAGGTCCATTATAAGTTGGCCCGTTACAGTTAGTTTAGCGCTCTACCGTATGATTACAGCCCCCAATTTGCATACTAATATCGCCACTCGACCTAACTCAACGGAGGCCTCTAAATTTAAACCCCACTCATTTCAATAGAGGCGAAATTCTTTAGATTCCTACATGTCATTATTGTCTACAGTGAGGACATCGGAAATAATCAATCAATAAACGATAAAATCATAACAAAAGAGCTTAGGTAATGATAATATCTTAAATTTTATTATATATCTAGCTAATTTTTCGACTCTTAAAAAAATTAATACAGATGAAGGAGAAACAGAGACTAGTCAAAATTTTATTCATTTTATTTTAGTTTTTTAACGAAAGTAACAAATATGAATTTGGTCTCCTATCAAAATAAGATCATTATTGATTTTTTTTTTATAGATTTTCTTACTTTTTTTTGTTTAGCTTTAATGTTTTATTCACACCTGTCATAATGGTAATGACAACCCATGAATGTGAGATCGATTGCTTAATATTATGTCATGAAAGTCATGAGGAGGATCAGTGCCCAGCGGCACCTCACGATATCTACATCAGGCGAGGAGGTCCCTCATCCAGCTCCTCTTCAGTCTTCTACAGACGTTACCTGGCATATTCGTACTGGCCATGTCATTTATAAGTGCATTAAGATGTCCTTGTAAGTTGTCATGGAATCGTTTGTAATGAGTACGTATGTGTTCGTTAACAGTCGGCATATGGAGGTCAGTATGTTGCTAACGTACCAAGGTACTTTTGTAATTATTCTGAATGTTTTTGCTTGAAAGATTTGAAGTTTGTTTAAGTGAGTTTTTTTAGCAGTTCCAAATTTCTGTGATGCGTAAGTCCAAATAGGTTTTAGTAAGTAATTGCATGAGTTCAATTTCTGTCTAAGTTTTAGTTTTGAATTTTTCGAAAGAAGTGAACTCAGAATTCTTAATCTTTGATTTAACGTTTTTCGTTTTTTGATTATATGTGGGCCCCACGTCATTTCTCTGTCAAATGTCAGACCAAGGTAGTGAACGGTGTCTGTCTGTGGAATCTGTGTATTGTCAAGGAAAACTGGAGGGCATGTTTCATGTCCAAGCGTAAATGTGATGTGCTGTGATTTGTCTTGATTTAGTCGGATTTTCCAAATTTTGAACCAGTCATGTAATCTTGTTAAATACTGTTGTAGGGTCTGTGAGGCTATAGATTTTCTAAAAAATAAATTTTAAAAAGATATTAAAAAAAAAATACTAATGTATAGAATTCATTCAAAACATACTTTATGAAGAAACACCGTTTCTTGGACAATGAATGTTGCAGATAATTATACTGAAATCAGGCTCAAAGACCAAACTTTTCCCTTAATGTTGCAACCATTTTATGGTGGCTGGGTGTGCTTAGTGTTGCCCAAAATCGGTCTTAGTCTTGCACTTTGCAAGATCAAGACCAAGGCCTAACTGTTGCATGACCAAAACCAGACGTGTAAAAAATATCGAATTTTTAAATAAAAATTAAGGTAAAATAGTTACTAATACTTGACAATCTTAGTTACTGTATGTTAATAATTGTAACTGTAATAATAATAATTGGTATAATATACTTTTGCACTTAACTCCTCAAATTTTTCATTCGGGCTTAGTTAGATTTCTCCTATCTTTAAAATTACTGTAATATCTATATAGTAATAAGATAATAAGTAACTGACGCAAGACCAAGACTGAGTTCGCAAGAACAAGACTCGTCTCGGTCTCGCATTTGAGCAACACTAGGTGTGCTCCAGGAGGGTCTCTCAACCCCCAGGATCGATGCACAGAGAGCTAATGCTCGATATCGAATATCGATACAGAATATTTTTGAGTAAAATAGCATAAAACATTTGTCTATACATCAGTGCAAATTGTAGAAAAGAAATTGAAAGATTAAAATATAAATTACGAGAATTAAGTATTTTTATATAGTGGAATATAATAAATTTGGATGTTTAATACATAACAAATGTACATAGTCAAAGGCAACGGACCACGAACAAAAATCATGAAAAAAATTGCTAGTGGATGTTGAATATGAAAACATAGCATAAGATCAATTTCACAAAGTAAAACTAGAGTTATTTTTTTGGTAAACCATTTCAAGGTAAGCCAAACCAAAAATTTTCTTTAATTATATTATTGAAAAATTCATGACTTTCAAATAAATGTTATATTTCTAATGAAACCAAAACTGCAACAAAAAAAAAAATTGGTCCAGTATTTTCAGAGAAAATGCGCGGACGGCGGACGGACAAACAAATTTTTGTTCGTTTTTCGAATTCTACGCATCTTGAAACGTGAAACCTCAAATTTTGAGAGGGAGTTATGTTTTTGAATTTTTTGGTCGATCACAATGTTTCATTATTGAAAATAATAAACCAAAACTATATAACAAATGTGAAATAATGGAGTCATATAAAATATTAAAGAAAAACCATGAAGTTGTCAATCCTGGGAAGATAGTATTGATAAATTGGATGAAGGATATAAAGATTAAGTGTGAGTAGATAATTCAATCTCCCAGAAAACTGATTGATTGATATCTATATACAGACTAAATACAATAAATTCTAAAGTGATTGACAACGTTGCTTCTTTGAAACTTATTGCGGGTTAATCTAGAAGTATTTCATATGGAAGCTGTAAGTTGTAAAAATTAATAAGTTACTATGAACTTAAAAAAAGTCATATCAATAATAAAAAATATCTAGTAATTTATATAGAGAACATCGAAGCTGTAGTAGTAGTATTAGTGGCATGTGTATTATTATTTTTTTTTTTTTTTTGTCTATAAAATATGTATTTGCGCCTGTCAACAAAAATTTTACAATCAGCAAATGTGATGGCGATAATGATATAATGACATGATAGGCATGGGAAAGGAAAGTACTCAGCAGTACCTCTTCCCTAATGTGTATTATAATTTGAAAATATAACGTATTGTTGCTGTTTAAGTATTTAGCCGACATTTAACTCATAGTAACAAATATGGACCAATGTAAAAAAATAATTTTTATCTTTTGGTGGCTTTAGACAATGAATGGCCATCAATAGTTGATATTATCGATATACCGATATTTTTCTTCCTATAATCGACATTTGCTATCGGCAATACCCTGCATATTACCGGGCTATCTATATCGCCCTTTCGATATTTTAATATTTTGATTTAAAAAGTATTTATTAATTTTTTCGTTTCAGTGTTTCGGTCACTGGAGGATAGTCTCTTTAGTCATTTGAAGTTGTTTTTTTTTTAATTTTATACATATATGTCGATAGTTTTCAAGAATTAAATAAGTCGTGAAGTCTTGTCTGGGTCCTGTCTCAATATTTTCTCTGGGTCTGTGGAAAATCTGTAGGAGTCTTGAGCCATACACTCCGTTAGTATGTGATGCACTGTTGGAATACACCTACAGTAGGAACAGTTGGCGGTTCTTCCTTCTTCATCAGACATCCATAGACACAAGCGGATCTACGGGGGGAGGAGGCTTTGGTGCTGAAGCCTTCCCCCCAAAATGGTAAAATAAAACCATGTATTATGGAAAAAAATATTAAAAAATTATCTCATAAAGTATTATTGTTCGTGTAATTACATTTAAAAGGACTTTAGAAATCACTTAATCACTTAAACTAAAAAAAAGTTAGTTTCTTTCTTCTTTTCCAAAGTAATTATCGTTATTTTTATGAAAAAAAGCTTTCGGGCCCCTCCCCAAAAATTAAATCCTGGATATGCTAGTGTCCATGGATAAGTCGACAATGGTCAATCCTGAGGCGGGTAAGAACTACCTCCTTTCTCCGTGATAGCTGTAGACTTTTTCTTAGATATTTATCATATTGTTCGATTTTTCTACATTTATTTTCTCTCATGCCAAACCATTGGTTTTGCCACTCCAGCCATCCTTTTTCATTGATCCAAGATATTAGATCATTGCGATCGCTTATTGAAAATACCATTTTTTATTGCTCGCTTCGCCTGTGTGTCTGCATTTTCATTTTCAGGAATTCCACCAGGTATCCATGAAAACAATACTCAACAACCAGCAGCTTTCAATGTTTTTAATCGTATTTTTATTTCTGTAATTAGAGAGTGTGTGGTTAAGGGTGGAGGTTGTATGGCAGATTTAGAATCTGAACATATGACCGAGCGAGCGTAATTTGGACTTATATTGGAAACAGCGCGGTTTATTCCTATAAGTTATGCGGTGTACACTGAGGAGAAGGGTTACAGCGATATTACAGGGTGGTTGTTATTGCCAGATACAACATCAGTGCCCATCCCTTTATCAGTTTTTGAACCGTCTGGGTAGATAAAGGTCCAATCGCTGTGAGTGGCTTTAAAACTGTGGATTTTTTGTGCCATTTCTGGTGGGGGTAAATGAGAGCTTATATTGTTATTAATTACAGCTGGAATAGGTAGCAGCCATGGTTATACCGCTGAAAAAATTTGGTTGAATAAATTTGGAAAAGGAATGAGTTTAAGATTTTTAATGTATTCAGAACATCTATCAGGGAAAGATGAGCAGCAGTTTGAAGAGCTATTTGGGAGGGCTTCGTTGTATATATAAGAGAAAATATTAAGGATGGTGTTTAGGATTAGATATAACTTTCGTATAGTATTTGAGAGTTTGAATCTTTCTTTTAATCTATATCCCATTCCTCTTCAGCCCGAAAATCTCCCACTCCGTAGATCTACCAGTGATAATCTATGCTCTGATATCCTCTACAACCTGATCTAGAAAGGACAACAAAGAGTTTTCGGTGAGAAAAACAATCTCCTCTTGAATCAACCCAATTATGCTTCACAGTTTGCCCCTGACATTATCTATTGCGACTTCGAATGAAATCTACGGGAATCATGCGCAGTTGCTTATCATTTTTCAGATCTTTGAATTTTACGGTTAATGCTTTATTCCAATGGACCGTAGTCGTTAGAAATAGAAATAGAAAATAATTTTATTCTGGGACAAAGTCCCTTTAGAATAACAAAATTGAAAATAATTAAAATGCTACATCTGGCCAAAATAAAACAATAATAAAAAAGAGAAAGTAAAGAAAATATTAGTTAAACAAGCTATTTACAAAAAAAAAAAAAAAAATCTATATACAAAACACTTAAAACTATGATAAAACACTTAAAACTATGATAAAACACTTAAGACTATGTACAGTAGGAAAAATTATAATACTCTTTTGAAAAATAAAATAATAAAAAATACATTGAGTTCTTTAAAATGAGGTGTGTTTCTGCTAACAAAGAAAAGACAAAGCTGACAATATAAAATATCAGTGTATTTAAATAATGAATAATGTGTAGACTCGTCATAGTCTACATCATAGCATTGTCAAATGCTAGCTATAGGTACAAATTTAATTATATACGAATAAAAAAAAAAACAAACAATGGATGCGGTCAGTGGCATTAAGAGCAGCAAGATATCGTAATATCCGTAGTAAAGTTCACAGTATAGAATAGTACTATCGTTCGATGATGACTAGAAATGTATAATATCAAAAGTTTAGCAAGTATCTGACTGTTTTTGGGAAAGGAATTGGAATAGGAGGGGTTTGAATGTGGATATGGAGGGGGAATGCCGAATTTTGATAGGTAGAGAATTCCAGAAATTGTTATATCTTTATGTTATAAAGCCTGTAATTCTCATCAATGAATCATGTATTACAGTCCATTCATTTTTTTTTATTTCAACTTTTTTTAAAAATCAGATTGATAGTACCAGAAATTAGTAGGATAGTTTATTTCTATTGTGATGAGTGTCATATTAATTTCAATATCACACCAAAACTAATACGATCATTAAACGTTTCATTACTTTCAGTTAGCAACAAGTCTTCACAAGCAAGTAAGTTCTATAAAAAATTTTTGATGACTGCATGCTTGTATAGAACATTCAATTACGACCTGTTCAATTTTTGAAACAATTACTTTATCGATCATCTTAATAGATTAATAAATGAGCATAAAATTAGAAAGGGAGAACTTAACAGTTCTAACCACTAATTGCCTTAATTGGTCCACAATTAGAATGTCTGGAGCGAACAATAATTGTTAAGAACTGGACTCGGAGTCCGGGCGGTGACTGTACAATCAGTAAATCAGTAACTCGATACTGCGCAATATTCGGCGCCCCTCGAACCTTACCAATTATAGTTACCACGAATCACAAATTATTGTAATATACAGTTGGCTTGTTAGTCATAAAATATAACGGAAAAATCTACATTAAAAATTTGCATTTCAATCAATTTAAAAAAGAACTTTCACACTTTGATAACATTTAAACATAAATTCACTATTATGAATGTTTTATTTTCAATTAATTACTATAAATTAAAGCTGCACTTAAACTACTCCGTTTCTCGCAAACCATAACTAAGAATGAGCTGACGATTCAGTTCAACTCAAACAAATTTTGAATTTTTTTTTAAAATAATGGTGACTGAATAAATTCTACTTATTATAGAGAAAATCATAATTCGGTCTAAGATCCAATCAAGGGACGAGCCTTTTAAATCCGTTGTTCTAGCATTTATTTAGGAAGAGGTTGAAATATGGAACCACAGTTTGTCTTTACCACACTTGGAATTTCAAAAAATTATATTGTTTTATATGGCAATAACTTGTATTTATTTATTTATTTTTCATTAAATTTGTAGCGCATCAAGCAAATTTGTTGAACTTTATTCTGTCTTCTTCAATTCTTGATATTTTTAACACTTCAGCAGAAGATCTCTAGGCTACTGCTTTTTTAGTTGTCTTTGAGGCTCACCAGGTAACAGGGAGGAAGATAGAGGTGATTGAGAGTAGAAGAATGAAATGTTGTTAAATTTGTACTTGTGTATGTAGGATTTTACTTTTGGTATGTTCATGTACAGACATGAACATACCAAACACACAGATGTATGGTGTGATTTGAAATAAACCAAGGAGCATTGACGATTTTACGAAGTATTTTGGATTGTGTGGTTTGAATTTTGATTATGTGTGTGTGTTTCGCGGAACCCCAAAGTTCTGTTCCGTAAGTCCAAATAGGTCTTAGTATGGCAATAAATAGATATACATATTAGTCCAGGGGTTTCTAAACTTTTTGGTTCGCGGCCCATTATGAAATCTCCTTGTAAGTCCAGCGGACCATAGATTGTTCTTTAAATGAAATATCAGATGTGAAATGAGCTTCCTAAGCTTCCTAACAATTCGTGCAAAAAAGGTAGTTAGTAAACCTCGTGTTTGGGTGATTTACTAAATTTCATATCGTTTTTTAAATTTTATCATGCAATCACAAAACTTTCGCAGTCCGTGGTTTTGAGACTCTTGTATTAGTTTAACATCAATCGATATTAAATTTCCTATATACAGCCAAATGGGAAAAATTCCATTTTATGAAAAAGTCAAAGCAATGCTTCGGGACGCTTTCCCTAAAATGTTTGTTTGCTTATTAAAATATTTTCAATATATAACACTTTTCTTCTATTTGTTCTTCATTTTTTTCCTTTTTTAATTTTTTATTATTAGTATAATTTTTGACTTTATACCAACGGCGTTACATAAATCACCTCAAAAAATGTAACATTATGTAATATCTTCTTATATGTAAAAAATATTTACTATTCTGCAATTATTAAAATTAGTTTTCACCTAAAGAAGTTCAATACATATAGATTTTTTTTAAATAAATAATATATCATGAAATAAACTGACATTTAAAAAACGAAATTCGTAGTGATTATAATAGTTTAATAGGAGTGGTCATTCATCCGTCTAGAAATAACATTAATTTAATTTAAAAAATTCAAGTTATGCAATTTAACGTTGAAACGCTTCCTAGGTTTCCCAACCAAATCTTTTTACACAATACTCAATGGTTAAAAACTATTTACAATAATAAACTGGATTATAAATTTAAAAGAAAAATACATAAATTTATCTTCAATACATAACAATATGAACTTCAATTAGTTCAATAATTTATTTTATTCTGACCTTAGTTAAAGAACTTTTTCATTTTAGGTTTTATTTTATTTTTAGATCACGAAAGAATACGGACAAAAGAATAAATAACACTTGTAAGGATTTTAATAATTACCTAAAGCTTATTATTTATTCAGTGAAATATCATTACGATAATTTACTAAGAAGTAAGGCAATATTCAAAGCCCTTAAAAGTCATTAGCTTAAACTTTCAAGAATAAAGTTTCATTAGAGAGCTCGTCTCCAAATAATGAGAATTCTTCGCAAAGGATTTTAATTGTCCTTTTATAATGAGGCTCATTACAAATAAAGCGACGTCATAATGGACTTAAATCAAAGATGATTAAAAATTTTATGAAATATTCCTTCATTAAAAAAAATCAATCTTATTATTATTATTTTTAATGGCAACATTAATTTCTTTTAAAAGCTTTAGAACTATGCATGCCAACTCAAAATAAAGGCGCATGAAACTAAAATGACCTAATGCAAAAACACAAATACCATAAGCTTACCATAGAACCATCGAAATGCTTGACAACACCCGCAAGAGACCAAAAATAAACTGGTTGTGAGAGCTTCTTGACAACTATTTACAAACCCCGTCATTTAGTTGTAAACTAAACTATGTAGAATTTGTCCCTGTGCATAATCCTCGCGGCTCTACTGCGATTTATTCTATTTATTCCACATCTTGGTTGCCTCTGTTTAAATTAAACAGGGATGAAAATACCTTGTAATGAGTCGTTTATTTCCAAAGTGGATCCTAATCATCATAGACAGATTCTCAGGAAACGTAATAAACTAAATTTTCTATTCCAACAGTAAAATCAAAAGCAAAGTTTAAAAAAAAAAGAAAGAAAGAAAACCAGTTCCACTACAACCAATGGAGAGTCCTTGGTCTACGGTTGTGCAAGGAGGTGATTTGACCGAGATCATACTCAACCGCCAGATTTTTTCCTCTTAATCAATTATTTTAATTAACGGTACCCACTTAATAGAGGCTGGGTGTGCCCCAGGAAGGTTTACCTACCCAGGGTCGCCCCACGGTCAATGAAACAGAATAAATAATTTTTCTGCCATGAGCCGGGATTCTAACCTGGGACCTCAAGCATTGGAAGCTCAGTGGTAGGGTAATGAGCTATCCTACTCCTCATTAATTATTTAATTTTCTATTGTTTTATCTTATTTATTGATTATTTTAATAATAATTATAAATATTTAAACTTGAATAGGCCCGCTTTTGAGCAAACCAAAAGTTTATTGGGGTTCGATTTTGAATGAAAAAATGGTGTACGGTTGATTATAAAAACTTTACGATAAAAAATTAACTTTTTCTTTACAATAATAGTACAATAAAATTAATTTATTTTTGATTTGGATTTGAATAAAATTGTTAAAAAACGATTTTTTTTTATAATACTTAATAAATGCAAGTTTAATAACATTCATTGAAAAATAAACTAAGATGTGTGCTTTAGACCACACGATAGAAGTGAAAATAGCAACAAGGCGAGATTAACAACATGAAATATAAATTATAAATAATAACTCATTATATAGAGGGTCAAATGATGAACATTTCCCTCGCTTACAGTATGCAGATCCGATTTTTAGCATCTGATATATTTTAAAGCATATCTTCTATAAAATCCTTTAATTTGGGCATGCGGTTCTATTATATCCCAGTATTTTTCAATTATTTTCATTAAATCTTTCCAGTTGATATGGTTAAATAAATTGTCTTCATCGAAACTGACCAAACAATATTTACCTATTTTCTATTTTATTTGTTCTTTCAAGCATTTGATCAATCTCCATAGAGTTTTTTAGCCAATTTTTCTGCACCCCCATTGCTATTACTGATGATAGGAGCAAGTGAAACGCCACTTTTATGTAACTTTCCTAATCTATGTATTCTAGGTAAATCGTAGTTAAAGTTAGTTTAATTTCGTTTAATAAGAAATTTTTAAAGTTCATAAAAAAGTTCTATTGCATAAAATATAGACATCAAAGCAAGGCCAATCTAAAAATGTCCTTAATGATTTATAATTTACTTATTTAAATTATTGATATTAACTAGTTTTTGGTGTATCCAAGGACTGTATAATATTTATGAGGAAATCTGCAGTCGGAAGGTTATGTAATGTTATATTATTATATATTTTCCATTATGCCTAAAAATTTCTGCTATTATTATCATTTATATTATTTCTCTTATTATTTTTTATATATTGTTAATAATATTGTCAAAATAAAATTTCAATGTTGTAATAATATGATCATGTCTACTATATATTAGTATAAACTCTTTATCATTTGGTTTTGGACACAACCTTTTTCCTTCTCCTGTTGAATTGGGTTAAGATAAAATTTTCAATAATAGCTCATTACAGTATACAGATCCGATTTTTAGTATCTGAAATATTATAATCCATCATATATTCAACTAACCTCGTTATCATTAGGTTTTCGACAGTATTTTTTTTCCTTTTCGCCTTGCTAACACGGCGTAGAGTTAAGATACAATTTTGAATTATAGCTTATTACAGAGCGGTTGAAATGTTGAACATACAGTATTTCTTCGCATATAGTATGCAGACCCGATTTTTTTGAATTTCTGAGATATTTCAAACCATATGTAAAAACATTTCAATACGACTTTAGCCGACAGTCGACTATAGCCGACTTTACCCGAGCTTTAAGATCTGACAAATCAATCTAATTCACTCTCCAAAAAAAAAGTACAAAACGCGCCAAAAGAAGTTTTCATTAAAAAAAATACCTGTTTCGGAAATGAAGTTATTTCACACTTACTTTTTAAATATTTAGGTTCGTTTTTGAACAAAAGAATACCTGCACAATCGAATAGCTCAGGTACTTTTACATGGGAATCGTTAATTATTCCGATTTCCAAAAAGTATCGACCAGGTTTCAATTTAGAAATAAGCGACTCAATTAATTCGATAGTCCTGTTAATAATTTCGCAATTAATTACCAAAAAATAAATGCTTATCGATGTAAGTAAATTATGAACAGGTCAGAAACCTCACCGTGATAGCGGTCAGATATACTCAGCAGAATAAACAGAATAATACACGTAGCGACGATAGGCTCGTGTTGTTTGCAATAGAACAACGGTTACAAAGGCACAAAACGCTACCTCTAAAGTTTCCAGTTACAAAGGCATACAAAGTGAACTGGCACAATTACAATGTAGTCAAAAATTCGTAACATTTATTATTGTTTTTCTCTAATTCACTACAGTCTAAAAGTTAAATGTAACTTTTAGACACATTTATGATTTTAATATTAGATTTATAGGAATGCCTGCATCTAAGATTTTTATTATCATTACTTTTTTTTTTTTTAAGATAATTTTAATTCTATTTTATTCATTTATTTTCATTCTATTATTACTATTATTTATATTTTCTTCCTTCACTATGATATTTTATTTTGTTCTTTTATTGCTTTATATTATTTGAAATTAGCTTATTTATTTTATTATTTTTTTTTTTTTAATTTGTAAATATGGTGTGAATGTGCTCTCAGAACTCTATTATAAATGTCCTTTATTGAGACAGATTGTAATATTTATCAATAAACAAATATTCCATTATAAAAAATAAAAATAAAATATTAGATTTAACCAAGTTAATTGTTCTTGTTGTTTGTTGAGTGTAATGAAGGGCACATTAACCGTACCGCTTGCTAAGCGGCCAGGTAGGGTCCCGTTTTATTAAGTATTGTCTTGTAGGTAGAGCCAAAAAATATGAAACCATTTTTCAAAATAGGTTTAAATCTAAATTACAAAAGTGTATAGATAGATGGGAAGCCGCGGCTTCGGAGACTGCATGTAGCTTATGTAACGTAGTTGCGGTCTCCAAACGTTTTTGAGCGATATTAATTTAATCTAGTGCTATAAATTATTAATATTCAATTATTCAAGTAACGAAAATTTGGAAATTAATTAGATATTACTATAATTAAAATTTGGTACTTCTGAATATGTGAATTTGTAACCTACGTTTTTAGTTGAATTTTAATTTAGCCAGCCATAGGAAAGAAGTGACAAACTGGGTTATATTGCATAATGTGGACGTATAAACAGAAAAAAAAAATATATACTCAATAAAGATATGTTTGGATAAAACTTTGTACCGTTATCCAAAGATAAAAAAATACCAGATATGTTTTTAATGTGACTTAATTCATAAGGTATGAATGCACTGCTGCGCAGATTGCTGAGCTCTAATTTTTTTACAAACTTATAAAAATTATCACCTCTTTATCAATAGTTGTTTGTTTGATGATGTAAAAATATAAAATAAAGTGACCTATTAAAGTAATGAAATAGATAAAACTATTTTTGAGAAATATTTGTTTTGTCTGGGTACGATGAATCATTCCTTGAAATATAGGAATATAGATATTGAAATAGGAAATATAAAAAAAATTTACGATGACTGCTATACAAAGGCGGGGGGCGGGGAGGGGTTGTCGAGCTCTATTAAATAAACATGGGGAGGGAGTATTGTAAATATTAAACAGATCCGACAACCTTTCATACAGCAACTATTTTCTAACGGATAAGGAATGAATTACGATCCGTTTAACGTTGAGTTGCAACAAGTCCTATCAACTACCCTTTTTCTCTTTTTTTGCTTTGGCTTAGCATATTTATATTAAATAAAAATCACGGGACACCATAAAATATGAATTATTCATATCTAATTAATTTGTCTGATTATTTAATTAACTTATTAATAACAGTTTAATCTTGATAAAATATTTGTGAAATAATAGGTTCCTCTAAAATGTGGTCACTTTAATTAAGTAATAAATATTAAAATAACGTGATCGTAATAAACTAATTAAAATGAAGACGTTCAAGTCTTAGTTTTTTTGTTAGTTGTTATTCCTTTTATTTTTCCAGATAAATTTTTAAATTTGTAACTCGGCGATATAGTCAAGTCAACGAATGCTCTAAAATGGGGTATATAGAAGGAAATGGCGGGGACACAATTTTCGACTTTGGGACATTGTTTGGTCTAGTAGAGAAGTAAACATACTAAAAGTCCCCACTCCTAGGTGGTGAGCCAGATGTTGTGGAGGCGCTCAGAAGTTCATTTTTTTTTCAGGTTATCGCTTATATCAGGAAAACTATTCATCGCATCGATAAAGACGTTCATTACAGAAAACTACAGATGATAAAATTTGCAATATTGATAGATTATAAAATCTTGCTTTGCTACCTCACTTAGTTTCCAAGATATCCGTCCTCAACTATGCTATTCGTTTCATAGTTACTAATTTTTATTTTTATTTTTTAAATGGTGTCCTTTACCTCCGTGTAAATATTTATTATTTATTTTATTTATTTATATTTATCTAGCTATTCAGATGAACTTGGCCATACCGAAGGATTATTGCAAATAGCCACTAACAAGGGAAGATCATAGTCAGTGGATCACCGATTTCAACCAAATTATTCTCCACGCTCGTTCGAAAGGACAGTAACAGAAAATTAAAAAATCAAAAAAAAAAAATTATTTTTAGTTAGCTTTTGCCCTTTTTATAGATTATTCCATATCAATTGATTTTGAGCAAAATAAGAAAAAAATATTAAATATAGTATTAATAGCGGTGTTTAGCCCAGTGAGGCGGTTAAGATAATATCCCAGAGATCTCCGGGAGTCATGCTTTTTCCTCCATAGTTGGAAGGACAAGCCTGGCTTGGAGTTCCCTCATCTCATTGTACATAGTGTACATAGATATGTCTATTTTTGTAATTTACTCATCTATAAGTATTTTTATGTATAATATAAGTATATACTTAGTGATTATTACTTAGTTTTTACTTTGCTTCAGTTTATTTTTTATTTTCTGCATACATAATGCGAATGCAGTCTAAGTAATAACAATTGTCAATGTGACAGAATGTCAACAAAAAAAAATTAAAAAGTATTAAAGTCATAATGTAACATAAATTAAAAAAACAAAAGGATGCTTCCGGTAAAGTAGGATAAATAAATATTGTGTATGTAAAATTAAGTTAGATTGGTTTTTAATAATACTCTTCAATAAGAATTATTATAGAAATTAACAAGTTCACATATTTTACGAGACTGTATCGGTGAATCGTTTCTTCCGGGCGTTAACTAAAGTAGTCATAACTTCTCAGAATTTCCTCCAAATCTAACCTTTGGAAAGCTGAATTATACTACTCAGTGTAAGGCTTGATTGAAAAAACAAATTATCTACCTTTTAGCACATTGCAACAAAATAAAACATCAATAAAAAATTAAAAATAAATAAAAGAGAGAAAGAAAAATAAAATAAAATTTAACCATCAGAAAATAACAAAAATACTGGAAAGAAGGGCCTGGAATCGGGAGTAAACAGACATAAATACTGGAATAGCCCGGAGAACTCCGAAGTTGCCCTCGGAATCGAACCGAATGTGGAGCACACTTACTATTTTATTGTTCTGTTTAACAGAGCTCATTTGGCACAATGTCCAAGGCTCCTATCCCTCTTGGCAGACCCTCAACCCAACTTTCCAGCTCCAGGACTCCAGCAAACTTCTACACAACTTTATCCTCTATCACCACTTTCCCTTATCAGGGTTCTTCCAAGGTACTGGTTTAATTACCATAAACCATTGAAAAAAAAAAGCTTTCTAACCCCGATTTGTAATTTCCAAATGCATGAGAAAAATTTTATTTTTTAATTTTTAATTTGGTATAATACTAATATATGTGTGTTGAATTATCGAATAGCTTATCTCATAATTTATATTAAACATTGTAAAATTATCACTGAAAGCAATGACCAAGTGAATATAAAAAAAAGTTTAAGACTACAACCCATGAAGGATCTTGGATTCAGTACTTTGTAAGGAAGTTCTGTTTCAAGGTCAACTGTTGTACACTGAGAAGATCGAGCTTTTCTTTTCTGACTTAATTAATTTATAAAGGACGCTCATTTTATAGAGGCTGGATGTACCGCAGAAGGATCTCCATACCCCAGGGTCGATCTACGCCTGATGAAACATAATAAATAATTGCATGTCATTCCTTAAATAAGAATCAGAGGCCTTGAGCTTAGGAAGTCAGTTCCTTACTCATTGACCTACCTAGCTTCTTCAAATAAATATAGATCTCAATAAATTACTATCATGTTCATTGGACAAGTTACAAGAACATCTAAGATTGCTTTGTCATTTTAATTGAGTTGGCATCCTAATAAATATACCGATCTTGAATCACATTAAAAGAAATAATAAAACCGAACAATTATTCATTCAACAATGAAAACCTGAGTATGAAGGGGGAATATTTTTAGGTGAAGCTTTAGCACAGACATAAAGAAAAACCGAACAAATAAAATTTTAATATCTATTTTTATTATAAGATTTTTTTTTATTATTATTTATTGTTGACAGCTAAGTTCAATTCTTTTCACTGGCTTATGATAAGTGAAACAAAACAACTTTTGATTTCCTACTTTACATGGAAATCCATTTACCTTTTGATGATTTTATTTTATTTTATTTATACTGGTTTAATTTGTATGAAATCGGTAGGAAATTCTCGTGATTGTAAACTTAAAATTAACTAATTTTCCCAAAATATTCCTTCGATGTTTTAATACTCCTTCTATAAAGATAATAGCTTGTGCATTCAAATCTCATCATGAGATAAACAGAATTTTATTGTAAAACTATTTCATAAAAAAAAGTTTTGTAAAGGCTGCAAGCAAAAATACATACAAATACTCATATATTTACACGCTTATGTTCCAGAGATATGTTAATTTAAGCGCCTTTTATTTTATAAAGGAACTAAAAATTAAAATACAAAAATAATTGTAAATATATATTTCATAAGCAATGCTAGAGTTTCCCGCATTGATTTGTGCCCAAAAAGCGATAGTAAACCGGATCGCCCACGAACGAAGTAAAAAAAAAAAAACCTATTTACACGCTATTACTAACCATGAGTAATGTGTAAACACGTCTTTGAGATGCTTTAAAATGTATAATAAAAGATTTTGGTATACAAATAAATTACTACAAAACAACTACTACATAGGCATACATAACAAAACTACAGCTAACAAATACAATTTAAAGTTTAGAAAATTAAAAATAGTTATAGATGAATATGATAGTACAATTGAATTAAAGTTATAAAAATTGAAAGTTAATGTTTAAAAGGAGATAGGTTAACTGAGAAAAAAAAAAAGGTTAATGGTTTTAAGAACAAAAGCTAAGTTAAAGATTACAGTTTGAATATTAAAAAGTACCCGAAAAGTTGACAAAAATCATTATAATTAAATATTAAAGATTAAAAAAAGATAAGTTAACAAAGACATTTAAATAAAAGGTTAATGATTTCAAGAATATAATCTAAAAATACGGTTTAAAAAATAAACTTAATATTAAAAGAACAATAGTTAAATAACACAATTTAAATATTAAAAATTACAAGAAGAAAATTGAAAAACCATTATGATTAAAAATTAAGATTAAAAGAAGAAATATTAACAGATATATTTACAATTTGAAGAGGAACCTACAAACTAAACAGTAGAAGAGTCTTTCCTCATTAAATATTCGTGGGTAAGACTAGTATATCCGATCCTTAGGCAGTTCAGTACCCCTTCTTCCCTTCTGGTCAGCAGGATATTTGGAGTGACTCTCCGGACGTATGGCTCCACAACCCTTAGCTTATTGTCTCTTGTGGTAGATCAAGTTCTATTCCAAGCCAACCATGATTTTTCTTTGATTAAAGAGACAACTTCAGAAGGTTGAGTAGGTGATGATTGGTTGACCCTCTTTGATAGCTCTCTTGGCCATACTACCTGCCATCTCATTGCCTTTGATCCCGACATGACTTGGTAACCATAAAAAGTTTTATATTTTAATTAAAAAGTTAAAAGTTAAAAACTTTTAACTTTTATCTTACATACATCCATATCCAATGTTTAAGATTAGTTAGAGTATTGTTTACACTATATTTCGTTAATCATGATAACTTACCGATGATTCAGAACATGTATAAAGTCGAAAAATAACTTTTCACTTCATTAGTGCATTGCCATAATTCACGAACGTTTTCATTAATCCTCCCTTTTATAGGGATGAAAACAATACGTCAGTAAACAATTTGAAGCTGTGATTGGATAACGATTAATAAGTTATATCTTGTGAGGAAGGACGGAGATAGGAGGAAACTAATAATGTTCTAGCAAGACCGCGGTTGTTCATTGGTTCAGCCTATAAGGAGCCAGATCAGTGCCCACTGGATGATCTTGCAAACCTACAGCCTAATAGCTCAGTGACCAAATAGGTAAACATATGTTCATTACATGACCTTTGACTGATATTGGGGTAGAAGAGGTTGGGGTACGAGATAACATTTATTTTTTTGCATTTGAACTTAGTCCCTGAGAATTTAACATCATAATTAATCTTTTATGCCCCAAATCGACCACTATCATTTATTTTTATCTAGGCAGGCTCAGAATGTTTATGGATTTGTCAGATGTATGAAGTATAGTGGGTGTGATATGTGTGAGTTAGTGAAGAATGATTTTTTAAAGAAATATTCCCTTGTACATTAGTGTTTCAACAATACGAGTATATTTTTAACGTTACATGTTATAACAGTCTAGTTTACGTTTCGGGACCTTTTATTCCCATCTTCAGAACTGCAATTCCAATACTCTTGTGGATGCAAGGCTAAAAAATTTTTAAGTTACAATATTGTGCTTGTTACATTACATATTTGTATTATGTTTGTTACAATAAATTTGTAATTACCTTAATTCTAATAATAAAAATAATAATGTGCTCCATCGTCAATTTTCTAATTTATGTTCTAAAATTTATCATCTAGAGCAACATTCTCCTTTTGACCAATAATTGGGTTTCTGCCATAGTGAAAATTTGACCTTTGGATCTAAATGTTTTATCTGACTATTTTGATTGTTGTTGTTAGTGTTATTTTATGTGTCTGTGATTTCACTTCTATTAAATTTTAATTTTGTTCAATATGTCTGTATAATGGGTTCCTAAATATTTAGTGTCTGTTTTGTAGTTGACTGTAGTTCTGTTGTTTTTTGTAATGTGTATTGCTTCAAGTAATTTTCTGTTGGTGTTCTTTGGTTCTGTGCCAATATTTGTGGTTTGTTGAAGTTAAATTTATGCTGTAGTTTTATACTGTGATGTGCTAAGGCTGTTGTGTTTATGTTTTTTGGATTTTTACAGTTGGTGATGTGTTGTGCGATTCTAGTTCCTAATTGTTTGGATGTTTCACCAATGTAGATTTTGGGGCAGTTTTGACAATTTAATTTGTATATTGCATTTTTCTTGTTTATTGGTTCTATTTTATCTTTTGTGTTGGTGATGTGCCTGATTAGTTTCTTGTTATTGTATTGTCCGAATTTAATTTCTGTCAAGTCATAATCTTTGAACACGTTTTTAATTTTGTTAGTGAGTCCAGGTATGTATGTCATTTTGTAGTGGTAGTTGAAGTCCATTCTGTTTGTTTGTGCTATGTTATCCTGATTGTTTTCGTTTGTTGGATTTGTTTTTTCAAAAAATTGGGTGATGAATTGTTGTGTAGGTTTCTTTATTGTAGTGTTTTCTTCTGGTGTTTTTTGTATTGTGTGTTTTTGGCTCTAATTTTGTTATTGTTTAGTGTTGTATGTAATCGACTGTACCAAAGTTTGTTGATTAAGTTTATGGGGTAAAAGTTCTCGATAAGTATTTTGTATATTTCTGTTTTTACTAGTGGGATGTAAGGTTTGTCAGTGAGTTCTATTGATTCGTGAATTAGGTTCCTGGCTGTGTTAACTATTTGATGTTTGGGATGGTTTGAGCTAAAGTTGAGAATTCTGTTGCTGGTACTCTCTTTTTTTGTCCATTTAGTAAGTATCTGTCCTTTGTACATAATTATGTCCATATCCAAAAATCTGAGTCTATTGTTTGTGGCTTTTTCTATTGTAAATTTGATCCTTTTGTTGTACTGGTTGAAGCTTTTCATTATTTCATTTTCCGAGTCTTTTTTTATTATGAGTAATAAGTCATCAAGCCAAGCAACTAAATAAATTGACAACTTCCCAGGATAAAAAGAAAAAAGTAGTGTTTCAATTTTATATTGATAATTTTAAGTTCATTCATTTGCATCAATGTTATTTAAAGTATTAATTGAGTTTTGGATAATTATCCTTGTCTGAACACTTGTTAAAAGATGAATAAAAAGATTTTTTTTTTTTTTTGTATTAGAGCTTTCTCATTGAAAAGTGTTATGGATGTTTGCCAATCTAGTTAAAAACAAGTAGTTGAAGATAACTGTATATCCAAGTTTAAACTGAAATTTAACTAATGGGGCACAAGGAAATGGAAGAACCTCCTATCCTCCTATGGAAGAATCCTCCTAGGGAGTTTTCGAATTGTTTTCATTATTTCCTTTTGTAGGAGCATTGACTCTGATTAAATATCAACAAAAACATATCTCATTTTTCTTCTTGAGTCCTAAAAAAAAATGTAGCAAGTATAATTATAAAAAACGAACAATACATGAAACAAAATCTAGAGGTTCAGCCGCGAACCCAAGAACTATCGCAATGAATGGTTACGCCGACATTCCAACATCTTGAGCAGTACATGCAGTAAGTGGTTCATTTGTAGGTCAAACAAGATGCAGTAGAAACCAGTTGTTCGACCTCCTTCCACGGCTTCTATTAATGCTCCAAAACAATCGTTCAATCACTAATATTTTTTTTTCAAACAACAGATTATTATTATTATTATTAAAAATACATGTTATTCAATGTTTATTTAGACTTATTATAAATTCAAAATCATTACAAATCTACCATAAAGATAAAAAAAGTAAGTGTGTAGAAATTATATGATAATTAATATCAGGTTTAACTAATCCTCTCCTATTAGTATTCACGATGTTTACTAGACTCATTCTTATGAATAATAAATTAATGCTCAAATAAATTTTATATCACTATTATAAGCCTGTTTAAAAACTATATATTAGGAAGGCTTCTCCTGATTAAAAAAGCAATTTTATAACGAAGTACAATCAGATGTTAAAGTATATATTTTCTTAATTTATTATATAGACAAGCAAAAACTAAACTAAATTTTATAGAAACTATAAAATATTCATTCATTCATGTATGGCACAACATCCCGTTACCGAGACTGGGCCTCCTCCAAGAGCCTCCGCCAGTTGGCTCTGTCTTCTGCTGCAGCTCTCCAGTTCCGCACACCAAGCAGGGTTCTCGCATCATAGGCCACGTTGTCCAACCATCTCGTCCTCGGCCTTCCTACCCGTCTTACGAGGTGCAGCTCCTCCATCATTATTTTTTTTGGTATTTCAAGGGTGCTCATTCTGGCCACATGCCCTGCCCACCTTAGTCTGGCCAGTTTAATATACGTGACTACGTCGATGTCTGCATAGAGAGAACTGAGCTCCCTATTTTTTCTTTTCCTCCAGACATCACCCTCCTTTACTGGACCATAAATCCTTCTGAGGACTCCTCGCTCAAAGACACTCAGCTTCATCTCATCCCTTTTAGTCATCGTCCAAGCCTCTGAGCCATATGTCAAAACAGGCCGAACAAGGGTCTTGTATATGATCAGCTTGGTCTTCTTTGAGAGGTACCTACTTCTTAAGTGTCGGCCAAGTCCAAAGACACATCTATTGCCAGCCGTGATCCTTCTTTGTATTTCTTGAGCCATGTCATTCTTGCTATTAATTTCAGACCCAAGGTATACAAAACTTTTCACTCTCTCAAACTTAAAAGAACCTACCTCAAATGGAGAGTTCAGATCCACCTCACCGCCAACTCTCATATACTTAGTTTTCCTCTCGTTGACTTCTAGACCAAGTGGTCTTGCAGCTGCTTCAAGGCTTATAAACGCTTCTCTGAGAGCCCGTTCAGACCTACCTATTATGTCAATATCATCAGCAAAACCAAGAAGCTGTGTCAGGCGATTGAAGATTATATCTTTGGTCTGAATACCGGAATCTCTTACAGCTTTCTCCTCTGCCAAATTGAACAATAGACAGGCGAGGGCATCCCCTTGCCTAACCCCACTGCTCACTTTAAACTCTTCGGAGTCGTCAGAACCGACGCGTATTCTGCATCTCGAGCTGTCCATGGTCATCTTGATTAGGCGTACGAGCTTCTGAGGGATGCTTAGCTCCTCCAAGGCACAGTATAGTTGCGTTCTATCAACGCTGTCGTATGCTGCTTTAAAGTCCAGGAATAAATGGTGGGTGACTACCTTACGCTCCATAGTCTTTTCTAGGATCATCCTCAGAGAGAACAGTTGATCAGTCGTTGAGCGTCCTCTTCGAAATCCAGCCTGATATTTCCCCAGTTCCTTTTCAGAATACGGGAGGATCCTCTCAAAAAGAATGTTAGAGAGCAGCTTATAAGCACACGAAAGGAGTGAGATTCCTCGATAGTTAGCGCATTCTGTTTGATCTCCTTTCTTATGTATTGGGCAGATAATGGCTGTTGCCCATTCCGTAGGCATAGCTTCCTTCTCCCAGATGGTCAGCATTAAATCATGCAGAGCTTTCTTGAGTTCTTCACCTCCACATTTCAACAGCTCTGACTGGATTCCGTCCGGGCCTGGCGCCTTTCCATTTTTCAATTTCCTCAGGGCGTTTTCCATTTCCTCCTCATCCGGGGGTTCAATAGAATTCAGGGAGTCTTCCTTCATTACACCTACTTCTCCAGGCACCGTTCCTCTGTTTAATGCGCCTTTGAAATGTTGTACCCATCTCCTTAGTACGTCATCTTTGTGGCTTAAAAGAGTTCCATTTGTGTCTTTGCATGCCGTCACTCTGGGCCTAAAAGCTGCCCTACCCTCGTTTATTCTCTGAAAGAACAGGCGACTTTCATTTTGGCCTCGCAATGCCTCTGTGTCCTCCATGTTCTTATTTTCCCAAGCTCTTCTCTTTCCGCGGAATAATCTCTTCTCTTCGCGTCTTTTTCTTCTATATGTTTCTTGGGAGAGCCTTGTGGGACGCTGAACCTTCTTTCTGTAGGCTTCATTTTTCACTTTTACTGCTTGAAGGCACTCAGCATCAAACCATGGGGGCCTTCTAGATTTAGTCTCGTAGCCAAGAGCTTCTTCTGCTGCCTGTTTCATTGCGTTGCTGCATCTCTTCCACTGTTCATCGACCATAGAGCTGTCATTAATTACTTCTTCATTAAGTTTCGTCTCCACAGCTTGTTGATACGAATATTGGTGGTCTGAGTCCTTAAGTTTAACCACATCAATCTTCTTCTTTGGTCGTTGGTAGTGGTTTTTAATCAGCGAAATTCGTGATCTGACCTCGGCAATGCTCAAATAGTGATCCGTGTCCATATTTGCACCTCTATAAGATCTTGCATTTATCATGTTGGACCTGTGACGGGCACTAATGAGTACATGGTCTATCTGTGATGCTGTTTGCCCATTTGGAGAAATCCATGTTGCTTTGTGGATATTCTTTCGAGGAAAAAGAGTTGTTCCAACAACCAGTCCGTGCAATGTAGCAAAGTTCACCATCCGTAGCCCATTATCATTACTGGTCTCATGCAAGCTGTGGGTTCCTATGGTCGGCATGAGTGCCACCTCCTTACCAACTTGTGCGTTAAAGTCACCAAGAATGATTTTAACATCATTTTTGGGGCAGCTTTCTGTCACGCGTCCAAGTTCTTCATAAAATGCTTCCTTATCCTCCTCAGGTGACACCTCTGTTGGGGCATGGCAGTTGATTAGAGAGAAATTAAAAAATTTTCCTCTAAGCCGAATGTAGCATAACCTTTGGTTAATGGGAGTGAATCGCATCACTAACTGTCGAGCTCTGCCTCTCACAACAAATCCGGTACCGAAGATGTGATGCTTTTCATGGCAGCTATAGTAGAGTGTATGGTACTTCTTCTCCATAATTCCCTGTCCTATCAATCGGACCTCTTGGATAGCTGCTATGTCGATTCTGTATGTGTCCACTTCTGCAAGGAGCGCACGAAGTGCTCCTAGTCTATGTAATGATAAAATGTTCCAAAATCCAATTCTTAGGTCATTTAGGCGTTTCCTGGGTCTGTTACCGTAATTCAGTCCGGCTTCTTCTCTTTGAGGTTTCGTAATAAGGTACTTTAGGGGGGGTGGGTTATCAGCCCACTGCCCCCGAGTCAGGTAGAGGGGCTGCCTCCTCCGAGCATCCTGACTAGCTCCCCCATCCGGGGCGGCTACCTAGGGAAGGTGACCCTAGGGTGTGTACTGTAGGTGACCTTTGTCTGTAGTGTTTAGGTGTTGTAGTGTGCTGTCTAAAGTGTACTTGGTGTGTGAGTGTTCGTGTAAGTGTTCCCCCAACCTGGAGGGCCAGTGGCTGGTTGCGGTACAATGACCGGGCGATGGGACCGCCTATAAAACTATAAAATATTAAATGGCCCAAACAACAGAAAGAAATCTTTATTTGTATTTAAAAACATACACTAATTATAGATGTGCATCAGTAAGAGAATATAATTTAGAATAAAACGAATGTGTGAAAGGGTATGTTCATGTATATTTAGAAAGACTTTTTAGTTAAAATTAAGATTTTGGTTTTTAATTATGTAGATAATATTACAACTGGGACTTTCTTAGAAGATAAGATATCTCCATGTATAAACTAGGCGAACACCCCAACAGACTAAGTTCATTGTCGATAAGTCGTTTAACCTTATGTAAAAAAAAAAAAAATGATATTATGTACTTTGCAAACAAATGAACGTTTCTATTATCTAAACAAATCTAGTATCTATTATGTAAACAAATAAAAACGATAATCGAACCGAAGGATTGATAATTTACTCCAACGACAAATACCGTCAAGACGCAAATTTTCAAGGTCAAAATTAATAAGATGCTCACATCTAAGCTTTGATCGATCCTTTTGATGTTTCCAATGATTTCAGCCCTGATTATCTTTTATGGGATTTACTTATTATCAAGAAAAACATCATAAAAAAATTCATATACATACACAGGCACAAACTGATAATATTGTATAATATTGTTCCAATTTAAATGTTTAAACACCAAAAGCTACATTTCCCATAGTGCTCTTATTCAATCTCCACTGGCTTTTAATACCAATGACGTGGTTGAGATAGTGGCGTGAGGATCTCCAGAAGTCCTGCTTTTCCTTCCACATCAGAAGGGACAAGCCGGTTCGAAGTTTTCTGGGCTGATAGTAAATATTGTATATGGGTACGACTGAGTAATTTTACTTTATTCATCTCTAATTTTATATTATTTTTATTTGTTGTATATGTATTTTAATTAGGATTTAGTTATTATTTTGCCTTTGTTTTATTTATTTATATTTTACGAAAAATTGCTCAATAAAATAGTTTTTAAAACAAGCCGTATTGCAACAAGAATCATGTTACGTACAAAAACTAAAATCATACATTAAAACGAAATAAATTACGTATTTCTCATTTTATTAACTAGATTTTCCATTAAACGTTTACTGAATGCCTGAGAAAAAGATGTAATGTTTTATATAACTTTTCCGTACTTTTTAGTGTGAGGTTGACCAGAAAGAGCGCTCGCTTAAATAAAATATTAATTGCAGGATTTTGCAGTGCGATTGTAGATAAAAAAAGTTTAAATAGTGGACTTTCGTTTTAA
Organism: Nezara viridula; assembly: GCA_928085145.1. NCBI lineage: Eukaryota > Metazoa > Arthropoda > Insecta > Hemiptera > Pentatomidae > Nezara > Nezara viridula. Next base: position 75,410,668 of record OV725082.1, read on the forward strand.
AAAATATTTTCCACTTGGTCGTGGATAGTCTCTTCTATTATTTGAATGTTTAGATTTTTTGTTTTTCCAAAATCAAAACTGTATTTTATTTTATTTTTTTATACTGTTGCAATAAATCTGTTTTTTTATTACACCTTCAAGGACCACTTAAACATCGTCTTTCTTTTTCTTCTAGAGTAGTTACTACTAAACGAAATTATTTAAAAAACCTTTTAAAAAAAATATAGTCCGATTCTACTAAGCCAGGCACTGTTTTTATATTTTTTTTTTACCGAAAATATGTTCTACCCGATACTTAGGTAGTTTTTAAACGCACTGATTAATTTGTAATTAGTTTCAATATATATTATACGGGTGTTATGTGTGAACTATTAATACTGTAATATCATTGATGTTTCGTTAATGTGAGTATTAAATAATCAATCTAAAAACGCCCAATGTGTATTTCGGTTGTACGTATATATACCACATACACTCCATAAATAATAGTTATATAAATGTTAGCTATAACATTGAACACGTACAGTAGAATGGGCCTCCAACGCAGTTAAGGTATTACGACGAACCCATTAATGTAGCCATTAATAGAAGCGACCACTAATGGGTTGCTCCCAGTCTCATACCGCGTCTACTCCGCTTCCGATAACATCTTGCTAATTTAAAGTAAAAAATAAAATAAATTATGCAATAAATTTTCAATTTATCAATTGATCGTACATTAGTCAGTAATAAAATTTAGTATCTTTAACCAAAAACTAATTTAAAAAATCTGGAGCAGGGCGTGTATAACTCAACTTTTACTTAGCATCGTAAAAATAGGTATTTTCATATATAGGTTACTTGTAAGTATAAAATTATAGTTGTTACAACATATTTATTAAAAAATAAATTAATTAGTGTAGCTGTAGTATCTTATTTATATACTATACATACTAGTAGCCTTTTCATCGAATTATTAACATCCGCCTGAAACTTCGTAAATAGTTTCATCACATCGTAACCTATTTTATCTACGAAAACTCTTAGAATGTGGGCGTTTTCAATCTGGAGGGGGACAAACTTTTTCTATTTAATTAGGTGCCAAAAACTCGTAAATATCAATTTGCTTTCTACTTGGATCGTAAGATAAATTGATCAAAAAATCGATTAAAAAAGTGGCCTACAAAAATATTGGGCCGTTTGTCTTATATAACCTCGTTATTTTGAAAATTTGATGGCGTAAGTCACGCCAAACGGCTCAATATTTTTGAAGGCCACTTTTTTTTCAAAATAAAATAGTTGTAGGTTAGGATAAGATGAAACTATTTACGAAGTTTCAGGCGGATATTAATAATTCGATAAAAAGTACCACGTATTTAGGCGTAAATACGTAATTTTAGTATCGTGCAAATTTTCTTTTATGATCTAGGCAGTTCACATTGACAAAGACTATTCTGTAAGGCCTGCTTATTTAGACTAAAGTGACCATAAAACGTTTAATTTCGTTGAAAATTTAATGAAAGTAAAAAAAAAAAATATGAGGTTAAAAAATAAACAAATCAATAAAAATTTACCAAAATGAAAAAAATATTCTGGACATCGATAAATTCTTTTTTAACTCTTTATCATGGCTTTGGAGATCGAAATAGGTGAAAAAGAAAAAATTAGAAAAAACTAAATAGGTTAATCTAATGGCTCTTTCTGTTTGAGTTTAAGAAAAACAAAATACGGTTGAACACCCACCCGTTTTAATTAAGGTTCGGTAAACTGAATCCGTTAACTTACAACAACGGATCTCAAGTGCATTGTTTTCTATCCCAACGATTAAGATGTTTACTTTTCTAATTTCTAAACTTTCATTTAAAATTGAAATAATTGAAAAATAACAAATGATTTACATTCCCACGATATCATTCTTTATAAAATAAACGAAAACCGATTCGTAAATAAGAACTAATAATCATTAAAATTGCCGTTAACAATATGTATGTAAGTCAATATAAATTTCGTACATTTGCTACAATGCTTCCGTTAAATAAGCATGGCACAGGATACTATTACAATTTAATTTATAATTTAATGGAGGGAATATATATGAATCGTTTCTGAAATATTCCATGGTATGTAACCAGATTTCCAGTCCAAATTTGCTTCGAATTCAAAAAGTTAATAAATAGTTTACCTGTTAACAAACGACAAACCTAGAAAGGAGGATGTCAGATATAGCTATTGTTATAATATATGGTGATTTTGGATATATTAAGATGAAAATAAAGTAATGTTTAAAAATTACAATATTCCTAACAGGCAATCTGTATCTAATTCGATATTATACAAGTGATTTCTACTATGAAAATTGTCAGTTAAAACATATCTTATAATAAACTAAGAAGACCCCGATGACCGAAATGGTTGTGTTAGTTGCAGTAGGTAATAGAAGCAAAGCCGAGCGTGGTGAGTACTTGAATGAGTAACCATGAATGAGTCGGAGGGAAGGACATTGCCAGATTAGGCCCAAACGGATCATCTCTAGAGCTAAGGGTGGCCTACCATGGAGACCATAATCCGTAGCAAAAGCGGACCCAGAATCTAATTTATTTTATTTTGGAGGGAGGGGGACTTCAGTCCGAAAAGTTATTTTTTTCATATATATATATATATATATATATATATATATATATATATATATTATATATATATATATATATATATATCGATAATTACTTTGGAGCTAAAAGAAATATGCTAATTATCTGTATGAAATAGTTTTAAGTGATTCTTGAAGTCCTATTAAATGTAATTATACGAACAATAATACTTTAAGATATAATTTTTTAATATTTTTTTCCATAAAACGTGGTTACATTTTACCAATTTGGAGGGCGGGGGCTTCAGCCAGAAAGTCCCCCTCCTTCCCCTTCATCTGAATTAACCGTAGCAACCTGAGATCGCGTGACCCCTACAAGCTATCTGTGCTCCCGCAAGTAATATACGTTTGTAAGACCATATCGCAGGATCAACGATCTATAGCTCCAGCCGAAAAAAAAAAAAAATATATATATATAATACTATATATATATACTTAGGGTGTCCGTAAGTAGAATAAAATATTTGGAAGGTTGATAGCAGACATCAAGATCTACAAAACAGTTTATGTAAACGATTGTCCAATTTCAAGCAGAAAAGTGGGAAATTTAAGTTTTAATTTCTTTATGTGTCACATTGTTTGTTGAATAGAAAGTAATAACTAAAAAAATATTTGATTTAAATAACTAAACATTGCTCTATCGTAAACTATATAAAATTTATTTCAAACGAAAGTAGATTTTGTCATTGTTAAAACAATTTAAAGAGGATGATTTAGCGGACAAACGCCGCTTTATAAAAGTTCCCTTTATAAAAAAGTAATAAATTTTTTTTTTATCATCGTTTAACTGCCCTACATTTACTCCACTTATCCCAAATCTTCTTCATTTAATAAGCTTTAAATCCATATTAGTTAAGTTGATGTTTATAAGCAAAATTTTTTAGATTGGCTTCAAGTGTAAAGAAATTATGTGATTTTCTTTCCAGTCACCTAAAAGTACCTTCGTTTTCTGAAAAATCATTATTTTTAAATTTTTATAAATAAAATATGTTTATGGGCATTCATATTTATTACAATACATCCCATATCACGGAAAAACAATAAATAAAAGCTTAGTAATAGTTAATTCTAGTCATTTTTATAGAAAACAAATACTTTCAAGAGTATTTCAGGTGACTGGATAGGAAATCAAATCAATTCTTTACACAATTTGAGGTGAATCTCAAAATTTATCCTAATAAACCTCAACTTAATTAATATGGGCTTAAAGTTTATCAAATGAGGATGTTTTTCTGAAAGTGGGGTAAATGTAGCGTAGTTGAAGGGTGATTAAAAAAATCACAAATAATATATGAATTTTCTTAAACAGAATATAACTGTGTTTGTCAGCTCAATAATCCTCTTTAAATAGTTTTAACAAATTTACTAGGAATACCCAGAGTTATTCTAGATAAGTAAAATGGAAATTTTTTTCATTTAAAAAAAATATATTTTATACAATAACAAATAAAGCGTTTAAAAAATTGTTTTTGAATAAAAATATTAGTAATTTTATATTATTATTTAGTCTGTTGTAATGTTTTTTTTTTCTTTGAACCTTAGTTTTTAATGAATGAAAAAAAATCGATGATAATTTCGACGAAAAGGTAATTAATTTCGCAAGAGCCGATAAGTTGAGAAGCACCGAGAGATAATGGACAGCATTAATTACCGGTTTCCAAAGCGGAGGCGAATAGAGATTGATTCGAGGATTAGAGCTCAATTAACCTAGCCGTGAAAACGCCCAGGTGTAATCCAATGGGATAAGAAAATTCATAAGGTGAGGGCCTGAGTGGAAAAGCGATTTCCCGGCTACCATCTTGGAAAGATGGCTCCAGCAGCCGATAACTCCTCCACGAGCCATTACATCCGACTAAAAGCCTTATCCTCCAGCCATCCAATAACGGCCAAGGGAAATCTTCAACGAAGGAGGTATGGGCAATTGACTTACATTTCCATTCCGTTCCTCTGAGATGAAGGTCGCAATATCCTCAGACAACATTACAGAAATGGGTGGTTAACTTCAGATTGTAAGGGTATAACATAAAAATATTTCTTATTAATGAGGTTAAAAATAGAGTCCGTGGTACAGACCCGCTTTTATCAAAATGTTAACTTCGTAAATAGTTTCATCTCATCGTCACCTACCACTATTTTATTTAGGAAAAAAATTAGGGGTCATTTTTCCAAGTGCAGCCACGGAGACTAGAATAAGTGCTTGTGGTTGTATTTTACCGTTTTTCTGATGTCCCTTTTTCTAACACCTGCGTTGAATCACGAAAATGTTCATATAACCCAAACGGTTTAAGATAAAAAAAATAATGGAAGAATCAATAAAAAACAAGCCACAACATACTTACCCCACTGCCATTTATATTGCCTCTAATGGAGAATCCTAGAATGATTTCGCACTTACTCCAGATGCATGGAGAAAATACACCAGTTGACTTGAAAAGTTTAATTTTTTTTTTTAATTTACAGAAAATGATAAAAATATTCTAATTGCAGGATATTGTAGCCAGATAAGCCTAAATACTGTGTACTGAATTTTATTTCCATATTCCTAATAGTTACTTCGCAGTAACAGTTTAAAAATTAAAAAATAATTCTGGTTGCTCTTACCGCACTGTATCTTATTATGTTACGACAGCCAATTGAATTATAATAACTGATCAGTCAGACTTTCGGAGGAGGACAAAATATTCTCCCTGACCGAGAGAACATAATCATCGGAGCGGGCACACTGAGATGGCCTGTCATGGTTCCCTTAGAATCTCCGTGAAATCTGTAATAAACGCCCGACCCATAACGTCCCATCCTTCAGAAATTAAGATCCCTTCAATTCGTTTCTTTTTAATGGCTTCGAAGGACTTTTTTTAGGATTATAAGAACTACATTTTTTCCTCTATAGTTATTATAATGAGAAAAAAAGTTATATCTTGCTCCTGTTTTAAATTACATCATCCCATACAGCTTTTACAATAAGGTCGTACGGAAAGTTCGTAGGTAAAAAATTAAAAAAGTTTAAAATTGATTCATATAAATAAATAATTACCACCAGTAGAGATTATATTTCTGATATAAAAAAGTATTACTCAAGAATTATTATTATAATTGTCAATCATAAACATTTTGTCCGAGAAAATTACCAGAATATGATTTTTATCATTTCTGATCGAAAATAAAAATCGTTTAAAAAAAAAAAATCAAATGAGTTTTAAAAATTCCAAATTGGCATTTTGATCAGATTTGATTTTTATATTTTAATTGTAGATTTCAAACCCTTGTTGAAATATTTTTTTTATTATTATTCATGAAATTTACAACTGTAAATATACATTCATTAAATGTGATACAGAGGTATAATAACGGTAGGATAAGGCTTGTAGAGTAGTGGTAGTTTCTACCATCTAACATGATAGAGAAATGTTAGCACTCTATTAAAATAATAAAAAAAAACTAAGGTGTATGCTTTAGACCACACGATATAAGTGAAAACATCAACGAGCTCCTTAAAAAAAAATGATGCAATACTGAATATTTCCCTAGCTTATGGTAAGCAGATCTCATTTTTAGTTTTTGAGAAATTTCAATCCATATATTCAATAAAATTCGTAACTATTTGGTTTTCGACACTATTTTTTTTCCTTTTCGTCTCTCTAAAACGGCTAGTGCTCTTATTCAATCTCCACTGGCTTTTAATACCAATGACGTGGTTGAGATAGTGGCGTGAGGATCTCCAGAAGTCCTGCTTTTCCTTCCACATCAGAAGGGACAAGCCGGTTCGAAGTTTTCTGGGCTGATAGTAAATATTGTATATGGGTACGACTGAGTAATTTTACTTTATTCATCTCTAATTTTATATTATTTTTATTTGTTGTATATGTATTTTAATTAGGATTTAGTTATTATTTTGCCTTTGTTTTATTTATTTATATTTTACGAAAAATTGCTCAATAAAATAGTTTTTAAAACAAGCCGTATTGCAACAAGAATCATGTTACGTACAAAAACTAAAATCATACATTAAAACGAAATAAATTACGTATTTCTCATTTTATTAACTAGATTTTCCATTAAACGTTTACTGAATGCCTGAGAAAAAGATGTAATGTTTTATATAACTTTTCCGTACTTTTTAGTGTGAGGTTGACCAGAAAGAGCGCTCGCTTAAATAAAATATTAATTGCAGGATTTTGCAGTGCGATTGTAGATAAAAAAAGTTTAAATAGTGGACTTTCGTTTTAAAAAATATTTTCCACTTGGTCGTGGATAGTCTCTTCTATTATTTGAATGTTTAGATTTTTTGTTTTTCCAAAATCAAAACTGTATTTTATTTTATTTTTTTATACTGTTGCAATAAATCTGTTTTTTTATTACACCTTCAAGGACCACTTAAACATCGTCTTTCTTTTTCTTCTAGAGTAGTTACTACTAAACGAAATTATTTAAAAAACCTTTTAAAAAAAATATAGTCCGATTCTACTAAGCCAGGCACTGTTTTTATATTTTTTTTTTACCGAAAATATGTTCTACCCGATACTTAGGTAGTTTTTAAACGCACTGATTAATTTGTAATTAGTTTCAATATATATTATACGGGTGTTATGTGTGAACTATTAATACTGTAATATCATTGATGTTTCGTTAATGTGAGTATTAAATAATCAATCTAAAAACGCCCAATGTGTATTTCGGTTGTACGTATATATACCACATACACTCCATAAATAATAGTTATATAAATGTTAGCTATAACATTGAACACGTACAGTAGAATGGGCCTCCAACGCAGTTAAGGTATTACGACGAACCCATTAATGTAGCCATTAATAGAAGCGACCACTAATGGGTTGCTCCCAGTCTCATACCGCGTCTACTCCGCTTCCGATAACATCTTGCTAATTTAAAGTAAAAAATAAAATAAATTATGCAATAAATTTTCAATTTATCAATTGATCGTACATTAGTCAGTAATAAAATTTAGTATCTTTAACCAAAAACTAATTTAAAAAATCTGGAGCAGGGCGTGTATAACTCAACTTTTACTTAGCATCGTAAAAATAGGTATTTTCATATATAGGTTACTTGTAAGTATAAAATTATAGTTGTTACAACATATTTATTAAAAAATAAATTAATTAGTGTAGCTGTAGTATCTTATTTATATACTATACATACTAGTAGCCTTTTCATCGAATTATTAACATCCGCCTGAAACTTCGTAAATAGTTTCATCACATCGTAACCTATTTTATCTACGAAAACTCTTAGAATGTGGGCGTTTTCAATCTGGAGGGGGACAAACTTTTTCTATTTAATTAGGTGCCAAAAACTCGTAAATATCAATTTGCTTTCTACTTGGATCGTAAGATAAATTGATCAAAAAATCGATTAAAAAAGTGGCCTACAAAAATATTGGGCCGTTTGTCTTATATAACCTCGTTATTTTGAAAATTTGATGGCGTAAGTCACGCCAAACGGCTCAATATTTTTGAAGGCCACTTTTTTTTCAAAATAAAATAGTTGTAGGTTAGGATAAGATGAAACTATTTACGAAGTTTCAGGCGGATATTAATAATTCGATAAAAAGTACCACGTATTTAGGCGTAAATACGTAATTTTAGTATCGTGCAAATTTTCTTTTATGATCTAGGCAGTTCACATTGACAAAGACTATTCTGTAAGGCCTGCTTATTTAGACTAAAGTGACCATAAAACGTTTAATTTCGTTGAAAATTTAATGAAAGTAAAAAAAAAAAATATGAGGTTAAAAAATAAACAAATCAATAAAAATTTACCAAAATGAAAAAAATATTCTGGACATCGATAAATTCTTTTTTAACTCTTTATCATGGCTTTGGAGATCGAAATAGGTGAAAAAGAAAAAATTAGAAAAAACTAAATAGGTTAATCTAATGGCTCTTTCTGTTTGAGTTTAAGAAAAACAAAATACGGTTGAACACCCACCCGTTTTAATTAAGGTTCGGTAAACTGAATCCGTTAACTTACAACAACGGATCTCAAGTGCATTGTTTTCTATCCCAACGATTAAGATGTTTACTTTTCTAATTTCTAAACTTTCATTTAAAATTGAAATAATTGAAAAATAACAAATGATTTACATTCCCACGATATCATTCTTTATAAAATAAACGAAAACCGATTCGTAAATAAGAACTAATAATCATTAAAATTGCCGTTAACAATATGTATGTAAGTCAATATAAATTTCGTACATTTGCTACAATGCTTCCGTTAAATAAGCATGGCACAGGATACTATTACAATTTAATTTATAATTTAATGGAGGGAATATATATGAATCGTTTCTGAAATATTCCATGGTATGTAACCAGATTTCCAGTCCAAATTTGCTTCGAATTCAAAAAGTTAATAAATAGTTTACCTGTTAACAAACGACAAACCTAGAAAGGAGGATGTCAGATATAGCTATTGTTATAATATATGGTGATTTTGGATATATTAAGATGAAAATAAAGTAATGTTTAAAAATTACAATATTCCTAACAGGCAATCTGTATCTAATTCGATATTATACAAGTGATTTCTACTATGAAAATTGTCAGTTAAAACATATCTTATAATAAACTAAGAAGACCCCGATGACCGAAATGGTTGTGTTAGTTGCAGTAGGTAATAGAAGCAAAGCCGAGCGTGGTGAGTACTTGAATGAGTAACCATGAATGAGTCGGAGGGAAGGACATTGCCAGATTAGGCCCAAACGGATCATCTCTAGAGCTAAGGGTGGCCTACCATGGAGACCATAATCCGTAGCAAAAGCGGACCCAGAATCTAATTTATTTTATTTTGGAGGGAGGGGGACTTCAGTCCGAAAAGTTATTTTTTTCATATATATATATATATATATATATATATATATATATATATATATTATATATATATATATATATATATATCGATAATTACTTTGGAGCTAAAAGAAATATGCTAATTATCTGTATGAAATAGTTTTAAGTGATTCTTGAAGTCCTATTAAATGTAATTATACGAACAATAATACTTTAAGATATAATTTTTTAATATTTTTTTCCATAAAACGTGGTTACATTTTACCAATTTGGAGGGCGGGGGCTTCAGCCAGAAAGTCCCCCTCCTTCCCCTTCATCTGAATTAACCGTAGCAACCTGAGATCGCGTGACCCCTACAAGCTATCTGTGCTCCCGCAAGTAATATACGTTTGTAAGACCATATCGCAGGATCAACGATCTATAGCTCCAGCCGAAAAAAAAAAAAAATATATATATATAATACTATATATATATACTTAGGGTGTCCGTAAGTAGAATAAAATATTTGGAAGGTTGATAGCAGACATCAAGATCTACAAAACAGTTTATGTAAACGATTGTCCAATTTCAAGCAGAAAAGTGGGAAATTTAAGTTTTAATTTCTTTATGTGTCACATTGTTTGTTGAATAGAAAGTAATAACTAAAAAAATATTTGATTTAAATAACTAAACATTGCTCTATCGTAAACTATATAAAATTTATTTCAAACGAAAGTAGATTTTGTCATTGTTAAAACAATTTAAAGAGGATGATTTAGCGGACAAACGCCGCTTTATAAAAGTTCCCTTTATAAAAAAGTAATAAATTTTTTTTTTATCATCGTTTAACTGCCCTACATTTACTCCACTTATCCCAAATCTTCTTCATTTAATAAGCTTTAAATCCATATTAGTTAAGTTGATGTTTATAAGCAAAATTTTTTAGATTGGCTTCAAGTGTAAAGAAATTATGTGATTTTCTTTCCAGTCACCTAAAAGTACCTTCGTTTTCTGAAAAATCATTATTTTTAAATTTTTATAAATAAAATATGTTTATGGGCATTCATATTTATTACAATACATCCCATATCACGGAAAAACAATAAATAAAAGCTTAGTAATAGTTAATTCTAGTCATTTTTATAGAAAACAAATACTTTCAAGAGTATTTCAGGTGACTGGATAGGAAATCAAATCAATTCTTTACACAATTTGAGGTGAATCTCAAAATTTATCCTAATAAACCTCAACTTAATTAATATGGGCTTAAAGTTTATCAAATGAGGATGTTTTTCTGAAAGTGGGGTAAATGTAGCGTAGTTGAAGGGTGATTAAAAAAATCACAAATAATATATGAATTTTCTTAAACAGAATATAACTGTGTTTGTCAGCTCAATAATCCTCTTTAAATAGTTTTAACAAATTTACTAGGAATACCCAGAGTTATTCTAGATAAGTAAAATGGAAATTTTTTTCATTTAAAAAAAATATATTTTATACAATAACAAATAAAGCGTTTAAAAAATTGTTTTTGAATAAAAATATTAGTAATTTTATATTATTATTTAGTCTGTTGTAATGTTTTTTTTTTCTTTGAACCTTAGTTTTTAATGAATGAAAAAAAATCGATGATAATTTCGACGAAAAGGTAATTAATTTCGCAAGAGCCGATAAGTTGAGAAGCACCGAGAGATAATGGACAGCATTAATTACCGGTTTCCAAAGCGGAGGCGAATAGAGATTGATTCGAGGATTAGAGCTCAATTAACCTAGCCGTGAAAACGCCCAGGTGTAATCCAATGGGATAAGAAAATTCATAAGGTGAGGGCCTGAGTGGAAAAGCGATTTCCCGGCTACCATCTTGGAAAGATGGCTCCAGCAGCCGATAACTCCTCCACGAGCCATTACATCCGACTAAAAGCCTTATCCTCCAGCCATCCAATAACGGCCAAGGGAAATCTTCAACGAAGGAGGTATGGGCAATTGACTTACATTTCCATTCCGTTCCTCTGAGATGAAGGTCGCAATATCCTCAGACAACATTACAGAAATGGGTGGTTAACTTCAGATTGTAAGGGTATAACATAAAAATATTTCTTATTAATGAGGTTAAAAATAGAGTCCGTGGTACAGACCCGCTTTTATCAAAATGTTAACTTCGTAAATAGTTTCATCTCATCGTCACCTACCACTATTTTATTTAGGAAAAAAATTAGGGGTCATTTTTCCAAGTGCAGCCACGGAGACTAGAATAAGTGCTTGTGGTTGTATTTTACCGTTTTTCTGATGTCCCTTTTTCTAACACCTGCGTTGAATCACGAAAATGTTCATATAACCCAAACGGTTTAAGATAAAAAAAATAATGGAAGAATCAATAAAAAACAAGCCACAACATACTTACCCCACTGCCATTTATATTGCCTCTAATGGAGAATCCTAGAATGATTTCGCACTTACTCCAGATGCATGGAGAAAATACACCAGTTGACTTGAAAAGTTTAATTTTTTTTTTTAATTTACAGAAAATGATAAAAATATTCTAATTGCAGGATATTGTAGCCAGATAAGCCTAAATACTGTGTACTGAATTTTATTTCCATATTCCTAATAGTTACTTCGCAGTAACAGTTTAAAAATTAAAAAATAATTCTGGTTGCTCTTACCGCACTGTATCTTATTATGTTACGACAGCCAATTGAATTATAATAACTGATCAGTCAGACTTTCGGAGGAGGACAAAATATTCTCCCTGACCGAGAGAACATAATCATCGGAGCGGGCACACTGAGATGGCCTGTCATGGTTCCCTTAGAATCTCCGTGAAATCTGTAATAAACGCCCGACCCATAACGTCCCATCCTTCAGAAATTAAGATCCCTTCAATTCGTTTCTTTTTAATGGCTTCGAAGGACTTTTTTTAGGATTATAAGAACTACATTTTTTCCTCTATAGTTATTATAATGAGAAAAAAAGTTATATCTTGCTCCTGTTTTAAATTACATCATCCCATACAGCTTTTACAATAAGGTCGTACGGAAAGTTCGTAGGTAAAAAATTAAAAAAGTTTAAAATTGATTCATATAAATAAATAATTACCACCAGTAGAGATTATATTTCTGATATAAAAAAGTATTACTCAAGAATTATTATTATAATTGTCAATCATAAACATTTTGTCCGAGAAAATTACCAGAATATGATTTTTATCATTTCTGATCGAAAATAAAAATCGTTTAAAAAAAAAAAATCAAATGAGTTTTAAAAATTCCAAATTGGCATTTTGATCAGATTTGATTTTTATATTTTAATTGTAGATTTCAAACCCTTGTTGAAATATTTTTTTTATTATTATTCATGAAATTTACAACTGTAAATATACATTCATTAAATGTGATACAGAGGTATAATAACGGTAGGATAAGGCTTGTAGAGTAGTGGTAGTTTCTACCATCTAACATGATAGAGAAATGTTAGCACTCTATTAAAATAATAAAAAAAAACTAAGGTGTATGCTTTAGACCACACGATATAAGTGAAAACATCAACGAGCTCCTTAAAAAAAAATGATGCAATACTGAATATTTCCCTAGCTTATGGTAAGCAGATCTCATTTTTAGTTTTTGAGAAATTTCAATCCATATATTCAATAAAATTCGTAACTATTTGGTTTTCGACACTATTTTTTTTCCTTTTCGTCTCTCTAAAACGGCGTCGGATTAAGTTTAATTTTTAAAAATAGCTCAAAGAGGATGAAATGATGAACAATTCCATCACTTATAGTATGCAGATCCGATTTTTAGTTTTCGAGATATTTTAATCCATATGCAAAAACACTTCAATTAGGCGACTCAAACTGACTTTACCCGAGCATTACACATCTGAAATCTGACGGCTCAATCTTCACAAAAAAAAGTGCGAAACGCTCCTAAAGAAGTTTTCAACAAAAAATGTTTTGTTTTTTTATTATCGAAATTTACAACTGTATAAATGATAAATACAACAAGTGAATTTGAAACAAGTAACATGACATGTACAACATGAAGAGAAACTATCCATTGGTAGTACTCCAATTATATTTCCATATTAGAAGGTCCCGAGGCCATCTTTTTTTCAGACGCCTCAGAGAGTTATCAGGGAAGAAGAGGAAACAAGGTTGGAAACAAGAGGGTTCGGATGGTTCAGAAGTTTATTATGGAAGGATAGGTATCTGGATTGAGCTAAATCGGAAACATATGGTACATTAAGGTCGTAATGGATTATTTTATATGTGACAAAGTAGGAAGCATTGAGGATTTTACGAAGGATTTTGGATTGTAGCGATTGGATCCGAGAGGAATATGATGGTTTAGTAGAGCCCCAAAGCTCGATGCCGTACATTCAAATAGACCTTATTATAATAATATATATGAGTCCTTTTTGAGAACCCACGAAAATGAAAAAGAATAATCCAACAAGATACAATAGATGAGTGGAACTGGCGGTGGGTGACTGCCGCGAAAGGTTCTACTTTGAGAAAATATTTCCCCACCGCCCGGTCACGATTAGAAGCCAAATGGATTACCCCGGACTATTGGGTCTCCCAATTCCTCACAGGGCATGGGGGTTTCCGTGCTAAGTTGCATGGCTTTGGAAAGAACGTCGATCCCCTATGCCCCAGTTGCGAAGTTCCGGAGACAGCTGATCATATTATTGTGGACTGCATGAGGCACTTAGGACTAAACTTCTGAGGGAAACTGGACTCTACGTCCTCTCTGAGAACGATTTCCCTTTGGTTGGTCACCGAGGAGAACTACCCGTTCTTCAAGAACTTTATTAACGGGTGGAAAACCGCTGTTGGCTCTACTCATTTTCATATTCCAGAAAGAGGACCATTTGCCGCCGGACAGAGGAGGTGAAGAAGAAGAAGATGGAGGCCACCTGAAAGATGGAAGAAGATGACGCCGATTTAACATGACCACTGGAAGTTAATTGGCAACATTTGCCCACCCCGCAAAGTTGCCGACACCCGTTTTGCCCAAGAGCAAGGAAGGGAGAACAAATAAATAAATATACGAGTCTTTTGTAAATAATTGGAAGTTTAGAGCGTTTGTCTAGTAAGTGCTGGAGTAGTCGAAAACGTCGGGCGGTTTCTAGTCGTTTCATTCTGGTATGGGGGTACTTCAAAAATAAAACTTTTTTTTTTAAATCTCTACTTTCCGGACAATTCTGCATTACCAGAGCCTAACTAATCGGTCTTTTCCCTCTTCGAAAAACATTCCCGAACAAACAGATCATTAAGAGTTGCATTACATATGTTTAGAGTTATGTATTAAAGATAAATGAATGCCATAAGAAGAGCTCGCACGAGGAGACCTAACGGTACCTGAGATCGGATTTATAAATAAACATAAATATCCGAAGGCGGGACAATAGATAAGAGCTAAGTGAATATTGTACCACCCGTCGGCGGCCACTCTGAAAGGGAACCGGCAATTAGAAATATGTAAATGGAAAAGCCAATACCGCAACTCTCCGCTGCAAATATTACACTACCGTTAAGTCCAGTATAAACAGTTCTCACCAGAAAGAGCTTCTTAGTGCAAGTTAACCAGACCCTATAATAACAATATTCATGAAATGAGCCTTTTAGTTGACAGAATGACTAACTCCAAATTCAACCCATCTCAGTAAAGTCAATTAAGTGATATTTATACTTTATTTTGGAAAATGGATAATATCTGTACAGGCAGTGAGCAAGTTGATTCCAGAGTAGGTAGATTGTAGGGTTGGAATATAGAACCGTGAATAAAGGTATTAAGTTTCCATCTAGAAATATCAGTAAAATTAATAATAAAAAATATTGAAATCGGAGTTAGTCATTCTGTCAACTGACATTGCTCAAATTATGGGTACATATTTTTTTTTTTTTCATTTAACTTAATCCGCAGTAAAGAGACCTTTTAATTCGATAGCCCGCTCATTACCTGAAGAAGCAATCTTTTGAATAATCATGAAATCTATATTTTTTTTTTTAAATGATAGAAAAACTCAGAATTAATGTTGTGAAGCATCAAATCCCGCATCCACTAAGTACCAACAGTTTTAATATAGGTCAATTATATATATATATATATATATATATATATATATATATATATTTAACGGGTGTTAAATATATATATATATATATATATATATATATATATATATATATATATATATATAAGACATTAAACAAGATTAATTCAGTAAAATAGACACCCATGCTGTCGAAATATTTAAAACCGCAAATACCTCCATTACCTCTAGTCATCGAAAAATTACCGATTTCGAGCTGAATTCGATTGATTTTTGATTGAATTTGCCTGCCAACTTTGATTCTATGAGTTTTTCTCTCAGGAAGCGCATTCCCAAGTTGGAGGGCCATTTATAGTAATTTATTTTGGTTTTTTGGGGCCGCGGTAGTCAAGCGAGCTAAGGCGCCTGCATAAATTTCATATCAAGTGTTCAAATCTCGTTCGCGGTATTTAATAACAAAAAAAGATAAAAATAAAATAATTAATAATAAATAAATATTAATAAGTTCAGGCGCTACTCGATCACTTCAATTTCCGCAAACCCAGAGATCCATATGAAGGTGAGCGACCCCTCCCTCCCCCCCTCCTATTTCTTACACTATAGTTCCTGATCTCCTAGCTGGAGGTTGGGTATAGGCCTCATAATATCCCCTATTCCACATAAAAAAAAAAAAAATGGGTGAAGACTGCTGCAACAGATTGCCAACCATTGGCAAGTGACTGATGAAGAGAACCAAGCGATCGCTGCTGTCGCCTATAACAGTCCCAAAAAGCTGTTAGAAGATTCATGGCGAAAAGTCAAAGTCAAGAGACGTAAAAAAAAAAAAAAAAAGAAAGAAAAAGTTTTTGACAAATTTGATTAACATCAGCGTTCGTTGACAGTGGTTATCGACCATACCATTTAACCAAATTATTAAATTTAGGTACTCTTTCGAAGAACAATTTAACGTTTTTTAATTCCTTAAAGCATGCGCTTTTGCTTCGGTGCACCGTTTAGGAATTATAGATTTAAAAACAAAACCAAATGTTGAAAAAATCCGACTTTTCTTGCTGTAAACAATTTTCCCTTGGTCACCCGCATTAGCAATATTATTTTTTACATATTTAGACCAACAAGTAAAAAAAATTCCACATTTTCCGTTTAGACCCTCAAGTTACTGAATTAATATTCTTTAAATCAGCCTGGTATACTCATTTTTTTTTTTTTTTTTTTTTTTAGATATTAAAGTTACGAATATTTAAAAAAAAGTTTTCAATCAGATAATGTCAATTTTTACGCTCTTGGAATATTTTATCGAAATATTAATACTCGGTTAGAACTCAGTGAGTAGTTTCATTTTATCATAACCTGCAACTTTTTTATCTTAGAAAATTCTGAGAAATGAGACGTTTTCTGATAAAATTAATTAATTTAACGAGGAACTAAAAATTCATGAATATCCATTTGCTTTCCAATTGAATCGTAAGATAATTTAATCACAAAATTCGAAAAACATGTGACCTATAAAAATATTGGCCTTGCCACATTCCGGATGAATGTGATTTATTTGAAATTAAATAATATTGTAAAAAAAAGTATTTATAAATATTGTAACATGGCAACCAATCCATGGTTACAGTTATTTATGCAACTGGTGTTTGTGAATATTCGCTCATCTTTCGTTCTGGTATAGCGTACATGTTCTGTGATGCCGAAATATAATTGGGAATAACTAAGAAAATCGCTTGAAAAGTCCACGAAGAGGCTTTCTGTCGTATCGGTGAGAATTAATTTTTATTTAATACTACGATTATTTACAAAAGGGTAAATTACAGGGAGATATTTAATTATTTTTATTACCTGAGATATTATCGCATTTTGGAGCTAGTCAACTATAGATAATTTTTGGACCTATTTTTGGGTATTCTCACGTTCACGGTCATCCTCTATCATCTAGACGTCCAAATTGATTTGCAACATCAGTAAACCTAGATATAATAGCCAATGGTATCTGCTGCTGGACTTAACCTAAGTTAGGTAATTTTTTAAAAATTATTTTGTTTATACCTTCTTGTTTGCTATACTCACATATGTACATATTCTGTTTACAATTAAGCAAAGATTAAAGGAACATTTTATTTTGTTTGTGGTGGAAGTGTCTTATAGTATATATATTTTTTTAAATTATATATTCTTTTTTTATATATCTAATGTGTGACATTAGAATTATATCAACTATTATTGTTAATCTAGTTATAATATACATTTATAAAAGTTTTGAACGAAAAATAAAATAGAATTAAAAAAAAAAAACAACGACCAACATATAGGGGAAGTGTTAACTACCAACAGCTCTCCCCCTTCGCGCAAACAATTATATGCCATTCCCAGCTGCAACTGTGCCGAGATCGTAAAGTAGAGCGGTCCATTGTACTCTTCGCATCAAGAGATCAAAAACCCGTCACACGCTTTTTGAGAATTAACAATAGTCCCGGAAAATAAATACATAGGGCGTGGCCTGTACACTGCTAGGGTTATATATAATGTCGAAAACTGTCCATCCGTTCAATCCACATAATTCAAAAGACATATAGTAATAGATATTGCTAACCAAAGGGCGAGGTTCAGACGCCACATTAATCGATACCGGCAAACCGCTAGTTGAAATCGATTACAATTAATAGAGTAAAAAAAATCAACTTAAGGGAGGAGATACAGGTAACATGCCTTATACCATGAGTTTTTAAAATTTATAAATACACAGCCTTCCTATAGCATTACTATGAACAAAAAACAACTAAGGTATATGATTTAGGGCACACTTTAGAAGTTAAAACATCAACAAGGCGAGATTAACAATATGAAATATAAACTTTAAATCATAGCTCCTTAAAACAAAAAAGATGAAAAGCTGAACATTTCCCTCGCTTACAGTATGCAGGTCCGATTTTTAGATTCTGAGGTATTTTAATCTATATCTTCATAAAACTCGTCACCATTTGGTTTTCGACACTATTTTTTTCCCTTTTCGCATCTCTATCATAGCATTGCGTTAAGATATAATTTTGAATAACAGCTCATTACAAAGAGGATGAAATGATAAACATTTCCTCACTAACAATATGCAGGTCCGATTTTTAGTTTTAGGGATATATTAATCCATATGCAAAAACAATGAGCGACTCGAGCCGACTTTAAACGAGCGTTACACGTCGGAGATCTGACGGATCAATCTAATTCACTCTCCACAAAAGAGCAAAACGCGCCTAAAGAAGTTTTCACTTTAAAAAAGAAAGTAAATCATAATAAAATCAATTAAAAATGTTATCTATAACATTTAAATATTTCAAAATATGTAATGAAGTAATAATTAAATAATACATAATTTGGGGATTGTGCTTAAAATAAATTTAATAATTTTATAATCCTAATCCTATTTACTGTTACTTTGATTTTCAAGAGGTTCAATCGATTATTATTATTCAATAGACGTACTTCATGTTTCAATTATTTTTCAAAATGAGCAATTCATTTAGATTACACGCACAAACATTGGATTTTCAAGAAATTAGAAGAACAAATTTTGGAGTATAAAACAGTAATACACATATGATGTGTATTTATTTAATTATAAGTGATTTTACATATATACATATATATATATATATATATATATATATATATATATATATATATATATTTGTTTGTGTGTGTGTATGTCAAATCAAGTACACTTTCGTTAAGTAGACAAATTACTTTTGACAAAAGAGTGATTAAATTTACTAACGTCAACGATAAAATAGAATCGGCCCACACATCAAATGAACTTTTTTGTTTCATAACATTTTATCTAGAATACCCTCCATCCAAATTTAGCCATTAAGAACACTTTGTATCTGTTTATGTGTCTGTAAGTGCAAATTACTGGAACCCTGAGGGTGGTACCATAGGTCCGGCAATCCTTCTCCCATCAAATTCAATTCCCTAGTGATCCTAATCGCTATAAACGATTTAAATCAATTATAATATATCGTTAACCCTATTAAAATATTACTAGGTAGATCAAACAATTAGGAAGAAAGTTCTAAATAGAATTATGGTATAACAAAGTATTTAAGATTATAAATTTTATAAATGTATTAACAGAATATTAACGATTAAATATTCACACCAGAAATGTTGAACGAATAATAAAAAAAAACATAATACCTATTTTATCAAAGATATATATCGGTATATCTTTCTGAAAGGTTAGGAAACCAGTAATAAATTATTCAGTTATTATGTCAGGCGGACATATCGAGGTATTGACTGTTCAGCAGATTATATCAAATAAGTGGAAGCCAGAACACAAATGAATGTCGGTTGAGTAATTGCGTCAAAGCAATTTAATTCACAAATCAACAACTTCTATCAGTTCATGATTTCTAATAAGGATACATTTACTAAATATTATAAATGTAGATAATATTATACTCTTTTCCCCATCCCCAGATATGCCACACTTATTTGAGGCGGAAAATGCTGGGATTTCAAAGCTACGGGAAAAATGTCTAATAATCTGACAAAAAAAATTATATTTTATGAAAAACAGTTTTTTTATAATGGGGAACAGTTAAACGGGTAGATAAAAGTGAATATTTCCACATTTTTCCCAGATATTTGAAAATATTTCGCCCACTATCGAGTTCTGCTCATGCAGAAGATTTATTCTGATCGATTTAACAGCAATAGTTACGATTCAGGGTCGGTAATACCATCGAAGGAAAGTCAAGGTTTCTTTTCCTACAATGGATTCGGAAAAATACTATCTATCGTTTAAAATTTAGATACGATTAACTTTCTCAAGATATATATATATTTTTTCTGTTGGTTGATGCTCTGTTGCATTGTTGCTTATATCTATCCATCTTTAAAATAATTACCATTATAATAAGATCAGTATATCTAAACCATAATATTTAAAATACTTATATTAAAATTATTTAAGTATATATTAAACAATTGTAGCTACCCTAAAACTGTTCTCTACCTTTAATTGGCTAAAAATCAGCTCTGTATTTGATAAGAATTTGATACGATGTGAAGTAAATAATAAAAAGGAAAAAACAAATCAATGATATTCTTGGAGAGGAATGGAGCCTTCAGCCCAAAATAAAATCATATTTTTTTATTCTTCCATATTTGCATCCGACATCGGGAAGAGAGGGGGGGAGAGACGCGAGAATGCTGACATCTCCCCAATAAAAATTTGGATAACATCCTTTCGCTCCTTCAATTAATTGAAGTAAAAATAAATTGAAATTGATGACAAATAATCTACATGAATGAATAAAATATATAAATTAAAATTAAGCTAAGACATACGTAGGCACATAAATATTTTAACACGGCATAAATATTCTCTATTATTTAAATTTGTATTTATCCTTGAGTAAATTAAAATTGTAAACATACCCTTGAATCTTATGATTCATTCACCTCCGTTTTCACGTGATTTTCTTGTAAACATTCTTGAATAAAGTTGGAAAAAATATATTTAACAAGTACAAGTATAAATATATTTTATAGAGAATGTTTCTATAGACATTTATAATCATTGTGAAAACTCTTTTTGTTTTTTTTATTTGGACGTTGTACAAACTAAGAAATCAAAAGTATTTTTCAATTTTTAATATTATTCACTTTTATCTGAAAATTTCTAGAAATGTACTTATGTTAGAGATGTTTTCCATCTTCCTCTCATGTTTAATGTTTACAAATTGCAATCTATCCAATTGCTTTATTCAGACATTTCACGTATGTAAATAAGCACATAAAAAAAATTAATAATAAACCCTAGAACTGTCTGAACATATGTATAAATTTATTTTTAAATACCCAATACTATATTAGTTCATTTCACAATAGTCCTGTTGAATTTGTATACATAATCTGAACCACCGCTTATTTTTTTTTTTTTTTTTTTGCATTCCTTTAAACTTGAAACTTTTTAAAACTTAAAAAAACTTTTTAAAACTTGGAACTCTTGCCTGATTTTTTTTTTTTTTTTTTGTTGTCCTAAATATGGATTCTATTTAAATTATAAACGTATGTATTTCAGATGGAAACATAGATGGAAACACGTGTCCGAAAATTATATGTAAAATATTTATCTCAAAAAGCATTATCTTGTAAACAAAGTTTTTTATTCATTTTTATTTTTAGAATTATTCAAGGATCATTTAAACATTACTTTAAATAGTAATCTTGTTTTCTTAAAGAGTAATTAGAGTTATTAAACAAATAAATAAATGAATAAACAATTAAAACCAAACCCCTCCAAAATTAAATCCTGGCACCGTTACTGCTGATATTAAAATGAGTAAAATACTACGGTCAACTCGGAAAATGTCTTTTAAGAATTGTGCAACAAACTCCTCTCTTAAATTCAATAAACCACTCCAACAAAATAGACAGGTCTCAATATAAAACATTGACAGCAATCTCAACAATAGGGTCAGACAGTACGCGATATAGGAAGGAATACAAATGGATACATAAAGTAGTCCTCAAGCCTTACTAGCCATGTCCGTTAAATACATCAGCCCGAGGCCGGAATACATTTTGTGATAGTGCACTCGGGGAGTTGCATAACCCGTACGCTAGGCAAGATATAGAGAACAAATACAGGATCGGATGAATATATCAACGCTCGGCTTTAAATATAGCAATATCTGTTGAAATAGAAATTACGAAACAGTTTAAAATATGGCAGATTATTTAAACTATTTCATAGTCTGAGGTATACGAGTATAGCACCTAAAATCTTTAAAATAACAATCCGTCCAATAAGAAAATTATTAAGATGAATGCAAATTATTCGCTTTTTTATGGTAGGTATTTTTTTTAATGATATTATTTACAATCAATCTATATGCAAAAGGTAAATCTATTAATAGTACAAGAAAAAAAATTATTTTTATAGAAATAGAAATGAAATATAGAAATTTAATAGAAATATTCTGCTCCTTTTTGATACCAATAGAAATATATTTAATACCATAAACCAAAAAGAGTGAAGTAACAACACCAGTGAATATCAGGAGTTGACAGCATTGTCATTAATCAAACAAATCTTAAAAACTAAATGATTCGTATGCGTTATATTATAAAAATAAAATGGTATAGACCTGTTAAGAAATAACTTAGACTAGTTCTTTGTTCATGAAATAAATATAAGTCTCTAAATTTGAAAGATTCATGGCAAAAGAATGTACATTCATGTACCTAATTATATATATATATATATATATATATATATATATATATATATATATATATATATATATATATATATATATATATAAATATATATATATATATATATATAAATATTCTAATTCTACGAATTAATTTTAAATTTAGAACTATTTTTAAATTTTAAAACCCCACCTTTCCAATCATCTCTTATCTGGTCAGTCCTCATAAAATTGTAAATAGATGTTGCAAACATATTTATAAATTATTACTAGCTGGTTTTAAATATTTTTATTTCACTTTTTTTTTGGTAATTGATAAAATTAGAAGATAAATTGTTCTTTTTTTCTTTATTATGTTTATTTCTTTTTTGTGATTATTCTCTGAGGTCCCGAAGCCTACATTTCTATCTCTGTATATAAATCCCTTTATATTCCAACGGGAACTATCACAGAATAAAAAAAGTAATATTATTATTAATTCGAAAAATGTACGTTGTATTGAAGTTTAGAAAATTTTAGTAAATACTACGCTTTAATACATTTATTTTATACACTAATTTTATTATTTTATGATTTATATGCATATAAAAAAAACTTTTAAAAAACATGCATAAAAAAACATAAAAAACTTTTAAAAAATGCATATAAATATTGTGAGGTTAAGTACTCATGAGATAGGGAAAAAGTCGGTGTTTTTAGGAGATGGTGAGAAGATAGGAAGCAAGAAGAGCTCACCAGATCTTGCCGGGGCAAGATATGTTTATGCTCATGATATATCAAAATCGGAACACTGAAGAATGACTGTCAAGAACTGAATTGCATCCACAAAATATCCAGAAAGTGTGAGATAAAAACTAAATACAGTGCATGACAACAAAGCCAGGTAACTACGAGCTATACGGGCCTAAAATTGACAGCGTATATATGTATATATATATATATATAAACTTAACTATTTCATTGGAAATAAGGTCACTTATAAATTATTTAATTAACTATTGAATGTTCATTTCTTCTATGTTTATTGACGTTTCGATCCCGGTATTTTCTTTTTATAAATCAACGATGGGACCTCTTCAAAGCTAGAATTTTAAAAAATAGAGCTTCGATCAGGCCAGGGACACACCGACAGTTCCAGCACCGTCCACTAGCACATATATTAAGCTACCGGATTATAGGACATACATTAGCTATTGGAATATAGCACTTATATTAAGGAAAAGTTGTAAAGATATATATATATATATATATATTTTTTTTTTTTTTTTTTTTTTTTTTCTTTGTCCTCCCCTCTTCGCCTTTTAGGCTATACGGGATTTTCCCAGGTCATGGGGTGAGGACGGGGGATTAATGCCAGATATAAAAGCCCCTCCAACACTGGAATGCAAACTCACACCGGAACGTAATAATTTCATCAAATCAATCTTCTATCAGCTTACGGAACAACGCGGTGCTGTGCACAAGTATTAGAGTATTCAGACACACCGCCCCAGTATATAATGAACGAAAAAGATCATAATCAAAAGAAACAAATCAATATGTAATTGATGAAGTGGGTATAAACTGAGGGGTGATGGGAGGGGAGAAGAAGCCACTCCGCAGCGATGTTGCTGAGATATGATCCCTTTCATGCTAAAACGCCATGTTTGGGTAGGAGTACCCCGGCATGCCGCCAGCCCATAAATTTTCCTGTTCATGCTCGGCACATATGGGTTCGGCCGGATCCGTTGGCCGTCTATAGAGCTCCATCCGCGTAATTTGTGGGACGTATGGAACGCCAAACATAACATCCGCTTTATATTGGGCCGAAACATTGCAAAAGTTAGCGGAAATGAGACATCATATTTTACATATATCTGATAAAACAGTCGGTTGAAAAGTTACCTTGAGGAAAATTTAATGGAAGAAGCTAAAAATAAGACGAAATAACACCTCTTCAAACTGACACACAAATATGTCTAACGACAATATTTTTCATAAAACTGTTTTTATAGAGCAAATTTATTTCAACTGAGTTCTATCTGAAGACAATGCTAATAACATATACATATCTTTAATTAAATAATATTTTTTTTAAAATAAATAAATTGATACAATGAAATGAAATATTTTATGACAGCATTAATAAGAAAATTGAATAGGGACACTCGTCACAAATCATCAATTATTTAAATAAAATTAGAAGACAATAAAATTTTCTAATGTAAGTAATTTATGAAAACTATTTAAGGAGGTTTTTAAAAAGCTTATAATTTATGATTTAGAACGTAGGTGGGGAACCGCAAACTCGGAGGCTGCATGTGACCTCTGTGACGTAGTTGCGGCCTCCAAACGTTTTTGCGCGATATTTATTAATCTAGTGGTAGAATTAGTTAATATTTAATTATTTAAGTAACGACAATTTGAAAATTAATAGAATTGTGTTGAATGAATGTTTATGGAGAAGGGGAGTAGAGTATATTTAGTAGTACACATACATAGGTGGGGAACCGCGGATTCGGAGGCCGCATGTGACCTCTATGACGTAGTTGCGGCCTCCAGACGTTTTTGCGCGATAATTATTAATCTAATGGAAGAATTAATTAATATTTAATTATTTAAGTAATGACAATTTAGAATTTAATAGAAATGTGTTGAATGAATGTTTGTGGGGAAGGAAAGGAGAGTGTATTTAGTAATAAACATAGCAACAGTAAAATTTATTACATAATTATATAAAAATATATAGAATTATTGCGGCCTCCATTAGCACTACCCAACCTTACTGCGGCTTCTAATGATAAAAGATTATGGTTTAGATGATTTAGCAATAATAACAAAATAAAAGAATTTATTAGTTTACAGTCTGTCTTGGCATTTCTTCTTAAATTCATATTTAACCAATGTTCTATATACATATATCTAATTTAGCAAATTAATAGGTATAATAATTTTTGGATATTTGGAGAATATTTTGTCTCCATCTTCAGGGACAATTTCTATAAAAGTCTGCCAAGTAAGGTCAGTTATAGCTTTATGTTATACTTTATATTAATTTTTCATTGACTAAACAATTATCTATATTTCAAGGTATATTATTTTTCATTTAAGAATAAAATCTCTGGGAGAAGTCGTATTTTGGAAATATATTAATCCTTTCAACATTCGCTAGTTTTATATCCACGAGTTTTGTTCATCAGCGAATATAAATATTCGTTGGAGTTCCTCATTTGCAAATTGCGTATTTGATTATTTGTGATAGAAGAAAAAATTCTTACATACTTAACATGCAGATATACTTAATAGGTTTGTTTTCACTCGTAAAATGGATGAGAAAAAAAAATTCAATTTTTTGTTTGTTCGGTGTTAACGAGACCAATATTTTTCATAAGAAAGAACAAAACTAATTTAAGGCGGAATATAAAAATATGAGTGAAGTTTACACAACTTCGATGTTATAGGAGAAAATCGAGACCACGATGAACTGGTTGAACTTAAATAGAAACAGTCACAACTAAGACTTTTTTCTTCACAAACTAATTATTTAATAAAATCGTGATATAAACCATCCAAAAGTGATAACGTCATACACGAGCAAAACTGTATAAACTTTAGAAAACGATTTATTGTGTTAAATCAAAAAGATATAACATAAAATTTATTCGTCCGTTAAGAGAAACAAATGTTAGATTGGTGCGGATTGATGTGGGATGTATTGAAAACTACTGAATAAAACATCGTTTTTATTTGCTTCCGCTTAAACCCTTCTCCCGCCGTTGTTCTAATAATGACTGGATTCCAATAAAAATAACAAAACTAAATAAATTTTAATGTCTAATTTAAAATGCTTACGACATATAAGACATTTTATGGTGTATTTATTTAAATCTTAACTGTATATTGAATATATTTCTCAAAAGCTAGGATTTTTTATATATGCACACATTCATCTCATTCATGTCAAACCCGTCTCTTTGTAAAAAAAAAAAAAATCACAATGTCATGAAAACCGCACTTCACAAATATTGTTAAAATAACATCAATTATAAATTTAAATTTATCCTAAGCAAATTATTTTAAATTATTTAACGAATAGTTAAATAGAAATCGATAAAAACACCTTATAAATTATTCGAATTTAAAATTCCTACATAACAGAGGGAAAAAAAAGAATGATCTAACAGTTAAATCCAAAAAGTAAATAAAAACATTTTTCAAACGGAAAAAGTACGATAAATCTAAAACCAATCATTGAGTAATAAAATAATTACGTAAAATGGTTTTTACAAATTAATGACAATGTTAATAAAATTCTTGAACCACAGTGAACTTCATTAATAATATTTTATTACCTACAGCGGCCATTTACTGGTAAATTCTGAAAGGTGCCGAAATTGTGGTATTTTTTAAACCTCGCGAAAAGCTATTAACAATCGATAACACATTTTAGTATTAATTGATGTTTCATTATATTATAATGATAAATATATGTAATACAAGAATTTTTACAAATATTTATTTTAAATATTTCATTTGACTAAGTCTTAATATTTATTTTTTTTTTTTTATTAAAAATGTATATTTATGATTTTTTACTACAGTTTTAAGTATTTTGTTAATAGATTTATTTGTTATGTATGTAGCATGTTTAACTAATGTTTTCTTAATGTTTTCTCTATCTTTTTCTTTTTAGTTTTTGTTTTTATTTACTTTATTCTGTACTATTTTGTTATTCTAAAGGAGGGGGGAGGAAACTTTGTCCCAGAATAAAGTTATTTTCTATTTTATTTTTAATTTTATATTTAAAATTAACAATTAACACTCAATTATTTTCACATTTCAGAATGTTATTAGTAAAATTTATAATAAATAATTCACAGTGTTTAATGAAATATAATTAATTTAATTTGGGTTTCTTTTTAATATTCACTTTAAACTATACTTGTCAATAGTCATGTTTAGAGTTTAGTTGTTTCGTCTTTTTTTCAGAAGAAATTCAAGATGAAATTTAATGCTGTAAGTATGATCATGTACAGTAGAGCTGAAACAATATTATAATTGGTTTTATTTACAAAACAATCTGCGTTCGAGTAACGATAATAAAAACAAATCTTCAAATAAAACTGAACACAAAAATATAAAATAATCCCATAATCCATAATAACACTGATTACAGGTATAGGTCCAGCGGTCGAAACAAACAATTCCTAATACACAATAACTTGGAAGCCGCAGTGATAACGACTGATAAGCAGCAATCAGAAGACTTAAACTGACAATCACTGAAATTCCTTATCGGTAATACGTTATTTTCAACACCATAGAAGACATCGAGGACTCATTCGATGAAGAAAAACCGTGGACTTGGGTACTTACTGTTCAGGTTCCTCGTGTACGATAGCCTCCAGCATAGCCACAGACACAGACCTCACCTCACCCACTGCCGGCACACGACTGATATCCCGGCGGGCTGAGGGGCGACCTCTCGCAGTCCGCCCAACAACTAACTTCGGGGATCCAGGACCCTAAATAAACTGTTTACATATCGGTATACATATTGAGCAAACCGTTAAGCATGCTCATATGATTCGGAATATTGAATTATATTACCCATAGTGTTAAATCGCTATTGAAATTATTACATGAACTGAAATATACACAGGTAAGAATCCTAGATCCATTCCTATAAGCGCACTAATTTAATCAATAAAAACTGAAGATAATACTATGACTATCAGAAGTATTAACATTATAACCTATTAATTGTTAATAAGTAATATGTGTTAACAATTGATAGCTTATTGTTAGTTTTTATTTCACCATTTATTCGTACTTATGTTTTTGTACTAAGATTTATCAGTGGTTGAAATTTTTATCGAACTTTTTTAAATAGTTCCATTTTAACAGTTTCTGTGAAACATTTTAGGGGAAAAGTTCTTAAAATAAAAGTTCCTAGGAAGTTTTCTGTAATAAAGTTCCAGGATTGATAGCTTATTGTTAGTTTTTATTTCACCATTTATTCGTACTTATGTTTTTGTACTAAGATTTATCAGTGGTTGAAATTTTTATCGAACTTTTTTAAATAGTTCCATTTTAACAGTTTCTGTGAAACATTTTAGGGGAAAAGTTCTTAAAATAAAAGTTCCTAGGAAGTTTTCTGTAATAAAGTTCCAGGATTGATAGCTTATTGTTAGTTTTTATTTCACCATTTATTCGTACTTATGTTTTTGTACTAAGATTTATCAGTGGTTGAAATTTTTATCGAAATTTTTTAAATAGTTCCATTTTAACAGTTTCTGTGAAACATTTTAGGGAAAAAGTTCTTAAAATAAAAGTTCCTAGGAAGTTTTCTGTAATAAAGTTCCAGGTTTATGGTAAACGTTTTTTTTTTTTTTTCTTTATTGAGTATAATAACAATCTGTCTCTTGGACATTGGTTATAGTGAGGTAGGATGACATTCACACTATATGTGCAAATAAATAAAATAAATAGAACAAAAAATAATCAAAAGTATATACAATAGATAATAAAATAAAATAACCTAAAAAATAAGAAAATTAAAACCAAGAAGAAAAAAAAACACATGCATACCTATATAAAATCTAAACGTTTAACTTTTATATATTCAAGTTCTTAAAAAAAAATTCCTTTAAACGAAAAATAAACATTTGGATAAACGCACCAGCTATGGGCAGGGGGCAAAGTTGGGCCTTAAATGTAAATAATAAGCTTCCTTGTTAATTTAAAGGTTCCAGTTTTTTCTAGATTGAAGAACAATGCCCTCTGTTGACAATTGTATGAACGAAGTTTCCAAAAGAGAATTTTAAAATGCCTATCATTGTTGTTTCTATAGCGCTCTTGAGATCAGTGTGTTTCATACCTTCCTACTAACAGTATATCTAAGAATAAGTTGAACATTTATGTTATCATATTTTTATCGTTATGTTTATAATTAAATAAAGATTTTAAAATTTTTCTAAGGTATGTCTATTATTGGTACCGACCTCCAGTCAATTACTAGAACAATTGGATTTATGGGTGCCCGTCACTAATGCTATTTTATACCCTCATAACTGAATATTTTTTCAATTTTAAATATTAAATAGAAAAAAGGGATTCTAAAAATTCCAAACGAAGAATTTTATAACTATAATAATTACAACGCCAAAAGACAAAAATTGCCTTAGCTATATCCATCACTAGTGCGCTTATCCTAATTGGGCTTAAATTTATTTTTACCTATAAAAATGCATTTGCGCCCGTCAACTTAGAGCTTAGATTAGAGTTATGATTTATCTTAAATGAATCCCATATTATTTTAATGTGTCGTTTGTTTGAGTAGCTATGAATAAAAGTAATGTTTTACATCGACTTCGAAGTCGACAGAGATTTTAAATAAAAGTTTATTTCAAATAAAATTTCTTTAAAACCATAAACCCTAGTTACAAAAGAACTGAAAAACTACCGGCAGTATAAATCCAGATGGAACTGAAACTATTTATAAATAATAGTTTTTTCCTGTTACAAGGCTTGAAACTTATTTGTAATTTTACAAGCTCAATCAATACAAAATTAGAATAACAGTTCCGAACGGCCAATAATAAGTCCAAGTCGGTGGTTTATTTTCAAGATCACATTGAGCACGCTGTAAATAGAATCCTGAAACAATCTGGTTGAGATGACTTATCCCCAAACCTTTCATCGTATAAAATCACCAACTATTTCATGTGGATAAATTCGTCTTCACTTTTAATTTTGTACAGTAATTAATATAATGATGTAGAGATGGTTGACCGTGATATAATATGAGAAGGAGTTTATCTTGGGGGGTGCGGTCAAATAAATACTAAATTTTTAAAATACAATTTTTAAAATTTAGTATTTATTTTTACCAAATAACAAGAATACTATTTTTAAAAGTTAGTATTTATTTTTACTAAATTACTAAAAATAGTATTTTTAAAATTTAGTATTTATTTGACCGCACCCCCAAAGATCAACTCCTTCTCAGTAAACTCCTAGCTGAACACACCTCCCTGAAGAAGACCTGCAAAGTCGGGTCGAAACGTGGGCTTTTAATGAAATAGTTTTGCCACTATTGAGCCTATTTATGACCGCCAGTCCGGATAAATATTTAAATTTAAAAACAAATATTTATTTAAATATACCCGTGAAAGGTTAAAATTACAATTGAAGCCTAACCTCTTACTTCAAAATGGAGGTAACGAAAAAATATGCAAAGAAATTGCCTAATTAATACATGATATATTTATATTTAATTATATTACATAATTAAATGAATTATAGCTAATATATATAGCTAACCTCTTACTTCAAAATGGAGGTAACGAAAAAATATGCAAAGAAATTGCCTAATTAATACATGATATATTTATATTTAATTATATTACATAATTAAATGAATTATAGCTAATATAGAATAGAAGAATCAACTTTATGCTGGGATAAAGTCTCTTATTACATCTGTACCTTAATATGTTCAAATGAGAATTTATAATGGTATTGTAAACATTAGAAAAGTCTTATAATCTATATAATAAAATGTAGATTGGTAGGAGAAAACAAAAGAAAAATATATAGAGAGAGATATAGAGGAGTGCGTTCAATATTAGTAAAAGATGAAAAGTGACTGAATAAACAGGGCTATATACAAGGCAATATCGTCATATGCCTCGGAGACATAGGTCATCAATGCAAAACACCGAAAAAGACTGATAGAAAAATTAGTAGCAGAGATGGACTTTTGGAGAAGGGGAGCGAGAAAATCCAGAAGATAAAAATTTAAAGAATTCTGGAAGTAATGGAAGTGGAAAAAAACATTGCAGCAAATATTGAAAATAGAAGGTTATGCTGGTTTGGGCATGTGAAAAGAATGACATCTGAAAGATTTCCAAAGATATGTATGGAACTGGAAGTAGAAGGGGGAAGAAAAAAAAAAAAGGAAGACCAAAGGTAACATGGAAAGACGCGGTGGAAGAAAGCCTGACGGGGCATGGCATCAGAGAAGAACTAGGCTTAAATAGAGAAGGATGGAAGAATATCTTAAAGGATATTTAGGTCAAAGAATAACCACGGTAGTGGAAAAGTTCTTAATAAAAAATATATATTTATATTTATTTACAATGTTATTTATATAGAAGTTTATACAAAAAAAGTTGGGCGGTCATCATTCGATATCATATCATCTCCAGGTGACAATTTGGGTATTATATTTGTAAAATATAGCAAAAGACAATAAATAAACAACTCTCAGCAATATATATCAAAATAGGTATTTATTTGAAAATCTTAAAGCCAAAAAAATAAATAAAATCAGTCAGCTAAGTAGCAGCAAAAATAAATAAAAACTGGTCAGCAAAGAAAGCAGTTCAGTCAATAGGAAGAATACTAACCAGCATAACATCGGACCTTTGCTGGACTGTTTCATGTGTGAGTCTGTTCCGACTTAGAAATAGATAACTATAATTTTTATTCTTATATTAATTTCGGTCAGTAGACTACAACTGCTAATAAGAAATAGCAATTAAAAAATATCACATTGTTAAACAACAACTCGGCTCTACAACAAAATTCTACCTTCCTTCAATCCCAACACCAGTAAAAGCAGTAAATTATATATTTATTCTGTTCCTTGTATGAAAACAAAATTTATACAGGTGACAGGGCAAATTAAGTATAATATCTCTGCAGCAGATATCTTCGACCACGCTCCAAGATACCGACACCCTACAAATATATATATATATAACATACCTAGGGCATATACATCTACATTTAATTTAAAACAGCTAACAAGGAAATGTAGAGGGGACATAAGTAATGAACAAATATCGCCATCCCAATCTCAAAGGAAAGTATTACTTTCCCTTGGAAGGGTACTTAACAGTGAGAAAGTGACGGGCCCTACTCGCTGCTAATGTATATTTATGAATGGCAACGGCTCGACACAAACACTCGCCCATGTAACAGAGCAATGACTGTTTATGTTTACAAGGGTCATAAAACGCTAAGATATAAATTAGTTAGTTAAATAAACTTTACTTAACAAGGGACTTGAGCTGGTAGAGGGCATGCTTTTTTGATGACGGCAGCCATGTTGAAACGATGTAAACATGCCATTATGCGTGTTTTCTATTAAAAATAGAATGGGATAGCCTTAATAATTTGGAAAGTATTCCAACTACTATATAATTATGAGGTGTGTAAATATAGTTAACGAATCTAGGATCAATAACATATAAGTTTAATAAAATAATTTGAAAAAAAAAATAAAATAAAAAAAACTCTTCCAGATAAGTCAGCATAACTCCCTTATCATTTATGTTAGCGCCATAAAATTTAAAAAAATAAAAACAAGAAATATGTAAAAAAAAAAATGATTATTTCAGCATGTTAGAAATGAAATGAAATTTAAAATAATTTTATTCTATGACTAAAGTCTCCTAATTATAAGAGGGTTGAAGAAATATGTACATCAGTCTGATATGTAAAAATAATACACAAATACAAAGAAACAAAAATTACAAAATAAATAAAATGGCTATTATCAATTAACAGTTAGTAAGCAATTATAATAAAACCTAAACATTCTTACATGGTTGCGGTTCAAGTTTCAATGTGAAGTAAGTGGTAGAATAGGAGTTGTTTAAAGAAATTCGAGGACGTGGTTTGACGTATTGAAATAGGTAAGGAGTTCCAAAATAAAAGGAGGAAGCACGAATGACGGAGAATTGGCTGAAGGAACTGGTTAAGAGGGAGTGGATACATAGATCTATAGGTTGAGATCTGGTATTGAGAGAGTGGATAGAAGAATGTGGAAAAAGGTGTTCTAGGATGTAGGAAGAATTTTCGGTTCTGAGGAATTAAAAAGGAAAACATCAAGAAGAAATTTTGGTTGGAAGAGAGCCACTTCAACTCGGTGTACCAGCAGGGGACATGGAAACGCCTTGAATGTTTGGAAATAATACACACACACAATAAATACATGTATGTATATATATATATACATGGAATTTGATGAATTTGATAATGGGCTAGTTGTACACTATTTCTCAACTTCTCTTTAAATTTAAACCAAATTTAACAAGTCGCGTTTGATGTGCATGCGTATGTGAAAATGGATGAACTTTGTTAAAAATAATATAGGACATGGGATAGGAAATATTAAAGGGTACTGAATCCGAATATGAAGGTAGTTCTTTTATATTTAAAACATATTAGGTTGCTGTTTTTTTCTTTTTTAATTTTATATTTATATTTAATAAAGTATATAGGTATGCATGTGTTTTTTGCTTAGTTTTAATTTTCCTATTTTTAGGTTATTTTATTTTATTTATTGTATATACTTTTTGATTATTATTTATTGTTATTTTGCTTCCATTTATTTTATATTTTTTGTACATATATTGTGAATGTTATCCTACCTCACTATAACTAGTGTCCATGTGACAGACTGTTGTAATACTCAATAATAAATAAAAAATAAAAAAAGATTTATAGCAAAATTTACCAAAAATAAAATCAACACCTAAATTACTGGAAAAAATGAATAATAAATATATTAAGTAAGTAAACAAAAATTAACTTCATATTCGGATTCAGTACAATAAAAAAACATATAAATTTTGAGTACAGTACATACAAAAACAAAAAATTGAGTTTTTTTATTAATTAATTAAATTAATAAAATATAACTACAATAAAATAACAACCGTAATACATTGTATGCCATTCATATTATTATATCACCGATAAACAAATTAATATTGCATCATATGCGTATTTTCCCACTAGCAAACACCTTCATTCGCCCACTATCAGTTTCGATCGCCGAATCACGATTTGATAACTTCATTGAATCAAGAGCTCTTGTAATAAACTGCCTGATATCTATCAAATCTAAGCCAGGGAGGACTATCAAACCCAATCAGATCTAACACGTCCCATGGTTGTAAAGTTAATAGCTATAATTTCGTAACAGTCTAAAACGAACGCCGTCCGGATACAGAAAGTGAAATTCACACTGACTTGGCTCTTGAACCCGATTATGTATTGAGCCGAGGAATATTACTTTTACGCTAGTGTCATGTCTTGTGCTTGCTAATATGAGAATATATGACAAGAGTCGTGGGTCATTATGTACAATTTCACTATTGCATGTAGCCCATTAAAAAATACTAAAACTACAAAGTTTCAATCGTGTGTGATTCATTCACAAGGAGAGGGTCTCATATGTGCCTTCTAGATTTTGATGAAACATTTTTAAGTTAATCTAGGTCTTAAAATATTGCAATCAAACAAATATAGAATAAAGCGCTCTCAGAGTCCAGAAGAAAACCTCGGAAGTTACAGTGTAAAAAACACATTTTATTTTATCTCTGGTTCTGATGAAGGTCACTGTCAGATTCAGGAGAAGGGGGTAATTTTGGGCTAAAGCCTCGTTAATAAAAAAATATTATTTTTTCCTATCTGTGATCTGTGACAAATATTTAAACAAACTTACTTTCTCCTTTTTTATTATAACGCATGTATTTTAGCTACAGTGATAAATGAAAGGGCGTGCCAAGAAAAAAAACATAATAATTTCGACTCTAAAAGCATTATTGTTCCTGTAATTACATTTAGTAAGTTATAAATAAATAAAAAAAAAAGTAAGCATCTCAAAATTTAAACCAAGATTCGATACAGATGAAGGTAGTACAATATTTTTATCAATAAATGTCCTCATTGAAATTATTATTAACCATTAAAAAATAATAAACTATCAATTCATTATTAAGCTAACAAGACATATTTAAAATATAAGAAATTTAGTAAGGGTTTCTGAAACACTGAGCTTAGAACTTTTAAAAACTTCTTTGAAACTGTTAAATAGCAAATATTAAAAAAATTTTCAACCCCTGGTTGTAACAGAATTTCTACGTAACTATTTTTAACGACTTAATCGTTATTCATAATGCACATAAAAAAAAAGTCGTTTAGTGATTAAGGATATTCCTAATAATTTGTCTTCGTTATGCTATACTATACGCATGTACAGTTGCTCACAGGGAAATTTATACACCCCATAGAAAAATAGAAAAAATACTTCAACTGTTAAACCAGAAACTCTTCCACAGATATGATCAAACAAAATAAAATTAAAATATGCAACAATTATTTTAAAAAATAACTAAAATTTTACCTCACAGTCAAAATGATACATCTCACTTCTTATTAACTTTTAATTACTATTAAGTGAGTTCAACACATTGTAGGCAAGCCATTATTTTCTACCTTATTCTACTCCATCAGTCTATAATGGTGGATTCGACCAATTTGTTGGTGATTCCGGGCTAGGTCTATTCCACACTTCGGGAGATATTTTTTAAAGTCTTCTTTGCTAGAAATTTAGTGCTTTTTAATTTCTATCACCAATTTTGCCCACAGGTTTTCTATCACATTAAGATCTGATGAATGTGGTGTTTTTTTTAGAACTTTGGGGCAGTTATAAATTAGCCATTTCTTAACTAACATGGCAGTGTGAGGTCATTATATTTAAAAAATAAAATTTGTTTTTTAGCCCTAATTTTCCACAATTTCATTCATGATTCTTCTCAAAATGTCTATGTAAACATGTTTAATTCACTAAACCACGTGAATATTATCACTATAAAGTGAAGATTTCGTACTCCATAGGCCGCCATACATCTCCACACCAAGAAACACACATAAGAACAAGGAAAAAAATCATAAACAAATAACATTTTATTTTTAGGATGTTTATTGATTACAATAAATTATTGTTTTAATGTAATATAAATTGAACTATTTATTCAATAACTGATCACCAACATTTATCTACTAAAGCCTATAAGGACCAACGCTTCTCAAATATATGGAACAGCCAAAAGGACCGACATACGAAAACTACAAACCTTTCAGTCAAAAACCTTCAGAACTATAACTAAAGCTCCATGTTACGTCACAAAGATTACTTTACATAAAGATCTAAACATGCCAACAGTTAACGATCATATACGGACACACTACAAACCATTTCACAATAACTTACATGGACACACTAACACACTGATACAAGACATAGCCACGATTAACATTTTCCAGACAGCAGGCCTGCTAATTGTCAGTGCTTCTGACAGTTGTGAGTAAAAAATAAAATAAATAAATAATTTCTATTAATATCGAGGTGTTTCATTTTGACTGTGCGCCTACATACAAGTATTAATATTTAACAATGATAAATAATAATTTTAAACCTGTAAATATTGTATTAAATTCGTAATATGTAAAATGCCAGGTAAAATTCATTATGCGGGACCGGAGAGCGAGGCGGAAGAAGGGAGAAGGTATCACGTCCCGGCGGATTCCTGACACGGACGTCATTTAGGGCGGCCTTATTATTGAGGGCGATTAGGGAGTTAGCTCCGACAAATTGCGCCCCGACTCTCGGGTGACAGGCGACCTCTCTGGGCGATAACCTCGATGGAGGTGGAAACGAATAAGAAGATCTGGATGAACACAGTTAAGAATAGTTGGGTAACATATTCCAGAGAAGTCAATACCTCGTCGAACATCAACAAGGGGAGAATACAATCAATAGGTCGCCGATTTTAACCTTCTTTTTTTTTTTTCAGAACTACAACATCGAAGAATATTACACATATATTTCAAAAACCGTTCCAATGGGACCTAGGAGTAGAGAAAAAATGAATAAATTTTTAAAAAATTTTGTTATATTGAATCCTTGATGGTTGACCGTTACCATTGGGTAAGGAGATCGTCCGTGGTGGCGGTCATAAAAAATACTAAAATAGAAAAAAAAAACTACTTCTTCAGACCTAAAACGACCAAGATGTAAAAGTATATAAAAAATGTGAAAGTTACATAAAATTTAGATAAAAATTATAAACAGTGTGAATAAACTTATTAAAATTGTAAAACGTGTCAACAGAAAGCACATAGGAATATTAAGAACAATAAATTATATAAACATAGTGTACTTCTTTTAAGGAGTTTATATAGTTTATGGAATTCATAATTCGTTGACTCTGTTTATATAGTTTATTTTAATTCAAATTTAAGTGGCGAAATCTGACGGTTCATTTAACGAAGAACATACGGAAATTCTGATATGATGATAAAAATATCAAAAATCAAACAATATTTCGCGAAATTTCCGAACTTTTATTTGTTTTTTGGACATGAATCCGAAACTATACATTTTATAGAATTATCATATACAAAGTTGGAAGTAAATAAAATTGTGTACGTAGCTTCACTATTACATTGATATGAACAAATGAAATCTTCTCCGAGTTCAGAGAGAAATGGCGGCCTGGGCGATTAGAAAACTTGGCAGGGATCAGCACGCGAAGGTGGTAGAGCGGAGGATGTCCGGATGACGATCTACAATTGAACAACAAGGTCGCCTCATCAGCTCTATCAGCTTCAATTAGTTGGCTTCCCTCTGCAGTCGGTTTAGGCAGCTTTGTCTAATTAGGCTCCTGTGGAGAATTGCGGCATCAAAAGGATTAATTACCGTACTCTTCTAAAATAATTATGAAAGGGGGTCCCGTAAGTGGAGTGACCATCCTTTTGTTTGCGGTTTGTTTGCCATCCTGGAAAGGATGGCATGTCACAGAGGCATTCCTAACTTGGAAAGCCTCAAAAAATCTCTGGTCCGAGCAGAAGATCTGCATTAATTTAACGGATTAATATTGCTGACTGGCCACGGAGGTTAAATGCGTGTGTAAGGGCAAACAAAATTGAGTAATTTCTTTTTTTTATACACTCTCTATAGATACACATTGTATTTTCTAATAAATTTTTTGAAAAAAAAATAATGTTTCTGTTGAAATCTGTATATATTTTCTTGTAACAATATTTATGACAGGACTAGGAAAACCTCTTAAGTATGTTAAATATAAGAAATAACGTGTTAAATATTGCCGCTAGTATTCTCGTAATTGTTAATTACTTAAATTAAATATTTCTTCAGTTATCGCTTCCTATTCAACAAGAACATGGCACTTAAAAACAAAAAACTTAAATTTCCTTCTTTTCGGCCAAAAATCTGACCAATGTTTATATAAATTATTTTTAAAGATACCCGGTTTATATATAATTGATTTGCAAATAAATTAACAAATTTATTTATAAATTTGAAAGATTCTTTAAAATCATATTTAAAGTTTCCATCATTTCAAATTAAGAGAACTCATTGTAGAAAAATTATTACTCCAATTTCCTTTCACCTTAGAATATCGAGCAAGAACTAAAATGCATAAAAGTAGGCTTAAACTTAGGAAAACTACATATGATGGACAAACAATCATAGAAGGAGATTTTCGATTTTGATTAGGAGGGCAATGGACCAAAAAAAAAAAAAAGAAAATGGCAGGAGAAATGAAACGAAGAAATATAATATTGAATACTTAAAATTAATTTGATATGTGTTTGTATAGTTGTAAGGATTTTTTTTACTTATTACATATACTCGTAAATATCTTTTATAAAATACAATTAAATAGGAATATAACGGATTAATTTAGATTAAATAAAGAAAGAAAAGGGGAAACAGCCTTTATAGCATTGGTACATTTCTAGAACTTTTTCAGCAAAAAACGAATAATCTAAAAAAGTTCTTTGATTTCTAAATGAGTTCCACTTCAAATAAAAAACACGTTTTTCACAGTCGGCTGGTGTGCCGCGGAAAATGTGATGAGAATATCACCTGAAAATTAAAGGGTGATTGAATCATAAAATCATGGAATATGTCGATGTATATTATTATGTTAGAATATAAATAACAATTTAAATATAACTATCAATAAAATAGTTACTTGGTCCTAGCCAAGCCAGCTAGGTGACTTTTCATAATCGGTTTTAGTTTACACATTTTATTCATTCATGTATCTTATTTATTATTGTTTATAATTTTATTTTAGATCGAATTATGGGGGGGGGGCAAAAGAATATTCTAGCCCCCTCAACATTTTTATTGGGGCTCTTCCATCCCTCCCCCTTCAGCCTCACCGAAGTCTACGCTTATGCAAACAATCTCTAATCTATCTACGTCGTCTTGATCAATTAGTTTCCTACTAATCAGACAAACGTTTATATCTAATATTTGGTCGTATTATTTTTCTGCTTATATAAATAAAGGCATACTACTACATATGAATAAAATTGCGGATTAGTAGTAATTAATACTGGAATAGTATTCTGAATTATTTAACATATCTTTTCTATTCACAAGAGCTCCTCTTTCCCAGGCTTCTTGCATTCCTTCACAACCAGAACACTTACGTGATGCCAATCGGAAGGGGATATTACTTCCTCCAGAATGTCAGAATCGCCAGGGTACAAAGGAAAATCTTAAGAATTTGTTCGTATCAGACGGTGGAAGTAACATGTTTTAAATTAACAGTCAAATGAAATAGACTAGATACAACAAATAACAAACTATTCCCGACAAATCTTTCAAAAAGGAAACAGTATAGCCGAAGTCACGAAAAGGAATTTGTTTTCAATATATAAAGACAAATTGAAAATAAAAAGACCGGGAAGACGGGAGAATAGAAACAAGTTAAATCTGTTTTGCGGGACTGCTTCCATTTCCCCTGTCATTTCCTGACTTACTCTTCCCTGATCGATATCGGATCCTCTCCGGCAGTACCTGAGGAGCTTACATTTTTCAAATCCACACAACATGGAAAAAAAACAACTCAAGGTGTACGCTGAGTAAAAATATCAACAAGCCTAGATTAATAATATGAAATATAAATTATAAACAATAGCCCATTATAAAGAGGATGAACTGCTCAACATTTCCCTTGCTTATAGTATGCAGGTCTGATTTTTAGTTCCTAAGATATTTTAATCCATATCTTCAATAAAACTAGTAATCATTGGGTTTTCGACATTATTTTTTCTCTTTTCGCCCCTCTAACACGGTGTCGCGTTAAAATATAATTTTGAATAATAGCTTATTACAAAGAGCATGAAATAATGAACATTTTCCTCGCTTACGGTATGCAGTTCCGATTTTTAGTTTCTGAGATATTTTACTCCATATATTAAAAAAACTGGTTATCATTTAGTTTTAGACACTATTTTTTCCCTTTTCGCCTCTCTAACAGTTTTAAGCAAAGGTCCGTTACAAAGAGAATTAAATTATGAACAATTCCCTCGCTAGCAACATGCAGGTCCGATTTTTTGTTTTCGAATTATTTTAATCCATATGCAAAAACATTTTAATTAGTCGACTCCAGCCGACTTTACCAAAGCGTTACACATCGGAATTCTGACTGGTCAATCTAAATAACTCTCCACAAAAAATTGCAAAACGAAGACAGGTTAAAACGCATTTTCTAACTTAATTTCTTCACAAAATCCTGATTTGTTTTCGTTTCTGTGATTAAAAAGTTGAAGGCACTTTGAAAGAAATGTGTAAAAAATAAGGACAATATTTTGAATAAAAATGTTTTGTTTCAAAAAGTTATTTTAACTGCAAAAACTGAAATATGAACCGACACAATAATAAAATACCTTTCCTAAGTAATAATTCTAGTATGGCCTGTGGTACAGAGCTCTTTTTATCTAATGATTAACATCCGCCTGAAACATCATAAATAGCTTCATCTCATCGTAACCTACAAATATTATATTTACGAAAACTATTGGAATTGGGACATTTTCCATCTTGAGGTCGGCAAATCTTGTCTATTTAATTAGGTAATAAAAACTCGTAAATATCCATTTGATTTCCACTTGGATCGTAAAAAAATTTCATAACAAAATCGATAAAAAAGGTGGTCAACAAAAATACCAGGCTGTTGTTCGTCTTATATAATCTCGTCATTTTGACAATTAAATACACGCTTACTTTTTTTTTTTTTTTTTTTTTTTTTAAACTATGAACGAGTCACTTGAATTATGAACAAAACTGTATATAAGGGTTGAACAACATAAACATACACTTTGAGAAATGAAGAACGAAAAAGAGATAGAATGAGTTCATTTCATAAAAAAAAAACTTTACTTGAATATATATATAAAAATAAACAGTTAATTATGATTGAATAAAAAAAAAAAATGTATGTATTGAAATTCCTACGCCGATAGTAGGAAATGCATGTACTATCTCTTACCAAGTATTATGATTATATGATTGCTACACAATACATGTATAGTATTAATAGTTAGCTTGTATCTGACTGTTTTTGGAACAGCAATTGGAATAGGAGGTTTTAAAATGTGTATAGGGAAGGGGTATGTAGAATTTTGATCGGGAGGGAATTCCAAAAGTTGACAGAGCGGGCTATAAAGGAATTTTGGAATGAGGCAGATCTATGAGAAGGGATGTATAGGTCAGAGGATCGAGATCTTGTCATGAGGGAATGGATTGAGGACTTAAACTGGAGAAGGTTGTAGACATAAGAAGGACGATGATCGGTAATGATTTGATAAAGGAAAGTGCCTAGGAAATATTGTCTTCTTAAGGAGGGGAAGAGCCACCCTAACTCAGTGTAGTCGTGGGAGACACGGGAGGGTCTCGGGGTCCCAAGTACAAATCTTACAAAGCTATTCATAAGTCTTTTGAATCTATCA
This sequence comes from Nezara viridula, assembly GCA_928085145.1. Classification (NCBI taxonomy): domain Eukaryota; kingdom Metazoa; phylum Arthropoda; class Insecta; order Hemiptera; family Pentatomidae; genus Nezara; species Nezara viridula. Next base: position 75,452,976 of record OV725082.1, read on the forward strand.
CGGAGTTTCACCGAGAGGCCATCGTACACCACACAACTGTAGTCAAAGTGGGGAAAGATGAGAGAGGAAACTAGGAGTCTATGGGTATTTTGGGGTAGCAGATGGCGGAAGTGATGGAATAGTTTGAGGGTAGAAATTGCACGGCGGGATATATGAGAGATATGGTGATTCCAGGAAACGGTTTGATCTATGAGAAAGCCTAAATTTTTAACAAAGGGATAGAAGGTGATGGGGAAAGCAAATAGTTAATTACTAGTTTTTCGTACCTGATTAAATAGACAAAGTTTGCCGACCTCCTGATTGAAAACGCCCGAATTTCAAGAGTTTTCGTAAATAAAATACTTGTAGGTTACGATGAGATGAGAAGCTATTTACAAAGTTGCAGGCGAATGTTAATAATTTGATATAAAGGGGTCCCTTTCACGGAGTGGTAGTACTTTCGGAGATATGTGTTTTGAATTTGATTTATGTGCTAATAAAATATCCTCCCCACCAGTACTATAGTACACAAAAGTGGTTAAGAGATGAATGAAGCCAAGTAAAGTATATAAATTCTGTCTGAAACAACCAAAACTATATTTGACGATTCATTTCGGTATGCTGTGGTATATATGGTTATTACTAAGATCTAATCAGTAAGTTGGAAAATAGTATTCAATCCTATCATCCTCCAGGTATTCTATGACATACGATATTAATACCTCCTATGGGGTTTCAATCAAACCCACCTGGCCTCTACCCCAAGTCATATTGTTTCAGTGATCGCTTATCTGAAGAGCTCCTTGGCAAGTTGAATGACGTATCGAATCGAGGCAGAGCCCAGATGGCGGGTCACGCAGTGATGCGCACCACCAACGGTCCACCACGAGGTGCTTTGTTGAACCTATCTGGACCAGCGATACCCCTCTTCCGATCGCTGTGGTACCTCTTCATCAACTGATCCTGACAGACCATCTGCAGAGTTGTCGAACAAGGTTGCATTTTGCGGCTGCTATTGTGACAACTCAAGTACCCTACAATGGGCATGCCATAATATGAACCGAGAAAAATCGGATGTCAATCATAAACAGGTAAAGAGAATTCATTATAAATAGAATTTTTATTTTGTTGACTACTAGTTCATATAAGTCAAAGCATGCGGTCTGTAAGTGTTTGATTTCCAAAAATACATGCGAAATACTGCAACTTAGAGCAAAACAAAAATACGAGTACTACCCTCGAAAATACAAAAATCTTCTCAAGCCTTTTAATACTCCCAAAGGCAATAGCGTATACCCTCCTTCCAAAAAAAATTCTGCTTCTCTCTTTTTAAAAACTGTGCAAATAAAAGTAAAAAATTGCAAAAATTGTGGTATATTTTTTTTCTTTGTTCGTCGGTTTGAAAGTTCTCAATTAAGATCTTACAAAAATATGGTTCATTCCGAAAATTCATAACCCCGGTTCATATATTTCAAAAATCCATAACCCCCCAAAAATGTCCTATCTCAAAAATTTTGATGAAGCAACTTGGGCCATGCAACGCTCCTCTGGGCACTCCTCGATCTTCACATGGACAAACTCAAAAGAAAACATAAGTTCATAAAATCTAAATACTTGAGAAATATATTCAAAAGTCGGTCAACAATATAGAGTACATAACTTATGTTTTATTAACAGTAGTTGTTATAACAGCCATATCAAATTTCAACGTTAACCAAATGTACTACACAACGAAAAAAGAACTTCATTCATTAAAACAACAAAGACCTGCCAAGATTCATCTCGAAAACATTTTTAAAAAATTAATAAATAAATAAATCCTATAGTCTAAAACGTAAAACACGAGTAGACACTTTCGAATCTGAGCACAAATCATTTTCCAACCTCCCGCATGAATACGAAGTCTCTATTTTCGTTAGTGAGGAAGCAAAAGAGTAGAAAGTATGAAATGCTCTATATGTAGGATGATGCTAAGGGGGAAAATAATATATATATATATATATATATATATATATATATATATATATATATATAAGAATATAATTGAATAAATATTCGGTATACGATGATGTTAATATATACTCCTAACATTGTAGTTAATGAATCAAAAAGCCACCAGCCCATTCTTGTATAATAGAGGAGCTGAACAAGCAGATGCTGAAAGCGATTACAAATTAGACTATTCCAAGCCCAAGTGTCGACACCCCTCAGAGCCGATACAATGCCTCGGCCCTAGGGGACCTGTCATTTCAACTCCCGACAATTTATTCACCCGACCAATCGTTTGAAACAATGCCTCTGATTGGACCATCGGGCTGCAGTAATGAGAGTTTAAAAGGAGGATGATTGGCTGAGTGAGAGTCAGGTTTTTGCACATGCAATCCTACAAAGAGAGGGCTACTCTGCATAGCTGCACTATCATCACAAATTGTGTTGCAGAATTTAACGACAAAGATTAGGTATCATTATACTAACATTATTTTATCCATGATGAATAATGTTTATTTCTGTGCCTCAGAGATAAAGGATGCCATGTATATTTTTTTATTAAATAAATTAGTAACTAAGAAACGAATTTTAATAGCTCAAAGTTATGGGAAATTAGCTCTCCGAACAAACACAAAAATGGACATAGTGCTCTTTACCTCCGGGGTACACAAACCGAGGGGACAAAGTGAGTTTAAATTTTTTTTAAAAAAGTAACAATAGCTACAGATTTTTGTTACTTTTATTTTTTGTTACAGAGCGAATAACTCTAAAAGTACAAGAATGGTACTGCTGTCCTTTGTATTGTAAGTACATATAAAACTGTACGTAGGAATATATAAGAGTAAAAAAAAAAAAGTTGGGAATATACAGATTCATTTAGTTATGTCGACAACCGGGCGAACACTAATTTTTATAAATGCGTAATTCAAATGTTTCATTTAATTTTGTAACAGTAAATAATAAATTTAAAAAAATCATTGTTTCAAAAGGGTCTGAGTACAAAAACCCATGTATGTTTTAGTATTTTTTTGTTCATTGGTATAGGCGGCATTGGCATATGGTTCATTAGTATGTTCAATGGTATTCCTCATTGGTAAGTTAATTTTCTCGAACTTTAATAATTGTTAAAGGAAGAAGATGGTCCGGGGTTGCGGTCATAAATAGGCTAAATAGTGGTAGAGTTCCAAGTGAAACTCCTAGATGAACACACCTCCTTGATGAAGACCTGCAAAGTCGGGTCGAAACGTCGGCTTTCAATAAAATAGTTTTACCACTATTTAGCCTATTTATGACCGCAACCCCGGACCATCACCTTCCTTTATAATGCAACGGTCAACTATTAAATATTTAATAATTGTTCTTCGTGTTCAAGAATATCCCGGCCAAGTGAAACAGGAAAGGCATAAAACAAACGTTTCAAACATATTGCATGAAATTTTAACGGATGTGATTCATTCTGAATAAAGATAAATTAATGGATTACTGTTATAAGTTATTTTTAAAGTTTAAAAACATGGCCTAGTCATGAGAATTATACATATAAGTTATCCAACGCAAGAGCTACAAGAATATCATTGACCGTTACTAATAGAACACTTTCCATAAGCGACGAAGTGTGGCCTATTTAGAGGACGGAGGGGTAGGGTTCAAAAGTCAGCGAGAGTAGCAGAAAATGATGTCACAAAGACGGGCCCTTGGGCCCGGTGCAGCGACCGCATTACCGTTCGTTAGTGACCATTGAGAGCAGATCTAGGTCCCATTGTCCTCCAACAGCTGGGCAAAGTCCCACCTTTCCAACAATCACATCCCGTTTCCCCGAAACTATTAGCTTCTGAACCCTAAAACCAACACTTACAGTCAACACATCTACTGATCTACGACCCGTGGGTCTCGTACTTGGATGAATGGCGTTAAATTAGAAGTCCAGCCAATGAATGATCACAGAAGGAAATGGCGGAGACACAATTTTTGACTTCGGGACATTGTTTGGACTAGTGAGGAGATATACATATACACGGTGGGCCAGACCCCCTTACCGTGCACCCCCCCCCACATCCCTATAAATTGCATATCGTTGTGTTCCTTGTAACTATTTATTAAAAAAAAGCCAATGTTCCCACAAAAAAAAGTGAACGCACTGCCCCAAAATGGCGTCCAAAGATGGCGGATTGACGACTTTGACTTTAGTTAGTTTTTTGGTCACTGAGAATCAGCATTTGGCTTAATTTCCTCATAGTTGGTCTTTTATTAAAGCTGAATAGTTATAAAATAATAAAACATGAAGAAATATTAAAAAATAATTGGCTTAGGCTATGAAAAACACCAGTAAAGTCAATTTTTTTAATAAAAAAATTTTCAAGTTACAAATCAAGCGTCGTTTGTAATTAAACGGCCTACAATAACGCAAAACGTGCTGAAATAAACCATCTGGAGAATATATTTCTCTTTTTAAAACGCTGATTATTTTTTACAAATGTTTAAGCAGTTCCGTAGAAAATGCACTTATGCGACAGAAAAGCGGTACTGGCGTGGGTGCCTACAGGCCTCTACCACACCATTCAGTGCCCATAAATGGCTTGGTTATAGTGATATAATAACATTTTTGGTACATTATATTGGTTTAATTAACGAACAAATATTAATTCAATAATTTAAATGTAAAAAAAAAATTAAAATTTAAAAAAAAAATGTATTATTATTTTTTTTTAAATTTAACCTCCTTTATTCTGTACGTTGGTCGTTTAAGAAGACCTCAATTGTAAAAATGATATAATTATAATAATAAAAGTTAATTAAAAAATACTTTGCTAAATATTTTGATTTTTTTTTTATTTAACGTTTGCAATTGAACACTGTGTTTTGTATATTTACTGATTCTTACAAGTAATTAAAATGTTTATATACTTCCCAGGAAATGAGTCATATTAATACCTTTTTTCTAAACTAAAATAATATATACCTAATCTGAACTATATATAATGAATAGCTACCGGATTGTTTAGTAAAACTCATATATCACTAATTAAAAAATTAATTTGTATTTCCTTTATTTTGTGCAGAAGTTGGGCAATATCATAAATAAATAGGAAGTTTTAATATTGAATGAATTATTCTCTATGCACAAAGAAAGATAGAAGGGGTGATGCTATAAGTTCTTCTATAAACCAAAACTGATTGTTTGGATTTGATCTCAAAATGAGGAAAAACGCGAATAATACATTAAGGGAACGAGAAAGGAAGTACCAAAACCTCGGAATAGATAAAAAGGACCAATATCCATTATATAGCTAAATGAATGTATAGTAAAGAGATGAACAGAATATTTCAAGATATCGAGAAAGTTATAGCTCATACTTTCTTTCTGTTTAGTGCATTTGCAAAAGATTTTTTAAGGAATCTAAAAGGAAAACTAGCTTTTCTTAAAGACAGTTAGATATTAGCATAATCCAAAGTGTGAGGCACTAAGCAGATAGAGGGCTGTTTTTCTTTTTATGTGGACTTCTCTATAACCTGCCTTAAAGTGAAGACAGTCCCAATTTTCAACTTCTCTTCCAATGTGCAACTTAAGTTCCTCAATCCATATCACTCTGGCAATCGACAATATTTCTTATTCCAGCTTCTACGATTCTTGAGTATAATTTGTTTGGTACACTAAACAGGAATGGATCTTGATGGGTATTACATTTCCTAGTACCTCCTTTCTTGTAAAGGTAAAAACCACAGTCCTTTTATGTTATTTTCTAATATGCTTGTTGCCTATGTACGCGCAAAACTATCAAAGCAGTTCAGTTTCGCCCTTTCCATCTTTCTTTGTGCAGAGAGAATAATACATTCAATATTAAAATTTCCTATTTTTTTATGATATGGTACAAATTCCGAACAATTTATTCCGCAATTTCTGAACAATAACGAGCTATAACTAATATAAGATTCCTTAAAAAATCAGAAGGAAAGCTATGAGCTATAACTTTCTCGATATACCTCTCTATATCCTGCTTCAAAGTAAATATAGTCCCGATGTGCACCTTCAGCAATCGAAAATAAAGTGGTTTTCACCATAATAAACCTACATCGTCCACTTAATATCATCCAAATTGCAATTGATCCCGTTTTAGCAGCATCTTGAAATATTCTGTTCATCTCTCTACTATACATTCATTTAGCTATATAATGGATACCGGTCCTTTTTATCTATTCCGAGGTTTTAGTACTTCCTTTCTCTTTCGCTTAATGTATTATACGCGTTTTTCCTCATTTTGAGATCGAATCCAAACAATCAGTTTTGGTTTATAGAAGAACTTATAACATCACCCCTTCTATCTTTCTTTGTGCATAGAGAATAATTCATTCAATATTAAAACTTCCTATTTATTTATGATATTGCCCAACTTCTGCACAAAATAAAGGAAATACAAATTAATTTTTTAATTAGTGATATATGAGTTTTACTAAACAATCCGGTAGCTATTCATTATATATAGTTCAGATTAGGTATATATTATTTTAGTTTATAAAAAAGGTATTAATATGACTCATTTCCTGGGAAGTATATAAACATTTTAATTACTTGTAAGAATCAGTAAATATACAAAACACAGTGTTCAATTGCAAACGTTAAATAAAAAAAAAATCAAAATATTTAGCAAAGTATTTTTAATTAACTTTTATTATTATAATTATATCATTTTTACAATTGAGGTCTTCTTAAACGACCAACGTACAGAATAAAGGAGGTTAAATTTAAAAAAAAAATAATAATACATTTTTTTTTTTAATTTTAATTTTTTTTTACATTTAAATTATTGAATTAATATTTTTTCGTTAATTAAACCAATATAATGTACCAAAAATGTTATTATATCACTATAACTAAGCCATTTATGGGCACTGAATGGTGTGGTAGAGGCCTGTAGGCACCCACGCCAGTACCGCTTTTCTGCCGCATAAGTGCATTTTCTACGGAACTGCTTAAACATTTGTAAAAAATAATCAGCGTTTTAAAAAGAGAAATATATTCTCCAGATGGTTTATTTCAGCACGTTTTGCGTTATTGTAGGCCGTTTAATTACAAACGACGCTTGATTTGTAACTTGAAAATTTTTTTATAAAAAAAATTGACTTTACTGGTGTTTTTCATAGCCTAAGCCAATTATTTTTTTAATATTTCTTCATGTTTTATTATTCTATAACTATTCAGCTTTAATAAAAGACCAACTATGAGGAAATTAAGCCAAATGCTGATTCTCAGTGACCAAAAAACTAACTAAAGTCAAAGTCGTCAATCCGCCATCTTTGGACGCCATTTTGGGGCAGTGCGTTAACTTTTTTTTGTGGGAACATTGGCTTTTTTTTAATAAATAGTTGCAAGGAACACAACGATATGCAATTTATAGGGATGTGGGGGGGGTGCACGGTAAGGGGCTCTGGCCCACAGACTAATACTAAATGTCCCCAATAGGTGGTGCGCCAAATGTGAGGGAGCGCCTAAGTCACTTTTTCCTGGTTTTCACTTATATCAGGAAAACTAAATACGTTATAGAACGACGTTCTATACAAAATTAAAGCTGATCAAATTTTCGATATGATCGATTATATACATTTTATCGCAACCTCGCTTAGTTTCCGAGATATCCGTCCATAACTATGACTAATTTTGAAAAAAAAAAAAAAAAAGAAAGAAAAATGTGTGCCTCATGTTGTTGTTGTTTTGGATTTAGGAGCAAAAAACTGCTGACGGTTATCATTGCCCTCAAATTTTACTGATTGATTTTTCAATCTTAAAACTATTATTATAAAATTAAATATGTTTTAAAAAAGGATAATGAAAAAAAATTACATATAAATTACTATTGAGAAGAGAAAAAAAAAATTATAGAGTATATAGAAATAAAGTCAATATATTGCAAATTTGTGAGAAAAAATAATTTAGTTCAGATTACTTGAATTAGCCCTATGTTTTTAATGAATTCAATGGTACTATCGATACGTTGTTCGTTATCTGTTAGTGCCTCACAGAGTTGACGAGGTACACCACGTCTTTCCATCTCTCTCCTGTAGCGAGGACACTCCTCAAAGATATGGCTCACTGTGAGTGTCACTTTACAGAGTTGACACTGAGGGAATCTTCCCTTGCCATCAGGTAGCCATGGGTCAACCGGCAATGTCCAATTCTGAGGCGTGTGATGACTACTTCCTCTCTTCTACACTTTCTGGAGGACGAGGCCGAATAACTGACGGTCGGTTTGATTATCCTCAGTTTATTATTATCCAACGTGGTCCAGGTCTGTTGCCATTCGTTTAAAATCATTATGTTTATTGGTTTGAATAAATCTGATGGTGAGATATATGAGGGCGTTATTATTTCCAGTGAATGGGCTTCTGTTGCTGCTCTGCCCACTTCCCCATTTCCAGAGATACCAGAATGACTGAGAACCCAGAGTGCCTCATGTTGCTGTTATTGCTGTTTTTCGGGTTTCCGCTTATTTCAGGAAAACTATCCATCGCAACAACAAATACATTCTATGCAAAATTAAAACTGAATTAAATTTTTAATATGATTCATTATATACATTTCTTCGCTACCTCGCTTAGTTTTCGAGATACTCGTCCTCAACTATCGCTAATTTGGAAAAAAAAGTAATCTCATGTTTCCTTACAGTATTTGGCTAGCTAACTCTTTATTGCTTCGTTCTACGATTAAGTCAAGCAGAAGAAAGTTTGTAATAATTAAATTTTCTTCAAAAATATATATTATTTTACTAGTACATCTTCAACTGTTCAAAAGTTAGATCAATTGTAACTTTATAAGTCAATTTCAATAATTTGCAGAAAAAACTAATTTTTACAATATTCATTATTATATTGCTTTAACTCTTTCTAAACCCAAATCTCTAAGTATATATATATATATATATATATATATATATATATATATATATATATATAATATATATATATATATATATATATATATATATATATATATATATATTATAAAATATAATTTTTTATAATGTAATAAAATATTATTATAAATATTTTTTTCTTTCTATCCTTCCTCTAGGCTACACAGGAAAAACGGGGTTATTCTACTAAGGCCAGGAGTGAGGGCTGGGAATTAATGTTATGAGTTAAAAGCCCAGCCGCGCCGGGATTTGAACTTCGTTTATTACAGGTGGTTCCGGGCAAAGCATGTTTTGCAGATGCGTTAGAACACTCAGCCACCCCATTCCTAAAGACTAATAAACTAAAACTTTCCCATATTCTATCCCACAAGAGGGATTGTAGTCCCAAAACTCGGGCTCCGAAGGGGGCCATCCTGTTTTACATGGTGCAATTTTTTTTTTAACTTCTAAATTCTCAATTAAAATGAAATATAGATAAAATTAAATCTGTTATACAATGTCTTAACAAAATATTTTTCTTGCATATTTCATAAAACGATTTCTATTACTTTTATTGAAAAAATTAACGTTTAAAACCCAGAAAATTATACTTGGGGCCGTCGGTTTTTCATCACGGTTCTGGTGAAAGAATAATTCCTCGTATAAATGACATAAATAAATATAGGAAAATAAAATTTAATCTGTTTCCATTGAAAGGAAGTACATAATAACCTAGATATGTATTTAGCGAAGTCGGTTAGCTGCCGATTACAGACGGACACCTTACCCAAATTTGTCAGGTAAGGGACCCCAAATATAATAATTGGTTTACAGTCTTTATTACTCAGATAATTTCTAGCTGTATTATAATTAGTTGCTTTAAAGTCATTTTCCAGTTTTCTCAGGACGTTTAATAGTATGCAATCAATTGCTGTTGTTAAACTGTCATATAATAATAAAAGTTCACATATAATCCACCAGTCTTGCTTTATATTTTCTTTCTACAAACAAACTTTATTTTTTTTTACATTTTCATTATTTTATTTTTTCGACACTTCAATAAACAAAAAATCACAGCCTTATTGTAGCTTGTAATAATTGTCTATATTATCACGTTTTATCCACATACTTTATTTTAAAATTAAAACATTTGGGATAATTTTACTACATCACATATTTTTTCAGTATTGTGAAAAGAGGTTCTTGTAATGTATAAAAATATTGACAATGGATAAATTTCACTAAAGGTTTTTAATGTTAAAATTAACTAGATAAATAGATAAATAGAATAGTATGGTGATAAAAATAATTAACATGAACTACAATAAGAATGTAATATTTTTACTCGTTTTCTTTAAAATGCCCTATAGGGAACATACTCTGGTGATTGAAAAAATAAAGTAAGGCTGAGGTGAAGTTCCTTTCGTACAAAGAAACATCAAATTTTGACATAGTTATCCATAGGTGTAATAAAGCAATAAACCTGGATCAAATCACCCGGAGAAGAATAATAACACACCGGTGGAATCAGAAAAAAAATGTCGACTGAATATTATACCAGAGAACTATATCGAGTAAATCAAAAATAGAAACTAGCATTTGTGCATTCACAGAATATTGCAAACTTGGCAAAACTTTATTTTCGGGTCTAGCAGCAACTTCTTTGTACCAAGTTTGAGAGCATCCGAGGTTGTATTGAAGATAGTAGAGCAGGAAGTACGTAAGGCCTTTCTTGGTCAATCGATACATATTATTACAACTAGTTTTGAAATACAAATAAGAATTGAACCGTTACAATAACAGGAAGAGGTCAGTACTGTGAATGAGTATGGTAGAAAGGTGTTTTCTAGACAACACATCATCCGATGAAACAAAGAAATACTACCTTTTCTTTGTTTGATTGATACAGCAGAACGTTTTAGAACCATATATAGTCCTTGATCTGGATGTTAGCACACCAATCTGCGACTGCAGGCAGATACACCAAACACTTTGTTGGAAATCTAGAATATCCTGAAGATCTGACGAACAGAATGGCTTCTCAAACCTTCTTAGAAGAATATTTGTGCTGATAATTATCATAATGGTTATAATAAACAAACTGTCCGTTTTGTGACCAAAATCAGTCCTAGACATTTACGGAGCAACGGGTGTGTCCGTCTTTCAAGAAATATCTAGCAACAGAACGTCTACTAAACTTAGATGATCACATTTATACCGCGAATAGAAAATGGATTGACAGAAAGAAAAAAAAACACACCTCAGCGAGTATTTAATTTTACAGTTGTGACATCATTTCTGTGTTAAACAGTATCTCAGGTTGAGTCACTGCACTAAGATGCACCTCGGTTTGCGCTAGGCTTATGTATATGTTATTGTAATAAAAAGTGCACTAGATAGTTATGTTGACATGAAGCACGAACTAAAATGGCCCTACGAGAAGGAGAGAGAGAAGAGAAAATCTTTAGACGTTGGACTTTTCGAGTGACTGAACAGAAATAATATGATTTTTAGGGATGTAATTTTCAACATTTTCCGAGAGTGAATCCTAGGACCCATTTCTTGGAGCACACTTCTCTTACCGATGATCTCTAGAAGAACCATTACCGACCCTGTGTATTACGATTAGCTATTGAAATAGGAGACAATGACAAGCGGATAAATAAAAGAATAGCATGGTTTAAAAAAAAAAAAACGTTATAATGTATGTTAATATAAGATAAATAAAGTTAATATAAAATATATATTACAAACTATAGAATGAATGAGTTAGACCAAGAAAGATAAAAAAAATTACATCTTGTTTAATTAGAGCAAGGGAATGAATTACAATAAAACTAATTAAGAAGGTCCCGTTATAATTCAGGATTAATAAACTAAGCAAGAAGGTAGTTGTTGCAAAAGCTCAAGCGACAAACAAATATCGACTGAAAGCTATGATGTTGCGGCTTCCAGATCAGTGCATATCCACAATGTCCTATATCATTAATATCGAATCCTGACTGCATCGCAAATCGAGACTAGTGACACCATTAGCCACAGGGCCCTGGAACAGACAGTTCCAGAGACTGGAGGAGATATGCAGATGAGGAGCAGATGTCACCTTAGCAACACCTCCCAGCAGACAATAGGGAAGCCCAGCTGAGCTGCAGTCCCGTCACGGCGGGGGGTGTCAGGCCTCAGTATTGTCCAAAGGTGTTGAAGCCATTCAAACTAATTTTGGTACATTTAAACTGTCCTCGAGTTAAAGTTAGAATGCTACTAGTTCAAAATATCTACTTCAATATGGCGTACAGTTTAGAAAAACAAACTAAGATGTGTGCTTTAGACCACACGATAGAAGCGAAAACACCAACAAGGCGAAATTAATAAGATAAAATATAAATTATAAATAATATCTCATGATAGAGGATGAAATTCTGAACATTTCCCTTGCTTACAGTATGCAGGTCCGATTTGTAATTTCTGGTATACTTTAATCTATATCTTCAATAAAACTCATTATAATTTGGTATTCGATACTATGTTTTACCTTTGTGTTACATCTTTAACAGGGCATCGCGTTATGATACAATTATGAATAATAGCCCATTACAGAGAGGATGAAATGCTGAACAATTTCCTCGCTTAGAGTATGCAGGTCCCATTTTTCGTTTTTGAGGTATTTTAATCCAAATGCAGAAACACTTCAATTAATCGACTCCAGCCAACTTTACCCGAGGGTAAAGTTATTTCATAAAGTTATTTCACTTATTATTATACATCGGAGATATGACAACTCAATCTAATCCATTCTCCACAAAAAAAGCACAAAACGCGCCTATAGAAGTTTTCACTTAAAAAAAAAAAATATTTGGCATACAGCTAAAGTATGAGTACTATGTTAAAACAATTAGTACTGAAATGAAATAGGTTCAAATAGTTTTTAAGTAAAAACGAATTTGGGATTTGTATTTCGCACCTCAAAAAAACTTTTAAATTTTCATAGAAATCTGAAAATGTGTGAAGTCCTAGGCTGAAGTCTTAGATTTTATCTCGAAAATGACAAATATTGTAATAACTTCAACGTGCCTCCACTTATCGACAGAAAAATTAGATAAAATAAATTAGAACTGGAGATATAAAATCAAAACGTTTGAGAAGTTTTTATTTCTTTATTTCTTGTAAAAGTGTAAAATCTAAAGGTTATTGATATAGTTTAGAAAGAACAACAGCTCAGTTTTCAACTGTTGTAGTAACATTGAGTTAAGAGAAAATCCTGAGGAGTTTTGAATGTTTTAATAAATAGATGAATAAAATTTCTCTCATAAAATCAAGACAAAAATTTTATTTATTTGTTATTTAAAGACAAATTCGTATTGAAAAGTTTTAAAAAATGTTAGAACCGAATCTGAATCGATTTTCATGACAAAACTTTAGTTCCCCTACTTTAATGGAAGGGTCATTGGTTTTTTTGTAATTTATTGTACATTTTAATTCATTTAATATAATCAGCAATATTTTCTTCTCATTTTTTCACAAAAAAAATCTATTGATGTATTATAACTAGGAAACCCATGTAGAGCAAAGGTAGAAATAAAAAAATGTTAAAACTTAAAAAAAAAAAATATTTTCTAGGCTCATAGGGTGAATTGGCACAAAAATAAAGAAACCCACATTATGAATTCCTTTAGAATGGAGCTTAGGAGGGAATTATTAGATAAAGAAATTGTTAACTATGCAAAATATCTACTAATCGAGGGGTACTCAGTGGGTAAGGCACTGACTTCAAACTTCAAGGTCCCACATTCGAATCCGGCTGATGATGACTAATCTTTTTTTTTCTACTTATAAACCAAACTAAATATAATGTTTTTGATTTTCCAGTGCTATAAGAAACTCTCCCCTCTAGACTGCACGAAATCATGACCTTTTTCAAGTTCGATTCTGAATGAAGTGAAGTTCTTCTCACCGTTCGGCCAGCTCTCTCACTATCCCCCATAGTCGCGATGAACAGTTAATTACCATTTAATGGTTCCAGGTAGCCAGGTGTATGAGCGAATCCTCTAATACCCCACACCCCGAACCGGTTGCCCAATCGTCATGACCCCCTCGATCTTGCACAAAGAGTGTCGGAGGGGTGCTCCGAATAAAAGATACCTTTGCATACACATACCGGTGTATGCACATACACAATCCCGCCCCTTCACAACAATAGTCGAACGATCCACTCCAATGATATATACCGCCACTCGAAAAGATTTAGTGGCTTTTAAAGTCCACTTGGAGTTCTATTTGCTTAGTGTTCCACTGTAGCAACAGCTATAAATTGTGTTATATCCTTTGATATTTATACAAGGAGATGATTTATGTTGGATCATCATTCTAAAGAAGTTTCCTAAACACTAATACGAGTTTATAGATTATTCAGAAAGTTAAGAACTACGTTGAATCGAAAGAATAAGAGAATAGTTAATCCCGTATGTATATAAGGGTTTAGATAACAAGATAGTCCAACTCAATTATGCTGATACGTTTTTATTTTTATTTTTCATTTTTTTTTTTTTTTTTTTATAGAAGAATAAAAAATAAAATCGGATAAAAAGCTTGATGTCTCAAAGTAACGAGCAAAAGGGCGCGAAAAATGATGGGGACAGGAGAAAAAAATTGAGGTCTAGAGAAGCGCAAAACCTTAAAAATCTGGAAAAATCGCTGGAACTTACAGAAATTTAAACAATTTTCATACAAACTTTGGTACTTGTGACTTAGTTGGTCCCCAGAGAACCTCCTTTCTAATCTAACAACCTCCCTTCTGATCTGGTGTAACCTCTTGTTGTCTTTTCCTCACTTGTGGATTATTCAATTGTTTTCAGTTTTAGTTTGGTTTCAGTATTAATTTTATTTTCATCTGTTCATATGGATTTAATTATACTTTAGGAATTGCAGTCTTAAGAAGAAGAAGCTGTCAAATACTTTCAGAAGTTCGGGATTATTCCAAAGGTTAAATTGTGTAAAGAAGGTCATGAGATGAAGTTTGACCGAAAGACCAAATGGAGATGTTTTCGTTGGAGTTGAAGGAAAACCGTTTCTATAAGAAAAGGAAGATGGTTAGAGGAGTCAAGAATTATCAATTTATAACAACTTAAAAATTTATGGCTGGTCTCATAATTTAACAATTGAGTAGAGCAAAGGCAGCTCAAACAATATAACAAAAGTGTGGTTTTAATTGAGGTCTTTAAAATCTGCGAAGAAAACAACCTTACATACCAAATATAAACTGATTTGATCCAAAGGAAGCTACTAAAGATGCCAAAATGTAGCGGACAAAATATGTACCAGACATATCCTTAACCCCCATAATCATATTCTATGGTATATTAAATACATCCCCACCCTATTCTTTCCCCTCTCCAGATAATTAGCTATTATTTTGAGGAGGAAATATGACAACAAATCAAAAAATAATACAAATATTATACTGGTTATTGTAAATTTAGAAGTGAATCTTCTCTCTCTCCTTCCTCTTCCCATTTACATTTTTCCTGTTTTATTAATGAAAAGATATTTAAAAATCTTAAGTATAATGATTTATTTCAAACATTCATATTTTTTTTAATCATTAGTCCCAAAAAATTGTATAAATGAAATGAAAAATATTTTTACTCTGAGACTAAAGTCCCCTAAGAATAATGACAAGTTTCAAGAAATATGTACATTAGTCTGACTTCATAGAAATAAAACAAATATAATGAGAAAAAATAAAATACAATGGGCACTGATCAATTAACCGTTAATAAACAAAAGAAAATCTGAAAACTCCTACTCTTGGTTGAGGAAGTGGGGGAGAAAATGAGGGAGGTTAAAAGAAGCTGTCTGGTTTTTTGAGGAATAGAATCATGGAATCTAATGAGTTGCTTAAGGTTAGTTACGGATTTCAGGCAATTTGGGAAATATGATTGTTCCAGGAGAGGTTCTGATCAAAGGTTACCCCTAGATCATTGACTGTCTGGAGGAGATGGATGGGGCGGTTATTGAGGTAAAAAAGAGAAGAATATCTGGAACCAATGAGGATAGCCTTTGTTTTATCTGCATTCAGCTTCAATTCATTTATTTCTAATCATCTTTGGATACAGTCGATATTCTCTTATAGCTTTCGAGAAGTATCAGGCATAGCTGAAGATTGGAATGATTGGTAAATTTGGAAATCATCAGCATATAATTGATAATAGGAGTGATGAATGGCGTCCGGATGGTCATTAATATAATTAGAAAAAAAGGTAGCAGAAAGTGAAGAGTCCTGAGGAACAACTTGTGTTAATTGAAGGGAACGAGAAGGCGATTTGTTAGGAATAACAACTGTCTGGGATCGATGGGATAAAAAGGATAGGAATCATTTTATAACACTATTTGATATAGATAACCTTTTGAGTTTGCAAAGGAGGATGTTATTATGATTTACAGAATCAAAGGCTTTAGAAAAGTCGTTAAGGATTAGGATAGAGATTTTCTGATTATCTATTTGATTACGTATATTTAATTAGTTCTGGAAATTTTTTATTGTTTTTAAATAATATGTTAAATTATAATATTGTTATATACAAACAGCATATTTAATTATTGTATTTTTATCACAGCTGCAGATCTGAACACATAAATTTAAATTTATAATTATATTACCTTACTTTCCTAACTACTACTTAGGAGATGACTATATAAGAAAGAAATGATTTTATGGAAAAATGAGTATATTCTGAACTTGTAATAACACAAACAACTGATAATAAAAAATGACATAATAGCTTACTCTAAAATAATAACAGAGACCAATGTATCATAAAAATATTAAAATCAAAGAGCAATTTTAATAAAAATAAATGTAACAATAGTAATAAATACCTTAAGCATTCACGAACCACTGCCAACCATCTGAAAACAAAATAAATAACTCATGAAAAATGTATAATTATTATATTATTCTTTATTATTAAATTTAATTTAACCAACTCATGTTTACAAAACAATAGTTCAAATGGTTCTTTGTATATTCATAATTTTATTTTATGTTATAAACTATATTTAATAATTAAATTTTGAGTTACATGGACCAATTCAATTAATATAAAAGAATTTATTAATGAAATTATTTTGAAATTACAGTTCAAACATTTTTTGAAGAAAAAAAAAACTTGTAGAAGATAGTTAATTGACAAACAATTCTAATTTATTTAATAGAATGTTTTAAACTACTTAATTTATAATTTACCACACCAATAAATCTTTAAAATCAACACAATTGTAAGAAAATATATATCAATTTCTCTTATTTAATAGATATGGAATTATTTGGGATATATAATAAGTGACAACTGATGTAATATATTCATCAATTGAAGTGTGTAATGAATATAATAAAAAATAAATAATTTCACATGGAACTTACCCATCATTTCTCAGAGGAGTCAGTTGTTTCTTTCTTGAAGTTCACTATCCGCCGAGGTCTTTAAACCCAGCAGATTTTGAAACGAAAGAAACCGGATGTACACCGCGGTAATTAAGAAAATTCACTTGTACACAAACACTTTTAAGTATTACAAATAAATAAACTGAGCGACACACCCGAACCGCACCACATGGAATAAGAGTAACTATGCAAGATTTATGCACTGCTCCTTAAGAGTAATTCAAAATAATATTCTATAAAAAACTAATGTAAATATTTAGAAACTACTTTAATATAAAATAAAAATAATTTCAAAAGCTTATTTTCATCAGTGTTTCAAGAAGTTTTTTTTTTTAAATTCTTTATTGAGATATATCACAATCTGTCACATCTAAGGACAATAGTAATAGTATAAATAATTATTTATTATATATGTATACGAGCCTGTCATCGAAATTTAGCTTAAGGGTACACAAATACTACAGCTCTGGTTAGGAGAGGGTATAGATTTAAATAAGGTTGTATTTTATTTAAAACAACAAATTCTAGTTATTATTAATTTAATTTTAATACTTTAGCTCAACTTTGATCTAAATCTTGTCAAAATCAACAATGATGTAGAAGATGGCATATTTTAAATTGTGGTTAACATTTTTTTAACTGTTTAAGGATTAACTTGATTACTGATGTTCTTCCTTGAATCAATACTCAAGCACTTTCCCTTTTACTCATATTTTCTTCTCTTGAATTCTCTCAATTTCATTTTGGCCTAATCTTTTATAACATTCAAGCAAAAGATTTGATCGAAGATGTGACAGAAGTGTCATGTATTCCACAGAAGAAATAAAACCAAATCTCACCATCAAAATGATAATGAGTAATTTTTCTTCTGGTTTTTAAAAAGAAAGTAAACCTCTTAAATAATATAAAAACTAACAAAAACAAAGCTACAAAAATAATATCAAATTTAATTCTAAAATTAAAAGCATGAATAAACTGACATATGCTAGGCTCAATAAACTATCCAATTCAGATAAAAATAATTGTATTTATTTGCAGTTCAAAATGACTGCTCCAAAAGAAAAGACTTTCCAAATCCTCTTCTGCATAAATACATTCAAATTAAACAACACTATTGATACTATTAATTTGTTAATATGAGGAATAGATCATTTAAATAATACAAACATTACCACTAGCGGATCCAGGATTTAATTTTGGGGGGGGCTTCAGCCCGAAAGCTTTTTTTTTTTCATAAAAGTAACGATAATTACTTTGGAAAATACGAAAGAAACTAAGTACCTATATGAACCGGTGTTTAAGTGATTCCTAAAGCCCTTTTAAATGTAATTACACGATTAATTATACTTTAAGAGATAATTTTTTAGTATTTTTTCCGATAAAACATGGTTATATTTTACCATTTTGGGGAGGGCTTCAGCCCGAAAGCCCCCCCCCTCCCCCCTCCCCCCGTAGATCCGCCCGTGAACATTACTAATTAATCAATCTAGATAAATATAAATTTATTTATTAATGGTTCTGCAGCACTGAAACTCCAAAGTCATTTTTTATCCAAACTAATTTTTTATCTATAATATTACGAAAACCTTAGATTAACGACTTGGCTTTATTTATTTATAAAATTTATTGGTTTTAATATGCAGCTTCATATGTTTAAATTTGTTCGAATTCCTTAGCACCATAATATGTGATGTCCCATTTTTAATAAAAGTCAGCACCGCAACAGGTGGAAAATAAATAGTTTAATTACATAATAAAATCCCATATTTGATCACTATATTTGTTTTTTAAGTCAACGTTTCAACCCTTAGGCCATTTTCAAGGGAAGAAACCAATTTTAATACTTAAAAATAATTATGGACTGAATTGCCATTGTCAACTCCATTTAATCAGTTACACACTAAAAAATGAAGTTGGCAAGGGCAATTCATTGGATCAATAATGATTTTTTATTATTAAAATAGGTTTCTTCCCTTGAAAATGGCCTAAGAGCTGAAACACTGCTGTAAAAAAAAACAAAGCAAATAAGGTAGGACTATGGTGATCAAATAAGTGATTTTATTATTACTATTAATATGAAGTCCTAACCTATAAGTTTTAATACATATATTTAGTTTAATAACTTTCCACAACACTTTTGAGATTAAAAAGACAGTGTCCAAAATATCTTTTCCTTCTTGATTAACTCGAGACACAATATAAATATATTTACAAACAAGATATTGTAAAGTAAATCAAGTCGCATAAATTGTATTTATTGTATTACTGGTTTTACATTATTAAAATTCAGAAAGATTTATTCTGTAAATCCAATTAGAATAGTGATAATATTTACCTAAATAGATAAATTAATAGTTAAATAAGTAAATTAGTATATGAAAAGAAGTTAGATATATATATATTTTTTTTAATTTAGTGGCTTTTGTACAAGTATCATCCCGAAATCCATTCGTCTGTGAATCACAGCATACAGAATGAACATCTTACATAAAATATACACAGCAAATAAACTGTCAGATTTCCTTCATAAACTGTTAATCAATGATATTCACTCATTCTATCATTTCCACCTCTCCATTACTTAGTAGGTCTAAATAAAAAATACGGCATCCCAATGTTCTACATCACTATACAGACATTAATATCCAAATAGATCCTAGTATACCGGTAATGTTTATCTAAATAGACAAATTATTATAGCGAAGGTTTTAGATATTGATTTTGTTTTTTTAATTTAGGTATTTTGGTGCAAATCTCATACTCAGATGTCAATAAAAAAATCAATCCAAGCTATCTTTAAAATGAATGCCTCTCTTCTGTCTAAATTGGTTTGATTTCCATTCGCATCATAATATGTGACATTGTACTATGTCTAACAAAAGACATTACTACAAGGAGTAGAAAAGATAATACTTTAACTTATAAATTAGTAGGTTAAAGGCATCAATTATTAACACTAATAATTTAAATTTGATAAAATAAGCGTTTAGGTTCATATAGGATTTCAAACTTGGCACCATTTCAAAAGTCCATTAATCAGCCAACAACTGCCGTCAAGATGAAGTCTCTATCGGTGATAAATTAGGAGGAAAACAGACATTGCTTATCATTTCCCTCCCCCCAGTGCCGGGACCTTCAGAGTTTTGCTAAGAAAGTGAGGCAAAATTTTACCTATTTAACTCGCACTGTTGTGTTTATGAGCTTCAATTCATTTAACACATATTTTTATCACTTCCTGATGATGTGATATAATTTTCAAATGTGAATTTTGATTAAAACTACAGTTATTAGGGATGTCAATAATTGGATCTTCAAAATGATAAGTTTCTCTAAATATTGACACAAAGTGTATTATAAGAACACAAAGATCAACATGAACAGCAGGGCAAGAAACAAGGACATTAAAAAAGGCCAGGAACAGAAAGAAAAACACGGAAGAAGTCGAAATTAGGGCAGAAATGGACACAGATCGAACAATAACAAACAGTGACTTCATCACAGCCACAATAGTTACCAAAAGGAAAAAGACGATCAAGTTTTTAGAGTTTCAGAAGGAAAGGTGGCTGCTAACTAACAGACTAATGAATGTTTATCCAATTTGATGAGGATGAGAAACATGAAAAGTTGAAGAGCAGAATATAGTTAACAAATTGCCAAAACCTCTAGTATTTGGGAATAAGAAAAACCAAAGAGTTCTATTTCCTTATTCTCTAAAAATTGATTAAAATGTACCAAAGTATACCTACCTACTATAATATATAATTTCCTTTTTCATACCATTTTGTGATATCTAGGTATGGGTGATAAGTTTTAAAGTGTTCAGATACTAATGCGTATTAATTTTTAACCTATAAATAAGAAATACTTTGTTCAATATAAACTAGTTTTATTTTTGAATATGATTTCAATAACTGGTTCCTTTCTCAGTCGAAAATTGATTTTCGCATGTCAATAGTTGGTAAAAACTTGTCATCGGTTTTGGGGTCAAAAAATTTAAAACTTCAGAGTATTTTGGCCATTATATAAACAGAATCTGTAGAACAGTTGTATAAGTACGCTTAGAGTAGGATGGATTGATTTACCTACATATTCCCAACCTATTCGTGCCAGAATGGGATCGTTGAGATTCATTTCAGAGGAGTATTTACAGAGATATTCTTCCGTTACTTTATACTTCAAATCTCTTGCTTGAATGAGAAAAAAAAATCTTTATAGTTTTTATTTTATCATGACCTCATTCGCAATTAAATATAATAATAACAATAAGCATTAAAAAATAATAATAAAATTTTTGGTTTATATTAAGTATCATATAATATGAAAATGATTTATAAAAATTATGTCATAACTAACTAATATTAACATAAAACTGAAGTATAAAATGTAAAACAGAAACTTTAATTTAGCTACTAGTACTTTTAATGTTTCAAGAGCACTTCATGTTCTTGCGAAAGGGGGTCTTCAAGGAATATATAAGCTTTTATATTTAATTATATTTTTATTTATATAAGCCTTATACTTTAAAGTTTTATTCCACTTCAAATGACGTTTGGAGCTGATTAGCTCATTCCCAAGCCATCAAAAATTTATATCTACAACAATATATTTCTATACTATAATTTCATTAAACATTCATATGTGGAACACAAAATACAAAAATAAAAATACTCCTCGTCTCCTTTTTTTGCACATTTACTAATGTTTGTCATTCACGAAAATCGCTACTACCTTCTTCCTCTATTATTTAACATTTGAGGGATCATGTTAAACTATATGCGAAATATATTTTTGCAAATACAAATTTTTTATGACTTGAGAATGAGCTGATCAGCTCGAAGCGTTGTTTAAAGTGGAATAAATCATTAAAGTATAATGGCTTATATACTCTTTTAAGACACCATACCATATATAGAAACTTTAATAATTCATAAAATATTTTTCAATGAATTTCTAAATTGACCTAACTTTCAATAATTCACCTTCAATATGAAACCAAGTACCATATGTTACTTTTAGTCACAAATCTGTAAATGGTCATTCCCAAACTACGATAATGAATTAATGATTTAGTACTCTGTATACTCTATTATTCGATTTAGTACTCACTAAGAAATAAATATTCAGGGAGTGATAAAATTACAGAGTAATGTTTGCTCCAACTTAATATGTTTGATAAATTATCAATGAAAGTTAATTATTTTTATCAGAAATTGATAAACTTTTGTTCAAAATGATTAAACTGTATTCTATTACTTATTTTTTATGATTTTCTAATAATAAACAGCTTTTACAAGTAAAGGTCAAAAATATAATAAAAGATAAATCCTATAGAATAAAAATGACAAAACTAAAATATTGGTCAAAACCATTGAGACTTTAATTTTGTTTTGCAATTTATTTCTGTAGCAAGAAAGGGTCAGAACATCACTTTGATTAATAATTTAAAGTTTTTTTGTTAACATCAAACCATATTGTATGTAAAGTAATCTTATACCTACATATTCGAATCACAATTTTGTAATTTCCTTCACCAATGAAAAAAAAAAAATCAGAGATTGTGTTAACACAAAATTAAAAAGTTGTTTATCAAGTTATCCCATAAAAGCAGCACTCTCTTATCACTAAGATTTAGTACATTCAGTAAAATAAGTACATTTAGTAAAATTAAACATCATTAACTTTAAATCAAAAACTGTTATAAGTAACAGTGCTGAGGACTAAAAGCTATAAAAAAAAAATGGTGGCTAGCAACTGGAATCTGCTCTAACTTAATAATAAATACAGCCACGACAATTTCATCATCTCTAATTTCATTTGTTATACCAACTCTTGCATTGAAACAGCATCATTTATTGAGAATACGTTACATTTTAGATTACTTTTACATTTAGCCAGAATGGTATTTTTGTTTATTTGAATAAAATGAGTTAAATACCAACCTTTGAATATTAAATTTTGAACAAGAATTTTCAACATACTAATTTAAAAACAATATTTGAATTTAGTAATTGATAATAAAATGTGAAAATAACATAATTAAAGTCTCAATTTCTCAGATCCTGGTTCTTTTTTGTCTCCATTAAACCATAAGTCTAATGATGAATTTTCGTATATATTTGAAAAGCTCGACCGAATCATCTATGATTTTTTGATTATTATTTAGACGAGAACTCCAACGGTTACGCGTGGTTCACAATCATTTCGGTCAAACTTGTTCATGGAGAATACATTCGGGTTTATTAGATTTCATGAACAAATGTGACAAATCACACAAATCATGAACAGGCGTTTCATGAACAAGTGTGACCGAAGTGATTGTGAACCACGCGTAACCCGTGGGGTTCACATCTAAATAACTGCCTTTTTTTACATTTACTATTAACAAGAAAAGATGGTCCCTAATTCCCTTGAAGAGAAATAACATAAATAATTTGGTTTAGCAATGCCGCTATTGGTTAAGTTAGATAATCCCTTTAGTGTGTGTGTGTATGTGTGATGAGGAGTAGCTGGAATGCCACTTATCCTATCCATAACGAAAAGACAAATTATATTTGTATTATTACATTATAAGATTAAATTAATAGCTATATTAATCTGTGCACTAGAATATTTGTAGACTAAATGTAAAATGCATGTTTATCAATTAGAATCAATAATAATTTTTAAAAAATAAAGTTCAGTGGGACTCTTGAACTCATCACTCCCATCTTTCATTCCATTGTTCCATTTGGAGTGAGCGTCAGTGGCCGCTAATATGAGCTCACGCTAAGAATGTGGAATGAAAGCTACATAAAACAATTACGTTTTATTACTATATTAATAGTAAAAATTCAATATCCAAAAAAAATGTAACATATATCGATATCGAATCCCTCATTTATGAAATGAATGGATAATATATATATATACATTTAATTGATCAAAAATAATTAGAAATAATAAGATAAATGTCAGATGTTATTTCTAAAAAGAAGTCGGAATCATTTATAATTGCTTAAAAGTATTTATAATTTTTGAAATAATGGTTTAAGAATTCATATCGAACAATATGAAGTAAGCAGTGCAAAATGAATTTTATTCAAATAAATAAAAAATCATCTAATTATAACAAATATATCTTCAGACCATATGTAATATATTTAGTTAATAAAATATGATCAAAATATACGTATAGTGAAAATGTCTAGTTAACCATGAACGAAAAATGTAGTACATATTAAAAATAAAATGTAAAGTTAAGTTATTAACAATTCATATATAAAGAGATGAAATGTTTAAAATTAAGGTTATGAATAATTAAGGGACGAAATTGAAAATTATTAAGAATGTCAGGAAAGTGTTTTATAATAGAGGATTTAGGGAAGATGGGTTATTCATTTTTACAACAGATTATACTTAACGCTGGTCCTCCAATTCGATGAATACTTTGAATTGAAGAATAATACACCGGCACTCATCGACATAATATTATAATAATCAAATCACACTCGACTAAAAAACTAGTAAATGAACAGAATTACAACCTAAATGAATTAATTCTACATAATTCTCAGAAGACCAATCTTCTAAGCAGGAACTATAACATTAGTACCAATACCACAACGCAAAATAAGCGTACAATACTAAAGTCGTTAAATTTCAAATAACTTTATATTAAATAAATAAGCATTATGTTATTTGCGGATTAGGTAAAATCGAGGGTAATTTAGGTAAAATCTCATTTTCCTATAGTCAATGTCAATTAAATAAATTTGTTAAAAGTAAACACAATTAAGTTTTTATATTTATTTAAACGTTATTACATCGATCGATAAACATATTTTAAAAAATCCAATAATTATTGTTCTTCCGTTCAATACCTGATATATATATATGCATAGTAGGTACATAAAAGGTACATCTACCTAAAGTGGCGGCAATTCACAACTTTCCAATCAGAGATGACAGATGATGGCAGCTTTGAGAGGTTTCATTATGAAAAAATATGACTACACAGGGTATGTGGCAAATTATGGAGGAAAATTGAAGTAGTGAATTAATTTGGATACTCCGTTCTCTGAGAAGTCCTCAGCTTTCCTAACTTTTCAATTATGTTGTTTAATGGAAAGCAAGGACTCCAGTAGTAAAGTAACCTAGATTTATTAGCATTCTTTGTTGATTAAATTTGCATTTATGTCTGTTGATATTTTACACTTTTATATTTATAAATAAAATATGTTCCCATTTATAAAATTAATTATGTACCTTTATTTATTGACTTTTGTTCATTATTTGGCTGTATGTATTTAGGTTTAATATATTTTTAAAGCTAATCCAGGATGCTAATAAAGTATCCATCCTTCTAATCAGTTTAAAGTGCATTTTAAAAATTATTAAATTTCAAATTTAATTCCATCCATATTGATTTGTAGTCAGTAAATTAAAGACTCCTTAAATGTTTGTATTCTTTCTTGGGACATAAAATTAGGAATACAAAAACTAGTATATTGAGTTGATTCAAAAACAAAAAGGTATATTTAGCAAATTAACAAACAGATTTTTCATGGAAACTAATCCCAAAAAATCACCTGTTAAAAAAAAACCTTCCATAACAACAAAGTTGCCTCCAATTACATATAATACATTTTATATAGTAACATTTAAAATTCAAACACTCATTTCAACTCATTACAATTACAACGAATTTCCAAACTATTTTCAATAAAGTCAATCAATACAATTTCACCTGTTGATGTTAAAACACCTGTCCTTTATTTATTTATTTTTATAGATTATTTTACAAACCAAATACTGGAAGATTAATACACATAAAATTAGGGTCATGGACATGAATCATCATTCTATATCAGAAGAATGGCTGGTAAGCTCAAAACTCAAATTGATTGAGCAAGTGCTTATGCCTAAATATACATACATATATATATATATATATATATATATATATATATATATATATATATATATATATATATATATGTATATGTGTGTGTGTGTGTATTGTAGAAACTTTTAATCACCACTGCTGTAAAACGTACGTACATATGCCTTTAGTTTTCATGAAACTGAAAAGTTAATTTTTAATAATCCACCCACTTGAGAAAATTTATAGTTCTATTCTTAAAAACAGTGCAAGTGAAAGTAGAATTATAAAAATGTTAGTTCAGTTTTTTCCTTGTTTTCGGGATTGAAAGTTCTACCTAATTCATAACTATAAAAATAACCCTCTCCCCTCATTTTAATGCTTCGACTTGGCCTGCGTTACTTTCTGGTTATCCCTGTAATTGGTCATAACACTATGTAAGTCAAATTTCGTGGAATATACTTAAGATTATTGATAATGTATCAATCTAATATCTTAGTATTAAAAAAGGAGAACAATTGGGAATTGATACAATGATACCAACAATTGGGAACTTCATTTCTACTGTTAAAAAGATGATTTTTTTTTTTTAATGGACTTTTCCACTACTGTGGTTGCCCTTGACCTGAAGTTTCTTTAAAATATTTGTCCATTCTTCTTGAGACTTTTTCTCCTATGATGCCATGACCCGTCAGGCTTTCTTCCACTGTCTTTCCATTTTACCCTTGGTCTTCCCTTTTTCCCGTCCTTCTACTTCCAGCTCCATATAAATCTTTGGCAATCTTTCAGGCGTCTTCTTTTCACTTGTCCAAACCAGCATAACCAATTTCTTTTCAATATTTGCTGAAATGTTTTTTTTCACCTCCATCATTTCCAGAATTCTTTCATTTTTTATCACCTTTTCCTTCTCGTTTTCTTGCTGCTCTTCTCCAAAAGTCCATCTCTGCTGCTAACAGTCTGTTTCGGTGTCTTGCATCGATGACCAAAGTCTCTGAGGCATATGTTGTGATTGGCTCGAATATAGCCTTGTATATTAGCCTCTTTGTACTGGACTGTATATTCGAGCTCAAAAGGACATTGTTGAGTATTGCTGTGACCTGTCTTTTTTCGCCAATTCGTCTGTCGATATCATTGGTGGATGTGCCTTCTCTATTAAATATTGGTCCTGGGTATTTAAATTTCTCTAGAATTTAACAGTTTTTATACCTCTTTCAATTAGTGTGTCATCAGATGATGTGCCAAGGTGCTCTGTTTTCATGGATTTAATAGTCAACCCCCACTTTTCATAACTCTTGACAACCTTTCTGAACATATAATTGATGTCCTCTCTATTGTGGTCTATAATTACTTGGTCATCAGCAAACATTAGGTTCATGATGCATAAATTTTCCCCAATCCTTATTCACATTTTTCCACATTTTCTTTTCCATTCTGTGAGAGCAACAGCAACATTAATTTTAAAAAGGGTATTCAAAAGCCAGAATCCCTGCAAAAGTCCTTTGAGGTCTGGAATTTTTCAAAGAGACTTAAACCTAGTTTAACACAGCAGGCATTATTGTGGTAAATTTCTCTTATGATGGTTATTATGAGCTCTGAGATATTTGTTTCATCGAGAACTTTCCACAATAGTATCCTTGGAACTGAGTCACATGCCTTTTCCAATTCAATGAAGAGATACTCCACGTCTTAAGATTTTTCAAGGCGTTTTTAAATATCTGTCTCATCGTAAAAATATGATCGCTGCACGATTTTCCTATAGTACAGCAACCTAGGTCATCTGTACCCTCATGTTCTCTTTCTAACCTTCTTTTGACAATTCTTCCTAGGAGTTTCATAAAAGGGTTGATAACACAGATACCTCTATAGTTTGTGCATAAATTTTTATTATCTTTTTTATATATGAGGCATAGATACCCTTTTTAGATAATTTCATTTCATTGGGCAGATCATTTCCAGCCAATATTTTGTTTTTAGGAATTCCAGAGGTATGCCACCAGGTCGTGGAGCATTTCCATTCTTACCAGATTTTAAGGCTTCTTTTACATGTTCGGTGGATATTGTCTTTGTGTTGGTCTACAGTTTACTCTTTAAAATGCTTTCGGTCTTCCTTTAACAGTTTTTCAAAGTGTTCCTGCGATTCCTGAATACCTATTAATTGTATATTGGTTTTATGGGTTGCCTGTTTCACTAATGCTTTTAGGACATTCCATGTTTCTGCGGATTTCCTATACCCCAGTTGTGCATTAATATTCCCACACATTATTTCTCATTCATCATTTTTTTCTTTCCGTATTTCATAGTTAAGGGTTCTCTTGAAGTAGGTATACTTTGTTCGAATTTTTAGATATCCATTGGAAATACGATTTTTTTTTCCTCGTTTATCAGAAGTTTTATCTCATCGTTTATCCAATCGTTTTTATTTTTATTTTGGAAATTTTCTTCTCCTAGAACTTCACTGGCTATTTTGTTGATCATTGCTATAATGTATTTATGCATTTCTTCAGCATTCCTATCAAAGTTTTCCTCCAGTTCCTGGTCCATTCTTCTTTCATATAACCAACGTATGCTTTCCTCCTGCAATAGCTTAATTTTATATCTTTTCTGTACTAATAATTTTTCTTCCTCTTTTTTTTTTTTGTTGGAAGTCATTAGTTGGAGCATATACTCCTATAATAACGACATCACGTCCTAGTAATTTGATTTCCACTGATATGATTCCAGGGCTTATGAAATCCTATGTAATGATTTTATTTTTGAACTTCTTATGAAGTAGTATCGACACCCCAGCTTTTGCCCGGTTCGATTTAGCTACTCCATTCCAAAAATGAAGATATTCTCCAAACATTTCTTCTCCGTTACCCTTCATTTTCGTTTCAGAAAGTACCACTATTTCCAGTCCATATTTCAGAAGTTCATCTGGTAAAATATTTATCTCGGTAGATAAGCCTTAAATATTCCAGTATCCAAAATTGATTGTCCGTTTCCATTTTGATACCCATTAGACTGTCCAATTATCTGAGGCTTTAATTTAAGCCTTTTAGCATTTACATTTTTTTCTCTGGTTCAGAAGCTAGCCCAATACAGAAACCTCCAACCCGAAGGAAAGGTTTCTGGTTTTAGCCTTCTCAATCAGCACCGAGCCTGCTGAAGAAGAAGTATCCACCCCACTGGGACTGGCAGAAAAGGTGGATTTCACTACTACCAGAGAAGGTGTCTGTTTAGGGACTGCATAGCGGGGTAAAAAAAAATATGATATGTTTTATATATTGTATTTAATTAACATGTTTTTCATAGAATGATACATATACTTGCTTATGTGGATAACTATTGTAAAGATGTTTTTGTGGCATTATTTCTTCCTTAGCTATTTAAACTGGTCATCAATTCATGCATTTCACTTTTTAACTTTTATTCTATTCTTGAAATTTTTAAAAATATAATTGAACCTCTTGTCATAAGAATAAGAAGAAGAGTTAATCACTCAGTTATATAGTCAGATCTATTCCAATTTTTTTTCTATCCTGAGATATTAATTAGAGACATATGGCTAATCTCTATAGATTTGATGCTCCCATACATCCCATACACCTGTGGGTAGCTTCTTCGCTAGCTCCTGTCATGTTTTATATTCTTATAACAAATTACTTGTATTTATTTATAAAATTGTAAATTCCAATAAATGAACAATAAAACATAGTTATTTTTGGTTAATCTTAATGTGGACCTTGACCATCATCAGTTTATTTCCACTGGGTAGTTGAAAATTATGTGTCATTTCTTTGACATAAATGAAATTATAAACTGAGAAAAAAACCTTGATAGAATTAGCTGTGCAAAGCTGAACTGAGAAGCCCCTCGATATTATCAAAAAACCCAATCTTGTATGTTTCATTCAAATAATCTTAACATAATTTATTTTTACATTGGTGTATATATCAGTATATCGATGGCCTCGCATGATAAACTTTAAACTACCTTTTCAGTCATGATTTATATTATTTTTCTGACAATTTGAATGAAAACCTGTCCTGTGATAGCTCTAGTGCTTGAAATTGACAGATATCGACTCAAATTTACCTATTAGAATTTCCTTCAGTTGTCTAGCCTCAAGAATATGAGACAAGAAATTTCATCCAAATTGTGAAAAACATAAATTACAGCAGAATAACCAGTTACTAGATTATCATGTGGTTCCATCAATATTCTAAATTTTTGGTGTGAAATCTTTTAATGAAAATCTTATTTTCAGTTAAAAAGTCTAGTTAAAAGGGAAGATAATGATTTTACTGACCAACAGTTGAGAGAAAAGTCTATTAATTTTCCATATTGGAAGCATACTGATGTAAGTTTTTAAAAACATTCTGATAAGTAAAATTTATTTAAAAAAAAAAAGTTTGGTTTTTTTAAACAATGTATTAACAGCAAAATTTTATATTAAAAACAAACTTTTTATCATCACTAATTACAAAAAAAAAGAATACATATTACAGCTAAAACTGCAAAGTATTCTCAAGATCAGAGTTGGGCAGATGCTAATCTGAATACTGAGTATCAAGTATTTTACTCAAATATTGACTTTTTTTTAGTACAAAAGAATTTAATTACTACTTCAATTGATGTCAAACGATTAACTGAAGTAATAATTGAATTCACCATAGTGATTCAATTTGAGTAGAATACTTGCTATTCGGTACTCAAAGTAGCATTTGCCAATCTCTGCTCAAGATGCATAATTAGCAAATTTGTTTCATGAAACATCCTTAGAATTGAAATGTTCTTGTAAAAAAAAAATTGCTTTCATTTATTTCTTTTTATTATTATTATTAATAAAATAAAGCACTTTTTCAAAGAAATGTGCTACAATTAGAAGAGATAAATTAATATTAATTGTTTTGAAAAGTATGGCAATTAATCAGATATTTTTCACTGCTTATAATTTTTTTACAGTTTCTAAAGTACCTACTGTTGACCGGCAATGAAATAGATTTAAAAAAAGTACTTTGCCTTCATCTTTTTGCCATCACTGTACCACCAAAAGCATGCAAGAGGTCAGTATTATTTTAATTATTGAAGGAAGCTAGTCGACTGTTCTACATATCATGGGTGATAAATAGTCAGGACGCAGTCATTATAAAAATATTTTTTTATTTATGCCAATGTTTCAACCCAAACATGTGGGTTGAAACGTTGGCACAATATAAAAAATATTTTTATAAT
The DNA here is from genome assembly GCA_928085145.1 of Nezara viridula. Classification (NCBI taxonomy): domain Eukaryota; kingdom Metazoa; phylum Arthropoda; class Insecta; order Hemiptera; family Pentatomidae; genus Nezara; species Nezara viridula. The sequence goes on from OV725082.1 coordinate 75,484,345, forward strand.
GACTGCGTCCTGACTATTTATCACCCATATTATTTTAATTGTTAATATATGCAGTGGAACAACCGTTATCCTGAGGAGGAAAAATGGAAATCTCAGAACATTGGATTAATTACTAGATTATCTGTGAAGAAAGTCCTGAAAAAATTATAAGTTATAACAAAAATTATTCATTAACTAATATGTATTTTGCAATTTTTTTTTTATATGAACCACATTTAGAATGAAAGGGGCCCAAAAATAATAGTCATCATCAGATAGTTTTTTAATTATAATCTTTAACAAGCTGTAATTATAGACTCAAGCAATCTTGCAAAAAATCTCTTGGTAAAATCAAACATCGAATAAACGGTAGTAGGTGATATGGCCATAACATTGATTTGAATACAGACAGACACTGAACCAAATTTGATCCTTGATGTCTGAAACATAAAATGCGAGCGAAAATTTTCGTTTTTGAGCACAACAATTTTTTTAACCTCTCACACGAATACAAAGCATTTCCTCTCTGCACTAGCAAGGTAGCAAAATAAAATAAAAAATCAAGATCTTATCACATAATTCATAATAGATTTTACTGAAACATTTTTTCAGTTTTCCTCATTTCATTTTGGATGTGAAATATGATGTCATATTTATGGATATTTTTTTTTTCTCATAGGACAATTATTCTGTTTTAATCGTTATTTTGTTGTTCCTATTTGTTTAGAGCATCTATTTTTCCTGATACTTGATTATGCTTAGTTCATTCATCTTGGAGATAATAAGTGAACCTTTATTTTCATTATGATTACTTCTGTCATCTTTGTGTTGATATCAATGGACCTTCTTGATTGTTAAAATTACTATTCTTGTTTTTCAGGTTTTCTATATCATATGTTTTTTTTTTTTTTGTTTTTTTTCGCTTTACAAATTGATTGTGTCATTATTACCAGCTTTTTGAAATCAAAAAGAATTATAACAAGTTACACTTTCATCTTCTACTTTCACTTTCTGAATTGAATCTTCATTGTCTAACATCTCCCATAAAAGTTTTTAAAAAAATTAAAGTAAATTGGCCTGTATTTTATTGTCTATTTCTTTCATTTACTTACTGTCATTGTGAGTTTTTGGAACAGATATAGAAGAAGTATTTTTTATTCTTCTGTTTCAAAATAAATAAATTTAAAAAATCTTGATCGATATGCTGGATTGTCATTATATTGGCAGAATGTTCCTAGAAAATTATCTAATAATTAATGAAATAAATCAGATTTTTGTTCCACAATTTAAAGGTACTTGAATCTTTTTTTTTTTCTCCCTACTTGGCAATAGTTTACCAATCTATTCTAGCCAAAGTTACCTAACTAATGAAGTCTAAATATTATGTAATTAATTATGGTTATGTAACATATTTCAACGTGCAAAGGCCAGGTTTGAACCGGTGCTTGACCCGAACTTGCTACTAAGGAAATGACAACACTCCCACAACGGCTTTAAAGTACTTGAATCATCTTAATGTTGGATTGTTATTATACAGAAAAAAGACCTTATGCTGTTTCCTATTAAAATAATTCTCTCTCACTCCATCCATACTTTTCAGAAGCTACTAAGTTTAAATAGTAACTAGTGTGATATTAAGTATTAACAAGCCATGTCAAAAAGTAAAGCCTTTCGATATGGGAGGGACCTCAGGAAAATTGGAGTAACTGACTGGAAGAATAATTCTGAACAGAAAGGAGTGGGGGCAAATTTTAAGGAAGGCGAAAATCCATCTTGGACTGTAGTGCCACATATGTATGTAAAATTAACAAGCCACAGATGTCTTTCTTTAGCTGGTAGCCTGTAAAATCTTTACATGAAACATATAAAATAAATAGAGATCATAGGTCTAAGTACTTCATTGAGCCCCTGTTAAAAAAAAATTACTCTGATAAAGGACATTTCATTGTATGTACAATGTACAAAAATATTTATAACTTACTTCTCTTAGAGTATTCTACTTTGCTCATCTTTGTTTCCCCAAGCATACCAATTTTCCTGTATCTTGATGATTGATTGGTAGGATCTCAACATAAACTGATAAAATTTATATACTCCTTACTTTTATTCAAGTTTTATTCAGTACTTCTCTACTTCTGTTTTCTCTCATATTTATTCAGCATATATGTGATGGTGAAAATTTCTCTTTTTTTTTTTGTCTCCTATATTTCATTTTCACACACTTTGGCTATGGAGAAAGTATTATCTGGTGAGCACAATGTGAGAATAAAAATATGAATGAATTGCTTCAAAAAGATTCATTTTGCTGTTCCCAAATGCTCTCACTGCTGTTGAGGTTGGCTCTATCTCAATTTTCTACAACTATACTTCCTTGTTGTTATTCCAATCCAAAAAAAGGAACCAAAAAAACTTCCTATATTCTTGACTTGCTCACCATGCATTCTTCCATCCTCCCGTTAAATAAAGATCTCAACCTACCAATTTATTACATCTCTTCTCATAAAAATGCCTTCTTTAAAAAATCCTTTATCATTCATATTACCTTGTTTTGAAATTACTTACCCATCTACATTTATGAAGTTCCTTCACTAACCCCAGACACCATCCATCTCAATATCTTCCTCATACTTGTAAATAATAATTGTCTATTTAAGTTTGTACAAATATTTATGTTTATATGGATCTATAACCAATTTTATTATTTTTATTTTATTTATAGAATTATTATTTGTATATTAGTTCATAATTTTAATAAATAAATTCCTATAATGTAGGGTAATGTCAAATTATTATTATTATGAAAAAAAACAAAAACCTAATTTTGGTTCCTCATAAATAAACGATCCTCTCCCCTTTCTCCTTATGATGGAATTTTGCTTGAAATGTATATATATTTTTTTTTTTTTATTCTTGGAGGAATAAGTGCCCCCAGAATAAAGGTATTTTCCATTTCATTCCATTGATGTAGCCATTTAAAATTATTGTCTAGCTTTAAAAAAATGATGATTTGTGTTACAATGGCTCCAGTAAAAAAGCAGTAAGTGTGGATTGCATATATATTTCATGTTGAGTTTAGATGCATAAGAATTAGTTCAAACCAAAAATCAATCCTACAATCTACAGTCTAGGGTTCATTTCTTTGCAAGCAAGTATTGTTTCTTGTTCGACGCTTTTGCAAGTTGTTCCCCCTTCTCCTCCCTCCCCTCTCCCCCGAGATCATACTCAATTTGTAAGTTTTTTTCCTTACTTAATTATTTAATTAAGGGTGCATATTTTGTATGGGCTATGTATGCCACAGGTTAGTCTCCCAACTCTAGGGTCTTTCCAGAGCTGATATAAGCAAATAAATAATTACCTGCTACAGCCAAACTCTAACCCAGGACCAGTAGCATGTGAGCAGAGTACCCTACCCACTGAACTTAGTGGTTCGACTAAATCTATTGTAACAAGAGGGGGAAGATCGAGATTCATTCCATGAACCTGCTACAAAATAAATTTTAATCTAAACAGGCCGGATTTGAACTGCCACATAGGACTCACAATGTTTGGGGTTTGTTTGCATTCAATGTTTTAAATGTGCAATTCAGTGACTGAAAAAAATGTTAATCTGTACATTTTTACTTAACTAGAGCTTTCCCATATCAAACATTGTAAATCTTAATTTTAAATTGGAACTTATAATTATTATGTTGTTGGCAATAAAAACTTCCAATATATAACATCATTTGCTATAATTTACTCTAAGTTAACGTTTCGGGATACAATTCCAATCCTCAGAACTTTAGTTCTATCTGGCTTTCATTAGTTGTAAAAAGCTAGAAAAAAGGTTTTTTTTTTTGGTTTTTTTAATATATTAAAATCAATATATGTTACAATATCTGTCAATGTTAATGTTACAAATTAACTTTGTTATATTTAACCAAACACCATGTGTGCAACATAAATATAACAAATTTGTAACAACATTAATATTGACAAATATTGTAACATATATTCATTTTAAAAAACCTCTAAAAAACAATTCAATAAAAAAACTATTAACTACTAATGAAAGCCAGATAGGAACAAAGTTCTGAAGATGGGAATTGTAAACTGAAATGTTAAATTAAATTAAATTATAGCAAATACACAATTTGTTATATATTAGAAGTTTTTATTACCAACAACATAATAGTTTAAACAGCTTCCTGAGAAACAAAAATAAGCAAAAATGGAACTTTTCAATTTATTGATTTTATATCTAAGGATTTGAATGTCTATAAAACACTTAACTTAATTTTCATTGGTTTAGTTTGAAGTTCATTGTAATATAAAATTATGAATAAATAAATCAAATTATAATTCATGAACTCTTCGCAAATACTTCTTTTTACTTTCACTTGGCTATGTATGGAATATATTGTAAGGGAAAAGTATTGCGATCATGAAAATTTTCGAATTTCAGTTTTCAACAGAAATACATGTTTTGAGGTTCCCATAGTCGAAATAATCAAGTCCCGCAAAATGGTGTGTGTGTGTGTGTGTGTGAATAGCCTAGCTCAAAAACAAAAATTTGTACGAAACTTAAATTGCCTATTTAAGGTATGGATATGGTTTCATTAAAATCGGCTTACCGGAAGTGCAACTTTATATCATTGATTTTATACATTTTTACTATTTTCTCGAAAATGGCTCTAACGATTTTGATTAAACTCAGTGTATCAATTTATAATTAAGTAATCTTTAATATCATTTATGTCTTATCTCTATTGATGTCGCTTAACAGAGCTTAAATGCCTAATGTCCAAAATGTCTTGCTCTAAAGTATCTTTAATTTGGTTTATTGTAAATAATTAACTATCTCTCATTGTTAGGAGTTAGGAAAAAAAAAAACTTTTGAAAGAATTTAATAATTGAATAAAGGAGAAAAAAATAAAAATGCTTATCCAGGTCGAAAATAAATCTCCGGAAATAATAGTCTAAAGGTATAAATATAATATATCCTTGGACAGCGGAGAATTTTAGAAAAAATAATATCTAATAAATTAAATTGTAGAAGGTGATGGAGAGTGACAAAAAAATATAAATAATGGTTTCTGAAAACTAACATTATTTTATGTATATCACATGTTTTCAAAGAAATTAAATGGAATTTTCTTACTAAATGTAAATGTTTAAAACTTTTTAAGTTTGAATAAAAAAGTGTTTAAAATTCCCCGAATCAAGGCAATGGCATTGTTTAAAATACTATTTCATTGTAGTTGTGTGAAAGAAAAAGTGAAATATAAAAATATTTCATGGATATGTAACATTAAATACATTTACTGTAGTTAAATAACTCTAGATCAGATATTATATTTAAATAATTAGATATTTATCGTCCATTTATTCCAAAAAAATCATCATCTAAACTTTTAGAAAATTTAATAAGTGAATAATTAGATTTTCCCTAATTTTCCCTTTGTGCTCTCCCAACAGTATTCACTCACAAGTACTGTGACGACTTCTGACCTATCTATGACAAATAATGAAAATCTCGTTATTTCATTTTGTAAACTTTGCAATGGAAAATAAATGTATAATAACTAATAGTCGTACAATGGATCGTACAATCCATAATCAACCGTTGACATAATAACTGTAAGCTTTAAGCTTAAGCTCGGTTAAAAAGGCACTTCAAAAATTTTATGATAGCCCAACATTGCCAGAAAATAATTTATGTTCAAGTAGAGCAGTAACTGAAAGTTGTGTGTTGATCAAGTTTGTTCTTATAAAATTATTTTATGTTTTTATTATATTTTCTTTTGTTGTTTGAATTAGTGTTTTATTTTTTTATATATAAACATTACAAACTGAAAAATGTGTAGTTTTAATTATACTACTCAAATTTAATTTTAAATATTCATACTTTCAAAACTAAAAATCTTAAAATAAATATCAAGTGGGAGGATCCTTCTGTCTTTGAATTTGGAAAACTCACTCTAGTGCTTATTTAACCCTTTTCTAAAACCAATTCTACACAACTGAACCTAAAAATCCTCCCATCCATGCCTCAGACTATTTCTTTAATTTTAATTTGTTTATTTGATTTGATTATTACATTTTTAGTTGTTTATTTTTTAATTATACTATTCTATTATATGTATAATATAATATATAATTAATTAATATATATAATTATATGTAGTAGCAACCTAAATTCTGACCGGTCTCAACTCTTTGGAACAAATATTGAATACACTTCTTATTTTCAAAAACCTTAACACATTTATTGTTAATGTCTTCATAAATATGTCTTCCTTCATTCATTTTTGAAAATTACTATTTCTTTCATGTCGACCAATGTTATGTATTGTGATTTTCATTCTCTATATGCTGTCCAATGATGTCATGTTTATTGAAATATTACTCTGTCTTTATAATTTATGTTATTAATTGAAACAAGCTTTTATTTTCAGATAAGATATTCATCTGAAAATATAGCTTGTATACATATTAAATATATATATTACGGCTATGGGGAACAGCAAAGACATCAAATTTAAAAATAATCCAATCGTCCCAGTCAAAAGCTCCTCAGAAAATTGTAGACATCTCCTTTTATATTTCTAATCTTATGCTACACACTGACCTTTATATTCCTTTTATCACAGCAACTGCTACGCCCCATTTTAAGAATTTTCATGATAAATTTAAATCCACTTACTCAGATTCTGTCTATTGCTAGGAATCCATATAATCTGCCCAGAAGACTGCCAAGGCGCTGACCAAGAGACACTGCATTGAGCTGCTTGCTATCTTATTATTTTTATGATATACTTTTTTGTTATTATGTTATTTATTATTACTTTTAACTTTAGTTTTGTAATTTACTAGTATTTTATTTTTTATGATTCATATTCTTTGTTTCTTGCTTGTTTTTTTTTTCTTGTGTTTTTTTCTATTTGTTTTGTTTTGTTCAGTTCTCTATGATATCATTTATTCCTTAATATCATATTTACTCATTACCATTGTAGATAGCAAATTTATATTGATATAAATATGCATCTTACAAATAAAAAATATTTAATTATCTTATAATATGTTAATGTTTAATAACTTAATAGAGAAATATATTTACAGAGGAAATCAAACATTTATGAAAATTTACGAATTTACAAACTACACGTTTTTCCTCCCTAACTACTATTTACACAAAGCAAATCAAGGACAGTTATACTGCTCATGCTGGGAAGGAGAAAATAATTCGAAGAATGGAAAATTACGATCTTATAGTTCACATCTGGCTGTTAATGTTTCTATTGTCAATGTTATAGCTTCTGTACTGAAAGTTCTCACTACATTAGACAATAATCTTCTCAAAAAGCTTGTTTCAATGAGCCACAACCTGCGTTTTATAAACAAATTATTAAGAAATGAGCATTATAAAGGTTATATCAGAATGCTACGGTTTTCTGGGGTTTTCCATGATAAAAGTAAACTGAGGACTGAAGAATGTACAATAATCAGAGCCACATCAAGGATGATTTCTGAAGTTGCTCATATAAAGAAGAATATGGTTTTCACCATTTTGATGCCCAACATTTCTTCTGAAAAAATTAGTGAGATTCGAGCAAATGTTATGGATAAAAAGAAGTACAGTACTAATGATAAAGAAAATACCATGGACCCTCCACAGTCATCATACTATCATTTACAAAAATCTGCAAATCCTTTACTACGTAATTGTAATTTAAAATACTTGCCTATTTATGATGAAAGAGGCAATCTTGATTATAAAAAAATGAATTCATGTATAAATTACATAGTAAACTGTAAATTATATGTTTCTTTTTTTAATTTTTTATAAACTTATATACCATTTTTGGCTATATATTGATGTTTATGCTCATTTTCTGATTATTCAGTAAGTTCCCATAAGTGTTTTGAAACAATTTGGGCTCTAAACACGGATAAATCATCATACAAAATGTGTTTAATCTGTCCATTAAAAGGAATATTATGATCTTTTGAGCAAAATGGTCAACTGATTTTAAGTTTGTTGGCTCAAATTAAAGTATTTTGAAACAATTTTAGCTCAAAATTATGTGCGGAATGTGTTAACAGTTATGTAATGATCTTTAGAGTGAAATGCTGGACAAATTTTTAAGTTTGATGGCTCAAATCAACGAGATCCCGGGAATGTTTTGAAACAATTTAAGCTCAATACCATGACAAATCATTGTATGAAATGTTTCTAATCTTATCTGTTAAAAGGTATATAATTTTTTGAGTCAATGGCTCAACTGGTTTTTAAGTTTGACATATTATTCAGTGAGTAAAAAATATTTAAAATTACTAAAAAAAAAAAAAAAATGTATTATATTTACAGTATTTTCAATTTAGTTAGTCTATTAATTAGTTTCATATCCTATTGTGTGTAAGCTGGTGAATTTGATGAATATAAATTCTCGATACTTCAATAAGTAAAAATAATTTAATTAAAAACTGTTAAGACTTTTGAAACAACACTATCTTTGATAACAATCTTAAGATGAATATACCAGCATAGCTAATTAAACACATTAAATTTATAATAAAATTGGTGGTGATTATGAATATTTAAACTTACTATAATAGTTGGATGACCAAAATCTAGACTCCTGTTAGATGTTGGCCCTCATCAGATGCAAGAGACGAAAATTACATGCCAGGAGCCATATGTAATATAATGTGCCATGGAGGGCTCGCAACCGCAACTACTTAACTTAGTATTCATAACTGTCAAATTCCCTAACAGTCTACCAAGTAGATGAGCAAATACTCTTAAGTTTTCATAGGGTTATTTCTGTTTTTATTTTTTTGTAATCAACTTATTTTTTTTATGCATTTGGTTTTTAATTATTGATTTAAAATTTTGTAGTCAATGAAATTATCATTCCAGATTTATTCCCAAACATTTTCAAATTTTTGATTTTATTAACATTTCACATATATATTTTCCTACTAAATTTCTATCATTACGATGCTCCTATTGTAATAAAAATGAGCTGATGGATTTAATTTTGTGTAAAATGAATAAAAGTTCTGAGATGTTATTCGTGATTGAACCAGGAAACTTTGAAGAAAAATAAATGCATTCTCTGATAATTTTTATATAAAATGACAATATTTTAAACTTATTCAAAGGTTTTTTATGCAAAATTGTTTGCCTTACAATTCACAAAAGCAACTCTCACCAGCTGGAACCAAAACATGATTCGCATATGGCTCTGGCTCGAGTGCTACATTAACATACTTAGTCAATTCTTCTAATTTATTTTTAGAGTATTTTTTGGTGAAAATATCTGTTTTTCCTTTGCTGTTCTATGTTTAAAAAAAACAAGACAAACAATTTAACCAATAATAAAAGTAGTACAGTTTGCTGTATTGTTTTAGTATTTAAAAAGAAAAAATATATATATAAGAATATTGTAAATAATATTTATATATTTATTAATTAAAAATTTTTATTATTTCTACTTATTTCTGTAAATGTATTTATTTATCAAATATATTATATATTAGATATTTGATGAACCATGTATACAACATAATGAGTCCCTCATGGAGGTATCCTGTCACAAATTCCTGATGAATAGCAAATAGTATGTAGTACAGACCCCTTTTTATAAAATTAATAATATCTGTCTGAAATTTCTTGAATAGCTTCATCCCATCGTAATCTACAACTATTTTATTTAGAAAAACTCTTGGAATTGAGATGTTTTCAATCTGGTGACTGGCAATTGTTAACTATTTAATTAGATACTAAAAACTCATAAATACCCATTTGTTTTCCATTTGATCGTCAGATAATTTGATCACAAAATCGAGAGAAAGGGGATCTTATGATTCAGGTGGAAAGCAAATGAGTATTTCTTTTATTTACAGAGTTTTTCTCACCTAATTAAATTGACAAAGTTTTCTGATCTCCAGCTTGAAAATGCCCCAATTCCAAGAATTTTAGTAAATAAAATAGTTGTAGGTCAGGATGAGATGAAGCTATTCATGAAGTTTTAGGCGGATGTCTGCAGTGGGTTCAATAAAATAGTTTACACTATTATTTATTACCATCTCTACCCTCAAATACATTTTAGTTTTATTCGTACTTTATACTTAATTAAAAATGCTCTTATTGATATTTCAATGAATTATATCATAATATTATTTCAATAATATTTGAATATATTAATGTTAAATTTTAAGAAAAAAAAATTAAAAAAAGTTTCCAAATAAATAGTTTGTGCTGAGCGAATCAGAGCATCCTCATTTGTGAATAATAGTGTTAATTAATTGAAATTAATAATTCTTTACCGAGTGTTTGTAATATATTATTATTTTCAAAATAAACTCTACTTAGGCCTTGTGCTTTTTAAACATCAGTAATTTAAACAGTTATATATCTTCATCTTTCATTTAGGAAAAAAACTTATTTGTAAATGTAAATCGTAAGATAATTATTTTCTGATAATTATAACAACAACTCCATAATTATTTTCTGTAAGATAATAATAATAATGATTTTCATTATTATTATGATTAATTATGTTATAGTGGTGCATGTAATTCTTTCAGGATATTTTCTCAGAAATATTTGAATTATAGTTCATAATATAAGGAATTTAATTATAAATGAAACTGAACAGTTCTTTTTGTAAATTATTGGCAAGTTAAAAAAAAAAGTCCAAACCCACAGATATTAAACGACCATAAAACACAAATTACATTTTCTCCATTACTAGATGCTACTTCTAAATAATAAAAGAGCATATTTAAGAAATTTAGTTTGTGATGTTAAGAGAGTTGCGGTCCAAATGTTGACTATGTATACATAAAAAATAACATGTATTAACAGTATAAAGTGTACTTTCCGTTCAGTTGGTTTAAAGTGAGTTAGAAAATCTTTTGAGACGCACAGTTGTTTTTATGCAGGCTTCAATGAAGCCATAGTAGTCCATATTTGGTATTATCCAATCAGTAAGTATTGTGCACTTTGTATAATTTACAGACAGTACAATACAATAAAGTGCATTTAAAATGTCACAATTATAAAGTTGTTATGTTATACATTATTATATTTTAGTTGATGAATTATTTTATTATTTTTTTGATTTGTAAAAGAATTTAAGGTATTTATAGAGGCTGTAGTGACAGAGATTAAACTAACTATGTTTTATCATTCTTGAATCCGACATGAAGGGATAGAATTTTAGTTTGTAGCAAACATATGGTAATAATTTTGATTTTCTCATCCATAATATAATAATTAAGGTTTTATTTACAATTTCAAAATGGTTATTTGCATGATTTTGGATCCCATTAGCCACTGATATTTAAGAAAAGTATATTATTAATACTATCAACTGTATATAAATGTTGTTTGTTAAGGGTAAATAATGACAATCATCTAACTCTGTTGTGCGGTTCAGTATCTGTGTTAACTAGATTCCAAAGGATATTTATTTAATTTTTGTTTGTTGTGTGTGGAAGGATCTGGTCCACTTATCATCATATTCAAAAGTAATTTATTAGGAACTTTTTGTACCAGATCCAATAATGGTCTCATTAAAGTAGGGTCCACTTTGTTGTTACAACAGTTATCTTGGTAGCCTTTGACGATTTCTTCCTTTGGCCTAAAAAAAATTACACAGTGATAACTTAATATTCTTATTGTATGTGGTGCTTTTAAAAATTTGCTACTATTGTGGTGCAACTTCATTATCTCCAGAAGCTGTTTTTATTTGTAACTACTAGATTATGTATGTAGAAAACTGTGCTACTTTAATAATTATTATTTACTTTATTATTTTTTTTTTTTTTGGGAAGCTGTTTAATTTTTTTTGTTGTTGGCAATAGAAACTTCCAAGCATAAAATAAATAGTTTATTAGCTATAGATCATTCCAAGTTGACATTTTGGGAAATTATTCCCTTCTGTCATAGCAATTAATGGCTAGAAAAGTTTCATGAATGTATGTTACAGTACTTGTCAATGTAATGTTATATATTTGCTATATTTACCTAAAACCTCCTGTGCTCCTTTGTCATAATTTAAAGTTTTTTGTATTATATATGTTAATAAAAATAATATCTCGAACTTCACATTTATGGGACTAATAATTGGGTGTCTGCTGGCTAATTGGAGATGTTATTGACCATTGTATCTGATTATTTGCTATTGATATTTATTATTTCTATTGATATTTATATGACTGTTGGTTACATAACAGCATTCCATTTTTACTATATTTTAATTTTGTTTAAAATGTCTGCATAATGTGTTCCTAAATGTTTAGTATCTGTTTTGTAACTTACTTGTGAGTGACTTCGAGTAATTTTCTATTGTTATTTTTTGGTTCTGTTCCTATTATTTGTGGTTTATTCAATTTTAAATTGTGTTGTAGTTTTATACTATGATATGCTAATGCTGTGGAGTTTATGTTTTTTTGAAATGGAGATGTGCTGTGAAATTCTGGTTTTTAGTTGTTTTGTGTTTAACCAATGTAAATTTTAGGGAAATTTTGATAGTTCAATTTATTACATTTTTCTTATCTATTCCATCTTTTGTGTTGGTAATGTATTAGCTTAGCTTTTTGTTACTGTATTGTCCAAGTTTGATTTCTGGTAAGTCATAATTTTTAAACACATCCTTAATTTTATTTGGAAGTTCTTCAGGTATATTTGTCATTTGGTAGCAGGTGTTAATGTTCATTTTGTTTGTTTTTTTTTGTGAAATGTTGTCTTGATTGTTCTTGCATGTTATATTTGTTTTTTCAAAGAATTGGATAATGAATTGTTGAATGAATGAATGAAAATAATTTTATTATTCTTGGACTAGTGTCCCTTTAGAACAAATTACAAATACAGAAACGAGAAACACTTAATTTATCATAAAAATATAAAAGATTGCTGCCCAATTATATACACAGCATACTCTTCAATCCTTAGGACAATAGATGAACTTATGTATAAATATACAAAGTATTAGTTTATATTAGTAAAATAGATTTTTTTTTTTCTTCCTACCTTTCATTGTTCATGCTATTTTTTGACATTTAACATTACCTTTCTCTCACTTCTCTCTCTTTATCTCTATTGTTTTCAATTTTACATTAAATAAATACATAAATTAAAACTCTCAGGCTAGCAATTCGAAAAGAGGGTGGGGGAGAAAGAGGAACCTTGTGGGATGCCTCTGGGCAGGGGCAGAGACACTGATGGAGGGTTATGAGGGACTACAATGTAATAGGAGCAACCAGTGAGAAAGGATTGATACCGCTTAAGGACACTAGATGATAAGGAAATATTTTTAAATTTGATTAGGAGGATATGGTCAACTGAGTCAAATGCTTTAGAGAAATCAAGAAGGATAAGGATGGTAAGTTTGTGTTGGAGAGTTTGGAATATTTTAATGAGGGGGGAATGAGTAGAGTAGTCAGGTCTAAAACCGGACTGGAAGCAGTTCAAAAGGTTGTTTTGTTCGGGATAGTCGGGATTGTACTATTCTTTCTAAAGGTTTGGAAAGGTTAGATAACAGGGTAAATTGGATGGAAATCATTAGGGGTTGTGGGATTAGAGGTTTTGTTCAGTGGACGAACTAGGGCAGTTTTCCATGTGCTGAGAAAAGTGGAACTTTTTTGTACTGTTTTTTTGGTTTTATTATCATTTTGGTTTAATGATGTGTTTTGTAAACGACTACCATAACTTGTTGATTAGGTTTTTAGGATAAAAATTCTCAATTAGTGTTTTATAAATTTCTGTTTTTATTTTTATTTGTGGAATGAAAGGTTTGTCACTTAGTTCTATTGCTTTGTTTATTAGGTTTTTGGCTGTGTTAATGATTTGATATATTGGATGGTTTGAACCGTAATTAAGAATTCTATTACTAGTTTTTTCTTTTTTGGTTCGTTTGATAAGTAACTGTCCTTTATCCAAAAATATGTCCATGCCCAGAAATCTGAATTTGTTATTTATAGATTTTTCTAATGTAAATTTGTTTATTTTGTTGTACTGGTTAAAACATTCTAATATTTCATTTCTGAGTCTTTTCTTATTATTAGAAAAAAGTCATCATTGTATTTTTTGATTAATGGAGGTTTTTTTTCCTATTTTTATAATTAACATTAGTTAATTAGTTCTCGTCTGATGTCCCGAAACTTAAAAATTAGAATTTACAAAACCATTCCTTCCTATGGTTCCTTATGGATGCGAAACGTGGCTGCTTACATTAAGGGATGAGCAGTGTCTTAAGGTTTTTAAAAATAAAGTATTGCATAAAGAATATTCGGACTGAAAAAGGATGAGTCAACCGGAGAATTTAGGCGGTTACTCAACGCTGAATTGTGTGAACTTTATCTGGTTAATATAATTAAGATTATTGAGTTGATACTAGTAAAATGGGCATGTAAAATTTCTGGGCTTAGTAACGAAAGAATTCTAAAAAGGTAATATACGCTGTACTGACTGGCAAGCGTCCGAGGGGTTGACCAAAGCGAAGGTGGTAAGATTGCAGTAAGACTGATCTGGCAGAGTTGGGTTTAGACGGAGCCCAGTGGATGGAAGAATTTTGACATCGATTGGTGATATCAGCATCGAACCTAAGCCTTATTATTTTAATAGATATAATACAAAAACTTTAAATTATGACAAAGGAGCACACAAGGTTTTAGGTAAATATAAAAAATATGCCAACATTACATTGACAAGTATAGTAACATATATTAATTTTAGTGAAACTCTTTTCTAGCCATTAATTGCTATGAAATATGGGAATAATTTTCCGAAACGTCAACTTGGAATAATTTATAGCCAATAAACTATTTGTTTTATATTTCGAAGATTTTATTGCCTACAACAAAGAAGTTAATAGTAATTTTTTAGTGATACAGAATTAATTTTCACCTTTCATTGGCACATTATTACAGATCTGAAGATAACCATAAAATAGTTGAATTTACTACTTACTCTTTTGCCTTACCAAACTTCTTCCTTCATGATGACAATGAAGAAGAATTTTACTGTAGATGTTGGTATAATGAAAACAAAGAAAAAATTGGAAAATTAAGACCATGTAAAATACACTTAGCTGTTAATATCGCCGTTGTTGAAATAATTGAAACTGTTATAGAAGTATTAAACAATTCTAATAAATTTGCTATAGAAAAATTAATCACTATGAGCCATGATATATCTGCTATCAAAGCATGCCTCTCGGATAAGCAGTACATAGATTATATTGCGGATCTTCGTAATTATGGTATTTTTAATAACATTCAGAAATTGAGGACAGAAGCATGTACAATAATCAAGGCTACTCCAAAACTGATCGAAATTTCTCATATTAGAAAAAATATGGTTTTAAGTTTCAAAGTACCAGATTTAATACAATCTCCAAATGATTGGTTTTTAACAAGTGCCACTAATAAAACAGTTTTTGATTCTCTTGAACCAGAAATGAAGAAAAAAAATTCTATCATTAGTGAAAATAAGGAAGAGGAAAATATGGAAGATATAACAGGAAATTCAAAACGATCCAAGAGAGTTCCTTATGATGATTCCATTACGATCAAAAGATGGCCTTTTACAGAAAATGATATAAATATTAAAAAGGAATTGCAACTGATAAAAAAAATAAATGACAAATATTTAAGAAAATATAATATAAATACAAATAATAATATGGAAAGAAAAAATAAATTACCTACTTCTAGTTCTTTTGAACAAAAAAATCCTTCAAACAAAGAAACTGAACAACTAAAAAGTAATGACACAATAAAAATGGATTCAAAATCAAAGATTTTTGCCAAAAGTAAGTCCTCAATGGAAAACAAATATAAAAATACTTCTCAGAATGAAAGGGACCCTAGTTCAGAAAAAATATTACTTGAAAATAAATCTGCACAATCCCGTGAGAAATTTTGGGTTAACAATTTTTCAAAACAAAGGGGAAAAGATGTGAGTAAAGTGAATGCATCTGATATTACTAAACTTACTTTACAACCGATTGACAAAACTGACTTGAAAAATGGTTTACTGAAGGTGGAGCTTCGTTCAAAACTTCGAAAACTTATTTCGTCAATTGATGACACTTTTGTCGAAAATTAATTAAAAAATAAGAACATTTTTCTTTAAATATATCTATTTATTTATCCATATATATTCCTAAAATAAATAGTTTTATATCTTTGAATTTTTCATTTTCTTAAATTTAGCTGTAAGATTAAATATAATTATAATTTTATACCTAACTTTGGAAAGTTGAATAATCACTTGTTATGGCAACCTACATCTCTGTGTAATATTTTTTATCTTTTCCTGAGATGAATATATACATTAAACCTGTGTGAGTTGTCTCAAGTAGGCTGACCCTCATCCAGAGATCGGGAGAGAAAAGAGGAAATTATTTAATTTTTTACTTTATTCCTGTGGAATACTGGGACTGCCACTCAAACCCATATCCTTTGGGTTTGTAGGATAGTGCATTTTTCATGCACTTAGCCTGCCCACACGTATATCTATAATTTTTAAAAGTCTATTGAATGGTTAAATAATAATCAAAGATTAAGTATAATTCAATTGGAATTATATTTATTTACCTTCAATTGGAAATGTGTTCTGCACACATACAGTTATTTTTCATTTCATTTCATAGTGTCCATTTTCTCTCCTAGCAGGATATTGTTTAAAATCATTTCAAGAACTTTGAAAAATAATTCAACTTATCCCAATGCTGTCGGAGCACTTATACCGCATTAATCTTTTAGGGGCAATGAGCGGCCTTGAGGATGGCATTAGCTGACTCCTTTCTGTGGCCCTGGGACCATCTTAGGCTTTTTATTTGGGGCATCATTCCAAACCTTTTTTATTTATTTTTTTTCTAACTTTTATACAATTCATATTTTTACATGATCTTCACAATTTAAAAAAAAAATAAAATATGGACTTTTAAACTTTTTTTTTTAATGCAATTTCCCTTAATAAAATTGAATGATACAAAAACTGTTTTATGTTTCTTTCATGTTCTCTCTTAAATAAAATTAATCTCTGAATACACCGTCATTTAAAGAGAAAGAGCCCGACCGGCTCTTGGCTCATATATGAGTTTATACTGTTGCTTGGATCCAATTTTGTTTTGACTCATTAATGAGTCCAACCTTGTCAAGGCCAGATTTTAGTCCACTGTTGTTGAAGAGTTACTGTACCCAAACTAGTGTTAGAAAGTTAAGATCAAAAGCAACTGAGGTCCACTAGCTTTATGTAGCTATAGCTACATAATACAAATAAACCTACCAACCATATATGGATGTTGGTTTCTAGAAATCAACTCAGAAGTCTAGTAATTAATTTGCCAGGTATCAATTTTAAAACAGTAAGGAAATTTATTGAACCTAAAATAATTGTCAGACAACCTGCATTTTGTCCTCTTCTCACTGTCTTAAACATCTTCTGTACTATTCTCAGTGTCAAAATGTTAGACACGCCTATTAAAATTAAAAAAACTTTTCATGTTTTCTTTATTTTTGATTGATATTATTTTTTTAAGCACAGTTTAAAGTATAAATTATGATATTGAAATAGGGACAATCTTCTCAGACCTTGAGGATTATTTAAATCCAATATCAGTAAATATTGACATTTTATAAGTGTCAAAATGATAGACATACTTGTTGTTGTTTACTATTTTCTTAATAATCTAGAGTTGAAATTGTTAAAATACCATTTTTACTTCAGTGCAGTGTTGAATTTGTTTCAAAATAGACCTAAAAGGAACATGAGTAATGGAAAAAAATAAGTGTTTCTCCGAAGAAGAGCACCGTTTGATTTCTTCACTCCATAAGGATGGGATGAATTGTAGGGAAATACTGCCTATTTATTTTTACCAGAGAGTGTGTCAACATTTTGACGGGCATTTAGTTTAATTTGAAAAATGTAAATATTTTTGGCTTGAGAACCAAAATACAAGCAGGCTGCTGATTAACTTCAGGTGAGGATTATTTTAATACTGTTTTATGGGTAATTTGAAAAGATGGGAGAGTAGGGATAACAATTTTTGAAGTGTGTCTAACATTTTGACACTGAGTGTATTTACACCATGATATGTAAAACAGTCGACAAACATCCTTTGAATACTTTCTAATGTGGCAGGCTTTAAAAATACAAGTACAGGAAAAAACAATGACCTCATGAACCAAATCCAATGGATTCTAGAAGTATCCAGTAATCTTCCACACGGTCCCTAAGAAAATTATTTTGTTAATCAGGATCATTTATACTAATTTTGTAATGTCTGCAATATCAGTTGATATTATTTAGATCTATTTGATGTTAGAGAAATGGTTGACTATAGTTAATTACTGGGCATGGGGGCTTTCGAGACAAGCTCCATGGATTTGGAAAAGATATCGATCCCCTATGCCCCAGCTGTGGGATCCCTAAGACTGCTGAGCACATTATCACAAACTGCATCGCCTTTGAGTCGCTAAGGGCCAAATTGGTGAGGGGGACTGGTCTCTGTGTTCTCACAGAGTCCGATTTCCCTCAGCTAGTTACGGAAGAAAACTACCTGTACTACAAAGAATTTGTGTACGGGTGGAAAGAAGTCATTGGACCCGCGCCTGGGAGGCCGCCGGAATAAGGCCATAGACAACAAATTTAAGTATGAAAATTGGTCTCGTTGCAGAAGCAGGCTGTTATGCAGTGACGTATAACTGCCCAGATCTGCAAAACCCGTATAGCCTCAATGGCATGGTAGGGTTCAAATAAATAAAAGTTAATTATAGTTCAAGAAGTTGGTTTGGGGTTGCATTTTTTTGTGCACTTCATCGATTGCTACCTCTTACTAACTTCTAAAATTACTATTTATTTAATTAATTATCATTTTTTTGTTATGTTTACTACTACTTGTACTGACTATGTCAGGTCTTAACTTGCCAAAATAAACTTGCCTATACACAAAGAAAATATTTCTTTATAACAAGTACTAATTTTGTTAACTGAATTTGAACTAATCTTTCAAAACTGAATCTGACATCGGATTTGTCTCAAAACTAGATTCAATGATGCCTTCGATTAGCTTAGTGCTGAGTTTAGGAACTTGCCCTTGGTTGAAAATTCCAGGAGCCACAATAATCAATAAGATTGTAAGGAAAACAAATTAAAAAATAAATACACAAGCAATACAATTTTTTTATACATGTATAATAGTTTTATAAAGGCAATAAAATAATTGTAACAAGATAATTTTTGTATACATTACGAAAAAAAATTTTATTAAAGAAAATTATTAAATAACTGCAATCATAATTGTTTCAGGAAAATAGTTATTGTTTTCTAAAAAATGATTACACACCTTATTATAAATACAGAATGATATTATTTATCTATTTACTAGTGGTTTTGACCAGTTATTCAATTATTGAACAAGTAAGAAGGTTTAATAGTGGAAAAATGAATACCTCAATGCTTATTACTGGGATCCCAATTTTTATGATTTATCCTTTTATTTTTCTATTTAAGGAAAAACAGTTTCCAACGGATCTATGCTGATCTGGAGTAGTAGATTTAAATTACGAAATTCTATAGGATCTATTTTGTACTGTATCCTCTTATGTCATTTTAAACCAAGAGTATTATAGCAATATATGTAAAAAAAAAAATTCAACATTATTATTATTAAAGATCTTTTTTACGATTTTACTTTAAAACAAAACTATTTTGCACAAAAAAAAGACCTATTCTTGTGTCTTCATTGAGTGTTTCATTCAATAATTATTTTATTATCTCTAGATATTTATCTAGAAAACATAAGTAATATCCTACACTAAAAGTTGATTTTTACAAACTATTTCTTGATAAAGTTAGATCTTCAGATCCTGGTCTACTTATTACTAAGAAATATTTTCTTTTTGTTTAGTCTAGCGATTTCGGCTAGTTTAAACCTGACATAATTTATTTATTTATTTAAATGGAAGACGTGAATGTAACCTGGACAGGTAGTAGAAAAACAAATGTTTGAAAAACCATTAATTTAATAAAAGAAGGAGATGATCTGGGGTTGCAGTCATAAATAGTGGTAAAACTATTTAGCCTATTTATGACTGCAACCCCGGACCATCTCCTTCCTTTACAATGCAACGGTCAACTATTAAATATTCATTAATTTAATGAATACTAAATACTGTCAAAATTATATTGCAGTTATCACAAAATTGATATTATAATAAGTGTATAGAACATAATTTTTACTGATATTTTTTTTCTTCCAATTTTCAAAATAACATCCTTGCAAAAAAACAAACAAGAAATCGATTCTGGCAATGATTAATATATTCTATTCGAACCATTTAATAGCTTTAATTAGAACATAACTGCTAGTAGGTATTTGTGAATATTAAAGAGAAAGTCTCTCTTTACCTGATGATTATAAGCATAAAAAATCTTTTATTATTGTCTTGAAAATTTTAAAAAGAATTTTGACTGCTTTACATTGCTATTTTTGCTATAAATTATCTTTTATTGCCTATTATTGCTTGGAATTGAAGCTTATAGATTGGATTGTCTAATAATAAATTTGAAGAATACTCTTATATATTTAAAAGAAGTAGGAACATATTGTAAGCTGTTTTTTATGACTGCTCAGTAGATTGCAAGAAGAAATGGAAAATCTCATTCATTACAAAAATACTGGAAAACAAGAATTTTTTTTTGTTTTAAAACATTAATTATGGGTATGAAAGTTTTTCTCATGAGATTAAAAAAATATCATAACATAGTATTTTTATCCAGGAAATGATCAAATAATCTGTAAAAAATAATATTAAATTAGTTTTAACTATATCTTTAAGAAGAAAAATATATTTTATTCTGGGACTAAGTCTCCTTAGAATAACTACTATGTACAATTTAAAGACAATTGTCTGACATTAGGAATAAAGTAAATTACAGGGTAATCTAGATCTAAAATTACAATAAAGAAAAGGCACTGGTAGACATATGACATTGTAGATAAATTTAGATATGAGAGCTCATATTTTTTACACATAAACAATGTGGGTGATATATAATTATCTGTAGGATAACATTAAATGCAACTGACAGATCAGAAAAATGTTAAAATTATTTTAGACATATTTGGAAGATTAATTACTGAGGAGATGGATAGATAAATTATGTTTTAAATGAGGTCAAGGATTAGGATTTGTGTATGGATGTCCATAGGGAATTCCAAAACAAAGTAGCATACACCTATAATATGGGGTACGAGCACCCGCTGGGTTCATGCCTTACCAGAAGGTCTAAACCAACCCTAACCTAGCCTTACACCTGGGACAGTTCTTAAGATGCAAGCACACCACTGGTGCTAGCGTAAAAGGCTAGCTCTACTATTAGAGCTTTCCACCATTTGCTCATCAATACACTGAAACCAGATGACTGGCTGGAACTCTGTTACGATCAGCGGAACACTGGTATCTTACAGGAAGCAGTTGCAACCATTCTTGCCGTCCACCCAAAGCATCACCAGGGCTCCTACGACACCCCATAGTTTTAATTTGATCAGATAAAATTCTTATCTGACCTCAGAGCACGATTGGTCTCAGGCTCCGTTATCATTACAATCGCTACGACTTATCATCAACTGCGAATGATGCAGGAGGGTGCCTGCAGATCCGCAGTCCATGAGGGACGACAAGAACTATCTATAAGCGTCCCCCCTTCCCGGCCGAATTGCTACTACGAGGATTCGCCAGAGCCCTGGGTGGATGGCTTGCACTGCTCGGCTGTGGCGGTCGTAACGGTCGATGTGTTTATGACTGCTCGCTGCACGACACCAGTGTTCAGCTGGTTGTGATGTTGTTCAGACCAGTCATCTGGTATAGTGTATAGATGAACGGACAGAATCTTTGATAAGTAGTGTTTGTCCATTCCGTGAGCACCGGTTGAGTGCTTACACCTTTGGTTCTACCCGGGGTGAGACCAGGCTGGGGCTGGTTAAGACCTTCGGGTTAGGTATGGCTCCAGTAGGTGCCTTGTATTCTATAGTATAGAAGTATCCACTGTGTATCATTGTATAATTTAGTGGTCTTTAATATCATTTAGGTCTTATCCCTGTTGATGTCACTTTACAGGTATCTGTTGTCCGTTTATTCCGAAAAATCATCATGTAACCTTTTAGAAAATTAAATTAGTGAATAATTTGATAAATTTTCCCTTTGCGATATTTCAACAGAATCCACTTACAATTAGTGTTACAACTTTCGACCTGTCTATGACAGACAATGCAAATCTCTTAATCCCATTTTAATAAACTTTGCAATGGAAAATAACAGTTTAATAACTAATAGTCGTACAATCCATAATCAAAGGATCGAAAAATCCATGATTAACCGGTAATATAATAAATAGGACATTTATTATTTTAATAGTATTTATGTTTTGTTAGCTGCAATCTTTTTGCTTTAGTTAAAAATGCAATTCAAAAATTTTATAATTGCTCATCATGACCAGAAAATAATTTCTATGCAAAGTTCAAAGAGTAAGTGAAAGTTGTGTGTTGCGCTCATCAGATTTTTTTTTATGTTCATATAAATTCTTGGAGTTTCTTTATCTCAATTGGCTTGTTTTGTCATTCCTTCATTTATTTGTCGGAATACTTCTGACTGTGAAAATTATTGTTAATAATTAAAATTGCACATATATCATTAAATCAAATACATTGAAGCAACTATGGCTAATCTTCTCATGAGAGTTTCTCATTTAATTATTCTATTATCACAAAACAAAAACAAAAATTAGTGGTTTGAGAATGACTGCTTAACTGTGTTAAATTAATAATTTTATTACATACTAATCAGTCTTTTAAAGATAATATTAAACCAAAATCAGATGAAAAATTGATTGATTTTTAAAAATTCCTTCATATTTTTTTATGAGTTTGTTTGTTATTATTTGATTTTTTATTGGATCTTTTTAAACTATTGATTAATTAACACCTACAAAATATGATAAAATTCAAAGTATGCTTAAATAGGATTTTGTCTTTTGGATTATTTAATTCTTTATAAGCCCAATCTTACAGCGAAATGGCTGGTTTTGAGAATGGATCAATTGTTCTTCAATGAAAATGAACTTTTTTAATTTAGTGCATATTAAAATATCAATTTAAATGTTTTAATTAAAATACCAATCATATTATATTTCCCAAACCAAGATATATAGAGGTAATATTTAGTCTCCAGATCTTTTCTATGGCTGAAATGAATACTTTAAAAATATACTGTCTGAATCAATATTAAAAATATTAACTGCCATAATCAAGGTAGGAAATTTCTCATTTGTTTCATTGGATAATAAATAACTACATTATAGGAAATTTTAGTTATGTTTAAATTGGTCTAAAGTCAGGAAACCTCAAACAAATCAATTTCACTTAAAAATATTTAGTGGTGTTAATTTTTATTTCCCTTTGAACTTTCAAATAACAACAATTTTTTAAAAACGAAAACCAGTATCACTGAAGTTATCTTTCAACTTTTTAAGATAAGTTCGTTGGTGGAAGCTATTGCACCCGAAGTGTAAATAGAACATATTTAATTTGAGCTAACATTTTTAAGGTTTCTTTTAAATGGAAGATTATTTGTTAATTATTACCATGTAACTTGAATCATTTAACTGTTAACCAGCAACAAGATAATTAATATTCAGTAGACGAAAATGTAAATGATTCACTGTTTTAATTGTTTTCCATTATCAAATATTTTTCTCTAAAATCTGGTTTGCTTAAATTAACAAATTCTTCCACTAACATGAAGTTTATTAAGCTGTTAATTTCGTATATCTTGGTAAGTAGAGACAAATACTTAGGTAAGGTATTATTTTATGGTTGAATTGAAATTACTTAAGTTTTTCTTAACTGCTTTCTATTTTACAAAATTATCAGCATATAATTTCTGTATAATATAATCAAGTTGATAAGTATTCATAACTATCCTATTTACTTTTAAAATTTTATTCTATGAAAAATCGACCATAATTTAAAAAAAAAGACGAAAGTTTGTAAGCAACTTAACCTTCTTTTAGATGAACCGTGCTAAGCCAAACACTAAATTGTCAACAGATAATAGTTTTGAATCTTTAATTCAATGACGGTAATGTGGTGTATTTATTAAATAATTACTGATATTATCATCATTGATTACCATATTTGTCATACATCATTGTTATGGTCAGTTGCCCAAAACAAGTATTATCTATATTCTTAAAGCCTCTACCTACTATTTTTCAAATTGTTTATGGGTTCTGTGATGAAATTCAGCCAATTTCTGTATTTATAATAATGAATTGGATTTAAACACTCTATGGCCTTCTCTACTTATCTGTGAATTTATTTTATCGTGTTTGTTACCTTATTTTGCATTATTAAACATATTTTAACCGAGATTGGTGATGCAAGTATTTGTTTATTTTAACTTTAAACCTGTAATATTGTTTTGATGATAGGCTCAACTTTAGGAACAAATTTGTCTTGAATCCGATGGATTTATTTTTAGTAAACATTGGATAAGTACATTTGACATAAGTACACAGCATATTTGTGGGGATACACGTTTTTTTCAAAAAATATGAAAAGGGAACATGGGATATCTGATGTCATAATATTAAACTATTTTCAGTATTTCATAAACAAGTGTGACTGAAGTAATTGTGAATCATGCTTAATTCATGTGGCCTTTTAAATTAGTACTGAAATGTTAACAGAGGCTCATTAATTCAAGGAAGCCATACTTGTCAAGAACTTCAATAGTTCTTGATTGTGATGTGATAGTATAATAATCCCTGTTGTACAATTTTGGGGTATTATTGTGCTGATAGGTGCTCCATGTTTCATCTACATTGGTCGAGTTCTTAAAAAGTACTGATGATCCTCTCCCCTTTTCACTAACAAAAAAATTGGGTTTTTTTACTTACAAAAAATTTTTAGTCAACCTAAAAGAAACATGCCTACCAAGTTTTAATAAAATGAGAAAATATATAATTGCTCATGAGATTTTATTCCCAGACCTTGACCAGAGAGTGGGGGATATATTTAAGTATGCTGATTTAGTCAAACAGTATTTCTAGTTGACGGATGTGAAATGTGGGTACTATTACCATTTATGTTAAAATATATCTAAAAAATCTAACCTATAACTCCTGCCATTGGATAGTTCATTAATTTAAGAACCAGTTCTTCTCCGGCCTTCAAACTATTGCCCTGATGATGATGACCCATATGTTTGGGTCGAAATGTCAGCAAACTCAGTATACATAATTTTTTTATTGCACATCGTGACCATTTTTCATCCTTTCAGTCTAATGAAATAATCACATTAAATTACTCTACAAAAAATTATTGTTTTATACTTCTCCCAATTTAAACAGTAGTGAATGGTCCGATTTTTAAGGCCCGTTATATTGAGTATATCTCTTTGAATTTATTAGAGTACAGGCCTATCAACTACTGGCAAAAGTCCTCATTATAAGGCTCCAGAAGTTGGCACCCATTCCTTCATCAAGATAAGTTAAAAACAGACAAAACATTATTTACAAACACTCAAAAAACAATCAATAAAAAATTTTGGGATGAATCCGAGTAGTTAAAGAGAAAAAGGCAAACCCATGGTATGGTGCTCTTACTGACAGATGGTTGTTCCTGGGACACTAAGTGGACCGTGAGGGACCTTCTTAATTTGGCATTCATTATTTCAGTTGTGATTTCTGGCAAGATTAAAGCACAGCTGACAAAATACAAGGAGAAAATATATGAAATAGAGGCCTAGGAGGTCATGAAAATTTATTATTCCCATTTTTCGAGGATGTCAGGTATAGGTACACTGTCAACTATTGGTGCTTTTGCCGTAAGACACAAGGCTTACTGCCTATAGGTAAAGAACAGTCAAGTAGAATTAGCAAAACAGTTGTTTGAAGTGTCTAAATATTTTTTAAAAAAAGAAGAAATTAAAATTTTCATTTTGTTCTATTGATTACCTTTCTCTCTTTTTTTATGTATATATTTATCATGATTACTATAGGTTAAGCATATGGATTCTTTTTAATTAATCTTTGTGAGTTCTAAATTTAAGTTTCTAATGTTACAATAGAGGATTTATCTTTATATTGTGGTGTTATGTATCTAAGTTAATATGTGAAAATATTTTAATTTATTTTTGTTAACAAAATTTTTTTATATCAGATTGAGATTTAAATTAGATTTTAAGACTTTTTTTAAATTTGAGATAAAAACAGGAAATCTTAAATGTTAAAAATTGATAAATAAATAAAGTCTTATTCAGAAATTTGAATTATTTCTTGTTTGTTTGCTCATGTCTCCATATGAATATGTATTGTTTTAGGTGTTTGCTGTCATATCATTTATTTTGTTCTTAGTTACTTTGACTTTATGTTGGATGAGCTATAAAAATTCCTTACAAGAAATTGAGCGTTTATCATTCATTGTAAGTATCAAAAATAATGCAGTACTGATGCAAATGTACTGCATGACATAATCACTAAACTGTTCATCATTACTACTAAATAGTTAATCATTAAATTTTGAGTAATATTTTAATCACAAGTATTCAAGTGAACCAAGACTTGTATTAATAATTTAAGTTAAAACATTCCAAAGATGTGTACTAAGCCACTGTTTATAAAACCAAGCCCTGCCGTAATTCAATGCAAGACTATTATTTCCTAGTTTAGTATTTCTTTATTATAAAACGGCATTATCTAAATTATTTTAAAGAAAACAAGTATCTAAATGAGAACTCACATAAGATAGATATCCTCCTCCCTTATACATTCAACTTATTAGCAATTTTATTAAAATTACAGAATTTACTCCATTTTTGAATCTCATATTCTCAACATCATTATTTTTGAGGCACCTCATAATCTGGCATTTATTTTTTTCATTACCGTTCTATTAAGAAGTATGCTAAGTCTTAAAGATATAATTTCTGAAATGATTTTTCCACAATAAAGAACATGAAATAAATGGCTTGAATTTAAAATGTTTATTAATTTAGCAATAGAATTTTTTTTTCCTAAAGGAGATGGTTCAGGAGTTGGTCAGAAAAACCATCAAATAAATCTCAATTGTTTATCCAATGCGGAAGTTTCGATCCACATTGTAGACCTTCATCACTAGTGAATCCAGGCTTCTCCTATATATAACCTTCTCCAATTCAAGTCCTCAGTCCACTCCCTCTCCACAAGATCTCGACCTTCCGACCTTTACATTCCTTCTCACAGATCTGCCTCGTTCCAAAACTCCTTTATTGCACGTTCTGTTAGTTTCTGGAATTCCCTTCCAATCAAAATTCGACATTCTTCATCCTTATCTACATTCAAAACCCTCCTATTCCAATTCCTGTCCCAAAAACAGTCAGGCACCAGCTAATCTTTTATGTAAAATTACACATTATATATAAGACCATATTCACATATAGCTCATGACCTGAATACTTATTATAGATTCGACTTTCCTTTTCTCTTTTTTTTTTTTTTTTTTTTCTGTTTCAACAGAAACAGATTTTACTGTTAAGAAGAATATACATTTATTTTTTCTGTATTTTTTATTTTTTCTAAAAGGATTTATTTATGTTTTAACATCGTAAATAGTTTTAAGTATCTTAGTATGGTTTCAAGAGTTTTTTATATAGATTTTTATATTTTATTTTGTATATAGTATGTATAACCAATATTTTTTTTCTTTTCTTTTCTTTAATGACCTATCATTATCTTAATTTGTTATGTTTGTTTTTATCTGGCCAGATGTAAAATTTTAATTTCTGTACTTTTTTGTTATTCTGAAGGGACTTCGTCCCAGAATAAAATTATTTTTCTATTCTATTCTATTCTATAATTTAATTTTTATATAAGAAATAATTTTTCCTTAGGCATGGTTATATTTTACCATTTTGGAGGGTTTCAGCCCAAAAGCCCTCTCCTTCGTAGATCTGTGTGTAAATATAACCATGCCTAATGAAAAAATTATATTATTATTATATATATAAAAAATTATTACATATATATATATATATATATATATATATATATATATATATATATATATATATATATATATATATATATGTATGTATCATCCCTCCAAGATTCCAGTTTATGTGATGTGCCTTGAAGATAATAATGACTTTATGAATACAAGATTCTGAAATAGCATAAAAATCCTTCATTAAGATATAGAAATTATTTTTCTAGATCTTTTAATACTAAAAAGTAGATGTTAAATGTAAACCTTATATTTTCACTATACATCAGCCGTATGACTCTTGTCAAAGTTAAAAAGCAGTATGAGTTATTGAAAATAGAAAAGGAAACTTACATTGTTCTCCTATGGCACATTTTAATTTGATCATAAGAAGCATTTAAGACAATTCATATTTTACACTCAGCATGTAATTATGATATTAAAAAAATCTATAAAAATGAAAAATTATTTTTGGAAGTCATAAATTTTGTTTACATTATTACAGCTACATGTGGAATATATTTATTGTATCATCTCACATCAGCAATGTTTATCAACCAATTTTTCAATATTTGTAATATCAACCACAATCCATAACTATATCAGTATCAGTTTTACTTTTTATTGAACTGTTATAAAGTTGAAACCTATGATGACATTTCCTATCCTGTAATTTATCTTGTTTTTTTGCTTTACAATCAACACTTTAAATTTCTACTACATGCATCTAAATCTTACTATAATACCATTTCTGGATAGATACATTTGTATTCATCATTTATTTTTTTAGGATGGATTTGTAGATTCACTTGTACATACATATTTTTATGGCTATTTAAAAAAAATAATTCCTGACCATGGGACTGGAATGGGAGGTAATCAGCTATTGTTTTATTAACTACCTTTTGATTTTTTCCCCCTTTAATGTTCTATTTTTCAAATATATTAGGTCTGGATGACAAAATAAGGTTATATAAAGAAAAACAAAACCTTTCAGATAAAGAATTTCCATTGCATAAAATCTTCATTATTATATGTGCTTCTGGTTTTGTACCACCTACCCTGGAAAAGATTGATAACAAACGGATTGAAGCTCGACAGGTATGTTGTCTGTTTTTAACTTATTCAAGTCCTAGATTTGTATTCATAAGTTTTATTTAAAAAAAAAAACTTCGAACTCAATAATAGCAAAAAAAGGTGTAAAGATAGGCTTATGCTTCGTTTGTTTTTTGTACAGTTTTTCAAAATATTCCCAATTCATATTCCTAAATATTTTTCTTTAAATCTTTAGAATACCTTCCTGTGAATTCTTAGCTTGTCATAATCTCAGTAATATTTATAGATGTTATAATTAAATTGTAGTTACTAAAATAAACTAATTTCACATTACAACACAATCAATTGAATGAAAAAATTAAATATCAGCTTGTTCATTTAGAAGCAGTTGGCAGTGATCTCTTTAAATCTTATTGTAAGGCTCTGTGTCCATATCTCAAGTTGTCGATTATCAAAGATAAGAAAGTAATAGAGAAGTAGTAAATTTCGTCCGAAGCATCCAGTCTTTGCTAATACATCCCACACATACTATTACAAACAATTGCATAGCACAGTTAAATAAATTAAGACAATCCCTTAAAGTGCACAGTTACTGAAAGTATTACTCAAAATAATTTAAACATTATATCAATGACTGAAAGCTGTGGCAAATATTGATATAATTGCCATTTTAGATTAATGCTTTTAAACGAGCGTTTGAAATCAATATTGATTTGTATATTAGTAAAAATAAAATATGTGTATTACCTAAATATACCAATTAGTACGAAATTAACATATTTAATTTTCAAAATTCAAGTCGATCTGTTAATATTAATAAAATAAAATTATTTTTAATGATTTGTAGTACATGGATATGTCGTCTACTCTGAACAAACATTTACTAACTTAAAAAAAATGTTATGGAAAAATCATATACTAAATGAGGAGCTATGAACCTCTTTTCTTCCTAACTATTTGCCCCATTCTAAAGCTTTTTTAATCATTCTCTCCTGAAAAATCATTCATTTTGACTTAATACACTTTTGTTCTAAATGGATGATACATGGAAATATCAAACATACAGGTTTTTTATCTTCTTCTTTTTACTTTATTTTCGATTCAATCACTAGAGGTTTTGTCATCTTATGTTCAGTGTGATATCCTTAGAAGCATATAATTATAATATATCCTAATAATTAATAAAAATGAAAAGAAAAACAATTATATTTCCAATATTTATAAAAAAAAAATCTTTATAACAGATTCATAACTTTGATCAAACTGAGCTATATTAGATTATCACATAGTCATGATTTAATTTTAGTATAAATAAATAAAAAAATATAGATGAAAATTTGAGAACTAGGTGAAGAGGTGAAAAATAAAATTTTTATTTATTTCCATCTAGTATATCATTACAAAATGGGTCAAAAGTCAACAATATTTTATTTTTATTTTTTGTTACAGAGAACTTCCTAACAGCTGCCGTTACATGTATTTATATATTCCGGTTTTGATTAAAAATAAATGCCTAATAAGTGAATGAACTTAAAGTTATTAAATCTATAGGCACCTTTAAAAATCCACTTTCTTGTTTATTTTTTGTATCTTCTTATTATTTCAAGAAAAAGGAAAAATTTATATAAAGGATATATTTGCTGAGACTGAATATTATAAATTTGAACCATTTTAATTATTAAATATCTTAGTTATTAAAATATTAATTTATTCTTCTTTGGATAATCATAAGAGAGGAAAATTATAAAATTGATCTAATTAATAATTACTCACATCTAAGTAAGAACAGGTAGAAACTATTTAAATAGTGCTCAATTTAGCCTTATGTAAGTGACTATTGTTGCACCAGACAAGATCTGGGAATCACAGGAGTTGGGGGTTAATGTATTTATGTTGATCTGTTTCTGGTTTTTCTAGATTTTTTAAATTTAAATTTTATTTATTTTTTTACAGACAATGTATAGATTTATGAATATTTTTTTCTAATTAATATCTATTATAATTGAAATTAGATGAAGAGTTCATGTAGAAGCAAAACATACTTAATCCCTTTAGAAGGGTCTGAAATATAGTTCCTAACAAAACAAGTAGGGGTATTTTTCTTTTGAACAAACATGATTTTTTTTTAAATGCTGCGTATTCATGGAATGAAAAACATACGTTTGTAACATCCTCACTAGGGTCACACTAAATTAAAAAAGATCAAAACGAAAAATTCTCTTCAATATCTCTCACACTCAAATGATGTAAACTTCCGAAGTAAAACGTTTAGAAAATTCACTTATTAAGTTCTGAAATCCGAAAGCTATTGAATAACTAAGGGCAGAAAAAGACGCGAGCAGCAGAGCTCCATCACAGAGGACGTACAATCCCTAAATTTTGTTTGTAAAACAAAATAATAATGCTTATCTGAGAAAGTGTTATAGAATTTTAAAATTAAGTAAACTCATTTTTTTAACATTTTATTATTTGTTTTCGAGTTTAATTCATCTAAATGGCGGGGATGGAAGAAAAATATCGATTCTTCAAAAAAAAAAAAAACACGTATAATAGACTGTGTAATTTATTGTGAAATATAGAAGCACGCCATTTTTTATACAATCTTTCTTGTTTCCATTTGATATGTCACTCGTAGTTTTCGGTGCTCACCACCATATTCATCTAAAAAAATAATTACATATAAAATCCGTTATAGTTTCTAATTGTTTAAGATTCTGCTGTTTTTTACATACCTTTTCAAGCTAAGTTTAAATTTTTTCCCAATCATTGCAGATTGTTGTCGCACTCTATAACGGCAAAACCCTATGAAATTATATTATATTTTCGATATATATACTAAGGGATCCAGGATTTAATTTTGGGGGAAGGGGAGGGCTTCAGCCCGAAAGATTTTTTTTTTTATGTATATATTACGATAATTTCTTCGGGAGATAAAATTAATCACCTGTATGAAATGGTGTTTAAGTGATTCTTTAAGTCCTATTAAATGTAATTAGACGAACAATAATACTTATAGAGACAATTTTTTTCATAAAATATGGTTATATTTTACCATTTTGGAGGGGAGGGGCCTTCGGCCCGAAAGTTCTCCCTTCTCCACGTAGATCCGTCTGTGGATATATATATATATATATATATATATATATATATATATATATATATATACATTTATTAGATGAAAATTGTATTGAGCACCAAAAGCTTTAAGTGACAGACATGAAGTGAAAATAAATGAGACCGTATAAAAAAAATGAGTGTTTCTATATTTCTTGAAAAGAATTTCTTTAACGCTAACTCAATCCAGATATAAATTTTAAACTCTTTATTTCAGTGAGGAGGGGCTGTAGAAGTGCACAAAACATTGAAAATTCCTCCCTAAAAAGTCCTCGAAAAAAAAAAATGGCGGGTAGGAGGTAAAGGGAAAATTGAGGCTCTCGAAAAGTACTTCTATACCACAAAATCAACTAACACACGAAATGTTATCCTTCTAGGCTGATTTGAAGGGACTGTAAATAGTCCGTGAGAAAAATCGACATTATTTGATGAAAATTCTTGATATTTATAACATTTACATTAAAAAAATGAGAGGATATTGCTACCTGTAAAAATGGCGGCTGATTTAAAGAACATTATACCAGTAATTTGATCACGGGAAAATCATTGCTCAAAATGTGGGAAAAGTTTTTATTTTTTTAACTTGTATGTATTGGTTGAGACCTTGTAAAAAAACTAAGTTGCTAACGCGGGCCACTAAAGAAAAACTTTTTATAGAAAAGAAATCCAGTTTGTTTCGATCTTTTTTTTTGTTTTTCACCTATAACTCCTAAACGGTGATCGTTACGAAAAGCACTTTCTTTAAGAAATTAAAGAAAGTTAAATTGTATTTCGAACGAGTACAAGTAGTATGTTCGATAACCACGTTCTACAAACACTAGTTTTACCAAATTCGTCAAAAACTAAAAAAATTTACTTTAAATTCCCTGCAGCTTGGAAATGAGTTCTCCAGAAGAAAAAAAATGATAAAATAGAACATCAAATGCCGCGATCACTGTGTACTATAATACTTTTCTTCTATGAGTCTTTACCCTTTTCTTTTCCAAGCTTCTGCGTCATTTATAGTAATTTGTATCAGTTTTTGATAAATTTGGTAAAAGTCAGCGTTGTTTGACCGTGGTTAATGATCATTCCACTTTACCAAATGATAAAGTTCAGGTACAATTTAACGTTCTTTAATTTCGAAAAGGATGTGTTTTTCGCTTTGATGCACTCGTTTAGGCAGGTGAAAACAATTAGGCTTTTTTGGCTGTAAAAAGTTTTCCCTTGGTGGCCGTGGCCCGCGATAGTAATTTTGTTTTTTTACATGTCTCAATCAATATATACTAATTAAAAAAACGAAAACTTTTCCCACATTTTTCGCAATGATTTTCCCGTTTCGATCCTCAATTCGCCTAATATTCTTCAAATCCGCCGCCATTTTTACAGGGAGCAAGATTCGACTGGCAAACTCTCATTTTTTAAATATAAATATTTAAAAAAATGCGTTTAGAATTTTCATCAAATAATGTCGATTTTCTTCTTACGAGCTCTCGGACTAAAAGGTGCAAGGTGCGCAAAACTTTTTTTAAGAAAAAAACGGAAATGCAAAAAATACAGAACATTTCGAAATTTGTTATGGTAATGTTCTGCATAGAAACAACTCATGTGACATGGGAGAGGGTCCCATATGGGGAGTGGTAATATGTCCCATAAGTAGAGGGAAATATTTAAAAGGTTGTAGTAGATATCAAGATCTACTAGAAAGTTCATTTAAACTATTGTCCATCTAGAAGTAGAGTTTGTTATTGTTAAAACTATTTTTTTTTTTTTTTTTTTTAAATTTCTTTATTGAGTATTATAACAATCTGTCTGTTGGACATTGGTTATAGTGAGGTAGGATGACATTCACACCATATGTACAAAAAAATAAAATAATTAGAACAAAATAATAATCAAAAGTATATACAATAGACAATAAAATAAAATAACCTAAAAAATAAGAAAATTAAAACTAAGAAAAAAAAAACACATGCATACCTATATACAATCAGGCGAGGGAACTCCAGGAGAACCCTGCGCTACTCTCCCAACCGCGTCACTTAAAGAAGACTATTGAGCAAACAAACACAACTACGTTTCGTTTAAAAAAAAGTCATAATTATTTGTGTTATATTTTTTTTTATCGTCCTTCAACTGTACTATATTTATCCCACTTTTAGAAACACATCCTCGTCCATATTAATTAAATTGAAGTTGATTAGGGAAAACATTGAGATTCACGTCAAGTTGTGTATAAAATTATGTGATTTTCTATCCAGTCACCCCTTGTTTTCTGCAAAAATGACTACAATTAACTGTTACAAAGCTTTTATCTTTGCATAAATTAATTATGCAGTCAAACTAGCACAAAAAATGAATCTACCTTGTAAAATGTCTGGTAATTTAAATTTATTTTTTATATTGTAATGTATGAAGTTAATATAAAAATCTGGTGCGATGCGCGCATCACACAACTTTCACTTAACCACCCTCTTAGCAGAAACAAGTATTTTAAAAAAAAACGAAGTGAAAGTAAAAATTATAGACTCTATATTTATTTATATTTCATTGTGGGTATTTTTATTTGTATAAGTACTCAGATATATATAAATTTTAATATTTATATCACTGTAATCTATACAATTAAATATTAAATAATACCAACAATAGCATTTATGAAAACCACATATGTATATTTATATAATATGTTCGGAGTCCATATTATATTAAGCTCATGATATGTATGAAGCGTGTTCTAATCTTTCGGACGAGCTTGGGTGCGCTCGTATTCCTTTGGTTCCTTAATTACAACTATTCTCCATTACGATCTCTTATTTCTCCTTTAGTTATTTATCAAATTCTTTCATATTTTATATTTAATCATTTCTTATAATAGAAAATAATGTGAAATGGTCAACTGTTTCAAATAAAAAAAATTAAAGGTACTTCAGAGGAAGCTAATATTGTAAATTAGCCATTTAAACCCTGTTAGAGAACATCAATCAGAATAATAACCACATTTTATTTAAAAATGCTTAATTTTACGCTGTTATGATGAATTTAATCAAAATCGTTGAAGCGATTTTCGAAGTAATTGTAACATTTGTTTAGTCTATTATATAAAGTGCCACTTTCAGTTAGCCAATTTTGATGAAAAAGTTGCTGTAACATACCTAGCGCATAAAAACCTTAAATATGAAATTTCACTTCCGTACGATTTTTCGTTTTTGAGCTAGATTGTTAACACACTCTCGGACCATTTTGCAGGACTTGGTTATTTGGACTCAGGGAACCTTAAAACATGTATTTCGGTTGAAAACTCGGATTCAAAAATTTTCACCATCGCAATACTTATCCTTACTATATATTACATACATAGATAAATGAAAGTAAAAATCCAAGTTTCGTTCGTTGCAGTGCTCCAAAAACCATTGAAATTTCGAACTTTTTTTGGTTTATGCTAAAAAAAATTTTTTTATAGTGATATGGATAAAAAATTGTTATATTCAATCTTAAACATCTTGAAATTATCTAACATTTTTGTACATAACATTTTTTTCTAAACCCAACAGGAAGCAAACTATTGAGCCTTCAAAATGTGTGAAGTTTTGAAAATTCCTAAAAGGTGTTTTATGTTTTTAACTAATTATCTGTGTTCATAGGTAACTTATCTTAGCTCAATTCTTTAAATTAAATATTAAAGGATTCACAATTCACTTCAACTTTTATTGGAAACATACTTTTCTAAATTTAACAACTTAAATACAAATCAAAATAAATTTAATTTAACAAATTAGATAAAAATAAATAGATGTTTTGAAATTTTAAAAAAAAATCCTTATAATTTTATTTTTATAGTTTTCCTCTTATTTTAATGAAATTGGTCATCAACAAGTACTTCTTTTCTTTTTACCACATTTATGCCCACATCATTCAGCAGGTACCCATAAATGGCATAGTACAAGAATATGGATGTAAAAAGAAAAAAAAAATTGGACAATTATGATTGTATTAATATTAGTTTGTTAATACAATCAAAATAATTTACTGAAAATGTTATAATATTATTATAATGTTATTATGTGTCATTTATGAGTACTGAATAATGTGGCAGAGACTGAAAATTTAGGTGCCTATGCCAGTACCACTTTTCTGCTGATTAAGTGAATTTTCTAAGTAAATGTTTCAAATATTTTAAAAAGTAATAAGTGTTTTAGAAAGAGAAATGTATTCTCCAAATATTTTATTACAGGGGGTTTTTCGTTCTGGTGGCTATTTATTTAAAAATAAATATATTTATACGCTTAATTTGAAGAACTTCTTAATGAATTATGAATCTCAACACTTCCTCTTTTAGCCAAAGTAGATTCAGATATCATCATTTCTTAAAAATAAAAACCCATTGGAGTGTGATTGAAAAAATAAATTGTAATAATTTGATTAAGAGTGTACACATTTCCATTTCGGAAGTATGATAAAAATATTAGCTTGAAAAAGGAAACTCGGAATAGAGTTTTTTATTTACAAATCTTCAAAAAATCTTGACACACTTTAGAAAAAAAATTTAAAATATGCTTTGAATTAATAATGTCAATTATTATGAAAATACAAAATAGTTTATTTTTATAAACATGGATACAGAACATCAATATCAGCAATAAATATTGGAAATAAACTAACATTCTCAATATTCTGCTGTTATCAAAGAGGCATTTTTATACTACAAATGGTAGATGAATAATCTATTTGAATAAGAATTTATAGTTCACTAAATATTTATTCTCCTCTCTGACATAAAAATAATAGGTTTAACACTGAAGATGCCATTTTACATCTTACCATACATATTTTATTTTCTAAGAACATTCCTGTGTTATGTCATGGCGAAGACCATGATTTTACAGGAGCTTCTTGAATTCATATAAACTTAAAGTGGATACTTAACATTATTCAGGAGAAAAATCAGATGGCTGATGCTTAAATCTAACTAAATTCTATCTTAAAAAGTGCATTATAATATAATTGGAATTATTTTATTATCATCACTTCATCTCTCATTGCCTTAATATTGTTACATCCTTTTCTTGTTTTTTATTAATTTAAACCTTTTACAAAATCCTTTGAAAAAAGAAGTTTAGTTGTTTAGGCTCATCAACTAGAATATTTTTTTAACAACCATTATGATGAATATGAACCATGAACGGAAAGGATTTTTCAGTTTTATTAATGTTTACAATTATACTTATTATTTTTTATATTGTCAACAGTATTTATTTTTTTAGCATTTAGATCCATCAGTTTTTAATCGTGCTGGCACAAAAGGTCGACTTTATGTAATATCTGTTTATAAGGTTAAATACCGTAATTTAAAGGATCACATTACAGTTGCCATGGAGGGTACTCCCCAGTTACTTACTGTGCTTGACGCTTCTATAGAGTATCCTGGTAAGTTTGCTTTTATATAATTATAAAATCCTTATAATTGAGTCTCACACTTAATAACTGAAAACTGTTTCTTATGAAGCTTTTTTGTTAAATATTGGGTCTGTAAATTTTCTACCTCTGGCAGATAACCAACCTATTCTTGCTAGAATGAGATGCTTGGTAGTTATTCTATCGGGCCCGTCACAAAATAAAAGAGTTAATCTCAGGATTTAAACTTCCTACTTAAGTAATTCATTTAATCTCCACAATTAATAATGGTCATAAATTTCATTTTACAGCAGTTGTTTGGTGTGTGCAGTCACAAGTATAAATAAATAAATTATATTTATTTTTCCATATATTTATTATTTCATTTATTTTCCAGTCTACCAACTGATTCCTGCAGTAGCTGATTCCACGCTCTGATGAAGACCTACAAAGTGGGTTGAAACATCTGCGTGATGAATAAAATACTATTTTAATAATATAGTATTTATTTGACCTCACCTCCGACCAACTCCTCATATATTTATTTTTGCCTACATTTCGGCCCAAAGTTTATGCCTTCATCAGGACTAAGAAAAGAGAAGATAACAATAGATATAAGAAAATATTAATGGTAAAAAATAATAGATATGTAGGTGAAAGGTATAGTAGTCTAATAGCATGTAGGTAGAATAAACTTCACATTAATTAATATGCGGAAAGGCAGAAATATGAATAATAAATAAAGGAAATATAAAATAGCAATAAAAACTTTCTACTTTCTATTCCTAATGTTGTTATCATTGTTTTATATTTCTGCCTTTCCACATATCTATTCATGTTAAATTTATTCTACTTACATGTTATTAAAATACTATATCTTTCACCTAAATATTATTATTTTTTACCATTAATATTTTCTCATATCTATTGTTATCTCGTCTTTTCTTAGCTCTAATGAAGGCCTAATCTTTGGGCCGAAGCATCGGTAAAAATAATTATAGTTTATTTAACTTTACGTTTTTATTTGTGACTGCACACCCCAACCAACTCCTTTACAATATATCCACGACAGTCAACTATTAATCCATTATCATAAATTTCATTGTTAACTATCCATAGATTTATAGTCTCGTATCGTTGAACTGTATCAAAATTACAATTTATTACTTATTTTAATTCAAATGTCTGCTTATAATTCAGGAATTTCATGTGGTATTTATTATTGCTGGTGCAGTTTTCTTCATTATGAGGGAATATTTTCAGTTTTCTTCTACTTCTTTTGTCACTTGTTCCTTTTGTCCTGCCATAATTGCTGCTCTGCAGTTCTAAAAACTCGAGATGGTGCGAACATCATTGGCAACTAAGCTTGCCTACCCCTTGTTATCTGATCACTTGCTATTCTATTGATGTGTTCTGCTCAGGGAGAATCACTAACATTTACTACTCAGGCTATATTCTGGTAGGGCCCCATCAAGTCAATGCCTATTCTTAATTTGAAATATTTTCAGTTTCATTTCAAAATTGAACATTCATTCAAAAAGATTTGAACTAAAAATCTATAATTAAATTTTTTTCAGTTTAAAATTATTATCTACGTTGTATAGATTAATTTTATTTGTAATACTTAGCAAATTCATTTTTATATCATTGTTTAATTGATTAATTTTGCTTTTTTTAGAATTAAAAAACAACAAGAAACAAGTTATTGAGATGTTCTATAAAAAATTATCAAAGAAATTAGCTGACAATGCAGAATTCCAAAATTCTTACGAGCTTGTATTTTACAATGGTATGTAGAAATAAATATATTTATATATATTGGATAAATTGTTTTAATATGCATCATTAAATCAAATACATGCCATTGCTGAAAATAAATGCTAGCAAATATGAAATTTAATTTTTAACTGCCTGTTTAAAATTAACCACGATATAGTAGCTATGTGAATGTTAATTTTGTCTGTTGTTTTGTTTAGATGACCCTGATAAGCCAGCTACATTAGCGGATGAAATTATTCTTAGGCATATTGACAAAGGTTTAGTAAAACAACAAGAAGCCATGGAGTATCCTTCAAGTATAAATTCAGTGAATGAATCCTCCAAGTTGCATTGAGGTAAATATTCTGTTGAATAATGTTTACTTCGATACAGCCTTAATTTACCTCAAACAACAGAGACCTTAGCTTTTAGACTTACTGTCATTTGTTTTAATGCTGCATGATCTTAATTTAAGTCTTTTAAAAATCACTGTATAAGAACTAATTGTTTTATTTAAGATGCCATATTATTTAGCTATCAATATATTGTCCTGCAAACGAAGAATAAATAAATATATACAAAATTGCATCATTACAAGAAATAATTGAATTGTAATTACAACAAATTTTACTTGAAATTTTTTACTAGTTATTTAGATATTAATAAAGGATATTTTCGATACCATAGCCTCTAATCTACTCAATTTTAATTTGATTTAAACTTTAATTTATTTATTCATTTTTTCGTTTACCTCCTGCCTCGCCATATCTGGTATAAGATGAGAGGAGAGGAAAGGGGGGTTCTAGAAGTACAGCCAAACACATTCTAACCAGAGTGGGAAGCTCGAGATTCACTCTGTGAGTCTGCCGCATATATATGGTGGTGGTATAACGGTTACAGTGCCAAACTCCCATAGTTAAGCTCCTTGGTTCATGACTCAATTCATAAGCTCCTCAATTCATTTGTGGGCAAGGTGGCCAAGCTTGTTAATGTGTGTGTAAAACACACGTTGCCTGACAACCTGATAAACCGAAGATTACAAATTCAAATCCTGGAGTCAGAGGGACTTTTAACTCTGGTATTAATTCCCTGGCCCAGAAAAAAACCTGTATAGGCAGTACAGTATACAGTGTAGCAGTATGTATTAATAATATAACATTATATATCCTCCTCTTTTTTTCTTTCATTTTATGTATTAGAAACATAAAAATACTTTCATTAATATATCACAATATAAAATTCTAAATATCATTTAAAGAATCAAGTGTCCCTCATTTTTGAAATATTATTATTTTAAGATAATAATAAGTAGTATTCATTGACTGTTGTAATTAGTATCATTTTTCTACTACTCCTGTTTGTAATATTAGTAGTTACAAAAGATCACATAATCTGATGGGTATTTTTCTAACTGAAAGTATAGTGTTTTCAAACTATTTGTTTTCAAAGTAGAAACCCAATG
Organism: Nezara viridula; assembly: GCA_928085145.1. NCBI lineage: Eukaryota > Metazoa > Arthropoda > Insecta > Hemiptera > Pentatomidae > Nezara > Nezara viridula. Next base: position 75,525,112 of record OV725082.1, read on the forward strand.
AAAGTATTAGGTATTGAACGTTTAAGTAACAAAAATAAAATTTAGTTGAGTTGACAGTAGTTTAATACTTTATTAAGTTAACATAAAATTATATATTACTTAGATCATTTATAAATAAAATATCTGCAATTAAGCCACTTTTATTAATGATGTTATGATTAATATTATCAGATGGCAACTATTGGAAATGTCATTTATTCATTGTATTTAATATATAATTTTAGGTATTAAGAAACTGAATGGTGTGGCTCTGTTAAACATTAAATACTTATGATTGGAATAACGTCCAAGTATGTTTCAGCTAATTAAGGCTTGACTTGTACGTTGAAAAAGGTATTTCACAGCCAAAGGTTTGATATGGAGGCTAAAGAATTTCCGTGTCAAGTTTACAATAAAAAAAGTCAATTGTTCTGTAAGGTAAAGCTTTTTAACTACTAAAAAATTTAAATTTACCTTTTCTGTGAATACATATTTATATTTTTTCTTCTGCAAATCAAATGAAGAATATTTTTCTATTACTTATTTTACCATCTTAAAGAATTTTGACAATTTCTTAATTATGGTATAAGAGACTGACTTAAATTATTTATTAGCAATTATTGTGATATTTCAAAAAATTTCATCACAAGAGAAATTTTTTAAAAATATGACCCAATTTTATGAACATTACTGAGGAACCTTACTGCTAAGAGTTATATTTAAATGCACAACTTTAAGGACATTATTTATGAACACTTCTAATGATAATTTCTTGTTATCTTGCTAAATGATGCATTTAACTGCACACATTTAGATTCTATTAGGAAAATCATCCATCTATAAACTAACCTTTTATGCTTCCCTGTGTTATGGTATCCATGATTATCTCGGAATTCCTTTAAATTTGATTGTTAAGTCTCCATTCATAAATAATATCCGTAAAGGTGGCCACTTATAGGTAGTCTTTAGTAAGGTACTCTGAAAGAACTTTTCTTCAAAATATTTGTGAATGAGGTGCTAAAAGTTGTTAATTGTCATTTAAGTAATATTTTTTTAGTCACTCATTGTTTGTTTTATCATTTTTTGTAGCGAAAAGATCAATTTGTTTCTTGTTATTCAGATGTTCCATTATTTAACCTTATATGTGCTTCCCTATCACAAAGACTTTACATTTAGGTCTATGTATATTTTTGTGTTTATTTAGTTCCTATTATTGTAATGTTAATTTTATTATTTATAATAATGCACATAAGGAGGAGAAAACAAAGAAAAGATTTAAAGAAAAAATAGAATCCATAATTAGTTTTATTCATTAAAATAGTAATAACTTACTGACCCAAATCATGATGAGTAATAAATGTATTGTTACTCTTAATGTCTTTTTTTTTTCTTGTGCTTTATTTCATTATTCTTAACTAGGATATTATTTTAAAGTGGATTTCAAACTATGATTATTGGATAATATTGCATAATACCTACAAAAATGTATGATAAAGTTTGATTTAGTGTGTAATTATTAGCCATTCCATTTATTCTTTTATCAGATTGCTATTTCTATTTTACTTGTTTCATTCACTACACGCAGTTCTAATCATGTGTATATAAGTAGAGCTGAGTGCAGTGACTGTGTAGGCACAAAATAAAGCATACTTTTTATCACAATTTGTGTGTATATTTTAACTTGTATACATTTTATTAAATGTTGAAGTGCTTTCATTTAACTAGTTGAGATTTGTTGTTGTCTCATTAAGCGTGAGCAAACCCGATTTTCTCATATTTCTGGTCCCTAGTTTTATGTATACGTATATAATTTATAATGAACCATTTTTTTACTATTTATATTTCGATTTGAATTACATTTAGTTATGCTTAGTATAAAATTTAAGATGTTATTTTTTGTACCATTATCAGAATGGATAAATCTTTTAATAATTAATGAAAAGTATTTATATTTTTATACATTTTGTTTTAAACTACTATTAAAATCTGATCATAAAGTTATGTTTTATTAGTAGATTGTATTGTTTAATTTTATAATTTACTAAGAATTCTTTCTTTTAATTTTTACAATACTTATTTAGAAAAGTGTGAGTGAAATTTTGATTCTGATAAATACTAAATTAAAATATAGTAATTATTTTATTTTAATTTTGCCGACGTTTCGACCCACTTTGCAGGTCGTCTTCAGGGTGTAGGATGTAGCACTGCGGGAGGCAGTTGAAACACTGCCACACAAAACTAAGAAATTAATTTTTGTTTTGCCAAAATATTGTAAATATTAATTTTAAAGTGTTAATTGACTGTTTTTCAAATTACTCTGAAGTCAGTTTGTTATAGATTATTTTTTACTTAAAAGATCATTGAGGAAATTAATTTCTTATATTGAAAATGTACCTGATTACATTTAGGTAGTTTATTAAGCAATTCATTATTATAATTGCTTTATGCTGAAGTTCACTCATAACTATGAATTATATTTTAGATAATAATTTATGTGTTATATAAAAAATATTTTATATATGAATGCTTTTTTGTTAAAAAGATTTATATTGATGAAATAAAGTTGTGGAAGTAATGTGTTCTTTTATAAAACCTTAATTGTTTATTGATTAAATGTAATAATTAGGGTCCGGATATGAAGATCTATATTTTCCAAAAAACAGATTGTGAAATTTAATTTTTAGACCAAAAAAGATCTTAAACCATTTATTAAAAACAGTACATACCATAGTTGAGGAAATGCAGCCTCAGAGGCCGCATGTGGTCTCTGTGACGTAGTTGCGTCCTCCAACATTTTCCACATGCGACCTCCAAACATTTTAGTAATATTTATTAATCTAGTGCTAGAATTAATTAATATTTAACTGTTTAAATAACGACAATTTGAAAATTAATAGAATTAAGTTTAATGTATGTTTGTGGGTGTATGTATTTAGTGATAAGTAAAAATAGGGTACTTGTGTACAGTCTGGTCTCTGAAAAAAAAAAAAAAAATGAATCAAATGAAATGTGTAAACAGCCAATCTTTCTGTGAATCACTGTAGGAAATTAATAACTTCCTTAGACTTAAAACGCAGGTTTTCCATTGGCTTGAATATTAGTTATAAATGCTCTCGAGAATAATATCCATCAATTAAGAGGGTTTTATTTTTTTATTAAATTGATATAATTAAATATCTAGTGTAGTATATAAGCATACATAATAATTCGTGAATATATTCAATTGAATCAAACTTTAAATGAAGATCCCAAAATAAACCTTTTTTGTGTGTGTGCAATTGCAAAAAAGATCCTGTAGGATTTTGTATTTAAATTCTACTAATCAAGATCAGCATAGATTTGTTGAAAATTTTGGTTTCTCTTAAATAGAAAAAAAAAGATAAATCCTTAAAATCTGAGCCCTAGTAATAATTAAATCAATATCTCACGAAAAATGAAAAACCAAACTAAAGCTGTTTATCATCAAAATAGATAAACTTTTGAACATATCAGGTACAGATCAAACAGAAATGTATAATCCAAAATCAAAGTAGATAAAACCGTGAGGCATAGCCATTTGTAGAATTATTGTCCACTAATTAAAACATTTTTGGTGTTGGCTTGCTTCCACTTATATAAATGTTGACCACTTTTTCTGGATTAGTTAATGTTTACTGTTACTGATCTGTTCCTATTGACCATAGCTTGATTTTATTGACCTTAAAGTCAGTAAATATTCTATTTAACACAAGAATTTTTTTCAAATTAGACCATTGGTTCCTGAAATTAATGTATTCAAACCAACAAACTCTACAAAGAAAAGTACAATAAAATTGTATTTTATTGTTTTTATTGTGAATTTTTGTAAAGCATGAAATGATATTTAAAGATTAAATTTTAATTCAAAGAGCTTTTCATTTAATTAAAGTATGTTGCTATTCCTCTTAATGCAGCTATTAGATTGGATCTTCGAACAGGATATAAACTATATTATAGTATAAAATCAAAACTGTATTTGTTTTTGTATCAAAAGATGTACTTGTTTTTGCTTAGGAAGATGGACTTCCTACTTGTAAGATGAAGGTTGTTTTTTAATGACTGCTCAGCAGTCTACATGAGGAAATGGTAAAACTCAATATGAAAAAAAAGCTAATATATATAATGTTATTCTAATTTGATGAAATCCTATTTCTCAAGACTTTTAAACTGTGGAGTTTTCTTGGCTGTTCTCAGAAGAATTAGAAAATATCACTTAACCTACCATTTTTTATGTTCATATCAACACCTAGACCTTTAGCTCCATCAATTAGTTTTATTTTATTACTGCCTCATTTAGTTGTTGGAATTCTTCTGATTAGAAATTGTTGACCGGGAATTTTAAAATTTACATATCTCATAAAATAATAGGTTTTCAACTAAGCTTTTTATTCAATTATTAAAAAGAAAAATATTAAATTTAGAGGCTATTGAAAATTTTTGAACATAGCACACAAAAAGATATGAACAATGTAGGGAAATAAATATATTTACTGAAACAAGAAAATTTTTGGTCATATAATTTAAAGTATATTGCATTGTTTATTTTAAACTATTGATCTATTAAAATCAGAAATAAGATCATAAATGTTAAGTATCCTTGAAAATGACTATTTCTTGGATTAGTGATTTTTTTATCTTTTTCATTATAATCTTGTCAGGATGACTAGGATGGGTGTTATTGTTTTAATTGTTCTTCACTGGATCAATAAGTTTAAATTAAGGATATGTGCTAGGGTGTTTTTAATGTTTACTTATGTTAAAATATTATTTTTTCTAAACAATAATATTTATGCTCTAGACTTTTTCCAATATTAAAGAGAATCCTTTAAACTGATGAATTCCAGAGGTGCCCAGAAAGGGGTTTCAATCAAAATTTTTGAGAGGGGCACATTTGGGGTTATGAATTTTCGAAATAAAAATTTTCAAACCAGAGGACAAGAAATTATAGAACAGACCACTGAAAGTGTAATTGTATATGACCTGTGTTTTAAAAATCTCCTTTAGCTCTGTTATTAAGAAGAGGAGAGTAATAAAATATCTTTGGAGGAGGTTCATGCACTATGGATCTTGGGGAGGATGGGCACTCCTGGATTAATCTATCCTTTAAGTATTAACTCATGGAATAAATTTTTTCCCAGTTGCATTAAAACACTACATCTTAACTTGGGTTTAAACATTTAACAAACCACTATGGGAAACTTAATTATCTAACAATTAACAGTGACTTTATTGCTGAACCAAACTATTTATTATATTTATATACCATAATAGATGCAAAATTTCAGAAACAAAAATACTAGCAGAGTGAATTAATATGATTGCCACACAGTGTGAAATGTCTAAACGCATCTTCAGATTTTTTTAGTTAGGTTTAATTAATAAAACACAGTAGTGTTTTAAAAATATCATAAGAAATAATTTTTGATATAAAATATTTTTTTCCTATCAACCCTCCCTATGACTTCACCACTCCCATTTAATACCAGTATCTTTGAAGTCGCCTTTAAAAAAAATGTTGCCTGTGTAAATAGTTCGTTGGTGGAATCAACTGTGGATTTATTTAAAAAAAGAACTGGTAGTTCGAAATAACATTTTTTAGATTCGTTATTAATGGAAGATAATTTATTAATTGTTAACAAGCTCTGAATAATTTTCTTGTTAAGCTATATGATCGTTAATATTCAGTAGAAGACACAAATGACGCTCTCTGTTTCAGTTCATACTTGCCATTAAAAAATATTTTTCTCCATAGTCGGATCTCTTAATTTCAAAAAGAACTTTACTAACATGAAAGTTTTTAAACTGTTGATTTCATATAGCCTGGTAAGTTGAAATATTTCAAGGTACTTAATTTTGTTATTTATTAGAAACTAGTCAATTAATTGTCCCTTAATTACTTTATCTATTTCAAAACTATTGTTTATTTTGTATTATTCATTTTTTTTTAAACTTCAAAGTTTTGTTGTATGGAGGATTATCTTGAATTATAATAAAGACGTAAGTTTAAAACAACTTAACCTTCTTTAAGATAAACCTTGATTATCACGGTTTGACAACAGTTTTGTGTCATTTATTTCAATGATGGTAATGTGATTTATTAATTGACTTTTTGACTAATGACATTTTATATTTTTTGGTAGTTTTAGAATGTGTATAAATTCTGTCTGTGAAATTATGTTAATTTTATAACTAGTTGTTCTGTATTTATCTTGAATTTATTTTTAAAAAATATGTTTTTCTATAACTGTGTATGACTCTTAATGTTATTAAACATATTTTGAAAAAGAAAAAGTGGTGATAAATTTCAGTAATGGGTTTAACTGTTTCTTGAATTTTTTTTTTTCAATTTCAGTGGATTCTTTTATCTAATACATTGGATAAGAATTATACCATCAATAGTACTATTGTGTGGTAAAGTTATCTATTATAATTTCCTATATAAAATTTTATATCACTGATATTGCCAGTATGCGTGTGACTGTGCCTATTTTGAATTCATATAGTTTACGTGACATTGAAAAATGTTTTTCAAAACTGCTGGTTTAGGATCTTAAAAGTATCTCTTATGGAGTACACCACGCATTGGTGTCGCTCATTCTGGTTAAATAGAAATTGAAAGCAGATATTTCTAATATGTTTTATGTAACAATACTTGTGGATATGTAATATTTTTGTTGTTAAATTCTTTGAATGGATATAGAGATTGTCTGGTTTTCCAACTTTAGAATTCGCAACTTATAATTGTCCATATGAGAAGCAATCGGCCTCTAAATCTTCCCTCCAAAAAGTATTAAATGCTTAAAGCATTATATCTCTGCACCGAATCGTCCGATTTTAGTGATTTTTGTTTTTATTTGCAGGGAATCAAGGAAACATTCAAATAATCATATATTACAGATTTTTACCTACTTTTCACTAAATAACTCATAACTCTTAGTGATTTTCCTCTAATTCAATGTTTCTGTGACTGTTGGAAAGCCGAGTTGTTGCTCTTTAAGACCAAATAAGAAATGTTTATATTTACTGCCCTCATAAGAAATAAATGAAGAAAAACTCAAAACACGTTTTTATTTTTTATTTCCAAGCCTAATTAATTTACGACCTCTGAATGGTTTGTACCTTTTCATGTTGCTACAGAAATTGATTGGGCTTTCAATTATAAAATCAAAGCTAATAAACACAAGATAATTTCTAAGTGTTGTGTCATTTTTATGATAAATTATTTCACTCACATTATTTAAATTAATCAATGTTTCAATTTATGCTAGAAAAACAAGCTAAGATACTTTGAAATTTAAGGAAATCATATGAGCTAACAGGTAAGGTACACATGGGTGCCCATCCCCCCCAAGAACAATGGTGCAGCATGAATCTACTGCTCTCCCCCTTCCTTTTCCAAGATATTTTATTGCTCACCTTTTCTTAAAAACAGAGCAAAGGATAGTAGAATTAGAGAAATTGTAGATCATATACAATTACACTGCAATCTGTTCTATGTTTTCTCCTTATCCCTTATTCTGAAACTTTTCATTCCACAAATGCATAACCCTGTTGAAAGGTGCTCCCTCAAAAAATCAAAAACTCGTCATAATATGCACCTTCAAAAATGTTAATGGCGTAACATGCACCATAGACCCCCTTCTGGGCACTCCTGAAAGTACATACCCAAGTAGTGGGGGAATGAGAATATACCTCCTCCACTACGCCAAAGGGGAGAAGGCAAATCTTGTGTATTCTATTCTCTGTGACTAAACCCAAGTTTTTTTTTTAAATATTTTTTTCTTATATATACATACTTAGAAATGGTAATTAGAAAAAGTGACATATGATTAAATTAATGATAATTTTATAAATATATTAACTGTAATTCTAGAGCATAATTTGGAAAGACAAAAATTAAAAAGAGAGGTTCTTAAAAATAGAAGGGCTGTCCAAAATGTTACAAATTGATAAATAAATAAAGAGGTGTGGAAGGTTTTTTTTTTAAATTCCACTTTATCTTATTGTATAAAAAACCAATCATCGACATTCTTTTCATTAAAACTTATTTTGAAATTGGAATAGTTTTTCTTTATTTGTTTTGTATTTTTAGATGTATGTACAATGTTCTAGATGTTTGCTGTCATCTCAACCTTGTTGTTGTTAGTCAGTTTGATTCTATATTGCAAAAATTCAGTGCAAGAAGTAAAACGTTTGGCATTTATAGTAAGTATCAAGAAAAATCCAAAATATCCTTTATATTTAGATAATTTTACTAATTAATTAAGGAAAAAAATCTGGAAGTTGAATCATATTTTTTAAAAATTATTTTTCATTTTTATCATTATATTAAATAAAACTATGATAATTTTGCTGCAACATTGTAAAACTTTTTTTTTTATAATTTAAAGGTTTTATTCTATCTAATTTAATAACATGTAATAAATTAGGTTTGTTTTAAAAATAAGCACATTTATCGTTATAAGGAAGACAGAAGTTGTTATTGCTTTGTGTTAATAAGCACAACTTTAATACCTAAAGCAGTCAGTATTTACTCCAGTTCCTCCACATGAGCTGCTTATCCACAATTGTACATCGATGAAACCTGATGCCAGAATCATTGTTGACTTACCTCATTTTCAACATTTCAATCGATTATTCCTCAGAAGAATCATTCTCTACAGCCATCCAACAGAACTTGAAATCACACTGCTGTCATTAAGATTTTTCTTTATTTATTTTTTTTTTGTCAGAAAATTTTTATTTCTGATACATATATATGTAAATATATATATATATATATATATATATATATATATATATATATATTGTAATGTATTGTAAAGACCGCCGGTGGAATAATTAGTTGAAAGGTATAAATAAATAAATATCATAAGTACCAACATCTGGCACTACCTGTGCTAGGGTAACGACCCACAAGCCCAACCTTTTGTAAGTGGTAATAAAAACCTTTAAGAACCACCGACAAAGACTGACAACTGAGTGGTTAAACAGGATCCCGAAAGACCTTTTCACACCTTCCACCAGAAATACCTAAGTCTGTACCTGCTGCTTTACCTTGGCCTGGGGGAGAGGGCGTGGTCATCCCTTAGGCTGAGAATATTCAGCCAATCAGGAAAAAGACTACCAAAAGAGAGGGGGATGGAGAAAGGTGGGAAATAGAGAATTGGGACTGAACACTTCTTTTTGGGACTCAGAGGAGGACACTTCCTCTTGGGACTCGGCGGAGGAGAGCTGGGACACAGGCTGAGACTGGATCAGGAGAAGCGGAGAGAGCAAGACAGGGACTGATAGCTGGGACTCAGGCTAGGGCACAGCCGGAGGGAGCAGGATGAAGACTTGAGGACCAGATCGACGGAGCTTCCAGAGAGGTAGCCAGAACAGCTAGAGATACCGACAACACCCCTCACCAGCTAAGTAATAACCTTCATTTAGTTATACAGATGTAAACTTGTGTTGGCAATCATAAATTGTTAGTTAATAGAGTCAATATAACACCTGTAACTTTAATCAAATATCAAGCATTCTCCTCTCGTATGATTCGCAACTAATATTATGTATATAGGTTGGTTTAGTTATTATTTTGTATATAGATGTTTTTGGTTGCTGAATTTGTAAATATAATAGTTAGTAAACCAACGTAGTACTTTTACCATCTACCTTGCATGCCACCAGTTAGATATAGAACAAATAGTAAATTTAAAAACATGATACCTTGAGAAAGGAAATCCAATAAAAATTATATGGTTCAATCTAGGATACTACAGTAGGGGGTCTGATAGATAAGATAATCAAAGTTAAGCAACGTCGAGTACTTGGATTGGTGAGCGCCCGATTTGGGTGAGCGGCCACCATGGAAAGCCAAGCTGCTTGAGTCTCTGCCCCTCCCCCCCACGGTATGTGAATACCGTCAGCCTACTGGAGGCAATTCACACAGACCGGGCGTAGGACTGAGGACCCTACCCCGTGTACTTAATCCGGAATCGGGATTTGGTCTACCAGGATGTTAGTAGTCCCCCTGAGGTTCGGTCTATTGACGGTCTGTTTCGGGGAAAGAAGTATAGGTCCTCCTGTCCTTGAACCCGAGTGAGTCGGGTATTAAACAAATAAAATTTTGTTTATTTTTTTTTTTAATTTTTGAATAAGTTTTTCTTTGTTATGTTATTCATGTTTTTTTTCTTTTGTATTCATTTTTTATTTTGTTGAATATACAAGATTATTTTACTTTAACTCTCATTTTTATATATTTGTTAACACTTTTTCTACTCACAAATATATTGGTCCTTCTCATACAGTTCAGATAACAAATAGTATTGCAAGTGTCAAAAGCTTAGAAGATAAATTGAACCGTCAATGTTGTAGAAGGTGGAATATCTTTATATTTAGTTTATCTTCTTTTTACTTGACAACCATTAATCTCTTTGATCAATGACACAGTTGATATTATAAAGATAATACTTTATTTACAAGCTGGTTAACAATCAGGATTCCAATTAATTGTGCCCTTAAATCATACTCTTTTTTTTTTTTTTAATTGACAAGTATACTTTATTATTTCCTTCTTTTTTACTTTATCAGACTATCGCTCTTTTTTTTTCTCTCTTAGTCATTGTCTGTGTGAAATTTCGGTTTGGTAGAATAAGCAGGGTATGGTAAAAGGATCAAATTTTAAAACATACTCAACTCAGAAAACAACAGGGAATGAATAGGTCAATATACTTTCAAATGGCATTTAATAAATGCCTTTTTCCATAAAAAAAAAGAAAGAAAAAATACAAAATCTTGTTGTTAGTAATAATAATTAACATACCAATTGTTTCGTATGTTTTGCTTTTTAAGAGATTTTTGTTCAACCCGAAACAATTGGTAAGTTAATTATAATTATTACTCAGTTGTTTTAAGTAGTTTTAGATATTATTATTTTAAAAACTGTGTTTGAGCAACAATTCGAAAGTTATAAATTAAAAAAAACCTAGTTGTGTGCTTTAGACCACACAGTATAAGTGAGAACATTAACAAGGCAAGATTGATAATGTGAATTATAAATAATAGATCGTTATAAAGAAGTTGAAATGCTAAATATTTTCCTCGCTTACAGTATGCAGGTCTGATTTTTACTTTCAGAGATATTTTAATTCATATTTTCAATAAAACTCGTTATCATTTGGTTTTCGACACAATTTTTCTCTTTTCACCTCTCTGGCACAGCGTCGCGTTAAGATACAATTTTTAATGATAGCTCATTACAAAGAGAATGGAATGATGAACATTTCCCTCACTAACAATATGCAGATCTGATTTTTAGTTTTTGAGATATTTTGCAAACACATCAATTAAACTGAAAACACAATAACACTTCAATTAGTTAACTCGAGCCAACATTACCCGAGTGTTACACATGGGAGAATCTAATTCACTCTCCACAAAAAAGTGCAAAGTGCGCCCAAAGAAGTATTCACTTCAATAATTACAATAGGTCAATTCAAATCAGAATTAATATTTAGATTTTTGGTAAAAAGCTCGTTTATTTCAATTTTGGAAAAAATCTAGGTATAGATTTAGACTTCACACATCATTTTTGTTATAGTAAAGAAGGATCTATTGATAGTTATTGAAAACGATATTTCATATTTCTCAAATAAATGTAAAACTAAATTAGATAAAAAAAATTTCTAAATAAAAAATACTTATTTTTAACCTAACCCTCTTTCAGAACATCAAAATGTAAATATAGAACAGCAAAATTTCAATGTTTTTGTTAGGCATTAAAAGTTTCGAATTCTATTCCTTTACATAGCTCCAGTTGCAACTTCCTGTTGGATGGCCTCTGCAGTGTGTTTTTGGAGCCTATGACCGGGCAGAATGTTTTTAACAATTCTATAAATCACAATAGAGGAAATGCCATAATAGACTGTATCGTTGTTTAATTGCAAAAATTCAATAAGTAACATTTTATAAAATTAAATTACTAAGAACTTTGATGGATATTTTCTTTATGAATTCAGAACATTCTGCCTTCATTGTAACTATATTTGTTGTATAAAAGAGATAGCATTGTTTGGTTGCACTTATTGTGTTTTTGTATTGATGAATAATGTCGAAATTCTCAAAAATGTATCCAAAAGCATAGACATGGTGGGGGAGGGAACCTTTTTATCATTAGAGGCCGCAGTAAGGTTAGGCACAGCTAATGGAGGCCACAATAATTCTTATTTATATTTTACCATTGCTATATTTATTTATCACTTAATACGCACAACCACATACATAAATTCAACTTAATTCTATTAATTTCCAAATTGTTGTTAATTAAATACTAATTAATTATAGCACTAGATTAATAAATACTGCACACAAACATTTGGAGGCCTCAACGGCACACAGAGGCCACCTACAGCTTCCTGGGCTGCGGTTTTCCACCTATGGTATAGTGTATCTCAAATGTAATTAGTGACTTTTTGCAATCAACTAATAATATACAATTGATACCAATTATGAATAAAGCTTTAACAATTATTGTTTGCTTTGTTTTTAGAATGGTTATGTTGATTCAATGGTATGCACATACTTTTATGGCTATTTGAAAAAAATAATTCCTGATCAAGGAACTGGAACAGGAGGTAATGAACATTTATCTTATAACAACCTATTGAATTTTTTTTTTCTTTCTCTAATGCAGTGTTTTGTTTTTCAAATATTTCAGGTTTATATGACAAAATAATGATCTACAAAGAAAAACAAAACCTTACCGATAAAGATTTTCCGTTTCATAAAATCTTCATTATTATATGTGCATCCGGATTTGTTCCACCTACCCTTGAAAAGATAGATAACAAACGGATCGAAGCTAGAAAGGTATATTATTTGTGTCTAGGTGGCACTTAATATTCTACTGTTATGCGAATTTTGGTATGGATCTCAAGATTTTAGGATTATTATTATATAGCTAATTATATTACAAAACAAAAATTGTATTATCATTTTAGTGGCTCATCATATCAAAGACACATTTGCCATTTTGAGAAAGCTGAGAAAAAGTCAATTTTTGTTTTATATGTTGAACTGTCACTTTATGATTTTAAAGTGTTCCTGATGATTTTATTTATGAATTTTTAAGTTGATTCATGAAAAACAAATATTAGAAATGCTTTAAATTGAAGCTGTATTTCTGGAAATTGGCCTTTTCTCAATTATAGGAAATGGTTAGAGGAGGCCAGGACGTGTAACCGGGTTGTAGTGCCATGAAATGAAATGAGAAATAATAGTCAGAAGGTATAGGTATAATATATCGTTTGAAAGCAGAGAATTAAAAAAAACAATATGTAATATAGAAAATTGTAGAAAGTAACGGAAAGTGATGAAAATATATGAATAATAATTTCTAAAAACTAACATTATTTAACGTAAATTGCGTGTTTTCAAGGAAATTAAATGAAATTTTCTTACTAAATGTAAACTTTTTAGAAAATTAAATTAGTGAATAATTTGATGAATTTTCCCTTTGCGATATTCCAACAGTATCCACTTACAATTAGTGTGATAACTTTAGACCTCTCTGTGACAGACAATGCTGATCTCTTAATACCGTTTTAGTAAACTTTGCAATGTAAAAAAAATAACAGTTTAATAACTAATAGTCATACAATCCATAATCAACCAGTGATATAATAAGTAGGAATTTTGTTATTTTAATGGTATTTATGATTTGTTAGCTGTAATATTTTATCTTTAGCTCGGTTGAAAATGCAATTCAAAAATTTTAAAATAGCCCAACTTGACCATGAAATAATTTCTATTCAAAGTAAAGCGGTAAGTGAAAGTTGTGTGTTGCGCGCACCAGATTTTTTTTTTTTTTGTTAGTATAAAACTTTTACTAAATTATTGAAAAGAGAAAGTTTAATGTCTTCAACTCTTCAATTGGAAATCACATATTAAAATAATCATGAAGAATTGTCTGGTTATAGATTTATAAAGATATAAATTCGTATGTGGATTTTTATTGCTTAATTTATTAAATAAAAACAGTGCATGGAAAAGATTTTGGAGTTTTATTCATACTTCCAATTGTAGTTATTTTTTAAAATATTGGCAAGGATATTTACTTTTTAGCATTTAGATCCGTTGGTTTTAAATAATGCTGGAATAAATGGTCGACGTTATACGACAGCTGTTTACAAGGTCAAGTACCGCAATTTAAAGGATCACATTACTGTTGCCATGGAGGGTACTCCTCCATTACTTACTCTGTCGGACGCTTCTGCAGAAGATCCAGGTAAGTTAGCTTTACTGTAGTTATTGAATTATCTTACATGATCGATGACTTAATCTATGAGTATGATCATCTTCCTGAGTAAATTGACTAAATTCATTGTTAAATGATACTGAATGTTTTAATCATAGTTTATCTTTTACAAGCTTATTTTTGTTTATTGAGTTTAACAAATGCGGTCCTAAGATGACCTAGAACCTGTATAATAAATAGGTTTTGCCTGGTCCATCCATGAGCTCAGACAGAGAAATATATTCTTAGATTTTTTATTTGCCACATGTTTGGATCACCAAAATGTTTTAAAATATGATACCAGTATTGGTTAAAGATGATTTTTTTTTTTTTTTTTGCTATTTACTAAGTGAATTTTAATAGTATTGTTTATTTAATTTATTTTTCTTTCTTTTTTTAGAACTAAAAAATAACAAGAAACAAATCATTGAAATGTTTTATAAAAGATTATCAAAGAAATTGGCTGAAAATGCAGAATTTGCAAATTCTTATGAGGTTGTATTTTACAATGGTATGCAAATATAAATATATTTGAATATATTGGATGATTTGTTTTAACCTGGATCATTGTTTGAAATAAATTATGGTAACGTAAGATGGGGTAACCTTGGGACAGCGAGTAAAATTTAGTTTGTGGTGTTCCGTGGTGGAATCACTGTGTTGGTTCAGTCTGCAAAAACATCCTTTGTGGAGGCGTGTACTGCGCTATTACCTTGCGACAACTTGAAAACTCTAATTCACTACACTCGTGCATTTAGGTTTTATTGCTTTTTCAAAATTCTTGTTTTCATGAAACTTTGGCTTGTGCCCCGAGAACTGCGAGCGAACATCAGATTACCGAAGTATTTATATCTGCCATGAAGAAATTGGATTCTAATTGGAAATGGCCTTCAATGCCAGATGAAATTCACTACTCAAAGAACAATTTGTCCTGTGAGAAATTTTCAAAGTGAAACAGCTGCAAGTTTGCGGCAATCTCTTGGCATCGGTTAACAAAAACTAAATTGTACGATGTGTTTGAATAATCTCTGTTACATTTTCTGTTTGTTCAGTAACTTTGATTATGTATAACTTTGATAATTTTCTGTTTGTTCAGTAACTTGAGCCTATACAAGATTGTGAAGATACATTGATACAAAATCATGTTTCCTGCCATTTCTAATAGAGATGATGCACTGTCCCAATTTGACCCCAGTCAATGGAGTAAGATTGGGACAAATTTAAAAATTTTTTTAGTCAAATATTCTTTTGTTTCTAGAGTTATTTTTCTGCCATATCTTGTAAGAGAAAGACTGACCTTACATATTAATAATTTTTTTTCAGCATTTTAACTTTGAAAATAAAGATAGAAGTAGCTTAAAACTTTTAAAAAAATATTCCGAAGTTATCCCATCTTAAGATACATATAAATATTAGATTTCTGACAACCTCTTTAAAATTAATCTCTCTAAAGTTATTATTATTGTTCATTTTTTTTTTTATTGTTTTGTTAAGATGACCCTAATAAGCCACCTACATTAGCAGATGAAATTATCCTTAGACATATCCAAAAGGGTTTGTTGCCACAAGGAGCCATGGATTATTATTTTGATCAAATCTCGTAAGTTGCATTGAGGTAAATATTTTTCTGAATCATTTTGATGCAGTTTTAATTATGAAATCTTAACATTTAAACTCACCGTTATTTGTCTTGGCTGCATATAATAACTGTAATAATTTAAAAAAAAAAGAGTTTATTTAAGAGTAGTTTTATTCTTAATATACAGTGTACTTTTTATAAGTTTCTTTAGAAATAAGTATTTTTATATTAATTTAAAACAATTAATACATGTGTTTTCCCTCAGTCTACAGTACAGACCCCATTTTATAAAATTATTCACATCTTTCTAAAACTTCATGAATGGATTTAACTTATTTTAGCAAATATATACTCAGAAACTGGTATTCTCATTAACTTGATAAAATAAAGAATATTATCAACTGGGCAACTTTATTCTATTTCAGATTTAAAATTTCAGGTATTCATTTACATATTGAGGGGTGTGGCTCCATTAAACTTTCTGATTAGAAATAGATTTAATAATCGTCCAAGCATGTTGCAACTGACTTGATTTGTACCTAGAAGATAAATGAAGCATTGATCATAAGATTTTTATGGACAACATAAACAAAGATATAAAACTATCATATTTATAAGGAAGGTCCAGGTGTTTTCTAGAGTTTTGAAACACTAAAATTTTCCAGCAGTTTTTTCTGTCAATTTACGTATGTCTATATTTTTTATTCTGTAGATAAAATGAGATATATTTTTCTAATACTCATTTGATACATACTATCTTTGGAGCATTTTGATGTTTAATGAACATAATTAATCTTTATATTTCTTAATTATAGCTTAAGAGACTGATTTAATTACTCATTGAAAAATTTTATAATGTTTAAAAACTTCACTTCAACAAAAAAAAAATTAAGTCTTAAGTTGATTTATTAATAGTGTTCATTTTTATGAAAGTGCCATTTTTTGTCAGTCTATAATTTTGTATTCTTTCTTATTTTTTTGTTTCAATTAATCTTTATAAGGTATGACCTTTCATTTTCCCTAATTATTATTATTATTAGCCAAAATTGATGGAACATTAGACGTTCCATCATTCAGCTTATGTATGTTTCCTTGTTATGTAGGTTTTAAGTTTTAGATCTTTATAAATGTAAATATTTGTCACTTTTTTTGTTCTTATTCCTTTTAATGGATATTGTATTATATTTGTTTATACACTCAAAGAGGGGAAAACAAAAATGGATTAATATTGAAAATTTTTAATCTATTTTTTTATTTTATAAAATCATAAAAATTGACTAGCTAACTGAGTATTCAACTATTTAATAATTGTGAATGTTTTTTTCTCTCCTTTGAGTGCTTTTATTTGTTTATTAATTTTAACTAGGATATGTTTTCATGCAGATTTTATAATATTACAGATAATTATTTTGTTTGTTTTGTTTTTATCGTGTTTCTACATTTTCCATTTGTTTGTAATATTTTTTATTAGTTTTTTTATTTGAAGTTAAACACCTTATGTTTATTAGTAAAATCATTATAAATGTTATATATTTTAATATTTTGATACTGTATACCTATTCTTTCAACATTTTATTATTTTAGTTGTGTAATTTTAATTTCAATTATAAATCTAATTTTTATATATATATATATATATATATATATATATAATAAGTTGCTCAATTATATGTATATACATATAATTTTATTAATATAATTAATTTATTTATATTGTTTCGTTCCGTAAATATAATATTCATGGATGAAGGTCCAAAATAATTATTTTGAAAAATTAAAATTGAATATTATATTGAATTTCCCACAGTTATAGACTGTTCAGTTCAGGTCCCAAATGTCTAGTTATAAAACTCTGGATTATTGATTGAGTCTACTGTAACACTAGAAAGGTGTATAACTGCAAAAATAAGAAATTAATTTTTGTTTCACCAAAAATATTGTAAAAATTACCTTTGTTTGTTTTATAAATTATTCTAAAAATTGTTTGTAACAGATTATTTAATAGACGAGGAAATTAATTTCTTGTATTGAAAATGTACCTGATTAAGTTTAAGTGTTATATAAAGCAATTCATTGTTGTAATTGCTTTGTTGCTCAAGTTTAATCATACCATTAAATTATATTTTAGATAATGATTTATTTGACTATATACATACAAATATATTTGTATTTAAGTGCCTTAAGATGAGGTATTGTTTTTTATTTATTCAGTTTTGAATTTTTGAAGGAAGTTAGTCGACAGTTCTACATATCATAGGTGATAAATAGTCAGGACGCAATCATTTTTAAGGTTTTTATTGGTGCCGACGTTTCAACCTAAGCAAGTCCAAGGTCATCATCAGGGCGTGTTTCGAGCACTGAAGGTATTCAAGTACTCTATGCTAAGAAGTATTTGAATACCTTCAGTGCTCAAAACACGCCCTGATGGTGACCCACATGCTTGGGTTGAAATGTCGGCTCCAATAAAAACCTTAAAAATGACTGCGCCCTGACTATTGTATCACCTACAATTCTGAATTTATTATAAAATATAACAGAAACTATACATAGCTCATTGTTTAATTCTATTGTGCCTATTGTTCATTTGATTATCATTCTTCATTAAAAGCTAATAAAGTTGATATTAAGAACTCTGTAAATTAATAATTAATTTTTGAGACCAATGCACAATTTTTATCTATAATACATCCCGAAATAAAGCTCTTTGAATCATAAGGCTTTTACCAAATGTGAAACGTTCAATTGATTATTGCTCGGTAGCAACTTACTAATTAATCCTACGACAAAGTTTAACATAGTAAATTTTGTAGTAGATATAAGTAGCTGAAGTTCAAGAGAGAACTGATTCCATCAGGTCTTATAGACACTAAGATATGTTGTTTTTAAAAAATTAAAAAAAAAGATTATTATTTTTGATATGGTATGATTGAATGATCTAATTCAACTAACATTCTTGACTGTCCTCTGGCAAAAACCACGCTGCCTGAGATTTCTTCCACTCTCCTTCACTCTTCCCTCCCCGTGTATGTGATGCAGTCAGCCTACTGAAGCAACTCACATCGACAGAGAGCAGCACTGATAATCCTTTGCACCTTACACAGGAATCAGGATGTGGTTTTCTTGATCATCAGTATCTCTCCAGAGGTTCATCCATGGATGGTCTGTTTTATAGAAACAAATATAGATCCTAGTGCGCCTAATGACTCTGAGCAGCTATAAACCCTGAATCTTGACCGATTTTTCCACAGAGTGTGTCTCTGGGAAGGACACTGCCGGTTCAGCAATAGAGCTATGAGTGGCCTATCGCTGCACCATGGAGACCATTGTTCGTAGCAACTTGAGGTTGGGTGACCTCATACAGGCTATCAGTGATACTGCAAGCAATTTATTTCTGTAAGAACAACACATCACGGGAGCAAATATCTATTTGGTCTGTAGTGCCAACCGAAAATACAAAACAACAAGACGTAAAATTTTGAACGTTTCATCGAAAAAACACAACTTCAATATAAAAATGTTTCTAAGCAACCTGAATTTAATAAACAAAGTTTTTCATAGTCATTGGTATGTGAAAAAGCTAATTAAGGAAAATAAAATATATTTTATTTTCAAATATACTTTGTGGAAACAAGTTTTTAAAATGTCTCAATAGTTGAGTCTAATGGGTAACTGCTCTTTCGATATTCATATTTCCAGTTTACATTCAACTAAAAGAAATGTTATCATCGATTCTCTCAAAATATCTGTATTGGATATCTGAAAAAGAATTGTGGTATCATTACAAGAATAGTATTTCACAGTCATCTAGCAGAATAAGAGCATGAAGTTACTGAGCATTTCCAGAGCAGGAATAAGTACAAAACAGGAGCTATCAAAATTGATGTAACCATATAGCCCAATGCCAAAAGATCTCTCCCTTACAAATGAAGCCAATAAACACCAATTGATAAAAATGTTGACCTAAAAACTGAAGCAAAATAATTTTGTTACGAAATCATCTTCTGAGGACGCTGACACAACCATCTGGATGAAAGCCGATGTACGTGCAACATTTTTTTTTTCACCCTACCTGGTATTGCTACTATACGGGGTATTGTACATGCAACTGACAATGTAATATAATATACAATATAGTACAGTCATATATTATACAAATGTTGATCTTCATGTGCACTTCTCCATTCATCTTACTTTACTCCCTGCTCAATGATTAGGTATTTTTGAAACTGGATAAGGCAGTCGTGGAATTCTCTAACTCTTGTATGCCTGCGATTTAACATCTGCTTTCTTCAAGAAAAGTTAATTCAAACTCTACAGCCTTCTGGAAAAAAAACATCCACCTGCAGGATGTAGCGAATATGTTAAGAACGCCATGCTAGTTCAATGAACTCAGAATGTAATGGCTACAGGACAGAAATTTATTTCAATCCTATACGGTGTCCAAGATGACGAAAATGTATGTATTGTATAGTACTCTGCACAAGATGCAACTTGAAATTTTGGCAAAGAAAAAGTTTAATCTTTCATCTCCTGTCCACTACAGATACATCCAAACACTAGCCATTTAAGCCTTTTTCCCAAATTTACATATGAAATGGTGAATGATGAATTCCACTAATTGGAGCTGGACGAAATCCAGATATGGGTTACCTTGAGATCAGGTGGTTAAGTTCTTTGTACTTTCAAGAGGAAAACAAGTTCTTTTACTTTTAATTTTACTCTATCCATGAACCATAAACTAAACTGAAGTCACCCCTGCCATTGTCACTATATCATTCCACTGTCACAATTTTTTTAAGGATTTGATAAATTAAAACTTACTAGATTATCAAGTCTTTTGGCAAGAACTAATCTTTTTTTTTTTCAAGGATTTTGTAATTCTTAAGGGACTTGGTTCAAGAAAAGTTAAGATTCTATTTCAATTAGTAACTGATATAGTTTACATAAATAAATAACTTATCATTGTCAATCAATCAGAAATAGTCTGTGATACAGACCCCTTTTTATCAAATTATTAACATCCACCTGAAACTTCTTAATAGCTTCATCTCATGGTAACCTACAAATATTTTATTTACGAAAATTCTTGGAATTTGGGTGTTTTCAATCTGTAAATCAGCAAAGTTTGTCATTTTAATTAGGTACTAAAAACTCATGTTTTCCATTTGAATCGTAAGATAATATGATCTCAAAATCGAAAAAAAAAAAAGGTTGCCTACACAAATGTTGGGCCGTTTGGACTACATAACCTTGTTATTTTAACATTTTGGAGTCGAGGCCACGCTAAAGAAACCAATATGTTTTAGGCCCTTTTTTTTCGACTGTGATCATATTATCTTACGATTCAGGTGGAAAGTAAATATTATTTATGAGTTTTAGAACCTAATTAAATAGACAAACTTTGCCTTACTTTCGTAAATAAAATATTCGTAGATTGCGATGAGATAATGTTTTGCGTATTATAATTTGATAAAAAGGGATCTGTACCACGGACTAAAATAATCTTCATCAGCTCCCGCTTAGTCTTCCTATAACTTGTAGGGCCCAAGCACACATCACTTTAGATTAGGTTGATAAATCGCAGACTGGCTTCAGTAAGAGGTTCAGAAATTATCCATGCTTCCTAAAAGACCGAGACGTAATTTAGTCTAGCATGGACCAAATACCTCACGTGGAAGCTCACGACCATCCTCCTAGGAATCGTACAAAAAAAAAAAAAAAAAAAACGAATAGAGGCGGGTGAAATAGCTTTTAGAAAGTTCGACATGTGCTAAGCTAATATTTGCTGCCGACATTGCCAAGAAATCTTCTATTCATAATCCAAAGTCTTCGTTAAGACATCATCAAGCAGTAGCTGTATATTCAGATTTAGATTTATCTGAGAGGAAATATAAATTGTTGAAGTCTTTGGTAAATGGTGTGCACAAGAGTTGCTTTCCCTGTTACCAACGCAGATTACTGGAAATGGAATTTCTGTTTCCGTAAATTTAAATTTAATTAGTAAATCTAGTGATAAATTTGACATGATGGACATTGTTAACATAAATATAGATTCAGAAAGTAGTAGTGAAGAATATTATGAATCAGATTATATGATGTTAATTTTCGAAATATCAATATTGTATTTTTATTTATTGTGTTGTTAGTTATATTGTATATTATGTTTCATTTTGTAAAATGTTCTTTTTATTGTTTTTTATTATTATATTTCAAAAGTTGGCGTTTTTATAACTAACTCGTTTCCCTGATAAATTTCATATTTTATCTATTCAAAATTAAATTTATCTGCAACTGTGCCATTAGATAAAATTTCATTTGATCGAATCCGTTGTTTGGTTCAAAACTTAGAAATTAAGTTTAAAATGACCGTTTTGGGAGGAAAACGAATTATTCGACAAATTTGGAGAAAAACGAATTATTCGACAATTTTAGTTATGAATAAGGGATATATTTGCAACCAGCGTAAAATTTCCTATAAGACTCAATAGAAATCAGACTTTTGTCCATTTCGATCATTCACTCGAAGCACTGTGCGACGCTCAGGTAAATATTACTCAAGAAGCTTGTAATGAAGAAAAATAATGAGATATTCAATAAAACAATCAAAACTTGTCCATTTTATTTTTATACATAATTACACTAGCGAATCCAGGTTTTAATTTGGGAGGTTGGAGCTTCAGCCCGAAAGCTTCTTTTTTTTCATATATAAAACGATAATTAATTTGAAAAAAAAAGAAAGAAACTAGTCTATATCACGGGCGGATCTACGGGGGGAGGCTTTCGGGCTGAAGCCTCCCCCCAAAATGGAAAAATATAACCATGTTTTATGGGAAAAAAAATTTTAAAAATACCTCTTAAAGTATTATTGTTCGTGTAATTACATTTAAAAGTACTTAAGGAGTAAATTAAACACCATTTCATATAGGTAGCTAGTTTCTTTTTGTTTTTCCAAAGTAATTATCGTTATTTTTATGAAAAAAAAAGGTTTCGGGCTGAAGCCCTCCCCCAAAATTAAATCCTGGATCCGCTAGTGGTCTATATGACTTAGTGTTTAAGTAATTCTTGAAGTCCTATTAAATGTAATTACACGAACAATAATACCTATATGACATAGTGTTTAAGTAATTCTTGAAGTCCTTTTAAATGTAATTACACGAACAATAATACCTATATGATATAGTGTTTAAGTAATTATTGAAGTTCTCCAGAAATGACGTGGGCGAAGCCCCTATAAAAATTGACAAGTTAATGTTTCACTGAACTTATTAATTAGAACATTAAGGATGAACATATTAAGAGGACTCATCAAGTTTTGAAAATGATCCTTAGTATGGTCGGAACGTTAAATTGATACGTAATAATAAAATGTTGGTGAAAAATGGCCTAATTTATTGTAACAAATAAATAAAATAACTTCAAGACACCAAAAGTAGGAAAAATGAACAGAAGAAATATTGAAGTCCTATTAAATTTAATTACACAAACAATACTTTAAGAGATAGTTTTTAATTTTATTTTCTATAGAACAAGGTTATATTTTACAATTTTTGGAAGCCCTCCCCCGGTAGATCAGCATGTGCATAATTAGTATTATTAACTTCAGTACTTTTATTTACTTTTTGATTCTTTTCACTTAATTTATAATTTTATTTTAAGCCCAATTAGTTCTATTAATGATTTTACTGGTTTTTCAAAAATTAAAGATTTGAATAATCGTGAAAGAATAATTCGAGGATATGCCCTAAAAAAATGTGTTTCAGCGTTGATTTAAAGTGGCACTTCCGGTTAGCCGATTTTAAGGAAAATATTGCCGTCACAGCTAAAGTATATAGCTTTCTTAAATACGTAATATCAGTTTCGTAGGACTTTTCGTTTTCGAGCTAGTGTTCACATACACACAAAAACCCAGACCATTTTTCGGGAGTTGGTTATTTGGAGTCAGGGTACCCAAAAACGTGTATTTCCGTTGAAAACTCAGATTCAAAAATTTTCTCGATCGCAATACTTACCCTTACTATATATTACATATATTCATATGTAATACCTATATAGTACATATATTACATATATAGTAAGTGAAAGTAAAAATTGATGATTTTGTTCTTTGGAGGCTTTATCAGAATTGGTAGGAAAGACGAAAGTTTGATACAACTTAACCTTCTCTATGGTAAACCTTGCAAATCGAAAATATGATGGATTTGACAACTTATAATGGAAATGAATTCTTTATTCTATTGACGGTAATGTGGTATATTAATTCAGTAGTTATTGATATTCATTACCATGTTTGCTGGTATAGTCGCTAACCAAGAGAATTATTTATCTACTTTTTATAATAAACCTACGCTATTTTTTAAAACAAATTCTTCATTGATCAGTATTATTATAATTTAGCTGCAACGTTGTTTTTCAATACTGCCTTAAACAATTCTTAGTTTAGTTTTACTTATATGTCAGTAATTATTTTGCAATAAGTAAAATTCATAATTAATATTTTGTTTTTTATTTGGAAGGATAAGAATTTTTATTTTGTTCTGCCACTGAAATTCTACTCAATATATCAGTAACATTGGATAATTTGGGTTTCTCTATTTATTTTTAATTTTTGACAAATTTTCAATTTTTTTCTATGTTAATTTCTTTGTTTCATATTTGTATTAAATATATTTTTAAAAATATTAATGAAGTTACAAACATTTATTTAAACAAAGAAGTATTGTCTCGACATTGACATGCTCTTAAATTTTTGCCCACACATGTCTTATTAGTAGTGAGAAAAGTTAAAAAAATTGACAACTATAAAATTAAAATTAACATGAAATGAGACATTTAGCGCTGCAATACCGTAATAATGAA
The DNA here is from genome assembly GCA_928085145.1 of Nezara viridula. Classification (NCBI taxonomy): domain Eukaryota; kingdom Metazoa; phylum Arthropoda; class Insecta; order Hemiptera; family Pentatomidae; genus Nezara; species Nezara viridula. The sequence continues at coordinate 75,549,825 of OV725082.1, forward strand.
AAGAGTCTCAACTTTAATTTTTTTTCATATGTAGTCCGATCAGTGCACTACTTGCTGAAGAAATTTCAATCTTGAAAACCCTGTCCTTTTTTAGTTAATAATTTTCATAAACAGACAAAAGTAGTATTAGGCGAGATTTGAATTTGAATATCATAAAAGGGACTGAACGGAAAGTGATAAAACTTGTACATTTTATAACAATTGCATTATTGAAACAATAAATCAGAATTCTGCAATATGAAATTGAGGTACTAGTATACATGTGTTCACTACAGTGACATACTCAATAGTGAACTGTCTCCTTAACAACTGTAAGTTATTTTTTAAAAATCATTGATATGTATATTGATGTTTATTTCTGAACCTGAAATTGTTTCTATTCAATGTTTAATTGTTATTAAATTCATTACGACATAATAATAAATATTTACTACTAAGTATAAATAAAAATAAATTCAAATAAAATGTATCAATGTATAATTATATAAATTTTATTCGTTATTAAGGAATTAGATAAATGAAAACACTGGATAGAATCAAGTTTGAGTTCAGAAGTAAACATCCATATCAATGATTTTAAAACAATTCCTCCCCCCCTCCCTCACAATCACAAATACAGTTGTTAAGGTGACAGTTCACTGTTGAGGCCCTTACATCCATCAATTAATGTGATTGCAGTTGTCACTGTAGTGAAAACATATATACCTACCATAGAACTTGTGTAAATATAAACTAAAATCCAATTCTGTTTCTCAATTTCATATTGAAGGATTCTGATTTATCGTTTAAATAATGCAATTTCCACACATATTTGATAAGATATAATTCTCTAGACGATTGAGTCTCAGTCACTAAATTTATTCAATATGTTCTTATTAAAGTGTTATAAAATGTTCAAGTTTCATCATTTTCCACTCAGTCCTTTTTATGATATTCAAATTCAAATCTTGCCAAAAACGACTTTTGGCCGTTTTTGAGATTGAAATTTCTTCAGCACGTAATGCACTGATAGGACTACATATGAAAAATAATTAAAGTTGAGACTCTTTTCATTATTACAGTATTACAGCGCTAAATGTCTCGTTTTATGTTAATTTTAATTTTATAGTTGTCAATTTTTTTAACAACTTTCCTCACTACTTATGAGATATATTGTGAGGCCAAAAATTTTAGAGCAAAGCATCATAATAATTTTAGTTTTTCTTTTGTTTTAATATCTATAAAAATGCCGCAGTTAGAGTAGGTAGCATACGCTGATACCGACTTTCACTAGGTAGCCATATTTGTTGCACTATAACTAATAGAACCAGTTGAGTCTCAATGAGCAAATTTGTATATCATTAAGAGGTATAAACTATATCAATTTCATAATTTTTGTGATATATAACATCAAAAATCACCGAAAACGACGGTTGAGTGTTTTAAAAATTCATATTTAAAAAAGACAAGGTTTTCAAGATTGAAATTTCATCAGCAAGAAGTACGGTGGTAGGACTACATATGAAAAAAAATAACTTAAAATTGAGACATTTCTTTATTATGCTAAAAGTTTCTTTTTGTTTTTTGTTGTCTATTTTCATGATTTGTTCAAACCACTTTCTTTTTTTTTTTAGGTGATGTATTGAAGAACAGAAATGTAGAAAAAATACTCTAAATTATTTCAGTTTTTATTTTGATTTTATATCTACAAAATAACCTGAGTTACATGCATTTTTCCAAAACTTGTTTTCTGTCGAAAAAAAAAAAAAAAATTAAAATGGCATTAAAAAAAAACTGTGAAACTTAAAATTGTTTTGACTATGATTTTGAACTCTCAAATAAATACAAAATAACTGGTAAAACAATTATAAAAATTAAAAATGTCTAGCTACAAAATTAATTCAAATTGGGTTATTTTAAATGGATTAACCCATAAGGCTTTTTGCTTTTAGGTAAAGTCTAAAGCAATTCAGTTTGACACTTGTTAAAAAAGACCTAATTATTTTTTTTTTCAATAGCTTATCGACCTTTCTTCCGTTTTTTTTTTGTATTTATATTTATCATGATTATTTAAGGTAAAAAATATTGAAATGTTTCAAAGATGCAGGCAGAATAAATTCATATTCATATTTATCATGAATTATTTATTCAAATTTTTGATTTTTTTTTCTTATTAGTTAATATTTATAAGATTCTATTTTCTAGCAGGTTGAGATTTACATTAGATTTTATAATATTCAAAATGATATTACTTTTAATATTTATTATCCCTCTTCAAAATTTGAATACAGTGGAGTATTAATTATCTGAAATAATGTTGTCAAGAGTGGTTTGGATAATCAAAAATTCGGATAATCAAAATTAGCTTAAAAATATATATATATATTATAAAATATATACACACATATATATATATATATACATACATACATACATACATACATGCATGCATGTAGAAGGAAAATATTACACAATTAACAACAGTGTACAAAAAGCATGATTGTTTATTTGTATAAATATGTTACGTATACATATTTTTATATTGAAAAAATAAAATGCAACATGATTCAACTATTTATCAAAATTAATGCTGTGGCATAAAGAACGTTTAAATACTTGTCTTCTTCAATGTTGACTTCCTGAAGGTGAAATATATATCTATTAGAACGGTAAGATATTCAGAGAAACAAATGAAATTAGGTATACAGTTCTCAGTAAACAGACAGGCATAGAAGTCTTAAGTTTATTTCATTTTTTGCAGTTTTTGAGAAATAATTATGGCTCTCCAGATAGACATTCATGGAAAAAAAACATTTTATTTTATTTGAAACAACAATAATGTTAACAATACTAATAAGAAATTAGATGACCAATTTAATTGAAATTACTTTTAAAAAACTGGTTCCGTTAATTGAACGTTTGGATAATCGACGCTCCACTGTAGTTTCTTGTTTATTTATTTATATTTTCATGTAATATATATAATGTTTTAGGTGTTTGCTGTCATATCTTTCTTGTTGTTTTTAATATGTTTGATTCTATATTGGATAAGCCATAAAAATGCATTGTTGGAAGTGAAACGTTTGTCACTTATCGTAAGTAATCAAAATATTTCTTAATTATATTAGATTTAGTTTAGAAACATCTAGGGAACTACTACTTGTTTACAAAACGTTCTAATGTTGAGTAGTTTAGAAAAAATAATGTTATCTGTTAGTTTTAAAAATTAAATCATGGTTGTGAGAATATCTGGATTTATTTTTGATGTTTTAAACAATGAAATGAGTGTGAAAGTGGTCATTTTGTATTGTGATGAGAATCTGAACTGATTCTATAACATTGTAGAGGGGTTGATTAGGATGTGCTGTCGCAAGTAACAATAAAATAAATAAATTATACTTATTTTTATTTTTGCTGACATTTCACCCCAATGTTCAAGCCATCATCAGGAGTGATCTCACGAAAGGTTCCTGCAAGATTTTGATTCACAAAATCCTAACTGATCTAAAAAATGTTTTTGCAGTGAAGTTGTGTTGGCCTTCTTCATACATTCAAATTATAATTTAATTCAGAAACAAACACAAAATGCTTGCTATAATATTGACATATGTACACATTTTTAAAAGTCATCATTAAATTAGAATACTAATTGCTATCTAAAGAAGGTTGCAAAGGTACCACGAGGGTTTAAAATATAATATGTTAGTGTTTAATATATTATTTTATATTATTATTCAATTGATGATGTACTATACTACATCATGACACTATATACTATATATATATTAAAGAGACGCAAAATTACTCATTGTATGTACAGTTTCTATATTTTTATGAGAACTTATTTATTTATAAAAGCTAATAAATTTTGTTTTCCTTTTTATAATTTTCCAAGCTACAAACTCTAAGATATTCAATGGTATGAGCTAGGCACTGGTAGCCTGTGAAATTATGTTTCAACTCTTGTGAAACCATTTTTGTTTAATGATAATCATCTTTGCAAAGATCCATTGGAAAAATTTGGAACTTTTTAAATTCTTATTGTTATAACTTTACATTTATTGATACATAAAAATTGAAAATTCATGCTAGTACTCCATTTATTAGCTGATTAACAATTTCTCTTATAATTACTTCTGCACTTAAAACATGCTCTATTTTTATAAAGAAATGCCTATAAAAAAATATTTCAATATTAATTTTCTAGTCCCATCCTTCGGGTTTGTTGCCATTTTCTCATAATTTAACATATGTCTATTATAGGCCATAGGTCACCAAAAAAAAACAGTTTTTTTATATATTACATGTATGTTTATTCAACGTTTCGGCTTCAGGAGCCATTTTCAAGAACCTGCAAACTAAATTTTAATTACAATACTTTCTTGATACCGTCTGCAAATAGAGGTATATAAATGGAAAATTAAAAATTTTAAATTAATTATAGCAGTCTATTTTTAATTTATAATTATATATTATAATTTTTAGAAACGGAAAACGACATTCTTTGAAATAAAAGAATGAATTAGGACGAATTATATCGTTATGACAAATTTTTTAAAATTTTTATGGCGCGGTGCATGGTAAGTGAATGATACAAGTTTATTGTCTGAGGCTATACTTGAATGGTAAAAAGTAAATTAAAATTTAGTTTGCAGGTTCTTGAAAATGGCTCCTGAAGCCGAAACGTTGAATAAATATACATGTAATATATAAAAAAACTGTGTTTTTTTGGTGACCTATGGCCTATAATAGACATATGTTAAATTATTTCAATATTGTATTTTTTTTTTTTTTTTTTTTAGGAAGGTTATGCGAATTCAATGGTACAAACATATTTTTATGATAATTTAAAAAAAATAATTCCCGATCAAAGGCCAGGAACAGGTATGAACCATTACCTTATAACAACCTTCTAAATTTTCTTCTCTTCAATGAATATTCTTTTCTTTTTCAAATATTTCAGGTCTGTATGACAAAATAATGATGTATAAAGATACAGAAAAACTTGAAGAAGAAGATTTTCCACTTCATAAAATCTTCATAATTATATGTGCATCAGGATTTATTCCTGATGCCCTTGAAAATATTGATAAAACACGTATTAAAGCACGGAAGGTATATTATTTGCTTTCATTAGTTACATCCAACTTTTTTAGTGACTTCTAATAACAATAATATAATAGAATTGTATTAATTTAATTCTTCTTTTTTCTGGGAAGTTGTTTATTTATTTTAGTTATTTGGCAATAATAACTTCCAATTGGTAACAATTGAGTTTATTTCTATTATCAACATTACATGTTAACAAGTTAGTTGAGATTTCGGGATATTTATTCCCATCTTCGGAACTGCAATCCCAATACTCTTGTGGATGCAAGGCTAAAAATTTTTTGAGTTATAATATTGTGCTTGTTACATTACATGTTTGAATTTTGTCGATACAATAAACTTATAATTATCTTAAATTTAATAATAATGTGCTCCATCGTCAAATTTCTAATTCATGTTCTAAAATGTTAACTACCAATTGGAAGTTATTATTGCCAAATAACTAAATTAAAATAAAAAAGTATTAATTTAAATTTATTTAATTTAATATTAATAATGGATGGTTATTGATGATTAACAGTTTTCTGAATGTTGCCTTAAAATTCTATTGTATGATTGCAGGAATAGTATTTTATATAGGTTCTAAACCTTTTAATCTCCAGAACCCTAGAGATATGTTTAGCCATCGCTGTGGGTCTGTTAATAATATTAACATATGTACACATTTTTAAAAGTCATCATTAAATTAGAATACTAATTGCTATCTAAAGAAGGTTACAAAGGTCTCACGAGGGTTTAAAATATAATATGTTAGTGTTTAATATATTATTATTCCATTGATGATGTACTATACTACATCACAATTACACAGTTACAGCACAAGAAATATTTGTTGATATGTAACAACAGAATTTGCAACACTATCAAAATTCAAAACCTAAAAATAAATTATTCAAAGGAATTTCATGACAGCCTGGGTGATGAGAAAGTTGTGAAATTAAATAACATGCAAGTATGTTAAGCACATAGTTTGGTTTATAAAAATGTTACAGAAGAACATTAAGAAAAAATCCAGAATAATTATTATTTTTTTTAAACATATTTGTATTATTTTTAAAAATAAAAATTTAATTTAATCTTTACTTCATTAAATATTTTTCAAGATCTAATTCTCATTATAAAAATAGTAAAACAGGATTTCACACCTAAATTTCTTCACTATCATTGATAGCCCCAATGATTCACAAACAAAATCTTAATTCAATAGATCTCGCTACACAAGTATAGTAAGTATATTGTAATAAATTGAGTACAGATGTAGTAATTCTTAGAGATGGGCAAAATTGTACTCTGAGTAAAAAGTACAATTACAGAGTAATTTACTCAAATACTCGCCCGGTTCGAGTATCGAGTACTTCAATCACTACTCGACCTCATGATTGAGGAGTACAAAAAGTAATCAGCTGTCCTCGTGAGTACTTTCTATTTTCAAATCTACTCGGGAATATTTTACTCTGAGTACTTTTCAAAGTAATCGAGTATTTCATTATAAAAATTACAGGAGTAGAATGTTTAATATTTCTTCCATATTTAAGTCCACTGTTATCTTATGGGGGTATATTTTTTTAAATAGTATCTATATTAATGTAAATCGATAAAATAAAGAATTATTAAAATATTTTGGATTTAATCAACTTTGGGGACATTTTTTTTATTTCTACATCACTTGATTTTTATGATAATGCTGTCGGATTTGAGATAGTGCCCCCGGGGCCCGACTTTTTGTAACTTTTCGCATTATATCGACATCAGGGTCAACTATTAGGTTTGGGGGGTGCTTTTTATGAAAATAATGTCGGATTGGAGATTGGGGCCCCCAGGCCCCGACTTTTTTTAACTTTTTGGATTAAATCGATATCAGGGTCGAATATTATGTTTTGGGGGGCGCTTTTTAAGAAAATGATATCGAATTTGAGATTGGGCCCCCCGGGCCTCGACTTTTTTTAACTTTTTGGATTAAATCGATATCAGGGTCGAATATTATGTTTTGGGGGGCGCTTTTTAAGAAAATGATATCGAATTTGAGATTGGGCCCCTCGGGCCCCGACTTTTTTTAACTTTTTGGATTAAATCGATATCAGGGTCGAATATTATGTTTTGGGGGCCGCTTTTTATGAAAATGATATCGAATTTGAGAATGGGCCCCCCAGGCCCCGACTTTTTTTAACTTTTTGGATTAAATCGATATCAGGGTCGAATATTATGTTTTGGGGGGCGCTTTTTATGAAAATGATATCGAATTTGAGATTGGGGCCCCCAGGCCCCGACTTTTTTTAACTTTTTGGATTAAATCGATATCAGGGTCGAATATTATGTTTTGGGAGGCGCTTTTTAAGAAAATGATATCGAATTTGAGATTGGGCCCCCCGGGCTCCGACTTTTTTTAACTTTTTGGATTAAATCGATATCAGGGTCGAATATTATGTTTTGGGGGGCGCTTTTTAAGAAAATGATATCGAATTTGAGATTGGACCCCCCGGGCCCCGACTTTTTTTAACTTTTTGGATTAAATCGATATCTGGGTCGACTAATATGTTTTGGGTGGCGCTTTTTATGAAAATGATATCGGATTACGAATCATTTTCATAAATTTTGAGATAGCGCACACGGGGCCCGACTTTTTGTAACCTTTCGTGTTTAATCGATATCAATGTTGATTATGAGGTTTTGGGGGACACTTTTTATGAATATGATGTCAGATTTTTTTTATAAAATGCGTCCCCTAAATCATAATAGACGGCCCTGATATGGACTAATTCCAAAAACTGAATCCACTGAGTGCAATCTCAAATCTGACAGTATTTCATAAAAACCGTCTTCCAAAACTTAATTTTTGACCCTGATTACGATCAAATCTGTAATGTTACATAAAGTCGGGGCCCGGGGGGCCCAATCTCAAATTCGATATCATTTTCTTAAAAAGCGCCCCCAAAAACATAATATTCGACCCTGATATCGATTTAATCCAAAAAGATAAAAAAAGTCGGGGCCTGGGGGGCCCAATCTCAAATTCGATATCATTTTCATAAAAAGCGCCCCCAAAACATAATATTCGACCCTGATATCAATTTAATCCAAAAAGTTAAAAAAAGTCGGGGCCCGGGGGGCCCAATCTCAAATTCGATATCATTTTCTTAAAAAGCGCCCCCCAAAACATAATATTCGACCCTGATATCGATTTAATCCAAAAAGTTAAAAAAAGTCGAGACCCGGGGGCCCAATCCTGAATTCGATATCATTTTCGTAAAAAGCGCCCCCCAAAACATAATATTCGACCCTGATATCGATTTAATCCAAAAAGTTAAAAAAAGTCGGGGCCTGGGGGGCCCAATCTCAAATTCGATATCATTTTCATAAAAAGCGCCCCCCAAAACATAATATTCGACCCTGATATCGATTTAATCCAAAAAGTTAAAAAAAGTCGGGGCCCGGGGGGCCCAATCTCAAATTCGGTATTATTTTCATAAAAAGCGCCCCCCAAAACATAATATTCGACCCTGATATCGATTTAATCCAAAAAGTTAAAAAAAGTCGGGGCCCGGGGGGCCCAATCTCAAATTCGATATCATTTTCTTAAAAAGCGCCCCCCAAAACATAATATTCGACCCTGATATCGATTTAATCCAAAAAGTTAAAAAAAGTCTAGGCCCGGGGGGCCCAATCCTGAATTCGATATCATTTTCGTAAAAAGCGCCCCCCAAAACATAATATTCGACCCTGATATCGATTTAATCCAAAAAGTTAAAAAAAGTCGGGGCCCGGGGGGCCCAATCTCAAATTCGATATCATTTTCTTAAAAAGCGCCCCCCAAAACATAATATTCGACCCTGATATCGATTTAATCCAAAAAGTTAAAAAAAGTCTAGGCCCGGGGGCCCAATCCTGAATTCGATATCATTTTCGTAAAAAGCGCCCCCCAAAACATAATATTCGACCCTGATATCGATTTAATCCAAAAAGTTAAAAAAAGTCGGGGCCCGGGGGGCCCAATCTCAAATTCGGTATTATTTTCATAAAAAGCGACCCCCAAAACATAATAGTCGACCCTGATAGCGATTTAATCCAAAAAGTTAAAAAAAGTCGAGGCCCGGGGGGCCCAATCCTGAATTCGATATCATTTTCGTAAAAAGCGCCCCCCAAAACTTAATAGTCGACCCTGATATCGATTTAATCCAAAAAGTTAAAAAAAGTCGGGCCCGGGGGGCCCAATCTCAAATTCGATATCATTTTCTTAAAAAGCGCCCTCCAAAACATATTAGTCGACCCTGATATTGATTTAATCCAAAAAGTTAAAAAAAGTCGGTGCCCGGGGGGGCCCATTTTCAAATCCGATAGTATTTCTTTATAAAAAGGGCCCCCCAAAACATGATGGTTAGTCTAATAGCGATTAATGGGGGGTTGGGGTTGGTCAGGTCGAAAATGGCCGCTATTATTGAAGGAAATAAAAGAAAACATTTATACTCTATATAATAATGACGGAGTAGTTGAAAAATAAAAAGTACTCCTTGTAGAAATTCGGCTGAGTACTTTCTGTAATTCGATATAACAGCGCGAGTATTTTCTGTACTTAACTAAATCATGATTGACGCTGCGTGAGTACTCTCAGTACTCGCCGCTGGCAGGCCGAGTACAGAAACTACTCGATACTTTTTCCTAATAAAATTACTCAAATCATGAAAGTAATCGAGTACTGCCCATCTCTAGTAATTCTCCCCTCCCCAAAGTTAGAAGCTGTTTCCACCATTCAAAAACTGTTAGAAATTAGATATTAGCTTTCATAAAAAAGTATGCCAATGTCAAACTATAAATTTAATTTTCTTGGAAGTGTTAATACTACTTATCATTTTTATGCACTTGACCTTCAATTACATTGTAACAATAAGTAGATCAAAGATGATAAATATTTTAGTTTTGTTAATGATTTGAAATTGCAGCTATTGTTTTTAATATTGTATTTATTTTCTAGCCATTGCTTTTAGATCATGATGGGTCGATTATCACATTGACTAATGGGTTGATTACCACATCGACTGATGGATCCATTACCACATCGATTGATTGGTCGAAATTGGCCCAATTGATAATAGATGGTCGACTAAATGCGATATCCATTTATAAGGTATATCACCGCAATTCAAAGAATCACACTACAATTGCCACGGGTCCTCCTTTACTTACTCTTCTTGAAGCGTCTAAAGAGGATCCTGGTAAGTTTGCTTTGCTATAATTATTTTACCACTGTGAAAGTTAAAGTGATCTCCGGAGTACTATTATTCTGTAATTTGAAAATTAACTAGTTGTAGTCATAGCCCGGATTCGAATTATTATATCTGCAATGCTCTCCTTGCACAATAGGAGATAGATTTATTGGTCCTTACCTCAATTGTTCTGTGTTTAACATTAGTCAGAAGAGAAAATTTGTGGCCTCGACTTCACTATTAAACTTTGCAATTTATGGTGTAACAAATTTGTTGACAAAATGCAAAGTAGGGATTACAGTTATCTCAACTTTTTAATTTTTTATTATTATATTCAATTTTGGAGGGAGATAACTCTGTGAAAAAGGTATTGACTACCTGGGATCAGTAAGAGATCCTCCTGGAGCACACTGAGCCTCTATGAAGAGGGATCTCTTAATTAAATAATTAATTAGGGAAAAAAGCATGGCAGTTGAACATGATCTTAGTCCAATCACCTCCCTGCGTAACTGCTTTAAACTGACATTTACATTAAAACTGTATAGCGGAGCCTTTTATATGAAATGAAAAATAATTTTATTCTGGGACTGAAGTCCCCTTAGAATAATCGTAAAGTTAAAAATATAGGTACATTTATACCGTATTTTACCTCTCATATAGAAATATTTATTTCTTCTGTCATATTCTTTATCTTCTAATGGTAATGTTAAAATGTATCTTTCCCGATAACCGTATTTCCTTTCCATTTCTCACCACTGTGCACCCTTTCCTTTTTTCCTCAACTAACTTCCTAAATTCATGTCATGTTAACTTCCAATCTGTTAGCACACTATGACGAATTCTTAGATAATTTACTTCAAAATTTTCACCATATCATTACCGTCTCTGAACCATGTCACGAACCTGATATCCTTACTTCCTCTTTCTATTACCAGTTATTCCCTCTTTTATCATGACTATTATAATATTATCTTAATAGTCTGAAAACTGCCGAATATTATTAGTAGCTTATGTATTTCAACTAGGGACAGAAGGAAAAGTTATTCTGGAAGTAACCAACTTAGCTAGAGTTAGATTGATATTTATTCCATCAGTCCGCCACACAAGATTAAGTTCTATCAAATTTATGTTTGCCCTCTATTTTTATATAACAGAGAACGTCAATTTGAAATAGTATTAGTTTTATTAAAATTCCCACCACTACACTGAGTTAAGGTGGCTCTTTCCCTCCTTAAGAAGATAATATTTCCTGGGCATGTTCCTTTATCAAATCATCAACAATCATCGTCCTTCTTATGCCTACAACCTTCTCCAATTCAAGTCCTCAGTCCATTCCCTTACCACAAGATCAAGACCTTCTGACCTGACCTGTCCATCCCTTCTCGATGATCTGCCTCTTTCCAAAACTCCTTTGTTGCCCGCTTTGTCAATTTCTGGAATTCTCTCCCTTTCAAAATTCGACATGCCCCCTCCGTATCCACATTCAAAAACCTATTCCAATTCCTATTCCATAAACAGTCAGATATTTGCTAACTATTTACATTATACATGTATTTCATATCAATTATCATCATAAGATCATGCTGTTCTTTGCTAGGGATATTACATAAATTTCCTGATTTTGATTCCACCCAATATATCTATTTTTTTTTTTTTTTAAATGATTGTTAATATTTTTTCTTATATACAATTAAACTCCTACTCATATTTTCCATAACAGATGATTATGCTCTTCTTATGATGTATTTACATATTATCCTGCATTTACATAATTAGGTTTATATAGACTGATGCAGCTTTCATTTTTCTTATTAGAAACTTAGATCTTATTTATGAGAAGAATTTAATTTATTTTGTCATTTATTTTCTTGAAGTGTTTCAATTGTTTTTTTTTCATAGTTTTAGGTGTTTTTTTCATAGTTTTAGGTGTTTTTTTTTCATAGTTTTAGGTGTTTTTTTCATAGTTTTAAGTGTTTTGTACATAGTTTTATTTGCTTTGCATATAGATTGTTCAGTTAAGGTTTTCTTTACTTTTATTTATTGTTTCAATTTTTTTATGTCAGAAGTCTTTTCTTTTTGTACAATTTTGTTATTCTGAAGGGACTTTGTCTCATGACAAAGTTAAGTTGTTTTATATCTATCTAATCTAAAACATTAAACCTAAGTCAAAAACGTTTTAATTTAAAAATCTATAATTATATTTTTGTAAGTTCTAGAGCATTTTTTATGTCCATTTCAAAATTTATGTTACTTTTGTACCTCATAAATGTTAAACTGATCGTAAAAAAAAATGTATACAAGTAATGCCAAATAAAAGGTATGGAACCTGTAATAATTTAGAAATACATGATCCTCCTGTTGGTTACTATGGAAGGAAAAAAAATAAGTCATTTTTGTATTTTATCATTGGTTAATTAGTTTATTTTTATTTTTTAGAACTAAAAGATAACAAGAAACAAATCATGGAAATATTCTATAAAAAATTACAAAAGAAATTAGCTGAAAATGCAGAATTCACAAATTCTTATGAACTTGTATTTTACAATGGTATGTATGTACTCCTGAGAATACATAATGCTGCTACATATAAATACTAATAATTATTAAAACTAATCACTTTCTGCCTTTTAATAATGAATTGATCTAAAGTTACATAAATGTTAAGTTTTTCTATTGTTTTGTTAAGACGACCATGATAAGCCTTCTACTTTAGCAGAAGAAATTATTCTAAGGCACGTTGACCAAGGTTTGGTGAGGCAAGAAGCTATGAGTTATCATTTGAGTACTGATTGTGTGATTGAAACGTTTTTAGATTGAGGTAAACATTCTATTAAATAATATTGAATTTAAGACAGCGTCAATTGACTTCAAACTGATAGCAATATTTATTTTCAGACCCATCTCATCTTCATTTGTTTTAGAATTGAGTATTTCAAATCAATACCTTTATGAACGATTATATGAGAACAGATTATTTGTATTATTTTTTATATTGAAGTCTTTAATTTTATTTCAATTTTTATTATGTAGAAAGTTTTTAATAATCTAGGAATGCAGCAGCAAATAAATCTGCATACAAAATAATAGAAATGCTACCAAGCCTATAATAATATTTTAAATATAATAAAATATAATAAATAATGATATTTTGTTAACGTAACAAGTATGGGTTTCTGAGTCTACAGAAGCATAAGGTCTTGGATATTGAAATTTCACACTAATATAGTTTTGTACAAGAGAATAAATGTCTAAATTTTAAATGATATCGTATTTTAGAGAATCAAGATATAACACTTAAAAATACCACTTTACCCAGTCAGATTATTATTATTGTTCATCATTGAGGGGGCTAATGCCTAAACTGCTGTCGGATTTACATCCTATTTAATTAAATTACATCATTATTTGTAATAATATATTTTTTCTCATTTTATTTTGTATACTTTTATGTGGGAATCCTCTGGTCTTTGTTTCTCTAAATCTCTAAGTCTAAATCCCAGTGCCCTCTTCACGCTCCACTTATTCACTTGCCAACATCCAGATACCTTATTCACCTACAGCTAATAATCTGGCCAAGAAGGATCCTACGTAGCATCTTCTATTATGGATTTTCTACAGCCTTACTGGCTGTAAACGCAGGATGTAGCAGCGCTGTTTTTAGAGGAATAAAAGTGCTACATCGAGCGGTAAGAAGAGGAAAACAGATAAGGATATTATTCTATTGTAATGATACCAGACCCTTTCTGTACATTATAATTGTATCTCATATTTCTTGCTAATGCACTAAAATTTACTCCCCGTTCAGGAATAATAGTTGAAATCTATAAATAGAATTAACAATATTAACGGTTTAAATTATTTATAAATATTGTTCTCAAATATTCAAGAACTTTATTATATTTATACGAGAAAAGGGCTATTATTCTTCAACTGCTGAATTAAATGGCTTAAGAATTTTCATTCATAGGTATTTTGAACTGTAATAGTCCCGTGTATATATTTCAAACTTACTGTTCAGTAAGTAAACATTCTTTAACTGAAAGGAAAGCCTTGATATACTTTACTTTTCCAATAGATTTTTAATTTTTAAAAATCTAATCAATAACCGATGCCAACCTAGAGGGCTGTCCTTGGAATTTAGGATGATCCTATTCATTATCTTAAAACTTATTAGTTTTAGGTATTAAAACATTGGGCCTAGTACATTCTTTAGGAAAATCCTGACTGGGTCTTGTCCACCTCAAAATATTTAAAACCCAACCTGTCCCATTACAATGAACTGACTTACTACAGTCAGAGCATTGATATCATTTTTAAATAAATTTTATTATAATTGTATTATGAATTTACGGATTGAAATTGGATTTGTCATTTTTCAATGAAATTCTGTTTCTTATATCATCATTATTTGTTAAAATCTATCACTCCTGAAACCTGGAAAAGGCTTCTATACCACTGAATTATATTATATCATAATAATTAATTTACTCACTTACCCATATTGAATGCATCTGTATATAGAGTAATGATATGAGAATTATATAGGTTGATTATTAAAAACGTTCTACTGAATAAAAAATTGAAAAGTTTTATAAATAACTTGTTTATTATTTTAGCAGTTTCCAGCTTTAGGCATTTTATATCGACCGATTCAGCTTTATTTTTTCTTAGTAGAAAATGAGAGCTTATTTATTAGAAGAATATAATTTTTTTTTCTTTGGTTTTTTCTTTAGAAATATATATATATTTTTTATTTATATTTTTTTTTATATAGATTACATCATGCCATACTTATAAATTACATGTTTAGAAGTATATATTCATACTGTTTTACCATTGTATATAGATTTAACTGTTTTATTCATAGTTTTCTTTATAGCTAGTTCACTTTATGTTTTATTTTATTTTTAATTTTATTTATTAGAGTAAAAACTCCTTTAGGCGCGTTTTGCACTTTTTTGATTTTTCAACTACCTATGCTTGTAATATTAATATCAAGAAAGGATCATATAGCCTAATAATTTTATGATGTGTGGGATTATTTGTTTTTACAGTAGAACATTAATAAATCATTAGGTATTTAGAAAATTTTAATTAAAAGTAACAAGAATAAAAATTAGTTGATCACAAATTAGAGTGCTTCACTAACTTCTTATATAATTTAATTACATAGAAAATTTGTCTGATTAAGTGTTTCTTGATGATGTCATTATGATTAATATTATTGAAGGGAAAACTTTATTCTATTTTAGAATTAATTTCAGGTATTCATTTATGTATTAAATGGCGTAGCTCCATTAAATGTTTGCTGATCAGTAATGAATGGAATTATCATCCAAGCATGTTCAACTTACTAAGATTCGATTTGTACTGTGAAGATGAAGCATAGATCATATGGCCAAAGATTTTTTATGGATAATATATAACAAAGAATTTTATTATCAAATTCACAAGAAAGGTTTAAATGTTATCTAGGGTTTTCAACCACTAGAATATTGCCTTTTCTGTGAGTCAATGAATCTCTATATTTTTTATTCTGTAGATAAAATGAGATTTATTTTTCGATTTCACATCTGTTCTATCTTCTTATGTTTAGTGCATATAATTAGATGCAAATTAATCTTTACATTTCTTAATTATGCTATAAGAGACTGACTTTATTAATTATTAAAAACTTTTGTGATTTTGAAAAAAATTTAATTAAATTTTTTATTTTCATAAAAGTGCTACTTTCTGTCAGTCTATGACTTTAGTAATTTTATTTTGCTTAGTAACTAAAATTAATGGAATATCAGATATTCCATAATGCAGTTTTTTTGATATGCAGGAATTACATTTTAGATCTTTTACATATGTAAGTATTTGTCACTTATTTGTGTCTAATATTCATAAAAGAAAGAAAGCAAATTGAAAATTTAAATCAAATTATTTTTATTTATTAAATTTATAATAATTGACTAGCAGACTGAGTATTCAGCTATTTACTGATGTGAATGTTGTTTTTTTCTCCTTTGGGTGCTTTTATTTGTTTATTAATTTTAATTAGAATATGTTATCATGCATATTCTCTCGGGCTTTTTTTCCCAACAAAACATTCAGACAAAAATTTATTAAAAAGCACTTGTTTTTTTTCCATTTATTTGTTATCATTTTATTAGATTTTCATTTTTATTTCTCTTTGCTTCATTCATTAAATGAGTAGCTTCATATCTAAGACAGACAGCTGCAATTTTCAAAAAGTGGAGAAAAGATCAATTTTGGTTTTATTAGGTTCATTCTAAACTGTTTCTGATGATTTTATTTAAGAATGTTCAACTTGAATCATGAAAAGAAAAAATCATTAGCATTGGTTTAATTGTATTATTTAACTAGAGTAGGTTTAATCTAATTAGTTTTATCAGAGGTTCAACGTTATTCTATTTTAGATTTAATTTCAGATATTCATTAATTTCATGAATTGTGTGTTTTTTTTTTTAATGTTAGCTGATTATTTAACATAAAATAATGTACAAGCATGTTTCAATTGTCTAAAACTTGACCCACCTTAAAGCATTGTGATTATTGTGCCAAATTTTTATTGTGAAGAATATCATACCAAAGAATTTTATAAGAAAGATTCAGATTTTTTAGGGTTTTTAAACACTGTAAAATTACATCAGACTTTTTTATAAATTAAAAAATATCTATATTTTATATTCTGCAGTTAGAATTAGGTATATTTTTCTATTTCTCACTTATACAATCTTATGAGAATATTAAAATAATAATAATAATTTTTAAATATTAGATTTAATTACAATTGAGTTAATATTGAATATTTTATGTTTAGTTTTGCTGTTCTAATGGTTAAATCTCAATCCATATTTTAATGTTTTGATATACTATTCTTTAAAAATTATCATTTTAGATTTGTAATTTAAATTTCAATTGTAAATAGAAAATATAGAATATAGAAAAAAAAATAGTTTAACAAAAATGTATTTTATTATCCTTATCTTTT
Organism: Nezara viridula; assembly: GCA_928085145.1. Lineage (NCBI taxonomy): Eukaryota > Metazoa > Arthropoda > Insecta > Hemiptera > Pentatomidae > Nezara > Nezara viridula. Next base: position 75,567,111 of record OV725082.1, read on the forward strand.
GTTGCTTGGTCTGCTCATATCATAAGTCATTAAAATTTTTATTTGATTTATGTTGTATTTTCCTTAATAGTGGTTGCGAATTCAGCAAACATGTCTAGTAATAGTATGATAAACTAGAAGAGAGTTTATTATAAATATTAACATGGTGCATTAATTACAGCAATAGGCAATTCATTTTTGCTTCACCAAAACTATTGCAAAATTTACTTTCAAAACGTTGTTTCATAGATTAATATAAACAAAAAAAAAATGATGAAAACAATTTCTTAAATTAAAAATGTACCTGATTAAGTTTAAGTTTTGTATAAAGCAATTTGTTGTAATTGCTTTAGTGCTCAAGTTTAATCATACCAATAAATAATGTTTTATATAATGATTAATTTGTTTATATACATACAAAAATATTTTGTATTTAAGTGCCTTTAGACATGGTAGATTTGTTTATTTTTTTTTGGTTCTGAATTTATTATAAAATGTTAATTATAAAATTAAATAAAGTACAATGTTATGGCTTTATTGTACTAACACAAGGAACATGTCTGTTCTTAATTTTGTAATTATTTTTCATAAAATTCAATATTTTAAGAGTTCTACTATTGCTGAGAATTTATTCTTGTATTACTCTGTATCTGTATCAGAAAGTAATCATATATTAAATGTTTGCTTTATACTACCTATTAGTATTTATTTATTGACATCATTTTTCATTATCAAATTTATTAATGGTTATTATACCTCAAAATGTGATGCCCTCCCCTGTAAATTGTTTTTAAAGTCTTTAAAAAGTTTTAAGTCTTTAAAAAGTTTTAAAGTCTTGAAGCTATAAACATGTTTTAAATTTCAATCCGCTCTCTTAGGGTTTCCAATTTTCTTTGAATGACATTTGAAAATATATTTTTTCCCTGGCTTGAAATATTAGATATTACTTGTACATATTTGGAGTCACTAACGAGATTGAAATTCCAAATTTGAAATTTAATATTACTGCTCAGTTGTTATTGAGTCTTTTTGTTCGACATATATCATGTTAAAAAAAAAAAAAAATTCATAAACAATATGGTACTGAAATTTTCATACTAGAGAAGATTCCCTTGAAAATTCTGGCACTGAGTATAACATACTGACACAGTTAATTGTTTTTAGATTGGGAGAGTATTCTAGCCAATTCTTTGGAAAATTTGGATTCAGAACTCACAAAAAATTTGAGTAAAACATATTTTTAGATTAAAGCTAATTTGGGACTGAAGAAGTACTAGAACTAGATATGATAAAAAAAAAAATTAAGAAGTAATCTTAAATATTAATTTAAAATAGAATAACAAGCAGTATTTATGGTTTATGATTAGATTATTTCTCATCTTTTTAAAATTATTTTGAAGGTGTATTGAAAAAATAGTTGCATTATTAGATACAACATGAAATAAAACAAAGTATGTTGTGATTATTGTAATAAATAAAAATTGATTATCTGCAATCACTGTTAAATCTATCCTGATGTACTCAATTTTGGAAAACTAAAAATAAATTTTTTGAATTATTTTTTTTTTTTTTTAGGAGAGGGTGAATATACTATTTGTATCAATGTACATACCTTACTCATAGAATCAAATCATTTTGGGAAATTTTAGAGGAGAAAATATTTTAATTTGAATTCATTCTGATTCTCAAAACTATTTACTGCAGTTCATCATATTGCTGAACAACAGATGTAATGTTAGTTTGTTTTGTTAGTGTAAAAAATATGATTAAAAAAAAATACTAGTAGTAAGTATTGTAAAATGAATTTGCAACGTCACATTTAATGATATATTGGGTTGGTAAATAAATCCTTTCGGTTTTTCAGGGTGAAATAAAACTCAATGTATTATAGACCTAAAATTTATTTTAATCTACAATATATTGACCATTATTTAAAATGACTTTTTCCCATCTTTCCACTAACTGCGTAATGCCATTTTCATAGAATGTCTGAAGCTTATTGTTAAAAAACTGATCCAAATGGTTTTTGATGTCCTCTTCCTTTTGGAATTTCTTGCTATTCATGGAGTTCTGCAGTGACCGGAATAAGTGTTAATCACTTGGAGCTAGGTCTGGTGAATAGAGAGGGTGGGTCAAAAGGTCCCATCCAAAGCTCAATAATTTATTGCGAGTGACCAATGAGGTGTGGGGCCTAGGGTTGTCTTGGTGGAACGCAACATCCTTCCGATCATTCATAACTCTTCAGGATGTTCTCCAATTTCGATGTTACTATATCCTTTGGAAAGCTAAATTATTGCTCTTCGAAGCTGTATGAATGGGTTTTTTTTATTTAATGCCTACATAAGGAATAAATAAACAAAAACTTCTTATAGGTTTTTATTTTTTATCTCCATTTGTAGTTTGTTTACGAAGGTCATGTTGATGCCATTTTGTGTAGTATATGTGCCTCTAAATTACTGCTAAATTTCTTGTAGATAGCTAAAGTCGTATTGAAGTTATAACATTTTTTGTGATTTTCGAAAACAAATCATGTGAGGGACCCAAACATTAAGCCTGGAAACATAGTCGAGCTTGTGCAAATGGTTTTCTACACTTGTATGCGACACATTTAGGGCCATAGCAATCTCGCACTGATTGGGTGGGATTTTTATCAGCAATGGCCTTAAAATTGCTCCTTTCAATTTCATGTGGGCGACCAGACCATTGAGCATCATTGATGTCAAAATTTCCTGAATGAAATTTATCAAACTAATTTTGACAGGTGCGTTCAGTTAAGGCATCATCCTCATAAACACTGCTAAGTTTTCTATGAGCTTCTGCAGCACGCCTGCCTTTTTTAAAAATAATACAACAAAATATGCCGATAATGAATGATATTTTCTTTCATATTCAGAGTGCAATAGCAAACACAATACTCAGCTAGTTTCAAAAAGAGTTAACAGACATAGTTGTTGACATATTACAAACAGAATAAACAATCTACCCTAGGGATTAATTCATCAGATAAGAATTGCACCATAGTGACATAAAAATAAACAGAAAAACCGTAAGGACTCATTTGCCAACCCAATATTAATAATTGTGGTTTGATGGTTGACTGTAGTGAATAATTGAAGAGAAGATTGGTTGAGTGTTCAGTCAAAAAAATGTAAAAATAAAAAAATTGTATTTATTTTTATTGTTGCCGACGTTATGGCTCAAAGTTCAGGCCTTCATCAGAGCTTGTCAGATGAGATATTCCTACAAGACCTAGACTATAGGCCAAAACATCAGTAAAAATAAAAATAAACACAAAGTATTTATTTTACATTTTTTTTACTGAACGCCCCAACCAATCTTCTCTTTAATTAAAGATATATTAATTTTTAGTACTATAATTGAAACTAATGGTGCCAACAGTTTCATTATAAAATATTGTTTACCAAATTAAAGTTGTGATGTGTTAATTTCATCTCGAACCATTTAAATAATCTAGGATCTAAATAAATATTATTGTAGGTACTCAATATATTCATTATATATATATATTTTAATGAAGGATAAGATGTTAGTAAAAACTATTTATTGAAGGACAATGTTTTGACCTACAATGCAGATGGATCAAGCATGAAGAATCGCTTTCAACAAATAGTATTTCTATCTGAGATACTTTTCTTGTATATCACCTAGGCTCTCTTGTCTTTATTCTTTATACTGTCTACTATAAATAAAAGGCCGAATCAATGAGTGCGCTAAGTAATGTTTTCCATGTTCTGAAAAATTCAAATAGCTTTCAACAAATAGTATTTCTATCTGAGATACTTTTCTTGTATATCACCTAGGCTCTCTTGTCTTTATTCTTTATACTGTCTACTATAAATAAAAGGCCGAATCAATGAGTGCGCTAAGTAATGTTTTCCATGTTCTGAAAAATTCAAAACAAAATTCAAATCGTATTTATCTACAACAAAGATCTGTATTCCCACCTGGCACCTTTATGAACTCAGTTCTGTGTGAACTATTGGCTATATGTTAATATAAGGGGAAAATATTAAAAATATACCACTAAAACCCTTTATCCGCTACAATAATTTGGTGTTTCCAAAATTGCAACTCATCACTTTTAAGTTGACCTTCAAATACTCAATATTTTTTAAAAATGTTTTCTCTCTGATTAGATTTCGCTAGCCTGTACTAGTTCAGAGGTAGATTTAAAGTTACTTTTGGTGGGAGAGGGGTGCATCGTGAGATACATTACTTATAACATACTAAATTATTTATTTCAGTCTGGAAAGTACCACCCATGAAGACACTTTGGTACTGGTCCCGTAGTTTCAAAATCTGTCCTTCCCAGTTCAGTAAATGTTTTGGCATCCAGAACTATTACAGCTGTCTTGCATGCATCATTTCCCCATAGCAATGTCGAGATCACCACACCATCATCTTCATCCTGATAAAAATCATTGTATAAATGTTCTTAGTTTTAAAATATAGCTCTATGTGTGATATACGAGATGATTCAGTTTGGGTTAATGAGTTATCAGGAGACATTTCTGCTCTTAATCTCTACTTGAACTATAGTAGTTTGTCTCTTTAACAGTTATAGCGATCTAAACTTTTTTTGAAGTGAAAACTTCTGTAGGCGTGTTTTGCACTTTTTTGTGGAGAGTGAATTAGATTGAAACATCAGATTTCCGTCAATTTCAGTTGACTAATTGAAGTGTCTTTGCATATGGATTAAAATATCTCAAAAATCGGACCTGCATATCGTTAGTGGGGGAAATGTTCATCATTTCATCCACTTTGTAATGAGCTATTATTTAAAATGTGTCTTAACGCGACATTCTGTTAGAGAGGCAAAATAGGAAAAAATAGTGTCGAAAACTAAATGATAACAAGTTTTATTAAACATGTGGATTAAAGTATCTCAGACACTAAAAATCGGACCTGCATACTGTAAGCAAGTGTTATGTTCAGCATTTCAGCCTATTTATAATTAGCTATTATTTATAATTTATATTTCATATTATTAATCTCACCTTGATGTTTTCACTTCTATCGTGTGATCTAAAGCACACGCCTTAGTTTTTTTTTTTTATCCTGAACTTTTCGCTGTCAACTGTTTTGAAAATGCTGTCATAGCTTAATTAGGCAGAATATATTCATTTAAAAATAGTTTTTATTTACCTCTCCATTTGGTGAAGGAACAAATACTGGTTCACTTGGAAATGTGTCAATTTCAGTCCATGTCAGTATTGTTTTATTTGTAACATCAACTTTAATCAACTGCAATCAAAACAATCAAATGTGTACAAGTAAAAAGACATTTTTAGTTTAAAATTTATATTTATGTATTTCAACTTACCGTTCCTGGATTTTTTAAATCGACATCAGAAGATATTGCATAAAAATAACGATACTTTTTCCCTAGGAATAGGGGATAATTAATACGTGGAGTTTCACATCCCATATTAGAAAGTAATTCTGGAACAACAAATATTTTTCCATCCTTTGTCAAATAGGCTTTGGCACTTGTATTAGGTAATGTGACTAAGTTAACTAAATTTTCTGTGGCATTCATCGGTAGTACGTATCTAAACGGTCGTCCTCGGAACATTTTTGCATAGTCCGGGTTTTGTTTTGCTGTCTGAAACATATTAATAGCCATTATTTTAATATGTAGTTCTTGTAGAACCTGATTCTAGCTAATGATGTTCAGTAGGTAACATAACCCCCTTCGAGATTGTTGCTTTGAGATATTATAATCCCAGATACTTATAATTAGTTGGTATATCTATTTCACTTTGATAAATTTAGTTTATCCTGTTACACATGTATTTTATAATTTTATTCACCAATCTGATCTCTATTGCAAACTTCATTTAAATATGTTTCTTAGCTATTCCCTAGAGATATCTTATTTTGTGATATAAACTTTGCTAACCCTTATTACTTTATTTATTGTACCTGGGCAGCCTAAGTGCTACTATATGAAGTCTCTAATAGCTTGACAATATCAGACATCAGTGTTGCGTATTACTGCCTAGAGTGTTTCTCTGAGATGTTCTAGATTTATATTTAACTTAAATACGGGGGAAACTTGAATAAAAATTGGAATTTTTAAAAATTGTCTAAATATACATCCCAAATAAATTACAGGCATAATAATCCTGCTATTTATTGCCTGAATTAACAAGTTTATTTGTTGTATTTGCAGCTAATAAATTATTTGTCCTAAAATCTATAAAAATTCCGCAAACTACATGTTTATATTTTAACTTATCTAATATTTACTCTAAGAAAAATATTTGTCTAATAGTTGATCAGTCCAATCTAAATCAGATGATTACAGCTTTCATAATTTTGTGAGTTAAAATTAAAGTACATGTTTTATTACTCAGAAGGAATCAAATTCCTCAATAGTTTTTATAAACTCCTTTGTGTGACATGGAATACATTAAAAGGAAGAAACAAATATATGAAGGAATATATGGAATATGAAGGAATATATTAAGGAAAAAATATATGTTTGTTTCCTTTAATTTGAATTTTCATTTAATTTCAACTCTTCCTTTGAAATTTAACTATTCATAAATACAAAGGGTGTCCTGTGAGTAGAGGAAATGTTTAAAAAGGAGATAGCAGACCTCGCTAGCTGGAAGAAAGTTGATATAAAAAATGTTCTGATTTTCTGCAGAAAAGTAAGAAATGCAGGTTTTGTGTTGTTGTATTTTAAAAATAAGTTATATTTTTTGTTGAATTGGAAGCGATAACTAAATAAATACTTAAGTAATTAACAATTGCTTCAGAGTAAACTAGATTAAATTTACTTCCATATTAATTAAGCTCGGAGGTTATTCCAAAATAATTTTAATTTCTTCTCAAGTTGTGATGTGATTTGATATCTTGTTTCCTAAAAGTACTCATGTTTTCAGCAAAAATCACTACATTAAATTACTGTAAAGCTTTCATTTATTTTTTTCTATGACCTGGAATGTATTATTATTTAAACATAACTGCATAAATACACATATTATTTACAAAAAAAATTTAACATTAATTATTTTTCAAATATTTGTCATCTAAAGGGATAAAGAAGCTGTAGTTTATATCTTTATTATAGGCATTGATCTTTATTTGTAAGTGGCCAATTAAATGAGCCTTTCAGTTGACAGAATGATTGACTCCAATTTCAATATTTTTGAATAAAGTCATTTTAGTGATATTTCTAGTTAGAAAATTTATAATATCTGTTCCGATAGTGAATAAGTTGATTCCATAGTAGATGAAATGTAGTGTTAAAATATAGAATTGTGAATAAAGGTATAATAATTGAAGCAATCTGCAGATTTCTTTATTATATATTAAATTGGGAACATTTAGTTGGTCACTTGATAAATACGGTTCAATTTCTGTAATTAAGATCTTATAGACAAGTTGCATTATCACTTTGAATATTTGAAAAATCATTATTTTTAATATTTGTTTTTTGTAAAAAAATAATTTTCTTTATGAATTTATGTTTAAAAAATTTGTTATTATTATTTTTAATATCGAAAAGGTCAGCTTAAGTAATTTTTTTAGAACTTTATACAAATTACTCATTTATAAATAAATTAAAATTTACTTACTTTTAAGGCTTCTATTAACATGCATTCAATCATGCTTGGATTTTTGTAGACACAAATATCGATGACAACATGATTATTATCTTCATATTGATTGATTATGTGGAGGTAAAAAAATGGCTCAGCTAAGAATGTTTTGACGTTTTTTCCAGATTTTCTATCAACAACATGAATTAATGTCTGAAAAAAACATCCGATATCATCAGTTAATAGAAAGCGTCAGTTTAATTCTAACATTGATTTTGTGGTTTGTTAATATTTTTTTTTATTACATTGGTTAATAGATTAATGCATTATTCACTCAAACTTATTATCAAGCTTTTTGAAGCCAATCCTGATATTAATTTTTTTATATTTAAAAAAATAAACAGTTACTTCCTCTCCCTCTTGTTAGTAACATAAAATTTGATCTGATTTTTTTCATACTACAATAACTTATATTTTTTTTATAAAATAAATACTTACAGGATGCTTATCATTCCATTTCAGTATATTGTAGAGTGGTTTTGTGTTGAAATTCATAGCTATCTTTTCCATCACTGAAATGCCCAATGGCTGTTCCACAATAACGAAAAACGATTTAGTCATCCCAAAAGTATGCATGTAGCTTGGTTGAAAAGGCCATCTACAATTTACAGACCCCACGATCCTCGCTTCTGAAAATATATCTTTCTTCTCGCTACCTAGCATAAAATTTCAAAGACTCATTACATAAACATTTATTTTTAATATTATTGGAATATACATTACAAGTAAATATTCTGAATGTTTAAATAATTTTTATAGATCACAATAAATAACCTTTTAAACAAAATAGGTATGTACTTAAACAAGTCCAAAATCACACCTAATTTTCTAAAAAAGAAATCATATTTTGCCTCTTAGTTCAAAACCCGTGATGAACCAAAGGTTTGTAGCCATGGACATAGTCCTCTAATTTTGCAAAAAATAATTTTAAAGGAAGGAGATGGTCCGGGGTGGCGGTCATAAATAGGCTAAATAGTGGTAAAACTATTTTATTAAAAGCCAACGTTTCGACCCGACTTTGCATCTCTTCCTCAGGGAGGTGTGTTCAGCTAGGAGTTTCACTTAGAACTTAAGTTCAGTTCTAAGTGAAACTCCTAGCTGAACACACCTCCCTGAGGAAGAGATGCAAAGTCGGGTCGAAACGTTGGCTTTTAATAAAATAGTTTTACCACTATTTAGCCTATTTATGACCGCCACCCCGGACCATCTCCTTCCTTTATAATGCAACGGTCAACTATTAAATATTCACAAAATAATTTTGTTACAGAATGTGATATTAATTAACATAAGTAGGTAATAATTATCTTATAACATAAAAAAGATTATTAAATTTATTTATTTATTTTTTAACAGAATTGTTAACATTTGAGAACCTTGATACAAGAATTAGGTTTGGTCTGTGGATAATATAAATGTTTCGATTGACGCAAGAACTGAGGGAAAATGTAACATTAATCTTCACCTGTATGGTAAATAATGTGGAAAAGACTGCACCATCAACCCTTAGAAAATCTGTTACCGTTTTTTTTTAAAAACCACGTATGACCAGACTTACTAATATATTGAGTGCGTACCTCTAAGTAAAAACTCGAACTCACTGATTTATTCAAAGCCTAATAGTGGAGTTAGCTGGTATCTTACTTAATTTATTTTTAGATTAGTTGAAACATTTTTAAGTTCTAATAATATATAAAATGTTTGCTCTTCTATCCCAAAAATTTTATTTTGTAAATTTAATTTACATATTTCGGTACACAGCCATCTTCATCCCATCTGAAATTTTGAAAGCTTATTGAACATTTAATTTAAAAAGGTTGCAGTTTAAGCAAATATATATATATATATATATATATATATATATTTTTATATGCTGATGATGGCTATATGCCGAAATGTCATATCGCTGCTATTAATGCAAAAAGGCCGTATTTAAAAATTTTTTGAAGTGAAAACTTCTTTAGGCGTGTTTCGCACTTTTTTGTAGAGATTGCATTAGATTGATACCTCAGATTTCCGAAGTGTTAACGTTCGGGTAAAGTTGGTTAGAGTCAACTATTTGAAATGCTTTTATATATGGATTAAAATATTTTAGAAACTAAAAATCGGACCTGCACACTGTAAACAGAGGAATTGTTTAGCATTTCATCCTCTCTGTGATAGGCTATAATTCAAAATTGTATCTCAACTCGACGCCGTGTTAGGGAGGCGAAAAGAAAAAATAGTGTCGAAAACCAAATGATAACGAGTTTAGTTGAACACATAGATTAAAATATTTCAGATACGAAAAATTAGACCTGTATACAGTAAGCCAGGGAAATGTTCGGGATTTTATCTTCTTTTTAATGAGTTTTTATTCGAAATTGTATCTTAATCCAAAATCATGTTAGAGAGTAGGAGTGGGAAAAAGATAATAATAATATTTTATTTATTCTGGGATGAATCCCTTTAGAATAATTAACAAGGACAGAAATCTGGGCTTTTGAGCCTCAGATATATATACATGTATTTACAAAGTTAACTTTTAGATATAATAAAGAAAAAAAAGTTATCTTCTAGATTAAATAAATTAAGAAAAAAAAAATGAAAGAACAAGTAGATGAAAATAATTGGAAATAAACTAATAATATATATACATATTTACAGAAGTTTCTATTTACGATTTTTGAGAGATTGGATGGAAAGAAAATGATTGAATAGGCAGGATTTAAAAGTAGGGAGAGTATTGGACGGATGTCGGAAGATGGTGTCCAAAACCAAATTATAATGAGTTTTATTGAAGATATGGATTAAAATATCTTAGAAAATAAATATTGGACCCGCATAATGTAAAAAGGGAATTGTTCACCATTTCATTCTCTCTGTAATGGGCTATTATTCAAAATTGTATCTTAGTTTGTTTACAGATGAGCATAAAAACTTACTAATTCTTTATGATTTATTGGTATAATTTCATATTTTATTTCTCTCTGCGATTTTCCATAGTAGCAAACTACTTATTGCAGTTGCAGACTACAAAATTACTACAAAACCTTTAGCATAAATAGAATAAACATGGAAAATTATTACTTACAACCTTTACACTAACAATTGCGTTATGTAAATTAAAATAACAAAATAAAATTTGTGGATTGGAAGATCAAACATTTTATCTATTATTAAAAGGAAAACTATTTTTCAAACTTCTCTTGAAGAGCAAGGTATGATTGTCATAAGATGTAATTGTATTGATAGGATATTGGCAAAGCAGCCTCCCTGTCTAATATTGCACTTATAACTATTCACTTATAAAACAATAATTCCTGGACCCACTGTTTCATTGCTTGGGTAGAAAATGATGGAAATGTACTCCCAATAAATGATTATAATGTCTTCCTTTAAATTAAGTTCTATTAAATATCCATTTTTTTATTTTTAGTTATTTTAAATGTTTTAAAAGTCTTAAATGAAAGAATATTACTAATTTTTTCTGCCTCTTAAACTCCTGATTGTTTAACGGTTGAACCGTTACCATATTTTACATTTTTAATTATGTTTACCTTTCTTAGTATTTGGAAATTCAACAATGGTATACATAGGTCCTTTACGTTGAACAGACAATCCTAGATTGAAAACTAGTCCATCGTCTTCAACATGGGGGTGAGATGTGTGGTGAACTATATTTAAATTGTTAAGATTAGAGATATTCACCTAAAATAAACAAATAACCAAATGTTGTATTATTTTATTATTAATTTTTGTTTCTATTAAGATTAACAACATAGCAATAAGTTTTATATTCCCAATAGGAAAAATCTTGCATCACACAACTTCCACTTACCACCCTCTTAGCATAAATAAGTATTTTCAGACAAAGGGGAAGTGAAATTAAAAATTATTAACGCTATATTGATTTATATTTCATTATGGATATTTTTAATTGTTTAAGTACCCTTATATATACAAATTTTAATATTTATATCGCTGTAATCTATACTATTAAATATTAAATAATACCAACGAAAACATTTAGAAAAACCGCATATGTATATGTACATAATATTGTCGGAGTCCGTATTATATTAAGCTCATGTTACTATGAAAGCCTGTTCTAATCTTCGGGTGAACTCGGGCGTGTTCTAGTATCCCTTTCGTTTCTTCATTACAACTATTCTCCATTACAATCTCTTATTTCTCCATTAGTTAATTATCAAATTCTTTTATATTTTATATTTAACTATTTTTTATATTAGAGATCAATGTGAAATGGTTTATTATTTCAGATAAAAAAAATTAAAGGTACTTTAGAGGAAGCTGATATTGAAAATTAGCCATTTAAGCCCTGTTAGAGAACATCAATGAGATTAAAACCTATATAATATTAAAAACTGCTTAATTTTACACTGATATAATGAATTTAACCAAAATCATTGGAGCCGTTTTTGAGAAAATTATAAAAATGAGTTTCATCGATGATATCAAGTGCCACTTCCGGTTAGCTGATTTTGAGGAAAAAGTTGCTGTACCATCTCAGGTATATACAAACCTTAAATATGCAATTTCACTTTCATTCATCCGACTTTTTGTTTCTGAGCTAGACCTATCACATATATACACACAGACACATGCACACACAGAGACCATTTTGTGGAACTTGGTTATTTACATTCAGGAGACCTGAAAACATATATTTCCGTTGAAAACTTAGATTCGAAAATTTTCACGATCACAGTATTGTCCCTTATTATATATTTCATATATAAGTAAGTAAAAGTAAAAAACAAAAGTGATTATGTGTTAATACATAATATCAAAACCTTCTTTATTTAAATAAAAACCTACTGCAAGATAACCAGGAACCATAACATCAAATTCACTTCATATGTTTGTTTTGTTTTTTAAAAATGATTTTTAGTTTTCTATTCTTTTATATACATTTGTACTTGCTTATTTGTTAAAAATTACTTACAGAATTCATGGTCTTCAATGTATCTTTATCTATTCTGTACATCACCGGAGCCTCTGTTAATGTGTAGATTTCATCCTTATATGGATATACAGATACCAAACAGTTATCAGAATCTTCAAATTTAAAATACGATGCGAATCTGTTAAGTTGAAAGTATAATGAAAAATAGACATTTCTTAAGATTTTTAACCGGACTTTTGACTATCAATATTTAAACATAATATATTTTAATTTATGATGACATTAGAACTTACTTTTGGAATATTGTCTTGCAAGGATCTGCCACTGCTCTGGTTCCGAATTCATTCACAACTATTCTTTGTGCTGCTTGATTTCTTTTATATGTCTTCGATTGGAGGAATCTACATTGGTAAGTAGCTGAACCATCTTTAATGTAAAACCTGTTTTGTTGAAAAATCAATTTTAGTTATTGATTTCATACATGATAAAAATATTAGTGATCATCCTAAAAATTTACGATGATAAATCAGTTTTGTTCTTTTATTAAAAACAAACAATATCTCTGCTCACTGACATTGTTTCATAAAACTTTGCTTTCTTAATGGTTTAGAATATATTGATCAACATGTGCTTAGAATTCTTTGAAAACGGTTGGTAGATAAGGTTGAAATGAAAAATAATTTCATTCTGGGATTAAAGTACCCTTAGAATAATAGCAGAGTTCAAAAAATATACATATCAGTCTGGAATTGAGATATAATACAAATATATACAAAAAACACAAAGAGAAAAGTAAATTATAAAAATAAAATGGCTCTTATCAACTAACTATTGGTAAGTTATTGTAATTACATAATCTAGAAATTCATACAGGCTTGCGGAAGTTTGAATGTGTAGTAGGTGGGGGAATAGGAGCTGTTTGAAATAATTTATGGACGAGGTTTGACATATGGAGATTGGTAAGGAGTTCCAAAAGGAGGTAGCACAAATGACAAATGATTTGCTAAAGGAAGTGGTTTTATGGGAAGGAATTTATAGATCTATAAGCATGGTATATAAGTAGTTTATTTCATAAGTTCCTCTCTGTTACTGCTATTATTTACTTTATCAGTTACTAGCTTTGTTATCATTATGTTATATATCCTAACTTTGCTTCCTCTACTTTCTATTCTTAACTTTATTATTGTTATTTTATATTTCCTTTACTTATGTTTTGTATTTCTGCCTCTCCAGTTATTTATTAATGTTAAGTTTATTCTACCTCCATGTTACTAGACTATACCTTGCACCTAGATATTATTAATTTTACTGTTAATAGTTTCTTGTCTTTTTTTAGCTCTGATGAAGGCTTGAACTTAACTGAACTGAAACGTCTGCAAAAATAAAAACTAATATAATTTTTTTATTTCTACTATGTATTTACTTCAGTCAACCATGAATCCACCATTAAATAAAATAAATGAATTTAATATCGTTTAATCATATTTTTTTTGTTATTTAAAATTTTATATTTTTAATTATAGCAAATACCTGTGTAACAAAGCAGCACCGTCAAACAGATGATTATAAGAATAATCTCCCACAGTCATAGCTCCAGGCCCGTTCCTTATCAGTACACCATTTAGCCAGCGTGGTATAGTTCCTATGTAATTTGTTTAATTAATTGAATAATTTGATTAATTAAGTTATTTATATACAAATTTAGATATAAATCTTCTGAATTTTAAGCTGTATATATCTATTGATTTAATTTAATTTTATGGATAGTTGACTTCTACCATAATGCTATTTTATTTAATAAACATTAATCATATTGAAAATTTATCATTTTGTGATTTCACCGCCATCTTCAAAATATTCTGCAGACAATTTTTACTTTCTCTTACCTATATATGTAATATATAATAAGGGAAAGTATTGCGATCATGAAAATTTTCGAATCTGAGTTTTCAACGGAACATGATTTGACGTCCCCAAAAAATTTGAAGTGGAGAACAAACTGAGGAATTTTCAAGAGGTAATGGATAGAGAGAAGTATGAGGAAAGCAGGGAAAATCGGCAAATTGAGAAGAAATGGAAAGTTGTAAAGGAAGCTATATGCAAGGCAGCGGAAGAGACATTCGGAGAAATTACAAATGAAGGAAATGAGGAATGTTTCAACGAAGAATGTGCGAAAGCCATTGAAGAGAAAAACCAGGAGAACTATACAATGAAAAGAAGAGCACCTAAGAAAGTCTGTAGAGAGGAAAAGGAAAAAAATGATTAGTAAAGGCTTGAAAGTATAGAAATGTTGAACTGTGTGCATGAAAGCAGGAAATTTTATAAGGGAATTAATTGGTTCAGAAAAAAATATCAGTTGAAGCTGAATAATTGTAAAAGTAAAACAGGAGTGGCTTTGGATGAAGAAGGAGAGGTGATGAACAGATGGATCGAACACTTCTCAGAGTCGCTGAACATTAGCCTGGAGGAGGAGGATGTTGAGAATGAAGAAGAGTGCCAGTTGAGCCTGACAGAGAAGATATCAAGTTTGCCATCATGGCACTTGAAGAACTGTAAACTAAAATTATTTAAAAGGAAAATAATAATAATAAGGATTTACGGTGCTACAAGTGTTAATGGTGAATGGAAATCAAAATCAAAAGTAACAATGAAATCGAGGCTATATTAGAAAATCAAAACATAACTAACTATATCAAGCCAAGTAGGCTGAGATGGGCAGGACATGTGGTCAGAATGGAGGATGTACGGGTACAGAAGAAAATATTGGAAATGCACTCCAGTGAGAAGAGGAAAAGAGGAAGGCCGAGAAGCAGATGGAAGGATGAAGTGGAGAGAGATGTGAGGAAGTTAGGAGTTCACAATTGGAAGAGAGAAGCACAGGACAGAGAGAAGTGGAGAAAAATAACTCAGGAGGTCAAGGGTCATGCTGGCCTGTAGCACCAGAGAGTTAGTTAGTATATGCCTTGGATGTTACTGCAATTATTTTTTGTTAAAATCAACTAACCAGAAGTGGCACTTTATATCAACGGTTATACACATTTTTAAAATTTTCTCAAAAACAGCTCCAACGATTTTGATTAAACTCAGTGTATCATTTTATAATTAAGTGGTCTTTAATATCATTGAGGTCTTATCCCTATTGATGTCACTTCACAGAGCTTAAATGCTTAAATGTTCAACATGTTTTCCTCTAAAGTACCTTTAATTTGGTTTATTTTAAATAATTAACTATCTCTCATTATTAAGAGTTACGAAAAAATGCTAAATATAACTTTTGAAAGAATTTGATAATTGAAAAATTGAGAGAAAAAGGAAAACGTTTAGTTAGGTCGAAAATGAATTTCTGGAAATACTAATCAGAAGGTATACATTTTATATATCGTTGGAATACGGAGAATTTCAGAAAAAAACAATACTAATATAGAAAGTCATGGAAAGTAATGAAAAGTGACAAAAAAATTATAAATAATAATTTGTGAAAACTAATATTATTTAACAGAAATCACATGTTTTTAAGTCCATTAAATGAAACTTATTAACTAAATGTAAACTTTTTCGAGTTTGAAAAAAGTATTTAAAATCTATCTAATCAAGGCAATTGCATTGTTTAAAAAACTATTTCATAGTAATTATGTGAAAGGGGAAGTGAAAAAAAAAATTAATGGGTGTATAAAGCATATGTTTATAATCATAATTACATTTACTGTAGCTTAATAATTGTAGATCTGATATTATATTTAAATAATTAGGTATCAACGTCCGTTTATTCCAAAAAATTGTCATGTAACCTTTTAGAAAATTTAATTAGTGAATAATTTGATAAATTTTCTCTTTATGAAATCCAAACATTATACACTTAAAATTAGTGTGACAACTTTTGGCCTATCTATGGCAGGCAATGAAAATCTCGTATTTTCATTTTAGTAAACTTTACAATGGAAAATAACAGTTTAATAACTAATGGTCCTACAAACCATAATCATTTATTGGTTAACTATACATATATACTTTCACATCTTTCTAGGCTTATATGAGCCTTTTAGTTGACAGAATGACTAACTCCAATTGGAACATTCTTTATTATTAATTTTAGTGATGTTTCTCGTGGCAAAATTTATACCTTTATTCACAGTTCTATATTGCAATGCTGCAATCCCCTACTCTGGAATCAACTTACTCACTGTCTGTATAGATATAACTTTTCCAACTAGAAATATCACTACAATGTCATTACTCAAAAATGTTGAAATTAAAAAATGTTGAGTTAGGCATTCTGAAAAAAAGGCACACTTAGTTCAGAGACTGAATCCTATCATTCATATAGGCATACAATCCATAATCATTTATAGGTTGAATATAGAAATATACTTTCATATCTCGCTAGGCATATATGTTTAGCTCAGAGACTTAAGTTATGTGGTTAACAAAAACATATGGAATACCGGGGTTTTTATTGTCTACCGTTGAAATAATTAATAGGGTTTTTGTTATTTTAATGATCTTAATGATTTGTTAGCTGTAAGCTTTAAGCTATAAGTGCACTTCGAAAATTTTTTAATTAATCAACATTGCCAGAAAATAATTTCTGTTCAAAGTAGAGAGCTAAGTGAGAGTGTGTGTTACGCGCACCAGATTTTTTTATTTTATATTATGTATACTTTTTTTTCCAACATAATATTTATTTATTTTTTTTTTGTATAGCCTGTTTTACAAGTATTACACCTGTAGGCTCCCCAATTAAGAGGGTAATGGTCTAACTTCCCGCGGGGACCAGCCGTATTGGGAAGTAGGGCCGGGATTCGATCCTATGATAATATTTATTTAATATCTAAAATTTTATGTAGCTATAATTTAATTTCTTTTACTTAGTATAATATATTTTTTGAAATTTTCATAAGTGTTGTTATTACTGATACTGCTGCGGCTACCGATAGAGGAACTAGTCCAGAAAGTGGTTCTTATGGTCCTTTTTACCAAGTCAATATTTTCTTTGGTATAGTTTAAAATAAGTAGATGACTTTTTTTTTCCTTAGCCTTAAAAACATCCTAATTAAAAATCGTAACTTTATAGCTGTAGTTTTTTTTTTAAAGTACCATAATAGTATGTATACCAATGACTGATAATGCATTATTTATATCAGTTTAGATGCTGCAGAGGGAGACACAACATTTTTAAAAGGTCCAGATAAAAACAGAAAATACTACAAATGAGTATTTATTTTATTAAACTAGACCTATAGGCAAGGAGTGAGGAGAAAATATAAAAATATTATTTAAATATAAAGAGAACTTGCCTGAGGTTTGACCCGCCAGAGGTTCCACTACCTCTTCTTTGCATTCCCTAAACCATACTGTTACATCACAATCTGGTATCAGGTCTTCACCATCTTTGTGCCTCTTCTGCCTCTCTTCTTCTCCTTCAGCATTTACTTTGTCTATCTCATTCTGAATGATCCTCTCATATTCTCCTGATGGAAGCATTGGTGCCCAGTCTGGTCCCTAAATGAACATTAACTTGTTTATAATGGTGTAGGGATGGTTGACCGTGATTATGATATGAGAAGGAGTTGGATTATAATATGATTAACTTTTTTAATATCTTCACTTAGCTTACTTGAAATTTAAGATTAACAGAAAAAAAAAATTGATCTTATGTTTTTCAAACGTATGATGCTTTTCATTATCATGTGAAAATCACTTTCAACTTTTGATATACATATATCACTGATATATAGATATAGATATAATATGGTATATATAGATATATAGATATAGATGATATCCCAAAATATTTAAAATTGTGTATTTAACACCTAAAAATATCATCTATTGTGTTTAATTTATTATATTAAGTAGAGACCGTATTTCCATGTTATTGTGCATTTTATTCGATTTAATCAGATTTTGACATATTAATATAATAAATTAAATTAAATAGATGATTTTTGCAAGTTTTTAGGTGTTAATTATAAAATTTTAAATATTTTTGGATTTTTATTATACGGTTTTGCATATTTTTAGTTTTTTACTCCATGTTTTTTGGATTTTTACTGCACGAAAATCCGGTTTCTCTCTCTCTCTCTCTCTCTCTCTCTCTCTATATATATATATATATATATATATATATATATATATATATGTTTCAAATTTTAATGCCTCATTGTATGTAATTATAACATCACTTTGTTAAATCTGAAATTATATTTATATTTACATAGTTGGCTCATGCAGATTATTTGCATGGTATATTGGTTCAGAGTCGCCATTAAGGGAAGCAATTATTTAAAAGGTGGAGTTAATTTAAGGTGAGGAAATTAATCCTGATTTGGTTATTAGTTTCTTTCAAAATTTTGAAATAGTAACAACCAACCGGTCCCTGATAATCAATTTTCCAGTGTCTAAATTGCTACGGGAAGCCTCACAATACTTCTTCACTGAAAACAATTTCTCTCTGGTAGCCTCCAATCAAAACTACTATTCTATGTTCACAATCATAGGTACAGATTTTCCTTTCTGGTTGGAGGAGGGAAGGGGCGATGGACCCCTCCAAAAAAAGATGTCTTATGTAAAAAATTACGAATGATAATAACATATAATTATCATAAAACAAACAATATAATATTATATATAAACATAAATTTATATCTTATTCATTCTTTTTTATTTGTTATTTGTTTTGTGTATAGGTATATTTGAAAATATGTTAACAAAGCAATTGAATAGATTACATGCTTCAAATTCGGCATTGGAAATTTGATAAAATCATAACATAAAAATGGAAGGAGGCACTTGAATGAATCATAAAACCATCCGATATGTGGCTACATATGATTATCTTTGGATATATATTAAAATTTCAATAACAAGAACATAACACTTTGATATTTGCGTACCTAATAATACCTTAACTTAGCTATCTAGACGACTTCCCATTTTATTTATTGATTTTAGTCTACATATTTTTTTCATTCATATAGATTAACTTTTATTGATTTTGAATTTTTTTTTTTCTTCGGAATATTGGAGGGCGAAACAATATTCTCCTCCTCTCTTCCCCAAAGACTGCACCTATACTCACAATACACAGATTTTATCCACCGTAGAACTGCTGATGGCCTAGTACACTTTAATCTTGGGCAAAAAAGACCAGTTCCGGGAAGGCCACTATGAAGGAGTGACATACAAGTAAAACTCATTCTCCCCACAGGTGGATCTATGGTGAGGTTTCTGGTTGAAGCCCTCCTCCTTCCCCAAAATGGTAAAATATAACCATGTTTTATAGAAAAAAATATTACAAACTATTTCTTAAAGTATTATTGTTTGTGTAATTACATTTAATAGGACTTCAAGAATCACTTAAACACTATGTCATGTAGGTAGTTAATTTCTTTCTTTTTTTTTTCAAATTAATTATCGTTATATATGAAAAAAAAGCTTTCCAGCTGAAGCCCCTCCTCCCCTCCTCCCCCCCGAAATTAAATCCTGGATCCGCTAGTGATTCTTCCTAAATAGAAAAATCCTAAATGACTGTAAGGAACAGTTTAATAATGTTAATAATTGTATCATTTCATATCGGTGACTCTGGTTTATATCGATTCCACCTAAAACCGAAGCATTCCTTTCTTCATTGGTCGTACTAATTATGAGAAAATGAAGCATTAAACGATTTTTTTTTTTTAGATTTCTTGAATTTTGAAAATTGCTCTAAAGAACTTGTACTTTATATAAAAATAAGTACTTACCACATTATGGGCGGCGAGGTACTTCTTGTGCAATAGGCTGGGCTGAGCGACCAGCGACCGACTGGCGGACGGAGCAGACCCCATTATGTCCCGAAGGCTGCCCCCCGTCCTTGTTATAGTTAGGGGTAATTGTCCAAACCATTTATTCTATTATCTAGTGTTGTCTTTCTCATTCCTCACTCATATCTTCTACATCCCTGTCATTTAAGAAAAGTCGCAGTCTTTTCAGCGGGGTGAATATGATGGCGTAACTGAGGGCGAGTGCGACACAATTCTGGAGCTCTTCCCATGCGCCCCTACTTGATTTCCTGGAAAAGATATAACTTTATTTCTCAACATTTCTTGCTATGCACTACTGAATGGAGCTATTGGTCTGAGGGCGGGATGGCCGAGCTTGCTAACGCGTGTGAACAGCACCGCGTTGCCCGGCAACCTGATAGAAGATAAATTGATAAAATAATGAGTTCGCGTTATGGTGCTCGGTGAGAAAGGGCCTTTTAACTCTGACATCAATCATCCACCCTCACTCCCTGGCCCTGGAAAACCCCGTATAGCCTAAAAGGTAAGGAACGGGAGGAACGAAAAGAAAAAAAAAGAGGTAGTGGTCTACCTAATATTTGAGTAAGAACTTTATTATGAAACAAAAAGTCATTGTACATTTGTGCTCAAGATAAAAGGATTTATAAGCAATGGTGTAGACAAGGCAATGCGGCGCATAGGAGCGGAGAGGGGGCCATGCATACTGGGTTGCCCATCCCCCTCCCCACAATGTCGATGACGCATAAATCATTCCTCTCTCCAAACATTGTATTACCCTCCTCTTCTTAAAAACAGTGCAAGCAAAAGTATAATCACAAAATCTTATATCATAAACAATTGCACTAGTTTATTTATTTCCACCCTCCCATGCCACTTTAGCAATACGGGTGCATGCAGTAAGTAGTATGATGTTAAGCATTACATAATTCAATACTGTGCACACAGATAGCTCTTTTTCTTTTCATTCTTCAACAAATCAAGTCTGGCTTCCAATGAGTGCTACCACTGATTAGTTTCTCAACAAGCTGTTTCATGCTATTATATTCCTGGAGTGCACATTTACTAGATTTTTATATATAAGGATAATTAAACAAATACAAATATCCACTATGAAATGTAAATAAGTACAGCGTCGTCTCTAATTTTAACTTTCACTTCCGCTCTGTCTGAAAATACTTATTTCTGCTAAGGAGAGGGTGGTAAGTGAAAGTCGTGTAATGTGTGCACCAGATACTACATCGTAAAGCCAATTAAAGCACATACATTGGCCGTTAATTAAAGCATTCATAACTTCTAAGGATCATCTCCATATTCAGCATTAGTACAAAAGTTGGAAAGCTGAATTACTGGTCTTCTAACCACTAGAATGGGAGAGAAAATTTTATCTTGAAAAGAGTAACTACATATCCGGCGCTTTTATTATTGTTAATTTAATTCACAATGAATTGTATTAAACAGCACTGGTGTACAAAACACGCATTGCCCGACAACCACATAATCCGAAGTTAACAAAAAAATAATTACGAGTTCAATTAGCCTCCTGGTAGATGGGGAGCGTGTTAACTCTGCCATTAGTCCCCTGGCCCATGACAAATCCCTAAAATATAATAATTAATTATTATAATTATAGTATAGTATTATAATTATAAGGTTTTTTAAAAATTATAACACATACTTTTACAAAGTATGTGTTATAATACTTTTGAGCTACCATATGTAAGCAAAAAATATACTCATTTTATTAATGATAGCATGAATAAGTTACCATTATTAAAAAAAATAAGTTTGATCCCAAAAATAATTGAATCCGCACCGGGCATTGATTATAATCTTATAAGTTGGTCCATCTTATCTGTAATAATTGTTGATTAATTATTATAAAATTGGATTGCTTTGGTATTAAAATATTGATTACATATTTTACCTTATTATTGTAGGGTTGTCTGTTCTCTTCTTTCGTTACAAAATTTCATGTTCTATTCTGAAAATACCTGAAATACCATTTTGGAGTTATAAATCATTTACTAAAAAAAAGTCCGAAATTCCGTTGTTGACTGGCCGCCATTTTATGTTCCGGCAGATTCATGTTAGCAGATGTCTCTGTTTTAGCTTTTATTGAAAGACAAAAGTTTTGAAATACTTGAGACTTCATGTATAACAAGTAACGTTTTTCTGCATGGGCTCCCGTTCTAATACTACTGTTCATATTTACTCCCACGATTGTTCATGTTGCTGCTCGGGCTAAATAGTAATTATGAAATACCGGTTGATTCCACTATTTTAGTGTAGATCCGAATGTATGTAAAGAAATTAACCTAGTAACGATGGGTTGTATTGAACTTGCATTCCTAGGGAGCTCTGACGACATATCAATCGATATGATCGCCATGCGTACAACTAAGTGCTGCATCTTCATTTAGAAACGAATAAATAGGTTGGAACGTGAGATAGTTTTATCTATGAGAAAACTTTAAAATGTTTCCACAGTTCCCGTTAAAA
Organism: Nezara viridula; assembly: GCA_928085145.1. Classification (NCBI taxonomy): domain Eukaryota; kingdom Metazoa; phylum Arthropoda; class Insecta; order Hemiptera; family Pentatomidae; genus Nezara; species Nezara viridula. The sequence continues at coordinate 75,589,910 of OV725082.1, forward strand.
CTGTTGTTTACTTACTGTCTAGTTAACCGTTCTTCCTATAGGAATACTGTATGGATGGTCTTCGGCTATACTCCAGAAATAAGAAGGGCTTTTATTATTGATGAAATGAAATGAAAAATAATTTTGTTCAGTGACTTAAATTAGAATAATAGCAGAATTCAAAAAATATGTACACCAGCCTGGCATGTTGATAGAATACGAATATTTACAAAAAAAAAAAAATAATAATAAGAACAAAACAAACAAATAAAATGGCCCTTATCAATTAACAGTTGATAGGAAATGGTAATTACGTAAACTAAAAATTCTTACGAACTTGTGGAAATTTGAATGTGTAGTAGGTAGTAGGAATAGAAGTTGTTTGAAGGAATTTGTACACGTGGTTTTACGTATGGAGAAAAGTAAGGAGTTACGAGGTAGCAGGAATGACGAAGGAATTGGTGCCAAGAAAGGGATTTCATGGCACAAGTTGCGCCATCAAAGTTTTATGAGAGGGGGGGGGGGCACATTTGTACGCGGTTTTAATGCTTGAGGAGGCTAATTTCTACGGGGTTATGAATTTTTGGAATGAAAAGTTTCAATCCAGCTGACAAGGGAAACAGCATGGACCAGATTACAACAAGTTTAATTGTATATGGCCTATGATTTTTCCAATTATACGTTTGCTTACATGTTTTAAAGAAGAAATAAGCAATAAAATTTCTTGGGAGGAGAAGCAGATTTTTTTCGTCATCGACATTGGATGGTGGGGGGAATGGGCACCCCTGGACGAAGGATTGGTGAAGGAATTGGTTTTATGGCAGGAGATATATAGATCTATAGCTTGAGAACTGGTATTGAGAGAGTGGACAGAGGAACGTAGAGTAAGGAGTTCTAAGGTTTAGGTAGACTTTTGGATTCTGAGGACTTGGAGAAGGAAAACACTAAGAAGGAATTGTCGTCGGGATTGATGGCCGTTTTTAAATATTTGGTATTTTTAATTGAGTAAATATTAATAAATGATATTTGAATAACAATAAACGATGTTACTCCTTGGCAGATCCGCCTGTTCTTGGAATCATTAATGCTCCTTATAATGTGACAAATAAAATTATTCATAAATATCTCAAACAAACCATTTGTTATACATTTGGCACATAAGAGATATAGGAACTTCTTTTAATTGCAAACTCTCTCCAGTTCATAGTCCTTCAACCCAAGTTGTTCCTGGCATCCTTACAGGACGTCTTAAAAGATGACTAAGGAACCCCCTAAATTAAAACAGTCTTTGAAATGGGACCCATAGTTTGGGAAATAGCTTCACAACCTATTACAGTTTCTTATATTCTTACAGCAGCTTTATTTATTGTATTTTATACATATAGTTGTAAACTTTAATAAATGAACAGAAAAAAAATCGTTGCACTCTTCTTTGACCGATTTATTATCCTAATTGACTAAAAATATAAATTGTATTACCAAATGAATTGTAAAAAATAGAAGTTTAGTATTAACGTGAGAAAGAAATAACAAAAGAAAAATCTTGGAAGTTTCGTTACGTCAGCCTTTAATTGTAAGATTACCCTGAATTAATACAATCTCGGCGAATGACAATTCCATCGTTTCATTCAATTGACGACCACACACCACGGCTTACTATATCTCATCGATTAAATTTGGGGGTAATTTAAATGGCCAAAATTCAATAAGTTAAGTAATGATTAATTACATGATCTTTTTCAATCTTTAAGACAGAGAGAGACAATGTCACATTAATATTATTTTTTAAGTGATTTTTTCTCTTTCAATAAGTTATTTATTATTTAGAAGCTGATAAGCACTAATTGTTAATTCGTTTTAGATTTAGTTACGGTAATTACTTTCAATATCCAGGAACTAAGGGTATTTGAGTGGCTATAAAGTAAGCAATGGAGTAACTGAGATCATACGCAAGGGAGGGCTCCTCTCCTAATTAATTTGAAAGGAACTAAAACATAATATTATACAGAAGGTTTGTCAAAAATTCGATAAAATATTTTTTTTAAATTATTGTTCTATATATTATATTTCATATAAAAATATGTATAAATTGTAATAGTAAGTATAAATTGTAATAGACCACTTAATATAATTTGACATCATTTATCTACTTGAAATTTTCCACCTTGCACCTCCTTCTAATATGAAAGCTCCGAAATCTCTTGCCTTAAGTCGAAAAAATAACTCAGAACAAACGGTTAAATCTGTACTGCGAGACTTTATAATTATAGTACAGTCAGGTTTGGAGTCGGTCTAAAAGAATACCTATAGTAAAAGGTTTGGATATGAATTACGAAAGTGAACGTTATTTCAAGTAAAATGAACCTTTTCGGCTTTTCCAAAACCACTGATTTCATAAATATAATGTCTGTAAATTTAAGATTGAAGCAGAGGTTATGTTGCCAAAAATGTGGTACTAGTTTTATTTTTTCAACCTATACTGAAGTATATACGTATGGGTGAAAAAAAAAAACAAAACGAAAATGCTAACACAGGCCATCTCGCGAAAACTTTGCAGCTAAGAGAACATAATTCTTAAGAGTTTTATATATTTTTTGTTTTTTCACATTATAAACGGTGCATCCAAGAAAAAAAAAACACTCTTTAAAAATGAAAGAATGTTAATAGTCCGTGGTACAGACTCCTTTTTATCAAATTATCAACATCCGCCTGAAACTTCGTAAATAGCTTCATCTCATCGTAATCTACAAATATTTTATTTACGAAAATTCTCTGAATCGAAGCGTTTTCAATCTGGAGGACGGCAAACTTAGTCTATTTAATTAGGTACTAAAAACTCGTAAATACCCATTCGTTTTCTATTTAGATCGTAAGATAATTTGGTCACAAAATCGTTAAAAATGATGGCCTAAAAAAATATTGGGCCGTATGGCCTATATAACCTCATTATTTTGACAGTTTGGGGGTTTAGCTCACGCCAAACGGCGCAATGGTTTTGTTGGCCACCTTTTTCTCGTCTTTGTGCTGTAATTATCTTATGAATCAAGTTGAAAGCAAATATTTATTAATGAGTTTTTAGTACCTAATTAAATAGACAAAGTTTGCCGACTTCCAGAAAGCGTCCCAATTCCGAGAATTTTCGTAAATAAAATAGTTGTAGGTTACGAAGAGATTAAGCTATTTACGAAGTTTAACACAAATGTTAATAATTTGATAAAAAATTGTCTGTACCACGGACTATAAACCATGCGTTGCAAGAATACCACAACTTAATATTTTTTTATGTGGAATAATAGAAACTACGATTTTTACCGACTTTGTCAAAAACAGTGATATATTGCTATAAATGACTCTGCAACTAGGAAATGAGTTCTCTAAGAGAAAATCTCATGTAATAAAAGTTGCAGAACTTATTTTTAATTAGGTGGTTAATTAACCAAATTGGCAAATTCTCATTGCCTGGTAACTGGCTCAGAAGTTGCCATCTTTATTAGAAGGAGTTGATCGGGGGATGCGGTCAAATAAATACTAAATTATACAAATAGTATTATTTAATTTTTTTTTGCCGACGTTTCGACCCCACTTTGCAGGTCTTCATCAGGGCTACAAAAGATACAAAACGTGGTGAAAATAAAATAAATGAATATAAGTAGAAATATAATAATAAGAAGTTGTCTGATAAAGAAATAAAAAGATATCAGAGATATAGTGGGTGACAATGTAGTTAAAATATCAAGTATTATATATATATATAGAAGATACAAACAAAAATGGAAAATAAGTATGAATAAAAATAGAAAACAAAGGAGAATATAGCATATAAGTTAAAAGTAAACAGATTGCAATAAAAGATAAGGAGTGTATAACAAACTAATAAAGATTGCATTTGATAACTGTAGGTTAACATATAAAGAAAATGAATGTTAACGAATAAAGAGATTGAAAATTGAATAAGTATTGATATAGTAATATTGATATACTATCTTTATTATAGAAATTCATAGAGAAGCGTCGAATCCAAATACGGGAGGTGTACTTGACCTAATTTTAAAAATGCTGGTACTCATAAGACGTACAATTTAATGCTCTAAAACTTTCATTCTATGAGTTTTTCCTCTTAATAAACTCATTTTCAAACGGCTAAGACTGGTGATAGTAATATACATAGTCGCAGCCACTTAGATTTTTTTTGGGAGGGGGGGAGGAGGGAAGGCACGTTACTGTAAAGTGACAACAGTATTTAATGAATTAGAGAGAAAAGGGAATGCAACGTCATACATAAAGATGTAGTTAAACCATTGTATTATTGTACAGCCGTTAAATGGCTAGTCCGTGGTACAGAGCCCTTTTAACAAATTATTAACATCTGCCTAAAACTTCGTAAATAGCATCGTAACCTGCAAATATTTTATTTACGAAAATTCTCGTAATCGGAGCGTTTTCAATCTGGAAGCCGTCAAACTTTGTTGATTTAATTAGATACTCAAAACTCGTAAATACCCAGTTACTTTCTGCTTGTAAACTAAGGTAATTTGATCACAAAATTAAGAAAAAAAGGTGGCCTACAAAAACATCGGGCCTTTTGGCCTATTTAAACCTAGTTATTTTAACTTATTCAGGGTGGAGGTCACACCCAACCAAAAAAATTATATTAAATCTTTGTTTTCATTGTTTTAAAATTTTAATTTTGTCTACTTAGATAAAAAAATGAACATTTATGTCATTCTTTTAACCATATATAACCATTATTTATTTTCGCTCTAATCTAAATAAATAAACAAACACACAGTTAAATGAACTAAAGTTTAGGATTAAATAAGTTGAGGTAAAGAGGTACCAGTATAAGATAGCCTCAAGGAAAAAAAAAAACTTTTATTTACTTGTTCCATTAATATTACTTTATGTTAGTAATGAAATATAGTATTTTCAAACTCAAATCCATATTCATTTACATGACATAATAATTTCATAGGAGTAAAATGAATCTGACACTGTTCCGTTGAAGCTTTATATTATGAGTTGATCTGTATCACATTTTTAACGTAATCTATAAATATAATGGAAAAATGTGTATTTTTTTCATTTGAGAATGTGTGGAAGTATCATGAATATCATTATCGATGGTTTTTACAATTTTATTGTAAAATAAAATGTTTATTATTCCATAAGAACTATTGTGAAATGAATATTTATAATTGATAAACAATAAATTTGCATAGTAAATTTTTTTAGTTCTTACATAAAAATATATCATAATCATATTTTTATATTATATTGTTTTTAAAATTAAAAAAAATATATATATTTTTTTAAATAATGATTATACGTTGTAATATAAAGAGTAGTAATTAGTAAGTAAATAAAATTATGTATTTTAAGAGTTCTTTATCATGTTTGAAGTTAGTTTATTGTCAAATTTAAAAATTCCTTTTTAAATAAAGAAACCCAAATTTCTTATTTTTCGTGAAAATTTTCCAATTTTGATTTCATATTCGTGTTCCTTGGCTTTGGAAACATAAGTTCATAAAATATCAAGTTAATCCATCATTTACACGTTCTATGCTCAAGTCCATGAAAACCTGTCCTTCCTCCCACTGTGTGATCCCGGGAAATTGCCCAGCCCTAAGGGCAGCACTGGCGAAGACATGATATTTTAAAGGACTTTCAAAGAAAACTCGTTTTCCCCAAAACATTTTCAGAATCTACAATGAATTTCTAATAAGATAGTGACTAAATTGTAAGGAAATATTTCTTCTTCAGCTATTCTAGTAGCCAAAACAATGTATATATCTAGGGTGGAGCATCACATAACTTTCACTTACCACCCTACTTTTAGTATAAATTAATTTTATATAAATTAATAACTAAAACATTAACCATAAGATATTAACATAACTAATTTTGAAAATATTACTTTAATTATAAATATATAATAAAACCATTCTATGCACTTATATTTTGGGTTGTCAAGTGCATATTTGTTTTCAATTTAAAAAAGAAAAATTCTTCTTTAGTTAAATATCGAATATTTTCATAGTTTATAAATGCCTATATTTTATTACTAATAATAAGGCTGTCTTTGGTGAAAGTTATGGTAATTTTCTTTTTTTAGTATTTGAAATTGTCATATATCATTTGATGGAACAGTGTGTTTACTATTTTCTGTAATATTTTTCACTGAAAGGACTGAATTTGATGAATGTTGGAGCTTTTAACAGAACCCCATAGTTCTATCCTGTAAGTCTATATTGCTTTATTAAAACTTAATAAAAATTGCAGTATAGGACTTCAGTGGGAGTCTTGGGCCCACGAAATGAAAAAATAAGAAATTAATTAATTAATTAATACCCAACTATGTACCTGTGGCTAGTGGTCCAATAACTTTTTTTCTTTTTTAGATCCTTTTGATATTATTGAGAATTGATTGGGAAGAAAGGTTAGAAACTAGTAGATTTATGTGAGTAGGGAGTTTTTTGTGAAATGAAAAGTTTTTAGGGCTAAAACTGCAATATATCGAGCATTAAAGATAATTTAATTTGAGTCATATTAAAGAGAATTAAGAATTTGGTATCATAAATATTGAGATAAGCTTTCAGGAAGCTTAATCCTTAAATCTAAATAAGCCTGATTATATTCATGTATTTAAAATATTTGTAATGAATTGGAAATTTAGAGCATTGGTCTAATAAGTGTTGAAGAATTAAGAAATAATGAGTTATTTCTTATCATTTTAGTCTTTTATGAATAAACATAAGTCATCAGTCCATAATAATTGCAGAAAAATGGATATATTCAACAGGGATAAAATTTCATATGGCAAACCTAGTTCCATTTCAAAGTTATTAAATTGGAAAAGTATTTGAGACCATATATATATAATAAAAATATGGTGCGGTGCGTGCATCACACAACTTTCACTTACTGGTCTCTTCTTAGCACAAATAAATATTTTCAGACAAATAAGTGAAAATAAAAATTATAGACGCTATAATTATTTATATTTCATTGTGGGTATTTTCCTTATATATACAAATATATATAAATACAAAGTACCCTTATATATACAAATTTTAATATTTATATCAGTGTGATCTATACAATTAAATATTAAATAATACCAACAATAGCATTTATGAAAACCGCATATGTATATTTATATAATATTGTCACAGTCCGTATTATATCAAGCTCATGTTACGTATGGAAGCCTGTTATAAGCTTTCAGGTGATGTCAGGTGCGATTAACTACAACTATTCTCGTATTGAATATTATTAGTTGACCGTTCCATTATAAAGGAAGAAGGTCCGGAGTGGCAGTCATAAATAGACTAAATACTGGCAAAACTATTTTATTAAAACTGCTCCCGTTCTAAGTGAAACTCCTAGCTGAACACACCTCCCTGAAGACCTACAAAGTGGGGTCGAAACGTTGGCTTTTAATAAAATAGTTTTGCCACTATTTAGCCTTTTTATGATCGCTACCCCGGACCATCTCCTTCCTTTACAACTCTTCTCCGTTACGATTTTTTATTTCTCCTTTAGTTAATTATCAAATTCTTTCATATTTTATATTTAACTATCTTTTATATTAGAGAGTAATGTGAAGTAGTCAATTGTTTCAAATAAAAAATATTAAAGGTACTTTAGAGGAAGCTAATATTGAAAATCAGCCATTTAAGTCTTGTTAAGAGTATATTAATAAAATAAAAAAAAAAAATACAATTTATTTAAAACTGCCTAATTTTATATTGATATAATGAATTTATTCCAAATCGTTAGAGCCGTTTCCGAGAAAATTGTAAAAACGTATTTAGCCCATGATATAAAGTGCCACTTCCGGTCAGTCGATTTTGACGAAAAATTTACTGTAACATCCCTAGCATATAAAAACCTTAAATATAAAATTTCACTTTCGTACGACTTTTCGTTTTTGAGCAAGACTGTTAACACACAGATCATTTTGCGGGACTTGGTTATTTGGATTCAGGGGACCTCAAAACGTGTATTTCCATTGAAAACTGAGATTCAAAAATTTTCACGATCGCAATACTTTCCTTACTATATATTTCATGAATAGGTAAGTGAAGGTGGGCGGGGTGGCTGAATGGGCTAACGCGTTGTGCACAGCACCACCGTTGCCCGGCAACCTGATATATGGCAAATGTGTTATAAAAATAGTCAAGAGTTAGGGTCCCGGTGCCAAGCCGTCTTTTAAATCCCCGCCCATACCCCCTGGCCTGGGAAAACCCTGTATATCCTTAACGGAGAGGGAGGGGAGGACCAAAAAAAAAAAAAAAAAAAAAAAAAGGTAAGTGAAAGTAAAAAAGAATAAATCAGGAATTTAAATAAAAATTATAAGAAAGGTCATAATCATATATATATATATATTAACAATCAACAGATAATTATATTTATAAACCGAACATTATTGCGGCATCTAATACTAGTGTAAATTTAATTAACAGCATTTAAGAGACAAACTATTAATTATTATACAATGTGTAATTTGAAAGTATACTTTTAAACTCAATTTAATATCAGTCTTTTAAAATGAAATAATTCTTTAAAACTTTTTAATATAAAAATTTACACTTCTGAAGTATAAAAACTGTATTTCTACAACTAACTTAAACCTAATTATATATACCATTCAATATACATTTAAATATCATGTTACATATTTATAAAGATGGATTATTCCCAAACACCAATCAGATAACTAAAAATGGTGGCTATTTAGCTACTGAGACATTTTAAATTAAATTAAGTATAGTGATGAGTGATATAAAATGTTATGTTAAAAAATTCTATAAACCTTTAGTAATTTACAATTGTTATGATTGATTCCATGAATCTTATAGGTTTTTAGTTATGTTTTAAATCACTCAAAACAAATTTCTAGACGAATTGTTGATAGTAATTAAGTAGAATGATAATAACAATAATTGCACATAAAAACAGATATTAGTTTAACCTATTTCTGAGGAATAGAGAAGTTGCTATGCGACTGTGTTCTCCAGCTTACCGAGCCCAGATATTTCAGTTGTAATGACATCACCAACCTATAAAGAAAATTACATTTAAATTATTTAAAATTGTGGGTTGATGGTTGACTGTAGTGAATAATTGAAGAGAAGGATCGTTGGGGTGATCAGACCATCTTTTCACGCTTGTCGGATTGAACAGCCCTGATTAAGGCCTGAACTTCGGGCGGAAATGTCGGCAAATATGAAAATAAATATAATTATTTATTTTTACTATTTTTATTTTGACTGATCACCCCAACCATCCTTCTCTTAAATTATTTAAACCATATCATATTATTTTAAAGAAACGTTAAATGAATATTAAAATAAATAAGAGAACTATGAGCAGCAGAGCTCTGTGAGTCACTGAGATCATATTTTCCTTTCACTCATTTCGGAAAACAGATGAAATAAGATTTACTTAATTGTTTCATTGATGCTTATTACAGAAAATAGAACAGATTTTTTTTTTTTAAATTTATTTATCGATTTGTATCTGTTTAGCTATGTCCATCACTGGAGCACTAATAGTCCGTGGTACAGAAACTTTTTTATCAAATTATTGACATCTGCCTAAAACTTCGTGAATAGCTCCATCTTACACAAATTCTTGGAATTGGAGAATTTCAATTTGGAGATCAGCAAACTTTATAGATTAGCAAAATTTAAAGAAAACTAGTAGGCTCGTGCGAAAAATTCGCACAGCATATTGTTATCAAATGCCAAATTAATAAGAAAATGCAACTTATCAAAAGATAAAGACATCAAATGTTACTTTATCGATAAATATAATCCACAAAGCAAACAAAAATTAATTTAAATCTTCATTTTTGTTTGGAACCAACATGTATACAAATTTCAGTAAGCTGTATATTTGCTAAAAATTGTCCGATTGCGATGATTTTTTTTCCTTTTGTAGGAAATTTAGTAATCTTTTATATAATTATGGGCATAACCTAGGGAAAAGTGTGTAATTTTTCAGTTATTCGCAAATAAAGTTTATTTTCTTTCATAACTTGTTTGCCTGAATTTTCTGGGTGATTGGACTATTTTGCCAGCCTGAAGGAGAAGGAATCTTTCAAAATTGGTGGCTCAATCTTGAGATTTGGTGAAAAATTAACGATGATATGGCTTGCCGATCAAAAATACCATCGATGAATAATATAAACTCCCCCTCTCTTGATCATAGAGACCTCAAGTCGACGAAATGAGACATGTATTCAATGACAGTACTACAACTAATGTAAGGTTGACGTGGAGTCATTTTTATTTTATCCCACTTTTTGTGATTTTCGAAAGAAGATCGAAGGGGGGAGCCTTGGTTCCGATTTAGTGCAAACATTTTTTTTTTTTTATTTCTATGAAAATTCGTATTCGAGGCTTTATAGAGGTGCGAAATACAAATCTCAACTCTGTTTTCCCTTAAAAAAATGTTTGAACCCACTTTCGTCCTTCTGTCAGTACAAATTGTTTCATCATCGTACTGATAATATAGCTATATGCCAAATATATAATTATTTTTAAATAAAATTGGCTATAATAGAACTCTCCTAATGAATATTAAACGAAAATATGAAAAAAGAAATAATAAAATGAAAAATAAAAAATATTGGAAAAATTTCTAATCGTTTTCGATGATATTCTTTTATCCTTTTGTAAACAATTTAGTAATGTTTTATATAATCATGGGAATAACCAAGGGAAAAGTGTGTAATTTTTCAGTTATTCGCAAATAAAGTTTATTTTCTTTCATAACTTGTTTGCCTGAATTTTCTGGGTGATTGGACTATTTTGCCAGCCTGAAGGAGAAGGAAGTTTTCGAAATTGGTGGCTCAATCTTGAGATTTGGTGAAAAATTAACGATGATATGGCTTGCCGATCAAAAACACCATCGATGAATAATATAAACTTTCCCTCTCTCGATCACAGAGACCTCAAGTCGACAAAATGAGACATGTATTCAATGACAGTACTACAACTAATGTAAGGTTGTGTGGATGCGAACCCTATGCCTTGCATTATCTCGAAAATAGTATGTTTTTTGGCTTAAAAACGCAGGATCCGATAGTTCCGAGGGAACTATCCGGGTCTTGCTATACGCATCAAAATCTTTAAGTTCCAATTTGTCCCGTATCGATCTACAGACCTACTACCGTTCCATTATCGAAACCTAGCAAAATGTTTGTATTGACTTTATTTATTTTAGAAAGAAAAACAAAAGTGGAAAATACGATTCGCTAACCCCCCGTGAAATTCTGAATCCAACAGTACCCCATTCGTGGTATTTGAGCATGACAGGAGCTTATATTTGGTACAAAACCAAATTCGAGCCTTACTGTAATAATATATGTACGGATACATATCGTCAGGTGTATGCTTAACTAAGGGAATCAGTAAAAACACAATATTTCAGGAGGGCCAAAAAACACTTTCTAACTTTTCCTGAATAGAGTATTGATCTTCCGAATTTCGATCCGTAGTGTCTTTTCTTCATTTTTTTATGGTATAATCCAAAACGACTTTAAGATGCGAAAGATAACCTCCAATTCATCAGTTGGTCCAAATTTTTACCATACTGTGCTAAATATAATATTTTTCCAAACAGGTCAACAATCTAAACTTTTTTTTTAGAGCTAAACCAAATTGATATTTGTTTTTTCACACCTCAGAAAACCCTTAAATAAGAACTTTTATAGCAATCAAAAAATTAAAAATTTTGCACAAAATATTTATCTCAACTCAACCTTTCAGAAATTTGCTGTCCACCATAAAAATTTTGACAATTTCAGGACGACTCCATCAATTCACAAACAAATTATTAGGAATTTAGGGCTCTATATGCTACAAAAAATGCTAAAAACCCAACCTCCGTAAACAAATTAAAACCAAATATATAAAATAAAAATATTTAAGAAGTTTTTCTTAATTTTTAGCTTAAAAAAGAAATAAACCTAAAAGTTATTGCTGTGGAGTGGAAGAACAGTAATTCAGCTTTCTAACTGTTGTACTAATGATGAATTTAGAGAAAATCCTTAGAAGTTATCAATGCTTTAGTTAAAGGGGAAAAATAAAATCTAGAATCTATGGCAGCAATGCTCTAAAACTTTCTTAGATTGAATTTAAGGAATATCTAAATAAATCGATACAAGATTTATCAAATCCAGAGCTTCAATGCCAATAACACCAACAGTCCATACAAATTTCAATATTCTTTTTAGAAATAAAACATACCTTTAAAAATTCTCGTGGCTGCCTAAAGACACCAACTCCTGATGGGGTACCAGTTAATATTACGTCTCCAGGTAGGAGGGTTACACAGCTGTAACAAAACAAATACAAGTAAAAAAAAATGTGAATATGAAGATAATATATAAAAAATAAGGTAACAATGATAAGATATGATGTATTTTTTAGTATATTATTTTGAGCTTTTCTTTGTTTTTATACTTATTTTATGAAATAAAATTGAGGAAGTTTTAAAATTATAATTTTACTGAAATTATTATACTCTACTAAATTATAAAGCCCCCAAAATAAAGTTTCTACATACATATAAAATTCTATATATATCCCTGCACAACCGTTGGTACTAAAATAGTACTTCCTAATGAAGTACTGAACTCCAAAACCCTTCAAGGGTTGTAGTGGCACAGGGTTTTTTGATACATATAAAAATTTAAATATTGACAATTATCAATATAATTTTTAACAAAAATTATTTCAATACATAATGATAATAATGTGCCAGCTTTTTTTGTATATTGGGCATTTTCAAACCTTTGGTAATCAAGTTGTTTTATTAGTACACTAATTGAACATCTAAAATAATTAGAACTAATATACTGCAGTTAACCAACTAAATTATTATAAATTAACTTGATACTTAATAGTGAGCAAATACTTACTGGGACAAGTAGGAAACGATGTCATAGACATTGTGGACCATATCATTGGTATTCCCATTTTGCTTCTCGATACCATTCACTTTACATGTAAGTGTAAGATCGTGTGGGTCTTGGATAAACTCCTTTGCAACAACAGATGGTCCGAGTGGACAGAACGTATCCATACTTTTTGCAAATAACCATTGGCCATTATTTTTCTTCGGTGTCTGCCAGTCCCGAGCAGATATGTCGTTTGTGACAGTGTAACCAAATATATAGTCATTAGCCTCATCCTTAGAGACTAAACGACACTTTTTCCCTATTACAACTCCTAATTCGACTTCCCAATCCAAAGCCTATAATGAACAGAAAAAAAATTAATAAAATGCTATTATAAACCTTAATTAATATCTCCAAAAGTTGCTCTTTAAGGTTTTTCATTTCAATTTTTTCAAAAATAAAATTATCGGCCAATGGTCACCTTCCTTTATTTTTCAAGATGTTTCAGCTATCTTGAGCTATTTTCAAATATATTGTGCTTTCTAATTTTAAGTAAAATGTAATACATTGCTAATGTTTTTATCAGTTTATTTTATTTTTTTCGGGATTATGTTTAACATGCCTGATGTTAATGGCTATTTAATGATGATTCTCATTAGAAGGAACATCACAAGTAATTTAAATCAAAACTCCCCAAAAAAAACTGATAAAAGAATTTAGCAATATCTGATTTTTATTTAAAATGAGGTATAAAAAGGCTTTATCTAGATAGCCAAAACGTTATGAAAAATAAAAGGTTTTTGTTGATCATTGGCCTAGAATTTTATTTAAAAAACATTATGGCATCGAAAGGTAGATATTATGGCTAGAAAATAAACTGGTTTATTGGAAAAAGTTACTAAGTGCACTTTTGATGATGGTTACCTTTCAAATATGTTTTTGTGAATTTTTACCTTATTTATCAAAACAGTAACACCGTAAGTGCATGAAAAGGATGTAAACCTATTTATTTATCATATATATGTAGTTACAATAATTGCACAATGTTCTGATTTCACAGAGGGAAAATTCATAATAGCAAAATTCAATGATTATAGATTATGAAATGTCACTTAATTACTTTTTAGAATAAAACAACAATATGCCTAATATATTATACTTCTTCTAGAAAATTATTTTATTTATTAAACTTCGCTAAGAAAACTGTTATGTATTTGAAAATATTTAACTAACCGCATTATTTGAAATCATAATAGGATAATATTTTAATATTTGAAAGGATAATATACTCCCGTAAAACAGTAAAATGAATGCAAAATAATAAAAAGTAAGCTTTCCAGTTAAAATTTTTTCACTTTTAACCAAAATAGATCAAACTTAGTGGATTTTCTTTAATTTTTTTTATATATATTCATATTTTATGAAAATGGATTTAAATAAGTTTTTCTGTTATTAAATGTTTTTATTTTTTTAAAAATTTTTAATTATGCCATCATATTCAAAACACCTATGCTACAAACATAAGTTGAAGAAAACCTGCACAATAAGGGAAGGGAGAATGTGATAAGGACAACTTAGGAGTACTTTTTTCTCAAGTTAAATAAATACCAAGGTAGTTAAGAAGCGATAATAATTGCTTCTAAATGTTAAGAACTCTAAACTTTTTTCCAAAGTAATTATAATAATAACATAAAATGAAAATTAAATCATTGTTAATAGATTAACCTCAGCATATATTAAATGTATAAATTCATGTAAATGCAGTTACATATAAAGAATTATAAAATAGATATGAATTTAACAATATAATAAATAACTAAATTCTAATAAGATTAAATCAGTTTGTTTACTTTAAAACAGATAATAATATTTTATTTTCCAAAGTAACCAAATTTTATATGTTATCAACTCCTGACATTGAAATGTAAAATTTTAAGGTACTGTTGTTCTAAGCAAATAATAGATTAAACATTTAAATATAATGCAATAAGCAATTTATATTTATTGGTTTAATTAATTTCATATTATTCAAAACTTCATTGTGGGATTACTGCTCTCTCATTCTCACCACATGGCTCAACTAAGTATTTCCATAATCTATTTCAGCTCTGTTATCTGAATGAAGAGGAATAGAATCATTTTCAAACATAAACATTGCAATTTATTTTTGCACTTTGCTTATACACTTAACTTGATTCTGATGGATTAACAGCTTGAAAATTTAACTAAATTGGATGGTATTTGTTAAAAGCAGAACTTGAAATGAAACGTTAACTTTTATTTTTAGTCAGACTGGAAGTTTGATCTTTTATTGTTTTTCTGTTATTTGTTACTAGAAATGTATCCTGTACAAACTTTCCAGTTAAAGTTTCTATTGAATTTTTTCTTTAAAAACTTTTATTTAAAAGTTATGTTATGGTAATTTATTCAGTCAAAATTTAAATTTAAAACTTGTAATTCTACTGTGTATTCTTAATATGAGAATCAAAAGATTAATTAAAGATAATTATATATTTATAACCTGAGCCAAATTACTGATTATTATTCATTTAATGCAACTTCTTTTAAATTAAACTTTTACAAGCCCCCTGACCTTTATTAGAAAATTTTTTTCAAAAATGTTCCATCGAAACTACTAAAATTAATCTTTTTAAAAAATATTCAAGCCGTAGTTAAGTGATTTAAGTCACCTATTACGACAAAGAAAATGTATGTCTTCTTGACCAAAGATTTATATATATATTTTTATAATCATGAAGACAAAAAACATCAATGATTTTATAATATTAGTATCATTTCAACATGGAACTACAGGTTTTAAATACCTCTGAAAAGGAATACTTAAAAATATCTAATAAGAATTACTGATAACATAGTATCAAATTAAGTATTTGATAATAGTTATTAGCAACATTATGCTACAGTTTATAAAAAAAAGAGGATAAAGATGTTAACAAAAACCACTGAATATAACATTCAAGCTATTTTCCATATTATTTCATAAATATGGAAATCTTAAATATTGATTTTGAGCACTTACCCTGGAGTTAGGAGGATGTTTAACTTCTTCATTGGGCCCGATGATTGTACTGGAGAATTTCGAGAAGAAGAAAGGTTCCTCAGGGTACGGTTTCTTTTGTTCATCACAATGTGTTTTATAATTTAGCCCGACACAGATCACTTTGTCAGGATTCGTAAGAGGTGCTAATATGTTCACCTCTGAAAGGCGTATAATTGACCTCCCTTCCGCCACAACACTTTAAAAAGAGAAATGGAAACCTAAGTAAAATGAATACTAATAGATGGAGGAGAACATAGCATGTATATAACTATAAACTCACCAATACATTACCTTTTGGCAACATTCAGCAACTCGCTCCCTCCTTTAAGGAAATCAACTAGGTTATTTGGTAAAGATGGTTTGACGGCACTTATTTCAATTATATCACCATTTTCAGATAACTGAGCTCCCAATCTCTGAGGACCATCATTTTTGAATTTATACTGTACGAATCTCATCTTGACAACGTTTGAATTAGAAAAAAATCTTTTGCCAACTGCTTGTTTTAACTGAGACCGCGAGGGTTTGGTAAGTTGAAAGGTTCCTGCAGTACGGAAACATTGGAATATTAGTTTATGAGAATTATGGAATGACATTCTGATCTTAGATGTGTACACCTCCCGCTCTGAACTGCATTTGATAGTATTTCAAAAAAACGAAACTCGATTGAGTCACTCACCTTCGATGTAGCCTTCCTAGGGTAGCGGTCTTCTCGAGAATTACAATTCAAAGCTTTAAAAATAAAAAATGTGATATAATCGTTGATCAGGACACTTTATTTACGTAATCTGGTTCTTATCAGTGAACCAAGGACAAAGCATAACAAAATATTAATAAAATAATCATTGTGATAAGTGCAATCGATTTATAACATGAATCGATTATTCATTATAAAAAAAGTTACATAACTCATCTCCCACGAATATGGATTGTATTTGCACTGAAATGTACTAATTTTTTCCATAATACATTGGGAACTATTTATAGAACCTTCTTTTTGTAACGCCATTTATTAATATATTTCTGCAACTATGAGTTGAATATTATAGACTAGGAGCTTCCGACCATTTCATTTAACGGAAGGACTTAAAGGTATTAACTATTTTAAATTCTAGATAAACCTCTTCTGAACACACAACTTCGATCAGTCGGACTGCACTAATCTGGTTCTTTTACCAGATTTACTTTAAGCCAAAATTTAAATTAAAGAAACGAAATTTGACGGTTCATCTAACGGAAGAACATATGTCTCAAATCTTTTTTTTCCCCCAAAACTCATATCCTAAACCTCTCTCTAAGAAATACATAATAATCAATCTGAAAGAGCATTGCATTTTCTATATATCTCATGTTGACACGTTAATCAATATGTGAGATGGTTAAGCGGCTGTTAAAGCCCATGAAATCGAAGTCGTGAATCTGCCGTTCTCAACTTATGTTTTTTTGTTTTTTCAATGCTTTTAATTAAAGGCAGATTCACGAGTAAAATACGTCTTTGAGTCCATGCGCTTTACAGCCGCATAACCCTCCCTTAGATAGGTTCAGTGCCGGCCTTAGACATTCGGCATCCTCTGGACAATGACGTCACCTCTTCCCCCCAAAAAAATTTAAATTTGTTTCTCAGTTTTAATTTGTTAAGCAGTTTTATACTATGTAATATTTAAATTTTTCATTCAATATTTCTCTAATATAGTTGCTTTATTGATAGGCTAAAATTAATTGTTACATGACGATTTGTATTTTTTTTTTATTTATAACAAGTGGTGAGCGTCCCTGAAGATCGGTCGACCCCGAGACGATTGCCCAGGTAGGATCGGCACTGTATGAGATACATAGGAAATATGATATTGTGCTCAGGAATAATAATGTGAAAAGAAAGTGGAATTTTAATAATTGGATTTTTGTTTCAGATCTTCAGTAATTATTACAAATTTTCCAAAATGTTATCTATAAATCATAAAGAAATTTGACTGTTCTTTGATATTGGTGATGACGTATTTTTGCCTTAAGTGCACTAAATGCGAGTTACTGACCTTTTTAGCATCGTTTCTTTTTTTCAAAATGGCGAAATATGCACAAGGTAAGGGAGGTCGAAAGCTTAGTTTTCTAATGAGTGGATTAATACAAATAATATATTTGAAAATCAAAATTACTCCATTTTTTGGTAAACCAACCTCTCTTTTTTTAATTAGATTTTTTACTGAGCTAACAAAAATTCAAATTTTCGACTTGAAATCCCCGGATTTTAAGTAACCGATGTTAATTTCATGGTTTAATACTTTCTACTTACTAGTACTTTCTAACATAAAGGTATGTTAGACATTTCCCGTTTTAATGAATACGTTGCTGATAATTTATCTATAAGGATTGGAGGATGTCTGGTGTACATATAAAAGCAATAAATGTTTGTAAAGTCACAACATGCTGCTAAAGATCTCTGTAGTATTTAATCATTTAGGTAATTTTAATTGTATATAGTGGATTGGAGGATAAACCTGACGTCGATTGCGGTCTCCTTCTTGTGTGACCTTTAATACAACCAACAGCACTCTTTGACTAAACAATAACATCGAAATTCTTCAAGGGTTTTCATTTTTTTTTTTTTTTTTTGTGAATAGGTTACAAATAGATATTTTATCAGTTGTAGAAGTATACATTATAAAGTGATTACCTTAAGCGTTTGAAAAACTTTATTGGCAGACGAATTTATTCTGTATATTTTCAATTTATTTTATTCAGCCAGAATTAATAGCTTTAACTTAAACTGATATCTTTATAGTTTCCGGTTATGATTAAAGTGTCGAGATATTTTTGATCCATCTAATATTTATTAAGGGGATTAACAAACTAAACTGTTTTTATTGACAATTGATGGAATGAGCTGTACTTAAGGACAATATAGTAGTAATCCTTGAATACAGATCTAAACAGGTCCTTGGTTCATAATTTTGTAATAAAGTTTCTGATAACTTTTCAAAAATATGGAGAAAAAATAAAGTGGTATTCATAAATAACTAAATTAATGTAATTAGTCGTATCAGTATTTACTATACTGATTGCATTACGATTCGATAATAGTTGCAGTTAAGTGTGGATATTACAATAACATGCATGATGTAAAGAAATATCTTTAATATTTCATTTAATTTATCATGGTCAGCGGGATTATACAATGTTTCAGAAAGAAAGTTGATAACAAAATATTTCATAATTAATTTACGCAATACCGACTTGAAGATCGAACGACCAATATCGTGGTAATCAAATAATGTTAATTTGTAAACTGATATGTTTTTATATATGTATATATGTTGATGTTAAAATTTTACTATAGAAAATCTATATTTTCCACAAAAAAAAATCAAAACCAACCAATGAGGTCGCATTTTCTCCTTATTTTTATTTCAGAAACATATGAAAAGTTATTCAATTGTTTTATTAGGGATTTCCAAATAAAACAGAATAGAATGTTAATGAAAATTAAACTACAAACTTTTATCTCATATTTTATTTCAAACAATATAATTTATTTCTGAATTTAATTTATCCAAATGAAGCAGGAAAAAAATTTGAGATCCACAGAAAATACTTCTCCGATGCCAACTAAATTTATGTACAAACATGAAGAAAAAGAAGGGAAAAACAGTTTTTTCGAAACCAACGAAATTCTGACTTTATTTTATTTTCCTCCCTACCCTGCCTTTAAGGCAATACGGGAGTTTGCAGAAGTGACTTGATACACATTTCTGCATAACAAATCACTGCTGCAAGTTTATCTTTTTACATTCTGATAAATTGCTGTGCACACAGCCTGCTTGATTAATTTTTCTCTCTCATTTTATCTTCCTCCATCTTCTTCTCTTGTCCTAATCGGCGGCTTTCCAGGTACTGCTTCTTCACGCCTACCCAAGGAGAAGTGGGTTGGGCCCACAGTTTCTTTTCCCCTCCATACAAAGCTTTTAAAGTGCGGATAGTTTCGTTGAGACATCAGTTCAGAAAAGTTTCTTTCTGTTCAAATGTAGAGTCCTGTCTCCCTCATCAATTTGGCCCTCAGTGTCTGATAGTTGGTGCTAACGAAAGTCTGACTGAATTTTTCAATATTTCTGTATTATTCTCCTGTATGAAAAATAAAACTTCATACATACCGAATTTCATGTCATATCCTTAAACCTGTAACTGTGTTCTGGGGATTCTGAATCGTCTATTTTAATGATTTTATAAGAATTATTTTCAGATCTTGCGGTATATTAGGTTTTTATATTTTAAAATGCAAGTTGGTGACGTAACATATAAGTTCGAAACCAGGTCATGGGCGAAAGGATTCATCCAAGTGGTCACACAACCTTTCCTGCTTCCTGGGAGATCAAGGAACGCCTTTTCTATTTTTAAATCCGCTCCTGTTCTTAAATATTTTCTACTTACTAACATGGTCGAAATTGTATATTTCATTTTATAATCAAATTTTCTCACATTTATTTTTATTATTTCTAGTATAACTATTACTATTTATATTCTTATTATTTCATTTATCTTTTATTATTATCTATTTTCTTTTGGCCATTTACTTCTATCTTATTACTTTTTACACATCTATGTCTCTTGTAAGGAGTGCCCAAACTGAAAGTAGGGTTATAAATATTGTAGTTTAGTTATTTTTCTTAATCCCTTATTGGAAAGTCCAACTCCTCGAAATGAAACCTCGCAAAAATTTTATTTTTACCAAAAATTCATCTTGAAATTATATGAAAATTTGTTTTATACAGTGACCATAATATACTTCTAGCTTCGGAATAAATAACTAGGTTATATAGGACAAAGGGGTCTAATATTTTTGTAAACCACCTTTTTTCTTGATTTGGTGCTCAAATTATCTTTCGATTGAAGCGGAAAGCAAATGGTTATTTACGAGTTTTTAATACCTAATTAAATAGACAAAGTTTGTCGGTCTCCAGTTTAAAAACGCCCCAATTCCGAGAATGTTCGTAAATAAACTATTTGTAGGCTACGATGAAATGAAGCTATTTACGAAGTTTCAGTCGGATGTTAATAGTTTGATAAAAAGGAGTCTGTACCACGAACTATTATTAGTTAATATTATACTTATATAATATTATAAATATTAGCTAATTATTATTATGTAATCCTAGTTAATATTATTAGGATTTTTAAAAGGTAACACAGCAAAGAAAATAATAGGTAAATAGAACTCTGTCAAGATGACTGTTTTTCCAACTGAGGAAACATTCCTTGTTGTAGCAATTATTTACAATTGGTTAAAAATAAACCTGAAAGATGATGCATGAAACTAAACTTTCCTCTTCATATTCGTGGAATAACAATGTAGCCAATCGATATCCCGGAATATCCCAAATGAAGATAAAGAGTATTATGGAATTATTGATAACAGTATCAAATAATATTGTGTAACAATAATTTTTCTTTTTACGATTTTTACTGTCAAGAGGAAATAATCATTATTTGATGACAGAATCATATCCTTCATCAAAATGTAAAGTTCTTATTTTCTAGTTTATAAACTTCGCTTAATTTTATATTCGGCCCTATAGAACCGATAAAGTTACTTGTTTTGGCCGAAGGCCCAAATCGAAGGCTGTTTTAGCATCCAAGATAAACTCAAAATCAAGAAGGTCCTGAGAGGGAGAAGGGGGGGGGGAGGGTAATATATGTCTTCCACGTGACCCAGCTGGTGGTTGCCTTTGGTGGTCTCAACTAAATCTGAAGCTAATGAATACCATCCTCATTTGTAGTGAAATATGTGGAGAGATAAATGCCTTTAAGAATTAACGCCAATCATATTATAAAAAGTTTATATTGAATATTTAATAGTTGACCGTTGCATTATAAAGGAAGGAGTTGGTCGGGGGTTGCGGTCATAAAAAGGCTAAATAGTGGTAAAACTATTTTATTGAAAGCCAACGTTTCGACCCGACTTTGCAGGTCTTCATCAGGGAGGTGTATTCCTCTAGGAGTTTCACTTAGAACTGAGGTGAAATTTTGTTTTTAGAAGGTTAAAGATACCTGGACAGCTGGGTTCAGTGAAGTCGGTGTGATGCCTCGTATTTGGGATATAAGGAGATGAAGGTGATGAAGACGGAGTAGGCGAGTGATGTGAAGCTATCTGTGGAGAATCTGAGATGAGGTGATGTTGGGGTAAAGTCTGCGGTGAGGATCTGATGTTACTTTGGAGTCTGGAACTGCGGCGAAGTGGTGCTGAGTATGTATCTGGCCGTTGTTGGCCTCGTCGTTTTTGAGTCATATTGAATATTTAATAGTTGACCGTTGCATTATAAAGGAAAGAGATGGTCGGGGGTTGCGGTCATAAAAAGGCTAAATAGTGGTAAAACTATTTTATTGAAAGCCAACGTTTCGACCCGACTATGCAGGTCTTCATCAGGGAGGTGTGTTCCTCTAGGAGTTTCACTTAGAACATGTGTCTAATAAAAAGTTTAACACTTATTAAATATGAAAAAAAAAGATCATCCTTTTTTTGTTTTCTTCCTCATTACCGAAAGTAAAGAAGTTTTGTAATTATCCAGTCGCGTTTTAAGTTTTAGAAATGAAGGAACAAACCTGCTTCCGTGCACAGGTGGATCTACGCGAAGAGGAAGGACTTAAGGACTACAGGACTTAGGCCCCCAAAATGGTAAAATGTAACCATGTTTTTATGGAAAAAAATATGTCTTAAAGTATTATTGTTCGTGTAATTACATTTAATAGGATTTCAAGAATCACTTAGATACCATTTCATATAGGTGATTAGTATATTCCCTTTTTTCCAAAGTAATTTTTTATATGTGTATAAAAAAAAAAAAAACTTTCGGGCTGAAGCTACCCAAAATTAAATCCTGGATCCGCTAGTCCTTCCGTGTATGTCTGACTGTAATCAAATCAACGTGACGCTTACTACCTTTAATCCGATATGAGTTTACATATTTTTTTCATTCATGTAAATTAATTGTTATAATTTTTAATTTTATCTTTTTTCTTCGAAATATTGGGGGGGGGGAGAGTCGAAAAGATATTCTCGCCCCCTCTCCATTTTTATTGGGGAAAGCGATCGGCCCCCTTACACCTCCGTAGTCTGCGCTTATGTGTATTAGACGAAGCGAATTTAAAACCAAAGCCATAAAACAAGCAAGGTTCGCTTAATAAATTGGAGCTTATTATTCAGCGAAGGTATGACCTTCCATAAGACGATCTCATAGAGGAGCAAGAGAGCAGTGACACGGGCGACACTTCAAGGGAAACGGGGGGCCGAGGACGACGGGTTTGGTTCGGCCATTATTTGCAAGCATTCTTATTAGCTCTGTATTAAATGCATTTTTTATTTTGTTTTAAATTTGTCAACTAATAATAAAAATAAAAATATTGAATATTTATTAGTTGACCGCTGCATTATAAAGGAAGGAGATGGTACGGGGTGGCGGTCATAAATAGGCTAAATAGTGGCAAAACTATTTTATTGAAAGCCAACGTTTTGACCCGACTTCGCAGGTCTTCTTCAGGGAGGTTCGGTCAGCCAGGAGCTTCACTTAGAACTGAAGTTGAAACTATTTAGCCTAAGTATGACCACCACTCCTTCCTGCCTGTATATGAGTCATAATTTTATAAAATTGAGCATATTATGATTGTTTGATTAGATAACTCAGGTAATTCACAGAACGAATTTTTTGGGGAAGAAAGAAATAATAAGGGGGGGGGGCATTATTAAATTTCGGGGTGTCCACCACTAGTACAAAAAGATGTTTTTTCATGGAGATTATACCCTGAATATTTTTTAAAATTTTAAATGTTAAATAGAAAAAGGAGACCCTAGAGCTTCTAAGTGTTCGACGGAGAAGCTAAAGTTGTAATACTTACGGCGACATAATCCAAAAAAGACAAACATTCCTTAGCTATGTACATCACTGGTGCGCTTATCCTAGTCATTTTTTAAACTTAATAAAATTTATAAATTTTTTTTTTACTCAAAGTGAAAGTTATCTGGGGCTGCACCGAATCTTTTTCTCTCATAAAATAAGAAAACATGTAACATTATTAAAACAGAAAGCGATTATTAAATCTAATTATTGATTGGTCATTATAAATAAATATTCATTTTAAGAATTACTATCCTTGAGTAGAAAAAAAAAAAAAACCAGTCCGGACTAATTTGCATCGCATACATGACAAATGCAAAGTGGGCGAGGACATTGGCCTCTTTACCTACAGCTAGAGGTAAACATCTCTCCAATGTCATTCGGAATTATAATTCACTCCGGGCTGGAATTTTAGTTTATTTTAATAGAGAGTGGGAGACAAAGGAAGTACTTACCACAGACCATAGAATTCAGAAAGCGTCAATTCAATCAATATAATGTGTAACGTTATGAAGTGATACTTATTTCGAAATAATAATAATAAAAAAAAAGGCTCAGCGAATCCGAATGTTCGAAGCCGACACCACCAATCCACACAGTCCTCCATTCTGCCGTCCAAGGGTCACCACCAAACCTAACCCCATCAAATCAGTCTTTAACGCAATCTTCACTTCGCTTCGGTCTAACCCTCGGACGTTTAACAATAGGTACAGAGATTATTAATTCTTTAGGAATTCTATCGTTATTAAGCACAACAAATTTGCACGCCCATTTATTCTCCGCAAGTTGATCACTTCAATTATATTAACAGTATTAAGTTCACGCAATTTGGCATTGTATGCACGTATGCAGTGTAACCGTCTAAATTCTCCGGTTGATTCATCCTTCTTCGGTATGAATATTCTTAGTAGTATTTTATTTTCAAAAACTTTAAAACGTTGCTTATTCCTTAATGTTAGCGGACACGTTTTTCATCCATAAAGAACCTTAGGCAGGATAATGGATTTGTAAATTCTAATTTTAAGGCAGGAAACGCAAACTAAGTAGTTTTGTCAAATAAAAATAACAAGTATTTTTCGCCTTCAACCTAAACATAATCTCCTCTTCAACTTCGTTTTTTCTAGTTATCGTAGGTCCTAGATACCTCAAATTTTCAACATGTTTAAATATATACCGTTGTATGTCGATATCACCGAAATTGTTGATTTTTTTCAGCTAAACATATATTTTGCCTTATCCGTATTTATTACGAGTCTCAGATCTTTCCCGACTTTCTACAACGTTACCTTATTAAGTATCCGTGTCTTCGCTTAGCAGGACCAAATCATCTGCATAACCAAGTACGGATATTGTTCGACCCAGATTTAAATATTTTTCATTACGCATCACCACCCTAATGGCATGTTCCACGCTAAGTGAAACGGGACAGTTGAATGAGAATCGCCTTGTTTTAAACCTCAAACTTTTCGGATGAATAATTACCGATTCAAACTTTATTGAATGTTTTCGTCATGCACATTCTAACTAGGTTCTCCAATATTATTGAAATTCCCAGCTCAATTAGTGCTGTACAGCTTATGGCAGTGAATGGAATCATAAACCTTTTTGAAATCTAATACCGTCATATTTTTTATCTAACATTTGCCGTAAAAAAAAAATTGTTTAATAGATAAACGGTTCCGTCTAAATCCCGATTTGTAGTCTCCGATAATTTCCTCGGAGTATTACGTGATTCGACTGGTTAGGATTAATGTGGATATTTTATAACATACAGGAAGGAACAGGCGGATATACGGGGAGGGTGCCTTTCAGGCTGAAGCCCACTCCCAAAATGGTAAAATAAAACTTAAAATAAATATTAAACATTACCTCAAAAAGTATTAGTATTCGTGTAATTACAATTAACAGGACTTCAGGAATCGCTTAATCACCATTTCATATAGGTACTTAAATAGTTTTTTATAGTAATCATTATGCTAGGTGTTCAGTAAGTACAGGGAAATTTTTATAGGAGTGATAACAGACCCCAAAAGCTACACAAAAACATCTGCTGTGTCCACTCACACCAGTTTCCTACCTATTTCCGAAATGTTTTTATATCTTTACATAAGTTCATGAAGAAACAAAAAAAAAAAATTGAACTAGATTTATTTTCCTGAAAATTGATAAAAGAGAAGATTTGAGTACGATTTATTTGATAAATTAAAGAAATGTAAACCGGCTTAAGGTAGATCAGTGTAAAAATTTCAATACTCCTTAATATTGCTGATCAAAAACTTTTTGCCATAGGCTAGTATTGTCTAACAATAATTTCTGTTAAAAGTAGAGGAAATAGTGAAGCTTGTGTGATGCGGGCAACAGATTTCCTTACTTTCACTCATCTTTTTTCTCTCATTCACCCCTTTCTGACACCAGAAACACGTAATCATAAATTTGAAATTGAGTAGCTGCAACTACGTTATTAGTTGTCCAAAATGAACAATTTTTAATAGTTTTGTAGGGAATTGCATTACCTTTCACAAAACATGCTTAGGTAGGACAGTAATAAGTTAAAAAATGTGTAAAAAATAGAATAAGCTGTATCATCGCTAATACTGGTTCGATTCCGATGATTTTTTTTTGTTTTGTTGTTAATTTAATTACCTTTCAAAAGTTTCATTATGAATTTTACCGTATAATATATACTTAGGGAGTTAGGCTCAATAACATTTTTCTTTTCTTTATAACGTTTTTTTCAGTATTTTTTTTGGGGGGGGGGGAATTTAGTCCATATACGAAAATTGAAAGGAAAATTATTAGAACATTATAGGAATGTTGCATCAAAATCGTTAGAGCCGTTTTCGCGCTGCAGTCTATAGAAAAACGTGTCTTTCATTTATTGGGCGCAAGCTATTGCGCATGGAGCACCGAATTTCTGTCACAGACATTAGTAATCAAAACCCTACAAAATAAAAAAAGAAGCAACAAAATCGGTTCAGTAGTACCCGAGAAAATCTTGGCACTGACAGACAGACCAATGGCTAAAAATTTGTTTTTCGGGCCCTGAAACGTATAGATCTGTCGAAAACCCCATATCGGAAATTTGACCCGATTGCAATACTTTTCTTATCTAGTATAGGTAGGAAAGTTAAAAAGAAATATGTAATAGCTACCCCACTCCCTAATAGATTAGAAACGAATATAAATTTTATTATCCATATTATGAAAAGAATGCATTTCGTTACAATCATTATATTTCGTTTTAACTTATAAAACATATTTACCATCTTAATGTGAAATCTTATTTTGTTGTTCTAAAATAAATTTTTATTTATTTATTGAAACATAAAATTTGCTTCACCATAGTCATTTAAAAAATATATACATGTAATTAAGATAGAAAAGGTTATCGTTACATAAGTCTGAGGTCTCTTAAGTGATTATTCGCTCCAATGAAATTTCAGCTCTGTCATTAACTAAATAAAAATAACATTATTCTGTAATAAGTTGAATTAATTAATCATTTAACATTTTGATAAACCTGATGATCCGTGATACAGAACCCGTTTTATCAAATCAATATTATCCGCCTGGAACTTTGTGAATAGCTTCATCTCATCTTAACCTACAACTATTTTATTTACGAAAACTCTTAGAATTGGGACGTTTTCAATCTGGAGGGGGGCAAACTTTATCTATTTAATTAGGGACTAGAAACTAGTAAATAACCATTTACTTTCCACTTGGATCGTAAGATAATTTGGTCAAAAAATCGAGAAAAAAACGTCACCAATGAAAACACGTTGTTCACTAGTATCAGATTTTTACTAACCACAAACTATTAGCTGTTAAATTAGCAAAGAAAAAAGAAAACAAAAGAAGTTTTAATTTAGTCTTTAATAAGACTAAAAAGCTTTAGAGTAATAAAGTGCTAAAAATATTCCTCCGATAATCTTGAAAAAGACTTGAAAACCTTAACCTCAGATAAGTTATAAATGTAGCACGAAAGGTTACCTCCTTCCAAAATTAGTATTGGTGAGTGGTTTCAAGAATAACACACAGCTCACTGTTTTTTTTGTTTTTTTTTTTGTTTTGTTTTTTTGGGATATTCGTGCAGTAAAATTATAATTATA
Organism: Nezara viridula; assembly: GCA_928085145.1. Lineage (NCBI taxonomy): Eukaryota > Metazoa > Arthropoda > Insecta > Hemiptera > Pentatomidae > Nezara > Nezara viridula. The sequence continues at coordinate 75,617,852 of OV725082.1, forward strand.
AAATTAACTTACGAAAATTTTAAAACGTGCATCAAAAACTATAATTGTGGAAAAAAGTCTAAATGAAGTATAAAAATATGATACCTTTTAACATGATTTATTGAAAAATAAAATAATCGAAAACTAATAATATGTAATTTATAAAAAAAAAATAAAAAATGGTTTTAACACTACTAGAAAAAAAATATTTGTATTAAACTTTAGTGGTTTGTATATTTCTAATGTCTTATTGTCAATTACCTACATGTTTTAAAAGAGAAAATGCCCTTTCTATATCTAGAGTAACTAGAAATTTAAAATATTTGGTACAAAATCCAAATTGGATTTTTCTCCATTTAAAATGAAATTCATTGTATTTTGATACAATTTTATAAATTTTTCCTAATTATTTAATCACTGTTTACTTTTGTTCTTGAGCAAGCATCTTCCAAAGTCTCTACTAATTTATAAATTTATTAAAATTTCTCGAATACACAGCGCAGACTCAGATCCTCCCCACGAGATTATTACTGCTTTAGAAAGAGATAAGAGACAATTTATAACTTCTCTGTTTAATATCTTGATGGGTTTATAAAAACTGTGAAAAAAAAAAAATTGTTATTTACAACTCAATTATTACAACATATTTACAATATGAAAAAATAATTATTTAAAATTTGCAAATTCGTGCAGGAAACCGAAAACGTGCAAAATAAAACTAGTGTCAAAAGAATGTACTCTCCATGGATCAAATTTCTGTTGTTGTTTAGCTGAATTTGAATACAACGAAAAACATATGCAATTGCTCGAAAATCCGGTCTCTAATGATGATACCATGACCAACAAATGAAAAACTCAATACATTTGTAAATAATTTCGAACTATAGAACTATATTATTAGTTCATATTAATGACCTTTGTTCATATTTTATTTCTCTTCCACAATCTTGCCTGTTGGTTAAATAAAATCTGGTGTACACATCCCAAAACTTTCACTTACCGCTCTACTTTGAACGGAAATTATTTTCTGCTCTTATAAAGTATTTGAAGTGCATTTTTAACGGATATCTATCTTAAAGACGTAATATTAGTTTCTTACGACTTTTCGTTTTTGAATTAGTTGGACTCAAGGGACCCCAAAAGGTGTATTTTCGTTGAAACTCAGATTTGAACATTTTCACGATAGAAATACTTTCCCTGTCTATATATTACATATAAAGGTAAATAAAAGTAAAATAGACTTGTTATTTACAATAATAATGGAGAGATTTGATAATGTATTATTTATTTTAATAATTTAACTGTTTAATTTAATTGTAGGTATAAAAAGGGAGACAAAGCATCTCCAAAACGTACATATAGAAAAATAAAACGCTATAAATTACAAACAAATTTTTTATTTTATTTTTTTATTTTTTATTATCTGAATTTGCCTCTCTTTTGTTTTTTAAATTTGATCTATAGACAAGATTATAGAGAAATATATATATATATATTTATATACTGTCTACATAATTATTTACTTACAAAATTTATTTTTGTTTTAATTTGTATTCAAAATCTAAATTATATATATATATATATATATATATATATATATATATATATATATATATATATATATATATATATATATATTATTTAGATTTTGAATACAAATTAAAACAAAAATAAATTTTGTAAGTAAATAATTATGTAGACAGTAAACCATTTGTAACAGAAAAATAATGACTAATACTTTTTTTTTTGTAAAACCAATGCATGACATGGGATCTGACTTCTCAAGTTTTTATCAGCACTACAAGAAGTTACATTGATTCCTAAAACCAAAAAATGAATTGTTTATCATTGCTTTTATTTTTTGATGAATAGAGTTTCATTCTGTAATGAAAATGTAAGAAATTGTTAAATATATTCACTATTCTGTCATACATTTTGTTGTGTAAGGATCAAAACTTGTACTTGTCTGTAATCTTTATAATTAACATATGTATATAAATACTTATGCTAATTTTATAATAGATCTTAAAGGGGAAATTCACATCGTTTAATTATACTTTCTTCGGAACATCTTTTGAATTTGATATAGATGCTTACTAAGATGACTTGTACTGTATCTATATTACAAAATATACTATTAATGATGTAATATAAAACATAATAAATATTATTATTTACAGTAGTCATCTTATTATAGCGTTGCACTTGTCAATGTGTAGGAGGCAATGTATCCCGCTAGATCCCAGACAATTTTATCAGCCACACCCACTCGCGAATCTAATCGCAGACACATTACATAACCCCCTCCCCAAAAAAACAAACAAATGTTTAACAATTAATTCTTATCATAATGAATTTCTTTGACCCCTGCCGTAGGATTAAATTGCAGATTTTACAAAGGACTAATTTAAGTTTTAGAAAATAAATATATACTTAAATTTATATTTTGTTCGAAGGAAAAGAATTCTTTTCATTTTTTTAAAAAGTCGGCTACGAAACAGCAAAACGGGACAAGGACATACTAAAATAGACGCCATTACTACAAAATTGTATACCATGCACGCAATACTAAGTGCCCCATCAGCATAACGTCTATTCTTTTTTGTTCTCATTTCGGCTGATGTTTTAACGAAACTATACAAATATATGCTGGGAAACATTTGTGAAAAAAATAAAATAAAATAGTAATTACAAAAAAAAACTTAATAGCAGTTTCCCGTTTTCATCTCAATAGTAAAATTATATTATGCAAGGAAATAGTGCGAGAAAATGACTACATTGATTCTAATAGTAGCAGACTTTTGTTGTAAACAAAATCCACATTTCAGATGAAAAAGAATAAATATAAAATAGATTCTAGATCTGAATTGTTATTCGAATATGGCGTCTGTTTCTCTTCATGATCACTTCGAGTTTACTTAATGTGGACCTCCATAAGAATACTTAAACGATTTTCTCCATATTTAACGAAGAATAATTAAAATGGATATAATAATTTTATATATTATCTATGAGCAGCTGCGTTTTCCGCCACAATTAAGAAATAAAACAAATCCTTTTTTTAGTTTTGCTTTATAGTCCGTGGTAAAGATTCCTTTTTATCAAATTATTAAGATCCTCCTGAAACTTCGTAAATAGCTTCATCTCATCGTAACGTACAACTATTTTATTTACGAAAATTCTAGGAATTGGGGAGTTTTCAATCTGGAGATCGGCAAAATTTGTCTATTTAATTAGGTACTAAAAACTCCGTAAATAACCATTTGCTTTCCACTTCAATCGGAAGATAATTTGAGCACAAAATAGAGAAAAAAAGTAGTTTTTAAAAATATTGAGCCGTTTGGCGTGACCTACTCTCCCAAAATATCAAAGTTACGGGGTTATATAGGCCAAAAAGTCCAATAATTTTATAGGCCATCTCGATTTTGTGTTCAAATTATGTTACAATCCAAGTGGAAAACAAATGGGTATTTAAGAATTTTTAAATTGATTGTCTCCAGATTGAAAAAGCTCCAATACCAAGAGTTTTCGTAAATAAAATATCGTAGGTTACCATGAGATGAAACTATTCACGAAGTTTCAGGCGGAAGGTAATAATTTGATAAAAATGTTTCTGTACCATGGACTACTAGTAAATAGCTTTCTGTTAATTTTGGGCCAAAAAAATGTATCGTTAGTACACGTCTGACATTTGTTATGTATGAACATGGTTATCTATACTCGGGTGTTTTCAGCATTCCTTGGGATTCCATTTACAGCATACCCGAACTGATCTTAAAACCAGCCGCCATCTTGAAGTATCGATTCGGAACTAGTACCTTAAAATACATTAACGATTATCGTCTCTTATTTAAAAAATATATTAGATTATATAATCATTTTAAACCTACTCATGCTTGGTAAGTATGGATATGTTTGCATCAAGAGGTAAGAAACAAAAGGCGAATTCAGAGGAACTTATCAGGGTGACCATAGAATTTGATAAAAGTATTTTCTTGCCTATGGAAGAATATTAATAAACTATTTCATACTCGATCTATTTAAAATCGACTGTCTTAGATATAGACAAAGAAAATAATTAATTTCATTGCTGTATTTGTAACAATCGATTTCTCACAAGGGGAGTCAATTTTTTTTATCTTCTCTTAACTTTATTCACGAGAATGATGCTAGTAAATATATTTTAAACAACGATTTTTTTCCTCCTTGATTGATTAAATTAAAAAAATAATAATAAAAGGTTTTAAAATATATTTGTTGAGATAATCTTGTATGTATAAATAATATATATATTGATCTAAGTCTACTAAAAAGAATTAATACAGAGAATAGTTGTAGGAATTTTGAAGGAGCATGGGTACAAAGCGAATCCCTGCATTGGAGAATGAAATTAATAAAAAAGTTTTAACTTTAAATTTGTAGATAGTCGTGCAAATTTTATCATTTTTGTTCTCAGAATCGAATCAGCAGATCTTTACTTAACATAACGCTTGTAGAAATAAAGGATTCAGCATTTTTCGATTTTAAATGAACTTATGGAAAACCACTTGTCAATGCAAATTCAGTTTTATTTAATAATTTAAAAAAAATCTAACTGTGATTATATGCAATCAAATAAATTTAAGATGCATCTATTAGTAATCAAATGGATTTCATAGTAATTCATAACTAAAATACAATAAATTATTTATTAAAAGTAAAGCATAAAATTATTAAATAGTTGTCTTGTAGTCAAGATGAAATTTTACTAATTTACCTAAAAGGAAGTATGAATTTTGAAATTCCACAACTTTCGCTAATTTTCGGGTAAACGTTTATTAAGATTAGATAGTCGAGAATTGTTTTATTATTTTTTTAATTTTCCCTACAGGTTTCCTTACGAAGTTTACGATCTTCAAAAAATACGTTTCGAGATAAGATGGAAATAATAAATTATCAGTTGAAGTGTTTTGAGTCTGCAATTATAGTATTGATACTGGGTCAAACCGATTTTGGGCAGTAAGGGAATGAACTAAAAGGCAACTTTAATGCTCAAAATCAATATTTGATATATTAAAATATATAGTAAAATTAACCAAAAAACCTAAACGAAAAATGACTGCTAATTTTAGCAATCTTACTAATCAAGAAATAAAGTAGAATTAGTAATAATTTTAAAGAATTTGATTGTTAGTTTTGTAACCATTTGGATTCATCGATAATAGTCTGAGAGCTCGTGAGGAAAAATAGACATAATTTGATGAAAACTTAAAACGCATTTTTTGAATATTTACAACATTTATATTTAAAAAATGAGAATCTGCCACTCGTATTGCATTTATAAATTTCTACTTGCTACCTGTAAAAATGACAGCTGATTTAAAGAATTTAGACCAGTAACTTGAGAATCGAAACGAGAAAATCATTGCGAAAAATGTGGGAAAGGTTTTTATTTGTATAACTATATCAGGTCTTATACTAACTCGGGCCACCAACATAAAACTTTTGACAGCGGAAAATGCCTAATTTATTTCGATATTTTTTTTATTTTTCCACCTACAACTCCTAAACGGTGCATCGAAGCGAAAAACGTACTCTTTAAGAAATTAAAGAACGTTAAATTGTGCGCCGAACGAGTACCAATGACTTTATTTAATAAACTTTATTAAGTAGTATGGTCGATAACCAAGGTCAGCCAAATCTGATTTTTACCAAATTCATCCAAAACGGATTCAAATTACTATAAATGACGCTGCATCATGCAAAAGAGTTCTCTTTAGAAAAATATCTGGTGCGCATCACACAACTTCCACATATCACCCTCTTCTTAGGAGAAATAAGTTTTTTCAGACGAAGAGGAAGTGAAAGTAAAAATTATAGACCCTATATATATTTATATTTCATTGTGGGTATTTTTACTTGTATAAGTATTCTTATATATACAAATTTTAATATTTATATCGCTATAATCTTTACAATTAAATATTAAATAATACGATCAGTCATATTTATGAAAACCGCTTTTGTATATTTATAAAATATTGTCAGATTTCGTATTGTATTAAGCACATGTTAAGTATGGAAGGGTATTCTAATCTTTTGGGTGAGCTCGTATTCCTTTGCCAAAGGAATTACAACTATTCTCCGTTACGATCTCTTATTACTCTTTTAGTTAGTTATCAAATTCTTTTATATTTTATATTTAAGTATGAATGACCTCCCTAGTTCAATCCACCATTGTTCATACCATCTATATGCTGATGACTCCCAAATTTATTTTTCCTTTCCGCCCACTGAGTTATTAGAAGCGTTTACGAATATTCAGAGAGACCTAGATAGGATAAGTGCATGGGCAAGCTTGAATAAATTAAAGTTGAATGCAACGAAAACTCAGGCCATTCTTATAGGTTCCAACTCCCTCCTTAGATCTATTTCCACCCATCCTTCCTTGATTATTAATGACCAACCAATCTCCTTCACCTCCTCTGGAAAAAACTTAGGAATTACCATTGATCAAAACCTATACTGGAAACCCCATATTGCTCAAATCTCCAGAATGTCTATTGGTACTCTTAAATTATTTCATCGTTCTCGTCAGCATCTCCCACAACCTATCCGCAGGCTCCTCGTTTCCTCATTGATTTTCCCCTACTTTGACTATGGCTGTGTGGTATACGGTGGCCTCTCGTTGGAGCTTGAGGACAGACTGAAGGGAATCATGAACTGTTTTTTAAGATTCGTCTTCGGCACTTTGAGATGGTCTCATGTGTCCCACCTATATGCCGAGTCAAAGTGGCTCTTCCCCTCTTCCCGCCGCCTATACTTCCTTGGAAATTTCTTATACCAAACGATCAACTCCCAGCACCCTTCCTATATCTGTTGTCTCCTCCAGCCTAAGCCCTTAGGCCACTCAATAAAAACGAGATCCCGTGTTTCTGACCTCTATATTCCATTCCACAGGACAAAAACCTATGAACATTCCTTCTTAGCCCGCTCCGTCTCCTATTGGAATTCTTTGCCGCATAACATCCACCATGCCTCTTCCCTGTCAACTTTCAAATACCTCCTTTTCCAATATCTCCTCACATCCCAAACAGAAGATTTACCACCATAAATCTCATTTTATGAACTAAATTTGCGTGAAGTAAATAGTGGTGCCTACTGTTTAAGTTTTAACATAAAACAGCAATGATCTTTGTCACCTAGTTTGACTATTATTTTTACTATTTATTTATTTTTCTCTTCTCCTCAGGTTGTGCTTTTTTTTTTTTTCGGGTATATATGTTCATATTTTATATCTTTGTCTTTATGTGTGCCAATATGAGAATGTACGTATAAATAGTTCCTTTTAGTTTTTTTTTTTTTTTTTTTCCATTACACCACAAGTATCGTAAGACTTTATTTTATCTTAGTGTCTGCATATTATTATATAAACCACTGTAGATATTATTTCATTTTGTATTAAGTTAGTTTTCTATTAGATAGCCTATTGTGTAGTTATGTATATATAAATATGTAATTTTTCTTCTTTTTTTTTTCCATCACAATTAAGTAATTTTGAGAAGATTTTATGTTCATTTGTATATATATTTTATTTTTTATGTTTTACTGGTTAAATACTTTTTAAATAATGTATATAATATTAAAAGTTTTAGAAGTTAGTTTTTGGCCAGATTTGTACTTTACTTTGTATTAACTCATCATTGTTATTCTAAAGGGACTTAGTCCCAGAATAAAGTTTAATTTTCTATTCTAAGTATCTTTTATATTACAGATTAAATGTGAAATGGTCAATTGTTTCACATAAAAAAAATAAAGGTACTTTAGAGGAAGCTAATATTGAAAATTAGCCATTTATGCCATGTAAGAGAACATTATTCAGAATAAAACTACATTTTATGTAAAATTGCTTAGTTTTACACTGATATAATGAATTTTATCAAAATCGTTAGAGCCGTTTTCGAGAAAATCGTAAAAAAGTATTTAGTTCATAATATAAAGTGCCACTTCCAGTTAGCCGATTTTGACGAAAATGTTGCTGTTACATCCCTAGTATATAAAAACCTTAAATATGCAATTTCACTTTATTATGACTTTTTGTTTTTGGGCTAGATTGTTAACACAGACACACAGACCATTTTGCGGGACTTGGTTATTTGGACTCGGGGGTCTTCAATACGTATATTTCCCTTGAAAACTGAGATTCGAAAATTTTCACGATCGCAATACTTTCCTTTACTGTATATTTCATATATAGGTAAGTGAAAGTAAAAACTCATAGAATAAAAGTTGTAGAGCTTAAAATCCCGCTTTCATTGAATAACAACAGTTGTAATATAGGTCATTTACTCCGATCGAATCGGGATTTGTTATTTCTTCATGAAATTGGTTTCTTTTAATACCTCGTTTCTCAAAATGCTAAGCTGTAGTTTATGAAATTTGTAGTAAGCCATCGATATGGTTTATAACAATAATTATATGCTGTTCGTGCCCACCCCTTCCCCAAATGCAAAAACACGCCTAAGAATAAAATGAAACAAAAAAATGAAAATAATTAAATTGTCTAGGATGTTTTTTTTAAAGATCTATTTATTTTGTTTTGAGAAATCCAAAATTAATAATTTCTACACATACTATCGATTTAAAGTTTAAAAGAATCGAAAGAAAACCTTGTTGGATTAGTTCTAATAACCTTACAGGAAAAAAACAGTGCACCTAGGCTTGATATTCTCGTGTGTACTGTTAATTAGTAATTGAACAATTAACTTAGGAAATAAGTTAGTGCTTTCAATCACTTTCAATATATTCATAACTAACAAATTAATTTAATAATTTCTCTAATGATTTATGTTCCCTTTTTTGGAAGATAAAATAGAGAAATGTTTCATTAAGCACTCTGCAAGTAATCCAAAATTTAAAATTACAGAGCCTTATTCGAATTTTAAATGGTGATTCAAATGTAGCTATAGATATATTTCTGTTGTCCCTATTGCTAAACTCAAATTTTAGTTAATTTAGTATATTAACTTTTTCATAAGTGAAATCAATATAAAATTACAAGGTTATCTTGAGGTAAAAAAAATCAAACAGTATCCATCAACAAAAAAAAAATTAAATTCAACTTAATTTGAACATTATATTAGGTTTTTTATATAGGTTTTTTGACAATTTTGTGAAAACTCAATACCAAAGAAACAATAATTCAAATAGAAAAACATTAGGGCTAATTAATTAATTAAACATATATATTGATGAAAAGATGCATATAATAACTTTTAGTATAGAATTTTGTAACTAACCACCTACAATATATATATATTTTTTAAATCAAAAATTGTCAGAAGATGAAAATAATGAAGAGTTTCATATTTAAAAAATAATAATCAATAGTCTGCATCCATAATTTTGTTTGCTACCTTATTTTTTGAGATGGTATATCAAAAACTATAAGCTAAAATATATGTTTTTGACAAACCCATATGGTTGTTAATGATAGATTTCCAATACTTACCAATTTCACAGCTCATATAGATATTTCTGGCTGTCATTCAACAAATTTCTTTTTATCTTCAAATATCTGTATGATTTCAACTGTTAAGTTAAATATTATAGTAATTATTAACATAATTTATCAAATGTTGAAAGATTCTTTGGAACATGCCCAGTTTTAATTAATCGGGGACCCTTTGGTGGGTCAATGAAAAACAAAAAGAAAAAAATGGTTGTAAATATGGTTTTTAATAGTACATGTCTTATTATTTTTAAGATATAGGGGTTTTAGAGAATGTATTTTATAAACTTAACTTTATTAGCTTCTGTACTGTTTGCCATCAAATGTTGAGGTATATTTACTATTTGAAGAAATAGTATACTGGTCTAGAAGAATTAAGTAAGTAAACATGATTGAATGACTTAAATTAAGTAAACATGAAACAATAAGTCAAATTAGTTGTATTAACTTTGTGTGAGAGATAAAGCCATAAGTTACCTATTCTAAATAGAATCTTTTATTTTGAAATCTGACAGAAAACCTAACTATAAAGATTTCACTTTATCATTCTTTGTTAATTAAACTTTCGTCCTATTTTGAAAAAAAAAAGTATCAATAAAGGGCGAATAAGAATCAAATTTCAAAGACAGCTTTTTAAAACAATAATCATCTTATTAAGTATAAATTGAGAGATAAGGGAACTCTCCTGGAGTACATCTAGCTTCTATTAAGTTAGCAGGCTTAATTGCGTTGAGCGAAGATCCTTCATATTGTGTTCAAAAGGGTTCTATTTCATTTGCCTCAAACCCATAGTATCACTGACCTGGCATTAATTTGTAAAATTATACAATAGACTTGATATTATTTTCTGCATTTCATCTACAAATTTATTTGTGAATATAAGCTTATTATTATCGAATATAGGATTCATAGCTTTAAAGGTGATATTACTTCCTAAAATTAAAAAAAAGAATGTACAACTTTCAAACTCTTTAAAATAATATGGACGATACTTTATTAATTTGTTATTATAGAAAGTGGAGGAAGAGCACCCATATCCCTGCACCATGCACTGATACAAACTGGCATCCCCTCCAATGAAATGTGTGTGTGTGTTATACATGTATTTATATAAATACATGATGTTAAATATTTTATACAATATAACAAATTAAATTCAATTGTTAATGGGTCCCTTGAATTCTGGTACCAATATTATAGATCTAGCAATCATAGGTGCAGACTATGCGGGCATAGGGAGAAGGAAAGAGAGGGATGAGAATATCGTTTTTCCCTTCCTCCTCCAATAATATAAAGGGGAAAAAAATCATTATTGATTACAAATAAAATACATTAATGAATAAAATATTAACTAAAACTAAAATGGATTAAGAAAATTCGACTAGCTGGCTAGCCTAAGGCCTATAAGTAGGTAGATAATTATTTTATCATGACCCAAATATTCTAATTATTTAAATTTTCATTTATATTCAGGGATGATTATATAGAAACGTTTCATAGGGTTTTATTACTCATTTACCTCTCATGTGTACACCTCCATTTCCACATGATTTTGTTATAAACTTTATGCGATAAATTTGGAAAAAATATATTTAATAAGTATAAGTATGAATATATTGTATATAGAATATTTTTATAGACTTTTTACACAACTAGTTAGACTGTGAATTGTATTTTTATTTTAAGGTTTTGAAGCTAAGAAATCAAAAATATTTTTCGGTTTTTCAACATTATTCATTTTTAGCTGGAAAAGTTATAAAAATGTACCTATGTCATGAAGGTTGTCTCCCCTCTTTCCATATTTAATGAATACAAATTGTAATAAATCCAATTGTTTTGTTTAGATATTTTCAAGTATATCCAAATACACATAAAAAAATTCTACAACTTCCAAACTAATATATGTATTATATTTGCTTTTTTCGCAATAATTATTTTGAATTTTTGCACAAAATAAAAACTACTGACTCTTTTCTTTTCTCTTTTAATTTTTTTTCCCCTCTCTTCCCTCCCCATGTGGATTCTCTGAGGGAAGGCAAACACAAATTAAATATAGTTAAAGCATTGTCAACAGTAATAAATAACCTATAAGAGTTAAAAAAAATTGTTAGAGTGATAGTCAAATTAATTGTTAAAAGAGAAATTGGGTTTAAAAATAGATAAAAATGGTCCGAAATGCTTTCCACTTGTATGAATATGAAGTATAACTAATAGTATAAACACATTACTTCCTGAAATTAAGAAAAAAAGCTAAACACTTCGAAAAAAAAATTAGGAACACTATGATTTTTTTAAAACTTTTTTTTGCTTTAAGTCTTGTCAAGGCAGGTCCTATTTTGCCAAATACTTTATGATTAAAAAATATTTTACTTTATCTAGTTAAATAGTAGCTGAAAATAATGAATTTCGTTCAGTCTTCATTTTTAAATTTCCGTATTGATTCATATCAGTGAGAATAACGAAAATCAGATAGAGAAACAACAAGTATACACCACAGATGGTTCTATGGGTGGCTTTCGGGCTGAAACTCCCCAAAGTGGTAAAATATAACCATGTTGTATGAAAGATATACTAAACAATTATCTCTAAAAGTAATACTATTAGTAATTAAATTTAATAGCATTTAAAGAATCAGTTGAACGCCATTTCATATAGATACTGAGTTTATTTCTTCTTCCGAAGTAATAATCGTTATATACATTTTTAAAAAACCTTTCGGGCTGAAGTCCCTTTCCCCCCAAAAAATTAAATCCTGTATCCTCTAGTGGCATTCATTGATAAGACAGAATTTAAATTGGACTAATAATTCTAAAATTTAAAGAAAATCTGTCGCTAATAGTTTTTTTCACAAATCTGTTTATCTTTGTTTGTTTTCTTTTTTTTTCCAAGCCGGAAGGAGATGTAGCTGCGCCACCTGGCACTCCCTTGGATATTATGGGCGTACGCAGTGGCAGGCTAAATTATTTGAAAAAAAATTATACAAAAGTTTTGCAGAAAATTCGAGAAAATTTATTTTTTTAAATCGTTGTTTTATGAATATATTGTATTTCAAATACAAATGTTTATAAATTCTGACAATAGTAAACTTCCGAAAAAGTAATTTTCCGTATTGCTCCCCCCGCCTCCAATACGAAAGCTGCGTACGCCCTTGCTGGAAACTCTCATGTATCTCTATTTAAAAATAAATTATAAATGATTTGAAAATACTTACTTAAAATTAAATATAATAATAAATCCGTTTATTTTCTCATTTTATATAATAGAACCACGCGTAATCCGTGGGAATCTGTAATCTGATTTTTCAAAGTTTCTATTTATAAACTTACACTATTTAAGTTTTCTCAGTAAAGAAAAAATACGCTTAAAAATGAGCTAAGTATGCATCTAAATCTGTTTTTGGTTTTACTTCCCGCGTAAATTAAGGGACATCCATAATCTTATTGTTTTTATTACACTGTTAAATTATTGAATAATTTATTATTAGATACTAATATTTAGATTACTTACTTTACTTAACTAAATTTGTTTAAGTATAAAATTGTAAAACCAGTCGGCCTTCATGACCTAAAATGTGTTATTTTGACGGAATGTTTTCGAACTTAATCAATTTCCTAATGTGTCTGTTTTCTTATCTCTTCGTATCCTAGATAACCAATCCATATTATGACAGTAGGCTGATAATAGGCCGAATAATTTTCACCAATTTTATAATACAATTTCGTACACTATTTTTCAAAATCTCCCGCTTCATCTTTGAAATGTAGTAGGTGGGGTTGTGAAGTGTTATTTTTAGAGCGTTCTGTTTATTACTTGTCTTGGCAATGAATTTTTTCAGGTCAGTAGTGGGATGCGTGGACCTCTTGTCGCATATTTCGTCTCGAACTGAGATTGTCACGAACTGGGTGTTATCTTCACTCATTGATGGGTTATGATATAACGTCAATTGATAACTTCCATCCATGGAGCAATTCGCTATCGGCGCTTTTTCTGCCGTCTGTGCCACGATTGTGACGAATCCTCTGGAAGTAGTGAAGACCAGGTTCCAGCTCCAGGGAGAACTGAGAGCTAAAGGACGACATGCTGTTCACTATAAAGGTTTTTTCCATGCCATGTACACCATCATCAAGGCAGATGGATTCCTGGCCTTACAGAATGGTTTGGTACCATCAATCTGGCATCAGATATTTATGAATGGCTTCAGACTTGGTGGTTTTCATATTGCTGAAGAAATGAAACTCAATCTGAAACCTAATGGTGAAGTGTCACTGCCCAAGACAGCTTTGGTAGCAGGAATCATGGGCTCAATAACTGCCTTCACTGGAAGTCCCTTTTTTCTGGTAAGTATATTTTATTTTATTTTTCTTAAAATTTAAATTAATCTTTATAGATCATTCTTAGGGAAATATGAACATCAGCGATGAATTATGCCACCGCAGTGCTGACAATACTGTCTCTCTAAAGGTACAATTTTGCTGGTACTGCCCACCACACCGACTGCTAGCAGTTCAGCACTGCTTTAGTGGAAAAGGTAATATACCGATGGCAGTAAAATAGGCTTCTTTCTATTCCACTTAAGCTTTGCTCAACTGCTAGCAGTTGGCGTAGTGGGTAGTACCAGCGAAATAGTACCTTAAGAATTTTGTTATTCAACAAGAAGGCACTTCTGATAATACCTGTGTTCCATGACCCTTCAATTAACTTTCCTAGGTCTGATTTATTCATTTTGTTCAAGTGAAGAACTATAGAAATCCATTTCATTTTCTTTTAATTTCAGATTTTTTATGTTTCCAAAATTTCTGTTTTTTATTAGTATATATAAATATAAAAGTTATGAATATGATAATAGCCAGATATGAATGTTGGATGATGAAATCTTGGGATGTGTTGATTCTGTGAATGTGGTATGTCTCTGGCAAAAATACCATGTCATCTTCCAAAAATAAAATGGGGTTCACCAAAATCTATGTATAAAATAAGCTACCAGCTCCTCTGATATTGACATGCACCTAAAATCTTTTCAATTGTTGTAATGCCCATTATTTATTTTTATTAGATTAAAAATAATTGTTTTAGTATTCCCAATGAGTGCCATAAAACAGGTTGTTTAAATGTTATTTAATAATAAAAAAAAGGTATTAATTATTGTAATACTGTTTTCAGAAACGAGTGATAACAGGAGAAACCAAGAGGTAAAAGGTGTAAAATATAAGAATGTAAACTAAATTTAGAAATGTGTATTAAGGAAATAATATTTTGTATTTGATCATTCAATTATTATATTAAGTTATAGAGTCAAAGTGATATTTTTTAAATCTGTTTATTTTCCTTAGTATTTATTTATTTTAAGATAGTTACTAGTAAAATGAAGCTCCCAAAAAGGAAATGACCCTGGTTGTATGTTATAGATAGTTGAATTTATAACAACTTTTAGAACTAATAAAATTTCTCCCCATTTCAAAATAATAGATATTTTAATATTACTTATTCCACTACATTTTAATTATCTTTCAATGAAATATTTTTATTTACTGTGAATCAACCAAATTAATTTCAGGTAATTAATTGCTTGAAAAAACAATGTGCTGGTCAAGAACAACATGAAAAATTAGTGAAACTATTTAAATAGTCCATTTGAATATTTTTTTGTTAATCTTGACTATCGCTGTCTTGAATTATTTCTATGGTCAACTGTTCAATATATTATTAATTTTTAAATTTTATTGTATTGATAATAGATTTGTTATAGAATGTCTGAATGATAGTTTACTCTACTGTTAATGGTCTAATTGCTCTTTTATTTATTGTACGTAACTATACTTGTTTTGTATTAATTATTCTAGAACTATTTGAAAAAATGGACAGAAGCTTGTTTACTTGTTCACCTTTTGTTTATCTTATGCAAATAATAACTAGTCAAATTTCAAGGATGAACCAGATTCTATCTCACCTTGTAGTCTTAAAAAACTTTTTAAAGACATTTTTTAAATTTATTTTTAAATGTTTAAATATATATAAGTAAGAAAAAAGTAAGAAATGTTTAAATATATTTATAAACTTCAATTTTCTGTTAGAGTTGTTAAATTGAATTATTTTTATTTCAAATAAATCTTTTTTTCTTCTGAGGTTGAATTCTACAAAAACAGGAAAAATAATTTTAAAAATGATTACAAGTATTTGGTTTGCATCATTAACCAACAAAATTTACATATTCATTAAACTTATTAGTTTACATTCTTGTTCTTTCTTAATTATACTTTATTTCTCTCCTCACTTTGCCCACATTATAAAAAACAATAGTATTTATAATTGACTGCCGTAGATATATTAAAGAGAATTTTTTTGGGGTGTTAAGAAAATATCAAAATAAAAATAATTATAATTTATTTATTTTTACTTTATTTTTTGACTGAACATCCCAACAAACTCTTCAAATATTTATATAGTATTTATTGATTGATATACAATTGACTGTTGAGATTGTAAGGATGAAAAATGGTCAGAAATTTTTTGACTGCACATTCTGATCATTTTTCATCCTTTATAGTAATTATTATTTAGACATTTTGGGGAAGGTTAGTCCTCTTGGTTAGAATATGTTGAAGAGGGGAACAAAGTATCCCTGAAATGTACAAATAATAAAATAACTATAAAAAAATTTATATTAACATTAATTTATGGGGAAATGTCTGACATTTCCCTGATAAATAAGTAGTTTACTCGCAAGAATATATGATTTAAATATCAGTACTGAGTTGGCAAAAAAAAAGAAAAAAAAAGAAGCTATGAACCAATCTAGGATGTTGTTTGTTTAGACAAACCGTTATCCTGTCTCAGATTAGCAAACCATACCATAAGATAGGAGTACTGTAATTGAGCAGCTACCAAAAGTGGACATCTGCACTTTGACCGAACCTGATATTTTAATCAGGTCTAGTAGTTTCCTAAAGCTGTACCTAATGCTTGCTCAATTTCTGTTACAAATAGTTTTTCTCATAGAACGACTTGTTAAGTGGACATGGGAATGTTTTTGTTAGCAAACTCCTCAAGCGAGATATTTTTATTGAGGTATGTTATAGTAATTTTCTGATATACTCACATATTTATAATAGATAAGAATATGCTCTAATGAAATAAATCTTTAACAAATCTTTAGTCGTTGATTGATCTTTGTTTGGCGTGACTTGATGGTCCCAAAATTAAGGTAGCCAATTTTTTGAACCATATAAGCCAATATGTGAGGATTAATATTGTTTATTTTAAATCTATTAAATGGACTACATCTTCCCAATTTGGGTAGAATAGGTTTTAACTGTCAGAATAACTTTTACTTTTTATTAGTATAGAAATCAACAGTTATGTTAAAATAATTATTCATTTTGATGTGTAGGTCAAAGTACAGTTGCAATCAAAATCAAGCCGTAGTATCGCTGTAGGAACCCAGCATGAAGCAAATAGCATGTTGTCTGCATTTTCATCTGTTTACAAAAATCATGGTGTAGCTGGTCTCTGGAGAGGAGTCGGTGGTTCCGTGCCTCGGAGGATTGTAGGATCTTCTTCGCAGCTTGTAACTTTCACTGCGATGAAGGACTTCCTTGCAAATAACAGTGTAAGTTATGTTATAGTATTATACAGGTGATTGTTTTCATATTTACTCCTTTGTTGTTTAAACTATATTAAGATATTTAAACTATATAAGCAGAGTATTTCCCAAGATTTATTATGAGTGAATTTGAACAATAAGATTCTACAATGTTCAATTACAGAATTCTCATTCTAACAGCATTGAACCAATTGTCCCTTGCTTAGTTCTTTCTCCTTTCTCCTTTCCGCTATGTTCTAAGTTATTCGAAAAACTATTGTACCCACGACTATTACATATACTAACAGACAGACAGATTATTCGTGACCTTCAAGTCGGGTTTCGAAAATTACATTCAACAACAAAACAATTGCACAGGGTGACTGACTACATCTCTACAGCACTAGAGCGGAAATTATATGTAACCGGAGTATTTCCGGATGTTGTCCAAGCGTTCGACAAAGTATGGCATCAGGGGCTTATCTTCAAGCTTAAGACCATACTTCCACATACTTACTACTTAATTCTCCATTCCTTTCTCTCAGATAGATTTTTCTCCGTTTGACATAGTCAAGGTCTATCCTCAATTCGATCAATTTTAGCTGGTGTACCTCAGGGATCAATCCTAGCCCCACTACTGTACATCACATACACACACGACATTCCTCAAAGTATCCACACTCTTACAGCAACCTACGCAGACGACACTGCTATCATTATCAGGCACAACAATCCTACAGAGGTATCACTTAACTTACAACATCACTTACAAATTATACTCGATTGGTGTAAACTTTGGAAAACTCAAATAAATTATCAAAAGTCACAGCGCATCACATTTACTCTACGACCAGAAACATGCCCTCCTGTATACTTAGACAACATACCAATTCCACAAACAGACAGAGTACAATACCTAGGCCTTATATTCGATAGGAGAATGACATGGGGTCCACATGTGAAAAAAAAACGAATCACATTAAATCTAAGATTAAAATTGTTTTTCATTCACTGTTAAGACGACATTCCAAGTTAAAAGCAAGACAGAAACTAAGTATTTACACATATATTTTAAAACCTCTTTGGACTTACGGACTACAAATATACGGAATTGCAAAACCAACTCACATAAAAAAACTTCAAACTTTTCAGTCTAAGATACTACGACTAATCACTCAAGCACCATGGTACGTAAACAATCACACTTTACACACCGACTTACACGTTCCGACAGTCAATGAACACATACGAACGTACTACAAACTATTTCATAACATGTTAAACGGACACTCCAACCAGCAGGTAAAAGAAATGGCCACAACTAGTATGCCGGAGAGCTCCAGAAGACGACTGAAAAGGGTCTGGATGAGGGATCTGCTTAAATAATGTTAGTAAATAAAAGCCATGGAAGGGATACCCCTGGGTATTGCTATTCCTCATGCCTATCAAGCCTTTTTATTTATTATTTATTTTATTTTTTCTCTCAATACTATGCCAGCACATCTGCTGATTGTCGATAATAATTGACAGGTGCGGATAAATATATGTAAGTGAAAAAAAAAAAAAAAAATCTTGGAAACGGGGCTTTTTCAATTTAGTGATCTGAAATCTTAGTCTGTTTAATGAAATACTAAAAACTTCTGAACACCCTTTTTTTTTCTCCGAAATAATGAGGCTCTGTCAGTCAAATGGCCCAATATCTTTGTAGGTTACCTCATTTCTTGATTTTGTGATCAAATTATCTTAAGATTCAAATGGAAAGCAAATGGGTCATGAATATTTGGTACTTCATTACATTGATTAATTTAATGAGGAAAAGCCCCATTTCTGAGAATTTTGATAAATAAAAAAAGTTGTAGGTTGAGATAAGATGAGGCCATTCTATTTGATAATAAGGTTAATAATTTGATAATAAGGGGTCTGTACCATGGACTACGAGGTTTACTATTCTGTTTAATATCTGTTTAAATATTGCCCATCATTTACTGGAAATCCCGATATTCTATTCTATTATATTACTGACATTGATACAGAAATGATTGAGTGTCCTATGGTTCTTGCAATAGATAAAATTAAGCAGACAGGCATTAATAAAGGACACTGATTTTGTTGATACTTAATGTTAACTGAATTTTTTTCATTTAATATTTATAAAGTGATTCGTCAAAATTAATTTTTTATTTCAATTAGATCATAATGTAATTATTATAGTATATCTGTTCTATGGAATAAAGACATCATGAGGCAATATCAGCAAGGGGACTCCGGGAGGAAGATTTTTATGATTAAAAGAAATGGCGACGGGGATTATTAGGTTACGACATATGACCTTAAAGTATTGTAAATAAAGTTGTGTTTTATATATATACATATATATATATATATATATCGACATGCCCCTTCCCTATAAACATTCAAAAACCTCCTATTCCAATTCCTGTTTCAAAAACAGTCAGATACCAGCTAACTATTAATACTATATATGTATTGTATAGCTATCATATAATCATAATACTTGATAAGAGATAGTACATACATTTCCTACTATCGACGTAGGAATTTCAATATACATTTTTTTTTTTTTTATTCAATCATAATTAACTGTTTATTTTTATATATATATTCAAGTAAAGTTTTTTTTTTTTATGAAATGAACTCATTCTATCTCTTTTTCGTTCTTCATTTCTCAAAGTGTATGTTTATGTTGTTCAACCCTTATATATTGTTTTGTTCATAATTCAAGTGATTCGTTCATAGTTTTAATTGTTTTGTTCATAATTTTAAATGCTCTGTACATAGTTTTATCTGTATTGTATATAGCTGGTGCACCTAAGGTTTTCTTTACTTTTTATTTTATTTTATCAATTTTATTTATTGTTTCAAACGTTTAGGCCAGTATTATTCTATTATTCTGTACATTATTGTTATTCTGAAGGGACTTAGTCCCAGAATAAAGTTTTTTTTTTTATCTATCTATCTATCTATATAAACATAACCTAGAATGAATCATTACACTTATCTGACATGCCAATGTACTTTCATTTCTTTAGGTCTATAAAATCCCCAAGGGTTACTTGAATGCTTTTGTTTCAAGCCTGATTGGTGGAATGGCTGTTACAGTTCTCATGAACCCTTTGGATACAATATCTACAAGGCTTTATAACCAGGGTAAGCTTCTCATCAAATTTAGCTTCTCTGCTTTGTATTATATATATTTTACTTTATTTATAGCTTTGTTTTGAATGTTTACTCTATTTAATCTAAGTATAAATATTTAGGATAAAAGGCTTCAAGTTTATAAAAATGACTAAATTCATTACTGGGTTCGTTACCAAGTGTAACTGCTGTACTTCTCCATCATTGATTGTACATTTCCTAAATAATGGTTAGTATAAATTGTAGAATATGAAGAAGTTTTTTTCTTGCAATTTGTGCGTTTTTATGCATAATTTGAGAAATAACAGTAATTTGTTTATTACTTAATGTAACAAGATTAAGATATAGGCTTGCACGTCTTTTGTTGAGTGCAGGTTGGTTTTGTTTTTTATTTTTATTTTAGTGATACAATTCAGGAAACACCGCCACCATTATCAAACGTTGACACAGTTTTATACCTTTTTGCAGATATAGGTACTTTAAAGTTATAAATATTCTTCCTTTTTTCTTACATTCTTTCTTATACAGTAGGATTTTATTAATCTAGCCTTATATTGGAATTGGTAGTGCTAGGTTTCTGAAATTCCAGGTTAGTAGAGGCAGGGCTGCCTAGAAGGGGGTTTCATGGCCCAAGTTGTGTCATCAAAATTTTTGAGGAGGTTGTATTTTTACGGGTTTTTGAATTTTTGAGGAGGGAAAATTTTGATGGGATTATGAATTTTTGAACTAAGGGACGGGAGGAAAATATGGAACAGACCGCAGCAAGTGTAATTGCATATGATCTACGATTTTTCTAATTCTACCTTAGCTTGCTCCGTTTTTAAGAAAAGATAAGCAATAAAATATCTTACGAGGAGTAGAGGGAAGCGAGTAGAGTCTTGTCCCATCGACCTTGGGCAGGATGGGCATCCATGAGTAGAGGTACATTTAAAAAAAAATCTGTTGCTACATCTGGTTAATTAATCATTTACTTTATTCTTTCTAGTAATTTTAATGATTATTATTGTTCATCTTCTCTAAAATCTGATATTTTTTTTCAAGAATGGTAAACTTTGATTTTGCTAGAATAATGCCTTCTCCCCTCTCCCGAATACTTATTCTTATCTTCCAAAAAAATTATTAAGGAATCGTTTGTTGACTTTTTATTAATAGAACACTATTACAGATTTTTCAAGATGAACAAAATTCATATTACTACAAAAACATGCTTCACTTATTTTGTTCAATCGCATGTGATTTATATTTTAATCACCACTGAGTCATATTTTTGTCTAACAGCACAGTTGCCTTAACTTCAAACAAGCTCATATGCAGTTTGAATACTTACATTAATTTAATTTTTATTGTTTGATTTTTTATTTTGATTATTTCTTGAATGATTTATTTTTATAATTATTAGAAATAGTCTAACTTCTGGTATTCCAAAATATTGGTCATGGCATTTGGAACTTTCAGGGTCACCTATGGGTTATTCTTGTTAATAGTTTAAGCCTAAATCCTGATACTTTTTTACTAATGGTGGGTAAAAACAAAACTAATAATATTGAATATATATATCAAAAACTTTTTTTACAATTTAAATAATAAGACTTAAGTATTTTCACCCAAATTAATATGTATATTATTATAATTTACTTTATCAATTTAAAAGATCAAAAGATACATTAAAATAAATCCTGGTTCACAATTCACATGCCTGACCTACAATGCCGGAAGCTGTATTTGGTGATTGATTACTACGGTTCAGTGGATAACATAAAATTTTTTAGTAGATTAGAGATTAAATAAAAAGTAGTGCATTGAAATATGGGGTAAGCGAGTGGGTTAACGCATGTGAACAGTTGCTACCTGATAACCAAAGTTATTAAGGATAAAATAATTACGAGTTCGCGTCCTGGTGCCAAGGTTTTTTTTTTTAAATTTTAGCATCAATCCCCTACCCTCACCCCCCTGGTCCGGGAAACCCTATATAGCCTAAAAGGCAAGGAAGGGGTGTACGGAAAAAAAAGGTGTACATTAAAATATCAATTATTAGAGTGGACCCACCAGTTATGGACAGAGGGCCCAGTGATGGATAGATTTAACTTTAAATGTAAATAATAAGCTTTCTTGTTGTTTTAAAGGTTCCAATTTTTTCTAGATTGAAGAGCAATGCCCTCTATTAATAACTGTATGAACAAATTTCCCAAAAGAATATTTTAAAATGCCTATCATTCATTGTTTCTATGGTGCTCTTGAGATCAGTGTGTTTCATACCTTCCTACTAACAGTTTTGCTAAGAATGATTTGAACATTTATGTTATCTTATCTTTATAGTTAAATAAAGATTTTAGAATTTTTCTGAGGTATGTCTATTACTGGTACCGACCCTCTGTCCATTACTAGAACAATTGAGTTTCAGGTTGTCCATCACTAGTGCAAAAAGGTGTTTTTTTTTAATGGAGATTATACCTGCTTAACTGAATAATTTTTCAATTTTAAAGTGTTAAACAGAAAAAGGAGATCCTAGAGATTCTAACTGTCCAATGGAGAAGTTTATAACTAAAATAATTATGGTTGCATAAACCAAAAAAGACAAAAATTTCCTTAGGTCAGCCCAGTTGGTACTCAGAATTTAATAATTAATCAAGGGGGAAAAACCTGGTGGTTGAATGTTATTATGGCCCGATCATCTCCTTGCACAATCGTTGGCCTTGAAACTGTACTTCCTTTACAAAATACCGAACCAAGACAAAACAATCTGAACTGTACAAATGAAAACAAAAAATGTTCAACTGTTTCAAAAAGCAATGGAATGGGAATCTTTGAATTTTCCTAATATGCTGAAATTTTCATTTTAAATTTAGTTTAATTGTACTTTTACTGTTACAAACATGGTTCCTAAACAAAACATCATTAAATATAGTAAAAAATATGAAGCGACAATAAGTACAGAATCCAAAATTTACAGAACCTATGATCTGGTTATTTAAACTTTTTGGAGGAAATTATTATCATTAATTCAACTCAACAAACTCCCAAGCGGGTCTTGGCTTCCTCCAACAGCAATCGGCATGCGTCCCTATTTTGTGCTGCTGCCATCCAATTTCTCACTCCAATGGATCTTAAGTCACCTGCAACACAGTCTGACCACCGCAGCCTGGTTCTTTCAACTCTGAGCATGCCAAACTGCTGTTCCGTTATTATTTTCTTCGGGACAGATTGCTCTGGCATCCATGTGAGATGTCCCCCACCCACCCTAATCTTCCTGCCTTCATAATCGCACTACATCAGGCTCGTTATAGAGGGTATAGATTTCTCTATTTCTACACCTTCTCCATTGGCCGTTCTCACAGGTGGACCCATAAATTCAGCAAAGGATTTTCCTCTCAAAAGCAAGCAGGTCCCGTTCATCTGCCTTTTCGGTAGTCCTCAGTCTCAGATCCATGAGTCAAAACAGGGCAGATGAAGGTTTTGTAGAGGATAACCTTGGTGCATTGCGAGATAAGTCTGCTCGATAGGTGGGAGAGTCCATAATAACAGCGATTCGCTGAGATCATTCTTCTCTGCATCTCCACTGAGATTCTGTTGTCACACGTCACTTGTGCACCAAGATATGTGAATTCTGACAATTTTTCAAACATGCAGAGACCAAATACAACTTTGATACCAATCTGTTGTGGGGACTGATCAGATATCATATACTTTGTGTTGTCTTGATTGACAATTAGGCCGAGACATCTTGTTGCAGGCTCGAGAGCCAGGAATGCTTGCTTGGGATACTGCCTGATATGATCTGCCAACTATATCTATATCATCAACATATGCTAGGAGCTGAACTGTTCTGTTGTTTGAATTCCTGATTATCTGACAGCTTTTTCCAGATGGAGATTAAGGCAGGCCAAAGCATCTACTTGTCTCACTCCTCTTACTGTCGAGAAACCCACTGATCGCTTTCCTTGGACTTGAGCAAAGTATACGATGCTCGCCGTGCTCATCCTTACCAGCCAACAAGTTTAGGAGGAACATTAAGTTTTAATTTTGGAGGAGATAAGAAATTTAAATCCTTAATGCTTGACAAAATCCATAAGGGTATTGAAATGTAATATCCTAAAAAGTTCCTTAGTGTACTTTTTGGTTCCATGTATTGAAATTTTATGCCATATTCTAAAAAAAATTTCTAATAAAAATTCAAGATTTCTAAAAAAATACTTTTTTTAAGATTTCGAAGTGTATGAAACTGTGTATAGGGATTCAACTATATTTCATTTTTATTTACCACATACTTTTTTTTTCAGGAGTAGATAAAAATGGAAGAGGTCTTCTATACTCAAGCTATTTTGACTGTGTATCAAAGATTTATAAAATTGAAGGTTTCTTTGGTTTTTATAAAGGAATTGTACCTTTGTACGTTAGAACTGGACCGCAAACAGTACTGGTTTTGGTGATCTGGGATACAACTAAAAATTATTACAACACAGCTAAGAAGAAAAGAGAACAATTGAACCATTCATAGAGCAGTTCTCAGGAAAATTAGTTAAGTTAAAAATAAGTTTTTCAAACAGAACTAAAGTGTAGGAAATAATATTGCTGTGAGGTAAGCGTTACCAGTATTTTTAATCTTCCTTTACACAGGGAAGTAAATCTGTGTGTAACTCGTCAATAAAGTTCCTGAGAAAAGTGTCGTAGATAAATTATTATTCTTGTTAATAAAAGTGATTAAAAATATCCTTTTTT
Organism: Nezara viridula; assembly: GCA_928085145.1. Taxonomy (NCBI): domain Eukaryota; kingdom Metazoa; phylum Arthropoda; class Insecta; order Hemiptera; family Pentatomidae; genus Nezara; species Nezara viridula. The sequence goes on from OV725082.1 coordinate 75,642,772, forward strand.
TTTTATTTTTTATTTTATTCCTTCCACTTTCAAAATAAGTTCAAAGTTCACTAAGTCTTGTGAGGATAACAAATTATTCATTTGATGTAAGAGTTAACAGAAATTCCCAACATTCCAATGTTATGAAGTAGTTTTCTGACTGGTTTTCTGTTATTAGAAGACTGGTTGTCATCTAATATTATGTAAACTTATGGAAAGTCATCGGTGGTAAACAATGTATAGATTTTCTTTTTAAACATATTTTGAATAACAGTGCTGAACAAAACTAGCTAAGAAAGAAAACAAAATTACTTAAATAAGTTTAATAACTAAAATAGGAAGTAGTAAATAAAAGATTTTTAAGTGTTGTTTCTCCGGAGACCCTACTGATAAACTATGATGGGTGTCCCCTCGGGGCATTAGGGACTACAGTTTGATCCCTTGTGTGGCAGAAGCTTCTTGAACCTCCTCCCTCCCTTCTTAGGTCTGCACAAAATGTAAAGATAAAGTCATTGTCTACTTTTTCATTTTGTGGTTCGTGCATTCTTTGAGTTATTTACATTCTTCAGGCTGTTTATGTGCTTTGGTATGTTCATAGTTTTTGGAATGTGATCATACAACAATTGGAAAGTTCTATTTTTTTTTCTTTTCTTTTGACAATAAAAAAGTAAGAGTCAACAGGATGTAGTAGACATCCCCCTGTATTTACTCCTTTAGATGACAATGTGTGAGGGAATGAGAAGGAATATATAATATATAGGAATGTGAGGTTGCACTGTGAATTGTACTCAATGGTGCAGTGGACAAATTGCTCATTGGAAAATCTCATATCGATAAACAATCGAAAAGAAGGAAAAAGGTCCGATCAGGTAGCAGTAGCTGGAAAGGGATGCTGGGCACTTGAGGCAAAAGGACAGATGCAAGAGGAAGTCATCTGGGAAGAGAGGCCTACTGCATTGAAGACCAAGAGTATCAAGACTACAGTTATAAGACTTTAATATATTCATTTATTACAGTTATAAAATAAATTGTTTTATTATACAGGAGTGAAAGTCATTTTATTTAGTTGTCCTATATGCCTCACGATGGAAGAATAACAAACCAGGTGAGTCAATTCATTTAAAGTGTATTTACTAAGTCCCACATTTCAAATATATATATTCTTATTGGTTCTTCTCACACAGTGTCACAAAGGTATTAGATTCACGAATTTCCAATCACAGTTAAACACCCTAAAAAAAAAGTCCATCCAATATCCAGTGCCAGGGTTTTATCTTAATATTCACGAGTGTAAATAACCTAAGTTCCTCGATATATAAATGGAAGGCTATTTGCCTATTCCCGCCAAAAACAATCATTTAAAATTAACTTTCAGTAGGTTATTTACAAGGATCTATTTGAAAATTGGATTTGTCTTTAGTATGGACTAGTCATTTTATTCAACAAGAAATGTTTTATCGAAAAGCCATTATTTAATTGGATATGAAAAAGAGAGGAGTATAAATAATACAACCATTCGTTTTAATAAGTGTAAAATGGTATTCATTATGTTTGTGAACAGGGACAGATGAAAAATATAGTTTATGAACACTCATTGGCAGACATAAAATTAAAAAACTGCTCGTAGACAGATTCTAAAACACCTTGGTAGAGAGATCCATAAGACAAGGTATGATTTATAAAATACATGTTAGGCTACTCGAAGTTCCAAGAGTTACCAGGGAATTTTTTTGTACAAGCAAATTAAACATTTTTTTAAAACAGCCATCAATGATCAGGTAAGTTTTATCTTATTTAGTTACTCAGCCAACTTAACACTTAGCCAAATGCACGGACGGATCTACGGGGGGGAGGCTTTCGGGCTGAAGCCCCCCCCAAAATGGTAAAATGTAACGTTTCGAGGCACTAGAAAAAAATCAATTCCAAAAGTGAGAATATCATTTGATTGATATTCATATGAATATCATTTCAAGTCATACCATATCAGTTCATTAACGAGCTAAGTTTTAATATTAAAATACTGAATTGAGTTGGGTATTCAAGTTGAAGTGTAGTAGAGTTTAAAAAACAAAATCACTTTTTTTCTTTCAAAAGAGAATAATTTATAGCAATATAAAAAAGTAATGAGCTAGTAAGTATCTAGTAACAAACTCATTTTATCAACAAATGGAGTAAAGTGAACATAGCTATGATGAATGGTATTCAAAGATCTTCATTGAATGGACTGGAAGGCTAATTTTAAATGTTAGCTACTTTTTTTTTTTAATTTATGGAAGTAACATGTTAAAAACTGAAAATGAACAGTGAAATAGATGGAAACCTAGTCCCTTCAATGTAGAAAAATTTAACAGCAACCAGTTAGTATTTAATATTTCAATATTCTGAGAGAAAGCTTAAAAAAAACCAAACACATTTTAAATAATTGTCTCTTTTTATTGCATATAATCATATATTATATATTGCATATAGGATATATTCCAAACAATATCCTCAAGTTCCCAATTTCGTGATTCTTCTATAATTTAGCTTCCCAATAATTTTCAAAGGTCTTTGCCTATGGTTCTGGATGTTTCAACCTAAACATGTGGGTCATCATCAGGGCTGAACATTTTTTTTTATAACAGAGATATTAATACATAAAAGACAGAAGTTAGTTATGATAAATAGTGATGGATGATACATGAGAAGTGGAACACTTAATAAGTTATTTCAAATTATTATTTATTTTTTTATTAAACGCCTCTGCCGTTGGCTATTAGGCCATTCTGCTCCTGGCAACCCAATACAACTCCGCCATGAATCCTTTTCCATACATCTAACTGTACAGCCTCCAATTTATCATTCTCTTCCATCTTCTTTTTATTGAAAAGGTTACCTTGAGGGATGATTTAGCAGCGACAATTATTCCTGATGCAACCTGCCTGGATCTCTGAAGTTTATAAGTTTGATATCCCAGTAATTGGTAGAACTGGATATATTCAGTGGATGAGCCGGCTTCTACGATCCCATATAAATCAGCATCCTCCTTTGTAAGAATCGTCTTCCATTCTGTGAATTTGTCTGCAGTTAGGCCACCAGCGTTCCTGAACATAGCCTTAAGCTGTGTGTTGACTGGACCTTTCGGTTTCCTTAATTTTGATGGATTCATATTTTTGTGGATTCTATGATGTTATTATTTAAAACCTCACTATTATGTATATTATTTCAGATTATAAAATAATATACCAACTTGTAAAATGTGATTGATTATAGGATCCATTACTAGTGAAACATCCGTGAACATACTTATAGTGATACATCAGTATTTGTATCTTCAGCAAAACATGAAAAATTTAATCTTACTCCATTCACCAAGAAAAGAAATTTAACATGTGTAAAAAGAAAAAAATAGTATTAATAAGATTTCAAGTTTTGAGAATCCACAATGGAACATATATACATATTCATAGCATATAGATATATGAAAGAACATAAAAACTCCTCATTTATTTGCCCAGCAGAAGAGGTTGTGTGGTTTAATCATGAGCTAGTCTGATAAATGTCAATGGTTAAAATCAATAATTACTTAAAGAAGATATTTTCAAAGGAAAACATCTTGTGATTCTTCAACTAAGTTTTATCAATAAATGTTCAATCAACTTATAAAATGTGATATTTAATATTACTAACCATGTTTCCAGTACTGGCACCTGAATAGTAGGTAAGTGAGAGAGTCCGGGAAAATTTCTCTCTCTCTCTCTCTCTCTCTCTATATATATATATATATATATATATATATATATATATATATACACACACAGGAATAGTTATATGTTTGTGTTGAAATAGAAAATGGAGGGAAAAATTTGGGCTATTATTTGAGGAGGCGTAAATGATAAAAGAATATGTAATACAGATCTTTTTTTTATCAACTTTATGGTTCACTGGATTATTTTCTTCTAAGTTAATTAATATAGATTCGGAAAGTAGTTGTTTTTGTTAGTTGGGAACTGACTAGAATGGTTGGGTTTTCAAAATTGGATGTGTGGTCTAGTGATATGACTTTCTTGGCTAATTTCGAAGCGAATGGGTTGTGTGTAGAGACGCTATATTTGTGTTGGTAAATTTGTTTGTTGAGATACTTTTTGGTTTCTCCTATATAGGAATAATTGCAGTCTGGGCATGCGATACGGTATATAATATTTGATTGCTATAGGAGTGGAACAGGACCTTAAAGTCTGGTATGTACATTTCTTAATTTACTGTTATTTTTAAACACTATGGGTAGGTGTGGAAATTTGGAAGTTAGAGAATTTTTATTTTTTGAGACAACCGGCCGGGATATATGGGATGGGTCTGTGTTGGCGAATCAAGGTGGGTGGTTGAGAGCAGTTAGTGGGAGACTGGTTAGAGTGAGGTTTTAATCAGGCTGTTTATTATGTGGTCAGGAAAGTCATTTGATTTCAGGATCTTGTATAGTCTAGTTAAGTTGTCATCAAATTTTGAGTCAAATATTGTTATATATATGTATAACAGATATACAGCAGTAAATCAAATTTTTAACTACACTCATTTTTTTATGGTAAGGGTGCTGGGGAAAAATAATTTAGGAGATGGATAGAGTAAGTGGATTTGTTATACCAATTATTCTTTACCAATCATTATTTCTGGTAATTAGATCAAGAAAAGGGAGGGTATTGTTAGATTCTATTTCAATGGTGAAACGGAGTTGAGGGTTGTAGGAGAGAGGGGGGTATGAGTTGAATGCAGAAATGACGTTTGGAATAGTGTGGAGGTTGATTAATGAGAGATCATCTACATATGTTTTAATGAAAAAAATATTGTTTGGAAATTGGGGTAATATTGAGTCGATGAGGTTATTTAGGACAATGTTCAAGAGGTGCAAGGCAATTACCCTTCACTTGGCTAGAAGTTTGATGAAAGTATTTGTTTTGGAAACATAAGTAGCCAGAGTTAAAACATAGTGAGAGAAACTGAAGGAATGGGAATTGATTGGAAATAATTCACAATTATAGTAGTAACTATGACTAATAATTTTTAATTTAAGTGGTAGTGAAATATACATATGGAAAGATAATAACAAATACAAAATTAAATAAATAATAATAATATTGGAGTTCACCTCTAAAAATATATATAATTATTTAAATGAAAATACGGAAAATTTCAGTGTAACATATATGAATTGAAATTATATATAAAATGAAGCACACAGCATTTATTAAAACGTATATCATAAAACAAAGAAAATGTAATTATATCTTTTTTTCAACAATTTTGGGCCTGCATTCTCTGCTTCCTTTTCATCCAGTTTGTTCCCACTCATTTCGTGTGCTTTGTATCTAATTTCATTTGATCTTTTTTCATCACTGTCCGAGTATGACTGTGTGGTAAATACAAGAAATTCTTTTAGGTCAGTAGTGAAATTATCTTCAAAGATTTTTTAAAGGGCCATCATTTGTGCCATCCCATTTTTAGTCTTGTATCCAATTCTTTCTTGTATTTTTTTTTAAAAAGAAATTTCTTCTTCAAGAGGTATGAATTGTTTTGAAAATTCTGTGTTATGTTTGTGATTATTTTAAATTTTAAGTAATTTATTAGTCGACCATATTTGTTATTTTTATCAATCAAATCATTGGCCATTTTCATTTAAATATTTTTATTGATGATAATGTAGATATTAATTGATTTTAATTAATTTCTTAGTCCTAGTCTGTTGGACAGATATTTGTTTCTGTTTTATTTTATTTTTTATTCTCAAGTGATCTAGTTTTCCTTTAATCTACATGAATTCTGAAATGCATTAAATACAGAATGAACAATTACACTTATGCTTGAAATTTTCATATGAGTAGATCACTTCATATATTTTGGTTTCTTTAATAAAAATAAAAGAGTATTATATAAAAGCAAAAATTATCAAAAGGAAAGAACTAATCTTTGCTATCTAAGTCTGAAATATTTCGGAGATGTGAAATTAAATATCATTCTTAAATCAAAGCTAAGATGAGATGATAGATAAAACTTACTTGAAGAATCACAAGATGTTTTCCTTTGAAAATATTTTCTTTAAGTAATTATTGATTTTGACAATTGACATTTATCAGGCTAGCTCTTCTGCTGGTCAAATAAATTCTTATTGTTTTTTAGGGCTGGAATGAGGAGTTTTTATGTTCTCTCATATATCTATATGCTATGAATATGTATATATGTTCCATTGTGGATTCTCAAAACTTGAAATCTTATTAATACTGTTTTTTTCTTTTTACACATGTTAAATTTCTTTTCTTAGTGAATGGAGTAAGATTAAATTTTTCATGTTTTGCTGAAGCTACAAATACTGATGTATCACTATAAGTATGTTCACGGATGTTTCACTAGTAATGGATCCTATAATCAATCGTATTTCTACAAGTAAGTACTGATAAAAACTATGTCATATATTTGATGAATATTTATGAAAAAATATTGTTTAATTTATATTTATTTATTTATATATTTGTTAGTTCCCAAGAGAAAAATAAATCCTCAATTTGGAATATCTTTGTCACCATTGTGGTAGAATTTGGCAAATATAAACGGCTATCTGGAAAATCCTGAAATCCACTATTACAAGGTGCATACGTACCATTATTTCAAAGCAGCAATTGCACGGATAACAGTTAGTATTTTAATGTCTGTTATTTAATTCTAAATTATTTTTAACTAAAATTCAAAATAATTTCTCTCTTTATTATTTATCAATTTTCTATTAAATATTTTAAATATGAAATGTACTAAATTATTCTAAATGAATTATTCTGAGACAGCTATTTCATTTAGAATATCAAAAATGCACTACTCCTGTAATATTTCTCTAGTTAATAATAATTATTATTAATTGATTGAGTAATGAAGTAATAAAATTATAACGGTGGAGAAATAGTTCACTGAGGGTTGAGGATTCCAGCTACAGTGAAAAAATTTTGCCTACATGTCTTTTTTTTTTTCCTTTCATTGGCCCAAGATTCCCACTGAAGTCTTATACTGAATGCTTAAATTTCTGCCTAAGTTTCAGGAACTGATAAAACGTACGATAGCAACAACAAAAAAAAAAAATATTAGCAAGAAAATATCAAGAAAAAGAAAAAAATATATCTTCTCTACTAATAAATAAATATTAAAAATAAAAATTATGTGTGTAAGATAAATTAAAATATATAAGTACGATATATATTAGCAAGGTATAATATTTATGTAAAAATATTTATAACAAATTATGATAAGTAGCACATTTTTAAAATTCTGATATAAGAAGATAATGAACTATGAGATAACGCATGAAAATATTCGATAAAAAGTATATATAAGTAGTGAAAAATAAAATTAATAATTAATGAATAGAAAATTTGTGGCATGTGAGGGAATTTACAAATTACATAGGCAGTAATGGTAACTAAGAAATAAAGTAAACACTGACAAAATAAGGATAACTAAGAAATGAAATAGCAAAGATATAGGTATGTTAAAATACAGTTTTATTTTCAATAACATATGAATAAATATTATGTAACTATTTAAACTTAACTTTAATAAATAATATATAAATGTAGTTATTTAAACTCAAATTAATAAATATCTGGAATGAGAAATAGATGATATATAAATTTAGGAAGTTATAAAGTAACCGTGATAAAGCTGGGACTTATAAAATAACAATAACTAAGTTAGAATATATAAAATAACGGTTAGGAACTTATGTACTTATGAAATACAAGATCATATTATTATTATTGCCTAATATTTTCTCAGTAATTACTTGTTACCTGGTCTTTGCTTAGCCCTACTGATGGCCTGAAACTTAGGCCGAAATGTGAGCACAAAGATAATAAATATAATTTATTTGTATGTGTTTCCATTTGTATTCCAATCTCCAACTAACATCTCATCAATAATAAGTTTTAACAGTTTTGGAAATGTTTTAGAATTTTTCACGTTATTGATGTAAAATCTTGTATTTATTTTTTTATTCCCTTATTCCTTTATTAACATAAATGTGAAAGAATAGGTCTTAGACGGTTGTATAAGTACAATGGTTACTTTTGGATGCCAAGCTTGGTCATTGACAAAATCTCGAGAGAGGAAGATCCAGATGTGACAAAATGAGGAAGAAAGATTTATGATGAATGTGAGGAAAAAGGACAGAGTGAGAAATGATTGGATCAAAAATGAAACTGGACTCACAGATACCCTTAGGCGAAAAAGAGTGAGCACTCCTCTTGATTCTGGTAATTCGTCAAGAGCACACGCGTTGGCTCTTTAGCATGAGTATGATGTTTTGGACTCATTGTTAAGTGTCCAATCGACTCAATATACTACATACTCTTATTACTACAATTCACCTGGCTCCTCTACGAGTGCTGCTAAATTTAACCCCAACACATCTGACCCGTCTGGATGCAGTAGTCCAAACTTTGCACATTCTGATCCCTGGACGGGTTCCACAGCCCTTGAATTTGAGAGAGTTTCACGATTTGCTAGAGATAAGAATCGTAAAGTGGCTGAGTGATTGAAAGAGTCTGAGTCCCAAAAAAAAAGCAAGGCTTGATAAAAATAAATTAAGCTTCACTGATAAGGGGAAGGGAAAGTCAGGAGCTGAAACGGTTAAGAATGGAGAGTGATAGAAAGAGACATGTTTCTTTTCGAGAGAAGGAGACAGAAGAGGAATGGAGGGCAAGGCAAAAAGTTGATAGAGAGGGTCAAGCACTGAGGCGTAAATGAGAGAAAGAGGAGGAGAGGGAGGCAAGGCTTGCCCAGGTTAGGGCAAGATATCATATTAGCGTTGACCGTCAACATTTAAGTTTTGAGAAGGAACAGGAGAGAATCGCTTCAATAAGGCGAGGGAATGATACGAATGATTAGCGTACATCACGTGTTTCATCGGACGCTGAAAGGCATCACATAGCCAGAGAATTGGAGTCTATAACTGTAGAACGAAACATAAGAATCAAAAAGCAATGGCGGGGAAAAAAGAATAGCAGGTTCTCCTATTCGATTATGGTGGTGCGGCCAGTGTAGGGCCAATGGATTCGGTTAGTCATTTTTGTTCCGCCCTAACGTGGACAAGTGGATCTAAGGGTATATGTTGTAGGGTATCTAAGGGTGTATCTGGGAAGATTGTTCTACCTCGAATCAACGAGGCACCAGAACCTCTTGCTTCCCTCCTTAGTAACGAATATCCCAAATCACGTGAATTTTTGAGCCATTAAGGGGTATAATAGTGTTTTTCAAATGATCTATTTTGGTGCTAACGAGGTGACCTCTGATGGAGGATTTATGCTTATGTTTAAAGTGCAAGGCCAGGTCTATCACCATAGTGGCTCCCTATTACCACCTCCAAACATGGCTTCTTCCTTACTGCAGATTTATTTCATTTCTGGCATTTGTGAGCAAATGATAACAAGGGTTAATTAATAATTTCAATACTTTAGACCTTGTTTTAATTGAACAGTTGCACACCTTTCTTGACGTGCATAACACTTATTTCCAGAGTTTTAAATCTGCAATGGAATATTTAAATCAGGATTCTGAAGTGTTTAAAATTGTTATTAAGGCAGACTGCACTATTTTATAGAACGAGCTTTTTTTTTATCACTTTAAGCCCTGGTCAAAATGTGGTCCGCGGACCAAAAAGTTTGAAGATACCTGATTTAATACAACATAATTGCCAAACTTAAATAGATTTATATTTCAAACTAATAATACAACCCACTCTCTAATTTTTGAATTGCGAAAATGCAAAAATTTACTATTGCATTCTTACCTTTTCTTGCAATTATTAAAATATTTGACAACCATTAGCTATTGCCAATTGACTTGACACCATTTTATTTCCTGGAATATCCTGTCATCTTTTGTTATTATTATTAATCACTGTAAATAATACTAAATATTTAATTATTATTAAATTATTCGATTTAAACATATTGAAGACTACATAAAAATATATATTACCCATATCCAGAGATGGAGAAAATCGGAATAAATGATTACATGATTAAAACTTAATGACTATGCCAATTTTATACTTGATTCAATATAGCAAAAATGTGACAAGATTACCAGATTACAGTTATAACTGGTAACCGTTGTAATCACGTAATAATGATTACTTTAATCACGTAATAATGATTACTTTAATCACGTAATCATGATTACTGTAATCCTAATTGTTAATTAGGCATGCATGCCCATCTATGCTTATGTCTAATTGCATCCATTCTATTTCATTATGCATTTCAGAATATTAGCCGACCCGTCCGAATACGTCGCACAAACCTTATATTTTATCTGATTCCAATACATTAAGGGCTCAGCATAAGTTCCTTTTAGTAATATTTCTAAGCAAAGGTTTAATACTTTTATTTAGTAAGTTATCAGTTTATAAATATTATGATCTTAAATCTTTAGATCTTTAAAGTAGAATTAATGCTAAATGTTTAGAACGCTATATCTTTGCACCACACAGTCCGATTTCGATGATTTTTTTTAACGTTTTGTAGGGAATTTAAAAGCTTCTAAATACTCATGTGCATAATGGGCCAAAACTTGTGTCCTTTTCGAGTTATTCCCTAATTATGACTCCATTTGTAACGCCTCGATTCGTTGAGGCTTCACCATCATCCGTTTTGAAACCTCCCATTTTACATTCACTTTTATTCAAGTACAGGTATAAAATTATTAATCAAAATTACGATTCGCGCACTCTACGTGATATTCCCTTTCTATTGATACATCATCCTAAAAATCCATCACTTCTGAGAGCCGGAAAAGGGATATATATTTGAGAAATAATATATAGGATTTTATGCCTCTTTCTAAATGTTGATTATAAAAGTATTGCTACATATTAAATAGGCCTTATATTTCTACAGATTTTAATTATTACTTTTTAATTATAAAGTATTAGCTTTAGCAATTATGTCAACATAAGAATGTCATATATTTTCTACAACCATTTTATAACTTATTAAATTTTTTTTGTAATATAAATTTAGTTATTTATTTTCATATTTTTCCACTATTTGCTTTATTTAACATTCGTACTTTATCAAAATCAAATTTGTGGGTTTGATTATTCCATGACCAGTTAATTATATTGTTTTTATTTTTTCTGTATTCACATTAACTTTAATAAAAATAAATACATACATTTTATTTTACTCATAATCCTGTTCAATCATTAAGTAGTTTTTAATTCAGTTTTTGCTTCTGTCTTTAATATTCAATTAATACATATAATTTATCAACTTTTTTCATGAACTTTCAGGATTTCTATTTTCACTTACTTCTCATATATGTCACGTATTTGTGAAAAAATAAATACATAAATATATGCAAATATACCGGATCCAGGATTTAATTTTGAGGGAAGGGCTTCAGCCTGATTTTTTTTTTTTTTTTATCATAAAAATAACGATAATTTCTTCGGAAAAAAATAAAGAAACCAATTACCTATATGAAATGGTGTTTAATTGATTCCTAAAGTCCTTTCAAATGTAATTACACGAACAATAATACTTTAAGAGATAATTTTTTTATATTTTTTTCCATAAAACATGATTATATTTTACCATTTGTGAGGAGGGGCTTCAGCCCTAAAGCCACCTCTCCCCCGTAGACCTGCCCGTGAATATATGTACACATTTAGCTTTTTATTTTTAATGAAAATCCGGATAAGTCCGTATCATAAACCTATGAAATGCCAAAAGAGACGAAATTTCACGGAAAAGTGAAAATCCCTATTTCCGTTTCTTTAAAATTGTAATAAAACTGGTTGAAAAATGTCACTGATATCAAAAATGTTAATTAATTTAATTAAGACGGTTAAAATATTCAATAGTAACACTATGAACGTTTGAAAAATGAAACAGATAAGAATAATTTCAGTTGACCAACAGTAGAAATATGTAAATGAAATCGATCATCCTTTCTTTAAAATAAAAATATTTTACGAGGCAACACAAATCTTCTTTGTTCTCGGCATTAATCTTATATCTATTCCTTAATGTCGTGAACCTAATGAATCTTTAATAGGACCTGTACCTATATATAAGTTCCCCAACGTGTTATTCCAGTAATCTGACAGAGGCATTCCTTTCCAAGATGAAGACGACAGCTCTATTAGTAATATATATGCTATATTTATTTCATTTTATTTATATATTTATATGATAAATAACGCCGATGAATGATTTCAGTTTGGAGTTTTTTGCATCACGGTCGCCGTAACTGAAGCCTTCATTTTGAGAAGTACGATTCCTCCTGTTCCGTTAGATATTGTTCCAGGGTGAGTATTTTATTACTTTTGATTAAACTTTATTTTTTGAATTAATGAATGAATTTTTTTTTTTAAATTTGGTGATGGAAAATCATGGTCTATTTAATCGTGACGGCGAAATAGACAGAATTTTGAAGATACTGAGCCATTAAAATAAATTTCATCTTGAATCCGAAGTATGAAATAAATCTTCCTTCATTTACGGCGTTTTCCCCGACTTGTCGAAATTTGTAACAAGGAAGAAAAAAGAATCTTTTTAACTTCGATACCGCAAATCACTTTTCAATAAAAACATATTACTTTGGTCTAAATTGTTTTTAACTGTTACCGAAAACATAGAAGACTACTGGCCTCCATCATCAGTAAAATATAATTTTTTGTTGTTTACACTTTACTAATAAATAAATACATACGTTCAATGTTATCAGTTTTATTTGTCATTGGTGAAAAACTTGTATTTATTTATTCTCTTATTTGAAAATGAGATTATAACTACGTAACAATAGTTATTAACAAGTATGTAAACAGTACAAAAGAAATTATATGTTTTTATTCAAAATTGATTTGCGCACATCATACAACTTTCACTTACCATTCAAATTCGAAAAGCGATTCTTTTCTGGCAAAATTGGGTTATTACATGAAGTTTTCGTAGTGCATTTTTTAATCAGCTAAACTTTAAACAACATATTTTTGAATTTTGGTCGTATTCATCAATTCAAAAACTCATTGAGACCGTCACAATAACATAAACCCTATTTATAATATAGATTGTAGCCTATAAAAATCTTAGATTTAACTCCATTAGTCTATTTGAATCACATAACTCCAGTCTCTGACCTGTATAGACTAAGAGAGATTTGAAAGTTATTAAATATCTATCACTTTTTACATGTATTTAAATTCTTTTTTTTTTTTTACCCTTGGAAAATATACCAAAATACAGTTACTTGTTTTTAAATATAGCATAGTTAAATAAAAAATCGGCACAATAATTGTAATTGTATAATGTTGTTATTTTACAAAAGGAAATGTTTTCGGCATAAATCAACGATGTTTATCTAATTATTTAAATATAATAACAGATCTAGAGTTATTAGACTACAGTAAATGTATTTAAGGTTATAAGCATATGCTCTTTACCCATCTATGAAATATTTTTATATATTTTTTTTAAACTATATTTATTGAGAGATATTACAATCTGTCACAAATAAGGACATTTATAACAGTGTTCAGATTGCACACTCACGCTCTATCAACAACAAATAAAAATAAATAATACAGAAAAAACAATAACACTAAAAGTAAATGTGTTTTTATATTTAACTTATTCTTTCACGAAAGTTCTATGAAATAGTTTTTTTAACTATGTCATTGGCTTGATTCGGTAGATTTGAAATACTTTTCTGAAATTTAAAAACAATTTAAAATTTTACATTTAATAAGCAAATGTCATTCAATTTCCTTGGAAACATATGGTTTCCGTTAAATAATATTAGTTTTCGCAAATTATAATTTATTACTTTTTCGGCACTCTCCGTTACCTTGTACAACTTTCTATATTAGATATTGTTTTTTCCAAGATTCTCCGCTTTCAGACTAATATTTCCAGAGATTCATTTTCAACTTAAATGATCCTTTTCTCTTTTTCCTCCAGTTTCCAATTATCAAATTTTTTAATACTTTATGTTTAGCCATTTTTTATAGTTACTGTCAATAGGGGTTAATTTTATTAAATAAATCAAATTAAAGTTACTTTAGGGGAAGACGTATATGAACATTGTACATTTAAGCCCTGTAAAATGACATAAATGTGGATAAGACCTAGCTGATATCAAAACCAACTTAATAAAATACTGATATACCGAGTTTAATTAATATAATATCAGTTTGTAAAACGTTTTTGAGCTACGCTGTTCACACTCACAGATTCGAAAAATTTTACGGTCGCAATACTATATATTTTCCCTTACTATATATTACATATATAGGTAAGGGAAAGTAAAAAGAGCCAAATCGAATAATGCCTATAATAGTAATTTTCTAACAAACTATCGATTTTTTTTTAAATGAAAAATTTTAACACTTAACTTTTTCTCTTAGCATGGCTATATTCTATTTTAAGCACACCAGTGAATTTTTGAAGTGTTTTTGCATTTGAATAAAATTATCTCAAAATATAAAAATCTGACCGGCATACTCTATGGAAAGGAAATATTTAAAAATGTTTTTTCTTTGTTGTAATAAGTTATTATTCAAAATTGTATCTTAACGAGTTCGGTTAAACATATGAATTAAATTATCTCAGAAACTTATCGGAAACCAGAAATCGGACTTGCATACTGTTCAATAGATAAATATTCAGCACTTCATCTTCTTTGCAATGAGCTATTATTATAAAATCGTATCTTAATGCAACGCTCTGTCAGAGAGATGAAAAATCACTGGTGTGCTTAAACTATAAAATAGCCCTTAGCATTTTATTATTAGAACTCAGTTCGATATTTATTTCAACATTTTAATTTTTTTTTTACTGTTCAATATTACTTTATTCATTATGTGCATTTATTTTTCATCTTTGTTTTTATTTTTAATTATATTTTTAATTTATTTATTATTATATATATATTTTTATTCTTTATGAAAGGACACATAGAACACCAATGCTTATTGCCCTTTAGTGAGAGAGATTCTATTGTACCTAAATAAAAACTATTATTTAATCCTAATTATAAGATCTGATTAAATAATTAATCATTTATTAATTTATCTATATTTTTATTTCAGCGATATCAACATCCAGCATGACGGAGTACATCTCACATCTGAATATCAAATGAAGTCATGGTATTCTGACCTTTTACATAAAATTCCTGATCCAACTCCTGCTATTAAAGACATGGTTAACTCAGTAAGCGGATTTTTCGGTTGGAAGGGAATTCAAACATAGAATAATTAAAGACCAATTATAAAAATTATAGGTGCATATTGTGAGGAAATAATATTTTAATCTTCTTAAAATAAATTTTTAATATTTTACTTATATGTTTCTTCAGACGTTGTGTCTTTTATTAGAGATATTGTTATAAATTGTTAGCCTTAATAAAGCCAAGAATATTATTTTTAAATAAAAATTGCTGTATTAAAATTATGATTTAAAGGTTTTTTCCTGGTTTCAAAATACAAATCCCAAGAATTATCCTTTTATTGTAAACACAAAAAACACATCTGGATCCTATTAAATATATCTTTTAGGTGCAAACAAGCGAAATATCGAGCTAACAATTTTTATTTTTCTATTGTAATTTATTGATCGATGTAACATTGTTGCAGAAAAATAATATCCATTAGAATCGAAAAATAAAAACTGTTTGTACAATATTTCATAGGTTTTTCGTGTTTTATATCTACAATACATTATTTTTATTTTTGGACTAAATTGTGACAACCTACCAGCTTTGTGCATCTGATCTTACTGAAGATAATCCACCTGGTTAAGAAAGAAAAAATATTTTTGGCATACAGCTGTAGTATTAGTATGATATTAAAACGATCTGTTCCGATCGACAGAATAAAGTAATTTCACATGATTTTTAAGGAGACACAAAATTTAAATTTATATTGCTTACCTGAAAAAAATCTTAAATACGAATTTTCGTATAAATTGAAAAACAAAATTTTGTACTAAAGACCAGTATTCGATTGTTTATTTCTTAAATATCAAAAATTGTTATAACTCCAGGACTCTATTATCTATTCTCCTGAAAATCAGCTGAAATTTAGGACCCTCTATACAGTGTTGTCCATAATCGGTCTTTGTACTGTAAAGTTGTTTTTCAAAGACTAAAACCGACTAATTGTTGCCAGACCAAGACTAAAACTTGTAAAAAAAAGTTTTGTGAATAACAATTAAAGCAAACTTTTCATGTAAAGAATTGGTAGAAACAATCATATTTTTGGATTTAACTCTTTTAATTTTTCATTCGGGGTTTAGTTAGGTTTCCCCATTTTAAAAATGAGAGTAATACCTCTATAGCATGAAGTGATAACATTTTTAAAAAAATTATTTAATTTGTAAAAAAGCTTATTAAACAAATCTTCTAAATAGTGTCGCCCAAGTGAGTCTTGGTCTTGCAAACTCAGTCTTGGTCATGGTCTTGGTCTTGCGCAAGAGTCTCGCAGTTACTTCTTAGCTTATTGCTATAGAGATATTACAGTAATTTTTTGGAATGAAGAAACCTAACTAAGCCCGAATGAAAAATTAGAGGAGTTAAATGCAAAAGTATATTGGTTATACCAATTCTTTACACATAGTAACTAAAATTGTCAAGTATTAGTAACTATTTTGTCTTAATTTTTATATGTAATAAGCATAATAAGCTAATATGTAACTGCAAGACTCTTGCATTTGGACAACACTACCTGTAAATTGCACCAAATGGCACAAACCAAACACCCTTAGACAAATTATAATTGAAGACATAAAATAAAACGTTTTGGAGGATTTCTATTTCTTTTGAAGGCATGAAATAATAAAGTTATTGCTATAGTTTAGAAGAGCAATAATTCTGTTTTCAACTGTTGGAGTACGTAAATATCGCTTCCTGTGTGGATGCGTCTCTAATTTCACAAAGTCCTACAGTTTCGTGATGGATGGTTTAATTACGGAATGGACCTAATCCGTAATAAATAATAATCGAAGAAACATTAGCACCACCGCAGTAAGAACTTTATTTGTAATGGTTATTTATTTTGGAATTATTATGTTTAATTTTATATTTTGGAATTCCATGGAATTATTGATTGTTAAAAAGGTAATTCAATAATTACCTAAGAATAGGCTATTGAAGTTTAATTGAAGTATTTTGTGGTAAAGTTAGTATTTAAAAATTGTTTTAAAATGACATCAATCCAAATAAATTCCGTGGACTATGGTCACATACCAGACTTTAATGTTAAACCGCATAATTTATTAAAGTTTGTAACCGCTGTAAGACGTGTTAAAAATATCGTTTGTGATGAAACTAACTCTTTTAGAAATATTAATGAAAAAATACTGCTTTCCAAAGTTTTATCTCGCCTCACCGAGGAAGCTAAGTACATTAGTACGATATTTGAATTTAAAAACAAATCGAAAATTTATCAGAAAAACTTGAGCAGAAGTTTAAAGATTTTAGATCAATCGAGAAATTAACAAACGAATTACATAACACTAAAATTGGCCATAAGGAGCTTCCTCGTAATTGCATAAAACGCCTCGATAAGAATACCTCTGATCGCGATCCTATTATTGTCTCGAAAAACAAATTATGCTACTTTTTTGTAGCAATATGACCCTCTATGTTAGAACCTATTTGATGACAAAAATGATTAAATTAAAGAATCTGGATGATATAAGGTACATTATGCAAAATACCACTTATTATTTGATGAATTGATATATAATGATTCGAGGTATAGGGGAATCTCAAAACAAGAATATAACCATTATCAGATACCCTCTTACAATGAGAATAATTTCACAACACATACTAAACCTTATATTGGCATCGCCGGAGGAATTGGGCTAATGAGAACTAAAAATGACTAATGAGAACTACTAATTCTCATCTAAATAGTCAACCGATTTATAAAATAGAATATGAACCACAGTTCTACAAAAATCCTGTTGAAGAAAGACCTAAAAAAAAATAATAGGAAAACGGATTGAGGAAACGAGGTTTCCTTTTCATAGAAGGAACCAAACACCCATTCCACAAGATGATATATATTTGATAAACTTAACGAATGAAAAAAAAATGGAATTCCATGTCTATAATGCGCAGAAAATATTGACACCTAAGACAAGACTGCCTCGATTCAAACACAAGAAAAACATACGTTAATTTTGAAACTGAATAAATAAAAATAAAAACCAAAAATATTTCACTATCTAAAAGGAAAAAGAAAAACCGTACTATATTATAAAAAAGTAAACAATTTTACGAAAGTAAGAAAACTATGAGAAAACTTAACCAACAATCTGAACAGTAATTGAAATATCATTATTCCGCCTTTGAATGACAATACAAAATTTTTGGATCAAAAAGAATTAATTTCAAGTAAAGATTTAGTGGAAATCTCGAATTTCCAAGAAAAACTTAAGAATTATACATTAGATCGTCAATGACCAAAACAAAGCTTCCACCTAAAAAATTATATTATACCTGAAGAGTCTGTCACAAATATTGAAAATATTGTTGACAGTAAAAATTGTGTACTGTCAAACAGTAGAGAGATAAAAAGATCTTCGGCTCAAAATCAAACAAAAATAAAGAATATCTTAATGCTTAATGCTAAGAAAGAGTGTATGAAATGTTCACGGTTTAGGAAAAATGATAAACAAATAGAAAAAAATTAACCATTGGAAACGTTTCAAAAAAGTTAAAATCCAAAATAAAATATATCAATAGATGACCTACTGACGATGACCAAATTTACTTATGGGTGTTGAAGCCAGATGAAAACAAAATTCAACAATCGGTGGTCCAAGATTTGATTTATTAATATTCGAAAATCTCTTGTAAGGCTTTTAAATTATAATATAATAAATAAAAAAGTATATAAATTTAGTCTCATAGCGAAATTATAAATATAATCTTAAACAATAATAAATAGAAATCGTAATAAAATGAAAAATTACAAAAATATAAATAAATACTACTTAGTTATAAGTATAAATAATATTTATAAATATAAATTCAATTCGAAAAAAATAAGTAACACGTGAACATAATAATAAATAAATAATATTAAAGATATAAACTTATGGATAATAATCATAATAATGAAAACATTAATTTAATTTAATTTTAATAAATTAAATTATATAAAAAAAAGGGGGAAATATTAATAATGATATATTACCAAAGTCAAGAATAAGTGGAATAATGACATATTTTAATATGGCTTGAATATGTATAAATAATTGTTAGAATCTAGTAATCTTCACAAAATATATTTGAGTTGCTAGGAATGATTTTATGTTGTATATACTGTGTAAAAAAGGTTATAAATTGAAAGTATTAATTTTCATTTCAAATTTTATTATAAATGAGTGAGTATTTAAAAAAATTGAAAAATTAGTTAATATGTTATAATGAATTTATATATGATAAAAAAAGTGTAAATTATTAGAAATAGAAATGATTAATGGAATTGGATTGTCTGTATATGTTTATAAATAATGTATTGTAAATTTCATCCTTTAATAAATGTTATTTTATTTAAGAACAATTAAGAAAAACGTTTTTAAATTTAGGAAAATATTTATTTAAAACTTGATAATTAATCAGAAACTATTGCAATCTTAAACGTCTAAATTTTTATATGTAGAGTCATTTTATTTTAATATTATTTACACAAATAATGTTATTAGGTTATTTATGTATTTTCGCCTTTTCACACATTACAACCATAAACATTATTGATAAAACTTTATTTCTATTATTTCTTTCATTTTTTTACATATCATTATTTAAATCATTGTATATATTATTAGAAAAACTGTATTAAGTTAGTAAATGGCCAGATATATTATTTCTTCGTCAATATCATTCTGAGGGGACTTTGTCCCAGAATAAAATTTATTTAAAAAAAAATCCTCACAATCCAAAATCCCTCGTAAAATCCTCAACACTCCCTACTTTGTCACAAATGAAATCATCCATTACGACCTTAATGTACCATATGTTTCCGATTTAGCTCAATCCAGATACCTATCCTTCCATAATAAACTTCTGAACCATCCGAACCCTCTTGTTTCCAACCTTGCTTTTTCTTCTATTCTTAATAACTGTATATCAATATTATAATTTTATATTATTAGCTTTTTTAGATTAAGTGTTATTGTAAGAAAAAATGTAACTGTTCCCAATCCTATGGAACCAATCCTTCATATACCCAGACTTTCCTTTAGAATACTAAAGAAGACCAAAAACCTATTCTAACTGACATACATTGCACTCAGAGGCTTCGTGCTTAAGGGGGAGAGTAGTTACGGAATGGACGTAATCCGTAACAAATAATAAACAAGCACTACATGGTCGTTTTTACAATGCTTTATCTCAATCGGAAATTAACTGGAAGGCCTCTAATAAATGGCTTAAGAAAGGGTACCTATTTTCCGAAACTGAAGGGTTTATTTTGGCAATACAAAACCAGGTAGTATCCCCCCCAATGCTTACAAAAAATATATATGAGGAGAAAATGTAAGTGACCGACGTCGCCTATGTAAAAATGCTATAGAGTCAATCCAACATATTTCGTCGGTATGTCAAGCGTAGGCAGGTAAAGAATATCTAATGGGACACAATAACCTGGCTAAAATTGTTCACCAAGACTCATTAAATAACATGAAAACAGATGAGGTTCCTTATCATCGATAAGATTCCAAACCGGTGCTATCAAAAGAAAATAGAATAATATATTGGGATCGATCTATAATTACAGACCACACGATAGTTAATAACAAACCGGAAATCGTATTAGTTGATCGGAAGAAACCACTAGCGGATCCAGGATTTAATTTTGGGGGGGGCTTCAGCCCGAAAGCTTTTTTTTTCATAAAAGTAACGATAATTACTTTGGAAAATACGAAAGAAACTAAGTACCTATACGAACTGGTGTTTAAGTGATTCCTAAAGCCCTTTTAAATGTAATTACACGAATAATTATACTTTAAGAGATAATTTTTTAGTATTTTTTCCGATAAAACATGGTTATATTTTACCATTTTGGGGGGGGGGATTCAGCCCGAAAGCCCCCCCTCCTCCCCCGTAGATCCGCCCGTGGAAGAAACAAAGTGGGTACGTCATTGATATAGCGGTCCCAACCGATGATAATATCGGAAAGACTATTTCTGAAAAGATTAGGAAATATCAAGACTTGTGCCAAGAGCTTCGGCAACTTTACAAACTGAATCAAGTCTAGGTATATCCAATTATGATTTCCAGCAATGGCCTCATCCCATTCGCTCTGTAGAAAATTTGAAGCTGCTAGAGAAAGTTTGGAAGAAGGGCAAAAAGCAGTTCTCTTAGGCACAGCAAAAATCGTCAGGATGTTCTTAAGCATAGTTCAACTTTTGAGCCTAACCCTAACCTTGGTCCGGGTAGGTGAATATTTCTGGCAAAAGCCAAGAAAGTGTGAGATTTTAAAATAATAATATTAATTTAACTTTTTTTAAAAATAATTGAGTATGTTAAATATGCCAATTGGTGAATCATGTATTATATTGACAATTCTCTCCCTAGCCAAGTCAAGCTATCTCTGATAGCTTAGAAATAGTTATCTAGAATGTACCGACTGGACACAAGACCCATTATCAAGACTTAAGGGACAATAACAGATTTAACCAAAGGGTCAATTTCTCTCATATTAATACTAAAGAATAACAATATCAATTTATAAAAACCTTTCGAATGTTAATAACCGCAGCCGTTCCCATGCCTACCAGATTTCCGCTCTTACCATCATGATCGCCACCCCCATGGTCCTCTGGACTCTTGCAGTTACATTCTTGAAGTCACACTCTAGAAAACCCGGAGAGAACTCTTGTAGTCAATCCATATATCCATAATATATTTCAGTATGTTAGATACTATTGGTAACATACATTATGAATAAAAATATTATTTATAAAGTCTTCAATGCCTCCGATCCGTTAACTCTATGAACAAGCGTATTCACAAGAGCATGTCGGGCATTTCAATAGGAAATAGCAAAACATATATGAAATAATAACGCCTGTAAGTGTTTTTCTCATAACATATGACATTAGAACTTCAGTTTAAGTACTGTAAGAAAAATAAATAAATTCATAAACAATTCATAAAAATAAATAAACAATTCAATATCAGAAGAACACATCATAAAATCACATAACTCATCTATATTTTTGTTATGAAAATAATGAAAAAACAATTATTGTAATAGTTTTCGGATTTATACAAATCTTCAACAATGAATGTGATGAAGTGACGATTTAAAAACAGGAACACATTAAGGATTCTTAATTTTACGTTATTAACATCGAAACGGTGGCGTACTCCTGAAAAAACAAAACAAAAAAAAACACAAAGTTTAAATAAACTTATGTAATTTATAAGTGTTTTTTGATTTTTTAAAAAAATGTTTTATTAACATAAATCTTACTTGTCTGAATTATAGATACAGCAATTCACCCAGGCACCATACAACAAGCAGCAATGGTAAAATGGCGGACAACACTGCCTTTCATTACACCTGGTCGCCCCAACGGGTATCTTTCCATATCCTGTATCATAGATATCAGCAGGGACACAATTAATTTATCAATTCATCATTTTTTTTTAATTGCATCTCAAAAAAAGTTTGGTTCCTAAGTACTGGAATACACATTATAGTTATAGTTCGTACGTTTATGAGTTGTTAAATTGGAAACAATAATGTATATACATTTTTTTTTATAAGTACTAGGGAAATACCCCCTGTCCGCCCAATGGTGGACCAACCTCTATTTTAATAACTATACAACTTTTCATTTAATAGTACTACTCGTTGCACAAAGTTTATAATTGTTATTTAGATAGATACATAGAAAATAAACTTTATTCTGGGACGAGGTCCATTATGAATAACAATTATGAAAAAAAAAAAAAAAAAATGGAAAACCAAGAGTGGTTTTCGTCAATGGTGATTCCTAGATTTTTAAGGGAGGAGCTGAATATGGTAGGATGATCGTTGATGACTAAAGGAGGAAGGAAGGAGATGGATTTAAGTATAGATCTGGAACCTATAATAATGGCCTGAGTTTTCATCGCGTTCAGATTTAAATTATTCAGACTTGCCCAGGCACTGATCCTATCTGGGTCTGCCTGAATATTGGTTGACAAAATCTCTTCAGGATTACAATGATTAACAAATAAAAAAAAAATACATACTTGGCCAAAACACTAACTAATACAAACAAGATTTCGTTTCATATGTGCAATTTTATTATAAAATATATATATATATATATATATATATATATATTTCCCCATAAAGATATATTTAAATTGTAATTTAGAAAAAAAGATATTTTTAATCGAATAAACGAATTTATTTTCATGATTTATAAATTATGAAATACAAATTTAGTTTTCTATTTTTACTTTCCTACCTATACTAGGTAAGGAAAGTATTGTGATCGGGTCAAATTTCCGATATGCGGTTAACGAAGAATCTATACGTTTCCCCC
This sequence comes from Nezara viridula, assembly GCA_928085145.1. Classification (NCBI taxonomy): domain Eukaryota; kingdom Metazoa; phylum Arthropoda; class Insecta; order Hemiptera; family Pentatomidae; genus Nezara; species Nezara viridula. The sequence continues at coordinate 75,666,330 of OV725082.1, forward strand.
CTCTCCCCTCCTGAACCTTATGAGTCCGAAAAACACATTTTTAGTCATTGGTCTGTCTGTGCCAAGATTTTCTCGGGAACTACTAAACCGATTTTGTTGCTTCTTTTTTTTATTTTGTAGGGTTTTGACTACTGGTGCCTCTGACTGTATTTCAGTGATCCATGCGCAATAGCATCTGCGCAATAAATTAAAAACATGTTTTTCTATAGACTGTAGTGCGAACGGCTGTAACGATTTTAATGAAACCTTCCTATAATGTTCTAATAATTGTCCTTTCAATTTTCGTACATGGACTAAATACCCGAAAAAATCAGGAAAACAAGTTATAAAGAAAAGAAAAACGTTTTGGAGAATAACTCGCTAAGTATATATTCTATGGTAAAATTTATAATAAAACTTTAGAAAGGTAATTAAATTACCAACAAAACAAAATAAATCATCGGAATCGAAGAAGTATTAGCGATGATACAGCGTATTCTCTTTTTTTTTCATGATTTAATTTATTACTTCCTAACTATACTCTGTTTTTTTTTTTAAATTTCTTTATTGAGTATTATAACAATCTGTCTGTTGGACATTGGTTATAGTGAGGTAGGATGACATTCACACCATATGTACAAAAAAAAATAAAATAAATAGAACAAAATAATAATCAAAAGTATATACAATAGACAATAAAATAAAATAACCTAAAAAATAAGAAAATTAAAACTAAGGAAAAAAAAACACATGCATACCTATATACAATCAGGCGAGGGAACTCCAGGAGAACCCTGCGCTACTCTCCCAACCGCGTCACTGGTACTAAAGCCAGCGGAGATTGGTCGAGAGCACTTTAGACACATACACACATGTCTTGAGTGAAGAATCAGGCCATTGCCAGAACTCCAATTTATATAATCTACAAAAGGTCGCGAGGCCACTGCCGTTTCAACCTTCTTGGAGGATTATAGGGATGGGAGATGCTTGATAGGGATTGTGCAAGAGGATTTGGGTGGTAAGTAAGGTTCTGGTGAAATTTGGAGAATTTTTGTGGGATAAGGTCTAGGACAAATGGGATGTTAAGGTCATGATGTAGGGTTTTGTTGGATACATAGAAAGGAGCATCGACTATTGTTCGAAGGACTTTAGACTGGAAGGATTGGATGCGCTTGATGTTAGAAAATTTTGCTGATCCCCACAGTTCCAGTCCGTAAGTCCAAATAGGTTTCAGTATTGTCTTGTAGATCAGTAGCTTGTTTTCAATGGAAAGTTTAGATTTTCTGCTTAGTAGTCGATATAGTTGGCCGTATCGTCGGTTGAGTTCTTGTCTTTTGAGTCTAGTATGCGGGTTCCAAGTTAGTCTTCGGTCTAAATGAAAGCCAAGATACCGGACTGTGTCTGAATAAGGAAGCTGGATGGAATTAAAGAGTACTGGTGGACAGGAATTGCGTCGGAGTGTAAAGGTAATATGTTGGCATTTAGATTCATTAACTTTAATGCGCCAGTTATTACACCAGTGCTCAATCAAGGTGAGGTGACTTTGGAGATTTAAGGATGCTATTTCGGGATCAGAGTTGGATGATAAGATTGCGGTGTCGTCAGCGAATGTTGCAAGAAAAGTATCGGGATGAACAGGGATGTCAGCAGTAAAGAGGATGTAAAGCACGGGACCCAAGACGCTGCCTTGGGGAACACCGGCTTTAACGGAGTAGATATTGGAAAATTCTGTTCCACAGCGAACTGGAAAGGAGCGGTCAGAGAGGTAGGATCGGAGGACTAGGTACAAGGACTGAGGTAAATGGATTTTAAGCTTGGAGAGCAGTCCGGAGTGCCATACCCGGTCAAATGCCTGTGCAATGTCCAGAAAGGCACCCGAACAGTATTCCTTGTTTTCTAGGGCTGAGGAAATATGATCAACAACTCGGAGTCCTTGTTGAACAGTAGAATGTTGAGAGCGAAAACCAAACTGATGGGAAGGGATGTTTTGGGATTCTATAATGGGTAGGATTCGTTTCAAAAGGATCTTTTCAAAAATTTTTGAAAGGATTGGGAGTAGGCTGATTGGTCTATAGGATGTTGAGCTATTGAGAGGTTTTCCTGGTTTTGGGAAGAGGATAATAGTGGAGTGTTTCCATAACAGAGGGAAGTGGGTGGTACGTAGGATACAATTGTAGATATATGTAAGGAATATGACTGCTTTGGATGGAAGTTGTCGAAGGATTTGAGGTGTAAGGAGATCATGTCCAGGAGCTTTACGGAGGATTAGTTTTTTTAATTGAAATTTTACTTCGGAAGGATGAATAGCTTTTGGGGGCAAGGAAAGTGGGATTGGTGATGTAAGGAGTTCTTCTACTGTTACGGTGAACTATACTCTGTAAGGAAAGTATTGCGATCGGATCAAATTTCCGATATGCGTTTTTCGACGGATCTATACGTTTCGGAGCCCTCTGAGTCGGAAAAAACTCATTTTTAGCCATTGATCTGTCTGTCTGTAAGTCTATAAAACTATATAAAAATCGTTCATTTTGGACAACTATTAACGAAGTAACAGCTATGTAATTTCCAATGTAAGATTACGGGTACATATTCTGGTGTCAAAAATGGATGGATGAGAGAAAAAACATAACTTAGTGAAAATTAGAAAATCTGTTGCCAGCAGCACACAAGCTTCACTATTTCCTCTACTTTTAACAGAAATTATTGTTTGACAAAATTAGGCTATGGCAAATAATTTTCGATTAGCAATATTAGAGGGTATTGAAATGTTTACACTGATCTACCTTAAGCCGGTTTACATTGCTTTAGTTTATCAAATAAATCATACTCAAATCTTTTCTTTGATAAATTTTCAGGAAAATAAATCTAATTCATTTTTTTTTCTTGATGGACATATGTAAAGATATAAAAACTTTTCTGAAATAGGTAGGAAAATCGTGTGGGTGGACACACCAGATTATTTTTTTTATCATGTTATTCTTCCGATTTTTCTAAAATGGACGTCCCTCTATACCGGACAATTATTGATTTCCCGTAAGTGTCCCCTTCTGAGAGGTATAAGTAACTAAAATCAAGTATAAGTAAATATTTTGTCTTAATTTTTATTCATAAAAACGCTTCTTTTTTTTCTATCTTGTTTCGGTCCTGGCAAAAGATTACTTTTTTGTTTTTATTTGGAAAGCTATACTCAATTATACAATTCAACAAAAAAAAACAACACTGTTTGGATGTAAGGCATGATTTAAATGTTTAAGCACCATACTATATCTGAAAATAGTTTCAGCCTGACTTAACTGCAAAACCGAAAGAGTCATTCATGCAGTTTTGTAAGTCTTGCAGGGTTTGGTCTTGCATTAAATAAGGCGGTCTTGGTGTTTGTTTTGGTCTTGCAAAAGTGCAAGACCAAGACCAAGACTGATTTTGGCCAACACTATGCAGAACAATGGCTTTATAAGACCTGTGTGGTACTCTCAAGGTGGCACTATTTTTTCAGATAATCTCGACCAGAATACTTTTTTCAGTGCTGTGATATACCAAGATAAGGGTACTCCTTTTATCTCTATCCTATGCTTCTTCTTTCTAGCCAGTTTCGCATCAATGACAGTCTCTTGAAGCCTCTGCTATTCAATAATCTTTGTGGCGTTCGCTTCATCTTCCACGCAAACCACCTTAGCCGTGACGCCAATTTCAGATGGTGAAGGTAGATCCTAAATCACCTGCAGTTTTGCCTCGTCTAGTTATTTGTTAAATATGTTGGTTTTGAAGTTGATAAGGGCTTCAATGGCAGAGTCTTAATGATATCTGCAAAGGTTTTCGTTGATAGGGCCAGTTTTGGTATTTCCTTTGCTTTTTCATTCTCATTAGTTTCTCCCTCATTATCATCATTGTTGATCATCATAGGGCGTTTCTTCTTCTTCCTCTTCCTTCTGATCAACTGGAAACTACCAGAATCTATTTGAACTTGTAATGTTTTCATTGCTTCTTCCACAGGAATCAGATCTATCGTATTTACTGCCGTTGACTCAGGCTTCGAAGCAACACCGGTGACTTTTATCTCCTCCATAATCATCGGTACAATCATCTCAGTATCTCCGGCAGCTATTGTGCTGTAAATATCGTTATTTACAAATGACTCTTTCAAAATTTCTCTCAGAAGAGCCGGAATCATCTTCAATCATCAGTCGATACTCTTTGATTTTATCATAGTACATACTGATGATGTCAGTCAAGGTTTCCAACAGGCTGTTAATATGGGAATGAATTTTAAAGGCTACATTATTCTACTTCAAAAAACCTTTCAGGTTATTTTGAAGCTTGAATGCCTTTTCTATCAGTCTAACTGATGCCATTTCATCTCCTCCTTCCTGCTCTCATTCGTTTTGTGTAGAGTCCTGCGTCTTTATGAGCACTTTTACATTACTTCTTTTTGTCACGATAAGAGACCTTAAAACAACAACGTTATAGTAGTAGTAGCTAAGATATAATCTCACCTTTCTTTCGGCAAATAGTATTTCTACTACCAGCTAACAAAGAGATGGGAATGATTCTCTGGAGCTCAGCTCGCGCGGCCCCTCTTCAATCACTTCTGTAACTACCTGTTCGTCTGTTTTTAAATTTTTTAAGTTTTTAAATTTACGTTAAAATTTTCAAAGTTTTCTGATGTTAAAAAAAATGTAAATTAAACGGTTAGTTCGCACAATAACGCCTCAGTAAGCACAATTTGTTTAAACTTCACGAGCTCATTTAGTTGCACCGATGAGATTCCTGGGAATTTCATGTATTTTTTTTTTCTTTGAGCATAATTTTTAGCTTGGTTGGGTTAAGTAGAAATAACGAATTTCAGTCCCATTATGGCCCTACGATAAACAAAAAAATATCTGGTGTTTCCGCACACACGACTTTCCTAAATATTTAAGAAACGTTTTTATATCTTTATATATGTTCATGAAGAAACAAAAACAAAATTGAACTAGATTTATTTTTCTGAAAATTGATCAAAGAAAAGATTTATCGATTTATTTGATAAACTAAAGCAATGTAAACCGGCTTAAGGTAGATCAGTGTAAGCATTTCAATACTCTCTAATATTGCTGATCAAAAACTTTTTGCCATAGCTTAGTATTGTCAAACAATAACAACAGATTTTCTTACTTTCACTTAGTCATCTTTTTTCTCTCATTCACCCCTTTCTCACACCGGGATATGAACCCGTAATCTTACATTGGAAATTGAATAGCAGTTATTTCGTTAATAGTTGTCCAAAATGGACGATTTTTATATAGTATTGTAGGGAATTTCATTACCTTTCAAAAAAAAGAGGCTAACGGCGTTAAAACATATTTAAAAAATAGAATAAGCTGTACCATCGCTAATACTGGTTCGATTCCGATGATTCGATTTTTTGTTTTGTTGGTAATTTATTTACCTTTCAGAAGTGTTATTATGAATTTTACCGTATAATATATACTTAGGGTGTTAAGCTCCATAACATTTTTCTTTTCTTTATAACCTTTTTTCCTGAATTTTCGCGGGAATATAGTCCATATACGAAAATTGAAAGGACAATTATTAAAACATTATAGGAAAGCTTCATCCAAATCGTTAGAGCCGTTTTCACGCTACAGTCTGTAGGAAAACATGTTTTTCATTTATTGCGCATGGAGCACCGAATTTCTGTCACAGGCATCAGTAATCAAAACCCTACAAAATAAAAAAAAGTAGCGGTTCAGTAATTCCAGAGAAAATCTTGCCACAGACAGACAGACAGACCAATAGCTAAAACTGTGTTTTTCGAACTCAGGGAGCTCTGAAACGTATAGATCCGTCGAAAACCGCATATCGGAAATTTGACACGATTGCAATACTTTTTTTACCTAGTATAGGTAGGAAAGTAAAAAAAAAAAAAAAAATTGTGTGCGCTTCAGACCACACGATAGAAGTGGAAACACCAAGGCGAGATTAATAATATTAACTAATACTTCTGTATATTTATATATAAGTTCATATATTGTCCTAAGGATAGAAGAGTATGCTGTGTTTATAGCAACCCAATATAATTGGGCAGCAATCCTTTATATTTTATGAAAATAAAGTGTTTCTCTCTTCTCTCATTATAAAAAGGATGAAATGCAGAACATTTCCCTCGCTTACAGTATGCAGGTCCGATTTTTAGTTTATGAGATATTTTAATCCATATCTTCCATAAAACCCTTTATCATTTGGTTTTCGTCACCGTTTTTTCCTTCTTGCTTCTGTAACACGGCGTCGCGATAAGATAAAATTTTGAATAATATCCCATTACAAAGGAGATGAAATGCATTTACCTATCTTACAGTGTGCAGTTCCGATTTCTAGTTTCTGAGACATTTTAAGCAGTCTGTTCAGCCAAACTCGTTATCATTTAGTTTTCTACAATATTTTTCCTTTTCGCCTATCTAATAACGAGTTACGTTAAGATAAAATTACGAATAATAGCCTATTACAAATAAGATGAAATGCTGAACAATTCCCCCTCTTACAACATGCAGGTCCGTATTTTAGTTACTGAAATATTTTTAAAAAGTAGGAAATTTCAATGGTTTTGGAGCACTGCATCCAACCCACAAACGAGGCTTTCAAAGACGGAAATTTGGATTTTTTTATATTCACTACATACTTAACAATATATAAAAAAATTGAAACATGTCTAACTTGTCAGGGCTATTTTGCACTCTGCACAAAAAAAAGTGTGAAACGCGCCTAAAGAATTTTTCATATAAAAAACTGTACTTACTAGTTCCTAGATTTAAGAAGCAATTATAATTCGTTGGACAGGTTTAATCAACTTGATGTAATATTGTAAATACAGATTGCGTAGCCTACTTTAAGTTAAGAAACTAGACACTATAAATCATCACATAAACCACATGAATGAATCTGTACTTTACCTATAATCATGTATCTGTCGTAAAATGTGTGTCCGTTTTCGGCAAAAAAGGCGTTACTGGATGCAACTAACAACAAAAATGGAAGAGCAGTTGCCACATTCATGGCTTACGATGGTATCTTCTTTCGTGGAACAACGTGAAATGATCCTTGAACACTTCAAAGCTATGTTTTCTTCATATCTTCAAATGTGATAATTCTCTTTCAAACTAGTAAGATTAGTTTATTTATTTTAATCAACTTAATGATAATATTGGGTTGGCAAATAAGTCCTTTTGGTATTCCTGTTTATTATGTCACTATGATACACTTCTTATCTGATGAATTAATCCCTAAGGTGGATTCTTTATCCTGTTGTAATATGTTTACAACTATATATGTTAAATCTTGTTGAAACTAGATTAGTACTGTATTTGCTATTGCATTGTGAATATGGAAGAAAATATAATTCATTATCGGCATATTTATGAATAATGGCTCAATATATGTAAAAAATAAAACCTTAAGATACCAATTTTAGGAAAAATGAACAGAAGAAGCTTAAATCTCTCTCCAAATATTCTAATATAACCATATATCACTGAAAAGAGCATGGAATTTTCAAGCATATTACGGATTTTGAGTTTGAAGTGTTATATTACAATATAAACCCAATTTTCGGTGCAACTTGAGGAGTAAACGAGAGAGGTGGTAGTGTCAACGGTAGTGGAATATCTAAAGTGTTTAGTACAATGGTTTCATGTTCTGTGTTCGTAAAATCAGTAAATGGTGTAAATACAGATGATAGATAGTCAGCAAATTGTTCAGATTTTTCCCTATCCGACAAAGCGAATGAACCATAGTCTTTTCGCAGGGTTACTGACACCTCTCGATCTATTATTTTGACTGGGAGGTCACATTTATTAAACAAAAATTATAAGGTTTACATAATATTTAATTTCTAAAGTAGATATACAGCAGTTCAAATAAAAATAAAATAGTCCATTTAAAACTTAGATTATCTTTGTTAAAAAGTTGTTCTAATCTTTGTTAAAATCTCTCCGAAAATCTGAGTCAATTTTGTAGAAGCCAACTAATTCAAAAGATACCTCAGCAGGACTTATTAAACAAAGAAGAAGAACTGGTGGTAAGGGCCATTTGTTTTCTTTTTGAGGCCAAAAATAATTTCAGTTGGACCAGAAGGATGCATAAATAGGATGTCATAATCACCTTCTTCTCCATTTATATTTAGGACAATTCCGATCCACCAATTGTTTTCCTGAATATAGGCCACGAATATTTTCCAATTTTCATTAAGATCTGAGGAGGTCAGTTATGGATCCTGGAAGATATGGCACGGAATGATCCCACTTTTATATTACAACAACAAACAATTCTTTTTATTTATTTCTTATGTTAATTTCTAACACATTAATATCAAATCATTTTGGTTGTGGAGCATCATAAGATAAAATTTAAATTAGGTAGCATCCTAGATCCTATCCTTTATACAGTTTATACAGCTGACATCCTAACACAGTCAACACCACGTATGCCGATGATGTGTCCTATCAGTTAATAATGACCCAAAAATTGCATCCTAAACTCTCTAATCACACATCACAAACCTTGAAGAATGATGTCAAAATTGGAGGGTTCAAATAAATTTCAATAAATCTCGTCAAATCACCTTAATGCTTCATCGTAAACCTACGACTTCCTGTCCTACGGCATCCTATAATAATATCCCGCTTATTCCTGTTAAACAAATCCGATACCTTGGACTCCACTTGGACAAACGTCTAACTTGGAATCCTCATACCAGACTTAAACGACAAGAAGCCGCTCGACGTTTCCGACTACTCCAGTACTTACTAGACAAACGCTCTAATCATTATTATTATTTAATGGCGCTACAACCCACGAGGAGTCAGGGTACTGTAGGACAGGAAGTCGTAGGTTTACGATGAAGCATTAAGGTGATTTGACGAGATTTATTGAAATTTATTTGAACCCTCCAATTTTGACATCATTCTTCAAGATTTGTGATGTGTAATTAGAGAGTTTAGGATGCAATTTTTGGGTCATTATTAACTGATAGGACACATCATCGGCATACGTGGTGTTGACTGTGTTAGGATGTCACCTGTATAAACTCTATAAAGGATAGGATCTAGGATACTAACTAATTTAAATTTAAAAATTATTCCGATGATGCTCCACAACAAAAATGATTTGATACTAATGTGTTAGAAATTAACATAAGAAATAAATAAATAGAATTGTTTGTTGTTGTAATATAAAAGTGGGGTCATTCCATGCCAAATCATCCAGGGTCCGTAACCGACCCTCTCAGATCTTAATGAAAATTGGAAAATATTCGTGGCCTATATTCATGAAAACAATTGGTGGATCGGAATGGTCCTAAATATAAATGGAGAAGAAGGTGATTATGACATCCTATTTATGCATCCTTCTGGACCAACTGAAATTATTTTTGACCTCAAAAAGAAAAAGAAATGATCCATACCACCAGTTCTTCTTCTTTGTTTAATAAGTCCTGCTGAGGTATCTTTTGAATTGCGATTTTGTAGATGCATGACAAAAGAGAAACCCCTCGGTAATTCCCACATCCAAGAACTAATATAACCATATATCACTGAAAAGAGCATGGACTTTTCAAGCATATTATGTAATAATATTTATGGAATTTTGAGTCATGAGAGATTAATTATAATGTAAATGAAATAAGATTAATATTAGCACACATAATGGTGTGCTAATCAGTGTCGAAAAATATTATGGTAGGTAAAACCTCCCTTTGAATACCCCAATACAACTATATATTAATGAAAACAGCATAAATAATGAAAATTAATATTAGTGGGATTTTGAGTTTGAAGTGTTATATTAAAATATAAACCTAATACATTTATTAAAATTTAATTTTATCAGTCATATATACAAGAGAAAATTGCTATAAGCTCTCTCCAAATATTCTAACGTAACCATATATCATTGAAAATAGCCTGAAATTTTCTAGCAAATTATGTAATAATATTTATGGAATTTTGATTCGTAAGAGATTTATTATAATATAAATCAAATAACGTTTTTCGTGATACATAATGGTGTGCTAATCGATATAGAAAAATATTATGGTAGGTAAAATCTCTCTTTGAATACCCCAATATAACTACATATATTAATGAAAACAGCATAAAAAATGAAAAAAAAAATATTAGTGGGATTTTGAGTTTGAAGTGTTATATTACAATATAAACCTTTTTGTGTATTGGGTAGATTATGGTTTTTATACCAGTACGATGGGATTCTTTTCTCTTCCAAATTCCTAGGATTATTTGGTGCGGGACTTTGGTTAGCTTTTGGCTACCACACTTGATGATCTCTGCAAGTAAGCCATCTGCGCCGAGAGCCTTGTTTTTTAGGTTTTCAATGGCTTCATCAACCTTCTCGGAGTCGAGAGGCTCAATATCGTCTGCTTGTGTCTCCAGACACACGCTCTAAGCTTCCAGTCAATTACAAAAGACTCATAAACATGATTACAATAAGACCTATTTGGACTTACGGAGTTGAGATTCGGGGCTCAAATTCCTCTCGTATCCAATTCTTACAATCCAAAATACTTCCTGAAATCCTCAATGCTCCTTACTTTGTCAATAATAAAAACATCCATAACGACCTTAATGTTTCTTATATTACCGATTTAGTCCAGTCAAGATACCTATCCTTCCATAATAAACTTCAGAACCATCCGAACCCTCTCGTTTCTAACCTTGCTTCCTCCTCGAACCCTGATAACCATCCTAGGCGTCTGAAAATAAGATAATCTCCTTTCGTAAATACACTTTTTTTAGAGTGCTACCAGTGGATAGTTTCTCAACAAGTGCTTTCATGTTATTATTTTCTGTTATCACCTTTACTGAATGTATTTTTTCTTAATACAGTTATTTTCTTTTTTCGTCGGCCCAACACAGAGTCCTATACTGCCCCTCTTAATACAGTTGTAAATATCGTAAATAAATAATGCTAAAAAAAATTATTACTACTTGTAATAAACAAATTACTTACATTTAGCATCATAATGATAAATACATAGTAAAATTACTTTCACGTATATACTATGCAATGCCACATTCTAAGTTGTTAATTAAATAGAATTTTCAGGAAATAGGGAAAAACTAAAAAAATTATAACGCCAAACAGATTTTTTATTTCTTCACAATATAAAATTAGATGATATGTCCGTAGGCGCAGACGACCGGGTGAGAGAGGGAGGCGATCGCTCCTCAATAAAAATGTTGAGGGGGCCAAAATATCGTTTCGCTCCCCCCCCCCACCCCCGAATAGTTCGAGGTTTAAAAAAAATAAATAAACTCAATAATAAGTAGGCTACATGAATTCACTGTGTAAACTAAAACCATTAAAATGTTTAATGAAAGTAACTTTAATATGGATTATTTCATTGTAGTTTTGTGAAAGAAAAAGTGAAATATTAAAATATTTCATGGATATGTTTATAACCTTAAATACATTTACTGCAGTTTAGTAACTGTAGATATGTTATTATATTTAAATAATTAGGTATCTATTGGCAGTTTATTCCGAAAATTCATCAAGTAACCTTTGTGAAATCCCAATATTATCCATTTACAAGTAATGTGACAATTTTTGACCTATCCATGGCAGGCAGTGAAAATCTCGTAATATCATTTCAGTAAATTTTAAAATGGATAATAACAGTTTAATAACTAATAGTCCTACAATCCATAATCATATATAGGTTAAATATTCAGATGTATTTTCAAATCTCTCTAGGATATGAGCGTTTTGGTTGACAGAATGACTATTTCCATTATCAACATTCTTCATTATTAATATTAGTGATGTTTCTAGTTTCAAAATGTATAACTTTATTCATAGTTCTATATTTCAACACTGTAATTACCTACTCTGGAATCAACTTACTCACTGTCTGTATGGATATAACTTTTCCAACTAGAAATATGACTAAAATGACATTATTCAAAAATATTGAAATTGGAATTCTTTCAACGGAAAAGGTCAGAGACTGAAGTTGTGTGGTTTAAAAAAGCAGATGGAGAAACTAGATTTTTATTGACTACCGTTGATATAATAAATAATTTGTTTGTAATTTGAATGGTCTTAAAGATCTGTTATCTGTAAGCTTTAGCTTCGCCTATAACTCACTTCAAAAAATTTATAATAGCCTAATATTGCCAGAAAATAATTTATATTCAAAGTAGAGCGGTAACTGATAGTTGTGTGTTGCGCGCATCCGATTTTTTAAATTTGCTATTAAACTCGTTTTATGATCATAATTTGGTCAGTATAGGCAATTGGGTATTATTTACTCAAAATCTTGTTTGATAGTAACTCGAAGACGCTATTAAAAACGGCTGCGAAGTTAAGTCAGTATAGACAATTAGATATTATTTACTCAAAACCTTGTTTGATAGTAACTCGAAGACGCTATTAAAAACGGCTGCGATGTTAAGTCAGTGTAGCTTCCTCACCGTTTTCATTGGCTAAAATTATTTGTATTCCGAGGACTAAAATTTTTCATATGAGAATAAAATCTCTGGTAGCAGCCGTTTTCGGAAATTCATTAATCTCTCTACATATACAGATTGTTTTCCACGGGTTTAGTTCATCAGGGAATATTAAAATGCGAAAATTGCATATTCGTGATCAAAAAGAAATTCCAATGCATTCTGGACAATAATCTATATAAAAATTTATTGTTTTACATGAGAGTATAAAAACTAATTGTTTCTTCATGATTTATTAGTATAATTTTATATTTTATTGCCCTCTGCTATGTTCCACTGTAGCAAACTGCTCATATCAGTTGCAAACTACAAAATATCACCTTTAGCACAAAAATAATAAAATTTGAAAAATTTTGTCATACAACCTTTTGCACTAACAGTACTAATATATATTTAATAGGTATGTTTTCACTTGTAAAATGGATGGGGAAAAAAACGCATACGAAAAATTCAACTTTTTGATTTTTCGAAGCTAACGAGACCAATACTTTTTTCCAGTCAGAATAAAACTAATTAAGCTAGAATATAAAAATATCTGCGAAGTTTGCACAACTTTGGTATTTAAGGTCAAAATCGAGACCAGGATGAGTTGGTTAAATTTCTTAATAATTGGTTCGATAGAAATAAACAAAAACATAAATAAAACCTTTTTTTTTTCAAACTCAGAGTAAAAATTAATTTCATTACACGAAATCTAAATAACGGCAGTGAATATCGTGCCAGTGACATTTGGACTCGACCAAACAATACATTATAAATTAACTTTTTGAATAAAACCTAACATTTTATAACACCATAAACATATTGTCTTAACATAACTTACACTCTAGATGTTCAGTGCCCTCCACATTTCATAGCCATTATATTGTTAACAATTATTCATATTAATTTCAATTATCAAATGGAATTCACTGAAATTGATACAGAGTAATTTCTATACTATTCTCCAAATTTTCTCAAAGTTTGGATCAAATCGCAGTTTTCAAACTATAGGCGTGTCGAATAATAAATTTTGTTATCTGAAAGCGGAAAAAAAAGTATTTTTCACTTACCTATGCAATGTATAGTAAAGATAAGTATTGCGATCCTGAAAATTTTCAAATTTGAGTTTTCAACAGAAATGCACGTTTTGAGGTAGCCTGAGTCCAAATAAACAAGTCCCGAAAAATGGTCTGTGTGTCTGTGAGTCTGTGTGTCTGTGTGTATGTGAACACTCCAGCTCGAGAACGAAAAGTCGTACGAAACTGATATTATGTATTTAAGATAGGTATATACCTTAGATGTTCTAGCAAATTTTCCCTTAAAATCGGCTAACCAAAAGTGCCAGATTTTGATTAAACTTGGTGTATCATTGTGTAATTAAGTGGTCTTTAATATCATTTAGTTCTTATCCCCGTTGATGTCACTTTACAGGGCTTAAATGCCCAATGCTGATATGCGTCTTCCTCTAAGGTACCTTTAATATGGTTTATTTTTAATAATAAACTATCTCTCACTATTAAAAGTTACGAAACAAATGCTCTATCAACGCTCATACACATTTTTACAATTTTTTTCAAAAATGGCTCAAATGATTTTGAGTAAACTAGGTGTATCATTGCATAATTAAGTGGTCTTTAATATCATTGAGATCTTATCCCCATTGATGTCACTTTACAGAGCTTACGTGTTCAACAAGTCTTCCTCTAAAGTACCTTTAATTAATTAATTTTGAAATAATTAACCATCTCCCATTATTAAGTGTTACGAAAGAATGCTAAATATAACTTTTGAAAGAATTTTATAATTGAATAATGGAGAAAAAAAAATGCTTATCCTGGTCGAAAATGAATCTCCGGAAATAACACTCATAAGGTATACGCATAATATATCGTTGGAAAGCGCAGAATTTTAGAAAAAAAAACAATATATAATGTAGGAAGTTGTAGAAGGTAACGGAGAGTGGCAAAAAAAAATTATAAATAATAATTTTTGAAAACTAATAATATTTAACATAAATCACATGTTTTCAATTAAATGAAATTTACCAACTAAATGTAAACTTTAAAGAATATTTTTAAGTTTGTAAATAGTATCTAAAATCCACCTAATCAATACAATGACATAATAAAAAAAAACTATTTCATCGTACTTGTGTGAAAGAAGAAGTAAAATATAAAATCATTTCATGGATGTATAAATCATATTTTTATAACCTAAAATACATTTACTGTAATTTAGTACAGTATATTATTAAAGACCTAATATTATATTTAAATAAATAGATATCAACGCTTATTCCGAAAAATTGTCATGTAACTTTTTAAAAAATTAAATTAGTGAATAATTTGATAAAGTTTCCCTTTGTGAAATCCCAACATTATCATGTCTTCCTCCAAAGTACCTTTACTTTGGTTTATTATAAATAATAACTATTTTTCATTGTATCATGGAAAAATGATAAATATAATTTTTGGAAGAATTTAATAATTAAATTGAAAGAGAAAAAAATAAAAATACTTATCCAGGTTGAAAATGAATATTCGGAAATAATAGTCAGAAAATATATCGTTGGAGAGCGGAGAATTGGAAAACAAAGAATATAGAAAGTTGTAGAAGGTAACGGAGAGTGACGGAAAAAAATATAAATAATATTTCTTAAAACTAACATTATTTAACGTAAATGAGGTGTTTTCAAGTAAATTAAATGAATTTTTCTTGCTAAACGTAAACTTTAAAGTTTTTTTTTTAAAGTTTGGAAACGTATTTAAAACCCACGAATTCAAGGCAATGACATTGTTTAAGATACTATTTCATTGTACTTGTGTTTAAATAGGAGTGAAATATAAAAATATTTTATTGATACGTTTATAACGTTTATAAATATATTTACTGTAGTTTAATAGCTCTAGATCTGATATTATATTTAAATTATTAGGTATCTATCTTCCATTTATTTCGAAAAATCATTATGTAACCTTTTAGAAAATTAAATTAGTGAATAATTTGATAAATTTTCATGGGCAGGGTAACTTCACCAAAAAAGAAAATTAACGTCAAGAGAAAATTGAAATGTAAACACTGCATACTACTACCAGCGAAATGGTTCTGTGATTCATAGCTAGTCGTTTCCCGCGATTCATAGACAGAAATCACCATTCCTACCAACCTAGGAGCAGGAAATTTCTCCCATATTACGCAAAAAGAAACTATATCTTTGAAACTAGAGCTAACTGATGATTTTTATGGAGAAATTCGAATTTCTCACACCAAAAAAACATGGAATGATACTGTTTTCGAGTGAGATACAATATCAATGTAGAGCAGTGTTATACAAACATGTAAAAAAATTAATTTTAAATATTCAATACTATATTTGTTCGTTTCACAATAATTTCGCAGTATTTTAACACATATTATAAAAACTTCCGCCATTTTTTCCCAATCACTTTGAAAGTCTGCGCCTATGACATTTGTTAAGTTTAATTATGGAAAGATAAAATACATATAGAAAAATGAATTGCTTTGCGAAATTGGAATCTTCAATAGCAGAACACTTCTTGTAATCACATTATTTATCCATATTTTTGTTAAATGGAATTTTATGGACATTTAGTCGTTAGCTTCTCTCTGAAAAAAAAAAAAAATGAAGTCAATATAAAATTATGTAATTATATAATTTGTTTGTTAATATGTAAAATGTAATAGTTTTTTTTTATTTATTTTTTTTTTGTTTATTTACTTGTTTATTGAAAAATATTACAGTCTGTCTCAAAGGACATTTATAATAGTGTTCAGAGATCACCTTCACACTCTATGTACAATAAATAAAATAAATTATACAGAAAAATAATATATACAATAAATAAGAATGAAATAACCTAAAAATAAATAAATAAAAAAGAACACATACATACCTATATACACAATTTACATTCAGGCGATAGAAGTCCGAGCCAGACTTGTCCCACCAACTGTGAAGGGAAAAGCATGGCTCAAGGAGATCCCTGCACTTCTCTCTCAACCGCATCACTGGGGCTAAGCCCAGTGGAGATTGAGCGAGAGTGCATTAGCCACATACTTGTTTTTTAAAATGTTTTGTCAACATAAATGTTACCCATCATAAGTATTCGGTGTACAGCACCGTATTCCCCAGCCACCTTTCATAAAGCAGCAAAAGTGATCCGGTGGACAACATTTGTTATTAATGCAAACCGTAAACCCTGGATGCACACCTGCGGCATCATAAAAATAATCAAAATCAAAATTAATTAATCCTACTGTTTTCTTTAATTTCAATAAAAAAAAAAAAAATCATTCCTGAGAACAGAGCAGTCCTAGCAAAAATGATTTTAATTATTACTTTAAAAATCCAGTATTTTTTAAAGCACGGAGTGATTTAATGTTTATTCAAATTTAATAGGAAGCCATGTCGATTAGCATCCATTTTTTACGTTATACATTTGCTGTGTACCAAATAGAGGAAATAATATTTTAAACTCAATATAATGAATTTAACCCACTTCCCACCTCAGACACTGTCCGGGATTTCGGCTTTCTTTTAGACAAAAGACTGACTTGGAACCCAAACACCAGACTTAAAAGAGCAGAGCTCGAACAACGGTTTGCCCAGTTATACAGATTACTGAAACCTATCTGGACCTACGGACTTGAACTGTGAGGAACAGCTAAATTTTCGAATATCAAACGTATTAAATCCTTCCAGTCCAAAGTACTTCGAACAATAGTTAACGCTCCATATCAAGTCACAAACATGACCCTACACCATGACCTTAACATCCCATATATCCCTGACATCATCCCATCTCGATTTATAAAATTTCACCACAACTTTATTCACCATCCTAATCCTCTAGCTCAATTCCTATCTACCTCCAACCATCCCTATAATCTTCCCAGCAATTTTAAACGGCAGTGGTTTCGAGACCTTTTGTAAAAATGTTAATGGAGTCTTGGTAATGACTAGTCTCTCTACTCAATGCCTGAATTTTGTAGCTTAACTGCCCTCTCTCAGTCTCCACTGGCCTCCAGTACAGTGACGCAGTGGGAAGAGAAGCGCTGGGACCTTCTGGAGCCAGACTTTGCCTTCCTCACGCGGAAGACAAAGATTGGCTCGGAGTCTCTTGGGCAAATGGAAGTATTGTATATAGGTGTGAATGAGCTATAGAAGAATTTTATTTATTTATTTATTTTTTTTATTTACTTTTCTTTAATTACCTTAATTTATTTTTCTTGTAAATATTGTATGAGTGGATACTTTTAGCTCTAATTCTTATTGTCCTTGAGTGTGGCAGATTGTATTGATATTCAATAAATATAAAAATAAAAAAATATTATGAAGCTACTCGTTTGGAAAGACGAACCAGGTAGAAAAGTGGCATCAACGAAAAACATAAATTGGAAAAGGGTCTATGATAAGAAAGCATACATCAAACACTTCTTGAGTGACATGGGTCTGTCAAGATGGAGAAGCACGTAAGGACATCTGGGGACCTTTTCTCAACATTGCTAGTAACAATACTAAGGCCGCCTAAATGTTGCAAGACCAGGGCTGGTAAAAAAAAAAATCGATTTTTTGAATAAAAATTAAGGCAAAATAGTCACTAATATTTGATAAATGTAGTTAGTGTTAGTAGAGAATTGGTATAATCAATATACTTTTGCATTTAACTCCTCTAATTTTTCATTCGGGCTTAATTAGGCGCCTCCTATCTAACAAATTACAGTAATATATGTATTGTAATTAGCTAATAAGTAACTGAAAGACCGTTGCGAGACTCTTGCGCAAGACCAGGACCATGACCAAGACTGAGTTTGCAAGACCAAGACTCGTCTCGGTCTCGCATTTGGGCAACACTACTAGTAACTGGTCGTACCTCGCCATTTTAGAATGTGACCAGTTTAAATAATTTTACACCCGCCGAAATTGAAAGCCAATAAGAACTATCCTCGCCCCACCCCGGATTACTGCATAAAATCGCGTAGAAGTAAGAGGATGGGGGTCTTATGTTTTCGTCCTGCTTTGGAGGATGCGGCTTGGTCTACAGAGACCCGGGGCTTGGAGAAGCTTGGGGGCTTTTGGACTTAGGCTTTGATAGCAGACATCGCACCAGCTGATACCATGATGGCACCTCGAAGATGAACTGACCACATCACTTCTTAAACATCAGTTAAGTTTAATTTCCAAACAATGGTAGATTGGTTAATATTTATATATATATCTTGTCATATATCTCAAACCAGTCCATCTCAATCTTATCCTCATAGAGTTTTTATTAAATATATGGAATCATGCTTTTATATACTTTATAGTAAATATAATTTATACATTGAGATTTCCATATAATTTCTATATTTGCATATTATACTTTATTGAAAATTGAGAATAAAGAAAAGTTTTTAGTACAGTTATTTTTAATTCTGCCACCTATTTATATAACCATTATCACACATGATGCTGGTGTTTATCAGCAGAAAGCATGATAAACCAGCCTTTGAGAGAAAAAAATCCAATTAATTATTCCTAGAACAATCAGTAAATTATAGATTAAAATTTCTTCAACTGATTTTTATTATTAATTTCCATTACATATTTCCGTGTAATTATCCTGAATAATTAGTAAGGACACAGCTTTGTTAAATGTCATCCCTTTTGTGTAGTGTTGCCCAAATGCGAGACCGAGACGAGTCTTGGTCTTGCAAACTCAGTGTTGGTCATGGCCTTGGTCTTGCGCAAGACTCTCGTAACAGTCTTGCAGTTACTTATTAGCTTATTACTATAGAGATATTACTATATTTTTTTAGATAGGAGAAACTTAACTAAGCCCGAATGAAAAATTAGAGGAGTTGAATGCAAAAGTATATTAGTTATATCAATTATTAACATACAGTAACTAAGATTGTCAAGAATTATTAACTTTTTAAAATTAATTTTTATTTAAAAAATTTACATCTTAAATTTAAGATTTTTTTTACCAGTCCTTGTCTTGGTCTTGCAACAGTTAAGCGGCCTTGGTCTTGGTCTCGCAAAGTACAAGACCAAGACCGATTTTGGGCAACACTACTTTTGTGAGGGTAATTAATTAATTATTAGCTCTCTACAGAATCCTTCAAAAATTTAATATAATAAATACACTAATTAAAATTCATTATTATCGCTCCCTTATGTGTTTAGATCGTCCACAAAAAGCTAAGCTAACGCTTTTAGAAGCGAATGGCTGAATCGATTTTTAATTATTCGGAGGCTCAAATTATTCGGTGAAACCCTTCGGGTGTTTTAAAACAATCTAAACGTTAAAAAAGTTGTGAGGATTTTTTAAGCGAACGGTTGGATTAATTTTTTTTTTATTGCTCAAATTTTTCGGGGAGAGTTTTGAAACAATGTGATCAAAAAAAGTGTGATCTTATATAAGATGTTGGATACTGGAGACAGCCACAGCGATATGTACTAAGAAGAAAATCAATGTGAGGGCTAAAAGAACAGATTAGTGGTGCGAAGAAGTAAAATGAGCAGTGACGATCAAAAACAAAGCTTGGAAACAATATATGGCAAATACCCTTCGGGTGATTTAAAACAATTTAAACGTTATAAAGTTGTAAGGTTTTTTAAGCGAGCGGCTGGATTAATTTTTGTTAGATGGTTCAAATTTTTCGGCGAGTGTTTTGAAACAATTCGAGCTAAAAATAATGACCCGTTATTAAATAAAATGTGTTTAATCGATTTGTTAAAAGAAACGCTGTTTCAAGCGAACGGCTGGAACAATTTTTAAGTTTGATGACGCTCATTATTCGGCGAGTAAACAAATTTTTTACATTATTTATTTTTAGCTAAAAAAGTTTCAGCAGATTCCAGCTGCGTTCACCTCCGACTGTAATTTAATCTTGTAAATTGAATTAAACTTATTAATTTTTTTTTAAAGGGCGTCTGTTTGAAATGAAAAAAATTTGGACCCTAAAATAAACAAGTATATTGTTATGTATTATATAAATTAATGTATATTTTTGTTATATACTGTAAATTAGTCATTGAGGCCTAAGAATATCAAGTAATTGTTAATAAAAAGAATTTTTTAGGTTTTATTTATTTGCATTAAAAACCTAAGCTCTGTCGTGTTTTTATGTGATAAATAAATTAGTATATAATTGTATTTTATTTTAAATCATCCCCTTAAGTATAATTAGATGTTAAAACAAAAATTAAATTTTAAAAATGTTATTAACATAAATTTTTAAAAATTTAAATTTAATTCAATTTTATATATATAGAATAGAATAGAAAATTAAACTTTATTCTGGGACTAAGTCCCTTTAGAATAACAATGATGAATTAATACAATATATATATATATATATATATATATATATATATATATATATATATATATATATGGTTAAATTCTTATAAAAAGACTTGAATTAATGTGGTATCTGTAGATTGCGTGGCTGTAGATAAATTAAGCAATTACTAAATAACAAATTATTGAGTACCTTACTATTCTTTGGTAGGCCGTCGGTATCATATCCATATTGATCTTGGGCGTTACTGGATACAACAAACAACAAACATGCAATAATAGTTGCCACATTCATGTTTGACAATTCTGTATTCTTTCCTGAAACAACCTAAAATGATCCTTGTAACACCTTAAAGCTATGATTTCCTCTTCATATCTTGACATAAGTCTCTTTATCATATCAAAATATTGAGATTAGTGTATTTATTTCATTTATTTATTCATCACATTTTTGTATCATGATTATATTATCGACGTATAATATAAGTTTGTTTCTGATGATAAATTCCAATACTAATAACAGTCCGACGTTAAAAAGATCAGAAAAAAAGTTTGTTATCTGTCTTGTTGATCTAGTTAAAGTGTCAATTGTCCATTATCTTATATTGCCATCGATAGAAAAATCGGTCTATAACTATCAATAACATTTTCATCGATATTATAAACATTTTTGAAAATAAATATTGATGGGCCTGGGGGGAGGGGGAGTGATGCGTCTTGCATGGCCAAACGAGGCTACTTAGTCTCTCCTCCCCAACTCTACTCTCACCTGCTCATGGCAGGCCCCGCAAAAGCCGAGAAACCCAGCCCAAGGAGGTGGTGACCAATCCATGCCGAAGACTGGGTCGGTGGACGAGAGAAAACGGATCCTGAAAGGAGCAATTCTCCCAGGGTAGCCTCTTGGTAGTTTCCACTGCCTGGACCGTGATGCTTCGTACTGAACCAATCACCCGTAAGGAGGTACACTCGATTCAGAGAAATATGGCCAGCCTAGGATTTGGATAGAATAAAGTTAGGACATGATGCGATTAAGGACTCACGTTTTGGAACATGGAACATAAGGTCACATACAGGAAAGGAAGTATAGATAGAGGAGCAGATGGAAAAATATGAAGTGAATATCCTTGGTATAAGTGAAGTGAAAAGAAAAGGTTGTGGAGAGACTCTAATGGACAAGAATTATACCCTTATATATATTCAGGAGTACCAACCGGAACAAGAGCAAAATAAAGAGTCGATATTATCTTTAAAGAAAGCATTTACTCCAAGGTTAAAAAAATGGAATCCAGTTTCTTCTCGAATTCTTACTGTCAATAGGCAGGGTTAGTTTAATGCAGGTATATGCACCTACAGAGGGTGCTATATATTCGAAAGAGAGCAATTTTATTCTGAACTGGAAAGCGAATCCAGTAGAAGTCACGACATAGGAAGAGAAGTAGTTATAATGGGAGACCTAAATGCTAGAATTGATACAATGGAGTATTATGGGGGGAAAGCAATTAAAACTAGAAATGGACAGAGACTCATTGAATTCTGTAAAGACTCTGATCTATTAATAGAACGTTTTTCTCCAATAAAGATGTGTATAAAATTACATTATTTGCGCCGCAAAGGAACATAAATAGCATCAGTGACTAATTTATTTACACTAAAGATATAAGATGCTATTGTACAGATATAAATGTAATAACAGGTGCAGAACTCAGTACAGATCATTTGCTTTTTTTTAGAATCCCCTACTCGTAGCCTTATACAGTTCCTGGCGGTCAATAGAATCGTAAGCCTTTTTGAGATCGATATACAGCTCAAATATACAGTGGCTCACAGTCAAAATGATACACCAGGATATTGATAGAGATTATGGGATATATTGAAGTTCAATATATATTACATTGAAATAATAATTTATTTTAATTAATAAACTCCCTAGTAATATGTTCTTTGCGGACGTTTCTAAGTGTGGAGGAAACCTGAAGAAGAGTTTGCAAAAAAATAATTTACGCGCAACCGTAAAAGTGTTATGGTGTGTGGTTGTAAGGTGGTTACTGCTATCGAAAATCTTCACTTTACATGTGGTCTAGTGAATAAATATGTTTACATAGATATATCGACAAGAAATTTGAAAGAATGTGCGAAAAAGCTGAAGTTAAAAAACAAATTTTGTTTTTATCAGGATAATGTTCACAAACACATTGGCAAGTTAGTTAAGGAACGGTTAATTTATAAAAACTCCATTACAGTCACCAGATATTAATGTAATAGAACAAATACCTTTGCTCAAAATTGAAAGTAGAAATTAGAAAAGTTTTTTTTGTTGTTTTTTTAAATAATTACAGTGTCTTATTAAATAGACAAAGTTTGCCGATCTCTTAATTAAAAACGCCCGAATTTCTAGAATATTCATAAATAAAAAAGTTGAAGTCTACGATAAGATAAGAAGATAAGGAGCTTTAGGCGGATGGATAATTTGATAAAAAGGAGTCCATACCACGGACTATTACCTTTACATTAACATAAATTGATGTTATTAAGGGTTTCGTTTTGATTATCAAGCCTGCTTAATATTTTGAGGTTAATGGCTTATAGTAGGTACTATCCCTACATGTATTATTACAGTAAGGCTTGAAATCGGTTTTGTACCAAATATAAGCTCCTGTCATGTTCAAATACCATGAATGGGGTACCGTTGGATTCGGAATTTCAAGGGGAGTTAGCGAATCGTATTCTCCGCTTTTGTTTTTCTTTCTAAAATAAAATGATACAAACATTCTGCCATGCTTTAATACTGGAACGGTGGTAGGTCTGTAGATCGATACGGGACAAATTGGACCTTGAAGATTTTGATGCGTACAGCAAGACCCGGATAGTTCCTCCGGAACTATCGGATCCTGCGTTTTTATACCCGAAAACGTACTATTTTCGAGATAACGCAAGGCATAGGGTTCGCATCCACACAACCTTACGTTAATTGAACTACTGTCATTGAATACATGTCTCATTTCATCGACTTGATGCCTCTATGATCGAGAGAGGAGATGTTTATATTATTTATCGATGGTGTTTTGATCGGCAAGCCACATCCATAGCTAATTTTTCACCAAATCTCAAGATTGAGCCACCAATTTCGAAGGCTTCCTTCTCCTTCAGGCTTGCAAAACAGTCCAATCTCCCAGAAAATACAGGCAAACAAGTTATGAAAGAAAACAAACTTTATTTGCGAATAACTAAAAAATTACACACTTTTCCTTTGGTTGTACTCATAACTATATTCCCTACAAAAGGAAAAAAAAATCATCGAAATCGGAAAATTTGTAGCAAAGATACAGCTTACTGAAATTCGTAAACATGTTGGTTCCAAATAAAATTGAAGATTTAAATTAATTCTTTTTTTCTTTGTCGATTATATTTATCGATAAAGTAATAATTGATTCCTTTATCTTTTGATACGTTGCATTATTTTATTTTCTTATTAATTTAGCATTTGATAACAATATGTTGTGCGAATTTTTCGCACGGGCCAACAAGTAATAATAATAATATCTTCGATAGAGAGGATTTATTGCCACGGATAAAAGGAGGAAGGGGACTTGTCTGCTTATTAAGAAGTTGTAGAGAGCAAGGAAATAATTTAAGATCCACTTTCCAACTACGAAATTCTCCTGTATGGTCAGCCATAAAATCGATGGACAATGCCTACACAGCTTTAAACTTAGTTTCAAAGGACTAAGTTTGAACATAAAGGATGATGTCTTACCGAAGAAAATATGGTCGAAAGTTTGAAGAGTAAAGTACTACACGGTCGTTTTTACAATGCTTTATCTCAATCGGGAATAAACTGGGAGGCCTCTAATAAATGGTTTAAGAAAGGATACCTATTTTCCGAAACTGAAGGATTTATTTTGGCAATACAGAACCAGGTAGTATCCACCAATGCCAGAAATGTAGTGACCAATGTCGCCTATGTAAAAATGCAATAGAATCAATCCAATATATTTCGCCAGGATGTCAAGCGTTGGCAGGTAAAGAATAGCCGATGGGACAAAATAACCTGGCTAAAATTGTTCACCAAACCTCATTAAATAACATGATAACAGATGAGGTTCCTTATTGTCGATATGAGCCCAAATCGGTGCTGTCAAAATAAAATAAAATAATATATTGGGATCGATCTATAATTACAGACCACACGGTAGTAAATAACAAACCGGATGTTATATTAACTGATCGGAAGAAACAAAGTGGGTATGTCATTGATATAGCGGCCCCAACCGATGATAATGTCGGAAAGACTATGTCTGAAAATATTAGGAAATATTAAGACTTGATCCGAGAGCTTCGGCAACTTTACAAACTGAATCAAGTCCAGGTATATCCAATTGTAATTTTTAGCAATGGCCTCATCCCAGACGATACCATTCGCTCTGTCGAAAATTTGGAACTGCCAGAGAAAGTGTTGGGAGAGGGGCAAAAAGCAGTTCTCTTAGGCACAGCGAACATCGTCAGGAAGTTCTTAAACATAGCTTAACTTGTTATATCATTGATATAGCGGTCCCAACCGATGATAATATCGGAAAGACTATTCCTGAAAAGATTAGGAAATATCAAGACTTGTGCCAAGAGCTTCGGCAACTTTACAAACTGAATCAAGTCCAGGTATATCCAATTGTAATATCGCCATTTTTGCAGCTAACCATATATTCTGTCTTATCCGTATTTATTTCGAACCCTAATTCTTTACCGGCTTTCATTAACGTTGCCGTATTTAGTTTTATAGATTCCACGTCTTCGCTTAACAGTACCAGATCATCCGCATAGCCCAACACGGATGTTGTCCCACCCAGATCCAACCCTTTTTCGGTGCGCAATTCCTCCCTAATGACATGTTCTAATGCCAAATTGAACAGGAAAGGCGGAAGGGAATCCCCCTGTTTTAAGCCCGAACGAACCTCAAAGTTTTCGAACAGATTATTACCGATTCTAACTTTATTGTGTGTTTCCGTCGAGCACATCCTGACTAGATTTACTACTTTTTTTTGGAATTCCCAGCTCGATTAGAATATTATACAGTTTCTAGCGGTAAATAGAATAGTAAGCCTATTTGAAATCGATATACAGCTGGTGAACAATACAGTTGTACTCTAATTTTTCTCTAATATTAGCCGTAAAGAAAATATTTGATCAATAGTCGAACGATTCCGCAAGATTCTAAATCCGCACTGGTAGTCTCCGATAATTTCCTCGGCGTATTTTACTGATTCTACTAGTGAATATATTATAACATAACGGAATGAGTGAAATTCCTAGTTATTACAATTCGTCCTAGGGCAATTTTTGTGAATCGGAATAAAAATAGATTCTTTCCATTCTTCGGGTAATTTCTTATTCTCCCAGATCTTTTTAACCAATCGATGTATTTTAGAAACTCCAGCTTTCCCGCATGCCTTAATTAGTTCAGTATGAATATTATCGGTTCATTATAAGATTTTAATTTAATCCATACCAAACTCCATTCAGCTTCCTTTCTCAGACATAGTCCGGTACCTTGGCTTTCTCTTAGACAGACGACTAACGTGGAACCCTCATACTAGACTTAAAAGACAGGAACTAAACCGACGATACGGACAACTATACCGGCTACTAAACAGAAAATCAAAACTTTCCATTGAAAACAAGTTATTGATCTACAAGACAATACTGAAACCTATCTGGACTTACGGACTTGAACTGTGAATTTCTATTTTTACTTACTTATGTGTGTTTATATATATATATATATATATATTTTTTTTTTTTTTTTTCCTTTTTTCTTTTCTCTTTTGTTCTTTTTTCTTATTCTTTTGTTATTACTTTATTTATTTATATTTTTGTATATACGGTATGAATGTGATCTCTGAACTTTATTATAAGTGTCCTTAACTGTGACAAAATGTGTAAAAAAAAAATCATGATACCACCCACATTCTGCTCCGCGATAAAACCGTACATTAATTATACTGCTTTGCCAGCTATATTGTATCAAGACGTGATCGATTTGATTTAGTATTTGCGAATCCGGTGATGTCCAAGTATATTACAAGTTAGTCGTTACAGGTGAAAAAACAAAAAAATCTGGATTTTTTGGCTGTAAGTAGTTTTCCCTTGGTGGTCCGCGTCAGCAATTTTGTTTTTTACATGTCTAAAGCCATATATACAAGTTTAAAAAATAAAAACGTTTTCCACACTTCGCAATGAATTTTCCGTTTCGATCTTGAAGTTACTGGCCTAATATTCCTTAAATCAGCGGCTCTGGAATGACAGACAAGGCTCATTTTACTTCGAATAACATACAGTTTCCTAATTCACGTTCAAACCTTCGCCTGCGATCAGTTCGGTTTTTAGCCCTGGCTCCAGAGCTAGTACGCGAAAAACATAAAGGACACGAAATACACTCGCCAAGTGTACCGATTGGTTTCAGATCCTTCGCGATTCTATTTGTAATGTGATTGAACGGATCTTGAGGCAAACAGCTACCTTGGAGTATCGATTTGGATCTAATACTTTATTGATCAATTTTTAAAATAATATATTGTTTACACTCAACTTTCTTGTTAATCTTTGTTTCACAATAGTGTCACCATATCTATCTTAATGGTAACTAAATATGAAGGATAATTTGGTCTTGGAAGATTGTGTAATCTTTAACTAACGACCTGTTGACAACCTTCTTATATAAATCTCCCGTTTTCTGGATTGGTTAGGATTGCGAATTCAACCATCCACGATGTCTCGTTTCTTTGTAAGTAATTTTATAACACAGTAATAATTACTAGTGAGTTTTGTTTTATTATAACCGTACATTGTGATATAAACTAAAGATTTTTGTGACCTTAAATTAAAGAAATTACAACTAATACCACGTTGGAAGGATAAGTTGTTTTTTAATATTAACTTAAGCTTATTTAACAAAGATGTTTTTCTAAAAGTGAGGTATCTGCAGTATAGTTGAATAATGATAAAAATAAATCGCCAGTAATTAATGATTTTTTTTAAACAGAACTTAGCTAAGTTTAGCCGCTCAAAAGTCCTGTTTAAATGGTTTTAACAATGACTAATTATATTTTCGTTTGGAGAAAATTTTATCTAGTTTACAATGAAATAATTTTTAATTATTTAAATTAAATATTTCTTCATTTATCACTTCCTATTCATCAAAAAGCATGACTTACTTACAAAAATACTAAAGTTGGATTTGCTACTTTTCTGCTGAGAATTGGCCCATTGTTTATATGAACTTTTTTGTAGGTCATGAGGTTTGCTATAACTCCTATAAAAATTTCCCTCTACTTGAGGGAGTACCGTATCCTACCTATACCAGGTAAGGAAAGTATTGCAGCCGGGTCAAATTTCCGACATGCGGTTTTCGACGTATCTATACGTTTCAGAGCACCTTGAGTCCGAAAAACACATTTTTAGCCATTGGTCTGTCTGTCTGTCTGTGCCAAGATTTTCTCGGGAACTGCTGAACCGATTTTGTTGCTTCTTTTTTTATTTTGTAGGGTTTTGACTACCGATGCCTGTAACAGAAATTCGGTGCTCCATGCGCAATAGCTTGCGCGCAATAAATGAAAAACATGTTTTTCTATAGACTGTAGCGCAAAAACGGCTCTAACGATTTTGATGAAACTTTCCTATAATGTTCTAATCGTTGTCCTTTCAATTTTCGTATATAGACTAAATTCTCAAAAAATTCAGGAAAAAAAATTATAAAGAAAAGAAAAATGTTATAGGGCCTAACTCCCTAAGTATATGTTATACGGTAAAATTTATAATAAAACTTATGAAAGGTAATTAAATTTCCAAAAAAAAAAAAAAAAAATCATCGGAATCGAACCAGTATTAGCGATGATACAGCTTATTCTATTTTTTACACATTTTTTAAACTTATTACTTTCCTACCTATACTAGGTACTGAAAGTATTGCAATCGGGTCAAATTTCCGACCTGCGGTTTTCGATGGATCTATACGTTTTTCCTGAGGCTGAGAGAGCAGCCTATCGTTTGAAAGGTAATGAAATTCCCTACGAAGCTATATAAAAATCGTTCATTTTGTACGACTATTAACGAGATTACATAAGATTACATTTTCATACCCTGGTGTCAGAAAGGGCTGAATGAGAGAATAAAGATGACTGTAAGAAAATGAATGTAAGTGAATGTAAGAAAATCTGTCGCCCGCAACACACAATCTTCACTATTTCCTCTACATTTAACAGAAATTAACTACCTTAAGCCGGTTTACATTGCTTTGGTTTATCAAATAAATCGTACTCAAATCTTATGTTAGATCAATTTTCAGGAAAATTTATCTAGTTCAATTCTTTTTTGTTTCTTCATGAACATATGTAAAGATATTAAAACTTTTCTGAAATACGTAGGAAAGTCGTGTGAGTGGACACACCAGATTTTTTTTATAGAGTTTCTTCTTCTAGTGTCACCCAAATGCGAAATCAAAACGAGCCTTGGTCTTGCGCACTCAGTCTTGACCTTGATCTTGGTCTTGCACAAGACTCTCGGATCAGTCTTGCAGTCACATATTGGCTTATTACTATAGAGATACTACCGTAATTGTCCAGGTAGAGGAAATCTAACAGTGGTGTCAGGAAATCACTTCAGGAAACAAATGAGGCTGTGTTAATAAACTTTCATCACCACAACTACACAAAACACTTTTATTGCTCTACATAAACATAATATTGTCAGGAACAAAGGACTACTACCCTGGGTAACCTCACCCAAGCCAACCTGCCTTTGTTTACAAGCTACAGTGCTGCCTGATAACATGCATTAACTCTACACTAACTAAGCACAAATGAAAAAATAGAAGAGTTAAGTACAAAAGTATCTTGTGTATCTTTACATGTAGTCACTAAAATTGTCAAGTATTACTAACTATTCACTATTAATTTTTATTCACAATACGATTTTTTTACGTCATTCTTGGTCATTGAATTGTCATTCTTGGTCTTGGTCTTGCAAAGTGCAAGACCAAGACCGATTTTGGGCAACACTAATCATTTCATATAAATAGATAGTTTCTTCCAAAACAATTTTCGTTATTTTTACAAAAACAAAAACTTTCGAATTGAAGCCCCACCCAAAAAAAAAAAAAAAAAAAACTATTAGCTATACTAACATGTTATGTTATAACTATTATAATGTATTTCTAGGTAGTCATACTTTTTTCTTTGGTGGCAACTCTGAGAGTTGAAGCATTCGTTACTTTTCACCAAGGTCTCATAAACCCAGTACATCCGATCGAATTATCTTATGTGTAAGAATATTTTCTATTACATTATTATATTTTAAAATTATTATATTGTATATACTTTTGATTATTATTTTGTTCTATTTATTTTATTTTTTTTGTACATATGGTGTGAATGTCATCCTACCTCACTATAACCAATGTCCAACAGACAGATTGTTATAATACTCAATAAAGAAATTTAAAAAAAAAAAAAATGTAATAATGATATTTTATTAAACCTTTTTCTTTTTTTTTACCAAGCCCATATCCTACGCTTCAAGAACTTGATACAGATTTTCGACAAACAAGATTGTAAGTGTGCAATAAAAGTAAATTTAAAATTATCTCATGAAAAAAATGAAGATTAAACTAAAGCTAAATATATTTTTTTCTAGTGATGGATGGGATTTGCTAAGTATGATGATAGCATCATTGTGAGTAAAAATATATTTTTTTATTTATTTCGTAGGTACCAATATTCAAATAAATTCTTTCTTACGTTTTCAGGAGACCATCACCATCATCAACAACAACATCTACAATAACTGAAAGTCCAAAAAGTCCGTGAATAATAGAAAAGTTTTACCCACTTATATGTATACATAATATATACACATAATAATAAATAAATAAAATATATTTTCCAATTTAATATTTTGTTGATTTCAAATTTTCGATTTTATACTGAAAATATAACAATCTATGAATAATATTATTTAATTATTTCCAAATATGTTTCCAATTGCATCTCACAATACATCGATGTGCTTCAAATTAGGTTTTTAAATTCACCTTTGAAACTGTTTAACTGTTACTTCACTTACAATTTGATACTATTAAATATAAAAGTTCATAACTTTTTTTGAAATACGTAACATCAGAACTTAAGGTTCATAATTAACTTTAGATAAGTAAGTGGGTGTTTCAGGGATAAGTGGCCAAAGTGCAAAAATGAATTAAAGACCTCAAAACAAGAAAAAACTTTTCTCTGAAGGTATGTGCGCAAACGCTTTGTTTAGAAGATATTCACACTTAAAGATTTTCGTTGTTATGAACTATTTACGTTATGTAAAATAAGTAAATCCAATTTATTTGTTCTAACTACTCTATTAGTTAAATTTAAACATTAACATTCATATTAAATATTGTACAAAGTGAAGGTATGTCCGCAAACGCAAGCGCAAACGCTTCACGCCGTACAGGGCCAGTGGTTTGGCTTGCACGCTCTCCAGACATGACACCACTGGATTTTTTTGTTTGGTGTGACATTAAACAAAATGTCTATGCAGATCCGGTCAATAACCTTAATTCCTTACTAAGAAGGATAATTGAATCTTGTGAAACAATAACACATATCCAGTGCCGTTGAAGAAAGATGCCGAACCTGTCTTAATGCTCTAGGAAATCACTTTGAACAACATTTAATGTTTAAGTTTAATTAATGAAGTAGTTGGAACAAATAAATAATTTTTATTTACTTAATATAACGTAAATATTTCATAACAATGAAAATCTTTAGGTGTGAATGTCTTCTAAACAAAGCGTTTGCGCACATACCTTCAGAGGAAATTTTTCTCTTGTTTTGAGGTCCTTAGTTCATATTTTCAGTTTAGCCACTTAACCCTGAAACACCGAGCCTTTCAGTTGACAGAATGACTAACTCAAATTTCAACATTTTTAGTATAGTCATTTTAGTGATATTTGTAGTTAGAGAATTTGTGATATCTATACAGACGGTGACACGGGCGGATCTACGGGGGGGGGGGCTTTCGGGCTGAAGCCCTCCCCCCCCAAAATGGAAAAATATAACCATGTTTTATCGAACAAAATATTAAAAAAGTAACTCTTAAAGTATTATTGTTCGTGTGATTAATATTAAAAGGGCTTTAGGAATCACTTAAACACCATTTCATCCAGGTAGTTAGTTTCTTTCATTTTTTCTAAAGTAATTATCGTAATTTTTATGAAAAAAAAGCTTTCGGGCTGAAGCCCCCCCCCCCAAAATTAAATCCTGGATTCGCTAGTGGACGGTGAGTAGGTTGATTCCAGTGTAGGTGATTGCAGTGTTGAAGTATAGAAATGTGAATTAAGGTATTAATTTTCCACGTAAAATTATCACTAAAATTAATTTTCAAAAATGCTGGAATTGGCTTTAGTCATTCTGTGAATTGAAAGGCTGATAAACGTGTATATGATTGAGGTGCAACTATGACTGAACACTTCAAACATAAACAATCCAAGAAATACATTTCCTTGTAGAAATCATAAGTATTTCATATCGATCACGAAACTATTTTTTTCATACTGATTATGTGTCAGCTATTGTTTGTATTTTATTTTAAGTAGCTTTTATTTTGCCTCTTTGCTGATAATACGTTTGTAATTTACCGTTAGTTGTAATATATTATTTGTTAATGCGTGACAGCCCAGAGTGTGCAAAATCCCCAATTTAGGTGAACAAAAAAGTAAAGTCAGAAATTTAAAACTTCCAATCATAAAATTTTATTTTCATTCGTTGGGAAGACGCAAGACTACGATTAATTTACGGCCTTGAAGTAACATTTTCATTTCTTATGCCATGCAACTAATTGTCATTGGTAGAATCATTATTATTTTACCGTTTTATGATTATTGTTTTTATGTTATTTATATCTATTGCAAATTAATTTATGGTGATATTTGATGAAGAAAAACTACGTCATACACGAGAGCTCTCAAGAAGTTTTTATCAAACCCTGGGCTGTTTCTCGAAATCCTCATATGAAAATATTATGGTAATGATTTTCCTTTTCGCTGATAAAGTTTTTTATTCAGATTTAGTGATATCAGTTAAAATGAGACATTATTTTAAGAGTTGGTGAAAACATCAAAACAAAATTAAAAGAAAAAAATTGTAAAATATGTTATTCTATTCTCCTAAAATGTGATGTATGATGAAGTAGTTATTGGACCTCTATGTCAAAATGTAATCACATTTTTGGGGAGGAGAGTCATTCATTCTTTACTTATTATTTAAAAACCATCATTTATGTAACTCACGTATAATATTCTAATTCCCACAAAACGGATGAAAACCAAGAAAGTTAATGAAAAATCAAATGGTATGAATGACAAATAAGAGTGGGTTGGTAAATTTATTCGTTAAGGCTCCAGACTGGGCAGATAATTTATTTATTATTTGAAATTAGTCACAGATTAACTCTGAAGTCGAGAGAACCTCCTTCAGGTTTTTCTTGAGGTGGAGGATAAATCAATTGAAGGTGGATGCTGTCCACATCACCTCCTTGTATGGCTATTGGTCAAAAAATCTCACTATGTATTGATCATTTACATTGTAGAAGTACTTAATAAAAATGTTGGTTCACAGAAAGACTTATTTATTTTATATTCACATTATATTTGTGTTCTAATTAATTATATTTTTAAGATATAATATCAGAAACCATAGATAAATATATTAAAATATCAAAAAAGTGAAAAGAATAATTATATATAACAAATTCAAACTTAAAAAAAAATATGGAAAATGAAATTTTTAAACAATGGAAGGTTTTGAGTGGTATTAATATGTAGCTTATTCTCCCATGTTAAATTTTAGTATAAATAACAAATGGAAAGAATGTATTCATATATAGTTATAAATTTTAATAAATAATCAAATGTTGTTACCTCCACATTTTTTAGTTTCAACTAGGACTATAACCACATCTTATTAGAGTAACTATAATATTCTATTGTGTAGATTATTCAAACTGGTCATCCAAACATTTGAGAATGTTAACAATCCTCAAAGAAAAAAAAAAAAAAAATTCATCTACTTTGTAATGTTTCATTAAAAATATATTTTGGATAAAATTGTGTATTTACCCACCAAGGAAGAGCTTTTAAAGATGGTTTAATTTTTTCCTATAAATCAATTTTACCAGATTTATTTGATAAGATGATTCAATTATTTTAATTATCATTATGCATCATTATTAAGAATGATTCTTTATTCACTTTAAAAAATAAACAAAAAAAGTGATTTTTACTTGGTTTACAAAATACTAGGAATGTTTTATTATAATTATATATTTATAAGAGTGTTCATTGTTTTGTGTAAATTAAAAATGTACTCAAGATATTCTAAAATATAAAATTTTCAATCTAGCTAATTTTACTTTTTTTTCCCACTATTTTTAATTGCATTTTATAAATTTGTTTATTTAGTGCCTACTGCTACTGTTTAAATATGCATATTATAAATTAGTATATTGTTTAATAAAAATAGCCTACTATTATAAAGGTTTTAAAATTCATGATACATTTTTCTGCCCAATTTTATGTTTTTACTTTGTGCTATCTAACTCTTGAATGAACATTACTTAGCACCATAAAACGTATTAGTTCAACATTATTAGGTTCATAAATAAGTAACAAACTTCTTTTCATTGTTCCATTTATTTCAGTGTATAATAAAACCAATTCCATCAATCTATAAACCATCAACCTTTATATTTCTTCCCCTTTTTTGAACTCTTTCCGCATCTTGTGTCCTTCTCACTGTTCGCGGATGAGTTTTCTGTTTTTTCTTCAAATTCTCCCAAGTGAGTTCCTGCTACATTAGCTCTGCCTACTGTCTGTAACAAAACGTTTTTAATTTACTTTATTCTATATTTTATTCAAACAAAACAGCCAGGTTTACTTCAAACTTATTATATATCATTATTTAAACAAAAATTTCATAATTATCATAACCAATTTATTCTAAATAACCAAAATTCATTTATCTTGTTTGAAATTCAATTTATCTCTTCTGATTAAATCAGCGAGAATTCAAATATTTGTTGAGTTCATGATTGGTTCTGAAGATATTTATTTATATTTAAATCCTGGTCTGGTTTGAGGTTCATCAAACCCAATTTAGTTTTGTATACTTTCTCTAAGAGCCTTGATAAGATTAAATAGTAATAAAAATAAAAAAGATCTATTTGTTAAGGATATAACACTAAGTGTTTACAGATTAGCTTGGGGATTTCAAACTTCAGATGCAGTTGAAAAGTATCAATAGTGGTATGAAAGATAAAATCATTAAAAGTATATTTTATAAAACAAACTTCATTGCCCAACCCCAACAGCATATATTGATGGGGCTTGTTTAAATTAAATGTAGAAAGTAAAAATATAATAAGAATGAAAAATTATCAGCATGAGCAGTCAAAAAATTATGTTTATAAAGTTTGCCGACATTCCGACACACATGTTTGGGTCAAAAAATCGGCAAACTCAATAAAGATACTTTTTTGACTGCACATTACGACTATTTTTCATCCTTACAATTTCAATAATCAACTATACACCCATCTCTAAAAATATAATATTTAAGCTGAAATAAGTAGATTAAATTAAAATATTTTTTTAAAATAAAAATATGGGAAGGCAACATTTTTTTTTTTTGTTCTCCTATACTGTACTGAACTATACTAAAGACCCAAATAATAGAAGATCGTCATACATTTGTAAATACCTAAGGAAGTTATTAATCATACATTGGAAGAGAAAAAATTGAAAAAAGTTAGTCTCCATTAAATACAGTTGGCAATTAATGTTTAAAATTTTACATTTGCATTACTAATAATTTCACTTAAGCTTAGGATAACGTTATAAAAATTTAAAAAACCTTAATATTTTTTTTTTTTATAATTGTATAATATTGACCAATTAGTTACAAAGAAATTGTCTGATTCATAACTATCCCTCCTGTCAAGCAGTGTTATTATTAATGAAGATCCATAAATTTTTAATATAATACTGAACTTGTCAGAAAATACCCCACAAAAAGGTTACAACCTTTAAATACAAAACATTACAATTTTATAAGTATAATTATAATTTTATTATATTACAATTTCTTATAAACATGGAAATTACTAGTATTATAATATATTATAAGAAATGTATACCATGAATAGAAATTTAAGTAGTTAATTATGTATTAAGATTATAGATTATGATAAATATTATAATCATTGTAAGTTCTGACATTTTAAATATAGAAATGAAAATTTGATGATTAGCCCGAATTTTTAATTCTTATAAATGATTGTTATTAACTAAGAATAAAAGTCTTACTTGAACCAAAAACGTTCAATTTAAGAAAACAAGATAAATTAATCAAAATTCAAACAGCACTCTAATTTATTTTTCAGAAATTAATGAATCAGTTTTAATTTCAATTAATCCTCTAAATTAACAAAATATTAAGACAATCTAATATATTCTGATTATACTTACGATAACTGCAGAAAGAGCTAAAAAAAGAAAGAAAATAATAAATTTGAAATCCATCAGTGCAAATAGCAACAAACTGATGGTTAAATGTGAGAGATGGATCCTTTTATATTTACATTGGCTTGAAATTGAAACTTGTTAATACTTTCGTGTCCACACTTTGAAATGTTAATTTGTTTTCCCAGAAACAATATTGCATTGCATTAGTGAAAAAAACAATTCCATTAGTCAATATATATTTACAATTGCTGAGGACAAGTATGCCTGCACATATTTAAAATTAGTTCTAATTTTAAATATTATTCAAAAGCTGCACTCGAATAAAATTATTATTTTTTGGTAAATTATAATGACTTTTTTCCCTATAAAGGTATTTAGACATTAGTCCTCAAAATCATATAAGATGAATAATTATTAGTTTTTATTTTGAGTGCACAATACTTATTTCTTATAAAATGTATATCAATATTCCAGCACTGATTTAAATTTCAAAATGAAGCTCTTTATTTTATTAATAATGCCTGATTTCTTAGGTAAAGAATTTAACAATAAAAAAATAAAAATGAACAGTCACAAACTAGCCTAGGGAGATTGAGGTACCATCAAATCAGTAGTACCTCTACTATCAATACAAGTAGTGGTGGAGGCTTTGCAACATCCATGCTAGTCCGAAGTATGTATACAAGACCTGACTTATTGTTAATTACTTATTTCAGAGTTAAGTGAAATGTAATATCAGTCGAACCATGATTCTTGCCCTGACAAATTCATTTATTTTAACTGTTTGTGTGATTGAGAAACAATAAGAAGCCCGTGCTACACTCAAGACGATAATTTCCTAGATACATTAATTAATATTTGTTATGTTTCGAAATATAATGTGATTATTATGGGATTCAATTGGTTTGTTAAATAATGTTACATAAGCATTCAGAAATTTGTTGAATGTATTACCTCCAAATTAACTGATAAAGTGTCGTTCAATTGTTAACTACATATTCCTTTTACATAATTAAAATAATTGAATACATAAGTTCATTTTCTTGACCTTTTTATTTCTTCACCAAAGCCTTGCCTAAGAGTCAAATTTTAGAAAAAATAAACACTATAAATTACAGATTGTTTTTATTATTAAATTTTCTTGACCAATACGCAAGGCTATGGAAAAGAAATAAAAAAATTAAATAATGTCTTTTTGAAGTTGTATTATAAGTGTGATGTGCTTAGTTGTTCTAATATTAATTTCAAATTATTATCAGGAACGATTCAGGCATAATAGTGAATGAAAAATTAGCAATTAAACATTTTTTTAATCTCAATTCTTTTAGTTCTGGCTAAAGTAAACCATATTTAATTACATTTTTAAAAAGTGATAATTAAAAAATAAATACAATGTTGTTTGAAAAACCAGGTCCTTCCTTCACTGGAATAAATTAATTGTATTTTGTCATCAAAACACCAATATACAGAAAACTATTTCTAAAGATACAGAAAAAAATAAATTCCATTTAGATGTTTTTATTACATTAAATTTCAAAATCATATTAATTATATAATTTTCTTATAGCTACCTGATTGTAAACAAATTAATTTCCTTATATTATATTATAAAATAAAAAAGGAAATAGTATTTACGGAATTACTAATTTTGATATTCTTTTAGCCATCAAACAACCTCAAGATTCATCTTATCAACAGTTCAATTTAATTTCCCATTTGGTCAATCTGATTTTTAATTTTTTATGTCATAAAGAACTATAAGTTATAAATATAAATACATTCCGCCCAATTATATACAAAATAATACTAATCATACTGTGCTCAGATTAGTAGACTTTAATTGATAAAAATTGTTTATTTTTTTCCCCTTCCCAAAATGAACCTTTTTACCAACTGGAAACCCTGTTCATTAAGTTCAGTTGTTGATGTAGTTAGGTACTCCTATTTTGTAACTATTCCACATTAATCCTCATCACTGAATTAATTTGAAAGTAAATCACCTGACACAACTGATTAGTGATAATGTAATTACAATATCAATCCTAGACCTCTCCCCCACTGGTGGCTCTCAGGTTGAAGCCCTTCCAAAATGGTATTATAATATAGCCATGTTTTATAGAAACAAATATTGAAAACTATCTCTTAAGTATTATTGTTGTTCTTGTAACATTTATTATTTCTGCAAGAACACTTAAACACCATATCACCTAG
The DNA here is from genome assembly GCA_928085145.1 of Nezara viridula. Taxonomy (NCBI): domain Eukaryota; kingdom Metazoa; phylum Arthropoda; class Insecta; order Hemiptera; family Pentatomidae; genus Nezara; species Nezara viridula. The sequence continues at coordinate 75,704,867 of OV725082.1, forward strand.
GTAAATTAGTTTGTATCTTTTTCTTTTACATACTAATTACTGTTATATACGTGACAACAAAGCTTTCTGGGTGAAGCCGTCCCTAAATGTATAACTAAGGATCCTCTTGAACGACCCTTACACCAAGTTTAGTGATTCCATATTTACGAGGTAGATCGCTTCACCCGAACCACCTGTAAAGTAGACAAGCGGCTCAAAGGGACGACCTGTACCTCTTCAAAAATTATTTAGCAATATAATGGTGTGCTTGAGCCAAGCGTCACCAAGGCTCTATATTTTCCTTACTCATTAGTTTAAGGCACGATTTCCAACCACTGATTTTGATTAAATAATACAATCGTGTACTTAATAAGCACCGAGAAGTGGCTCTGTTGGAAACAGTGTCACTGTGAATTCAGAAGTATTAAGTACTTCAATTTGTACCTACTTCGTCACTGATTCCTACCATTTCGTTATTTTTTTCAAATAAAGTTACCTATTAAGATGAATAACTTGACAGAATAAGAGGAACTTGATAACTTCTTATAAATTTTGCGGTCGATTGTAGCGCTCCTAGTTGAGAATTTGAATACTACAGGCAAAACCTAGTTGTCACAATAGGAACAAGCCCCATTTACTTATATTGAATCTATTTATTAAACATTTGAGGTTTCTATTAGAGTAAAAGAATCAATAGCTGACAGTGCTCCAATACCTGACATCCATCTCGAAAAACAGGAATAAAAAGACTTCAGGACCTCCTAGACCTCTATTTCATAAATCTTTAATTTATATGTTTTCTTCATGCTTACTTGTCTGCTTTGCTTTAGTCTTGCCAGAAACTTAACTGAAATAATTAGTGGCGAATTAGGAAGATCCCTCAGGGTTCACTTTGTGTCCCAGGAACAACCATCCTCGAGTAAAGACACCAGGGGTGCCCATCCCCTCCTAAGGTTGATGGCGCAAGAATCTACTCCCTCCCCCTTCTTCCTATATATTTTATTCTTCACATTTTTTTAAAAACAGTGCAAGCTAAGGCGATATTAGAAAAATCGAATATCATATAAAATTAAACATCCTTTATTCTGTTCCATGTTTTTCCCTTGTCCCTTTAAGAAATTTGCCCCTTTAAAAAATTCCAAAACCCCGTAAGAATATGGTCCCCTTAAAAAATTTTATGGCGCATCTTGCGCTATGAAACCCCCTATTGGGCATCCCTGAAGGATACGATACTTAGTTTTGCCTTTTTATCTTTAATTGCCCCGTGATCTCCTAATGTAGACATATTATTAGAGTGCTACCATTGGGTAGTTTCTCAACAAGTGTTTTCACGTCATTATATCCATATGTTGAAATTTACTAAATGTATTTCTTTAATACAGTTGTAAATATCATTAAGAAATAAAAAACAAAATATATTTAATTAATTTGACTTGTTCCGAAATATTTGTTTTATTTTTTCTTAAAGTGTTTTTAAATTATGTTTTATCAGTGTTTAAATTATATTGATAAAGAAACCAGAAATTTAATGGATATCAGCTACTGAAGCCTTATAATGGGGCCTTTGGCCAGTAGCTGTTAGACCTGTACTCGCATATATTCAAAGAGTTATACTTAATATAACAGATCTTAAAAATGGGACCATTCACTACTGTCATAAAAAAAACAAAAAAAACAAAAAAAGAATACAATATTATCAATATTTAACTTTTTACATTTAAACGTTCAAAGAAATTTGCTTAAGTATGCAGCTAATGGTGCATTTACCCTATACTTGTTACTTTTGTGGAAATTAAATTTGTTTTCCCAATTTGAGGAAATGATAATAATTATTGTACTAGTTCTGAGTATGTTATCTATAGATTAAAACATAAAATAAGTAAGCAATCCGTTATTCAATGGATTTCCAGATAATGTCTATCTTCATACCATGCTTTGTTTTTTTTTTTACTACCTCAGTGCATAAGAAATTAATTTTTGGATTAAATAAATCATTTCATAATTGTTTATTATGATTTTTGCATGGTATATTTAGGAACAAATATATATAGCTCATATACTTATTTTGTCTATTAATAAGAATTTCAGTGAGATGATTCCCCAGAGATATTTATGGATATGATATTTGAAGAGAACAAAATCATTTGATATGAACATACCAGGTGATATCATGGATTAGAAAAAGTGAGATAAAAACCATTATAAATCACTAAATCTAAAATTGACTCTTTGGGATCAATATAATCTGCTCTAAATTCTCGTACCATCTTAATCTCTCTTTTATAATGAAATAAAACAGTGGAATTAAAATATTCTGGGTAATGTTGGTTTATTTGGCATTAGTTTTACATTATAATGACAACGTTATAATTTCTACATTATTATTTACTCAGTAGAGAAGAAGAAGAAAAAGCCTTCTTATTTATCAAAATTACATAATATCAATTACAAAACAATACAAAAATAATATTTTTGGATTTGAACTGAAAATCAGACGTGCTACATGGTCTGTTGATCGTCAAAGGAATCTATGTTTTATAACAAAATTATATTTCAATCTATTTATACATAACTAATTAATGAGAAAATAAGAACAAATATATTTACAATGTAAAAGTTATATCAATATTTTAATTACAAAAAGAATGGTACCAACATTCTCCAATTTACTAATTGTTAAATTCTCTGGTGAGCATTGTTCTATAGGAGAAAGCAGATTTGCAGGAATTTACCAATGCTATCCAATTTTTTCCATTTATTAAATCTATTGCTATTGCTTCTTTTTTAATAAACATAGATATTTTATAAGTACTATTTGAATTTAAATACTGTAATTTATGATTAGGGGACGAGGTTTTTCAAAATAACTTTAAACTAATAAATGACATCTTTCAAGCCTGGAAACATTCCTTATCAAACCATGGATTTTTACTTTTATATACTGAAATTGAATAAGGATTAGAATTAGCAGACCTCTTGATGGTATTTGAGAAAATCTCTATCAAATCTTCTACTGAATATTCATTTACAGAAAAAAGGCTAACTATCCACCCTAGAATGATAAACAAACTCATTTTGTTTCAACCAATTAATTTTTGGAAGAAGTGGTAAAGTAGACTGTTCAATTACCTTATTTTCAATTTTGAAAGAAGTAATAATCGACATGTGGTCTGAAAAAAATTGATAATCAACACAAAAATTTCTTACTACTGATAGCAACTCCATATTTACAATAGAATAGTCTATAATTTCCTGAGACCCCAAATATGTGTATTCTCCTTTTATATCATTTTTCATATGGCCATTTAATATAGCCAAATTAAAATCCTTTCAAAGTTCCAATATTTTTTAAACATTTATAATTAAACAAGATTCCCTTGAATTCCTACATAAACATTCAATATTCGCATTAAAATCTATATATTTTTTCAACAATACTTGTTGATCTGACACTCTACAATTAAAATTCCCAATCAAACAAACATTTAAATTATGTACCTCAGAGAGGAATTCATATAATCTATTATGATCCCTTCTCCAGCTATTACAGTTTAAGTAAACAGGCATAATATAAACTTTATAATTATCTAAACTTAACACGACTAAATGTTTATTCGAGATTTTACAAAATTTTATATAGTTTTTAAAAGGACTTTTTTAATTCACACCATACTAAACTACCGCCTGAGGCTCTATCACATGCAGCATTTCTTATAGCCAGCCCATATTGTATAAAAATCATTAAATAGATGTTCATACCTTGGCTGATCCTTATTCTCAACAAAAGTCTCAAATAAATCTATTATATCAAATTTTTTAATGTATTGAAAAAATTAATCTTTTTTACATTTTAAGCCACAAATATTATAAGCTAAAATTTCCATTGATTGTTCTTCTTTTTATAATTGTGAGGCACTCTCAAAATGATTCCTTGAACTAGACGAAATGTTTTCCTTAGATTCTTCCTGAGTTATATATAACACCAGTTAATTTTATCTTGAGCAGATTATTATCAGTGAGAAGATGTTCTGGGGCGAAAATGAAATGACTGTTTGTTTGTTGCTATCCTAGGCTTTTCTTTTACCAGCATTTTCATCATCCAGTGGTAAATTTTCATCAGTACATTTTTGAAAATCTGGTGAACTTAAAATGGAGTGCAATTCAGCAAAAGAATATAGGGTCCCTCTAAATTTGATCTTATTTTTAATAATAATAGATTTTTCATCTATTTTTTATACTTTTTTTAAAAGCTTCATACAAATCTTTTCTTCTCTTTCTGCCCAATAATTTTCGGTCATGAGCTATAGAACAATTAATTTCACTGAGCTTATCCCTCTTTTCAAACAAATTCATTTTGTCCCTATGGCTAACAATATAAATTAAAATTAGCCTTGAGGCCTGACCTCTCCCTAGTCTCCGACAATATGAAATGTCCTTGACAGATAAGTTGGTCTCAATTCTAATAAATAAAGTTTATATGGTATCATAAATATCTTCAGGATCTTCTTTCTCTTTGAGGCTCAGGAACTTTATATATGATAGTATTATTTTTAATTAGTTCCCACATGGTTTTAAAGTTTATTCTTATTTCTGTAATTATGTCCTCTTACATTATTGAAGAGGCCATTTTATTATAAATTATATTGTTACTAATGTATTTACTCAGTATGTTGTATAGATATTTAAATTATTTTGAAAGAAGAGGAAATTTAATTTGTGAATTGGATTATTACGTTTTTAATAACTTCACTAGCAATAAATAGATATTTATGTACATATTATTAGTAAAAATATTATCAATATAGAAACATTTGTCTTCAAAAACTTTTTGTGAGAAACAATACAAAAAATAATCAATTAGAGCCATCTCCTTCTTGCCTTCTCAGTTTATAGGGAATTCTTTCAGCTAAGTTATGACAACTGTCGATTATTCCCTCCAGGAGAATGTATCCAACAGAGCTTGGCACATCAGCATGAGGAAACAGAAGCTAAAATTGGGTAGGGTGGTCTGTTGATATTTAGTTGCCTAGGAGGCAATTACAATTATTGCTTCAGTAAAAATCACAAGCACTTTTACTCCAATCTGATACTCCATCCAATTTCTGCTGCCATTTCCCCTAAGCCAATGGACTGAACTTCCAACGGATACTTTTCTCTGCTTGGATGCATTAACTTTTTTCATTCCTTAGCAATAGGGGCTGCCTACTAAACCAAGTAGTGAAGTGTGGAGGAAGATGCTCTTGATGCTCATCAAATAATTTAAACTAAGACTTAAAGAACCAAAGCTCATTTCTTAGTCAGGCAATGTTTCTGATATCACTCTTTTTTTTATGGCTGCCCCCTTTTTTTTGCAGTAGATACATTTTTACAAGTTTTTTTTTTTTTGTGTGTGAGTGAGGAGGAACATACCATGTATAAGTACTTGATCATATCCACAAAAGCATAAATTGCCATTATTTGATAATACAGAAACATTAAAATAAAAAAAAATTAATTTAATGAAACAACTGCAAAAATAATCATATTTTTCCTAAGAAGCATCATATCATAGAGCCAAAAATTAAATAAATAAGGCAAGTGAGGCTTTAATAGTGGATTCCGTAAAGAGCTGTATTGCGGAAAAGCAATGGAGAAAATTGTTTAATGAAGCGGACCGAGTTCTCATGAATCTGTCAAGAAAGGAAGCTATGGTAGATTTCCTGATGATAACAGGCCATGACTACCTTAGGAAGTATCTACATAGAATAGGAGTGGAAGACTCTCCACATTGCAACCTATGTAATTCGGGAGCACATATGGACGCAGCGCATTTAGGTGTATGCTCGCACTTGTTGAACATAAGAGATACCACGTTGTCCAAATCAGAATGGTACTGGGCTGATCTATGATGGGGGAAGCCGATAAAGAGAGGCATAATTAAAAAAAAAAATCATACGAAGCGTAATGCACTTGCATAATTACTTAAACAAAATTATGGGTTGTTCGTGAATTCAACAAATTTAATTTGTTTTTAATACTTACATTATTAAGTCATTGCATTTGTACCTGATAATAATGTTCACTGTTTAAAGACTGTATATATTGTTATTTTTTCTGTACATTCACTTTTTGCATTATGAATTGATGGAACATTTCATAAATGTGTATTTAAATGATAAAAGGAACTGTTTTATGTTAAAATAACATTCATTAATAATAATATGTATAAGCATAATAACTTAGTTTCAATATTTTTTTTTTTACAAGCTTATAAAATCTAATCCTTTGAGACATACAGATATTCTGAAGTTACTCAGTTTCCTGTAACAGATTACATAATGTTAGATGATTTCTGCTTAGATAGTCTCAATTCACATGGAACAAATTAACTGCATAAATTGGACGACACCTGCATTATATAATATATTTGCATATTTTACAGGCATTAAAATCATTGATTGAAACTTGTTAGAATAAATTAAGAGGACGGGATGGCCGAACACGTAGACGTGTGGTTTCGGGAGTGCCTGGTTCTGAATATTTTGGGTTCGATTCCAATGCTCACTTTTCATTTCTTGTCAGCTTCGGGAAATGGATCATGACATTCTCACTCTAGTAAGTACTAGGGGACAACCTCAAAGTAGCCGTCAGCGGTTGGCAAAAAAGAACCACATTTTTATCCAATGATTAGTATTCCATAAAAAAAAATGTTAACCGAACACCCTAACTTTGTTTCTCTATTTCTATTTATCTACAAACCGCAGTTGGAAAATCTACTACCTAGGTATCAGTACTTGAACACTTTCAGTACTGATAACATGGTTAGAAATATTAAATATTACATTTATTTTATATTGATTATGTATACTATTTTAAGGTTTGTATAGCTTATTATGTATTACATAATGTTTATGTTGTCTGTCTCATGTATTCACATCATTCTATATTATTTTTTATTTTCATATCATCCATCAATATTTATTAATTATTATCTGTTTTATAATATAATACCTTTGATGTCATATAAAAAAAATTTCAACCTTGACAATTACTAACAAGCTTGAGTTAAAATGTCAGGGGTGCCCAGAAGGGGATTTTCTGGCACAAGTTGCTCCACTAAAGTTTTTGAGGAGGTATTTTGGACTTTTGAGGAGGACAAATTTTGACGGGCTCATGAATTTTTGTAGTGAAAAGTTTCAAAATAGAGAACTAGGAAGAAAACAAGAGACAGACACAGGTAGTATTATTGTTTATGATCTAGGCTTTTTCTAATTATATTTTCTCTTAAGAAGGGGTGAATAATACATTTTTCGGAATGAGGGAAATGATTCATGCTCCATCGACCTTGGAGGGAATGGGCACCCCTGGAAACGTTAGCTACAGTAAAAATGTTAAAATGATTGCGTTCTGACTATTTATTACCCATTATATTCTTAAAAAAAAAAAAAAAAGAAAAATTATATTTCATAACTGAAGGTTACGACAAATTAGACTAAAACTTATATTGTCATCATGTTTACATTTCAGGAGCTTGTTCCTAAATTTTAGAAAAAAGGATTCTCCAATATTTATTCCATGTTTATTCATTTATAATACAATTACAATATCATATTTTTTAAATCTTACACAAGTCTGAAGCTAAAATTTAAAAATTATTTACATGATTATCCTCTCGTTATTACAATAGTTTTATTTTGCCTTCAAATAATAAATAAGTTAGTTAAAAACATTAACTGAGCTGTGACTTAAATTTATTCTTTTTCATATCTGGCTATTCAAGATTAAGCCATCAGTACTAATATCCTTTTTCATGTGATATATTGTAATATCACATATTTTTACTAAAAACACTTCCAATGTTCTGCCAAACACACCTTCCAAAATGGTGACACTTTCATCTATTCTACTCAAGCTCCCTGGGTCACCCTCCATGTTGTAGTTCCAAACAACTAGTCCCCAGTCAAACAACAACTGAATTCCTTCTTCTATCCCTTAACAGCCATTTTCTTCTATGGTGAAACTCCAGAGCAGCCATTTTCTTTTTCCTGAACTAGTGAAACTATTTTTCACATTTAAACATCCCTGACATTAGCAGAACTAGTTTAGCTTGCCTTTAACTGTTCAGCATTAATTTATTAATCCATTTTTATCAACTTCCATTTTGTAAGGATGGGGTGTCCGAGCAGTAAAAATCCAAAAAACAAGCATCAAAAAACTCAAAATGTGCAAAATCATGCAGTAAGAACCCAAAATATGTTAAATTCTGTAATTTAATTTATTATTTGTTTATTGATAAATATTACAATCTGTCTCAATAAAGGACATTTATAATAGAGTTCTGAGAGCACATTCACACCATATTTACAAATTCAAAAAATTTGTAATAAGCTAATTAACAAATAAGCTAATTTCAAATAATATAAAGCTATAAAAGAACAAAATAAAATATCATAGTAAAGGAAGAAAATATAAACAATAGTAATAATAGAATGAAAATAAATGAATAAAATAGAATTAAAATTATCTTTAAAAAAAGTAATGAAAATAAACATCTTAGATGCAGGCATACCTATTTATACTATTTACAGTCGGCCATGGGAACTCTGAACCATACTTATCCCTCCACATGTGAAGGGAAAGCAAGGCTTCAGGAGATACCTGCGCTTCTTCCTCAACCATTTCACTGCAATTAAAAGCCAGCGGAGATTGAGTAAGGGCGCTACAACCACGGACACTCATGACTTGAGTGGAGAATCTGGCCATTTCCAGAACTCCAATATATACAAGTTACAAAAGGTCACGGGGCCACTACCGTTTTAGCCTGCGAGGAGGATTGTAGGGATGAGTGGTGCTAGATAGGGATTGTGCTATGGGATTAGGGTGATGGGTAAGGTTCTGATGAAATTTGGAGACTTTGTCTGGGATAAGATCAAGAATAAATGGAATCAATTTTTTAATCGAGTTATAATTTCCAGTATGATACACTTCAAAATGTTTTATTAAAATTTAAAGAATTTTCAAGAAACTGTAATGTATGAGGTTTTCAAGCATTTAAATATTAGTGTTAAAAGATTTCTCTAAATTAGTAAAAAAAAATATTTTGGGGGATTGCCACTTCAAAAAAAAAAAAAAAATTCAATTCTTTAATAAGATTTTTTTTTCTTACCTGTTCTACAATGAATCAGTGATTTGTGATTTTCTGCCACACCCATGTGATTTTTCACAAGGCATATAGAAGACAACTTTTTAATCAAATTTCAACGAGGAGTATTTTAAATTATTTGAATTGAATATCTTGAATGATTGAGAATTCCTAGTCAAAAGGATAACAAAAATGTCTTTCTAACAAAACAGCTTTTTCTAGGAAGGCAGAAATTCGTTGTTATCAATAGTTAGTTTTAATAGCAATAACAATCTTTTGTAATATTAATTTTGATCTTTGCTTGTCACAGAATTATTTTTTATCTTGAATTATAAATTTAATTTCTACAATATAGTAAAATAAAAAAAACATATATTAACTCATACATATACATTTTTATATGTAAATAATTTAATTTATCACAAAAATTGAAAACATGTGCAATTCAATGCAAACGAATTTAAAATTGTGCCATTTTAACCAGGAGCGGGGAAATGTAATTTTGTGCAATATAAAATTTAAATATGTTATTCAACAGATCCTGAAATGGATAGATACTCAGGCTTGGAGTTTTTACAAACAAGTGAAAACATGGAAATCCAGTCTGTATTCATGAAAATTTTTGGTATCTGTTCATTTGATTATACAGCATTAAATATTAGTTACAATCTTTTTGATATTAGTTTTGATGCAACAGGAAATGTTTTTTCTCTTATGCTCATTCTGTCATTTTATTGTTTTATTGGCCCAGGAAGGTTTTGGGAAAATTCCTCAGAAACAACTGTATAATTTTCCTTCTGAATTACTCTAGAATTTTGAAATAATTCTAGTACAGTTAGTCATTTCTTAATGGATACCATAGGTGATATCTAGGTTATCACTAAATATGGACTGATTGACTCTTTTATTATCAATATAAACAATATTTCTAAGGAAACTCAATTAATCAAACTAAAATAAGATCGTAAGGACGATATATATATCTATGTTTGCTGAAATTTATATTTATGTATATATAAATCATGATAAAATAATCATAAATTATAATAGTTTATCAATTATGATAAATTAAAATCGAAAGGCCGAAATATCGGTCCTAAAAGATGGTAAAAATTTACCATTAAATTATCTTGATGAAATATGGTTTTGAGGCCGATCTCTGTTCGGATATATTGATCTTTCTCAAATTTATGTTCATGTCGATCCCTTGTCGATTGATTAACGCATTTATTCGCCATCAAAATAATATTACAAACTAAACTTTATGAACCTCGATAAAATAAGGTCGTAACGACAATATATCTTTAGAATATTGGTATAAGCTCAAATTTTGAGAGGTTCATCGATGCGAAAAATGGCGGCTTACGTTAAGGGATAAGCAACGTCTTAATGTTTTCGAAAATAAAGTATTGCGTAAAATATTAGGACCAGAGAAGGATGAGTCAACCGGAGAATGTAGGCGATTACACAACGCTGAATTGCCCTAACTGTATCCGGTTAATATAATTGAGATGATTAAGTTGAGACGAATACAATGGGTATTTAAAATCGCTGGGCTTAGTAATGAAAGCATTCCTAAAAAGATAATATGCGCCGTGCTGACTGGCTTGCGTCCAAGGAGTAGGCTAAGCGAAGGTGAAAAACGTTGTGCTAAGTCTGGTCTGAAGTAGTTGGTTGTAGACAGAGCCAGGTGGATGGAAGAATGCAGACATCGATTGGTTGTATCGGCATCGAACCTTCGGGCTCACTAAGCAGTATTATTATATTTTTATTTGCTTAGCTTTCTCAGATTTTTGGAATAGCATCCACATCCCGGAAAAAAAAAAACACCCAAGGGAAAGTAGATGAACGTAAAAAAATAATGAGTGATAGTTAATTATTTAAAATAAACCAAATTAAAGATACTTTAGAGGATATGGTTTTATATAATCGACATTACTCCCTTTCGGTCGAATCAACTCGCCAAAATTCAGGGCAGTAACCTTCATCTAATTCTTTCATCCAGGTGATGATTGGAGACGCATTTGTCATAAAGTACTCCTTTACAGAGTTTTCTTGTTTTCGGCAAGAGTCCTCAATCGATATAAGACCACTATTATTATTATTATAAATAGCAATAAGCTAATAGGTAACTATAAGACTCTTGGACAAGAAAAAGATCAAGGTTTGACGCAAGACCAAAAGCAAGGCTGACTCGGTCTCGTCTTGGTCTTGATTTTGGCAACACTACTCAAAAACATATACGGACCAATGAAAAAAAAGTATATTTTTAGGCGGGTAGAGGGGAGGAGAGATTCAGCCAGAAAGTCACCCTGTGGATCTGCCAGTGCTAGTAATGTTCATTTATTGTTTCATTATCAACAGGTCCTAAGTTTTTTTTTTATCGCATTGTCAGTGTGTTGCATGAAATAAGACAATTCGTCTACTGCAATATGTTTGTAATTCTTTAAAATAAAAAAAAAATAAAGGCAAATATTATCAATTAAGAGCAGACAGTAATAATATTTACTTTGTATTTCCGACAATGGATGATTGATGACCTATATTTCAATGGTCAATTAAACCGATCAATCTAATACTCCATCTCAAACAAGTGCACAAGATCTTTATCTTTTAAAACAGACGGTAAACAAAATTGATCTTATCATATGATGCCACCAGCATAGCAGCAGCGCATAAATACTCTTCCATTTCTAAAGCCCTTAGTGCACGACGAAATGAGATACGTGCTGTTTCTTTTTATATTTGGTCTCAGCCTAAGCTGTAGCTTCTGTTTCAGAAGGACTTCAATTCATTTCCAAAATGTTCCAGACCCTGAAGCTGCTGGAAACCCACTTTTCCTTACGCCTTTCATCGAGGCTGGAATGATACTAGAGGGCCAGACTGCTGCAGAGGTGCATCTTCCGAATTTCAATTTCACAAGCTTTGCCGGATATATGACTGTCAACAAAAGGTATAACTCAAACATATTTTTCTGGTATATCCAATCAGAAATTGATCCAAAAAATGCTCCAGTTGTTCTATGGCTGCAAGGAGGGCCTGGAAGTTCTTCACTTTTCGGACTATTTTGTGAAAATGGACCAATAACCCCAGACAAGAATGGTAGGATGCAAATTTCTAAGTACGCTTGGTCAAATCTATTCAATGTGATATATATAGACAATCCAGTCGGCACAGGATTCAGTTTCACTGAAGATGAACAGGGATATCCGAATAATCAGGTTGAAGTTGGAAAAGATCTGCATTCCACATTAGAACAGTTTTTTACATTATTTCCACATCTGAGAAAAAATGATTTCTTCGTCACTGGTGAATCCTACGCCGGCAAGTATGTACCAGCAGTAGCATTTGCAATTCACACTGCTAATAAAAACAATACTCGCAAAATCAATATGAAGGGGATAGCAATCGGAGACGGATGGACGGATCCAGAAAACATGTTGTTATATGGCGATTATCTGTACCAAATCGGTCTGATTGATAAGAATGCCAGAGATGCATTCCACGAAAAAGAAAACGAAACTCGTTGGTACATCCAAAAGGGAGATTATACATCTGCAACTAAAGTAATAGATTCTTTGATTCTTACTGTATATACTCCTTATCCATCATTCTTTACGAACATCACAGGATTCTCAGCCTACTACAACTACCTCAATGTTGGAGATGAAAGTGAATCCTGTGATTATTCCACTTTCCTCCTCAGTGACCAGATCAGAAACAGGATACATGTCGGAAATAAGACCTATCTTGGGGGTGAAGTTAGTGCAAGACACTTGTTCGATGACATCGGGAAATCGGTGAAGCCTTGGGTGGAAGTTCTTCTAGAGAACTATCGAGTACTCTTCTACAACGGGCAGCTGGACATCATATGTGCCTACCCCCTCACTGTCAACTTCCTCAATCATTTGTCCTGGAGTGGCTCAGATCTTTACAAAGTCGCCCCTCGAAAGGAATGGTTTGTCGGTGGAGAGCTCGCGGGTTACACTAAGACAGTGAAAGGGTTCACCGAAGTGTTAGTGAGGGACGCTGGGCATATGGTGCCAAGCGATCAACCCAAATATGCTTTTGATTTATTATCTAGATTTGTTTTCAATAAAAGTTTTTAAATATGAGTTGCGATTTCTTAATTTAAAAACTTGAAAGATAACGAACTCAATAGCTAAATTACTTACGCCATTTGAGCCCAATAATATTGTGTTGTATTATGCTTTTTTATTACTTTTATCCTAGGCTGTGTCCTTTTACATTTTATTGTTAAGATTTTTTTTTGTTTTATATAAATAATTTTTTTTTATAGAGTAAAATAATTGTACGTAAAAGAAAATTATCGTTAGTTTAGTATTTCTAGTAATTTTATATTTATTGTTCCGATAGTAAAATATCATTAATTATGTGAAAATAGTTGTTCACAGTTTGTATGCTTATAAAATTATATACTAAAACGGCAATAATTATTGTATATTTGAGCATATTCGTAAAAACTTGATCATTTATTTTAGGGATACCTAATATTTTAGTTTTCTTTAGCAGTTATATATATATATATATATATATATATATATATATATATATATATATATATATATATATATATATATATATATGTATTTTTATAACTATTTATATTAGATCCAAACAGCATTTAAAATTTGCCCAGAAAAGAAAGATACCCGATTCTTAAAAATTACCAATTTGTGAAATTAAAGTAATATTTTAAAATTTGACTTTAAAAAAATAACTACTTTTCATATTACATATGTTATATTACAGGTTTGTATTGTATCCTATAATGTTTAATAATTACATTGTTAACTATATTTCATACAAGGCGTGGCTATAGCAAATATAAGTGTACTAAATTTTAATAAAGTATTAATTCTTCAAATTTAATTAATTATTTAAATGATATAATATAACTAGTAATAATTTTAAGTATACTCGAAATTTTCCTTTTATGATTGATAAAATATTATACAAATTATAAGTAAACAAAACTCTGTCCTTTGGTAATATTCAGAAATATTTCCCACTAATTATTTTAAACTTTTGTGAAATCAAATTAAAAATCTTATACCATATCAATTTAGAAAGCGTTAATCAATTCGAAAGATCATGGAAAGATGGTTGGAGGATCGCGAAAATTTTTTTTTTAAATCTAAGATTTATTTTTTTGGAGGCGAGGGGTTTAGTTTTTTAAAATACTTTTAGAGATTAATTTATTATATTTTGTCTTGATACGTACTTACAATTAGTAGTTGTACATCCATTATAATTGAAAAATGGAATATATTGTGATTGTTTAAGTATTACTTGTTAATAATTATTAAATATTACTTAATATTGTATAAATATTAAGTAATCACATAAACAAATATGGAACAATGAAAAAAAAAAATATTTTTCCCTTTTGGGGGGAGGGGAGCTTCAACCCGAAAGTCCCCCATTCTTTTGATCCGCTAGCGCTTCAGCCACGGTGGATACTCATCGCTTGTAGTGTGATCCAATTTGCCTGTACGAGGACTTTTTCAGGGGTTGCGCGAGTTGCGCCATCAGAATTTTCGAGGAGAGCACATTTTGATGGGATTTGGAATTTTTTAGGGGTGCCCATTTTGAGGGAATTATAAACATTCGAAATGGAAAGTTTCAAATCAAACGACAATGACAAGTATGGAGCTGTCTGTAGGATTTATAATTCTATATAACCTACGATATTTTAAATATTCCTTTCCCTTGTACTGTGTTTAAGAAGAGGAGAGCAACAAAATATTTTGAAAAGGGTGGGGGAAGGTTTTTGTGCCATTGATCTTGGAGGGGATGGGCACCCCTGGACTTATAAGGTATGCCCTTAAAATTTGCAGAAGAAACATTGATGACAAAACACTTTTTAACTAATTAGCTTACTTAGATACATGTTTTGGCTTCATCAAAATTAAATTATGAACTGGTCTCTTCTTGGTGCGTTTAGAAATTTCATAAACTATTTGAAACACCGATCCTTAAATGTATTTTCCCTAATTTCGGCTTAAGTTGGACTTAGCGCTAATATCAAAATTATATTAATTAACACAACAAAACATAATTAAATTATATGATTGGGTCTCCCGTAGTTTGTGAAATGTCTAAATGCAGCTTGAAAGTTTACAAATTTGTCTACCACTTTGTTAAAAGTATAAAAAATGTAAACAAAAGTTGAACTTTGTTTACATCCGTGGGTATTATTTAGATAATCCTTACCTCTATCAGGTTATTTTCTTCACATGTCAGGATAATAATCCCAATTAGTTTGTATTTTTCTTTCGTTCATTTAACATGGAGTTGGGTGATAAAGAATAGCTGTGATCGTCTTACACAAAGTTGGAAAATGTAGGTTAGAGATTTTCAATACTTTGAAACCTATAGATATGTTCGTGTACCGCATCATAAATAGATGTAATGAGACCCTATATGTTTTGACATACATCGACCAGGCCATCCCCGAACTGTGAGAACGGCGAATGCAATGAGAGCAGTGACTGCTCGAATCAGAAGAGATCCCATTCGAAAACAACAAATCATGTCTCGAGAAATGGGAATCTCTGTCAAATCAATGTCTCCCAAAATAAAAAATGATCTTAGGATGGATGCATTTCGAAGAATGACAGGACAAAGACTAACCACTTCCCTAAAAAAAATAGACTGGATAGATGCAAAGTGCTCTTTGGCCGTTACACCAATGTTCTTCATTGAAAGATTTTGTTTAGTGATGAGAAAATTTTTACATTGAAGACAAATTTAATCACCAAAATGATCGTGTGTACGCACACAGCTCTAAAGAAGCTCAGGAAGTCATTGGAAGAATGGAAAGAGGTCATCACCCTTCCTCAGTGACGGTTTGGTGTTGAGTTTGCTTTGATGGCTCCACAAAGCTCCATTTATGAGAAAAAGGAGTTAAAACAGCCGCTAAAACTATCAGGACGATATTTTGGAACTTGTTGTCAAGTCTGTAAATGATACTCTGTTTGCTTGAAGTAATTGGGTAACTCCGCAGTGGCTGCAAAAGAACATTCCAGAGTTCAACTCTGCCGCGGATTGGCCCTGAAGAAGCCCTTATCTCAATCCACTAAATAATCGATTTTGGTCTTAACTGGGGAGGATGACATGCCACAGAGTACACCCAAACTTAGAAAGCCTCAAACAATCTCTGTTCCGAGTAATTGAGCTTTCCTCAAGAAGTGCTGCATGCTGCAGTTGATGATTGGATATTCTTACACGGAGATTAAATGCCTGTGTCAAGGCAAAAGGGGGACATTTTGAGTCATTTATTTTTTGTTTTACTCTCTATAGATATACATTTTATTTTCTATTAAAGTTTAAAAAATTTAATTTTTCTATTGAAATCTGTGCATATTTCCTTGTAACAATGTTTATGACAGAAATAGGTATAAGATATTTGCAATTTTACTAATAGGCGATAAATTTCGAATCTCTAGAAATCTTATCTATATTTTTTAAATAATAAAAACTGTTGTTCTTCATAAAACAAGCAAGCAAGAGAATAGGACCATCGCAAATCAGTCTTATTAAGGTCTAATGAGGGAAACCGGTCGCAGAAGAATAAAAATTATACAGGAAGACACAGAGGTGGCTCCCCCCCCAAAGTCGATGGCGCAAAAACGTATTCCCTCCATCCCAACATATTTTATTTCTTACCTTTCTTTAAAACAGAGCAAAGCCTGTAATTTAAAACTTTTCAGTAATTCTTCAATTATTGAAGAATTCATTGTTCAAATTTTGACTGTGAAAAATAAAATGGTATTTTCTGTTGTGTATGATCACGTGCTAGAAGGTTTCGTTCTTGCAGGTTTTAGTCAGTTTTTTGTTTTTAAATTAAAATAATTATAATGATTAAGCTTGATGTTGGCCATTCTCTGTTGACAATCGAAAATTTGGTTTTTACCTTTTCGGTGGGCTTCATTTCTATGTTAATATTCCGTTATTTCAGGACATATAGACTAAATCAGGAAGAATTCAGGCCTAAAAATAAATCACCCTTTTCTAGATCTTCAAATGAGAATAGCAATTTACAGAATTTTGATGATAACATCCGCGAAAGTAATGATAAACGGGTGAATGAAAGTGTAGATATTAAGAATGTCTCTCAAAGTTCCAACATTGAAAATGAAGTAAAGTTTGTGAAGGTTTTCTATGCTACACAATTCGGGCATACAGAGGTAATCATATATGTGTATAAATATATTACGATGATAGTAAATGAAACTATTCAGACTCTTCTTCCTTTATAAGACAAAATTATTGAAAATAATTCTACCTATGCAAGGAAAAATAATGGTGTGCTTTTATAAATTTTTTTCCAGGAACTTGTTAAAATATTAAATGACCTTGTTCGTGAAAAAGTTCCATGTTCAGTTGTTGAACTATCATCATTGGACCCTGAAGAAGTATTTGTGGTTGAAAAACAGAAGGAAGCTGCCTTAGTCTTTGTTATTCCTACTGTTAATGAAGGTCTTCCTCCTGACAATGCGACATGGTTCTGCAAATGGCTTAGTGAAGCCTCAACTGACTTTAGGATCGATAAAAATAGTTTTTCCCATCTTCGATATTCAGTATTCGGATCTGGCAATTCGGCTTATGATGGCTACTTTAACACTGTAAGTTTTAAAATTATTGAATTATTCAAGTTTTGATAAATTTTACCTATTTATTTTATTTATTTAAAGGTTGCTGTTAATCTTGATTCAGATCTGGAAAAGTTGGGACTTCAGAGGATACTACCTGTTTACCTCGGTGATGAAAACAGTTCAAATAGCAAACATGGAGGATTAGATGAAGACTTTTTGTTTTGGTCGAAATCATTGTTAAATGCTATAGAACTGCCAATAGCCCCATTAAATTCATCTCAGAGTGTTAGAAACATTTTATCCTATCTTATTAGTGCTTCTGAATGTGTATTATAAATATTGTTCCATAACTATAATGTTTTGTTGTATAAATTCCTTATTTGAATTTTAGACCCTGATTGAAAGCAGTGATGAAGAAGAGGATGAACTGATGGATGTTGAAGACTTAGTTAAACCTGCAAAAAGTTCAGCTGATAAAAATGTTCCAAATGGAGTAAAGGAGATGATAACACCTCCTTTGAGACAAGTTTTAACGAAGCAAGGTTACAAACTTATAGGATCACATTCTGGTGTTAAGCTTTGTCGTTGGACTAAGGTATGAGCTTCCTAACATCTACATCATTTGAATATAAAATTAGTCCAGTAGTTTTAATTTAAAAAATAGCGGTAAGTGAATTGTTGATATCTGTTAGCTTTGAGTCTGTTAATCTCTGAATACATTAATATTTAAATATGTTTTATATCATTAAATTGATTGTCGTTGGAGTAGAATTAAAGTAAAAATTTGATATCAAATGATAAAAATAAATGAAATGTAGTCTAACCTAATGTAAACATTGGTGTTATTGCAAGGTGCTATTATCGGACACACTAAGCGATTTCTGGAAATCTATGTAGATTGTGATCAAAGTGATCTTACCCCCACAGGTCATCTGGATGTGACACTTGTCAACTAGATAATAAATATTTCAAGAAAACCATGTTTCTTTTGGAAATTATGATTTTTAAAATAATGATTTTTCTACTGGATGAATTTCTTTTGTTAGTTAATGTTTGTTGCTATTCAAGGCTTGGTGGATATGTTTTGTTCTGATTAATTATTACAATTTTTTCTAATTTAATATTTTTTTATTTTAACTATAAAAACTCCAGTTTGTTTAGACTGGTACCTATACGTTTTTGAAGATTATAATTTTGACTTTTTTTCGTGTAAAGTACATGTTTCAAAACTTGATTTAATAAGTTTCACCAATCATAAGCTTTTGTTTGACAGTTATTAATAAGAAGTTTGGTGTTAATTGACTTAGACGTTTTCTATGAAAATCTGAAAAATATTTAGGTTTTCAAACTTCTACTATTTTATTTTATGATGGAGAGTGGTAGATTGATATTTTTTTTTTCTTATAACTTTCTTAGAGCTTTATATAACAATGAACAGATTGTTAAATCAGACAACAGATAGAAACAGACAGAACAGATATGACAAATCAGTTTTGTCATTTTATTTGTTAACAGGCAATAGTTGACAAGTATTATTTCATATATAAGATTAAGATATCTTTTATTTCTAGGCAATGTTGAGGGGAAGAGGGGGCTGCTATAAACATACATTTTATGGGATTGAGAGCCACAGATGTATGGAAGCAACACCTAGTCTTGCTTGTGCTAATAAATGTGTCTTCTGTTGGCGTCACCATTCAAATCCAGTTGGTACAGAGTGGAAATGGAAAATGGATGATGCTAAATCAATTGTAGAAGGTGCTCTGGAAAATCATTACAAGATGATCAAGCAGTTCAAAGGTTTGTTATTATTTTGATATGTTTTTGATATAAATTATTAATTTTTACTGCTGATTTTTAATGCATAAAAGATGTACAGTAGTTGCCTGAGTTTTCTATTCATAGTTATGGCTCATTGAAGCCTATGCTACGTAGCGAATTGTGACATGGCTATCATCTATAGATTTCTGACAAATCATTATTCTGTTGTTTGTACTGCAACAATGAAAGTTAATTCAGACCCTAAAAAAAAAAAAAAAAAAATGATTAATTGAATAAAGGTTGAAAAAACAAAGCTAATGGTCATTGAAAAAATCTGATGACAGCATCCACCAAGCTATGAAATTGCCAGAGAAAACTAAAAATTAGTGTCGGCTTTCCTATACCTAGGATTTTTAATGACAAATGAATCAGAAGAATTTTAAAAAAGGATCCTAGTAGGAACTAGAGCTTATTTTGCACTTCGGCACGTAGTAAAGAGTAACATTATCTCTCGCAAAGTTAAAATTCATGTATATAAAACCCTGATCAGACCTGTGGTTACGTATGGAAGAGAAACATGGACATTAAATAATAACATACATGACAGGTTTGATGTTTAAAAGGAGGATACTGTGAGGAATGTTTGGTAGTGTCTATTAGAATGGGACGCGGTAAAGTAGGAAAAATAGAGAGATTTATGATCTTTACAACAATCTTCGACGTGCCAAATGTGATAAGAATGCGTAGGCTGAAATGGTATGGCCATGTATGTCAATAAATGAAGATGCCACTAGATCTAAGGGACGACCAAGGGCATGATGGAAGGAGAAGGTGGTCTTCCTCTTGGATATGCGACAATCAGGAGTCCCGGTGGTGGAGGGTAGAACATTGTGGCAACAGATGTTAAAGCAAGCCAAGGACCACTTTGGTCTGTAGTACCAGAAGAAAAAAAAAAGACTTGCATTTTAAAATTTTGATCATTACTTTATATGGAAGCTTTTTAATATTAAAATAATGTTCTACACTATTTTTTTACTACTCTGATTATACATTTTTAGTTGATAATATTTTGTTTTTTAGGTGTTCCAGGTGTTATAAAAGAGAAGTTCGAGGAAGGCCTTTCTGCTCGTCATTGTGCCCTCTCATTAGTTGGTGAACCAATAATGTATCCAGAGATAAATAAATTGGTATCTCTCCTTCATGAGAAGGTAGGTTTTCTTATGGTCCATTTTTAGTAATAAATACAGTTGAAGTAACATTTACAATACTTTCTGGAGTCTCTGCCAGCAATTGTTGAAAATAATGTATAATCAATCCAAATATAAACAGATGCGGAAAACTTAAATCATCTCTTTTGAATAGATATGAAAATTAAATTTTTTTTTAAATTTATCATTTCACCATTCATGTATCCATTATGTTTATTTATTCTTAGTTGAAATGATATTTGTAATAAATGAGTGAATTGATTATTATTCTAACTAAATGAAATAAATTCCACAGATAAAACTTAATTTAATTACCTTTTTTCTTTACTCTTTTTTTCCTATGCAATTTAGAAAGTATGATGAATTCTTTTTGTAATTGTGAAAACATTGAAATTCAAATTTATATTTGAAATATACACTATAAGGTTTCATGAGTCCAATTTCTACATTATGGAAGATTTTTATTTAACTTAATTTATGTGAATAAATAACTTGTGAAAAAATGATTCACCATAACAAGTTCTTATTTATTCTAATTCTTATTATTTTTTTTTTTAGCATATATCTACTTTCATGGTTACAAATGCTCAATTCCCTGATGCAATAAGAAATCTTGACCCAGTAACTCAATTATATGTCAGTGTTGATGCGAGTACCAAAGAATCTCTGAAGAAAATAGATAGACCATTGTTCTCTGATTTCTGGGAGAGGTTCATTGACAGTTTGAAAGCTCTTTCTGAAAAAGTATGTATTACTAATCTCAGCTTAACCTCTTCTAATTTGGTTTGCAATATAAAAATAAAATATTTTTTTAACATTTGCCGACATATCGACCTGAAGTTCAGGCCTTCATCAGGGCTAAGAAAAGAACCAGATAACTAGGTATGAGAAACATAAACAATGTAGGTAAAAAAATATTAAAGTAAAATGAAGTGGGTAGAATAATGACAATAACAAGAACTAAGAAATAAATAATAATAAGTACATAAGTACTAAATTGGTAATCTTAGAATAAAATGTAAAGCAGAGAAAAGGAATATGAAGTTATATAAGACATAAAAATAAATAGTAAAATTAAGATATTGTAAATAGAATAGTTAGATAGAAAATTGAGATATTGTAAAGTCTATCAAAATGTACTGACTCCACTATGCATCAATACATACAAATTGGAGATGGAAGAAAAAAAAAGGAGAAAACTACAAAAAAATAGAAAACCAATCTGTTCAAATAGAGTAGAGATATGGTAACAAGGGAGGGGGTCGATGTATTGTTGCGTCATCTCTAATGGTTGACTGACAAAGTTTGAACTAAAGTACCAAAAGCGTAAATAATGGACGAGAGATATCTCTGTTTTATTATATTATGTTATATTCTTTCTGTTTTATTCTATCTCCAGATTATGTCCATCCTCTTTCAATTAAACTTTCATTTAATTATCCATAATATTTATGAGTAATATATCTCTCGTCCATTATTTACGCTTCTGTTACTTTAGTTCAAACTTTGTCAGTCAACCGTCAGAGATGACGCAACAATACATCGATCCCCTCCTTTGTTACCATATCTCCACTCTATTTGAACACATTGGTTTTCTATTTTTTTGTAGTTTTCTCCTTTTTTTTTCTTCCATCTCCACTTTGTATATATTGATGCACAGTGGAGTCAGTACATTTTGATAGACTTTACAATATCTCAATTTACTATCTAACTATGCTATTTAAAATATCTTAATTTTACTATTTATTTTTATTTCTTATATAACTTCATATTCCTTTTCTCTGCTTTACATTTTATTATAAGATTATCAATTTAGTACTTAGGTACTTATTATTATTTATTTCTTAGTTCTTGTTATTGTCATTATTCTACCCATTTCATTTTACTTTAATATTTTTTTACCTACATTGTTTATGTTTCTCATATCTTGTTATCTGGTTCTTTTCTTAGGCTTGATGAAGGCCTGAACTTCAGGTCGAAAGTCGGCAATGTTAATATTAATATTATTATTTATTTTTGCCTTTTTATTTCTGACTGATCACCCCAAACATCCTTCTCTTCATTATTCACGACAGTCAACCATCTACCTAAAATTAAAAACATTTTTTTATTTTTTACTAAAAAGTAAAAGCTTGATGAAAGTTGTAGGTTAATAATTATAATATGTATAATGGAAAATGAAAACATGTTATACTCCAGAACAATGATTCCTGCCTACCTGATCTACACTAGAACTCAAATTCAGTAATTGGTATCGTTTCCAGACTGATATTTGGTGCTTCTATATGTTTCAAAGATGAACCTGCCTATTTTCTGTTTCACATGATGTGGGTACTCTACAACCGCTTTGGTTTTTTTTAATCTGTGTTGGGTCCTTTATGGTGTAAATCACATGGAATGCTGAGCTAGTAAAATTTCTAACAAACATCTGAAAACAGTTGGTAATCAATTTTCCAATTGACCAGAATGTGCTATTCTAAAAATGAAATTATTTTCATTTCTAAATATTTCATCATCAAAAAATCTATTCTGATAAATAGTTGACATTCATCTTTAATCTTGTATTTTTCCAAAAAATTTTTTTAATCTGTTTAAGAATCATTTGTGATGCTAATTTTACTTTTACTTACCTATATATGCGGTCGTGAAAATTTTTGAATCTGAGTTTTCAACGGAAATACACGTTTTGAGGTCCCCTGAGTCCAAATAACCAAGTCCCGCAAAATGGTCTGTGTGCGTGTTAACAGTCTAGCTGAAAAACAAAAAGTCGCACGGAAGTGAAATTGCATATTTAAGGTTTTTATTTGCTAGGGATGTTACAGCAACTTTTTCTTCAAAATCGGCTAACTGGAAGTGGCCTGGAACCAGAATGCACTAAACACATTTTTATGATTATCTCAAAACCCAATTAAATTCATTATGTCAGTGTAAAATTAAGCAGTTCAAATAAAATATGGTTATTATTCTGATTGACGTTCTTTAACAGGGCTTAAATGGCTAATTTTCAATATTAGCTTCCCCTAAAGTACCTTTAATTTATTTTTTATTTGAAACAAATGACCATTTCACATTAATTTTTAATATAAAAAATGGTTAAATATAAAATATGAAAGAATTTGATAAATAACTAATGGAGAAATAAGAGATCGTAACGGAGAATAGTTGTAATTGAGGAACCAAAGGAATACGAGTGCACCCAAGCTCGCCCAAAAGATTAGAACACGTTTCCATACGTATCATGAGATTGATATAATACGGACTCTGACAATACTATATAAATATACATATGTGGTTTTCATTAATGCTATTGTTGATATTACTTAATTTTGATTGTATAGTTTACAGTGATATAAATATTAAAATTTGTATATATGAGAGTACTTATACAAATAAAAATATCCACAATGAAATATAAATAAATATAGAGTCTATAATTTTTACTTTCACTTCACTTTGTCTAAAAATACTTACTTTTGCTAAGAGGGTGGTAAATGAAAGTTGTGTGATTCGCGCACCACACCAGATTTTTTTTTACACCATTTTAAAATTTCGTTACCTTTGAAATTAACTAGATTAAAATTTATTAAATTTAACTCTAAAAACTCTTTGTGGTACCAAGATAAATTTTCAATAAAAATTATTCATATATTTTGGAGAGCTTTTCTTTAGGAAATTATTTGTCACTCTAAATCCTTTAATTCTGCTGAAATTAATATTTTTGCCATTCTAAATAATAATGGTTTTAAATAAAATAATTACAGTGTTACCAATGGGTGGTTTCACTACAAGTCTTTTCATGCTATTGTATTTTCTGTATCACATTTACTGGTTGTATATTTATTTTTATATAGTTGTAAATTTCATGAATAATAATAAAATAACTTTTTTTGTTGTTTCATTGCTATATAACTATATAATAATTTTTTTATATTTAATATTTAATTAAGTATCAATTACAATTGCAGGGACAGAGAACTGTTTACAGGCTCACTCTAGTCAAAGCTTGGAATTTCGATGAAATGAAAAATTACGCTGGACTAGTGGAGCTTGGCAAACCCGATTTCATTGAAATTAAGGTATAAAAGTAAAAGACATTTAATTACACTATTATCTATCAACATTTTTAACTTAAAATTGTTATTAAGTAAAAATTGAACTAATGTTTTTTTAGGGAGTTACATATTGTGGAGGAGATAGCAAAAAGGCTAGTAAATTAACGATGGAAAATGTACCATGGCATGAAGAAGTAATTTCTTTTTCACAACAGTTGGCAGACCTGCTTCCTGATTACAGCATTGCCTCTGAGCATGAGCATTCCAATTGTATTCTCTTAGCTCATAAAAAGGTGTGCTATAAGTTTATGTATAATAATAATAATAATTTTGTTGCTCAAAAGTACAAAACTCTATAGCAAGTAGTTGACTAAATTAACTATTTAAACTTCTTAAATTCACATTTTAAACTTCTTTTAAGGCAATATCCTCATTAATAAAAAACAAAAAATATACATATATGTTTGTACAATTACGTTTTTCAGCCCTAATACAGTACAATGAATAATATAATACAATGAAATACAATAAATATAAGTACTAATGCATTCAAATAATTATATAATGAAACAGAACAATACAGTGAAACTAATTACATTGAAACAAAATTTTCCCGTTTTCAAACTTCCTGAGGGTTCGTCTTCAGCCATTCCTTCTCAGCCTAATAATATATTTCTTAATTTAAGACGACGGAAATAGTGGTACAGTTTATTGAAATTTTATCTGTATTTTATACTCTTACTTTATTTAAATATATGTCCTAAGAAAAATATTTTTGCAAAATATATTTTCCATACCAAATATTCTAAAAAGAAGAATATTTTTCGTCATATTTCTTTAGACAAATTTATTCTTTCATGTGAATAACGCCAGTGTAGCTTAATGCAATTTTCTTAATTTTTATTCTTCAAGTCTAATGAACAAATGTTTTCTTCTACAAATTGAAGAATTCTCCATCAGCTAAAATTATTAAAATTTTTAATCATTTTACTTTAATTCTTTTATTATAACCTCTGTTATAATAAAAACTGTTCTATGATATCATAGATATCATTATGTATCCTCATATCATTGCTTCTTGAAAATTTGTTCTAATATATCCTCCATGTTATTGCATGTTTTTGTAAAATAAAATTAGTTCAGAGCTTTCCTTACTAGCTTAATTCATATATTTTAAAACCTTTTTTCATATTTTTTTAAGTTATGGGTCAAGAAGTTAAATGAGTTTAATTTATAATATAATTTCAATTTATTTGTCTATAAAACTACAAAATACATTTATAACATATCAATATGAATAACAACACAATTTAAATAATTGTAAAACAAATGTAAATTGTATTTATAAAAATATAACTAAACAGTAAGTAAACAAAAATTTTGTATGTTCATCAATCTTTGTACCTCGTACGAACAGTAACACTAATCACATTTCTCTTGATTTGTTTTTTTGTTATTTGGGAGTAGTTATTCTATCATAATAGTTCTGCTTGTAATATGGATTGTAAATTTTATTATTTTTTTTGGTTGTAGAAAATTCTGAAAAACATTATATTTAAAAACAGTATTGTACTCATAGATTTACATACATACATATTTTATCTAGAATTCTCGACATTTAATCTTCTATACCTTGAACCAAAATATAAAAGTTGCACCATTTTTTTTTTTTTTTAATTTTATGCAGGTGTCAATCACTGGGCTCAAAAATTGAACATTTACTATTCAGATTATTAAAGTAACTGAGCTACCATTTCCTGAAAATGGAATTATTAAAATTAACTTATTTTCTTAAATTATTTTCTTAATAATTGCTTTTTTATGTTTTTGTTTTAGTTTTATATTGAAAACAAATGGAATACCTGGATTGATTATGAAAAGTTCCATCAGCTGATGGAAGAATATTACAAATCAGAAGGAAAATCAACATTTTCATCCTTGGTAAAGTATTTCACAATGTCAAAAACATGTATTTTTAATTTTCAATTAATTATTTATAAGCCATTCAGTCTACTAATTAAATTCGCAATTTTTATTAGGTAATTCTAACCATAAAGAAACCCTACCTATAATTCTAATTTTTTAGTTTTAAATGGTTAAGAAATGAATTTGAGATTCATAAATTGTAATTTATTTACTGAAATTTCTGGTTTCTTATCTGGAATGTAGTTTTAATGTGAATTGTTGTGATTTATATATTGTTCTTCAAATTATTTTATAAACTTTTCATAACAATCGTAAATTTTTCAATTTGTTTTGCTTCGAGATTTAAAAGTAGAGATTGATTTTTTTATGAAAATGTATCGTAAAAACCTTATTCTTATTACACTTAGTTATTTTTAGCAGTACAATTAATGAAGTTTATTTATTTTCTATTGTTTTGTCATGTTGTATTTGTGTTCTAACTTTTTTAATTTTCTCAGGATTACGTTTGCCCTACGCCTGATTGGGCCGTTTTTGGTGCAAGTGAGAGAGGATTTGATCCACGAGAAACCAGGTGGTTCAGGAAGAATAACAAGGATATAAGTGGTTGTTAGTTAAATTATGAGTGAATAGTTGTTTTTTAAAAACTAATTTTAAAATGAGAACTAACAGTGGACTTTTTTGTTTCAATGAACTTGTTCTGTGCAGAAGGAAATAATCTAATTCAATGTCTGTGATTTTAAAATTATGCTTAGTGGCTACTATTTTGATATAGTAACTATTATTTTCTTTTATTTATTTTTTTTTTTTTGTAATTTTAATATTTGAAATAATTTTTAGATTTGAACTGGCCAATATATTATGAACTAATCTTTTCATATGAATCAATTTTTTTTTTTTTACCACTATTACATGGAAATCTTAATTATATAGTATAATTATTTTGATTAGTTTCATGAGTGCATTTTTGTAGGACAAACTTGCAAATCAATCTTTTTTTTTTCTCAAATAAACCAAATATAGAAATAAAAAATTGACTCACTATTGGTATTTAATAAGTAAGTAATATCTAACTACTTAAATTAAGTTAATTTATTAATTGTAACGAATATAACCAAAGGATTTGTAATAAAAGAAGAACATTGAAGGTGACTGAAATAATTCTAATTTTTATATGTTTGCATATAAAAATTACATTAAAAAATTGTTTTATAAAAAAACATGTTTATGATTTTTAAAAGTTTTTTAGCCTCCTTACAGTAAGGGTAATCCCCTTATTTTCCTCCTACCTTAAATACATTGGTTGGAGGTTGTTGTTGAGAATTTCTTCATACCACTTTATGTACATCCCGTATCATGCTACATCATATCAATTAAGACAAATCATGTATTTTATCAGAATTTCTAAAAGGCTACTAGCAGAAATTTTGGATTCTGGAGATGAAAATTTGTTAAACTACAGCATGAATTTAAAGCTTTTCTACCTTAAATAAAAATTTGGGAATAAATTATTAATTCATTAATTGAGAATAAAAACTGAATTCAATAAAGCATTATCTATTATTTTAAAAATAATGGACAAGCAAAGTTTGTCTTTTACTTGCCCAAAATGAAAAGTGTAGTGTTGTCAGCTGCCTACCAGAGTTGTTTCTTGACTTTTCCGCCTGGCTGATTTATTTTAATCAATTAACGATATCCGTTTAATTTACTATGCCAATCCCTTCCATAGCTGCCAGGGATATTGGCATAATAATTCTGCTTTTGTAGATGGTACATTTATTTGAATGTTTTGGACTGTATTTGATCATTATATAATTAAACTATTGAGTTGAACATATTGCTATATTTATTTGTATTATAATTTGATTGATTAAAGCCGGATCTTTTACAATGAATTGTTAGTGGATTAATGAATTTGGTATGACTATTAAAAATTATTTTAACTGTGGATTAGGTGGGTGGTGGCTGAAAATGAATTAATTATGTACTTGCTGCATTCTTCTCTCCGTTTCCTCTCATCTTCTCCTCTCCTTGCTAAGCCTCTTGAGTTTCTACTCCATCTTTTCTAAAAAGGCTGTAAGATTTAATTATGGCTGGCCAGCTCTGTCTATAGACTCAAGTAGACATGATTCTTGCAGGAACTCTGCATGTCTGTTCTTTTTTTTTTTTCTCTTGCCTGCCAAGAGATGGCAGCAGTGCTGCTTGCTTCATCAGTAAATTTAAATTAAATAGGAATTTGCTGTATCCCATTAACAATATCGTTAAATTAGGTACTTACATGAATTTTCAATTTTTATTTGTTGAAGAAGATTCGGTTATAACTGTGAAAATGCAGAAAGTGCCAGATTTCTGTAAGCATATTTGGTAAGATACTTAGTGTTAAAGAAAAGTGGTGGGATTGTAGCTACATCACAAGACTTGAGACTCAGCTCTGTCATAATCTCACAGCGCCTAGCTCATACCATTGATTGTCTCATAATTATTAGCTTATACTAATGAAACAAAAAAAATTATTCTACTCTTAAAGTCCTCTAAGAATAGTAGCAGATTTTGAAAAATTATTCCCATTAGTTTGACTTGATGAAATATAAAGAGGTGCTTGTCATTTGAGAATTGCAATTGTAATTATATAGTTAATTGAATTATACAGTATACAAATCATATATATACAAAATTACAAAAAAATCAAATCAACTGTCACTTTAACTGTTTAACGGTTAACTGTTAATGGTCTATTGTAACTACAGAATCTAATAATAAATCTTACATAGATGCGGAAGTTTGAATGTGAAGTAGTTTTTTAAAGGAATTTCTGGATGAGCATTGACTTAGAAGACAGGCAAAGAGTTCCAAAGGAATCCAAAAGGAGGTTGCAGAAATTAGGAAGGATTTTCTGTAGTGCAGGAAGAATTTTTATGGGAGGGGATATATAAATCAATAGGTTGAGATCTGGCTTTAAGAAAGTGGATAGAGGAACATAGAGTA
This sequence comes from Nezara viridula, assembly GCA_928085145.1. NCBI lineage: Eukaryota > Metazoa > Arthropoda > Insecta > Hemiptera > Pentatomidae > Nezara > Nezara viridula. The sequence goes on from OV725082.1 coordinate 75,734,517, forward strand.
AGATGTAGGGAGGATTTTTGATTCTGAGTACTTGGAAAAGAAAAACACCCAGAAGGAATTGCTGTCAGAAAGTACGAAAGATCCACTTCAACTCGGTGTACCAGTAGAAATCATGGGAACGCTTAGGAATCCCTAAGTCTCTTCAATCTCACCTCTAATCTTGCAGACACCCCTTTATAGACCAAGAAACCTTAGTTGAAGTGGGAGAAAAACGAGGGAGGTTACAAGGAGCTGTCAAGTTTTTTGAGGAATAGAATCACAGAATCTTAGGAGTTGTAATAAATGAATATATATATATATTTTTCTGCTTCTCCCCTATCTCACCTTTTACATGGATTTTCCCGGACCAGGGAGTGAGGGCGGGGAATTGAAAAGACCTCCAGGCACCGTGATTCGAACTTGTAATTTTATTGTCTCCAAACTTTGGTTATCAGGTTGTCAGGTAATGTGCAGTGCTTTGCACACATAGCCCGTTCAGCCGCCCCATCTCAATAATGAATATTCAGTAGGTAGAGCTGAGAGATGCTTTGACAGCATCATGTTTGTTAGCCGCATACATCAGGCTACGGATGACTCTGGTCACTCCCAGTCTCCTCTACACTTCTGAGACCCAATGTAATTTAAAGTTTTTAGCTAAATGAACTTTTTTTTTCTTTTATTGACTCAACAGTGCTATCTGAATCTTATATATGTTTTTTATCCCTCGAATTTGATTTCAGCTCAAATTTATGCAATTTTTTATCTATTCAAGTTCTAGTTACCAACCATTTTAAACCATATTACATCTGTTTTGTTACAATTATAAAAAATTGTAATGCAATAGAGGAGATTTATAGGATAATGGTGCAATAATTAACACAAACCTCTTATTTTTTTTTTTTTTATTAAATTATAAAAAACTGTTGACTGGCCTACCTGAGCCTGGTTCATTTATAGGAAGATTATTCCAAAATACTGGATTACCTTGTGTTTTTGTGCTGTTGAGCGAAAACGAATTAGGAGAATAAATCATTAAATAATTGTATGGACCCGTCATGGCAGTGGCTCTGTTTATTGGAAGCCATTTAGTACTTCTTCCTACACTTGGAATCCTGCAAGTAACATGTTGGAATAGAGTTATTTCATATTTACTGTATGAATATTAGAACAAAAAAATATATATTACCCAGTGATCGTAAAGTTGGCCCACATTCCACTCATTATATTGATCATCGCACGATCAGATGGCGTAGATTCTGAGAGTAAGTATGTAGCATTGAATATGTAAAGTGTATCATCACCATGAGAAACACCTAGAGTCATAGGACATTTAATACATATAATTTTCTATACATATATATTTTAGAGATTAATATTTTACCTTGAGTTTTGTTTAATAATGTGGTAATTTTATTTAAATTTCTGTAAGTTGATCATATTGATTAGAGTGAGGTACACAATAGGCCTGTTTTGGCCGCAATGCATTAGGCCACAAAAAAAATTAAAATGTTATTTGAAATCTAGTTAAAAATATTTTTACATTTCATGTTTATTTCTTCAAATAAATTAAAGAGACTAGATAATTTTATTTTACAAATAAAAATGATAGTAATGAAATATAAAAGAAAGAATTTCATGAAACAAGTGCATTATAAATGTAAAAAATTAAACATTTTGAACATACTAAAAAATAAATTTAAAAGGAAACAGAATTTTCTATTTGAAAATAGGAAAAAATTTTGTTAGCTTTACTTATAAAATTGCTAACATGGTTGCTCTGTTTTTATCATATGTATAATAAACATTTTCTTTTTAAAACCTGTTTGTCATTGCAATTTTTTTATTATCTATGATATTTGTGGCTTAGCTTATTTCTAGAACTATTTTAAAATTTCTATAAATAATACACTGTGATTATGCAAATTATATTAACCGACTAAATATTAAAATGTTTGCCCTACATTTTGAACATTAAATTAAAGTTATTATATTTTCCTCTCAATGATATTAAAAAGTATTTCCATTTTATATTAAATCTTACCCCAATTTATATCAGTACCGCTAACTATATTTGAAAGACTGTTTTGTCCTCTATAACCGAAGCGGTAAAAATATATGGGAGATGACCTTACATATGCCTGTAACCTCGCTGTTGTTTCTACATCATCTGTGATTGTTCTATCTCCAGCCATCTGCAATAGAAGATTTCTGCTTTTTATTTTTATCAGAACTGTTATTAATTGTTTGATTGGTCAATATTTCTAGATGAATATTTTTTAACAGACTGCATAATGCTGATCAATATTTATTTGTTTTTAATTGTTCAAATAAATTATTATACCTGTAAAATACATAAAGATATAAATTATTTTAGAGTGTATTAGTAATATATATAACTAATCTCCTTTTATAAAATAAAATAAATATTCTTTTGCTGGAAAAAAAAGGAAAGATAATTTTCTTATGAAATTTTATTAGTTTTTTGTCATAAAAATGGGTTGTATAAAAAAGGTGGCATCCATTATATACTTCAATTTCAAAAACAAAATTGAGGATTAATTGGCTAATGGATCAGCATGGATGAGATAGTGCAGCGAGTAAAGCCTGTGTTTTTATTTTAGTATGAAGGAGTTGCAGAAAATGGTCTAAGACCATTTAGAATTTATACAATCAATATTCAAATTTATTTTTCTAATAATGTCTTTAGGATTACTTGGATTATTGTTTGGTTGTATTCCATTGATATAGGTTCTTCTCCAAAGTAATATTCTCTGATCTTCATGCTTGTTTCGTTCATATTGTCAGTGGTCACTGTGAAGCCGTAGTCCAACAAAGAAGGAAATGCTTCCAGATAGTTGTCATTGAGGTAATTTAGTCCAGTTTCATTTGCTAGAAACTCTAAAAATCATAAAATAAAATAAAACCATACATTAGCGCTCAGGAAGAAAAACGATCAGAAATTATCATGAAAAATTGATTTGTTTCAAAGTAGTTTGAAGAACAAAGCAGTAATTTTATGGAAAAGAGTAACATTTTATTATTGAATTAAAAAACACATTGCCTAATTACCAAAAACTACACATACTTATAAAGAATTAAATGTTAACAGGATTTCTGTAGCTCACAAGTATAAGGCCATATAAATGGCATTCAATAAAAGCACAGGTTTTTCACATCTTATTCATTTTACATTTTCAGTTGGACTAACATTTCTTGTAACTTTAGTTGGACGTGAGTACAAAAAAAAAAAAGAAAATGTTTCATCTCTAGATATATCCTTTAACATTGTTTACAAATGTGGTAAGTTCCATTAGGGAATAGTCTCAAAATTGATTTTTAAATTTTAATTTTGATCACAATGGATAAGAGATATTTTAATGGTGTAACAATAAACTGGACCAGTTTTTTCAATATTATTTATTTTTCACTGAATCATGCTCAAACACTAAATGGTTTTAATGTTATTATATTAAGTATGTATTAGAAGGACATCAATTATCTTGAATTACACAGTTGATTCTTTTCATGTAAGTTGATGGGATATTAGAATTAGAGGAAGCTACAATTTGAAACACATAAATTAATGGTAAATAGGATATTCAATTCTTGATACATGAGTGTAAATGGAGAAATGTCTATATTAATTTTAATACGTATCCGTCCTGTAAGTTTTTGCACCGCCCTTCAAAAAATGCCTCCATCTTTGTATCTCTGTTTGGTTAAAATTTGAGTTTAATTTATTTAGAGTTAAAAGAACAAGAATCAATTAAATTTAGGTAAGAGATAAGTAATTTACAGGCATTGATGACCTTGAAGTTTTACGCCTTGAAGCCCCAACAAACATACAAGAATCAATTATTTTCTTTAATATACAAATGGCAAATTTATGCCATTTGGCTGTTGGTCATTGTGAAATGTCGAATTTTTGTTATGCAGGCGAATATGTGTTAATTTTTAGTTCTTTATAATTTTGTTTATTATTTAGAATTTAATATATTTCTACACAAGCAATATTTATATGAATATAATTTTTATGAATTAATTTAATTCTAATTTTATTATCTATTGTAGAATTTAATAAATTACAATAAGACATTAGACTTTATATCAGTGAAACCACTATAAGGCGTTGGGGTCAGATTCTCTATTCCAATGCGACCACAGCCTTAGAAGCAACTGACCTGCTGCTGGAAAGATTCCTTCATGGGTCACTATACTAAACAGCATCGGACCATTGTTCACTTCTCCTGTCCTCAACGTTTCATAAGGTAATTGTGTCAAAAATGGACTTTGACCTCCTCTTTCAACTACAGGCCCAAATGGCCCAATCGGTGTACCATAAAATTTCTAAAAAGGAAAAAAAGAAATGTGATTAGCTGTTAGCTACAAAATTTCTTAAACATAATGAACTAATTTATTTTTTATTATATGTTTTTATTTTATGTGAATATATAGATAGGTTAATTTTTTAATACTTGTTTGACAAATTAAAAAAATAAAAATAAAATTAAATGATAATCTTTACTCACATAAAACACAGATTCTTGGGCTACTAGTTCGGAACCTGGTGCTCTAATTAAACAATTAGCTAGCTGTTGTGTGTTAGTGAAAGAACAGTTCATCAGCTTTCCGACTGTTGTAGCTTTGAAAAGAGGAGCTTTCTGCAATGCGCTAGGCATTAATGATGTCCCACTCATGCATATCCCCCTGGTGTAAAGGCCTAAATACTCATTTGTAATAAACTATGTTTAATACTTATATACCTCTCAAACATGACAAATATTGACCAAACAGATTAAAAGTCAAACCTCTAGACATCCTCGATAAGAAGTGGAAATGGACACTAGATGCTCCTGCAGATGTTCCACTAATAGTGACTTGTGTTGGATCACCACCAAAATATGCAATGTTATTCTGTACCCAGCGGAGAGCAGCGACCTGATCCTTAAGTCCCATATTACCAGGAATGACCCCATCCTCAGTCGACAAGAAGCCTTTTAAAATAAATATTGCATATCACCAATTTGGGGTACCTATTGACACTAATATAATTGACCATATTATTATCATATATTTTAATTTACCTTAATACTACAATATGGTCTTCATATGAGAAATGAAGTGGTTAGTATGAAGAATGACTGATAGATTTTGCTACATTATACAGACTAAGTGTTTTCCTCATAAGAAAATAATCCTTGATTCATGAAAGCAATTTGGAGTAAATAGTCAAATTGTTCATGTACTCATTATTACTACTTATTGATCACCGCTGAGGAAATAATACGGAATTGGACCAATTTTTTACAATTACTGAATCAGACCATCTGCTAATTCTTTATCTAGATTTAGCATGTTTGAGCAAATCTGATTAATGATGAGGAAGTTTAAGACAGATTCATTCAGGCTGTAGCTAAGATAATAGTCATATATTGAAGTACAACACTCAAGGAAAAGTGGGTTGAGTATGTGAATCAGTAATGATTAATGTCACAAGAGAGGTAGTTTGTAGAGAGATGAACAAAAAAAAAAAAAATAATAATAAAAAAAAAAACAAGAGGAGGAAATATTGATTCATTGAGAAATGTTAGGATTTAAAAAAAAATAATAATAAAAATAAAAAACAGAGTAAAACATGGTCTATAAAGAGCCCATTAGAAGATGTGTGGAACAATAATTAAAGAGGTAGAAGAAAGATTGCTTGTCTTTAAAAGAAATGACAGTGGTTCTTGACAAACAGTTCCTCAACATAATGAGGTTGTATTGAACCTACTAATGAAGAGAAAATATCACACTTTTTAACTTTTCTGGCAATTATTGTTTGGTAATTTTTTTTTTTTTTTTTTTTGTATTTTGTTCAACCAAAATTGATGAAGCAGCAATTGTTTATTTCTTGGACAATGTTTATATTTATTAATTATAATTATAATTATCAATTTTAATGGTTGTATTTTGAGGAAATTCTAAATATTGTATATTTTTAATTTTTATTATGAAACAAATTTGCTGATGTCTAATGCTCTAATTACAACACTTTATGAAAATGAAATTATATAAAAGAAGAATACAGATTATATAATATGCATATTACAAATTATCAAGAAGAAATAGAAATGGTAAAGTTATAATTTTTTTTTTTTATGTTAAAGTATCTTTAATTTTTCATCTGACTTAATTTATTAAATAAAACATTTAAGGTAAAGGTGTTCTTACAGTAATTCAGATAAAGAGATATGATGAAATTTAAACAACTTACCAAAGACTCCAAGTCTATAGTTGATCGTAACAAGTATCATATCGTAGTCGAGTAAGTACCTCGGTCCATAGGCTGCACCTGTACCAAATTCAAAAGCTCCTCCATGGATGTATACGTTGATTGGTAATGATACGTCACTTCCAGACGAGGGCAACTAGATAGAGTTATGAATTATATATTGTCAACATGAATATTCCATCAATGATCATAAAATAAATGATTGGATTAATTTTCTTAGAAAAAAAGAAATAAGTTATTGAATAGTTCATATAATAAATAAATAAATTTGTTGGTACAATAAGAATTTTTTTTATAGAAGATCTATTTTGGTAAGATTAAAATGATTCAATATTTTAAATAAATTATTTGTTTATTTAATTATAAGATTTTTAAATTAGAGAGAAGTATAATAAAACTCTATAGCTGCTCAACTATGTTGAGTTAATAAAAAATGTAATTATATAGAAATGAGTAATTATAAACCCAATTTTAATAGGGCTACCTTTTATTTAAAACAATGTTATATAGCCCAGTATTTTTTGAATTAGCTGTCTTACAATTAGTTATATCTCAAAAAAATATTTCCGTTGAGTGAAATGATTAATTGAAAACAACAACCATTACTGTTAAAAATGATGGTCTTTTAAATTATTTTTAACTGATAACTGCACTTTTGCCCCTTATTTGAGAAAATAAAGATATTATTAAGTTATTTGTAGATTATCATTTACATTTTATTTTTTCTTCATTAGGGTATAATTTTCTTTGTGATTTTGCTTATTCCCTCTCATGGGATTTCTTTAATGATTTATGGCTGTCTAAAGAAGCATTCTGGAAGACAAAATATGGCAGAAGAAATGTATAAACATGTATGGTTTAATAGCTCACCTTACTTATTTTCCACAAATTTGATTTACATATGAACGTTATTGTCATTTATCACCTGTGGTGTGAATACATTGAGGTACAGGCAGTCTTCTTGGCCACCTGTGACTCGGAAGAGAGAGAAGTATTGCAGGCATGCGGGAGCCATCACACCAGCATCTCTGGGGATCCTCCATGGTCTTACTGGTTGAGGTAGCTAAAGAAATAAGTATATATATAAGGTACAAAAGAAGAATAAGAATGGATATTATCTTTGGTAATATAAAGATATTTATCTTTGTCCTTCATTCTTATAAATGTTGGTACACAGAAATTTTTAAAAATCAAATAATGAATCATATTTTAAAAGCCCTTAAACATAATAATTATTTTAGTGTTTTTAGAAAACAATTTTTAAACTTAATGGAAATATAAAAATACACGAAGAAATATACTGTCTCATTTAAACATATCTAAATTTAGTGTTACTTGCTAATTTAGTAATTATACGACACGAGTAAGAATATGGAGTAACATAACTTTAAACATGTCTGAATTTACTTATTTTTCGAAGTTCAATGGAATGAGATAATTCTTTGGATATTTACTCCAATTTTGATTTTTAAATGATTTAATATTTTTTTCCAGCTTATTTTATGATTACGAAGTACATTTTAGCTGCTTGTAAGTATTCTCCTCCTGTTTTTTCCCCCAGCTAATAAATGATGAGGTGATAAGCAGGATCATGGAGAGAAACTATAGGCGCCAGGGATAATTTTTACAGGATGCTGTCAAATATTGAATTGACCATTATAACCACACCTCATCATTTCTAAAGAATGCAAAAAAAAATTTCTTTTAAAATTAATATTTTTAAATATTTAAATTGCTTTTTTATAATCATACATAATTATTATGTAATGATACACCGCAAACTGTGAAACACCTTCTAGTAGAATGTCCCTAATTCGAAAGTCACAAAGAAAAAATAGAACTAGGAAAAACACTAAACGAAATACTCCAAGACAATGAAGAAAGAGTCTCGATCTGTTAAAATTTTTAAAAAATGTAAACTACTATAACAGAGTATAAATCATAGAAAACGCCAAGGACCCTTTAGGGTAGAGGTGAGAAAGAGGGAGGGGGGAAATTATTATAGAATATATGTAATTTCGTCAATATTTTATTTTCATATAAATTTATAGGACAGAAAATAAAACCTCTTTGGTCTGTTCTTTAAAAAAGTCATTTTTATAGAGCTAGTTGAAGGTGCTAGACCTAGTAAGAGTTCCAGATGACCTTACAGTTGTACCTATTTTAAAACTCTGCTATACATCCTAGTCAGGACAGAGACATCGGTTGGGCGGGAGAGACGTTAAATTCTGAATGGATACCGGTACTGGTACTGTCGGGAGAACTAGTCTGGCTAGTAAGCTGATATGGTCCTTTTTGCCAATCTCTAACGTCTATCTTGAGGTTTCCGCCAGAGTGGGAATGTCAAGATTCATTTCTCGGGGCCGCCGGAATTGAATCCATAACGTCCATGACTAGCGTTGCCCAAAATCGTTCTTGGTCTTGCACTTTGCAAGACCAAGACCAAGGCCGCCTAACTGTTGCCTATCAATACAACAATACTAAGACCAAGACCAGGTCTGTTAAAAAAAAAATCGATTTTTTGAATAAAAATTAAGGCAAAATAGTTACTAAAACTGGACAATGTTAGTTACTATATGTAAATAATTGGTATAACCAATATAATTCTGCATTTAACTCCTCTAATTTTTCATTCGGGCTTAGTTATGTTTCTCCTATCTAAACAAAATACCGTAATATCTCAATAGTAATAAGCTCATAAGTAACTGCAAGACTCTTGCGCAAGACCAAGACTGAGTTTATTTTTGCAAGATCAAGTACCGGCTCGGTCTCGCATTTGGGCAACACCATCCATGACCAGGTACTTTGGGATTCAGGACCCAGCTTACTCGGAGGTAATACGGAGTATTATAAATTAATAATACGGAAGAAAAACTCTAATTTATCACATAGATTTGGTACCTAACTTATCAAAAATTTGTATGTAAACTCTTTTTGGGCAGCTCTGACTGGTTAAGATATGGCCGATTAAGTGGGTTTCTATTGTATCAGAGAATATCTTTGACCACTGTGCACATTTATAATGCTGACTTTTTTGTCATTCTGAGTACTATTACTTTATGAAGGGATTTTCATACTTGAAACCTGAGAGGCCCAACAGGAGGAGCAGCAAAGGGTATGTTGCGGAACGCAGACACGGTCCTGCCATGTATGGTGGTCATGGGTATCCCCACGAGGGTCCCATCGGGAATGGTGACCTCGGGCCGCTGCCCTGAGGCCTGCAGGCACGCCAGGAGGAGCAGGGCTCCCGTCTTCTGCATCGGGTCGTCGAGTACTGAGGTCGTCTTATCTCTTGAGTCGGGGCTCTTCGACAACGGAAGCCATTAAGATAAAGACGGTGACTTAAAGCGTTGGACTTTCACGGATAGTTAGTTAAGTAGGGCAACAAAGATTTAAATACTGCCAAACTGAACCTTAAATATAGTATGTGTTTAGTGCTGAATCCATATCTACAAACGCATTTAATACCGTAGGTGAAGCGTCGGGAAGCATAGAGGAAGAGAGCAAGAGCTTGAAATAAATAAAAACGTTTATATTAGTATTAGTTATAATAATAAAAAAATATATATCTTCAGAAACAGGCCTATCTATTCTAAGGAAATACATTTGGTTTTGTACTGACACACCTTGATAAGGTTTTAGATAAATCGATGTACAAGAATATTAAAACTTGTAGTAATCGCGTGCCATCTATTCCCGAACCAATCACAAGACTCTTTCGGATGCTCAGATGCACTGGCACATGGGATGAAATTTATTAGATTGGGGTCTTACTATGTAGTAGAAGGCACCAGATTAATTCACCAGGCTTAAATATTTGCTTACGTAAATTTCCCTAAAGGTTAAGACATTTTACAAACAATGGATAACACAATTATCTAACTTAACTAACAGCAAATGTACTTAACTAAACGCACTTTAACAATCTACCAAGATTTTTAAGTAGGTATGCTATTATATTCCCATAGAATAGATAGGGTTATTTCTGTAGTTTTTTTTTTTTTTTTAAACTAAATTATATTTTTATTTTTTGATTTAATGACAATATATATTTACTACATATGATCACAAAGTTACATATTGTATGATATGAAACCAACATTTTTTTTCTTTCCTTCCTCGCCTTTTAGGATATACGGGTTTTTCCCAGGCCAGGGGTGATGGCTGGGATTAGCGCTTGTGTTAAAAGTCCCTCTGCACCGGGATTTAAACTCGTGAACCACTTTATCACAGGTTGCTCCGGGCAACGCATGTTTTGCATACGCGTTTCCCAGATCGGCCACCCCGTCCTTGATTTGAATTTTAGGCTCAAATTGTTTTTAGCTTCACTGATTGTGAGTAATTTTTACCGCCTAACTTAAAAATCGGTAGGGAAGACCTTTCGTTCAAAATATCGTGACATAACTTTTGACGGATTGATTAAACACATTTTATGCAATAATGTGCAAGTGTTTTATGCCCAGGTTGTTTTAAAAGACTCACATGATCTCACTGAATAATTTGAGTCTGCGGACTTAAAAATCTGTCAAGTCATTGGAACAATAAGTAATAAAATATCATTTAGCGGATTGATTTAACAAATTTTACTATAAATTTGTCAGTGTTTTGAGCTCAAATGATTTGAGAACACTCAGGGTATTTTACTGAATAATAGGAACCATCAAACTTAAAAACTAATCAAGCCATTTGTTCCAAAAATAGTTAGATACTTACGGGTGATCAAATTACACTCAGTGGCTTTGATGTAGTTATGTAAAAATTACACAAAATTTGCATGAAAAATGATTTCCTCTGCTTTTTTCAATTGAACCTGAATATTAAGATTATGCGTTTTTATCATATTGTTTAAGAATGATATGATCCAAAATAAACAGTTTCCTGCCATCCTTGCCTAAGGTCGTGTCTATTTTTAAAATTAAAGTAATAAAGAATTATTTGCTTTTGTATTAGTCAAGATGTAACCCGTAGGAAATTGACGAAATTCACTGTAGATAGAAGTGTTTTATTTGTACTAATCTAACGAGATTAGGAAACAAATAATCCAGTCTGTATGAGTATGTCCTTCAACCTCATTTTAAGATCCGACAAAATAACTAGGCTAGGTGTGATTCATTCAATACAGGAATCACTTCAGTCCTAGAACTGTGAAGAATCATCGGCGGATGTCGGGGCTTCTCTATGGAAGTTTTGGCGACAGAGGGTTGCGTATAGGGAAGGACGTTTACCTCCCGGGCGTCGTCATTTGTTTATCTTGTAAGTTACTATCTGAAGGAAATGCAACATATCATAATTACAAAAAAATACGGTCGAGGGGCTATAATAATGTTAACTGAAAAGTAATAATGCGTGTATCGATAAATAATTATCCTATGTATTATTTCTAAAAGGTGTTTTTTTTGTCGGTACGCCATAACTTCGTCAATTCTTCATCAAATCCAATGATTGACCACTCATTTTCAAGATATTCTTCTCTTTCACATGCGAAAAATAGTCCTATCCTCCCGAAATTTCTGAAAAAAAAAAAATTATGACGGAAAAGAAACATCCTTCACAGTTTTTATTTATTTACTATCTGTAGACGTGCTAAATCAAAAAGTTATTTATACGGTCTTGAAGAGCGATAATTCAGCTTCCCAACTGCTGTAGAAAACGTTTGAATTAGGATAAAATCCTGAGGAGTTATGAATGTTTTAGTTAACGCCAGGCAAAAACATCATAATGAAAAGTGAAGTCGTTGCCATTATGACTATCTCCGCACAGCTCTTATTCCTATTATCATCTTATATTATTATTTCTAAAAGATTTTTTTGTCGGTACGTCATAACTTCCTCAATTCTTCATCAAATCCAATGATTGACCACTCATTTTGAAGATATTCTTCTCCTCACAAAATAGTCCTATCTTCCCAAAATTTCTGGAAAAAAAGTTATGAAGAAAAATAAACTTTATTCGCGAATAACTAAAAACGTATGCATTTTTTTCTGGATTCTACCCATAATAATTAGAAAAAATACTAAATTACCTGCAAAACAAAAAATCATAAAAATCGGACAATTATTAACAAAGATACAGTCCATTAGTTTTGGTATATTTAATAATGTATACCTCTTTAAAGATATTGCATTTAGGAGTAGAATAGCTTACTACACTTTTTTTACTGGCTGATATATTAACTGTATAATTTCTTAAAGGTATTTGTTTGTTCTTACATTTTATTTTTTTTAAATAATTTAGATCATGTCCTTGAGACAGATGGTAATATTTTTCAATAAATAAGCTAAAAAAAAAAAAAAAATTTAGAAAATCCCATGATCAGGGCATTATTTTGTTTTTATTATCTTTCCAGTCAACCATATGTACAAATATTTTGGTCTATTATTGTAATCGACCAAGGAAAAAAAATATTAATTCCTTCCTCACATAATACATAGGATCTACTTGTTTCTATTTTGTTTTTCTATTTCTTCACTAAACAAAATTTTCTGATAATTATTCGCACGGGCCAACTAGTTATACATATATTCATGCTTGCTATATATTCTTACCCAAAGACCATCAGAGGATAAATTCAACAGCAAATATAGAATTTAAATAAACACTTATTGAAAATACATTTTATTTCTATACTCACATAAAATATAAATATATTAAAATATCTAACAATAGAAATATAATAACCGATAGGGGTATTAATAAAACTAACGCTAAGTATTATAAACATATTAAATCTTATTTGAGATGCACGTGCTAAATATGGCCAGGAGCACAATCGAATTTAACACGGGCTGAGGTCTGTTAAAGCTGGTGTTAATTTCGTTATTTTGCGGGGAAAGCAATAATAAGACTTTCATCGTATTTTTAGTACTACTGTTTTAAGTGTAATGGAATGTAATATATCTGGAAAGAAAAGATGCGGGAGGAATCAGGAAAACGTTGAAAAAAAGAGGACACAAATCTGCTAACAAAGTTACGAAAAGCTTGACACAGTTCGGATTGACAGTTGATTTTTTTCTAATTACCATACACATTTATTGTCCTCACACTTCATGCATTAAACAGTGTTCAAATAAAAGAAAAATAGGTCCTTAAAAAGTATGAAAGGTGGAGGTTTGGTTTCAAATGATTGTAGCTAACAAAACTTCAGCAGGATAGCGGGAGTGATCTTTCACATCAGGAGCTAGCTGTTTAGCATAGCTAACATTATTCATTCATCACCACTAGCGGATCATGGATTTTATTTTTGGGGGGGGGAGGAGGGAGCTTCAGCCAAGAATATGTATATTTTTTTAGTTTATGACGATAATTAATTTGGAAGAAAAACAAAGAAACTAACTACCTAAACGACATGGTATTTAAGTAATTTTTGAAGTCCTATTAAATGTAATTACACGAAAAATAATACTTTTAGAGATAGTTTTTTAACATTTTTTTCATAAGACAGGTCAATGTTTTACCATTTTGGGGAAGGGGGGGAGGGAGGAGGAGAGACTTCAGTCCCCAGGAACCATCCCCCCAAAAAATATATTAATTAAGTTGTTTTCAAAGCGAACTCTAGTTATCATTTATAATTTTTCAAGAAACTCGAAAACCTACATTCTCTGTTTCAATTGTAGTATCAAAACCAATATTTAAAAAATAAATAAATTAAAAACTCTTTATTTGTGCAACATATTTCCGAAAATCCCTGATTATGTCAATATGTCTGATTATGTCAATGTTCTATTTATTTCAATAGAAATTTTAGCTTCTTTAGAGAAACTTATCAGAGCATTAGAATTTCCTTCATTTAAATATTCTGTAATCTACTTACCAAATGTTTTTCTCAAGCTATCTTTCTCGCAACTCCCTTAACATTGGACAAATAAGCAAAAAGTTCAGTAAATCTTCTCTTAGTTCTAAATGACAAAGGTTACACAGTGCATTTGCATGTTCAAAATACCTTGTGTAATTAAGATATAACAACTGCCTTCTTAAAAAACCCAACTCATAACAGTTATTCTTAAGTTATTGTTTAAGTATGATACATCCATATTATGAATTAATTCTTTATATTACTTTTTTTTAATTGATCAGCAGCATATCATGGATAAAATAATTTAGGCAATATAATAAAACATTTAAAGCATTTTTAGTATAACAAATTATAGTATATTGCTTATTGTTGACTCTGTAAATAAATAAATCTTTAGAATCAGTTATTTCAATTGATGTAAGGATGCTCAAAATAGTTCATTTAAAATTAGCAGTTACAACTTATACTATTTTTCAATAAATACAATAGTTACTATACTAATAAATACTCTATGCTTAATTTATTATTATGTGTTTAAGTATGTCCGTAATCTGAACACTCCAGTAATTCGAAATCAGAAAAAAAAAATAATAAAAAAAACAAGGAAGGAATGATGGATGAAAAGTTTCGTCCAGGAACAGGAAAAATGCATATATGCACGCACGCACATGCACCTTACTCGTAGCTATTTTTCTGAGAATATCATCTTCTTTTATAAAAATAGAATGATAGTAATATTACACATCAAGAAGTAGTGCTTCGTATCAATGAATCTAATCGATGGGAAATAACGAACACGTGGCAACTACGTACGATATGAGGGAAAAGTTAGCATTTACTCCGGGCGCCAGATTTAATTTTTTTTTTTTAGCTTAATTGAAAAATAAAATTTACTGCTCTATTGCTTCGACTTTAATGCTGTAAATAAAATAAATTATTATGAAACTATGATATTTATTTCGACTGTAATCCCTAAAATTTTGTTATGATGTTGAATTTTATTAGGAGCGATTAAAGGTTGCGAAATTGAGCTTACCACCTCCCCGTCAAGAATTATGTTTCATACGATATGGCAACTAATTCTCTTCTTTAAAAAAAATCAAATTAAAACGAAAAAAAAAAAATACGACACCTTACCGTGATATCGATTTCTTCATGTAATCATTCCATGAAATTTTTTTAATAGAATAATTATTTATGTGAATAGTGATTTAGTACTTTAAAACTATTTTCGGACCGCTAATAGCGTACTGCAGCTATAGTCCATTCTTGTAAGATTTGCTTTATGAAGTTATTGTATTGACTTGTATTAGTATTAGTTTGACTTGCATTTGTATTGTATTATTATTATATAGCTCTTCAAGATGTTTTAAGATAAGTTTTTTTACTCCTACAGGACTAAAACTTACATACATCTGTATGAATTATGTTATTTTCTGTATCCTATTTTAGTATTTCTCCTTTAGGCAACCCTTCAACCCTTCATCTGTTCTTCACATCTTGTGCAAGAAGAATCATTCTTCTTCTTCTTCTTACGGTACTATAACTCAGTGGTGAGTCAAGGCCTCCCGAAGAAGAATTATTCATTTCCTCAAAGCTAGGTCCAGAGAACTCTTACGCGAATACGACCTTCGAAAAAATCGTCAATATAAAATAAAATGAAATACCATCGTGTAAGATGGCCGTCATAAACTATTTTAGTAACTCCTCTCATTCAGAGTAATACTTATAGTAGTAGTAATTTGCTGAATGCTTGAGGAAATGTTATAAGCGATATTAATAGTAATGTTAACCATTACATTATACGGCTCTAGGACGAGAAAGGGGAGAAGGGGAGCATATTCCAAGAAATATGGCCATGTGATGTCATCAACAATTATATCATCAGTATATGATCGATATAATATTTTATTATTAGTTTTTAAGATTAATGTAAAAAAAAAAAAATATGAAGACTGGACATCAATTATGGGCTATATGCCAAAACAAAAAAATATTTAAACAATTTTAGGCAAATTAAATGTCATTATTTATTTATTAGTTTTTATTGTTGCCACTACTCTGCAGGGTCATTGGCAACACTTCCTGTTTATATTCTATTGTAGAACTTTACTATTTTTGTAAATTGGAAGGTTTTTTTCCACGGCGTTTTCGTTGTCACTGAGGTTTTCTTTTAGGCTCTGAGCCATATCGAGATTTTTCCTTACATTCTTCTGGGTCTAGTCCACTTAGTAAGTAGGCGTGTGAAAATTCACAATGCCCAATTCTTAAGCGGCAGAGGACTGTCTCATCTTTTCTGGAGAGTCGGTTGCTAGCTTTCCATTTGGAACAGTGGCTTTTTATTCCTTTTAATTTGGTTTCTTTTTGCTTCCATACGTTTTGCCACATTACCCGCAATTTTTTTTTTTATATGCTGTAAAAAATCTTCTATCGGGATTTCTTTAATTATAGCTGTTGGATTTCTATCTAGCCTTCTCGCCATATTTGCTGCTTTGTCTGCCTGTTCATTTCCGACAAATGTCATTAATATGAGGCTAAAATAAGAGACAAATTCTACATTCAACAATATTAATTATCTCTTTTAATGACTTTTTTATTTAGCATTTTTTCTGGGCTGTTGCAAATGAAATTTAGTTCGCTTAAAATTGTTTAACTCAAGTTTTTTTGTTCGACACTCAGCTTGTTATTGATGGCCAGTCTTTATATAAGTGTTTCATATTAAAAATTATTTAAACTACTGTTTTCATCCTACACGTATATTTTTATATTAAATTTGCAATATTTACTAGGTTTCAGGAGTAACGTCATAAAAATCAAAAAATACATTTTTGTGATTCGCCTAAAGTGATACAAATTAAATTTAATCTATAATGATTAGATGCTTATTTACGAGTATTATAGTCCGATACAGGACCGCGTAATGAATGATAAATACTACGTGAGTAGGTAAAAAGCAGATGTATTGATCGAATCAACAAAGATGCTACAGAGCAGCAAGCATATATCTAGGTAGGATCAGTCATAGATATGCAGAGATGGAAAAAGCTGTTTAAGAGGTCAAAAGATCTACAAGGTGAGTAATGCCAATATTAGCTATATGCTTTGTCATATCTTTTAAGTAACTTATTTTTTTTTTTTTTTTATTGATAAATATTACAATCTGTCTCAATAAAGGACATTTATAATAGAGTTCTGAGAGCACATTCACACCATATTTACAAATTAAAAAAAATAAAAAAATAAAAAAATAAGCTAACTTCAAATAATATAAAGCTACAAAAGAACAAAATAAAATATCATAGTGAGAAAAAAAAAAAAAAAAAAAAAAAAAAGTAATGAAAATAAACATCTTAGACGCAGGCATACCTATTACACTATTTACAGTCGGCCTATTAACTTATTAATAAAATAAATTTTACAGACTTAATATGACTCCTGAGTGGTCATATTGAAAGCAATGACACTCCAGAGGCCCATGGAAGCTAAGTTTTGAGACCCGTTTGCTTCTTATTCGCAATGTGGCCCTGGGATATAGATAATTATAAAATCTCAATTATTAATTTTATTGCTACATATAATACGATATTACTTTTTATTATTGAACTTTATGTACACATTTTATAATTATTTTATTTTGAGTGTGCGTTCTCCCAAGAACCTTTAGACGATGCAGACAAATTTAAATTTTATAAAAAGTTTATGTCTGTCCACAATAAGATTTGAAGATCACTTCAGATAAAATTAATGTAAATCTGGAGAAAGAATCTATATTTCAACGAACTGTTGGTCGAAATAGTGTGTACGAGTTAAGCAATGAGTAAGATGTACAAATTATGATGCGTCAAGTGATCTTACAATAGCCATACCCTTTTCCTCCATAAAAAAATCCACAAAGAAACATGGAAAACACCTGAAAGATAAACTCTTAACCAGATTGTTCATATCCTTGTTAGGAAGAGGCTTATATCCAATCTCCTAAATGTGAGAGTATTCAGAGGATGAAAAATAGAATGAAAAAATTACGTTTTAATTATCACTGTAGGAATAGCGCCGGTTCAATGAGCGAGAAATAGAAAAATTCAAACATATAGGCAGAAAAGAATGGAAAAATATCTCCATATTTATAAAAAAATGATAGTAGGAGAAAATTGAGTAGGAAAAAATTGTATTCCTTAGCTGAAACGAAAGGAAGAAAAGTCTACACAGCAGGTGAACATGTAAGGAAAACATACAACAAAGCAAAATCAACTTATACTCTGAATGAGGATAGAGAACTACATGTCAACATGGAGGAAGTACTTGTATAGTGGAAGAAACACTTTCTTAGCATCTCAACGAAGATCGTGGGAGGGGGGGGGACTCTCGAAGATATCTTAAGTGATCTATGTAAGTATGTAACATCCAGAAAAGAAGACAAATTTTATTCACTAGCTAAGCCTAAAAGTAATACGGCTATAATTTTTGATGATTTATTAAATTTTTTAAGTATGGAGGAAGTGAGCTTGAAAAAATCCTCCAGAACATGGTCATTTCAATTTGGGCAAAAGAATTAATACCAGAAGTGTAGAATACGCTCATAATGTGCCTAATACGCAAAAAAGTTAATCGGTCGGTCCATGCCTGTTATAGAATCATCTCCAATATTTGCGGATATAAAACAGAGATGCCAACCAGCAAAAAAAAAAAACAGCCTTATCTTTTAATTTTAATTTTTGTTCACTGATTAATTTTACATAGATAGATCTCAATGATATCGATTTCCAGTGGAATGTAATATGACAAAGAATTTAATAGTTTTTCGAAATCCTTAGAAACTTGGTTAAATGAAGAAATTAGGTTCTTTTATTTATTTTTTTTTTTTAACTTGTCTAAATACCATGCTATTCCAAAACTCGTCAAATCAATAGTTACCAACGTGAGAGCCATGATTGTAAATAGTTTAATCAGGCTACATACATTGATATCAAGATTTATACTGCATGTAACCTTACTTAACATTTTTCTCGATAAACAATGGACTATCATTATTTGAATTAAACATAATCGTCAACATGGTGAAAGTAGTAAATTACGAAGTAAAACAACTTGAGATAATGTTTCCTGTGACATTGGTGGGCAGAGTATCACAACATTAAAGAAAATACAATTGTTTACAGGGCCAAGGAGTGTGGGCGGAGATTTAAAAGACACCCGCTGCACCGAGACGCAAACTCGTGACTATTTTTAATTCATTGTTTCATAGATCAGGTTTGCCAGGCAACAATGGTGCTGTGCACACACGTTAGCCCATTCGGCCACCCCGCCCACACATGTATTATATTTATTGGTAATATACATACTCCGTCATTTCCTGTTCCTATTTTACTAATAGATACAAAGTTAATCACAACAACGCCTATTCATCCCTCTTTTCTCAGTCTGTTGGTGTTCTTCAAGATAATGTCGTAGTTCCTATCCTTTATACAGTTTATATATTCCAATTCATCCTACCACATCACCACGTTTGCCGATGACACAAGCATCTTATTAGTTAATAACGATCCATCAATTGCCTCCCAAACTCTACAATTGCATATCACAATTGTGGTGACACGAATGGTGTCAAAACTGGAGAAGTAAAATAAATTCCATTAAGTCCCATCAAATTACTCTTAACCTTCGTCGTTCCAACCTTGCTTTCTCTTCAAATCCTCATAACCCTCCTTGGCGTCTGAAAAGAAGATGACCTCGTGATCTCTTGTAATATAGACATAATATTGGAGTGATGCCAGTGGGTAATTTCTCAACAAGTATTTTCATGTGATTAAATCCATTGTACGAATTTCCTGGATCTATTTTTTTTTTAATACAGTTGTAAATATCATGAATAAATAAATAAAATAAAAATAAATTTGGGCTGTTAATAGTGGGGTGAATATTTCAATTACAGTTCATTCTTGTAAGATATATAACGTTTAATCTCTGGCAGATCTTCGGAGGAAGCTTTCGGACTGAGCCTCTCAAAAAAAATAAATATATTTTTTTCATTGGTAAGTACTTGTTTCTGTTTTAGAGATCTCAGCTTAATACTTATGCATTCACAATATTGTTTCTTTTTAAATTATATAGCATTTTTAGCTAATAAATGTAAGGGCAAGGAAAAAATTATCTCTATATGCATTTTTGTTCCTGTAATTACATTTTTTTTAAACTACCCTTATACATCATTACATATAGTTTTTTTTTTCTCTTATGGAGTTACTAATATACATCTGTGAGAAAGCTCATGTTAGCTACTCTTCTCAGCCATACATGCGTCATATCAAATATGTCTGTTTCTTCTTATATATCGTGCAATATTATATTATTAAGTTAGTCTATATATTACACACAATTAGTGAAGCTTATACCTTACAACGACTGTTAAAGTAACAAGTATAATAAGTGACTAGCTCGTCTCAATCCAAAAATCCCTCCAATTTAATATTTAAGTAATAAAACAAAACTATCCTTAAACGTATGGCCCAGAAGTGCTTTGGTTTGTTGTTCTCTCACTCACAAAGAGGATATAAGTTAATTACTGTGAGCGCAGGAGCCATACCTGGATATTTTTGAAGTTAAAACTTCTTTAGGCGCGTTTTGCATTTTTTTTTTTTATGGGGAGTGAATTAGATTGAGCCGTCAGATCTCCGATGTGTAACGCTCGGATAAAGTTGTGTGATAACGAAGTGTTTTTGCATATGGATTAAAATATGTCAAAAACTAACAATCGGACATTAATATTGTTAATGAGGGAAATGTTCATCATTTTATCCTCTCTGTAACGAACTATTATTCAAAATTGTATCTCAACGCGACGCCGCACAGTGGGACGAGTAAGGGACAACTCGCAACATCGGCTAAATAATTTTTTTTTTTTTTTAGAATTCCAAAAACTAGATAAACTGTTTTATTGATGCTTTGTGGAGATTCCGAGAATATTTTTAGTTGGAAGAATATACATTTTTCACTGTTTTTATTGATGTATATATATAATATATTACCATTTTTGGAAAAAAAAAAAAAAATATATCCTCTCAACCCCTAAAATTAAATTCTGGATCCGTTACTTGCCATAATGAATATACAGGATGTCTCGTATACACGAGTATTTTAAGGTGACAAGATATTAAATAAGATAAGTTTTTATTGTAATTTGAGGTGGATTTGAAGTGTTTTCCTAATGAACATGAACTTAATTAATATGGACTTAAAGATTATTAAACGAAAATTTTTTTGAAAAGTGGATATCTGTAGTAGAATTTTCTTTCGAATGATTTATGATTTTCTTAAAAACACATCACAGCTAAGTTTATCCTCTCAAAGTTCCTTTTTAAATGTTATTAACACACAGAGCCCACATATCAAGAACAAAACGAAAACTCTAATCCTAGGACTACAGCTATTTTACTCATTCCTTTTAAGACATTCGAAATTAAAACTTAGACAGAAATTGAACACGTATACTTACCTACCTAAGCCCATTTGGACCTACGCTTCACAGATATACGAGACAGCTAAAAAGACTCACATACGTAAACTACAGAATTTTCATTCAAAAACTTTCAGGACTATAACCAAGGCTCGCTTAAGTTACATTACTTAACATAAACACCTACAGATGCCAACAGAACGCACATACTAATACACTACAAAAGATTCCTCAATAACTTACACGGACATACCAACTCATTGATTCGAGGCATGCCCACAACTACGGTGATAGCACCCGAAGGAGACGTAAGAGAAGCTGGATGAGGGATCTTCTCCACTAACTATAAATATTAACTTCAGGTCACTCCTCTTCCTCACACCTATTCCATGACCTATTTGTCGGAACTTCTGACAGGTTTGAGTTGAAAAATTAAGTTAAGAAAAAAAAAATGTTATTAACAATGTTAAACTCTATTTTCACTCGAAGTAAATTTTGTCTAGTTTACATTGAAGCAATTCTTAATTACTTAAATGAAATATTTCTTTAGTTATCGCTCCGTATTCATAAAAAAAACACGATATATTTAAACACACACTGAACTTAAATTTCCTACTTTTCTGCCAAAAAAATCGAACCAATGCAAAATTTTTATAGCTCATGCGGTGTGCTATCACCGCCATAAATATTTACCTCTAATTACGGGACATCCTGTATGCTATCAGTAAATATTTTTTATAGGACTAGCTATAATTTCTAAACACAAAATAAATTTTCCGCGCATCATTGTAAAATTTATAAAAATGGCTTTGGTATTGTTAGAACTGTTATATCTCAAAAACCCGTATCACTACAACCCGTGAAAGGTCTGGGGTCAGTACTATTTAGGGAAATTATTGTTTCTTGGTCAGAAGTTGTGCAAGGGGATGATTTGACCGAAATCATGCTCAACCACTAGGTTTTTCTCCTTCATTAATTATTAAATTAATATTACCCACTTTATAGAGGCTTGGTGTGCCACAAGAAGGTCACTTGACCCCAGGGATGATCCGCTGCCGATGAAACAGAATAAATAATTTGTCTGCCATAAATCAGGATTCGAACCTTGCACCTTGAGCATATGAAAGCTCGACGCCCTACCAGTTAGCAACCCCACTCCCAATATATCTCAAATACTGTTAATTAATTGATGAGTTTTGAACAAAGGGAATAATTTTTTATTAATTTGTTGAATAATTTGTTCTCCCTAGATAAAAATTATATTTCTGACCCTATTCTGTACGCCTATAGGAGACTTTAACCTCCCTGACCCGCGAAGTCTCGGTGGAGACGAAATCACTCGGGTGACTCACGGCCATCAGATATATACACCTCCAGCTGGTCTTTCCTCTCAGTTCGCTATGGAGTCCACTTCTATCTTCCTCGTCTTCTTCCTCTGTTCCTTCTCGTTGCTATCGGAATGCCGAGGGGCACCAGCAACTCCTTCGGTCCAGGCAAAAGCCGTGAGTAACTATTAATTTCTCATGTTAAAATTCTTTTTCTAAACCAGTGAGATTCATCCACGGAATAAGAACCGATGTTTATGACCACAAATTATTTATTTTTCATATTCTATTAGTGGTAATTATTTTTACTTTCACTTTTCTTTGTATGAATCAGTTATTTACGGAATGATCCCTAACCATCATGGACAAATTTTCATGAAACGCGACAAACTATATTTTCTATTCCTATTTTAATATCAAAAACAATATTTTCTAAATAATAAATAAAGATTTTTTTCATTTGTAGCACAAAAATCATTAATTATTTTTTTACGAAAAATAATTATTAAAGAAATTATTAATTCAATAGTTTTTATTGTTTACAATAAAATAAACTAATATTTAATAATCATTCGATCAAAAAATTGAGGATTTTTTTTTTTACTTAAACAAATTACATTCCTTTATCATAAAAAATAAATTAATTTATTTTTACACAACTTGTTTAAATATTTAGTAACATTTTGGGAAAAAAATCATTTCACCATCAAATTCATTGGTTATTTTTATTTAGGAATTAACACATATCTCGATTTATAAAAAATCGATTATGGTTCAATTTGGAAGTCAGAAACCTATCTGGGTTGTATTTTATATTTTTCATATCCAATGGATTTTTTATTCTTTGTTGATAGAACATTCGATTTAATTTTTATGAAAACAATATTATGACTCAATATACAAGAATAAACTAATTGCACCTTTGTATTTTATACCAGTCAGTTTATTTATTTTTTTGTTTGTTATTGTTAATTTAATATAAAATTTATGTATTAAGAGAAAATATTGAATCATGAAATATTTAAAGTATTCAACGGAAATACGCGTTTTACGTCCACTGTGTCCAAATTAGCAACTCCCCCAAAATGATCTCCGTTTATGTGAATAGTTTTGCTAGAAAACAAGAAGTTGAACGCAACAGAAATTACATATTTGAGGAAGGTATATGCCTAGGATATTACAGTAAATTTTTAGCTAGAATTGATTTCTTATGTTGCCTTCTTATGTCGTTTATTTTACACATTTTTTTTTCGAAAACGGTTATTACGATTTTGACTAAAATTTTATATAGAAGTAAAATTAAATGATCTTTATATCTGTTAGATGTCATCCTTATTGAAACAGACTATTGAAAATGCTTATAAAAAAGTTTAATTTTGTTTATATGAATTAATTGATCGCCTCTCATTAGCATAAAAATATATATTTATAAACTATGGAAGGACTTAATAATCAAACAAATGAGAAATATTTTTTCAGGTTGAAAAGAGATTTATGTAAACGGAAGTCGCAACATATACATATGCATGTATAATAAATCGTTGGAGAGCTACAGATTTTCGAAACATTAACACATAACATATTAAGTAATTAAGATAATTAATATAATTTCAACCTTAATGTTATGGAAAAATAAAATTAATATTTCTATGGAAGCTAAATGTAATTTCCTTAGAAGCGAAATTGAGACTTCCAAAAATTTATTTTCTCTTTTATAAACCGAAAATAAATATTTTACGACATTGTCATAATTTTCGCAGGTTCATATTCATTGTTATAGTAAAGCTCTTAAAATTTAATGATTTACTATAAATTAATTTATATGTAAGGTTGTTTGGTATGTGAAATTAGAGTAATGCGCAATCCGCATCATTTTTTTATGTTTTAGTATAGTTATAAATATGAATTATTTACCTGTATTTAGAATTATCCTTTAAGAGATAATATTAATTAAATCTTTTTCGAAATTAATTTTCAATACACCTAGAGTATAATAATAATAATAATAATTGAACATGAGTCATAAGTTTTATGGAAGTAGTGAAAAGATTGTTTTTCCCGAGAAAAGTTTTATTTTTTAATGCACTTCATAAATTCTCAGTAATTTACTTTTCTACTAACTTTTCCTCTCTACGTTCCATTCAGTTTTAAATTTCCTTTTAAGGTGCCATTTTATTGTTTATTCGAATTTTATAAAGATAAAAATTCACGGAAAGGAAAAAAAAAATATTTTGAACGCGAATAAGTAGCTTTAAGAGATGTGAAACCTAAATAAAACAAAAAATAAAAAAATAATAATGCAATGTTGAGACTAGAATTTCGAACATAATTAATCCCCACAAAGCAGAAAATAAAAACTTAAAAGCGAAGAAATTTTATTTTTAAAAGCATTATTATTGTTGTAATTACCGTTATTATGACAAAAAAATCCTGAATTCGCTACTGATTCAGACCACATCAAAGATTATATCGGTGTGTATTATATATAATATTAGGGTGGCCATGAAGTTATGGCTTCATCCCAAATTTTGAAGGACATTAACTGAAATTTATTAATTAACTAAAATTAATTAGAGCATTGTATGTTGTATTATTTTTAAAATGTTATGATTATAAAATTCTTCTCACTTAGGCTATTTTAATTTAATTATAATAATGCTATTAATTATAGGACTGACAGTAAACATTTGAATAACTTTTATTCTGAAACGGTAAACATCTTGAATAAGTCTAATAAATTTGGCTAATTTGTTTTTGTTTCATTAACTTTTCGCCATCAGTAGTGTTTTACGATAACGTTGTTTTGATGTGGATTTCCATTTTTCCACTTTCGTATTTGTTTTTTCGTTTCTTTTGAATATTATTATTTTTTATTTTATTGTGGTATATTTATGAATTCTGGTTGTAATTACATGTTTTTCATCTGTGAGTTTGAATACTCGATGGTTGACCGTTGGATATTGTTGAGGAAGGGATGATTCGCGGTGGCGGTCATAAAAAAATTGTGAAAAAACTTTTATTTCTTCAAAATTTTGCAGATCTTCATCAGGGCCAGAACGAACAGGATGCAAAAGGATATGGAATGATGTGGAAATTACATGATATTTTGAGAAAACTGTTATAAACTGTGTGAATAAACTTATCAAAATTATATACAGTATGAATAGAAAGTATATAGAAATATTAAGAGCAATAGACTATATAAACATAGTAAACAAAGAATAATCATTTATATAGTACTTCATTTTTTCATCTCTTTTCTTTATTTTTTTTTTTGGTACATGTTTTCCAATTATGACTTAATATTGATTTTCTGCTTCTTTATGAGTTTTCAATAGTCTAAATTAATTTTTTTTAATATTATTTTTTTATTTTTACCAAATAAAAAATTATTTGTTATTTTTGCAACATAGGCTTATTGATTTATTATAGTATTTAATGGTTTTTAATAATAATAATAATTTAATAATTTGTCCAACAGACAGATTGTTATAATACTCAATAAAGAAATTTAAAAAAAATATTGTAATAGATGCATGAATGAAGTTAATTAAACAATTAATATTACCGGATGTATATTAACAATTGCGGTTCCAGAGGTAACAGTTATGCTGGAACTGGAGCATTTATCAGTGTTCCAGCGGGTACAGGGACCATCTATTTCACAGTTTACACCGGCTGGAGTCTGTATCTAATAGCACTAACGGTATCTGTTATTAACAACTCTACCTATTTAGATATCACGAAAATGGAAATGCGATTAAGGAAATAGTTAATAATAAATAAATATTATATTATTATGTATCCTTACATTACTTAAAAAAAAGGTCGGTATTGGAAATAACCTTATTTTCACCCCACTTTTTAAGGTGAACGCAATAGTGATGGACAGATTGGAATTTAAATATAAATAATAAGCTTCCTTTTTGATTTAAAGGTTCCAGTTTTTTCTAAATTGAAGAACAATATCCTTTAATGACAACTGAATGAACAAAGTTTCCAAAAAAAATTTTAAAATACATATCATTGTTCTTTCTATAGTGCTTTTGAGATCAGTGTGTTTCATACCTTCCTACTAATAGTTTTGCTAAGAATGAGTTGGACATTTATGTTATCTTATCTTTATAGTTAAATAAAGATTTTGATATTTTACTTGTATAAATGAATATTTTTTCAATTTTAATGTGGTAAATAGAAAAAGGAGACCCTAAAGATTTTAAGTGTCCAATGGAGAAGTTTATAATTATAATAATTACGGCGACATAAGCCTAAAAAATACAATATTTTCCTTCGCCATTACTGTTATATACTGTTATATTCGCCAAATATAGTTCGTTTTCGAAATAATCTCACATTTATTGCATGTTGTTATACAGGAATCGATACTTTATTCGATTTCCAAATAAAATTATATATACACATACATACATATATATATATATATATATATATATATATATATATATATATACACACACACACACACACACACACACATATATATATCGATTACGGTTCATTTAGAAATCAAGCGGATTATTTGAAAGTTAGAATATTTTCTTTTTGAATAATGTAAAACTAATTCCACCTTTGTATTACACAGGTCGGTCTTATTATTTTTTTAATTGATTTGTTTCTAAGCAACCCAAGCAAATAGTTTTGTATTCAAACGTACCACTGGGTCAGAATGCTGGCTGAAAACAAATGGACCTATTTCTGAGATATATATTTTGAATTGACGTTTACTCAGGAACTTTGTCGACTTTATGGAGGAAAATATCTGTATCATGAATAAGTGGTTAAGTCTAAACTAGGAAACTACTTCAGTTATTGTTTCCTCTTCGGTCCAGGATAACCTGCAATTGGCATTAAGATTTATTAACACACGTTAATTATTTGTTTGAATTAAGTTTATAATATTATCTGAGTATTAATGAATGAAATTAAATAGTTAATATCTATGACGCTATAAGATTCCATCGAGCTCAAAAGATAGTTGATTGGATTTTCGTGAGCCTATTTATCTTTGTTGTTCGTGTGAATCATACATATGAGTCAAGAAGCAATAAAAAATATATAACGTATGCTAACAATAAAGGCGATTAATTGAAAACACAATAGGCAATAGACAAAGAATTATTAATTAGCGAAACAGGTTCCCGGCAAGTACAAAAATCAGAATACAATAAAAAATAACAAAGTAGATGTAAACGATATATACAGAAGTAATAATTCTTTAACATATTTATTAATAGATTAAAATGAATACGTTGAAAAATTAAATATTATTTCCAATTAAAAAAAAAAAACTAATTTAAAATAGCAAACCTCAGTTAAGGTTTTGTAATGTTTCATATATTTATAAAATATTAAAAAACCTAGATTCGTTGAGACACTGGAAGAAAACTTGTCAAAAATGTACATTTGAGAGATGATTTTATTTGTTCGGTTCTCTGGGATTCAGAAATTCTTCAGGTTTAAAAAATATTTAGAAAAGTACCATTCCTCAACAATCCCTCCTCCCTAAAAATAGGTTTCGATGAAATTTTAGAGATATGAAGTATCCTAATATTTTTACTAGATAGTAAATAGTAATAAAGAAACCTTTCAGGTTTTATATATATATATTATATTACACTGTTTTTAAATATATCTGATATATATATTTTACCTTTTAGGAATAAATAAATATTATTTATTTTTGTGGGCAATCATATTTTTTATTTTATTTTTTTATTTCGACTTTTGTTCCAAGATAGTCTTTTGATTTCAAACAAATTTTGAATTAGGTAATATTAAAATGTTTATATTTTATGAAGAGCAGGTTTCTATTAACTGTATATATCAATTAAAATTTTAATTTTATTGATTATAATATGTTATATTATAGAGATGGATATGGTGCAGATCACCGAAAGCTCCACATTTCCTTATCATTGTATAACGAAAAATTACTCTTATCTTGTATGAAATTGAAAATAACAAATAGAAATTATGATAGAAAATTATCTGCGAATAATTTAAAATTAATTGTTCTGTTAACTATCCACATTAGACTATTATTAGTGTATGACATGAAATATTTTAAACATCATATTGAGATTATGATAAATAAAAAATCGAACTCTCATGATTTATTTCCTGATAAAATAAACCAGTTGTTCGAAAAGGTTTGCATGATTTCCTTAAAAATAAAAAAGAATAATTTCTTACTGAAGAAATACTCAACAATTCCTCTCATGATATTTTTTTATTTCCCTGCAATTCATGATTTACTATTATTTAATACTTTAAATTCAACACCCAGAAAGCAAAGTAAACGTATGAGAGTAGAGAGAATCGTGTCTGAACAAGACGTTTGGGATTCCCTCTCGGATAATAATAGTCTTGGGACCATTGGCAAAAAAGAAATAAGAAGAATGAGGATCGAGTCGCTATGGTTGATGGTAAAATAATCACAATGTCATTACTATTAGATTTTTACCGAGATTTAAATACTTAATTATAGTAATTATTTTCCCAAATGATTAGGAATTTATTTGAAAGAAGTTAATTAAATTATTATTTTTTTAAGTAAAAGATTCTTTACGGATGCGAATCGTGTCTACGTACATTAAGGAATGAGCAACATCTTAAGTTTTTTGAATTATATTGAATCATGGATTGATTGAATGAACGGATGGAATGAATTATGGACAGATGAGCCAACCAGAGAATTTAGGCGGTTATATACGATATGATATTGATATGCGATGTGTCGGCTGGTAAGCGCCGAGGGATAGACCGAAGCGAAGGTGGGAAGATAACGTTAGGGCTGATATGGCAGGATTGGGGTTTAACAGCACCCGGTGGATGGAAAGAATGTAAACATAGGTTGTTGATATATCAGTATCGAACCTTCGAGTTCGTTAATCCTTATTACTTCCAGATAGGCTAAGTGAGGCATAAATGGATATTTTAGCAATTAGTAAAGTTTTGACAGTTAGCAAAGTGGGGGTCATACAAAATATATCCGATGTCTATAACTATGGATTAGTAAAGTATGTAAAAAAAAAATGAATAATAAAAGAATTAAAAAAGATTTGAAAAAAAATTGAATTTTGAAAAAGAGGAAAGTAAATAATAATAATATATGTAATAGATAGCGATGCCCAAATGCGAGACCAAGACAAGTCTTAGTAACTATTTTGCCATAATTGTTATTCAAACAATGGATTTTTTTTTCAGTAAATTTGGTCTTGGTTAGGTGGTCTTGGTCTTGGTCTAGCAAAGTGCAAGACCAAAACTGATTTTTGGTAACAATAGTAACAGAGTTGACGTTACAATTTTTTTTGCGTAAGTCTGGGTGTCAATCTGCGGAAGAATATTGGAGTTGCTATGTTGAAAGCTATCTTTGACTGATGGTAACTTGGAACTAGTGGAGAAAGAAAAAGTTCTCAAAAGAGTATAAATCTAACAGAAAATATCTAGATAAAAACAATTTATTTCTAAAAAAACGAAACCACTAATGTTCCTTGATTATAAAAAGTTTCTTGGAACACTAGGACGCCAGAGGCGCCGGGAATTCCCATAGTACTACAGTAGCGTGAGTTCCATGACCGTTATAAAGACGGCATTGGCGAAACAATCATGACAGGCACGGGCGGATCTACGAGGGGAGTGGGGGCTTTCGGGCTGAAGCCCTCCCAAAATGTTAAAATATAACGATGTTTTTTTTGAAAAAAATATTAAAACATTATCTCTTAAAGTATTATTGTTCGTGTAATTACATTTAAAAGGACTTAAGGAATCACTTAAACATCATTTCATATAGATAGTTAGTTTCATTCTTTTTTTCTGAAGTAATTGTCGTCATTTTTATGAAAAAAAAGCTTTTGGACTGAAGCCCCCCCCAAAATTAAATTCTGGATCCGCTAGTGAAGACAGGGTTTGGGTTTCTCCAGTATCTATTTCTTAAATAAGGTTACGAACTATTCCATACCTATTCATACATAACAAGATATTTATTATAGCTTAAAGCTACACAAAATGCGAAATGAGGAGTAATCATGCCCACAATGCCTCATTGCACCATCTAAAACTTATGGTTTAACTGATACAATTTATCCTTTAGCCCGAAAGTTACTCAAAAAAGAGGTTGTGTCAACACTCGTACAAATACCCGTATTTAAAATAAATCTAACACGAGGTATGTTTGTGTATCAATCGCTTACTAAATGTTAACAAAACAAAATGAAAAAATAACCTCTATTCGATAAACGGACCCATTTAAAATAATATTTTTTCCCACTAAATTTTCTGTTTTTAGAGCAATCTAATATGGTTTGTCAGGTTAAGGATCTTAGTTCGACTGGTGCTTCTCTAGTCTACTATGACCCATAAAAGAGAATAGATAGATAGATAGCTTAATTTCAAATAAACATTACCTTTTCTTTCTTAACAAAAAAACAACTTTTTATTGGCGTTGTATAAAACCGTCTGCCAAGATCTGCTCCTAAATATATACTATTAAAAATAAACAATATACTTCGAATACATCAAACAACCTTTTGTTATGTATTCAATCTAAATAAACTTTAAAATGATGAAACGATTAAAAATAAATAATTTTTGTTAAATTTAATTTAAAAAATATATGGTTAGCTGCAAAAATGGCGACACTACTGGTGATATCGATATAGATGGTAATATGTTTGAACAGGTAGATAAATTTAGGTATCTAGTTTCTACGATAACTAGAAAAAACGAAATTGAAGAAGAGATTAAGGTTAGATCGAAGGCAGGAAATGCTTGTTATTTTTCTGTGACAAAACTACTTAGTTCGCGCCTCTTGTCCAGGAACTTAAAAATTAGAATCTATAAAACAATTATCTTGCCTACAGTTCTTTATGGATTCAAAACTTGGTCGCTTACATTAAGGAATGAGCAGCGTCTTAAGGTTTTTGAAAATAAAGTATTGCGTAGAATATTCGGACCGAAGAAGGATGAGTTAACCGGAGAGTTCAGAAGCCGAGTTGCGTGAACTGTATCCGAGTAATATAATTGAAGTAATTTCATCGGCGAATCAAATGGGCTTGTAAAGTTGTTGGGCTTAGTAACGAGAGAATTCCTAAAAGGTTAATATTTGTTGTGCCGAATGGTAAGCGTCCGAGGGTTAGACCGAAGCGAAGGTGGGAAGATTGCATTAAAGCTGATCTGAAGGGACTGTGTTTTGACGGTGAACGGTGGAGGGAGGTGTGTAATAAGCGATTGGTGGTGTCGGTATCGAACCTTCGGGTTCGCTAAGCCTTTTATTATTATTATTATTGTTAAATATGCTTTATTTATTTCTTTACAAACAGTCTTTGGTTATTTTATAACATTCGTGATTTAAAAACATTCTATATTTATAAGCAGATGTGTGATGTTTAAATAAATTATTCCTATATTTACCACTCAGTAATTCTATATATTTATTACGGTTTATTATTTTTTCTTAAAATACCTGACTCTATATTCTTGTTAAATAGGACAAACAGCGAAGAAGTGGAATGAAATTTAAATTGCAGAGAATAAACAATATTTGTTGCTACATTATTGTCAAACCTTGCTAAAATTCATTTTATTAACATATAAAAATTAGAATCTGAGCCTCTAAAATTAATGTAGGACAAATAAGGCGGTTAGAGCACAATAATTCGCATTGAATAACGTAAGTTGGAAAAACACATATGCCTGACCAACAGTCTCTCAATAACCTCTTTCAAAGGTTACTAACAATCTGGAGTATTTTTCTCACCTTTTTTTAAAAAATATTGTAACACCAGGATATTCACTAAAAAAAAATCATTAATTGCTTGAGAATTATTAAAAATTCTTCGAAGAAAAATTTTCACTCAAAGGCTTTATCGTTCTTTTCTGTACTCAAGGTTTTCTCAGTATTTTCCTTTTTCACCCAAAACATGTTTTTTTCCTCAATAAGATAAAACTACAATTGTTGCCATCCTTGAATTATCACAATGAACCGCCAGGAGTGGATCAACAATACAATAAGGATCCATAAGTAGAAAGAGTTTTGGAGCCTATCCTTCCAAAAAAAGAAAATCAAAATTAGGCTCTATGAATTTAATATTTTATTATATTTGTTTGAATATTTCATGATGGATTTTTCGTACTTAAAGTTAAGATATTTGAGTACCATCTTAACTCTTCGGAGCCCTTTGATATTAGTTGAGTTTACTTTGGACTTAATCTGCTCCTGCCAGTTGGCACAAGATGCCTTTGTATAGGCACATTAACAGGAATGGTATAGGCTTATAAAATATTGCTTTTTTAAATATTAAGGTGTTTTTAATTTGGAGAAGGTAAGAAGGAGAGTGTTCTACAACACTAAAGGCAATGTTTTTATCCAAGTTTGAAAAATGCAACAAATTATCTAACGAAAATTGTTACCATATGGCCATCCATGCTGAATTGATATTCTAATGAGTTAAAGTAATAAAATCATTCACCAGAAAAGTCGAAGTTTTATTTGTATTCTTATAAGATTCAAGGATGCATATCCTGTCCGTTTTCGATGCCAATCTTCAGATGCGTCAGTGGTCTTTTGATATTTCAATAATGAGCTGTTTTATTTATGCTATGTAGATGACGCCACAGTAGTTATTATTGTTTTTTAACTTGTAAATTTTCATTCAAATCTTTCAAAAATAGTAATAATGATTATTGAACTAGATCGCGATGTAAGATACAATGGCATGAGAGGCATGGAAGGGAACAGTAACCTGCAGCAACCCTCCTGGCGAAATATCTATGTTAATTATTATTCCAGGAGATCCATCATCCAGCTCCTCTTCAACCTAACACGGACATGACCTGGCATGCTTGTTGTCATTTCATTTATATTGTGTTAGGGTGTACTTGTAATTTTCAAGAAATCGTTTGTAATGAGTTTGTAAAGTGCCAACACAGAACATTTCAGGAAGGGTTGTGTCAGGATGGTGTATATCTGCCCTTATCTACTAGGTAGCAATATTAATTTTGTTGGAGGAGGTCCTTCATCCAGCTCATCTACAATCTTCTGCGGAATTTCCTTGATGTGACCGTCAATTTAATTATTAAATTTTATACAAACTGTAGAAATCTCTCGTTTCAAATCTTGCTTCCTCCTCGATCCCTGATAATCCTCCGAGGCGTCTGAAAAGAAGGTGGCCTCGTGCTCTTCTTGTGTAAATTTATTATTTTAGTGGTAACAGAGGGTAGTTTCCCAACAAGAGATTTCATGTTATTATATTTCTGAGTGCACATTTACTAGTTGTATTTTTTTTTTATAATACAGTTTTAAATATCAATGTATAAAAAAAAAATTATACTTATTAAATATACACCAGCAATCTGCTTAGAGGGTAATAAAGATAAAATATTGCTTATTTGAAGGGTCGAAAGAAAATCCACAAATTCTAAAATTCTAATATAAAAACATCTATTGAAAAGTAGAAGTTATAGTCACGGACTACAAGAAATATTCGACCAATAGGAAAGCCCAAAAAAAGAAGAGGGGAGGAAATAGAAATCAAAATATTTTAGGATTAGGAATGAGACACTCTGAGGAAGTTCGTTGAAGAAGAGGCAGTCTGAAGGACTCTCGGAAGAATCGGTTTGTTGGGAAAAATTTCTTGGAGAGGGTTATTCAGTGGAAAAAGCAGAAGACAGAGAAGGAGGTGGAGACGATTTTTTTGGGAAGGATATCTGATTTGAATCCATTAGGTAAAACACCCCATGCATACAAATATTATTAGTATGCATCGCAAACAGTGTTTTATGTTTTGCGCTGTACAGATTCATTCAATTTTTCATTCAATTTATAGGTCGAGATCTTCGAGAGTCCGTTTGAGAAAATGAAATCACCAATTTTTTTTGTTGAAAACTTTGGACCCCTAATTACAGCCTGAAGTTGGGCCGAAGAAGAGGGAAGTTGAAAAAGGATAATCATGTAAAAAATAAATTTCAATCGAAGTAACTGCCTTGGGAGGGGGTGGGGAGGAAGATGGGGTCTCACTGCAGGCAGAACTAATTCCATCTCTAATTAGGCCTCTTACAGTCGATGTTTGACTATCCTTGGATAGCCTTCGTTAGGAGCCCCGTCTTCTGCAGTGACTTTTTTTTCTTAATTTAATTCTGGACTTTTTCTGTGATCTGGTAGAAATAAAGGCAACAAAAGAATTCAACGGGAAATTCCTTAGGAAAAGTCGCTATCATAAATAATTTTGATCTTTCTCTACCAAGAATCACTTTGAGGTTACTTATGCAAGGAGGACAATGATTCTTTAATGGAGCTAAGTGGATTCCTTTATATAAACAGACAGTAGGGATTTCTCCTGTCATCTATCCAGGTTCTATGCAGAATTAAAATGGCTCGCTTTTGCCGCAATAGTTCCTAAGGGTATGGTTGTTTCTCTAACTCCACTTTAACGTTCCTTCAAAAAAGTATACTTTTATAGAACTCCATTGAAAATAACTCCTTTCAGCCAATTCGATGTCTTATTATATTCCTTCCAATTCCTTCTCTTATTATATATTGGCGGGAAAAAGGCGTTAAAGTTTCGATTGAGCACTAAGCAAGTAAAGAAGGTAAAGCGAATGTTTTAATTTACAATAAAGTTATTATTTATTGAAGCCTCTCTACAATCAAATTGGTTGAAAGGAGCCCTTTTTCGTTGAGTTGCATAAAGTCCTTTTTGATGGAACCTTAAAGTGGAGTTATAGTAACGAATATCCCTACCACCCTTATCAATCCTTTTAGCCTTTTTTAATTCGATACCACTTTTCAATAAAAATATATGATTTTTCTTTAAATTGTTACTGATTGGATTATTTATTGTATACCTCCTGGCTATAATATAAAAATAAATCTTTTGAGATTATCTGCTACATTCCAGAGTGAAGAAAACGTGCATCGTTTACTCCAAGAAAAAGGGATAGTTCATAAGTAGGAAAAAAAAAACTATATTGTGTGCTTTAGACCACACGATAGAAATGAAAACATCAAAAATGCGAGATTAATAATATAAATAATAGCTCATTATAAATAGGGTGAAATGCTGAACGTTTCCTTCGCTTACATTATGCTGGTCCGATGTTTAGTTTCTGAGATATTTTAATACAAATCATCCATAAAACTCATTATCATTTGCTTTTCGACACTATTTTTTCCATTCCGCCTCTCTAACACGGCATCGCGTTAAGATACAATTTTGAATAATTGCTCATCACAAAGAGTATGAAATGATGAACAATTCCCTCACTAAAAATATGCAAGTCCGATTGTAAGTTTTTGAGATATTTTAATCCATATAACAACAGTTCAAATAGTCGACTCCAACCGACTTTACACGAGCGTTACAGATTGGAGATCTGACGGCTTAATCTAATCCACAAAAAAGTGCAAAACGCGTATAAAGAAGTTTTTACTTCAAAAATGTTCGAGAAAGCACGCATGAAGTTATTTATATTATTTCTTTATTTAAAAATGAGATTATAACTATGCGAAGATAGTTTTTAACAAGTATATAAACTGTGACAAAGAAATCATGTTTTTATTTAAGTCAAAAATACACGTCTCTTTTAGTTCTAGATAATTTTCATGCAGTTTTCTACTTTTGTCTTATTGAAATTTCCTATTTCAAATCTTTCAATTATTCCAGAACCTCATGATTCCTACCACGTAACTCTTTTCTCAAAGGAAAGTTATGTATGATTGATTAATCCTGACTAACTTCACTCATTAATCCCATAGAATTCTCCTCCTCTTTCTCCATGGCACCTCTTCAAAGAGATTCGGAATATAAACTATCTGTATTGGCTAAATATTCTAAATTTAATGGCGATGGCCCAAGCAAACATTTATATCCTATTTACAGACTTCAAGAGATCCCAGCATTTTTCCCCCATGCTTACATTTTCCATTCTCATTCATGAAAGATGAGTCCGTTAGGTTGACGGTATTACATCCTTTTGTTACATCTGACCCAGATCTTTCCCTCTTGGAGATCCCCATTCGAAAAAGGCGCCTCAAAACGTGTCGCCGGTCAGTAGCCAAACTTTCGCTGTTGGTGATTCCCTGTGACTCACCCTGAGTCACAAAGAGCCCCCCGGAAGGGTCGGAAAAGGAGTCATTGAAGAAACCACAATAGGAAATGCCTCTGTCTCTATTGTGGTATAATGAATGGACTCTGAGGAAGGTATGTTTCAGCACCTGTTGGACGCTTCTCCTATTGACTCCTCAATAAACCTCCTCATCATATAAAGCGACTCAATCAGTTCTCATTTATTATGAGGCTGGAATCGATTCCGCTCTGGCTTATTGTATTGGCGTTGACATCTTAATGCGACAATAAGGATTCCTGACCTTTGGCTATTGTTTTGAGTCATATTTGTCGTGACTTGTATATGCTAATTTGTTAGGTGTAAATAGTTATTGCGAAGTACTTTGTGAGCGATTTTAACGCGATGAAGTATTTCAACTCTATTTCTAGACTGATATTTTCCATGTATAACATTCACCGAAGTAAGAAGTCAGAACACAATTCGCATTTTAAAGAAATACACGAAGAGTAAATACAAATGGATTTTAAATAAATTAAATACTGTTTTTTTTCTATTAAGGGTAGAGTAAGGGATCTTATTAAAAAAATTGTTTTTTGAAATTCTATTAACGGATAGGTACCAATGAGCTGACCTATTTATAGTTACAGGATGAACAACTGCGATCGATTTAAAATTAAAATACTTTTGTTTGGTATAAATGCACTAAATAATTATTGTTAAGATTCCCAAAACGTTTTTTTTTTTAATGAAAAACGGTATTATTGTTTTTACCTCTAAAATGTTTTTATATGAGTACCTTCACATCCTGCTTGTCTGATTATTGAATAAAAAGCTGTGCAAATCATTTAACATTTATTTACTGTCATAATGTTTATTAAAAA
The DNA here is from genome assembly GCA_928085145.1 of Nezara viridula. Taxonomy (NCBI): domain Eukaryota; kingdom Metazoa; phylum Arthropoda; class Insecta; order Hemiptera; family Pentatomidae; genus Nezara; species Nezara viridula. Next base: position 75,772,303 of record OV725082.1, read on the forward strand.
TTATTATGAGTAAAACCAAGTTCAAATACTTTTCAAATATACAATCTAAAAAAAACATATTAATTAATATATATTTTTTTTAATCTGTTTATTGAATAATAATACAATCAGCCACTGCTGGAGGGCTATAATCATTAGGGCTACAAGTTCTCATTCATACAATATATACAAATAATAAAGAAATAAATATAAATATAATAAGTAAATAAATAATACTGGTGAAGAAGTTAAATAAAAATAAAATAAAATAAAAACTTCTAAACACAATCATACCTATATACAATATATACATTCGCCCAAGAATCTCCGAGCCAGGCTTTTTCCCCCACACGTGGAAGACGAAGCAAGACTCCGGAAGATCCCAGCGCCACTTTTCCAGCCGCATCACTAGTATTAGAAGCCAATGGAGACTGAAAGAGGGCACTAGAGCCACAGACGCTCAGGACATGAGTGGAGAAGCTGGCCATTGCCAGGACTCCAAAGGCATATTTACAAAAGATCTCGAGGCCACTGCCGTTTCAACCTTCGAGGGGGATGGTATGGATGTTCGGAGCTGGATAGGGATTGCGCTAGAGAATTGGGATGATGAATGAGGTTCTGGTGAAAGTTGGAGAATCTGGATGGGATGATGTCATGGACATATGGGATGTTAAGGTCATGGTGTAGGGTCTTGTTCGTGACATAATATGGAGCATTGACTATTGTTCGAAAGACTTTGGACTGGAAGGATTGGATGCGTTTGATATTCGATGATTTAGTTGTCCCCCACAATTCAAGTCCGTAGGTCCAGATAGGTTTCAGTATGGTCTTGTAGATTAATAATTTGTTTTCTGTTGAGAGATGAGATGTTCTGTTTAGTAGTCTATATAGCTGACCAAATCGTCGGTTAAGCTCTTGTCTTTTAAGTCTGGTATGTGGGTTCCAAGTCAGTCTTTTGTCCAAAAGGAAGCCAAGGTATCGGACTGTGTCTGAGTAGGGAAGAGGAATTGAATTAAAAAGGATTGGCGGACAGGATCTGCGTCGAAGAGTGAAAGTTATATGCTTGCATTTTGATTCATTAATTTTGATGCGCCAGTTGTTGCACCACTGCTCAATGAAGGAAAGGTGTCTTTGCAGGTTATGAGACGCTATTAGAGGATCTGAGTGAGAGGATAGGATGGCAGTATCATCAGCAAATGTTGCTAGGAAGGTATCAGGACTTGAAGGGATGTCAGCGGTGAAAAGGATGTAGAGAACTGGGCCCAAGACATTGCCTTGTGGAACACCAGCCTCAATTGGATAATGTTTGGAGAGTTCAGTGCCGTAGCGGACTTGAAAGGAGCGATTTGAAAGGTAGGATTTGAGGACTAGGTACAAGGGTTGAGGTAAATGGGTTTTGAGCTTGAAAAGCAAGCCATCGTGCCACACCCGGTCGAAAGCTTGAGCTACGTCCAGAAAGGCACCAGTGCAATATTGCTTGTTTTCAAGTGCAGAGGATATGTGGTCGACAACGCGAAGGCCTTGTTGGACAGTGGAGTGTCTTGAGCGGAATCCAAACTGATGGGGAGGGATATTGTGGGATTCGAGTATGGGTAGGATGCGTTTGAGAAGGATTTTCTCAAAGATTTTGGAAAGGATCGGAAGTAGGCTTATCGGTCTATAGGATGATGTATAATTAACAGGTTTACCTGGTTTAGGAAAGAGGATAATTATGGAGTGTTTCCACACCAGAGGAAAGTGGGTTGTGCGGAGGATACAGTTGAATAGGTATGTAAGGAATATAATTGCTTTTTTGGGAAGTTGTCTGAGGATCTGGGAAGTAAGGAGATCGTGTCCGGGAGATTTGCGAGGTTTTCGGTTCTTTAAAAGGAATTTGACCTCAGAGGGGTTGACGGCTGTAGGAGGTAAGGAGAGAGGAATCGGTGAAGAGAGGAACTCTTTAACTTCAGCAGTATGGGAGGGATGGAGTTCAGGATGAGGAGTGAATGTGTACGATAGATGTTTAGCAAACTCTTCTGCTCTATTCTCATCTGACGAAGCCCAGGAACCATCATCACGGCGGAGGGGGTGGGAAATGGATTGGAATTTAAGGATTTTTTTAGTTACATTCCAGATGGAGTTATCACTTGCAGATAGTGAGGAAAGATAGGAATTATAGGATTGGGATCTAAACGTGGCCAGTTTTTGTTTTACTTGCTTGGAATAATAGTTATATGATTTCCGATCATCAGGATGCCTGGTTCTTTGCCAGATAGCCCTAGAGCATCGTTTTCTATTAATAAGGTCCAGTAGGTCTTGGGGTAGAGGATTTGTTTTGCGGTATTTTTTAGAAGGATCAGGTGAAGATGCAGTCCAAACTGCTTGTTGGATCAAGGTAGTCATGGAATGTACTGCTTCATCTAGGTCTGTAGGTGTTTTTAAGGAAACTCTGAGGTCAATATTATCATCCAGCATTTGACGGAAGAGGTTCCAATTAACTGGCCCCCTGATAAATGAAGGTGGAGGTATTAATTAATATTAGCGAAAACCGTCATTCAGAAAAATAAATAGAATCCTAAACATAAATGAATGATTATTTTATGAGCCTTTCAATTGAAAGAATGACTTACTCCAATTGCAATATTTTTAATTATTAATTTTAGTGATATTTCTAGTGGGAAAATCTATAATATCTGTACAAACAGTGAGTAAATTGATTCCAGAGTAGGTGATTGCATTGTTGAAATATAGAACTGAATTGATAAATATTCCCACAAGAAATATCACTAAAATTAATAATAAAAAAATGTTGAAATTGGAGTTAGTCATTCTGTCAACTGAAAGGCTCACATAATAATCATTTATTTATTAATATTATACAATTTACTTTTTAGGGTGACGGGTTTCGCTCACGTTAATTAATTTTTTTTTTTTTCAGGTTGGATGTTCAAGAAATATTTGAACGTGATTTTATTCATTATAATAAATTCTAAGAAACATTCTGACAGTGAATGAATGATATATAATTTTCACAGCTATATATGTCTAATAATTTGAAAAAAAAATATAATTGATTTAGTTTTTTGAAAAAAAAATTGTTCCAAAAAATTCAGTAAATGATTTCCAAAAACATCCTTAATTTTATTTTCTTAGACAAATAATAACATTAACTTCAGCTTATAGTTTAAACTTAAAAAGCATTAATGGTCTTTAAATTTTAATTTATTGTTGATTAAATGTAAAAATATTTGATTTAGTTTTCTTTTCTAGGTACACTTTTTTTCAAATTTTTTTTATGGTTGATTGTAAAGTTTGTGTAACGTGGTTTATATTCATTCTTATTATCAGCGTTAGTCCATTCTTTCCGTAGTTCAACATAGTTTTCATGATTGTCACAGGAAAATAATCTAAGGTAAAAAGAGGTGTGGCAGGAACGCATTCTTATAGATGTCAACATGAAATAGGTAACGCGTGTGTTATAGACTGACTCAACCGCACATTTCATTGCATTTTCTCCCCTTGAAATCATTCAATTGTGCTATTTACAATGAGTAAATAAATACTGGGTATAGCAATAATAAAGGTAAGCGTACCAGTGATAGCTAAGGAATTTTATGTCCCTTTTGCCTCATGCCGCCGTAATTATTATAGTTATAATCTTCTCCGTTGGACGTTTAGAATCTCTAGGGCCGTTTTGTATTTAGTACTTTAAAATTGAAAAGCATATTCAGTTATGCAGGTATAACCTACATTAAAAAAACAACACATATTTTGCACTACTGACGGACACCCCGAACTTCAATTGTTCTAGCAATGGACATACCTCAGAAAAATTCTAAATTTTTATTAACTATAAAGATAACATAACATAAATGTTCAACATACCCTTAGCACAACTGTTAGTAGGAACGTATGAAACACACTGTTTTCAAGAGCACTATAGAAACAACAATGATAGGCATTTTAAAATTTTCTTTTGGAAACTTTCTGCATACAGATGTCAATACAGGGCATTGTTCTTCAATATAGGAAAAAACTGGAACCTTTAAATCAACAAGGAAGTTTATTATTGACATTTAAAGTCCAATCTGTCCATCTCTGGGTCTCCTGTCCATTACTTGTGCGTTCTCCCTAATTGTATAATAATTATTAATTAAAGAAAAAATTGATGAAAAATAAAACATCTTTATGATTCAATTATCACAGCTTGGAATAACAGGAATATTATGATTTTATTACATTAAAAAAACATGGACATTTAAATGATTTTACTTTTTAAGTCTTTGAGAGCAATGGGGGTAACAATAAAATTGTCAATCTTAAGATAAATAAATAATAATAATTTTTTATTTTTGATATTTTTAACTGTTTAAAATCAGCAGTGTCTGATATCTAGATCCCTGCTTATAGCTGATGCATAAGACAATAATAAAGCATTTCTTGCGACTATTATTACTTATGTTTATTATTACTTTCATAAAGTTAGTTCACATTTTATCGGCATAATATATTTTAATTAAGAGATACTGCACACACAGCTTCACTCAGCTATTAAATAAAGGTTAACAATTGGCAGGTCACTATTTCGTCAATTCTGGTGTTATCCGAACATACACAAAATCGAAAATTGTGTGCATTGATATTACAGCAAATCTCACATTAAGAGTTCTTTAAATTAAAATTTATTTTTATTTATTTATTAGTTACACATATTCCTGGCTCACAATAAATTTGCCATATATCTCGGTTTTCAGCAACTATGATATTAAGGCGAATAAATGATGGCATAAATAAAGAAAGAAAAGTAATAACAAAACAAAAAAAGGTAGTAAAATAAAACAAAAAAAAAGATAATACAGCAAGTACTAGCTCAATGCAATAAGTCTCTTGGCCAGCGCCTCAGCAGTCTTCCGGGCGGATTATATGGATTTGTAGTAGTCGATAGGGCTTGAGTAAGTGGATTTGAATTTAGAGTCAGCCTGTAATGAAAATTATTAAAGCTATCAGTGGCAGTTGGCCTGATGAAAGGAGTGTTAAGGTCAGTGCGTAACGTAAGGTTTGAAATATAAAAGGGTGCGTCTACAATTTTCCGAAGGACTTTTGACTGGAATAACTGGATGATTTTTATATTTGATTTCTTTGCTGTTCCCCATAGTTCGATTCCATATGTCCAAAGTGGTTTAATGAGGACTTTGTAAATAGTTAATTTATTAGTCACAGATAATTTAGAACGTCTGTCAAGTAGCCTAGAAAGAAGTCCGTATCGCTGATTAAGTTCTTTTCTTTTTTGTTTTATGTGGTATGTCCACATCAGTCGTTTGTCCAAGTACAGACCCAAATATCGTACAGTTTTTGAAGGTGGTAGAGCGATATTATTAAAGAACACTGGAGGACAAAAGTCATGACTAAGTGTAAATGAAGCAAATTGGCTCTTAGACTCGTCCATTTGTATCCTACACCTTTTACAAGCTATGTTGTCTAGGTGTTCTTGAAGTACCTGAGAAGCCTTAGCTCCATCCTTGTTAGATGTTAATATTGCCGAGTCATCAGCAAATGTAGCCAACAGTGTTTCAGAATGTTGTGGGATGTCTGAACAGTAAATGTTGAAAAGTGTTGGACCCAAGATACTGCCTTGAGGTGCTCCAGCTTTTATTTGTTTGATGGCAAAAAACTCAGTCCCCATTTTCACACGGAAAAATCTATCTTTTAGATATGATAATAAAATTAATAATTGAATAATCGTTTTTAATTAATGTAATAAACCATCGTGCCATAGTATATTAAAAAAAAAAAGAAAAAAAAAGACGCATCAACTGGGCGGTACCAACATTCCAATACAACATATACTATAATTGATACAATCAGTATTGCATATTTATACTCATTGCCTATGTAAATATTATTCTAAAACAATTCGTCTTTATAATTAAAATTTTTATAAATTTCATTATCATGATAAATTTATTTAAAAAAGGCAATGAAGAATTTAACTGTTTATAATAATGTGATAACTTACACTAAATATTACTAAAAAAATAGATGGAAAAAAACAAAACAAGGAACAGCTCAAACTAGGGGCTTATGTTAAGGAGCAGGCTTTCCCCGAATCGCCACGCTTAAACGGGGCTTAATTGTACTTTATGCATGAATTAGATATTCCACGGGCTTTCTTATGAAAAGGGAAAGGACGTTTATTAAAAATTTAAATAATTCAAAGGGTGTATTAATTTTAGCCCTTTCCTATTCATATTTTAATACCCGCCTACTCTCCCTCGGGAATACATTTCAAAGGCTATCCCATTCGGTCCGAACTTCTCTTATAAGGAGAGGTGAAATAATATATCCTTTTGTGAAATTAAAGTTTCTTGTTGAATTTCAATGGTTCATTTCTTCCAGAGGAAATCTTCAGTCGCCCGAGACTCGTATCCTGCTTATATCACATTGAAAAACGCTGTCATATAGAATTAGAAATATAAGGATTGGTTTATTTTTAATTTTCGGAAAAAAATTTCTATTGAATCTTTTGGGCCGATCCTTGAAAAGTTATTATATAGAATTCGATTGAACACCATTTCATGGTTGGTTCATTATATTAATTTAAAAAAAAAATTAAATAAATATAAAATAACAAAAATAATTAATTGTTACAGTTGATCTTCATGCAGAAGTTTGGATACCTTGAAGGCTCGGAAGACGGCTCAGCAGCACAGCCTCTACTGGATAACATCACAGATGAGAAGTTCAAAGAAGGCATCAAGGAAGTGCAGAGGTTTTTAGGTTTTGAAATAACTGGGGAACTGGACGAAAAGACATTAGAGGTATGTGTGATAGTATGTTATTAACAATTGGAAAAAACAAATCAATCTGCCCTATTGATTGGACTTCAAACCTGACTAACGATGTTTTGGATATAAATGGTAAAATCCAAACTATATAACCAGGAGTCTCTTATATACAAACGGACAACTAAATTGCCGAAATTTTGTTAATTCGGGCCTCATTGGGAAAGAAAAAATAATAATTATAATGATAAAAAAACAAAACAACAACATTTGCAACATCTCATCAAACCATCCGAAAACATACTGGAGAAAACGAAAGGATGCATGAACACAACAGAGGAAGGTTATATTAACCAGCTGATTAAGAGGGAAAAAAGGGGGAGACAATTTTGGATGGCTTGGTGAGTTGTCTTTAGCAAATGCTTTTTCTATATATATTTTTTTCTTTATGCATATATATGAACTTGTTTTTTTATTGGTTTCTCCTGATGATGGCTGAAATGGCAAAAAGTTTATGGTTTGGATTTTCCATTCATATCCTGAATCGTGTGCCCTCTTCCCCCAAGGTCAACGGTGTATGAATTTCTTACTCCCTCCCCAACGATATTTTATTGCTCTTTTCATCTTAAAAGTGGCAGCGATAGTAGAATATAAAAATCGTAGGTCACACATATACACTGTCTGCGGTCTATTCCATGTTTCTCCATTGCGACTGGTTTGAAACGAAAATTAATGTGCCCATAATGTGCCCTCCTCAATAATTCACAACCTCATTAAAATGTGCCCTCCTCAAAAATTTTGATGGCCCAAAATGCGCAATGAAACCTCCTTCTGGATACCTGATTACTTTATTTCCCTTAGTGATATTCTGTTGGTATGAATGTTCAAAACAAATTGGTGGATGGTGGTAGGCTCACTACGTATCAAGGAATATCAAATACTAAAACGGATTCTTTGTTGTTGGGAGCGATAGATATAATACTCACGTATTTATGATCATGCCTTAAATTATGCGATCGTTCAAGATAACTTTACCCCACCCATCTGCTCAAATTTCAATTTCAATCTTAATGGTTTCTAGTAAGTGGTTTCATGTTTTGCTATCTCCTATGGAAGGAGGTGGGCGGTTGTCTAAACAATATCAGCTCAGATCAATCCAATCAATTTGTAGTTATGCTTGCACAAACTAATAGCTTATAAATTTTAGTTTGTAAATTTTGGGAATGCTCAATGAAAATGGTTAATATTGTGGAAAGAGTGCACGTTTCCTCTTGGCTATATCATTTTATGACTTTTGCTGAACAATATTTGTTGAATATTCCTCGTACGTGGATTTCTTAATAATAAAGAGTCTAATTTATGAAAATAAATAAATTTATGTCCTCAGGAATGTAAAGGTTTAGCTTAAGTTATCGATGAAATGTGGAACTATTATCGTATAATAGTTAAGAATCATTCCTTTAAGTTGAACAAATCAGAAACAAAAGCAGTATTTAGGATGAATGAAACACAAACATACAATATATACAATAAAAGAAAAACAAGATTATAACAAAATAAAATAAAATAAAACTTGGAATAACAGAATAAATCAAACATGAGATAACATTAAATAAAAAAATGTAAGGTTTTGTTCGTAACATAATGAGCATTGACTATTATACGGAGGACTTTAGACTGGAAGGTTTGGATGCATTTGATGTTAGAAAATTTAGTTATTCCCCACAGTTCAAGTCCGAAGGTATAGATGGGTTTCAGTATGGTCTTGTATATTAATAGTTTGTTTTCAATTGAGAGGATAGATTTTCTGTTAAGCAGTCTGTACAGAACAGATCAGAAAAATAAATCAATATTTACTTTCTGACTGATTTTTCTTTCTCAAATATTTCTTTATAGATTTTTTCTTTCTTTTCTTGGTTATTCATTTTCTGTTCGTATCCACATTTGGCTGGAATATCTCAAGGAAGGATCTTCAGTCCTCTGTGAATGCTGGTATCTACAATGTCATTCAACGAAATTCTAACCTATACTTAAGAGCAAAATTGGATACCATATCGTCATATTTTAATGAAATCCCAACAAAAATAGCTTTCATTGCTAAACTGTTCTACTTATATGTATAATCTTGATTCATTTAAACATGACATGATTAATTCTATTAATTCATTATCAAACAAATCAATTCATATACTTGATCTAATCGTTACTTGTACTATTTTGAAATATATAGTTACTTTTAAAATTATCTAGGATATATTAGGAATAAATTGTATATTATAACTTCATCACACAATTAATTGAGTTTTACTTCTATTTGTTAATATTTGTTTCAAGTTATTGAACGGAAATTAATTCCAATCCTACCAATTACTAGATATTTACTATCACATATTTTAGTAAGGTTTTTATTTAAGTTATTATAGGATTTATCTTAAATTAATCTATGACTAATGTTCAAGTAGTAATTCTTAATTCGAGGGTTTCTTCCTTTAATTCACTTTGATAATCTAGTGCAAACTAGATTATCACAAAGGCACTTGAAGTTTTTTTCTTCTTTTAAATTATCAGCCAACTAGTCATTCTTATACTGTTCAAACAAACGATGCTGTCCTGGCTGTCATAATGTTGAATTGTCATAACAAATCCTGCCAAAAATTTGGAGTTTTCTTTTGTATAAAATATTCCTATTATCATCATTTCATACTTTTATTTTAGATTCACATAATTTTAAATTAAAAAAAATGAATAATACACAAAATATTTTGTTTAATTTTGAAACCTAATTCAAATAATGGCTTTTGGAAATTTCGATGATCTGTATATATTTTATGATTCAAAGGAGATTCAAAATTGAAATTATTTGTTTGGGTTTGTCATACAATTTAGCTGATTAACGGCGGTTGGAGTGATAAAAGAAGAAAATGAAAAGGACCTGACCTTAATAGATAATTATAAACATATTTATTGAATATTAATTTTTTTCTTTACTTTATTTATTTATCATAGTAAATGTTTCGCATGAAATCCCACATCATTTTTCACAACTGATCTATTCTCTTAAAATGATGGCAGCTACTAGTTAGTTTTAACAAGACTCATTTTTGGCCTTTCTATATATATATCTATATATATATATATATATATATATATATATATATATATATATTTTTTTTTTTTTTATTTATTTTTTTTTTTTACTGTGACTTTGTAGAAGTAACTCTAAAAAAAATTAATGAACCTAATGAGTCCAATTATTTAGTATACATGGTATGTATCACTATTAATGAACTACCATCAATGTATATGCATAATTACGTTCATTTTGCATTAAAATTTATTATATATCAATAACTTTTCATTTTTTGTGAGACATCGTTTAGTTTTTAAAAACATGGTTTCCATAAAAAAAAAAAAAAAAAAGGGGGGAAACGATTCTACAATTTCCTCCCAAAAATAACTATATATTTATTAGATTACAATTTTAAGACCAATTAAACTGGGTTCGGGGCCCTCACATAGCTCGTATAGATCAGAGCTTGGTACTACTACGGTTATTTTGACATATGATTATAAGTGTATTTGCGTGTATTTTTATGTAAATATATTATAATGGTAGATATTTATTATAAAATAACTAGCAATATTTAATTTTGGTTAAAAAGTTATATGAAATCCTACTATTTTCACCTGGTCCCTTGAACTTCCGGGTCCGAAAATCTCTCCTTCCCTAATGTGGTGGCACTGCCTCCCATAAAACTAGAGACATCATGCCTGATGAATGCCATTGTTTATCCTGTCAGCGGAATGTGTTGGAAGCTGCGGTTTCATCGACGACTTGTGCATTTGAAGTTCAAGGACTCGAGAAGCTGACTCATAGCTCGAGAATAGTCACGGTACTCTCCTGTCTTCGCTAACGGATCTTTAAAGTCTCAAGACAGCGACAGAACATGGTTTATAAAACCAGATGCCGTGATGAGCGTGTCTATTTTAACATTCTCGAGTCTATGGACATCAGATCGAATTCGGCATGTGCGAGTAAAAATTAATTTAATGGCGTACCCACGGAATGAATTTCGACCTTCCCCCCTGGTTCGGATATGTATGGTTATACCTCTAAAACAACCCCCTCCCCCCCCCCATGTATGCCATAAGAAACATGTTATTTTTTAATATGTAGATAATTGGAAAAGGATAGACATTAAGAGAGGATTAAGTCAAAAGGATGGTGTATTGAATCCCAAAGTATCCAAGTTCCCGAAAATAAATAAAAACTATTAAAGGCATGATTGACCGGAGGCTTATTATTGAGGAATAAGCCTCAGGTGGTTCGTGTATGTTTCGAGAACATCTGAAGGGATGTGTGACAATATTCACGTATAAGGTAAAAATAGAAGGAGAGAAACCGAGGGGAAAACAGAAAAACCAGAGAGGAAGAAATCAAGGAAGCTTACATACAAGAAGAGGCGTACAGAATGGAGAGAAAGAAGAAAATTGGTCCAGGAAAGGGATTTTTGGACGTCTTCAAGCGGGACTCCCACACTGCAGTGAAAAAATAAAGCTCACCAAAATTAAATCCTGGATCCTCAATTGATGTTGATTGTGTCAAGAGTTGTATGGAGAATTTGGATTTTGACATTGATCGGTTTACGGACGAAATCATTCAGGTATCGAAACTTCAGATTCGATATATTTTTTTTATTTTATTGTTATATCATGAATTCAATTATTATTTTCTATAACCAGAATATTATATATCTAAATGAAAAAAAAATCATATATTTCTTACATTATCGCTTCCTATTTAACAAAAAATGTGACTCACTCAAAAAAACGCAAATCTTAATTTTTCCCTTACAAATATCACTTTTAATTCAAAGAACTAAATTGTCGTAGTTATAATTATTATTTCAGACCACAAACTTATTACTTCTGCACAGAAAACAAAATTTCAAATACAATAATTATGAAGTAATATTGACATGACTAATTGATCTCGGTAACATATTTATTGAACATCAGAAATACACAGATTCAGTTTAAAGATACCACTGACCACAGGCGGATCTACGGAGAGGGGGAAGGGCTTTCGGTGTAAACACCTCAAAAAATGATAAAATATAACCATGATTTATGACAAAAATATTTTTAAAAAGTATTATTGTTCGTCTGATTACATTTAATTGGAGTTTAAGAATCAGTTAATGTTCATTTCATATGGGCAGCTGGCTTCTTTATTTTTCTTCTAAAGTAATTGTCGTATGTACATTATATGTAAAAAAAAAAAGCTTTCGGGTTGAAGCCCCTCCCAAAATTAAGTTCTGGATCCGTTAGTGATAGCCAGTGATGAACTATTATTAAACAAACTGGAGATACTTAACGTCACCTACGCTAGTCTGATCAGGTGGGCGTAACATTAGCTTCTTTGATCTGCTTCAGAAATAACTCCTTCCTGGTATCGGATATAAGGCAACAGCCTATTATATCGGAGTCTCTAGCAGATTATACTCATAAGCTCTGTAATGATGGTCGTTATACCATAAACATATCATTATCATCTCTTCAAAGGATTATTAATAATAAATGTAAATATTATCGTAAACAGTAGTTACAGTGGTTTTTAGCTAATCTGATCTCTCTCTCTCTCTCTCTCTCTCTCTCTCTATATATATATATATATATATATATATATATATATATATATATTTACAGGACTTAATTTTGGGAGGGGTTTCAACCCGAAAGCTTTTTTTTTTTTTCCATATAATATACATATGACAATTACTTTGGACGAAAAATAAAAAGAGATAGCTGCCTATATGAAATGGCGTTTAATTGATTCTTGAGGTCCGATGAAATGCGATCAGACGAAGAATAATACTTTAAAAAAATATTTTTTCATAAATCATGGTTATATTTTACCATTTTGGGAGAGCTTCCCACCGAAAGCCCTGCCTCCTCCTTCGTAGATCCGCCTGTGGTCAGTGGTATTTTTATGCCGAATTTGTGCATTTCTGAGTTCTAGTACATATGTTCCCGAGATCAATTAGGCATCTCAATATTATTTCATACTTTTTTTCAGTATTTAAAACTTTTTTTTCTGCGCAGAAGTATTGGTCTGAAATAATAATTATAACTACGACAAAATAGTTCTCAGGAATAAAAGAAAAAATTGTAACGGGGAAAATTACAAAAGAATACTATGTGAAAGGTGAACAGATATTAAACAAAAATTCTTAAGTACGAATTAAGAAATTGAGATTTGCATTAAAATCAATAACAGGTTATTATCAGAAGGAACAAACCAGGATATTTTGAAAGACGGACTTAATATTTATTAAAACTAGTAGATCTGAGGGAGATGATAGGATATTGATTGATATTAAGGATTTTGGAAACAGTAATGATGCACAAGAAGAAGAACAATCCTCTAAACAGGAAGAACTCATCGTAGCGGTGTGATCTTTAAAAAATAGCAGAGCTCCAGGAATAGACAAGATTGAGCAGAGCTTATAAAATATAATGGAGATATACTGGGATCATATAGGCTAATGTGGGACATATGGATAAGAGAAGAGCTGGATGAATAGTCAAAAACAGTAATATGTCCTGCCCACATAAAAGAAAACAGAATCGTCTATGAAAATAATAGAGACATTGCATTTCTAACCATAGCTAATAAAATCCTAGATATATTATTGTCTAAAAGAATTCAGCGAAGGACCGAAACAGATAATAAAGAGAATACCACAGTGACTCCAGAGAGAGGAGTTCCACTACAAATCTTAGATTAAGTCATATCCATTCACCAAATGTCGGAGAAGATTTATGAATATAATGTAAAACATAAAGATTTATTTGTGGTTTCAGAGAAGCATAAAACAGTGTAAATAGAGGAAAACAGCCGAAAGTTCTGAGACATTCCAAATAATGTAATAGACTCGCACGATTGAAATTGGGAAATACTAACTGCGGACTAAAACTGGACAATATTCCATCAACGGAATTTTTATTTGGAAATGGATTAGGCCATGATGACCGTCTGTTATATTTGGTGACCATACCTGACGCGTCAGTACGATCGATACCTTTTCTGGTGCTTTAAAGCTATTTGAGGCCGCAGTGGAACAAATTGTATTTGAAGTAAATTATGAAATATGAGATCCGAGAAAAGTATTATTCCAATAAAAAAAACAATTTCTTTTAGTAAGTCATAAGTTTTAACTATTGTTCAACCTGTGACTGTTTCAAATATCTTGGATCATAATTAAATGAGATCAACTATACAACGGTAGAAATAAAAGGTAGAATTGTGGCAGGAAATAGAAGACTTTTCGCATTAAAATAAAAATAATCTCTTTCCAAAGGCTATAAAGAGAAAAATGGAGAAACGTTATACTGGAGTCCTTACAGGAATATAGCACCACATAGTTAGTTATAACCATGGATTTAATAGAATCTACTTCCTCATAGTAATTAACGATAGTAAATTTAAATCAACATTGCAATATCATCTGTAAAAATGTTAACATAACACAAGATGCAGATGGATACTATAATGATATCAAATATGTCCTCCAATGTTTGTTCAAATTTAAATGCCTATTTCCAGGTTTTCCCAGCTCTCCTAAATAGGAATCCCGGATCTTTCTCTTAACGAAGTGTATGATTACAGGGTTACAACACTAAGCAAGAATGTTTCATTTTGTTTTTTAGTTCCAACAACGCAGTAACCAGCTCCAAACAGATAAGGGCGCTCAGTTTAATGGTGGGTCAACAAGCCTTTATTTCTAATTAGTTTCGGTAAAATGTTGAAGTATTATCGACCAACCCATCGCTGTTAATCATTTATTATTTTTTTGTTCGTAAAATTTATTATTTATATTTTTTACTAATTTATTTTCAAAAAATGGGCAGAGCTGCTCCTGATACGCCCATGGCAGAAATGCCGAGATATTTCTAATCGAAAAGAACCCAGGCCTTTTCCGAATTAAGAAATTTATAATTTTCAGGAGGGGTTATTTGTTATTACAATATATTTAAGTAAAAAAAAAAATGTGTTAAAACATGTGTTTCCTCGATTACATGCACCATAATTTATAATTGTTTTCAAATCCCAATCTTCTTCTTCTGTTTTCATGATTCATGACGAATAATATTTTTATTGTAACTACTACATTGCAAATTTAGGTTCTATTTGTTTTAATCATATATTTACATTACACACTTTTTTTATACATAATTCATTAATGCTTTGGGGCCGTAGCTCACCATTTGTTATCCAAAAACTGTCTTCGTTAAAAAATGCACTTAAAAAAAATTATTGGACTACGCCTATTGTACTCACTCCTTGCAAGAAATTCGTAGTTAAAACTTAGACAGAAATTGAATACATATACTTACCTACTCAAGCCTATTTGGACCTACGCTTTACAGATATATGGGACAGCCAAAAAGACTCACATACGTAAATTACAGACTTTTCAATCTAAAACTTTCAGGACTATTACCAAAGCTCCCTGGTACGTCAGTAACATTACTCTACATAAAGACTTACAGATGCCAACAGTTAACGACCACATACGAACATACTACAAACGATTTCATAATAACTTACACGGACATACAAACTCATTGATTCGAGGCATGACCACAACTAACATGCCCGATAGCACCCGAAGGAGGCTTAAAAGAAGCTGGATGAGGGATCTCCTCCACTAACTAGAAATATTACGCTCAAGACAGGAAGGACGCCGCTGGGTACTCCTCTCCCTCACGCCTATTCCAAGACCAATCTCTTCATCTTGACATCACACTCGCTGATTGTCGGAACTTCTGACAGGTGTGAGTTGAAGAATCAAGTCAAAAAAAAAAAAAAAAAATTAATGGCTAAAAAAAATCTTCGAAATGAATAACCCTCAAACTATAATTCCCATTCCAGATGTAATTAATAAAATAGTTGTGAATAAAGAAGTTGATTTATTACAAATAAATAAAATGATAGAGTAAGCTGCTGTATTTTCATCAAATTCCAAAATAGTTGATAATATTGTAATTTTATTTAGTTTTTCTTTCATGGCTCCAAAACTAGCATTAATTAGTACATTTTCCTCAATTTTAATAATTTAAACGTTAACGATTTCATAGTTTTTTTTTACATAGAAAAAGAAAGAAAATAATAATACTATTCATAACATTCATTTAAATAAAATGACAAAAATATTTTTTATTTAATTAATAATAAAAATCATTTAATATATCCAGATATGCTAATGTAAATATTCCTACAAAATTATTAATTAAGCTGTAAAATTAATTTTTAACTACTTTACGAAAAAAAAAATTTTGTGCCGTGACCAGGATTCGAACCTGGGTTATTGCGGCCACAACGCAATGTCCTAACCACTAGACGATCACGGCTATGCCTGTTGGCGGGGCTCATTGCTTTATAGAGCATCATATAATAATTTTAATGTCTAATGAATTGTATCTGAGGAAAATAGTTTTAATTCAGACTTCAACCTGATTTATTTGATATACTATATTATGTAGTATACCCATAATAATAGATCCACTCGCTTATTATCATAATATGAAGGACAACCATGATAATAAAAATATCGAAAAGATAACATTTAAAAAACCTCATAAAAGAAATTACTCTGATATACTAATTTATTGCACATCAGTTTATGTTTATTAAGATTTATTGTATAATAGAATTTATGATGATGAAGGCTTTAGTATATCAGCATCATTCAATCTAAAACATGCTCTATTCAGAGGAATAGACATTTAATATGTAGAAAACTTAAGTTATGCTTGAAGAAGAGATCAGAATAAGAGAAAATTGATATCATCATGAATCCCGCAAAAATTGATAACTGGGCAAAATTGGAAAATGGAAACATGAAATAGGAGAACAAGTGAAGGAAGTATACTTAGCTCACAGGCAGATCTACGGGGGGAGGGGGAGCGGGGCTTTCGGGCTGAAGCCCCCCCCAAAAATGGTAAAATATAACCATGTTTTACAGAAAAAAATACGATAAACTATCTCTTAAAGTATTCTTGTTCGCGTAATTACATTTAATAGGACTTTAAGAACCACTTAAACACCATTTCATATATGTAGTTAATTTCTTTTTTTTCCAAACTAATTATCGTTATATGGATACGAAAAAAAAAAATTTCGGGGCTGAAGCCCCTCAAAAATTAAATCCTGGATCCGCTAGTGACTTAGCTTAATTCTAAAGTGGTGTGATGTATAAAAAATGTCTGAGATAAAGCCTTATACTTAAATCAATATTCCTCTCTTTCGATTTCTATGGCATGATAGACAGCTTTGGATAGGCATCCAGCAAAAGTAATATGATTCTGAGACTCAGAAAAAACAAAAGAATATGTCATTTCTCCAATTTTTTAAAACATTTTAGCATTCCCCATCATCCTCAATCATAGAACTCTGTGTTGTTAGTTTTGTCTGTATAGTAGATGTAACTATTGCTTGCAATGAAAGATTATTTTGAGTATCTAAAGTTGTTCTAATAAGTCAGTAGAGGTAGGAACCTAGAGTTCAACTAGACTATGCAATCTGTGTTTTAAAGTACAAATTGACAATATAAGAGTAAATACAAATTAATGAGGAATTCATAAGGAGCTGGACCTAAAGAGGTTAGCGAAGACTAATTTTGCACAATAGTTAACTCTTTGATTGTAATCAATTAATATAAACTGTTTCTTAATTTTTTATACTTTTCTTATCTAATACATTAAGATCTCATATTCAGTATAATATAGAACAAAGGTCTCCAAACTATGGCCTGCAAGCCACATATGGCCCACAAGTTCTTCCAGTCCCTCCAATACATGGTAAAATTTTAAAAGTATTTAAAAATGATGAAATGTAGTAAATCAGTGAAAAAGAAGATTTCTACAACATTTATTGCATGAATTGTTTCTCTTAGAAAGCTCATTTCACACCTGGAACGTCATTCGTTCATCACAGACCATGGCCTACGGGTCTTATTGGAGGCCTCAATACGCCCCACGGGACCTAGTGAAGATCTCAATGTGGCCTGCGGTCCAAAAAATTTGGAGACCCCTGATATAGAGTTTAGTGTGGCTATAATATAGTGTTTGGTATTTCTAGTGTGAAATATCTTGAATCTGTTAAAAAAAAAATTATTATGAAGTGAGGAGAGGCATTCTCTTCGTAGATGGCAGTAATTACAGCTGATGGCGGTTTAATGGTGTTAATATAGTATTTTGAAAGTAGAAAAATAAAAATAAAATTTAATTGTATCAATAAAGCAATATCAATATCAAAAGCTTTTAATTACAATTAAAATTAAAATTTATGTATGGCGTAAATAAAAATTAATGGATTTTAAATAAATAAAGGTTCTCTGAAAGGTTAAAATTTCGCTTTAATAATAGAGTTTTAGGAATAGGATAAATTATAATCAATAAACTAAAATCTGCATTGGCTATACCTGTGTTATAGGTTGGGAAATACAAGCACAATTAATAATAGCTAGAAATTGAGAAATAAGTAATGAATGAATGAAAAGTAAGAAACATAATCTACCTAATTAAAAAATATAATTATGATTAATGATTAAATATGAATATCATGTGGTACATATAACTAATTTTGTTGTTTTGTAATGATATGTATTAAATGTATTAACAGTAATAAAGAAAATATAACAAATTCAGTTATTTTTGTTTAAATAGAGTAAATATTTCAGATAATACCGGATATTATATCTATAACTATAGATTAATATGTATGTTTAGTTTCTTTTGTTATTATTTCAAATCTTTCTCTACTGAAAATGCTTTAAAAAAAAATAGAAATTTGTTTCTTCTTCTTACTAGTTTTGAACTAATAGTAATTACAAATATTTGATTAGTCAATAACTTGACCTTAAGTCATTACAAAGCCCTCATACATCGGTTACATTCAGATTAATAATAATAAAACAAACAATTTTTTTTTATAAATATAATTTTTGTTTATAATTCGAAAATGTTATTATACTAATTTTACAATTTTAATAGTGCTGTGTGGAATACTTAACAAAAAATAGGATGTTTTGCCAAAACTTTTTCAGAGAACATGCTAATATTTTATAAATAGCAGCAAGTAAAAATGCTTTATAACTGAAAAATGTCCTTAAATTTTAAATGTTATTTTTCACGCTTTCATTTTTGGGGGCTATCCCTGTTTTTATTAAAGCCAATATGAACAGCCTTTATTTTATAGGAGATTTAAAAAAAAAAACTGCTGGGTCATTATAATGGAATCGTAGAGTGTTAGCTATAATTGATAACCTATACCCAAGCAATTCTTTAATTAGAGAAATAATTAATGTATGGTAGGAGGTGAAAAATCAGGGTTTTTCACTTGTATCTTGTAATGGCTATAAGCCTACTGCAGCAATTTGGGAATTCAAAACACTGATCATGCAACAAATTTGGTTAGAAATGTTACAATAGAACACAGGGAGGAGGGAATTTCGAGCTGGAGCCCCTGCCCTCCCCTGCTAAATGGTAAAATATAACCATGTTTAAAGAAAAAAATTATCTCTAAAAGTATTATAATCTAATTACATTTAATAGGTTTTTTTCCCCTTTCAAAAGAATTCAAGTTCGGTTTACTCAAGACAAATGGAATGATTTGGTTAAATTGGACAAATTTCAAATCAAAATACAAGGAGAAAGTAGATCAGACTGCAGGATATGTAATTGTATATAATCTACGTTTTATCAAATTCTTATTTTGTTTACACTGTTTTAAAGAAGAGGAGAACAATAAAATATCTTGGGAGGGTTGAGAAGAATAGGCACCCCTATATGCACTGGATCTACTACTTACATTCATCTTAATTATTATTGTCACAAAGTGGTTTTGATACTAAAAATATAAAATGTCTTGAAAATAAACCTGACTTGTCTTTTATATATATATATATATATATATATATATATATATATATATATATATATATATATATATATATATATATATATATATATATATATATATATATATATATATATATATATATATACTTTCTGTAAAGAAAATATTCCATTTTTGAGTTTACAGGCTGATAATGAGAAAAGTGATCAGATTTATTTTATGTTATAATCACATAAGAATTAGTGAAACATATTTTGATATTCTAATTATATTTTATTTCCTTGAACAAAACTCAATTTGTTTTTATTAAAAACCTAATTAAATTCTATTCGTTATCTAACTTAATATATTGTTGTTATGCCAACAGATTGATTAACTTTGGTTTGGTTTGGTTCTTTTTTTTAAATAAATGAACAGTTCTATTTCCACTATTTTTTTAAAATTAAATTTTATGTTGAAGATGCCAGTACAAAGACATGCTTTTTTTTTTTTGTTAAAAATAGTGAACTCTGATCTCATTAAAACCCTGATCTCAGTAGCAAATCCAACATTATTTGGGGGCTTGGACTTTTTTTTGTTTTATAATAACAGTAATTACCCTACACGAAAAATATAGAAACTATATAAAATAATATTAAAAAAAACAGCGCTTACAGAAACAGTAATGCTTTTACAAATAATTTTTATATATACTTTTTTCCTAAACCATTCTAACATTTAGTAAATGAAATACAAGTGTTAAAATTTTAATATAGTACACATTTGATTGTTTCTTTAGTTCAGAAACAAATATGGACCAATGAAAAAATAAATATATTTTTCCATTTTGGAGGTTTCAGCCTGAAAGCCCCTCCTCCCAATAGACCACCAGTGCTTTTAGCTAATGTTTGCATATTTTATGATGTGGTTCTCTTCTGCTAAATGTTGTTATTTTATCTCTCTAAAATATATATATATATATATATGACATTTTTTACCTAGGATCGCAGTCACTGCTATAAAAGATTCTAAAATTTCTTAAATATCTTCAGAGATGGTTAAATAGTAAATCGATCAATCATAAGGATAAAACAAAATTTTCAGGAATTTCAGTCAAAATATTTTTATTGGATCAATAAAAATATCTTGACTGAAATGCCTGACAATTTAGTTTCATCCTTAAATATCTTCTTTACTTTGTTGTTGACAATAAAAACCTTCCAAATATATAACAAAAAGTTTCTTTCCTATAATTCATTCCAAGTTAACGTTTCGGAAAACTATTTCAATCTTCAGAACTTTATTCACATCTTTCATAAGCAATTAGTAGCTTAGTAGCTTTGTCATAATTTAAAGTTTTGTATTACATATAAAAGTAATGTCTGGAGCATCACATTTGTGGGATTAATAATTGGTTCTATGCACTAGCGGATCCAGGATTTCATTTTGGGGGGGTTCAGCCCGAAAGGTTTTTTTTTCATATATATAACGATAACTACTCTAAAAAAAAAAAGAAGGAAAGTATCTACATGTATGAAATGGTGTTTATGTGATTTTTGAAGTCCTATTAAAAGTAATTACAGGAACAATAATACTTTAAGAGATATTTTTTTAAACATTTTTTACCGTAAAGCATGGTTACATTTTACCATTTGGGGGAGAGGGGGAGGGGTGTAAGCCCCAAAGCCCGAAAGCCCCTCCCCCCCCTGTAGATCAGCCTGTGGATCTATGCTAGGTACTTGGGGTTTGACACAGTAAACTAACAAAAAAAGAAGAATTCAAAATAAATGTCTTCCTTTTCCTAAAACTTGTGTTGAGCTCACAATGGACAACATCTCAACTTGCTTTTTCATTTAGATTTTTATCAATTTCAGAATGAAAAAAAAAGTATTATAAATGTGTAATTACACTTCTGTTCTAACTAAAACCTGAGGGTTCTGAATTAAGATTTCGCGGTATTTCGAAAAGAAAGCTCCTAACCGAGACAGTAACAGATGAAGAAGAATATTAAACAGTTGGGAAGAGGTAATGAAGAGGTGGGGCATAGATAAGGGGATTAGCTAAATGGACTATACACAGCTTCGGCTGGCTGATAACTCAGCGAGAGGTCATTTCACCCCTTCCCCCTTCC
The DNA here is from genome assembly GCA_928085145.1 of Nezara viridula. Taxonomy (NCBI): domain Eukaryota; kingdom Metazoa; phylum Arthropoda; class Insecta; order Hemiptera; family Pentatomidae; genus Nezara; species Nezara viridula. Next base: position 75,794,078 of record OV725082.1, read on the forward strand.
AATCTCTATCAGGAGGTCCTATCGTCCTAATCGTCCTATTCCGTTAGCCAATTGCGGCTCTATTCTGGGAGCTACCGCATGTGACTTCTCTTGGTGCCCATCTGTGGATGTCAGGTCCCGTTCTATTTCGATAGTTATATCGTAGGTTGTTGTATTATTATTTTTAAGCCATAATTGAACAATTGGTCGATTTATTTGCCGATCGGTGTTTTTACGATGATGATCTATTAGCTATTGAAGTTCCATTGATGAAGTTTTCAAATATGATTTTCACGTCATAGAATCTGGCTAGTTTTCATCCGTGACAACTAAAATTAGACCCTTGGCTTGTTATTACGTTCACTGAAGATTTGCAAATATAAGTTGCATAGTATTTGTTGAATTTTAATGACATAATTTCTGCCTGTCAGATCGAGGATTTAAATTGCCTAAAACTTCCGCGGTACGACACGAACCATTTTACAATAAAAAGCGTATAAATGTGTTTAGTAGTTTTCTCGGTTACTAGTTACTAAGGAAAAACGGGCGTTGATGATGGATTCATGTGACATCATTCCTCTTGCGAGGATAAAGGATACCTGCATCCAAGATAACATCTTACAACTTTGTTTTTTTTTTATCTACTTCCACCAGGAACCTCTGGTTTCCCAACCTAATTAAATTCAGCGTGGGAAGGTCGTGTTTCTTTTCGTGGATCCACCACGAAATAAAAGTCAATCTCCCCACGATGGATTCGAAACAGAGAGTGAGATGAAGGGTCCAAATCCCGGACATGGACGAAAAGGCCAAACTTTTTTTTGAGTTTGACAGTCACGACTCCCAAACGAGCAAGCACCTGACATTAGTCAGGATACTTACCAGGAGTAGAGCAGGGTACACGTTTGAGGCACCTCTACCATACCCACCTTTATAATAAAATTTTTTACAATAAATAAAGTCAACAGCTTAAAAATATACATTTAAAATATATGACATATTAAATTGGAAAAAAAAAATTATATCCACCCTATATATAAGGATGTTTATATTCTTTTCCAGCTCTCAGACGAACTCCATTTTCAACCCCTAAATTCCTACAAAAACTTCAATAAAGTCTTGGAACAAATTTGAAGTTTCAAAACACAAGATGGGATAGATTGTGTTTCGAATATTTCATTCCGGACATCACGTTATATATAGTCCAAACATGTCCCATTTTCGAGAAAAATCGTAATGCCTTTCATAGTTGCCATGGTATAATTTCAAATTTTGTTTAGGTTTTAAATATTAAAACATTGCTATTTATGATATTTTTCGACGAAATAAAAATCATTTGAAAAGGTAAAAGTACCATAAAACTTCTTTTATCCCTTGGGTACTACGAATAACAGAGAAAGAAACTTTTGAATATTAAAAAAAAAAACATGTGTGATTAATATTCTCTCAGTAATAGACTCCTATATTCTTAGTAAGTTAGAGAGAACTAAAAACAAACCAAGGCTTTTCTTCACCAAACAAATAGGTCTTGAGCCAGTATTATAATGGATTATTATAACTTAAATAACTATTACCTGTAAGGTAATGCTTCACCAATTGTTTGTGTTATAGACGATCTTGTTAATATTATATAGGATATACGAATAAAGATGTTTCCTTGATATCACTTATACGTCGAATACATTAAGGATATGAATTGTTATAAAATGCGAGAGTTCTCGCTGAGGTACTTAAATTATTTTGATGATTTTAAGGATTCCCAATTAAAATTCTAGACTTTTACGTTTCTTTTCTCCCCTTTTTCAAATCCTATTGGAAATATCTAGTTAGGTGGAACGATACCATTTTGGCCAACCTCCAGCGCTGCACTAGTCACCGACCTAATGCACGGTCTAGTCTCAAACGGTTAATGAAGAGACAGACAGTTAATTCGACCAGACTAGCAATTGTCCCAGCCTGAATCACTCTGTCGTTGATACGTTTGGCACACGACTCAATGAGTAAGCGGGGTTCTCGGACAAATTACTGGTAGATAACTTCAATTACTTGTTCTGGGCATAAATTCAAAACTGTTCTGATTTCTTAGATAATTTTATGCAGAACTTACGGAACTTAAAGGTGCCCTATGGGGAACCTTATAGCCTTTGGTAAGAAAGAAAAAATAAATTTATATCCAATATTATATATTAATACGTGCTAATGTAATGACCAACCAACAAATCGATATCTATAGATAAAACGAGTGGCCAATTTCAACCACCTATTTTTGAGGTAGATATCAAATAAACACTGGTAAAAATATCCATATACTTAAGTTTTGACAGAAATATGTCTGATTGTTTTATTTTGATATACTGATACTATATTAAAATTTAACTATCGAAAACCGATATTTTTTTCTTTATGAAAATTAAATAAACAAATATATATATATAGATAGATAGATAGATAGATAGAAAGTAAACTTTATTCTGGGACAAGGTCCCTTATGAATAACAGATATGAACAAAAAAATTAAAACTACATCTGGCCAAAAATTACATTAATCAATATTAAAGAATATATACAGTATCTTCAGTGAGATTAAATTAAAACAATTAAAAATAAAATAAAATTTTGAGAAAAACTAAATAAAAAAAACAACATTATTTAAATGAAAATAAAAATAAAATAAAATAAGCATGGGTTGATTTTCAAAATTAAGACAATAAATTTTATCAATCATTCACCTCAGTCAAAATCTGTTTCACAATATTTATTTTATTGTATAACGTCATTTTGGGATGTGAGAAGGAATTGGTAAAGATGATATTTAAATGAGGACAAGGAAGAGGCATGACGGATTTCAGATGGCAAGGTATTCCAGAAGGCTGTGGATCGGGAAATAAAGGAATATTCAAACGTCTTAGTTCTATGGGAAGGGATATAAAGGTCGGAAACACGGGATCTTGTTTTCTGGGAGTGGACCACGGGTTTAAACTGTAGGAGACTGTAGATGTAAGAAGGGTGTCTAGTGTTGATTGTTTGGAATAGGAAAGATCCGAGGAAATATTGTCTGCGGAAAGAAGGGAAGAGCCACTTTAACTCGTCGTAAAGGTGGGACACATGAGATCGCTTTGATGTACCGAAGACAAATCTTAAGCACGTATTCATGAGTCGCTTCAATCTATCCTCGAGTACCATCGGGATGCCTCCGTACACCACACAGCCGTAGTCAAAGTGGGGGAAAATGAGAGAGGATACAAGGAGCTTGCGGATGGGTTGTGGGAGTAGGTGGCGGGAGCGATGAAATAGCTTAAGGGTACCTATTGACTTACGGGAGATGAGGGCAATATGGGGTTTCCAGGAGAGGTTTTCGTCTATGGTGATTCCTAGGTTTTTAACGGATGAACTGAATGTGACAGGATGATCGTAGATGACTAAAGGAGGAAGGAAGGAGATGGATTTAAGAATAGGACTGGAACCTATAATAATGGCCTGAGTTTTCATCGCATTTAGATTTAAATTATTCAGACTTGCCCAGGCACTGATCCTATCTAGGTCAGCCTGAATATTGGCGAACGCGACTAGTAGCTCAGAAGGATGAAAGGAAAAATATATTTGGGTGTCATCAGCGTATAAATGATGTGAACAGTGGTAGATGGATTTGGAAAGATCATTTATGTAGGAGTTGAAAAGGAGAGGGGAAATGCTCGAACCCTGGGCCACTCCAGAGGACAGTGTAAGAAAGGAAGATAGGGGTTGGTTTGGAATGCTGACTGCTTGAGTTCTGTCGGATAGGAAAGACTGTAACCAGAGGATAGAGCTGTTGGAGAAGGATAGAGATTTTAATTTAGTATAGAGTATAGAGTGGTCTAAGGAGTCAAAAGCTTTGGAAAAGTCGAGAAGTATTAATACAGTTAACATTTTTTCGTCCATTGCGGTATGTAAGTCATTGGTAATTTTTAGTAGGGCGGATTGTGTGGAGAAGCCAGGTCGGAAACCAGATTGGAGAGGATCGAGTAGTTTTGAGTTTTCAAGGAATTTAGAGATTTGGGATTGAGCTATTCTTTCCAGAGGTTTAGAAAGGTTAGAAAGAATGGATATTGGGCGGTAGTCTTTAGGAGAGGTAGGATTGGGAATTTTGTTGATAGGTCTGACTAATGCTTTTTTCCAAGCAGTTGGAAAAACTGAGTTCTGGAGGGAAAAATTATAGATGAAAAGGAGAACTGGAACGACTTCGGGAAGGCATAATTTTAATAGTTTGACTGGTATCCCATCAAGTCCGATGGAGTTTGTGTGTGATTTCATTATAGAGGAAATTAGGTCGGTCGGTGAAATGTTGGAGAAATAGAAATTATCACTGTTAAATGAGGGTGATAAGGAAAACTGGTGAGAGGTGGGCGAACTGTTGCTGGTGGTGGAAGATATAAAGTAGGAATTTAGTTCATCGGGTGATACCGGGTAGAACGGTGAGGAAGAGGATTTACAAAGAGAGAGTTTACGAAGGGTTAGCCATATTGATTTAGAATCAGGAGCAGAAGCGAGAGTTTCGTGAAAGAAGTTTGATTTCGCTTTCCTGATCGTTGTTTGTGTCAAGTTACGGAGTACCCTATAGACTTGATAGTCATCTGCTAGTCGAGTTCGTCTGAAGCGTCTACGGGCTGCCTCACGTCTCTTTTGCATGTCGCGGATTTCTTGACACATCCAAGGAGCAGGTTGGCGACGGAAGGTTGAGATTTTGATAGGAGCATGTATGTCAAGAATATGGATAAGATTAGAAGTGAGGATGTCTACCATATGATCAATAGAGGTACAGGAATAAATATCGTTCCAGTTTAGGGTTTCAAGGTCCGGTAGGATTTTATCACGGGTGAGGTTGTCAATATTGCGGAAAGTTATGGTTTTAGGAAGAAACGTGGGAGTTTGGATATCGTACGATAATTTGATGAGCTCATGAGAAGAGAGGAAAGGAACGGGTAATTGAGAACAGGACAAGAGTTTCTGCTCTGAATCGATGATATGCAAGTCCAGCCAGGTGTCAGACCAACAAGTATGGTGTGTAGGAGCGAAAAGAACAATAAAAAGGTTGAGGGAGAAGAAGAGATTTTCCAAATAGCGTTTGTTGTTGGATTCTGTGAGGCGGTTGGTATTAAGATCACCGGAAATTATAATGTTATTATAGAAAGGGACATAATTGTACAAGGTTGATTCGAAGGATGAGTCAAAAGGAGTCAAGGGAGGGCGATATACGACCACATAAAGGAGAGGATGTGCTTTGCAAGAAATTTCAGCGAAGAGGAATTCAATGTGAGGATGATTGGAAGGGGATGAAATATCTAGAATACGGGGTTTCAGGCTATTATGAACATAGAGACCAACACCTCCGCCAGTCCGGGAAACCCGGTCATGACGGATGAAGGTATAATCAGGTAAGGAAACGGAAGAGGAAGGGATATAGGGCTTAAGCCATGTTTCAGAGACTGCAATAATGTGGTAGAAGTTACAGGTGAAATATTGGAGAAATTCGTCATAGTGAGCAGGAAGGGATTGAGAATTAACATGGCAAGTAGTTAAGACGCTAGACATAACGGAAAGGAGAAAAGTATACATATGATGGATGACGCTGTAGGTAAGAAAAAACTGTGAAAATCAATTTGGAAAGAAGTAAATAATGGCTGTAAGAGAAGAAAAAAAATACAAACAAAATAGAGTTAGGTTCAAAAATATGAAAGAGGAAAAAACAAAAAATTACATTGGTTAAAATAGAGAAACAATAATAACAATAGTAGTAGATGGGCAACCCAGCACGATGCTGTATTATACAATAGAAGATTGGAAGTTTACGGATGCATTCTGTAGGTTGACGTAAATCAGAAGGTCAGCATATATATATATATATGGGGGCTGGGGTAAGCGTACGGGCTAAGGCGGTTGCAATAGGTAATCAAAGTTAAACAACGCTGAGCTTGGTTAGCACTTGGGTATGTGAGACTCGTCAGCTTATTGGAGGCAACTCATACCGGGAGTAGGACTGATGACCTTACCCCGTGTACTTAATCGGGAATCGAGATGTGGTCTGATGCGAGTAGCCCCTCCCCTTCCCCTCTTAGGTTCGGTCCGTGGACAGCTTGTTTCGGAGAAAGAAATTGAGGTCCTCGTGCGCCTGCTGTCTCCGAACAGTCATAATCAATGGATTAATAGATGGGTATTGGAAATCGGTATTTGTCACTATCGTTGAACCCGAGTGAATCGGTGGAAAGGACACTGGAAGATTAGTCCCAAAGCCATCTGCTATGGTGCTACGGGTGGCCTGCTGCTGCACCATGGTAAGCATGTTTCGTAGCAACGTGAGGTCGGGTGATCCCCTCCAGGCTATCTGAACTCCCGCAAGCAGAATACGTCTGTAAGGAGACCATATCTCGCGGCCAAAGATCTTCTTGGTCTGTAATGCCAACCGAAAAAAAAAAAAAATATATATATAGTTTATTTTACTAATCAATCTCCTTGTTTGCCATTCCTCTTCCCTCTCTCTGTGAGATTGTGGGCGTTATTTATTTGAATTTTTTTGAAAAAGAATCTTAAGCGACTTCTGTACTGAATTCCTGTTTTATTATATTCTTCTCTACCGTTTTATTCGGTCACAGTTGCACATATTCTTTTTTTACAAAAAAAAAAAAAATAATAAAATAATTATATGTAGGGCTCCATACCATATTTAACTTACTTTGTATACCGTAAATTCAACCCTTTTGTATATGTAATGTGCAACATTACTTAATAAGTTTCTCAGAGTGAGGACCTAAAGTGTAATGACTCCAATCGTTCGGTGATGATAATTTCGCCTCATTATTCTCGGAACCTCACACAAGAAGCCAAACGGATAATGTGTTGACGTTTGACGACGTTCGATAACCACACACATGTACCACTGAAACCATCCTGAGCTCCCCGCGCTGAAGAACTTGGACAATACCATCAAAGGGATTCGTCGAATTAAGCCGATCAGCACGACGTCTCCTTGCCGCATTGTCTTCGGATAATGAGTCAGCAGAAATTGTGCCATCAGCGGTTCTTGTTAAATTAATTACAGCTCATTAGTTCTGAGCCATATTTATAGATATCAGAATGTGAAGAATATAAGCGTAACATTATTACCTTCAGCATTGCAATAACATTTTATATAATTATAACTACAAATTTATAAAAAAAAATGAAACAATAAATTAGTTCAATGGTGAATAAGAACTTTTATGTTGCCGATTCCAGGTGACTGATATGACACCTACTACTGTTACTTAAATTTCTTTTTCAGTAATTGAGAGAGTTCAAACATAAAAAGGTCCAGGATAGATTTTACTGAATTCTGTCCACTTCTTTCGCATAGAAGTGTGTTTTTCCTCGACTATTTTTTATTATTTTATTGTAATTCCTTAACATTCCATAGGGTTATTTTCTCAAATCTCGAATTCATGAATTCTGTCAATTTCGTTGTAAATCCATTTTATGAAGGATGCAAAGTTTGTTTATTTTTAATCGCATTATCTATAATCGTAATTTACGTATACATATATATATTGTGTATATTTTTTTATACATATATATATATATATATATATATATATATATATATATATATATATATATATATATATATATTTTTACTTTAAATTGATTTTTGCTAAGAGATAATAAAAAATAGTTCGTTGTTGTTTCGATTTCCTTCTTAAACTTCAAATTAATAAGGGTTCATGTTCCAGAGATTTTTGTACGTTGAAAGGCTGTAATAAATTTTAAGTACGTACAGGCCTTCTTTTCAAGTAACTTGAAAAAAATTCGCTCATATTTTTATATTTCTCATTAAATAAGTTTTATTATGACGGATGAAAAATGTCGATTTCATTAACACTGATAATAAACAAAAAAATTGTTTAATGGATTTTTGGTCCATCCATTCCATAATTAAAAACATACCCCTATGTTTTCACTATATGCGTATTTAATACGAATATATAAATTTTGAAATGTGGAACTCTGAGCTTAATATTTTTTCTTCATATATATTTGATATTAATTTTTATTTTATTTATTTTAGTTTATGTCTGCAAAGAGATGCGGAGTACCAGATATTGTGAAAGACTCGGTGGAATATTCACCTACGAACGAAGAATTACCGTCTAAATTCAATGATACTGATGAATACCACCACGAGCAACATCAACATCAACATCATCATCACCATCATCACCCTCACCACCACAGCCGTAGAAAGAGGTACATCCTTATGAATAGAGGGTGGAAAAAGAGGCACATAACATATCAGTGAGTATTCAGTCTGGTTAATTATTTTTCAGCATTACTATTTAAGAATTGATAGTAAAAAAAATCTTATATGGATTAGCTCTTCTAATTTTCACGTTGAAAAATGTTTTACGTAATCAGTAACTATTTAGGATTTAATATTGAGGACTAATATTTTTTAATAATGGTAATAACAGTAACCATAATACTTCTAATGATATAATTCTTATATTTATTCTTGAAACGTGCTCCAAAAATAAATATAAGTTTTTAAATATATATATATATATATATATATATATATATAATATATAATTATGAAATCGCATGTTTCACGTTAAAAATATAAATTATCACATTATATATGGACAAATAGGCGTCACTATAGTCGTTTCGGCATTTCAATGGCTATCCTTAGTTTTCAACTCCCCACTGATACGAATCAAAATAGAGATATCCACCACAAACCACGAGCTCAGACAAAATCGCAGCAACCCTGGGAGATACAGGACTCAGGGCTTAAACTCACCTAATCTTGATAAATGGAACCCCTCATGTTCAGCACTAGACTAATTAGCGAAGCAACTTATAAACCTCCGGATTTTCTATTTCCCAGTTAAGGGACTTAGCTCGGGGGGAAATGTATCAGTTGTAACCGCTTGGAGGGTGCGGGACCAGAGATGGATTTACAACATGGCGTATATGGTAGCACAACAATTGGAATTTTTTGTTCTTTACAATAATTTTTATCTGTGGTTAAAAAAAAAATAAAAAAATTAAATTTATTTTTAATAAGTTAACAATTGATGTCTACAAAAAAGTGTGTATCTCTTACTCTACTTACAAGGAAAGGTTCTGAATGGCGTCACCGATGTCAATGAAACTTTGTTTTATGATACTAGATCTTGGCCTTAAGTGCAAAAAGAAAGGAGGCTCTTATAGCTGAAAATAAAACACAATATTATACAAAAGGTTAGCCGAAAATTCGGTAAAACTAATTTTTAAAAATTCTTTTTCTATGAGTTATATATATTGTATTTCATTTAAAACTATTTATAAATTATAATAATAATAAACATTTCAGAAAAAAAAAATCCGCCTAACTCCTGAAATCTGCATAGAATTCAAGTTAGGTTTACTCAAGATAAATTGAATAATTTTATCAAATACCTTTTTTTTTTTTTTTTTTTTTTTTTTTTTTTTTTTTTTTTTTTTTTTTTTTTTTTTTTTTTTTTTTTTTTTTTATTGAAAAATATTACAATCTGTCTCCAGGACATTTATAATAGTGTTAACAGATCACATTCACACTGTATGTACAGTAAATAAAATAAATTATACAGAAAAATAACATATATACAATAAATAAGAATAAAATAACCTAAAAATAAATAAATAAAAAGAACACATACATACCTATATACAATATTAGGTATACAAATGCCTTTAAATATTAATACCTATTACTATGACACCAATAAAATTAATAAAACAGACAGAAAATAAAAGCGATCTTCACCTCCTCAGCTTCATTTATCATTCAATTTTAAAGGATAAACATAAAAAAAAAAATTATAACATTTTCTAAAAGAATAATCTATTTAATTTGTGTTTAATTGTTACATATCTATGTTTATAACAATAACACAAATAATAGTAATAAACGTTTAGTTTTGCTTTTTCTTCCTCCATTTCATTTTAGGAGTAAAAACTTACATCTACGTTAAATACTCTTCAATTTATTTTCTCTATAGGTAATCATTCCCCATTCATTAAATTTCAAATACATTTGTACTTAATATAAATATATTAATTATTTAAACATTTTTTTTACTGAATTTTCAGTCTGGCTAACTGGTCGGAAAAGCTAACTAGAGGAGATGTTCTGGAAATAATAAAAAAATCCCTCGCAAATTGGGCAAAGTACGGGGACCTGCGCTTCACTGAAGTATCAAGCCCCGATGAAGCGGACATCGTCTTCGGTTTCTACAGGAGACAACATGGCGATGGGTAATAATTATATATTTAATACAGAATACTTATAATTACATATTTAATACACAATACTTATAATTACATATTTAATATTCACTACTTATAATTACATATTTAATATGCAATATTTATAATTACATAATTACAATAATAGCTGCTTTCTGTATTGTATTTTTAATTGAATCTTGAATATAATTAATCTCAGTATTGAGATATTGAATACTACAGACATTAATGTCTATGTTTTAATTTAGTTAATATTTCATATTCATTACTGCACCCTCAGTACAGTTATATAGTAAATAACTATATAACTCATGTACATTTTTACTTTTACAATAAATCCATTTTTTTGGTGTATACAATTCTATATCTAAGTCTTTTTAGACAAATATGATCCTTTTTTTCAACCGATTATTAAGAATCGCCATATATGATAACAGCAAAAATATCCAATTTATTTTCTTGTTAGTTACAAATTATTAATCACAATTACAAATTCAAATTATTGTAACGTGCAAAAACTATTATTTTTAATAAAATAACAATAAATAATAAATAACAAAGAAAAAATAAAGATACATAAAATAAATAATAAAGAAAAAAGAACAACAATAGGCATGGTCATGAAATGTGTGTAATTACTTAATTATCAATCGAAAAATATAAATCATTCATTATTTAAAATACAACTCTCTAAATCATTTTTTTTGTTTACTTTTGGATAGGTAATAAGAATAAAATTAATCATGAGTATATAAATCATTATAATGGTACAAAATTTTAAAATAATAGTAATGAAATAAAAAGAATTTATATTGTTAAATTAAGATTTATTTCAATTTCAATTTATTTAATTAATAGTACAAAAAATAATCTTTCGTTGTTAAAAAAGATAAAAAAATATCAAAATACAAATCGACGGTTGGCATTGAAAGCCATTTGGTAAATTTGACAAGAAAAATGAATATTCATGCAACAAATAAATGCTTATAGTTTTACCTACACAGTACAATCCGAGAATGCAGTTACGTTATTTAAAGAGACTCATGAACTGAAGAAGTTTTTATTATCTATCATCGATGTACGACAGATGATGATTGAGACCAAGACGTAGGTGAGAATATCGTAGACTAAGTGACCTAACTAATTTAGGTATTGATGGTGTTGGATGGAGAAAGCAAGGTAGCAATTGGTTCCAATTACATATATATATATATTAAGTTGGGAGCAAATATAACTAATAACATACAGGTCTGTGAATTAAAGTAATGTTTTAAACTCTGGATATTATTCGGTACAAGCCGATGCGAGCCGGAAGAATGGTTATGGTTTGTAGATAATAGACTATCTAAATTACCTTATGATTTATGACGAAACATAGTTTTTATTACATGGGTTATTTATAAGATGGATGCGTGACTGGATACACTATGCAAGATGAATTTATCTAGTCATGATATATGCTCACTTATTGGGTATTAGTGTACTGTAATAGATAATGTTTTTCAAGATTAATGTCCGTCAAGATTTTTGTAGTATTTTCAGCAGCAAGATTCAGGAACGTTTCATTTATTTTATTATAATATTTTTGTATCTCACTAGGAATTGTATGTACTAAGATGACATCTCGGTTTTTAGACTCGAGGATCGCTAATTGGTCCAACCGCATTAATAAATTTGTCTAAAAACTACTAGGAAATTGAAAAAAAAAAATGTATCTGTTATCTGCATTCGATTTCGAGGACGTTTTTGTTTCTTGAGAACTGGTAACAGAAGAGACAGAAGAAAAAAAAAATGGTCCTATTAGGAGAAATAAAACACATCCCTACTGTGCTTCTGACTACTGACGTACTGACTACTTAATGTCTAGAAATATATATATATATTTTTTTTTTCTTGAATAATTATAAAAGTTTATTAATTAAAAAAAAACAATAATTTTTTATTTTAGATCTGCTTTCGACGGCCCAGGGAATGTCCTAGCTCATGCCTTCGCGCCAAGCAGTTACGATTACGGTCAAAAGGGTCTGGAAGGTGACGTTCACTTTGATGCAGAAGAACCCTGGGTTATCGATGCGGGATCAGAGTATAGAGGTGAGGGTAAATATAATAAATTGTTCTAAATGGTTTCAATATGATTTAATTAATTTTATTTCTTAATTTTTTATTTATTATTAACATCCATTTTTTACAATGGAGACGTTAAATACCCAATAAGTCGCTACGCTTAGAATCACATGGCAGTTCGCTACGGATCTGTGAGATTCACCTCACCAAATAAATTTATTGTATTTCTCATTTTACTGAAAAGAAAAGATAAAAGAAGAGTTTTTTATATATTTGTTGAGTAAAACACAGATATATATTTTAAAAAAACATTAAATAAAAACACAAAAATCACTGAATACTCGGAAACATTACAATAGGATTAATTTAGATTAAAGATAATTAATACAAACATCATCACAATATGAACATTAGCCTCACGAAGGCCTCCAATTTCTCATCGATGGTCACGTCTGCTTCAATTGAATACGATGATTGACGGCTTATGACAAATTTGTCTCGGACAGGTCGGTTAATTTCTTTAAGTTGTTGACGTTTTCCTCGGTCATCATATCTTAGGTATCGAAGTGACGATCCAAAACTTCGTATACTCATAGTGAGACGAAATATCTCGATTTCAAAGATACTTGAATCCCTCAAATCATCCAGATTTTTTTTCTAGACTTTATGAATTCCTGCAATATATAACAGTGCAATAAAAGCTTTTACCTCAATTAAATCAGTTTCCATTACATACCTTTCTCGTGAATAATTCCCATGTAGGCCGTCAATGCTCAAGTTTTAGTACAAAAATTGGATGCAACACAGGTCATCCCATTTTACATTACTGGATTGTAAGATTTCAAGAAAATACGTATAGGCAGCTTCCTCTCTAAGCAAGTGGTATTAAAACACATCTAATAGACCTTTCGGTGGATCTGTCAGATCCGTTGTGACCTTCGGAGTGTTAAATAAAAAAACTGACGAGAAAGATATTACATTTTTGTTCTGTGCCAAAATTTGAAAATCAGTAAATAACAAGTTAGATCCAGGTTTCTAGAATATCTTTGTTTCGACCTTGTAGGAGTTGTCGAATGGAATGGGTTACTTGCATGGAAAAAAAATTTTAGCGTGAAAATAAATTTGAGATTAGGGATGCCCATTTTCTCTTAAGCCAATCGCGTACACTACCCTTCCTCCCCCTCTAACACACTCTCAATCTATTGTCCTCCTCTTCTTAAAATTGGCGCAAGGAAAAATATAAATATAATAATTTATATAATATGTTTATTTAGAATTGCACTTGATGTGTTACATTTCATATTTGTCCATTTTCCTTGTTTGGAAGTTTTTCCAAATTCATAACCGCGTAAAAATTTATTCTCCTCAAAAATTCACGACCCCTTAAGATTTGCCCCCTCAAAAGTTTATATCCCCGTTTAAATACGCTGCCTCATCAAAAATTTTAAAGATGCAACCTGCTCCAAGAATCCCTCTATTGGATAGCCCTGATTTTCGCCAACTACAATCCACTTCAAGGCACCGATTCAATCAAAAATACGCTCGTGGACCGAGCATACCACAGGGAAGGTACATTTTACATCAGTAGCTAAATGAATACAAATTTGAAAAGATGATATAAATATGGACATCACACTTCATTAACAATGTGTGTTTGTTGCGTCCCTGCCTGAAAAACAAATTGTGCAGTCTTATTATAAAGCATCAGAAATTCATTTTAGTCACAAATATTAAAATTTAATCATAAACATAAAATTATATATATATATATATATATGTACCTTTGTAATTTGTCATTTTTGGCCGTGGATCCTGCGATACAGTAATTAAAACCTTATTATCACCATCTCATGTTGGCACGGAATTTTTGGATCAAACTCTCCTAATTTTCTGGTCGATATGGTTTTTTTTCTTGAGGAGAAATCCATTTAAACCTAAACCGCCGACTGTAATTTTTCCACTCTAATGACCAGCTTTAATTATACTTTGTACCATTTCAAATGATTCAGCTTCAGTCATTTTAATGACTTCATCGCATGCTCCAGCCATCATCAAATAGTGACCACGCTACTTAGAAGTGCACGTTAGGCAAAATGGTGGGGCGTCGTGGAGTTGTATCCAGTATCGCTCTCCCAGAGTTCAGCAGTCTAAGCATTAATTTTATTAATTTTTCCGAATGTTTGTAAACAATATTCAAAAAAGGCTTAATGTATATATTAATATGATTGACAAAAAAATGAATTTTTACGACATATTTTTTCAATTATTACATCATTTTAAGTAAGTAATTTATAATACACAGTCATTTCTCAACAAAAACATCCAGATTCAATGTTCTTATATATGGTATCTTAAAGGAATATATAAGCCCCTGTACTTTAAAATTTTTTATTCTACTAATGGCGTTTGGAGCTGATCTAAGCACGTTTCTTATAGAGGGAATATTTAACTTATGGAAAGAAATAAGGGAAGAAATATTTATGAAGTATACACAGACCAAGTGGTATGATAAATTAAGATCAAAGGCCAACTCCATTATGCCAAAATAAATCGAAAGTTAATCTTGCTATCTCAAAATCGGTAACATTTCCAAAAAAATAGGCATAATTTTATAAACACAGGGGGAAAATGATATATAGTTATGAAATGATTAACAACACAATATGTTTGATTGTATTAAATAATAAATTAACTAGAGCTAATAATTTTATTTTTCTAGGAATAATCAATAAAAATAATTATGTTTTTTAAGATTTAAATAAAATCCCATTTTTATAAAATTAATGATTATTTGAAATATAACAAATTTTTATTTAATTCGAATTGGAGAAAAATTTGCTGAACTGTGAATTATATCTCTTTACCTCAATAGCACAGATAAAATTTGTTTGAAAGTTAATTGATTGGCCACAATAACGCAAAACAGGTACTCTTGAGCACTAAGATTTCCAGATTTCGTACACTTAACTATATTAAAAAAAAAAAAAATCAGTTCTACTCTTTTACCTTTAGAGTCCACAAATCATAAAAAAATGATTTAGGTGGTAATGCTATGAAGCAATTTGTTCAGAATTAATTATGTTTAATGTTGCCTAAATGCGAGACCAAAACGAGTCCTGGTCTTGGGCACTCAGTCTTGTTCTTGCGGAGGAGTCTCGCAAGAGTCTTGCAGTTACCTATTACCTATTACTAAAGAGATATTACTGTAATTTTCCAGATAGTGGAAACCTAAATAAGATAGAGAAAAATTTAAACAGTTTAATGCAAAAGTATATTGGTTATACCAATTCTTTATTGTTTTAAAATCAAATGTGTATAGGTGATATGCTTGATATAAAATACATCGTAAGGAATATTTCAAATCTCATAAAAAATTAATTCAACTAATAATTATTTTTTATTTTTTTTGAAGGTGGATAGAAAATAGTTTACATTAATTTTAAACAACATGTTTAAAAATTGTTATGTTGTATAATTATTATTATTATTATTTTTTAATAGAATAAGGACTATGCATGTAACTGACTTTATAAATTATTATATATTTTATAATGGTATATTTTAAAGGAAAAATGATATGATTTTTTTTTTCTTTAAAACGCCTCTGCCGTTGGCTATTAAGCCATTCGGCTAGCTGTAAAAAAGTAACATTGTAAAAATTAATTTTTTCTTTTAGTAAAAAATCTCTTAACAGGTAACTTTGTTTCCTAGGAGTGGACTTGATGGCTACCGCCGTTCACGAACTCGGGCACTCCTTGGGATTCGCTCATTCTCCACACACGGACTCGGTCATGTACCCTAACTACATAAGAGGAAAACACGAACTAGGATACGATGACATCTTGGCCATGTACGAGCTCTACGGTGAGTACCACTTTTGTCTTCCACACTAATTGATCAAAACTTTCCGACAAGACTTTGTATTCTGACTTGAGGTTGAGATAGTGGGGGTAGAAATGGCAATGCGGCGAGAGTGGTAGAACAAGTTATGGTCACTAAACTGGTCCAGGAAAGTTGACACTGGTTCTTCTAAGGCAGTGTTCAACATTCTTCGAGTTTTAGCCATAATATCGGACGAGTATCCAAAAGGAAACAGAAGGATATGTCCTCTTAAATTTGACATCAGAAGTAGGTTCATGTTTGAATTTTCCTTAAAAAAATATTAATAAATTTGAAACAGTGCATTATCTTATGAGGTATACCGGGATGAAGTGGATCCAAATTCCATCTTGTTTATTATTACTTCCTCAAAACGGATACCAGAATAGCTTTGTATTCATGTGAAAGGTAATAAGAAAGAAAGATACTGAAGAGCAGAATAAAGATAAAAAAGAACAGTGAGCTTTGTGAATATTGAAGGCTTAGAAACATCGATGAAGGAACGGAGACTAAAATTCTTTGGACATATGAAAAGAATGGATTAAGTTTAAACAAACTAATATTAAATCGAGTGATGAGACTGAAGAGATATATTGGGTTTGCAAATAAGTCATTTTGGTTTTTCTGTTTATTTTTATGTCGCTTATCTGATAAATTAATCCCTAATGTGGATTGTTTATCCTTTTTGTAATATGTCAACAACTACATCTGTTAACTCTTGTTGAAACTATCATAGTATTGTGTTTGCTATTGCACTGTGAATATGAAAGAAAATATCATTTATTATCGGCATATTTTGTTGTATTATTTTAAAGAAGGTAAGCGTGCTGCAGAACCTCATATAAAATTTTGCAGTGTTTATGGGGATGATGCCTTAACTGATGACTGAGGCCATTGTTGATCGAAATTTCACCCAATCAGTGCGAGAGATTGCTATGACTCTAAGTGTGTCGCACACAAGTGTAGAAAACCATTTGCACAAACTCAGCTATGTTTCCGGGCTTAATGTTTGGGTCCCTCACATGATTTTTTTTCGAAAATCACAAAAAATGTTATAACTTCAATACGACTTCAGCTATCAACAAGAAATTTAGGGCCACACAAACTACACCAAATAACATCTGTAGAGAACCTTTTCTGAAGAGAAAAAATAAAAACCTATAAGGAGTTATTGTTTATCTATTCCTTATGTAGACATTAAAGCAAACAATGCATATGGCTTTGAAGAGCAATAATTCAGCTTTCCAACGGATATTGTAACATCGAATTTGAAGAACATCCTGAAGAGTTATGAATGATCGGAATGGTGTTGTGTTCTACCAAGACATCGCTAGGCCCCACAACTCATTGGTTACTCGCAATACATTATTGATCCTTGGATGGGACCTTTTACCCCACCTTTTTATAAAGTTCCATAAAGTCCTTTTTGACGAAACGTTAAAGTGGAATTATAATAAGAAATATCCCTACCACCCTTATCAATCCTTTTAGCCTGTTTTAGTTCGCTACCAATTTTCATTTAAAGCATATGATTTTTCTTTAAATTGTTAATGATTTGGTTATTTATTGTATACGTTCTGGCGAGTTTAGATGATATAAAAATAAATAATCTTTTGGGGTTATCTCCTACGTTCCAGAGTGAAGAAGACGTACACCATTTAGTCCAAGAAGAAGGGATAGTTCATAAAAAAAAATATTTAAAAAATCTAAGGTGTGTACTTTAGACCACACGATAGAAGTGAAACATCAAAATGGCGAGATTAATAATATAAATAATAGCACATTATAAATAGGGTGAAATGCAGAACATTTCCTTCGCTTACAGTATTCTGGTCCGATTTTTAGTTTCTGGGATATTTTAATCCAAATCATCCATAAAACTCGTTATCATTTGCTTTTTGACACTATTTCTTCCATTCCGCCTCTCTAACACGGCGTCGCGGTAAGATAAAATCTTGAATAATAGGCCATTACAAAGAGGATGAAATAAATGTTGAACATTTCCCTCGATTATAGTACGTAGGTCCGATTTTTAGTTTCTGAGGTATTTAATCCATATCATCAATAAAACTCGTTATGATTTGGTATTCGATACTATTTTTTTTCCTTTTCGCTTGTTTAACAAGCCGTCGAGTTAAGGTAGAATTTTGAATAATGGCTTATTAAAAAGAGGGTGAAATGATGGAAATTTTCCTTGCATGCAATATGCAGGTTCGATTTTTAGTTTTTGAGATATTTTAATCCATATGAAAAACACTCTAATTAATTGACTCCAGCCGAGCGTTAATCGACTTTACCCGAGCGTTACACATCAGGAATATGATGGCTTAATCTTATTCACTCTCCACAAAAAAGTACACAACGTGCCTAGTTTTCACTTTAGAAATATTTAACAACACCTCACTTATTCCTGTTGAACAAATCCGTTACCTAGGACTCCATCTGGACAAACGTCTAACTTGGAATCCTCATACCAGACTGAAACGACAAGAAACAACACGACGTTTCCGACTACTTCAACACTTACTGGACAAACGCTCTAACCTTCCAATCAATTATAAAAGACTGATTTACATGACTATAATAAGGCCTATTTGGACTTACGGAGTTGAGCTATGGGGCTCCACCAAACCTTCAAATTCCTCTCGCATACAATCCTTACAATCCAAAATCCTTCGTAAAATCCTCAATGCTCCTTACTTTGTTACAAATAAAATTATCCATAATGACCTTAATGTTCCTTATGTATCAGATTTGGCCCAATCCAGATATCTGTCCTTCCATAATAAACTTCATAACCATCCCAACCCTCTTGTCTCTAACCTTGCTTCCTATTCGATTCCTGATAACCCTCCGAGGCGTCTGAAAAGAAGATGGCCACGTGATCTTCTAATATAGACATATTATTAGAGTGCTACCAATGGGTAGTTTCTCAACATGTGTTCCATGTCTTTATACTAATGTGCGAATTTACCAGATGTATTTTTTGTATACAGTTGTAAATATCATATAAATAAATAATAAAATAAAATAAACTTTAGAAATGAGAAGAATATGGACAAAAAATAAAATAGAAATGGTATAAGCGTGATCCATGTTGGCCTTTGTCGTGATAAACAAATAAATTACCTATATAAATATATATACAGTCATAATTTACTAGTAAATAAAGTATAAGAACCATTACACTACTATCATAAAACTTGTCGGAATGTCCAAGTTGACTTCTTCTTTAAAAGATAACTCTTGAGACTTTTTAAATATATTTAACTCTCGAGAGCTGATTTCTGGTAGTTCAAGGATACATAAAAGTGAAGTAAAAAGAAGCTATAAAAGTAAACTACTACCAACACTCATAAGAAATTAAAAAAAAAAATACGTAAGCAAACATGTTTGGAAAACAGCGTTTACAAATGCATGAAGTGCTTATTAAAGTAACAAGATATCCTACCAAATATACAAGAAATTAATTATTTCTCAGTTACAGTTAGTTTCCTTATTTTGTCAGTTCTCTATTCCTACCGCAAAAAGCGCTGATACAATTTCGAATGTAAGACTCTCCCGTCAACATATTATTATTGCACCTAACAAATATTTGAAAGCAAGATTATTATTTTTAGACCTCATGTAATTACTGTTACCTATTTCCATTCCTTAAAATGCCATCAGGCAGCAGAAGGACCAAACAAGAAGAAATATATTTGTATATTAGTATACTTATATATTGATATTGTTTAAATAATGTTAAAATAAAGGAAGATCAGGAAATAAGTTATTTTTATGTTAACACTTTTTTTTTTAATTTAATTTTATTTATTCAGAAATATTACAATCTGTCACAATTAAGGACATTTATAATAGTGTTCAGATAGCACATTTACACTTTATTTACAATAAATAATGCAGAAACTAATAATAATAAAAGTAAATGTATATAAACAAAAGAACTAAACTAATCAAAACTAAAACCTCAAACCTAAAAGGAGAGTCCTGCCTCTCCTTCCACGAGTGGGGCGAAAGGAAGGAATCTAGGAGATCCCAGCGCCTCGCACTCCGCCGCAATTAACACTATTAAATTGATTTTTAGTGTTCATGTTGTAAACCTGTATCTCCGATATATTTATGCCGAAAATATGCGTATTATAACAAAGGAACTAAAATAACTTCTTTAATTTTCAATTATATTTTCATTGTGATCAGAGTTAAAAATAACCCAAATTTAATTTTTGACACATCAAATACTTCACCCAAAATATAACCTGAAATTCAAACAATAGACCCTTGTATATGTAACATTCTTTGGAGAAATCGTCTAATGTATTTGACGTTTTTTCGATTACAATAATTAGTAAGCACCAGTTTTGTGCTTAACGTAAATGAATAATTGAGATGGTAAATGAACTTTTTTTTTTTTTCCAACATACTGTATCAAATGCTGTTTTGAAATCAACAACCAGTCTGTAAAGTGGGATTTGTCTTCTATGACAGCCAACTTTTACTTCTTGTACAAAATGATTTATCTCCTCGAATGTTCTTTTGGTTTTCTTAAAATCCGTTTGTAATGTTAATAAAATTATTTTTTTGACCGAATGCCTTTATTTTTCATATTGCCACCGTTTCCAATAACTTGAAGAAGGAGTTTATCAGTGCTGTTGGCCAGAAGTTTGCTGATTTGTCATAACAGTAAATAATGAACAAGCCATTAAAAGATATTCGAGATAAATTATCTTTTTTTAGAATAAGGTTAGTAACTTACTGATAATATCAACTTCCCCTCAGTTTTGGGAAGTAAAACAACATTATACAAGTTCAATAATGATGAGCCATATAATTAAAAAAAAAAGAGGCTGAATATGAGATGGATTAAGATCCTTAGATGAAGAAACTCTAACAGTTTTATCCCAGGTTTCCTTGGATTCGTACATCTTCTTCTATCTCAATTTACATTGATTTTTACTGCAGTTGTCAGTTGACATAAATTTGTTAATAAAGTATGTAAAATAAAATAAATAAATATAAAAATAAAGTATATGATCGAAAATTATAATTTAAATAAGATAATTTCCTCCTTCTAGAGAGAGAAACACTTTATTTTCAGATAAAAGTGCTCCCCAAATATATTGGGTTGGTAGACGTACGGCATACTAGTTAATCCTTAGACAATCAATAGCAATTGTATATAAATATACATAAATAGTTAAATATAACATTTATGAGTATAATAAATGTATATATATATATATATATATATATATATATATATATATATATATATATATATATATTAAATTTCTCTTTCTCTCTCTTCTCTCTTTCTACTATTATTAAAATGTTAAAAATTATACAACAGAAACAATAACAAAAACAAGTGTATAAACACCAAAAAATAAATAAAATTTAATATAAACAAAATCGATCTATTGACTTTATTTTTGCACAAGGTTCTAAGTAAATTCTGCATTTTTATTAAGAATACATTAATTAATTTTTTTTTTCATCTACCTGATTTTTCTTTGTTTACTTTCAAATGTCAACTTATTTCCAAAAGTTTCTTCCTGTTCCAATTATTTATGCCATATATATCTAGAATTTCTTAGGAATCTGACTTTTATAAATATGAGAAAAATAAAGCTATTGTTTTGACGAAAACTTATGGAAGTAGTCGCAATAGTTATTATTAATTTTCCGTTTTTTGTATAAAATATATGTGATGCTGTAAAAAGTATATTAAAATGTTATAATAAAATTTTCGGAAAGTGTGATATAAAACAAAAACAGAAATAATGAATAATTTAATTTTTTTAAAGAATAATCGAGAATTATAGAAATTTCAGTAAATAAACTTTTGTGGAATTTATACGTATTTTATATTTATAAATCCGGAAAATTTTATGTTTAATTGCTTATTATTGTAACTTAGATCTCTCCATATATGCGTTTCTTTTGAGGCTTTCATTGTTGTCCGTGGTACAGACTCCTTTGCTCAAATTAATAACATTCGCCGAAAACTGCGTGAAATGTTTCATCTTATCGGGACCAAAAACTTTTTTATCAACGAAAATTCTCAGAATGAATAATTTAACTTGAGTTGTAACATAATTTGATACAAGGGACGGCTTACAAAAGTATTGGGTCGTTTGGCCTATATAACCTCGTTATTTTGAGATGTGGTCACGCCAAACTGTCTAATATTTCTTTAGGCCACCTTTTTTTCTTGATTTTGTGGTCAAATTATCTTACAATTCTAGTGAAAAGCAAATGGGTATTCATGAGCTTTAGTACCTCATTAAATAGACAAAGTTTACCGATCTTCAGATTAAAAACCACCCATTTCCGAGAGTTTTCGTAAATAAAATAGTTGTATGTTACGATAAGTTGAAGGTATTCACGAATTTTATGCGGATATTAATAATTTGATAAAAAGGGAAGTACCGTCGACTATTAAATAATATTAAAAATAATGCAATGACTGGTACTGTTCCTAAACATTTCGATAATGAATAGGATAAATAAGCTTAATTTATGTGATTATGTTTTCGATTTATAAAAGTATAGAAGATATTAAATTGGGTCATTAAATCATTATGTTTAATTTTCAGTCAAAGCGAAATTGAGAGATGATAGCGGAGGTGCTAAATATATTCCACCCAAACCAACCCGACCGCCTCTCACAAGACGAACCACGATAACCTCCTCAACAACAACCAGGTACGTGGAGACGACTACCGAAAAGAAGCATCTGCAGGGGTCCATCCATGTACCTAAAACTCCCGATGGATGCAAGGGCGCCTTCGACACCGTAGCTTTCATTAGGGGAGAGCTTTTCATCACCAAGAACAAGGTTGGTATAGTTTGACTTCTGATTCTCCCAAGAAACATTATAAAGGTATTCCTGTAAATTTAATTTAATGTCGCTTATTGCTGTTAAACTGTCAATATGTCTATGATTGAGGCTCAGCTGGAAAAAGGCGTTTGTCCGAAAACCGTGGGTTGATAGGAATCTAAGTTGTGAAGTTTTGTAGATAATTTAACAGTATATCGAATCAGGTTTCATTTGTTTTGGTGTTGATGTCCGGTAAATTGTACCACACGGCAAAAACACCTATGATTTAATATTGAAAGTTAGTTCATCGTCAAACCACTATCAAAGGAGAAAAAATGTTTTACTTTTTTCCATGGTGCATACGAAATAAAAAAAAAAACGACAAAAAACATACTAAAAAGTTTAATAAAAAAACCTGCAGATTATTATAATTTATTTAAAATAGATTACCCTAATAAGTAGTAAACTATTTTTTTTTTAAGGTTAGGTATAGTTATTATAAAATACTTAATATATTTCCTTAACTTTTATAAATGGCCAAGATATAAAAGTGTGAAGGTTAGAGGCCACGAGATTAAAAATGTGGATTGCAAAGCCGAATTCTTAAGATTGTCCTGGGTTGAAGATAGGTTTCCCATTTTTCAGTTAAAAACAAGCAAAAGCAAAAAAAAATCTAAAATATACCACTACGGAAACTTTCTGAGGATGAAGGGTGTTTAAAATTTAAACAGTTCTAGCTACTGCAAACGTTATTCTCTAATTTTAATATGTACTTCTTTAAGCACCATGTATATCAATGGTTCTAACAATACAGTATTCGAAGAAGGGACTTATGTTTGTGAAAGCTTTTTTTATTGCTAAACATTAATGAATGGATAATGCTTCCTTGTTGTAAACAAATTTCATAATACCGTTGAAAACCTAATTACCTTTTCATGAATATTGAAAACTAACATATGAAGTCGTAAAAGATTATGTTTTAGTTAGTGGAAAATAAATGATTTATGAATTTTAAATTTATTTTTAGACTAACATAACAAAACTAAACAATAAACAAGCTTTTTGTATTTTATAGTCATTGTCACACTTCTATATTTATAGTTAAAAAAAGTTTATTTCAAATTAAGCCTCCAGATTGTTTCTGACTATTCATATATTTGACGCCAAAGAAAAAAAAAATGACACAGAATTTCAATAACTTTATTTTTTTAAAAAACGATTCAAGTGTAATGTCGATTTTTCAAAACTAGATTAAACGAAATTGCATAAAAGAAAGAAAACAAAAAAGTACGGTTCACAAACATCAGAGATTGAATAGCCGTTCGATAAAAACAAATTAAACGTATGTGAACAGGTTTTTCGTTGGTGCCGTGAAAGTTTGTGACATACATGATTATTTATTGGAGTTGGGTCTTTAACGTCCGAGGGTCCAGTTCTAATATGTGTCCCATGGATTTTTTTTTTTTTTTGCCTCCTGCTCGGCCATTGGAAAATCATTATTTACTGATAAAACAGCAGGAGAGCATTTTTCATCTTTATGGAGCTTTATTAGTGCTCTACCAACTAATCGCTAAAAGCTTTCCAGCAAATTGACGCGACCTAACAACATTAGCCAATGGATCGCAAGCGCCAGTTCATCTTGTCTTCCAGTCCTCTTAAGGTAGCATTCATGAGAGGAGGAATTTTTTTTAAGTTTATGGAGCTCTGTGGCATTAAGTGTATAGTCCGTAGTACAGACCCCTTTTTATCGAATTATTAACATCCCCCTGAAAATTCGTAAATAGTTTAATCTCATCGTGACATACAACTATATTATTTAAGAAAACTCTTGGAATTGGGGTGTTTTCAATCTGGAGGGGGGCAAACTTTGTCTATTTAATTAGCTACTAAAAACTCGTAAATACCAATTTGCTTTCTAATTGGATTATAAGATAGTTTGATCACAAAATCGAGAAAAAAGGTGGCCTACAAAAATATTGGACCGTTTGTCCTATATAACATCGTTATTTTTAAAATTTGAGGGTGTAGGTCACACCAAACGGCTCAACTTTTTTCTCAATTTCGAAATCAAATTATCTTACGATCCAAGTAGAAAGCAAATGATTATTTACGATTTTTTAGTACCTAATTAAATAGACAAAGTTTGCCCTCTCCAGATTGAAAACGCCCCAATTCCAAGAGTTTTCGTAAATAAAACAGTCGTAGGTTACGATGAGATAAAACTATGTCTTGTCCCCACAAAGGGGAAGCCATAATAAAATGTTACCTTTTATTGGATTTAAAATTTATCGGGATGCCACTGGATAATTATTGATGATAATTACCCAGAAATGTTTAATGAAAAATTAGTAAAATAAATTTGGCTCTACAATATTTGGTCCATGATTAATTAATTGGATTTCATTTCTCAAAGGCTGGTTTGTGTTTATCACGCTTCCTGCGATGATAAGTGATTACCACCGTTACCTGTGATTATAATGATATAAATAGGTGGCATTATTAAAATAACTTTTACTTAAAAAACTTATTTTATATCTATATTTAATAAAGTATATATACAAATTATATTTACAAGAACAAAATACATGATTCAATGAATTTAATAATTAACTGTGAAGGCATGATTTCAGATGGAATGTTTGAGAATTATTTTGCCATGAAATATTTTATTACATTAGGATTAGAAATTACAACTCAGCTATTGTGGTATGGCATGTTTCATCGCTGCATCTGCTGATCCTAGGTCCCCTCATCGAGGCCAGATCCAAAAACTTCTCCAAGACGCCCATCTGTGTGATCTATGTCGGGGCAAGGCTTCAGTCCCCAAGCCGGAAGAAAACATAAGACCTATCCTCCAGGCCAGAAATTGACATCTTAATAAGACCTCTTTTTCTCCCTTCTCAGTAGATTTTATAGAAATATTCAGTGTGGAGCAAGAATGGTTCTCATTGGTTGAATTTTATTAGCATAAGGGATGACCACGCCTCCAGGCCGTACGGTTGTTTCCTCTTTCTCGAAGGTCTGTTCCCTCTCTTGCTTAGACAAGCCTTCCGATCCTCTCCAAACATGCCCACTTAAGACCGGTGTCGGTCTTTTGGTGTTTTATTGCCCCTCAGAAAAAGTTGCACTCCCTAGTGGGTCGCCACTCTCCCTCTGGTAACCGGACATCATTATTTAGAATGTATTTATACATTGGCAATAATTAAATATATTCCAAGTGTGGTCCTTACAATACATAGTCCTTACACTATTTACGAAGTTTCAGGCGGATGTTAATAATTCGATAAAAAGGGGTCTCTACCACGGACTAGTACTTGGAGTAATGAGGTTTTGAGATTTTTATTCTTTATTGTTTAATAAGTAATCGCTGTTTTTTTTTTTTTTTTTAAGAAATCATCATTTTTTTTTCATGATATTTCTTCCAGAAAGTGATAAAGAAGTGTAAAATCCACTATATAATAAGAAGTGTAAAATCCACACCAAAATATACTACTTTCGGTTAGTATATTTTAATGAAGAAGTTCTTGCTTTGAAAAGTCTTAAAGCCAAAAAAAAAAAAAAAAAAAAATTAAAACAAATAATGTTTAAGAAAAATTAATTTTTTTTAAAATATTATAAAAGCTATTAGAAATAGAAGTCAATAATAATGGAAAGACTAAACAACCAAGAAATTTAAAAACTCTTAGAAACATCCGTAAAAAGGCATTGTATAGACATTTCAAACAAACTAGAGAAAAAAAATCTATTAAGCATTATTTATTTATTTATAATTGTTATATATTTTATTATTATTGTTTTGTTTTTTTCGCATATTTATAGTTAGCAGTCAAAAGTCCCTTTTTTGGATACCGCATTTTTGTAACTCTTGATATACATTGCTCTTACAAAAGTTTTAAAACTATATTATAATGATATAAAATTTTAATGAGAGAATGTTACGCAATCTTTATCAGAAAGGTTCAGTAGTGGTTTCGTTTAGATTTTCTTTCTCGATTTTTGTGCGTGATTTAGAAAGAAAAACTGGCAAATAGATCTTCATTCCATAGTTAACGAATCGGAGGCAGTGAAGACTTTATAAGTAATGATTTTATTCATAATCTCTGTTACAACTGGCATCTAACATACAGAGTAATATACTATGGATATATGGTTTGACTATATGAATTCACTCCAGGTCTCCTACAGTGAAGAGTGTGACATCAAGAATGTAACTGCATGAGTGATTTGGTCTGAGGAACATTGGGTTAATATGCCCAAGAATAGTAAGGGGGGGGGGGTAGGGAAGTCGGAAGAGGGCGGCAAAGGAAGTTATCGATAGTTAATATTATTAAGATGAGGTATGTGAGAAATTTTGCTAAAATCTGCTATTGTCCCCTAAGTCTTGATAACGGGTCTTCTGTCCGGTCGTTAGTTAGATTCTAGATAACTATTTCTAATCTATCAGAGAGCTTTATATTTTGTTATAGTGACCTGGCTATCTAAGGATGCTTTGTTCTTTTATCCTTTGTGTCATGAGAACCGAACACATTTAACAAACTCAATTATTAAAATCAAAGTTGAAGTAACATTATTATTATTATTTGTTACGGATTAAGTCCATTCCGTAACTCATGACAATGATTAGATCTCGACATAACTATCCAACTCGAGGCCTCTGGGCTTCATACTTTTGTACCTCGGTCATATTAGAAGGTCGATGACAAAAAAAGATGAATAATATATGTATATAACCAAACAGGACGCTTATTTAATCTATACATTAGTTTTCCTTTTGCTACATTTTATATATTTATAGTTTATTCTTGTTCCTCTCTTTGAATAGATGCTTTGGAGGCTGTCCGAGCCGGGGAAGATACAGGAAGGCTACCCTGTCGAGTTCTGGAGGATGTTCGCCCTCCCGAAGAACGTAAAGAGGATCGACGCGATGTACGAGAGGGAGAAGGACTCTGCTATTGTCATATTCTCAGGTAAATAGATGTGAATCCATAGTGAAATTAGATTGTTTAACTATAACAAGTAGTCGTAAAATCATTGAAGAAGAATACGTGAATTATTTTACAGAACACTTGAATAAAAAAATCACAATACTTTTAGAGTGGTTTTCGAAGTCATTCCTCTAATTTCACCTGATCGCTCAGTCAAAAAGGAATACTTTTATGAGACTCAATGAAAAAGGACTCCTTTCAGCCAATTTTATTGCAGTTCATGTTCCTTATTTTTTCCAACATTGGCGGAAAAACACGTCAATGTGTCGAGTAAGGGATGGAGGTAACGGGATCGATTCAAGTTATAACAAACGTTATAGATTTATAGAAGATCCCCAATCAAATGGGATGAAATATGTACTTTTTCATTGAACTTCATAAAAGTATTCCTTTTTTGATGAAACGTTTTAGTGGCGTTAAAGGAATGACTACGCATATCACACTTAGTAGAGAATATGAAACCTTTATGCTTATTTGAATTGAATTTAAACACTTAAACGTTTTAAAAATTAAAGTATTGTACAGAATATTTGTGTTGAAGTGGACTCAATCAAAATTTTATAGGATGTGATTGTGGTAAAAGTATCTAGAGCTTAGTAATTGGCATTTAAGCGGTTGGCTTTGACAAGAGATGAATTCCAAAAAAGTAATTAGTTCGACGGACTGAAACGTAGATGCAAGAGTTTAGCTAGATAACGATTTGAGTTTAGCTAGAGATTTTTCATATTTTAATTCAGTACCCAATCTTTAGGTTTGTTGTGCTACATTATTAATTTTCTGCTGTATCACAAGCGCAAATAATTTTGAAATTTGAATTCTTTCCTTATACTGGTTATCCCCGTAAGTAGAGGTAAATATTTAAAGGGGTTATTTAAATAAAGTTTTTTCCTTACAAACCTCAACTTCATTTTATGTGGATTTCAAGCTTATTAAACGAGGAAGCTTTTGTAAAACTGTGGTTTCTAAAGTACAATTGGAGAATGATTAAAAAAAAAAAAAAAAAAAAAAAATCGGAAATAATTTAAGATTTTTTTTTTACACTACTTAGCTTAATTTAGCCGCTTAAAAGTCCTATTTGAATTTTTTACCAATGACAAACTCTTAAAGAAAATGTTGTCTTATTTACAGTGAAGCAATTGTTAATTACTTAAATTAAATATTTTTTTAGTTAACGCTTCCTATTCAACAAATAACGTGACTTACTTAAAAAAAAAATTTTATTTTCCTACTTTCCTTCTAAAAATCGGCCTATTATTTATGTAAACTTTTTTTTATAGCTTTTAAGTTCTATTATTATTTTTATAAATATTTATCTCTACTTAAGCGGACACGCTGTATAGCATAAATAAATTTAACTACCTTCGATTTAAATAGAGATTGATAGAGACATTGATATTGATAGAGATATAGAGATATTCGATTTAAATAGAGAGATTTCACAAAATTGTAATCACATCTACAAATTTGTACAAAATTTAATCACATCTTGTAATTGTAAATATAGAGGTACCTGTTAAGTTTTTTAAGTTTGAAGGTTCCTCTTCAAATTGTAAATACATCTGTTAATTTTTCTTCTTTTAATCTTAATTTTTCACTATAATGGTTTTAAATCTTTCTTCTTGTAATTTTTAATATTTAAATTGTACTTTTAACTTCTCTTCTTATAGCATTAACTTTATTTTTTAAACCGTATTTTTAGATTTTGTTTCTGAAATCATTAACTTTTTATTTAAATGTCTTTGTTAATTTATCTTTTTCTAATCTTTAATATTTAATTTTAATTGGTTTTGTCAACTTTTCTTCTTGCACTTTTTAATATTTAAACTGTACTCTTTATCTTATCTTCTATTAATATTAATTTTTATTTTTTAAAAAACGTATTTTAACTTTTGTTCTTAAATCATTAACCTTTGTTTTAATTGTCTTTGTTAACTTATCTCCTTTTAATCTTTAACTTTCAATTGCACTATCATATTCACTTGTAACTATTTTTAACTATCTAGACTTTAAATTGTATTTGTTAGCTATAGATTTGTTATGTATGGCTATTTAGTAGTTGATCAAATTGTAATATAGGGCGAAAATGGCCAAGGTGGTTGAAGAGCCCAAAACATTTATAAATAAAACAAATAGAATAGAGATTGAATATTCATTTTTAAATCGTGCAGTTTTTTAAATTTCTAGTGAAGAAACGGCGTTCGATTTGAAACATAAACTCTCTAAAAAATCGTGTCTCATATATTAGAGACCAAAACATATAATAGAAAAATGATTTTTCACATTTTATGAAATCGTAGAGTTGTGGCAGGTCCTTTCCCTTTTCTCATAACAAATAAAATAGCAACAAATATAAACAATATTTCTTAAAATCTTGGTACCTAGTATTTCAAGATTTTAAGGATTCAAGTAACTAATTATGAAGAAAAGATAATTTTACATGTAAGATTAAATTTAAAAAAAAAATTCCCCTTCCATGTGTTTTTTTTTTGAGCTGGTTACGTCCTTATATTATCTGTTGACAATTTAGGAATTTTCTTCAGCAAAAAAAATATTTTGTATGTAAGGATAAGGGTAAGTAATAGTAAAAAAAAAAATATTCAAGTACTATTTTATAGTACGTTCTTATATCTTTTATAAGACTAAGAGACTTCGAAGTGATTTGAAAAAGTTAAGGCTAGCCAAACTCGAATTAGAAAAAAATGAAACAATTTGTTATTAACAGCAATATTTAAGGCATTAGTCGTTCATGAATGTTCATAAAACTAGAGTACTATACGCCATCTCAATAAAGTAGTACCACCAATCACCACTCTATAAAAGTAATACCATATATCATCACTTATTCCACAGTAACTCCATCAGTGTGTGGTTGACAAGTTCATATTTAGCGGTTCAAATAAAAAAAATATATCTCCAGTCAGATTTCGAAGTTTTTTTTTAGGAATTTTTTAACATTCAAATAAGCATACTTGAATAAATAAATAAAATAAAATTGTACATTAATATTGCATATTTTCCAAGCTTATTTTCGGCGAATATAAATATATATATATTTTATTTTTTGTGATACTAAGAGGGTGTCGCAAGATAAACATATAATATGTTTAATGCATAATAAGTTTGTCTTGCGACGCCCCTTCGTTTAACCCCTGAACTTTGAAGAAAAACATCGACAAAAATGAAAATAATTATTCATTTTTACTATTTCTTTTTTAACTGATCACCCCAAACATTCTTCTTTTTGAATATATTCATGGTCCAAAATAATAGTTTGTGTCGCTTACGTTGTAATTGTAAAGAAATGTGAATCTCAGGAACGTCACGGTCCACTAATAAAACTAGATTTTTTATACACCCATAACACTCTAAAAACTTGAGTTTGATATGTATAAAAAAAGTCACATTTTTATTAAAATGTGAAATTATTAAAAAAATTTACAAACAATTTTAACTCGGCTTAGAATTGGACATGCAGCCTTTACCCATGGCTACCTAATGAGAGGCCTGGAACCACCATTTTGTAAAACATACAACACATCACTTACACTGAAACACATTGTAACAACTTGCAGACTATACTCTGACACCAGAACAAAACATAATACACCTTCCAACATATCTGAAGCACTTTCAGATGACGAAGAAAAGGTACCAAAAGTATTTGAATTTATAAAAGACATTAAATTTGTACACCTAATTTGATTACATCTAAAGCCGCTAATGACCCGATCGGGTAGATGCGGAATGTAACAATAAATAAATAAATAAAAAAAGTCACATATTCTGTAAGACTCTAGACTTACACTATACTTACAGATTGTGCTCTTACCGAGTTGTCGAAAATATGTTAATAGCATAAGCGTAAAATAGTAAAATCAGTACAACATATACATGCTTTCGTTGCTCAAACCTTCGAAAATCTATTAGCGTAAGAAGAGTTATATAAAAAAATTTCGGGGAAATATGTTACTCATTCGAAAAAAATTTTATATCTAATCAATAATCAAACATTAATTTTTGTGGCATGAGTGTTATTAATACTGCAAACCACTTTACCTAACAGAATTATTCATTCCTTATTATTTTTTAAGTGTGTACAACTACATTTTATGCTTCGAAAGATTATGTGTTTTCATAATTCTGAAATTCTTATGTACATCACATTATCGATTATTCTCGTTTATGATCGGATAAAGATAAGATAATTTCTGGTACAAAACCTTTAAAATATGTATTTACTACTGTAATTAAAAATATATATATGTTAAAATTAAATTTATTGGTTAAATAAAAATGTTTTCTGGAAAGTGGTACCCTTTGAAAATTCCAGGAAGTCAGTTCTGGGTCTCCGATGGTAACGTCTTGAGCAGCCCACGCCCACTTACCGACTATGGCCTTCCGTGGAGAATTACAAAGGTGGACGGAGTTACTGTCAGGGACGGATCAACATATATTTTCAGGTATTTTATTTCTCTTAATTAATCAAAAATGTTAATTAATTTTCAAACAGAAATACAGTATAGGTCTATCTCCTAAACGTCTAATAATATGACATAAACAAATTATTTGGATCACTTGTTCATTCACTATTCAATATCAAAAAAGCGTACATTCGATGTCCTACTGTTTCAAAAATGCACAGCTCTCAACGGGACGAAAGTATGATAAATCTCTTTGGTTCATCTTTGTTGCTAGTTTAAAAAAATGACTTTATTCATGATTGTGGATTGATGGTTGACTATAGTGAATAATTGAAGAGAAGTTATTCAAAGATCAATTTATTCATACAAACGAAGGGGCGTGGCAAGACAAACGTTTTATACGTTTGTCTTGCGATGCCCCTTCGTTTGACCAGCCCTGATGAACGTCGACTTTGGGGTGAAACGTCGATAAAAATAAAAATAATTATGTATTTTTACTATTTTTTTTTACTGATCACCCCAACCATTCTTCTCTTCGACTATATTCATGGTTCAAAATAATAATTTGTGTGACCTATGTTCTAATTGTAAACAAAAGTGTATCTCAGGAACGTCACGGTCCACTAATAAAACTAGATTTTTAATACACCCATAAATCTCTGAAAAATTGAATTTGACATTTATAAAAAATGTCACATATTCTGTAACACTCTATACTTATAGATTTTGCTCATCAGTTTTGTCAAGGTAAATAGAACGTGAAGTATGTCCACCAGAATATAGGTACTGATAATCTAAAGAAAGTGATGGCTATTACCACCAGTAAGTATTTACATCCAGTTGGTGCTGGAGTTCTAAAAAAATGGTAGAACGACACGGTTTTTAAACATAATAAGTATTTTATTTATCTCTCATGAGTGCCACAGTATTGTTTTAAATTAAAATATTATTTTCTATTATTCCTGGCCTGGTTTTGAAATTAAGGGTTAGTTATAGTAGTTTCGTCTAGATGATATATGAATCTATGAGAGAACCATGCAATATTAATGCATTTTAAAATTTTCATAACCTCGACAACTCATGAACGTCACATATATTTATATCGTATGTGTGAGGTTATATTATATTGAAAATATCAAAAACTCATGGACATTTCTTATAATAGATGCCTAGGATAATGATAGAAGACATTGCAGTAGTTAGAAGTTTAACTTTTCTCATTTAATTTTAGTGCGACTATTATTAAACTACTATTACTGATAACCAGGTGGTACGTCAAGTTTCAGTGACTCGCATAAAAATAAAAAAAAATCACATCAGGAAAATATTTTTTTATAAATATATTATATTATACAAAAAAAAATAAAAAAATACTATTTTTTAGCGGATTTGATATCAGTCTCTTTGAATTTTATTATGATTTGTGCAAACATGAAATAAAAAGAGCTAATAAAAGAAAATATAATTTATACGACAAATGAATCTACCAGTATCGTTGGATTTAAATCTAAAACAGGAATTGAAAGACCAGGTCATTGAGTATATTACATAAAATGGTATTTTATTGCAGCCTCAAAAATAATAAATTATTTAATTTGCTTTAAACGTAAATATGATAAATAGAAAAATCCAGCATATTCCACCAAGGCTTACGTAATTACTACAACTTGGTTTTGATGTTCTATTAAAAAAAGAAAACATTTATTTGTAATGGTATTAAATAATTTTTCCTCGTAAAGGTCCTCATTTACTTGGAAAACCTCATTTATTTTGGTCCTCCGTAGCTATTCTGGGCGGGATTTTCTGGTGTAAGTTTTGAATCTTTATTTTGATTAACTACTTTTGCTCTGTGTTGGCTACTTTTGAAATTTTATATCTTATATGAAGACAAGAGGTTTGTGTTCAAATAATGTCGTTAAACTTATAGTTTCCAGGGTTTGCTTGTTTATTCATTCAAGAGGAAGCATATTTTTTTAAATAATGAATAATATAATAAATTAAATGGTGAATAATTTACTAAAGATAAATAAGGTACTTTTATGAATCATACTTTATATGACCTCTGAGTAACTAAAAATTGAACATAATTCAAACGAAATGTCGCTATTAATTTGGGAATAATAGAAAACTTTTTTTTTTTTGTTCTTCCCTACCTCGCCTTTTAGGCTATAGGGGATTTTCCTGGGCCGAGGGTAGGGCGGGGAATTTATAATCCCCTCCGGTACCGAGATGCGAACTCATACTTTTTTAATCTTCTCAAATCTCTTATCCGGTTGCCAGGCAACTCGCGGTGCAGTGCACACGCTTTAGCCCATTCGGCCACCCGCCCCTAATTGGTTAATTACGTGTCATACTGTGATAAATAGTGTTTATACCATACAGAGTTATATTGTCGATTTAAAAAAAAAAATCAGGGGTACCTACCCTCTCTCCCAAATTTACTACTTTTCTTTATAATAGGTTGTATAAAAAAAGTGACCGTTTTCAACCAAATATTTGTATTATTTCTTTGATATAAAATACAATTAATACTCAAAGTATAGTCCATTGTTATCTACCGTCATTAGCCATCTGCTAGCCAATTGCTCGATTGCACGCTGATACCATTCCTTGGGATGGCTGTCAAAGAACTCTTGGACCGCAATTTCAACTTCCGTAAAATTATCAAATTTTTACCCTTAAAGAAAATGGGCCATGGATCTAAATAAGTAGTAATCTGATGGTGCGAGGTCTGGACTATATGGTGGATGAAGCAGAAGTTCAAACCCATGAAGTTCTTTAAACAATTCTTTGGTTTGACGGGAATTTTGAGGACGAGCATTACCTTGTTGGAATAAAATTGTTTGCAGGTTGATCAAAGCAGGATAACGCTCTGAAAGATTCGCGTACAATCTTTCCACTTTTTCGTAGTAGAGTTCAGAACTCATTGAGCATACATCAGGAACAAATTCGTGATGAATAACACCTTCAAAATTCCAAAAAACAACGCAAAACAAGTATTTGTTTTCTAATTGCACTCTTGCAGCAACCGGAAAAGCTGTTGGTACCGCTATCTAGCCATTGCTCACGGGTATTTGGATTTTGTCAGCAAACCCACTTTTCATTACATGTGACAATGTTCCGGTAAAATCTCATATCAGATGAGGTTTTCAACAAATTTCCAACCTTAGCTGATTACTGAGGGGTATGTTCGTGAGAGACCAGTGTACTGCTCTTTTTCACCTTCCCCGTGGGGATTAGATGGCGACTAACAGTATTTTTTGACACACCACATTCCCTGTCAAGTTCGCGAGTATTTGTGGACGAATTTGACTCAACAGCTTACTGCAGAATCTCATCAATATCCATTAATCGTCGCCCGAAGCCCTTCTACCTTTCCAATGTCGTATCTCCACTGCTGAATTTTCCAAACCAATGCCGCGCAGTGCGCTGGTCAAGGATACCTTCCCCTTCATTTTTAATAATTTCTCGACTTTCTTCAGTGGCTGTGAAAACATTTTTCCCGTAATGCCTTAAAATTGCGAGAATTTCGTAGAATACTGTCAGGTTTCTTCTTTGAAATAAGTAACTAAACAGAGGCTTTTTTTGGAGAAGCCAAATGGGATAAAATAAGCTTGGATAATGCTCTAAAGAGATTATTAAGTATTGGAAAGTATATAATAGGATTAAAATATTTACAGTCCTTTGAAATCTTGAATTTGATAAAACGATCGTTTTTTTTTTTTATACACTTTATTATTACATTATCATTTTTATAGATTGTTACTCTATTTTATCATCGGTCATCCACTTATTCCTGAAAAATGTTTCAGTGAGTTACAATACTGGACATACGACGATGAAAAGAAGACATTGGTGAACTCGTCCAGGCCACTAAGCGATTGGGGTTTCCCGCCTAACAGTGACTTAATTCTCGATTCAGTCATGACTTACAAGGACGGTAAGTGTTTAATTCATAAGTATTATTTCTTTCATTGCACAATACAACTATTTAAAAAAATGTTCCTTGTTGTTTTAGGTAATACTTACTTCTTCAAAGGGCAACACTATTGGGAATACAACGGAAGGCTCATGCATCCGAGAAATAGGTGGAAGTCTGCATCCCAGTTCTTGTTGTCCTGCTGAATCTGTTGGATGATAAGCAGCGTTTCTGTGATAATAATATGAACATTAAAATAGGATCATAATAATTTTTAAGTGTTCTAAGGTTAATGTTTTAGTCAATTTATCGCGAATATTATGGTCAAAATGGAGTTTGTTCGTGTTACATGTAAAATTAAACTTGTGCCAAAGTTTTTTTGGATGACAATTGATGTTAATAATGTATTATAATATTCATCATTGTTGGTTGTGAGATAAAATGCACATGGATATATAAATGTACATTAGTAGTTTTAGGATTATTTCTATCGGATAGTTCGATACACAAGCAAGTACTAAAAAAACTCTATTCTTTCCAAGAAACGCCTGTGAATGTGTTTCGGATACTTATGTTACGGAACACTCATTTTAAAGATCAATTAATAATTTAATTTAAAAAAAAATCAATTTATCTCTTCTTTTACTATGCCACATCTTAAAAAACGGCGATTTATCTAACTATCTGGATATAAGAAAAGTCGTTTTTCCATTATGAAATATTTTTTAAAATTTATTCATGAAACTGATAAAAATGCCAGGTATTAACTGAAAAGATCAAAAGCCTAATAAATAAAAAGTTCAATTGGTGGCTTAATCCACACATATATTATTATAATAAGGCTCGAAATCGGTTTTGTACCAAATATAAGCTTCTGTCAGGCTCAAATACCATGAATGGGGTACCGCTGGATTCAGAATTTCACGGGGGGTTAGTGAACCGTATTCTCCACTTTTATTTTTCTTTCTAAAATAAATAAAGTCGATACAAATATTTTGCTAGGCTTCAATACAGGTAGGTCTGTAGATCGATACGGGACAAATTCGACCTTGAAGATTTTGATGCGTACAGCAAGATTTGCAATGCGTACAGCAAAAGGATCGGATAGACTATCGGATCCTGCGTTTTTAAGCCCGAAAACGTACTATTTTCGAGATAACGCAAGGCATAGGGTTCGCATCCACACAAGCTTACGTTAATTGTAGTACTGTCATTGAATACATGTCTCATTTCGTAGACTTGAGGCCTCTATGATCGAGAGATGAGGAGTTTTAAATTATTTTAGTTTTATATTATTCGAATATTATTTATCGATGGTGTTTTTGATCGGCAAGCCGTATCATCGTTAATTCTTCACCAAACCTCAAGATTGAGCTACCAATTTCGAAGGTTTCCTTCTTCTTCAGGCGGGCAAAATGGTCCAATCAACCCGAAAATTCAGGCAAACAAGGTATGAAAGAAAACACACTTTATTTTCGAATAAATAAAAAATTACACTCTTTTCCCTTGGTTATGCCCATGATTATATAAAAAATTCTCTGCAAAAAGAAAAAAAAAATCATCGAAATCGGACAATTTTTAGCAAAGATTCAGACAGCTTATTGTAAACATGTTGCTTCCAAACATTAATGAAGATTTAAAATAATCTTTGTTTCGTTTGTAGTTTATATTTATCGATAAAATAACAATTGATTATTATTATTTTATCATTATTTTTTTTTTCATAATAATTAGGCATTTGAAAACAATATGCTGTGCGAATTTTTCGCACGGGCCTGCTAGTCCATTATAATGTGGCTTAATACATTATTGATAAATTATATTCTACTCTTGATCTATAAGTGCATTCTCTTGAAACATTAGGTTTTTCAGATATTATATTGAAAGGAGTTAACTATATATATGCTTAAACTTAAAGGCGTTGCTCATTTTCCCACCATTTTCATGCTTCTTTTCCCTACCCGTCTTTATTTCTAACTAGAGGATATTATCCCATTGACAAATAAAAGAATGACACCTAACAGAAAATAAAACGTATCTTGAAAAATTCAAAGGTTAACTATTGTTTCTTTATCACTACATATATATATATATATCTGTGTGTGTGTGTGTGTGTGTGTGTGTGTGTGTGTGTGTGTGTGTGTGTGTGTGTTTCTTATGTAATTATATGTGCAATAGAGTTATTTTAAAATTTCTTACTGTTATTGTATCTTATATTCCTTGTTTAATTTATTTGCTTATTTATATAGCATAAGTTAATTTATTTGAAATATGTTTAGTTGTTCGACTTTCTTTTTTTCGTAATCTACTGATACTAGAATATCTTTCAACGATCTTTAAATATAATTAAAATTTTTCTTACTTATAAATAACTTAACCATGGTATTGTCGGTTTATTGTGATTCAATTAAGTGAAATCCTAAAATATCAAAAAAATAAATACTAAATAAAGAGGAATTTTTCTCTGTGAAATCAATATCAATATGAAATCAACACTTGAGGAAACCATTTTTACACTAAATAAGTTTTTGTATCGATAAACATAACCAAAATTCTCAAATAGAATTTTGAAATTTTACCTAATATCAAAAGTATAAATTTATAAGTGTCAATAAACCAATGATAATGTATTATAGCTATTCATTTAGCTATTTATTTTGGATATATATACAAACAGAGATAAGTATATTATTTGTTTTCTGTTTTTATTGGTTTCATACATTTTGTTAAGTTCATCAATAAACCGCAGTCGAGATTTCGATTTTATTTATATAAATAATGGAAAAATAGTCATACTTTATACACAAGTTACTTATCTATGAAGCAATTATTTCATCAGTTTTATGTTGACATTTTTATTAATTTTATGATATCCAATAAAAGCAAAAAAATATTACTGAAAAAAAAAATTCAACACTTAAACGGAAGAGAATGACATCTTTGTAATAAGTTTTTTAGTGTTTATAGATTACATGAATATGTTTTCATTATGCATAGTTTTTATGTTCCTGATGAAAAGCTCTTGAAATGAGCTGTATAGTTTCATTTTTTTTATGTTTTTTTTTTTTTACTGAAAAGTGTGCTAACAATAGGAGTATCAGGAATACAAATTTTCTTTTCAGATTCGTATGTAAAACAATGTATGCCTTAACTTTCCTGTTTGATAAAGAGTTTATAGCTAAGCTCAATTGATATTATATATAAAATAAATAATTGTATTACATATAGGATATAAGTTCCTTTTTTTTAATACATATAAATGTAAAACAAGAGAAATTATTAAAATGAATGAACTATGTCGAATGAGATTGAGTAGTATTTAATTTTTTTAAGCAGTTTTATTTAGTTGATGTAATACTTATGAATATTATTTATTCAATTTTTGATGCTGATATTATTAATTTTAATTACATTTTTTTTACTTTTTTTTGTACTTCTATGATATAAAAAATATAATTATGAAACAAACGCTAAGTATTATTCAAATGACATAATCCCTTGAATCTTGCCATATAAAAACTAAATGATTATGTTTGATGATGATGTCTGATGGTAAATATGATGATAAATGATGAAATATGACGATATATGATGGCAAACGGAATTTCTTTTAGTTTTAAAAGTATTTGTATTTGACTTAGCGAAGGTACAACAAGTAAATGTATTTTGGGATTGAATCGATGAGGCCGAATCAGGTTTTCTAAAACGTGTTCGAAACCTGATTGAATCAGAATCAATAAATTAAAGAAATATAAATTTTAGCTCGCTTTCATTTCGGAAGAGTTTGTTTTTTGAAAATCATATTGAGTAGTCTTCAATTGACTATCATTTTTTACATGAAAGACACAGGAGCTCGGTCCTCAAATTTATTTTTCTATTTCATTTTAAAATTAAGTAACACATATTAAATAATAATTATGTAATTTCTTTTAACATTTTCCGTATAAAGGAAGGTTTCAGTGGTGAATTGGTTTCTCTCCACGGGTCCTGCATTTAACCATATCGTTGGATACATATACATGCCAGATTAAAAGACATTATCATAATGCATTAATAAACGTAGGATTACAATTTATATGTTGTGGAAAAGTCTTCAGGGAATTATAATCAATCAGAGTGAGCTATTACACACCATAAGTATATATCTGCAAAATAAATCTTACATTATACAAGATGAAAAAATCTGCAGTGCCTGTAAACAATATATATTTAAGAGCCTATATATTTAATATATATATTTATATATTTAATATATATATTTAATATATATATATTATATATTTAACCACCTTTTTCTCCAGTGTCCGTCATCCAAAGTACATAGGGAGAGATACCTGCAGCAATATATATCCGATTCACCTCCTTAACATCCTCAATATAATAGACACTATCGAGAAAGAGAACCATATATATTTATTTCTATGATGCGTAGCAATGATAATATCCATTACCAATTGAATGGTTATTAACAGTGTTCTTGTCATTAGGGTATTGAATCGGTTAATAAAAAAAAAAAAATAAAAAAAAAAAAAAAATAAAAAAAATGTTTTTATTTATTAATATGTATGTGTGTATGCATATATATACTATACATGTGCGTATGCATACATAAACGTATGTATGTGTGTATATATATATATATATATATATATATATATATATATATATATTAATAATTGATTCATAAATGAATTAAAATTATGTATCTAATTTCAGATGGCCTATATTTATTATAATAAGAGTGATTGTTTATTTAAAATGCAAGCTTTATTATGAAATGCGGTAAACGACTCACATGAAGACATATTTTCAGTTAGTTGAGGAGAACCAAAGCTAAGCATTATTCAGTAATTTTTCTAGAGATCTCGGTTAGACAGTTACTTACTTCGATTCTCATCCCAACCTACTCCTTCGCGAGCCACATTTAAAAGTTGTACTACTCAAATATGACAACTCAACGGGAGAAATCCGAAAAACCGAATATCTTTAACGCGTTATAGCATAAAACGTGTAAAATTCACTCATTTTTCAACTTTGTTCTTCCCGTTTTCACCTGTTCAAGGTGTCATTCGTTTCAACTTCCCGACCCTTAACAAATGTTATCGTTTATATTTTTAGGAATAAACAAACGGATTAGCCGGAAAATAGGAAAAAAAAAACTCCCAAAAATTTCACCCCGCCCGCCACAATATTCAGATCAAGTCCTAATTTTAAACGGGTGTAAGTGAATCAATATCGAATATTGTTTTAGTTATTTCGTCAGCGATTAACTCAGCAGAGTTTGAAAAAGTGGAGAGACTTCAAATCTTTTTGATTATTTTAATCGACTCCACAATCTTCTCGCTTCATCATAAATGAAAATTAAAACATTAAAACAATTAACAAATTTTAATGGATCGGTGGGGTTCGGTTTAATTGCGTGGTACCTAAACAAATAGCCTAATGACAAAGTTTTTGTTATGACTATTCGAAACCTTCACTTCCATAACCCGAGACATAAAAATATTTAAAAAAAAACTCATCCCCCTTCTCTCCCGACCAAATTTTATGAAATTGAATTTGGACCCTCCCCCGAATAATACAAAATCCATCTCAAAAAAAGATTCTCAAATTTTAACTATAGACCCGTCAACGACGGGTACTGATGGGTATATCAGACAGTTGATTCATAAATGAAGTAAAATTATGTATCTAATATCAGATGGCCTATTGTATTTATTATAATGAGAGTGATGGTTTATTTAAAATACAAGCTTTATTATGAAGTACGGGAAGCGACTCACATAAAGACATATTTTGTAAATATTTAGAATTATTTGTACAAGAAATCATGTTCTGTAACAAATGAAGGAAATCAATATATATATATATATATATATATATATATATATATATATATATATATTATATATATATATATATATATATATATATATATATATATATATATATATATAATATAATACCAATAGTGAGCTTTTACATATTTATACAGTGCTCCATAATTTTTTTTTCAATTCTTTACAATTGATTTTTTTCAAATTTTACAATCTCTCACATCTAAGGACAATAGGGATAGTGATAGAGGAGTATTTCTTTAATTGACAATAATAAAAAGTAAAATACCTGATTCGGTGATTGTTATGATATTAGGAGTAGCTAACAAAGAACATTGCTATTAAATAAAATCTTTATTTTCTAACACGTGTAACAGTCATTAAAATAATTATTATATTGATGAGATTATTATAATAGTTATCATATCGATACAGTTGTTAAAATATTTATTATATTGTTACTGCTATTTAATTAATCTTCATCGAATCAATTATTTGGAAATACGTCCCTACATCTTCCGCTGCGGTCTGGTTTCTGTCCTTCCGGACAAGCTGGACGATCGGGCACGTCTATGATGCTGCTCACCCTTCCTCCGATTCCTCCAGTTCCAGCAATTCCGGAACTAAGCATTGTTCCATTGCTTGTTTTGGCGGTACGAGGTCTTCCAGACACCGCAACTACTGCGATCAGAACCAGAAGGGCGAAGGACAACCTCATATTGCGATTCAATCGGAAATCAGACTGTCAAACTGTTCGCTTTTTGGTTATCTTATCTCTTCATACTTTCGGGCTTATCTTATCAGGCCGGTGAAATTGAAAGATTGTTTGAATTAGCTGTCGATGAGTTATATTTACCCAGCTGTTATGGACATTGTTTCAATCGTGTGAGCCGCAGTTGGATATTTGAATGCACATATAATCCAGTTAATAGAATGCAAGAGATATTATTTCAGTATTTTGGCTGATATTTTCACATACTCCATTATAGTTTAAGACAGTTCGATTACATTTCATGGTTGAAAATTTGTATTAAATTTTTTTTTCGCTCGTTTATTTTGTTGAGAACAATGCGATTTTTTTCAAAACCAGGTCTTGCGTTCTTTGACCAGCCAAACTAAATATATCTTGGAAAATATAATATTTTCACACAGTTATGTAGTTATGAAGCACAACCTCATGTTGCAAAATGATTTATTTAGATTTTTGAGACTTGTTTCAGATGAAAAGTGCTTAGATCCACCATTACAAACTTAAATTTTATTGTAACTGTTTTCATCTGTATGTATATTAAAAGTACAGGGTATCAGGAATATTAAGAAGTTATTTTCTTCAACACTGTAGGTAGTCATTGATGCTCCTTAGAACTTAGTTCTTTTGTTAAATTTAACGACAGTATTTACGACCTACCTAAATCAAACGACCTACCTAAATCAATTTTCCATTGTTCCCATCACCTTTATGCAGATGATTCCCAGATCTACCTATCCTTTTCTCCCTCTGAGTTACTGGGGGCATTTGCCAAGATTCAAGAAGATCTTGATCGAATCAATGCCTGGGCAAATGTAAATGGATTAAAGTTAAATGCTGCCAAAACTCAGGCCATCGTCATTGGTTCCAAGCCCCTCATTAGATCCCATACTGACTTTCCCATATTACACCTTAATGACCAGCCAATTTCCTTCTACTCCTCTGTTAAAAATTTAGGATTTTTCATAGATCAAACCCTCTCCTGGACCAACCATATTTCTCACATTTCCCGTCGGACAATCTCTACCCTTAAACTATTTCATCGCTTCCGCCATCTCCTACCTCAACATATCCGTAGACTCCTAATTTCCTCTCTCATCTTCCCCCACTTTGACTACAGCTGTGTGGTGTATGATGGCCTCTCGGTGGAGCTCCGTGATAGACTGAAAAGATTAATGAATAGCTGCGTAAGATTTGTTATTGGTGCCCCGAGGTACTCCCATGTCTCTCACCACTACACTGAGTTAAGGTGGCTCTACCCCTCCTTCCGAAGACAATACTTTCTAGGTACGTTCCTCTATCAAATCATCAACAACCATCGTCCTTCTTACGCCTACAACCTTCTCCAGTTCAAAACCTCAGTCCATTCCCTGTCCACAAGATCTCGACCTTCTGACCTTTACATGCCTTCTTACAGATCTGCCTCATTCCAAAATTCCTTTATTGTTCGCTCTGTCAATTTCTGGAATTCCCTCCCTATCAAAATTCGACATTCCCCCTCCATATCCACATTCAAATCCCTCCTATTCCAATTCCTATCACAAAAACAGTCAGATACTTGCTAACCATTCGAGTGGATTTTAATAGAGAATTTGATATATTTTTATTTTTTAATTCTTTATTTTTTTCGGAAAAGTGTATACTGGTCTAAATAGCTTTAAGTTTCTTGTAATAGTATTAATGGTTTTGTATATAGTTTAGTTTGTTTTGTATATAGAGTTTTTACCTTATATTTTTTT
This sequence comes from Nezara viridula, assembly GCA_928085145.1. Taxonomy (NCBI): domain Eukaryota; kingdom Metazoa; phylum Arthropoda; class Insecta; order Hemiptera; family Pentatomidae; genus Nezara; species Nezara viridula. Next base: position 75,838,747 of record OV725082.1, read on the forward strand.
TACATTATTTCTTTTTTTCGATTTATTTTGTTTTGGCCAGATGTAATATTTTAATTTTGTTCTAATTTGTTATTCTCAAGGGACTGTGTCCCAGAATAAAGTTGTTTTTCTATTTTTTCTATTTTTCTATTTAACAATCAGAACAGACCATCTTACATTGTCATCTTTTTATTTTGTAATTTCAATGAGTTAACGAATCGGAGGCAGTGGAGACTTTATAAGTAATGTTTTTATTCCATAAAGTTACAAATGGCATCTAAAATACAGAATAATATACTATGTATATAAGAGTTGACAACATGAGTTCACTCCAGGTCTCCTGCAGTAAAGAGTATGATATCAAGAATGCAACTGCATGCGTGATTAGTCCAGAGAAGGATGGGGTTTATATTCCCAAGAATATCAAGGGGTGAAGGGAAGAGTGGGAGAAGTTGGAAGAGGACGGCAAAGGAAGGTTTCAATAGTTTATATTCTTAAGATGTCTGTGTGAAAGTACCCTTTGGCTGAAATCAGTTATTGTTTAGTATTGATATGAGAAAAAGGGGCCTATTTCTACAATCTCTTATTGTCCCCCAATATCTGTTGTTGATATAGGGTCTTATTGTGTCCCGTCAGTACATTCTAGATAACTATTTCTAAGCTATCAGAGATAGCTTGACCTGGCTATCTAGGGCTTTGTGCTTTTATTATTGGCATATTAAATATTAAGTTATATATTATTAAAAGTTAAATTAATATCATCATAATTAATATTTGTTACGGATTAAGCCCATTCCGTAATTAATGTATCAGGTTATCGGTTACATTATGTCGCTATTTATTTTCGTGATATAACAGGTAGGATAAATTCAACGAATCACGTCCAATCTAAAATATATTTACCAATCTTGGTCTATAACAGTTTTCCATCTTGAAACCAAATTTTCTATAATTTTTCTCAAAAAATCGTTTGGTTTTAGAATTGAAGAAATCCAAAACGTCGTTTTTCTCATCATCAATTAAATTCATATTTCTGCAGCTTAATGAATTTTGGTAGACTGCGAAAAAGATGATTATCTGAAGACTCTAAGACGGGAGAATACGATGGGTGAGGAATAAAGTTTCGTCCAAAGTCCTTGAATTTTTGTAATGTTTGTTTTGCGACATGGGGCCCTGCATTGTCAAACTCAGGCGGATCTACGGTGGTGGGAGGAGGGGGAAGGTGAGGGAGAGGGAAGATTTTCGGGCTGAACCCCCTCCAAATGGTAAAATAAAACCATGTCTTATAAAAAAATTATCACTAAAAGTATTATTATTCGTGTAATATCATTAAATAAGACTTGACGTATCACTTAATTACCATTTCATAAAGATAGTTAGTTACTTTATTTTTGTTACAAAGAAGTAATTACCGTATTATATATATATATATATATATATTTTTTTTTTTTTTTTTTTTTTGTTCCCTACCTCGTCGTTTAGGCTATACGAGATTTTCCCGGGCCGGAGGGTGAGGGCGGGGAATTTAAAATCCCCTCTGGCACCGGGACGCGAACTCGTACTTTTCTTGTCTCTCAAATCTTCATATATCTGGTTGCCGGGCAACTTGCGGTGCTGTGCACACGCTTTAGCCCATTCGGCCACCTCGCCCCCATTTATATATACATATATAATGCATAGCGGCTAAAGCAAAACCGCCCACCTCTTCTTCCCCCTCTCCGCCCCAAAATCCTGGATCCGCTAGTATTTTCAAGGAGGAATGAAACGTCTCGTTTGTTGATAAGTGAAGGTTTTTCCTCAATTGCCTGCTTCAATCGGTTCAGCTGATTACAGTACTGGTCATTAGTAATAGTTTGGTTGAGATCATAGAGTTCATGACGAAGGATAATACAATCACTTCTATATTCCTCCAAACTTTCGCCATTAATTTATTCCGATGAAGTCCTACATTTGCTTCTGTTTATACATTGCTCGGTGTTTATCACCACCTCTCCACTTCCTGAACACTGATGCCGTTTTCTCCATATATGGCTGCAAGTTTCCTATAAGTTTAAGCTGCATCTTCTCCTTTACTAAATCCCAAAGCATCGCATGGTGTAGGTGAAGATTCCATTTAGTTGAAATTTCTGCACAGAATAATTAATTGTCACAAAACAAAAACATGATAAATAGAATAAATACAATGTAATGTTATAAATATGTAAAGACAATGGAATTGTAAAGGAGGCATTAGTAATATCGATATAAATAGAGAGATTTTTAAGGCCCGAATTACTTATGAGGTAACCTGATATAAATGGCAGTGGGGATTTTATCCTTTGAACAAATTTTCATTTCGTTACAGAATCGCAACGGTAGTGTAGTAATTTCAACGCGGTTACATTAACCAAAACCCGACCGTAATAAACGTTAATACTGTAAGCAAGCCAATCGACTCAGGAATATATTCCCTGGTTGTAATAAAACGCCGATTTTCAGTTTCCAATTACGCACTTTCCCCTGATTAATTGGCCGATGGTGGGGCCGGAAAAGCCTCCAATTTCACCGTGAAAATCCCATAAAGATTCTCGCGCAACCTTTTTTCCCTGAGCTTTTTTTTATCCTTTACTATCTTTTTTCCTCCCTTCCCTTTTTATTTCCAGCCAACTGCGATCAAAACCATACCTGAGAGTCCTTTATAAAGCTCATATAAGCCTCGTCAGTTCCATACAAAAAAAAAAAAAAAAAAAATCATAAAACCACGGAGTTTGTTTGCCAAGCTTGAGTGGTTTGGTTAAATGAAGAACGAAAAGTGTATTGCAATGGTTGCAGTATACAAGACTCTTTTGGTTTGGGTGCGTTAAAAATATAAAATAATACGTTAAGTACAATCTTAATAGGATAATAATTATTTAGGGAAAGACATCCAGTAAACATTTCGATTCCTCATTCTTGAAAAATAAAAAAATGGGATGTAGCAGGATAGTTCGTGATACAAATCTTAGTTTTCGCACATAAGAGTTCAAATGTGACAAATAACAAAAAAAAAAAAAAAAAAAAAAAAAAAAATAAATAAAAGATATTCTGTTTATATTCAATTAAAAAACGCTGCAAATTATTTCACACAGGAACTATAACGTCCATAGTGATACAATTTTGTTATTAGACGTACTTTCGTATGGTAGTTAGAGTAGAAGCAATATAACTAAAGGAGAGAACATGTGATCGTTTAAATATTTGTCACCGACCACTCATAAAAACAAATATGGATCAATGAAAAAAAAAATTATGTTTTGAGGAAGAGATTTCAGGTCATCTTTCTGAACCTATCAGTGATTCACACACAGCAGTAAATGAGAAGCCACTGTATAATTTAATCATTAATTATTAACTGAGGAGATCAGTGGCAGGGCACTGACTTCCAAAGCTGATGGCAAGACATTATTTGTTTCATTAGCGATGGATCGGCCCTGGGATCGGGAGACGTCCTGAGGCACATTTATCCTCTTTAAAGGTACTTTTAACTCAATAATTAGGTAAGAGGAAAAATCTGGCGGTTGAACATGATCTCGGTCAAATCACTCTTCATGGGTTATAGTGGTACAGTTTTTTTTTAAACATTATTGTAACTAGAACTGATAGTAAAGAACACATTGCGACTTGCAATAGTATAATTTCTTGTTTAGTTTTTTTAGTTTAGAAGATTATTTAAAAATATAAATATTTATTAAATCACAAGGTGGAATTGAGGTTACTGATGGCAGAACCAGATAAATCCTAATATTGTAATTCTTGATTTGTTGTATTTAAATCAGTGGATTTTGTTATCATTTGTTACAAAAACCTGGAATGTCCTGCGTTGTTTTTGAAAACAATGTTAATGAACACATTCAACCTTTGACAGCAAAATAAGATGGCTGCTGATTTATTTAAAACCTAATGATCCAGGTAAATTTGCCCCTCACCAAACATTTTGTAGTAATAGAGTTAACATGCTCTTAGGACTTGGACTTTAATTTATTTTATTTGTATTTCAAAATGTTAATTTTCCGTTCTGCTATATTTACCAGACACAAATACCTTATCAGACTGCAATTACCCTTCACTAATCATTATTTCAAACTATGGAAAGTAAAACTCAATCAGGAAACAAATCACAGTAGATTACTTACGCGCTCAAACAAGACAATTAACCAATCATTTATCGCAGCAATTAACCTATTTCAAAGACAAACACAATTCGTTATTTAGGACTCGCATTAATAATGGAAACGTACGTGAGACAAGACTACTGGAACTAAACAAGAGGCTAAAACTGTTGTATCCAGTGCTCCAAAGATATTTAGCATTGAAATCCTGTCAACGACTTATGCCCGAAAAAATCATCAAGGAAGAATAATATATATATATATATATAATATATATACAATATATATATATATATATATATATATATATATATATATATATATATATATATATATATATATATATATATATGTTGGGGTCAGGGGTATTTCAAAATTAAAATACAAACCTTTCCCAGGTGAGTTTCCTCAATGGTGGGAAAAATTCGAGCAAAATTAAATGGGTGGGAAAGAAGGGGATGAAATTAGTGAGTATGAGATCTGTAATAAAAGAAAAAAATACATGCACAAGAAAATATTAAAAAATAGAAATATTTCAATAATTCAAAAAAATGGAAAATAAATATAAATCCCCCTTTTCGAATGTTTACAATATTTATTATTAAATAAAAGAGATATATACAAAAGTTAAAAAAAAACAATATAAAGAGTGGTATGAAGTTCACTGAAATGAAAAAAAAAAACACAAAATATAATATTCAGTGAACATAAAACCAAATTAACAATTATTAATAAAGTAAAAAAGAAATTAACTTCTAAAATTGTAAATCAGTAATAAAAAAAAAATTACTAAAATACAATTTAACGTCTAGAAAAACTGAAAAAAAAAACTAATTTAGCCTGGGAAAAAATTAAAGTAATTTACTGTCTTTCGTGACGGTGGAGAATAAAAAAACAAAAAATCAAGCCAAATTGGAGGTTCTGCTTCCAACGAGATTACCTTCTACGATGTTTAGCTGTCAAAGATCGATAGTGGGGGAATCGATGTGTATATCGATCTCGATCGATGACTCGCGATGATACATACAGCTGGGATCTTCAAAATGGCGCAGGTGAGTTGATATGAGATGAGACGAGACGAGCATGGAGCTAGTGAAAATGGTAGGGGCAGATGTCAACTTCATGGGTACAATACAAACGAAGACTGGCTCCAGACTGACTTTCCGGCAGTATTATGGCATTATTTTGATGTCTTAATCCCTAAGACTGGGTATTAGAGTCGGTGAGTCAACGCGATAATACATCACAAATTAGACCTAAATATATAAATACTATAATCTTAAATACATATTTGAGGAAATTGTCCCTCATTTTTTACATTAAAAAAATAAACCTTTTACTATTAATACTTGAAAAGGGGTGAATGGTGAGAAAAAAATAAAGATCTGAGCGTATGCGGCGTTAAATATATATATGTATTGTTAACGCCACATACGATCAGATCTTTATTTTTTTTTCTTCATCTAAATTTCCTTCCAATTTTCTTTCCAAACATCCAAATTCTATTATATATATTGTGATTTCTTGCCTCGAGAATTAACCTTGCCCCAGAATGTGCGCTTTATCATGTTTTCCTTCAAAACCAGTGTCTCGGGATGTGGAAGCCTTGTGCGGATCTTCCTCTTGTTCCACACTGTATTTATTTTCTACTTCAAACACTTAATTTTCGGGTGGAACTAAAGTAGGAATATAGGAATAGAAAGGTAGGAATTGGTGGAACTTGTAAACTATCTGAATGCAGAATGGGTCGAATAGCAGATCGAATATTCGGGTAGAGAACTGTTCTTCTTTTCTTCATAGACAATCTTGCCTTTATTGTTGGAGTCAAGCAGAAATAACAGTCATCTGTATGGTTTGTAGGCTCCCGCCAAACCATAGACACAGCGAAAGCCATAGATCGTTTCTTATTTCTCATCCATTTTCGCATTTGCATTTTCTCTTAACATGCGTCGCAATATATGTGGAACCCAAGACTTATTCTGGCCCCCTACTTTCATACCGAAATAATGCTACATAGGCAGTCTTTACAAGAGGCGCCAGATTGCGTTTCTGTGAGGAACATTTTTGCGAATTTTACAATAAAAAAGCACTCCCAAACCAGAACTTCTGCATGAATTACAGCAGAAACTATATGAAACCCACAGTTTCAGCAACATTAACTATGATTAAAACTTACAAACAGCTGAAGAGCATTTGTGTTTTGTTATTTGACAGCCCATATGTCCTTGATAAGAAAAAAAAGAGTGAAAGATTGAAGCAAACGATTGCCAACCTTCAGGAAAGTTTCTGGTGAAGAGGGAGTGAAATGTGATCGCTTCCGGTTAGCCAACCACGTGCTCCCTGAATATCTCGACGAAGAGTGAACCAAACAATCACTACTGTCGCCTATAATATCCCCAAGCCACCGAAGAAGAATGATGACTCAAAAAGTCGAAGTCTAAAACAGGTGTAGGAAAAAAAAAAGTTTCCACTAGCTTCTGATACCAATGAGGCGGTTGGAAGAGAAGCACTGGGAACTTTTAAGTCCAGCTTTGTTTTCCACTTGTGGAGTACAAAGCTCGGCTCCGAGTTTCCTGGGAAAATTTCGCATTATTAAGTAAAGTAAGTATTGTAGGTATAAATGTGTATAAGAAGATTACTTGTATTTATTTTATAAATTTATATTTTTTATTTAATTATTTATATTATTATGCATGTGTTTTTTTTTCTTAGTTTTAATTTTCTTATTTTTTAGGTTATTTTATTTTATTATCTATTGTATATACTTTTGATTATTATTTTGTTCTATTATTTTATTTTTTTGTACATATAGTGTGAATGTCATCCTACCTCACTATAACCAATGTCCAAGAGACAGATTGTTATAATACTCAATAATGAAATTAAATAAATAAAAAAAAAATTAAAACTTATTTATATTAATTTTACTCTTGTTTGTATATATCGTGTAAATGAACAACTGTAGCCATAGTACTCGTTGCCCATCAATTTTGCAGATTGTATTGTCACTCAAAAAAAAAAAAAAAAAAAAAAAAAAATGGTGTGGTTTGTATAATTTTTAGTTTTTTCCTCAACACTTTTAACTTGGCCCCATTTTTATTGTCATATTCCTCATAAATTGCCCCCTAAAAATACTTTTAAAGCAATACAATCGGCAGACCAGGACTTCAAATACCAAGTCATTTGGGAGACGATATTTAATTTCTCTACCACTAACAATAATTACTCAATATTTTTAATATAGAAGGTAACAATATTTTTTTTCATTTAATTTGCATTTTATGTAAATATCATCAAGCTCCGCTAAGGTCTTAACTAATTACTTATGCTCTTGGTTTTTATGTTCTATTAACAAAAGAAAACATTTATTTGTTAGACCATTAAACACTTTTTCCTCGTAAAGGTCCTCATTTCCTTAGCAAACATTTGCCCTTTCCACCCTCAGCCTTAATTATTTTGGTCCTCCGTAGTCTTTCTGGGCGGGATTTTCCCCCCAAAATTTAACACTCACATTATTTCAAAATTTTTAATTAATTTAATTAAAAATCTTTGAGTATTAGATGATTTTCGAAAAGTTGTATCTAATGTAACTGACCAAATCTTTATACTTTAATACTTTGATTTACTTGGTAGTTTCCAAGGATTGATTTCCTAGTTCGGAGAAAGGATAATTCTTCGAATTATAGAAAATATATAAGAAATGCATAAAAAGCTTTGAATAAAAATAATAACAAGCTTTTTTGTACTAGAAGTTATTTATTTAATTTAGAATTAATGTGTTAACCCCAGGGAATACAATTTTGTTCAACTCATTCCAAAAAACAACCTTTTTCTTCATAATGATAAGTAATAAAATGAAATAATTTTTTACTTATTAATTTTTTTTTTTTTTCGAATGAAAGATATATTTCGTCATGACTAGTTAACAGGTTAAAATTAACCTAACTCCTCAAAAATCGTTAATGCTTTATTGATAATACAGTTGCACAATAATAGGTTCCATAATTTTAAATATCAGTTGATGGATTTTAAGTTTTTATTTTTATTAAATTACTCTATAAAGAAAGGACAATTCTAATTTATTTTTATTTTGCGAAAGTTATTCTTCAGAACAGTGTATATATTTTATCTTTTAATGATTTGGCTACATACTGAAGGGGAGAGATCTGCTCTCTCATCGGAAATTTTCTTTACTAACTTCAATATCATTTTCGATATATTCAATATATTTTCGTATATTTTTTCACTAAAACTGGGCCTAATTTAATTTATGAAAATGGAACAAAATATAGGATAATGCGATCATCATATGAAGAGAATTAGAAGGAGTTTTAGTGATACATTAGCAGACTTAAATATAATATTGAATTGAAAATAAAAAAATACTATATGTTTACATAATAATGCAATAGCTAAATGTAAGAGCTATGTCCATATGGATTGATCAGTATGCTGTTTATAAAGCAACCCTTTGTAGTAGAACAGCATTACTTTCAGTAATGTATTTCTCTTTATCACGTCTGGTAATGTATCACTAAAACTCCTTCTAATTCTCTTCATATGATGATCACATTATCTCATATTTTGTTCCATTTTCATAAATTAAATTACACTCAGTTTAAGTGAACAATTATCTCTACGAAAATATATTGAATAATATTGAATATATCTTTCTTTTTTTTTTTCAATTCAATATTATATTTATGTAAACACAGCAGGGGGGCTAAAATCGGTCGCGAATGAATTAAATGGGTACATTTGGGATGTTGTGGCTCTGCAAGAGGTTCGCTGGCCAGGGGTGGGCTCGATGAGGGAAGGAAAGTACACTATTTGGTACGGAAGAAGCGGGAATCATTGTTTAGGTACCGAGTTTCTAATTAGGAGTAGATTACTATCCGCTTTGAGGGACCTACAATTCTTTAGTGATAGAATTTCGGTAGCTATATTTCAGGGACGTTGGTTTAAAATCGCATTAATAAACATACATTGTCCGACCGAAGACAGTGACGATGAAGACAAAAGTGAATTTTACGATAAACTCGAATGGGTTTATGATAAACTACCGCGAAACTACATGAAAATAATTGTAGGTGACGCGAACGCAAAGGTAGGAAGGGAAGAAGTTTATATTCCGACGATTGGTAAAGAAAGTTTGCACGAATATAGTAATGATAATGGGATCCGTCTGATAAACCTTGCCATCTCGAAAAACCTGATAATTAAAAGTACGACGTTTAAACATAAGGATATTTATAAATATACTTGGACATCACCGGATTCGCAAACACGAAATCAAATCGATCATGTCTTGATACAACATAGCTGGCAAAGCAGTATAATTAATGTACGGTCTTATCGAGGAGCAGAATGTGGGTCGGATCATGAATTGGTAATCGCGAAACTTCGACAAAAACTTAATATAAAAAAGAGAAAAGAAAACCGTTTCGATTTTGAGAATTTTAATTTGGAAAAATAAAAAATTCCATCAATTAGAACCCAATTCGAGCTAGATGTTAAGAATAGGTTTGAAGATTTATAGATTTCGACGAATTCCGCGAGGATATTGACAAGCTATGGGTAGAGATCAGGGATAATATTAAAGCGGTCGGTAACTCGTGTCTAGGAAAAAAGGAAAATAAGAATAACAAACCGTGGTTTGATGAAGATTGCTTAAACATGTGCGAAAAAAGAAAAGCCGCTAAATTAAAAGCTCTAAATAATCCTAGCGAAGACAATCTGGAATACTTCCGAACCTCAAAGAACGAAACGACAAAATTGCTCAAAAATAAAAAAAAGGAGTATCTTAAAAATATAATAATTGAAATAGAAACTAATAGAATCGAAAATAACGTAAGAGACATAAACAGATACATAACGTATCTAACGTACATAACGAGACATAACGTACAAAGGTATAAACAGATTACGTAAATATTTAGGGCCCGTAACGTCTGGAATTAGGGATGATAATAACAATATTCTAACCGATCCGGTTGATATATTGAATAAGTTTAAGGACCACTTTGACAATATTATAAATACGGGAAATTATGATCTGTGTCCTCCTTCTGAGTACCAGAGTGCTGAACCGTTAATAGAAGGATAAATCCTTATAATAGTAAAGAGGAAGTTAAAGTAGCTATCGGAAAATTAAAATCTTATAAAGCAGCGGGAACCGATAATATTCCTACTGAACTAATTAAGGCATGCGGGGAAGCTGGAGTTTCTAAAATACATTGGTTGGTTAAAAAGATCTGGGTGAATGAGAAATTACCTGAGGAATGGAAAGAATCTATTCTTATTCGGATTCACAAAAAGGGCCCGAGGACGGATTGTAATAACTATCGAGGAATTTCACTCCTATGTTATAAAATATTCACTTTAATCTTAAACAGAATCATGGAATACGCCGAGGAAATTATCGGAGACTTCCAATGTGGATTTAGAAGGAATCGTTCAACTATTGATCAAATATTTTCTTTACGGCAAATATTAGAGAAAAAATTGGAATACAACGGTATTGTTCACCAGCTGTATATAGATTTTAAAAAGGCTTACGATTCTATTGACCGCCAGAAACTGTATAATATTCTAATCGAGCAGGGGATTCCAAAAAAACTAGTAAATCTAGTGAGGATGTACTTGAGGAAGACACTCAATAAAGTTAGAATCGGTAATAATCTGTCGGAAAAATTTGAGGTTCATTCAGGTTTAAAACAGGGGGATTCCCTTTCGTCTGACCTGTTCATTTTGGCATTACAACATGCCATTAGGGAGCTAATGCGCACCGAGAAAGGGTTGGAACTATGTGGGACGACATTCGTGCTGGGCTATGCTGATGATCTGGTACTGTTAAGCGAAGACGTTGAAACTATAAAACTAAAAGACTCGCAATAAACGTGGATAAAACAAAATATATGGTTAGCTGCAAAAATGGCGATACTACTGGTGATATCGATATAGATGGCAATATGTTTGAACAGGTAGATAAATTTAGGTATCTAGGTTCTACGATAACTAGAAAAAACGAAATTGAAGAAGAGATTAAGGTTAGACTGAAGTCGGGAAATGCTTGTTATTTTTCTGTGACAAAACTACTCAGTTCGCGGCTCTTGTCCCGGAACTTAAAAATTAGAATCTATAAAACAATTATCTTCAAGCATTCCTAAAAGGTTAATATTTGCTGTGCCGAATGGTAAGCGTCCGAGGGGTAGACCGAAGCGAAGGTGGGAAGATTGCATTAAAGCCGATCTGAAGGGACTGGGTTTGGACGGCGAACGGTGAAGGGAGGTGTGTAATAAGCGATTGGTGGTGTCGGCATCGAACCTTCGGGTTCGCTAATCCTTTTGTTATTTGTTATTATTATTATATTTAAGTACGTAAACAAACCCCACATGCATAAGTATATAAAATTATCTGAGCCAGTATTAAATTAAGCACGTGCTAACTTATGCTGACCTTTGGCAAAAGTCGGGTGAGCGCTCGGAGTTCTTCGGTTCTCTATTATTCCTTATTTTTTCTTTAGTTAATAAACGAATTCTATTATATTTTATATTTAACAATTTTATTAGTAGATTACGATGTTAAATAGTCTATTATTTTAAATAAAAACATATATAAGAACACAAATGAGAACAAGGCCTACATTATATAAATTTACACTGTCATGGTGAATTTAATCAATATCGTCAAAGTAGTTTTGAGAAAATTGTAAAAACATGTAAACCGATGATATAAAGTGGCACTTCCGGTTTTTAAAATTTTTTTATTCTTGATATTTACAACTGTATTAATAAATATCGTCATCAAAATACATTTAGTAAATTTGATAACAGATAATAATAACATGAAATCACTTGTTGAGAAATTACCCACTAGTAGCACTCTAAAAACAAAATGTATTTACAATAGGAGATCTCGAGGCCATCTTCTTTTCAGACGTCTCGGAGGGTCATCAAGTTACTGACCGGTTTTGATAAAAAAGTTGCTGCAACATAGCAGCTTGAAATACACAAATTCAGTTTCGTACGATTTTTTTAATTGTGCTGTTTAGCACAGTGAACAGTCTTGTTCACATATACAAACACACACACACACATACATACCATTTTGTCACACTTAGTTATTTGTACTCAACGGACCTCAAAACGTGTATTTCTGTTGAAAACTTGGATTCAAAATTTTACAATCGCAATATCTTCCCTTATTTCATATATTGGTAAGAGAACATAAAAATAAAGTATATACAATAAGAGGAACAATAACATTCACTAACTAAAAAAGAAATAAAATGGTTTTTATTCCATGTAGATTAGCCTTAGAGCTTTTATTTTTAAAGATAATTAAGTCAAGACATATTGAATGAAATAAATGATTCGTAAGCCAGTGATGTTTTAGTACATCAGCTTATGTAATTTGCTCAAGACATTTTTTTGCCATCATTTGAACCAACCAACTTGGAACATTGCAATTGTTATTTTAATAAGAATAAACATTGATATACTCAAATGATTGCTTACATTAATACCTTTGTATTGCAGTTGGTGCGTTGTTGAACAAGTTTGTGAATAACAGTTGGACTACGTCTTAATAATTCACTTGTATCAACATAAGACTGTGTGAATTGGCAGTGCAGTATAAAAACAGATTCTCATAGAAAAAGTGAATACATTTTGAGATAAAATAATGATTTGTTGTTTTTCAAGAAATATATTCATTTTTCATGAATGTTTAATAAATATTACTTAAAACATTCAAGATAAAAATAAATGAATAAAAAAAACTAATAAAAAAAACATTTCTTAGTTTTTTTTTTCTCCTCCCCTTCCTTGCCCAAGGCTATAAGGGATTTAAAAGCCTCCTCCGGCACCGGGACTCGAACTCATGACTATTTTTTATCATTTGTCTCATATATTAGGTTACCGGGCAGTGCTGTGCACACACCTTTGCCCGTTCGGCCACCCCACCACTATTTTTAAGAATAACATGTACCTAGTTATTTTCATTCAGTTAGGCGATTTTACTCGACAAGGGCGCAACTATAAGAACTTTTTTGTGCTTGAGTTAAACACAAGATTTTTAGAACGAACGTCCGGACTGATTTTTAAATTTGATGGCTCAGAGATTTGTGGTTGTTTTGAAACAGGTTGAGGTCATAATATCGAAATATTATTCTGTAAAGTTCCTGTATTTTTTTTCCGTTAAACTGAATATAACGATTTTTAATTATGCTGGTTCAACTTGTTTAGTGAAATCTGGTAGGTATTTTCAAACAATTTGATCTCGAAATATTGAGAAAATTTTGTTTGTGATCATGTGTGACAAATATACATTTTAAATAAGCATAATCCGTGGTACAGATCCCTTTTTATCAAATTATTAACATCCCCCCGAAACTTCGTAAATAGCTTCATCTCATTGTAAACTACAAATATTTTATTTACGAAAGTTCTCGAAATTGGGGCGTTTTCAATCTGGAGTTTGGCAAACTTTGTCTATTTAATTAGGTAATAAAAATACCAATTTGCTTTCTAGTTGGGTCGTGAGATAATTTGATCACAAAATCGATAAAAAAGGTGGACCACAAAAATATTCGGCCGTTTGTCCTATATAACCTCATTATTTTGAAAATTTGCGGGTTTAAGTCACGCCAAACGGCACACTATTTTTGAAGAACATTTTTTTTTCAATTTTGTGATCGAATTATCTTACGATCTTAGTAGGTAGCAAATAGATGTTTACGAGTTTTTAGTACCTAATTAAATAGACTAAGATTGCCCCCCTACAGAAACGCCCCCATTCCAAGTGTTTTCGAAAATGAAATAGTTGTAGTTACCACGAGATGAAACTATTTACGAAGTTTCAGGCGGATATTAATAATTCGATAAAAAGGGGTCTGTACCACGGACTATTCATGACCATGCCAATTTTATACTTGATTCAAAATTGCTTGATTACCTGATAACAATCAGTAATGAGATCACTGTAATCACGTAATCAAGATCACTTTTATTGTAATCAAGTAATTGTTGATTATGATTATGGCCACGTGTGTATTAAACAATTAATTTGTATTTACACTTCGTAATCGAAAACAACGATTGATTTAAAAAAGTCTGAATATTTAGACTAAATATTCTTAATTTATTGACGAAATATTTGAAGGTTGTAGCTTAAAGTAGTTTTGCTAGGAGTGCTTTGATACCTTGGAAACTATTTTCAATTTGAAAAAAAATCTGCAAAAAGTGTCGCGATTTGGGTTTATAGGCGTCGATTAGGTATCGATTCATCTCATTGTAAACTACAAATATTTTATTTACGAAAGTTCTCGAAATTGGGGCGTTTTCAATCTGGAGTTTGGCAAACTTTGTCTATTTAATTAGGTAATAAAAACTCTTAAATACCCATTTGCTTTCTACTTGAATCGTAAGATAATTTGAGATACTAAGTCGAGAAAAAAGGTGGCCTTCAAAAATATTGAGCCGTTTGGCGTTAAATAGACAAAGCTTGCCGAAATCCAGATTAAAAACACTCCCAATTCCAAGTGTTTTCGCAAATAAAATAGTTGTAGATTAAGATGAGATGAAGGTATTCACGCAGTTTTAGATGAATGTTAATAATTTGATAAAAAGGTGCCTATACCGCGGACTATAGTATTTGAAAATCTAAAAACGTTGAAAAAAATTAAATTAAAGCGACTACAGAAATAACTCTATGAATATTTTTTATTTTATTCAGGATATTTACTGCTGTACTAACATAAAAATACACCTTTCAAATGTGAACAAACCTTTAACGACATTAAAATTTTAAATGACACCTTGGATGGCTAGCAAGAATTGATGAGGAAGCAATGTTAGAAACGAAAGTTCAGATGTTTCTATGATATGAGAATTCCAAGTTAGATGTTTGTCCAAGTGGAGTCCAAGGTATCGGATTTGTTTAATAGAGATAAGTGGAGTATTATTAAAGGATACTGTAGGACAGGAAGTAATTGGTTTACGACTGATAATAAAAGTGATTTAATGGGATTTATTTTAATCCTCCAGTTTTTACACCATTCTTCAACGTTTCAGATGTATGATTAAATAGTTTTGGGATGCGATTGTTCTATAATATTTAAAATTGAATGAGTAGCGAGGGGATCTTCCATTACACATTAAACCTTCTTGCAAGTAGATTTCGCTAATCAATGCGCACAAAGATCTGACATAGTCTTGAGTTTCTTTCAGGGGCGGATGGCGCCAAACACTACACCAAGTTTAAATATTTGTAAACATCAATTATCAAAAATCTGCCAAGCTTAGTAGATATCAATGTACGTTATCTTAAGATATATAAAGTTAATTCTAGAAATATTAAGTTTCACTTCCTTAGATTAATTTACCATCTGACATAGAGTAAATCTCTCAGTCACATATGAGTCGTCTCTTATCAAAGACGGTCACTTTTAAAAAGTTTAGAAAAAGTCAATTTTTGTAACGTATCTTTAATTAGAAAGAAATCTAATGGTTTGTTTTCATGATTCAACTTCAACATTCTTAGATAATATCTTCAGAAACAGTTTGGAGCTGAACTTATTAAACAAAAAACTGACTCTCCACTTTCCGAAAATGACACATGACCTTCTTTGATACGTAACTACTCATATAGTTCAGTGAAATGTATTACATTACAGATATTCGGTGACCAAACGAAATCGCCAAGACCGATTGGGAGTTCCCACATGACAGCGTTGATTCAGTAATGACTCACAAGGACGGAAAATATTTTCGTCTTATGGATGATTTCTCTATTTGCTAAACTTTTTACTATTTAAAAATAAACTTCTTTGCCAATTCATGAAAATACTTCTTTAAAGTTTAATGTATGATATCGATGAAGGCATAGATTTCTGCAAAATTTTATTTGCATGATTATGACTGTTCCTGAAATAAAATATCCCATTCCTTCTAAATTGTGTTTCTTCAGAAAAAAAAAGCTCCACCATACGGAAGTATTCTTCGTATTTGAATTTTCAAATACTTCAATATGGTTTCCGAATGAACCTTTCATTACCTACTTGACGGTAAAATGAATTTAAGGTAATAGCTCATTTTTGTAAACTAAAATTTCTAAAAAAAATTAAATTCACCAATTGCTTGAATTTTTTCATGAAAACAAATAATAAAATTTATTTAGTCACTTAATAAAATAAGGGTCAATTTCATGATAGTAAATTTTTCAAAACCTGTAAATAATTATTTACTTAATTATTGAAGGAAGGTAGTAGACTGTTCTGCACATCATAAGTGATAAATAGTCAGGACCCCATTAAAATTAATAGTAATTTTTAATAATAAAGGTTTTTATTAGTGCCGAGGTTTCAACGTTCAAGTTGAAACTATTTGAACACCTTCAGTCCCCGAAACGCCCTGATGATGACCCACATGTTTTGGATGAAGACCTTTAAGATGCATCTTGACTATTTATTAACCATGCATTATTTACAAAAAAAAAATAAAAAAAAATAAAAAATGTATTGTTTGGTTAATTCACTACGTTTGATCTTTGGTCTTAGAAAAAATAATAATGGTTTTTAATAAATTACCATTTTTATTTATTTTTACTAAAAACACAGAATATCAAATCCTTTAATGTTTTTACACAACTAAACGTAAATCTCAACTTATTCCCCAAAGCTCAAATCAAGAATATGAAATATGTTTTTCTAAAGGTAAAGGGGTAACATTAGTGAAGTTGGACGGTAATAAAAGAAAAATTGGATTAATCAATGGTTTTATGAAAAACAGAATTTAGCGTAATGTAGTCGTTCAAATTTTCTAGGCCTTTAAAGTGTTATGACAAAAAAAACTCCACTTTCATTTAAGGTAAAGTATGTCCAGTTGACGAAGCAGCAATAGTTAATTGCCGCAATCAAATATTTAATTCAAATACTTACAAAAACAAAAATATTTATTTTCTACTTTTCTGAGAAAAATTGGATCATTATTTTTATAAACTTTTTTGTAGTCCTAGACTTTCTGTTTTATGGTTTTCAAAATCTTATTTAGTTGATAATAAAAAATGACTAAAACATTTTATTTAATAATTTGAAAAGAAATAGTAGATTAGTAAATATATATCCAACACACACAGATATATTTATATATTAACATAATTATTTAAATTGAGAATTAGGTAAATTAATTATTATTCGATAAACTATAGAATGTTCATTGATCCTGTTGTTTATTCGACGTTTCGAACCCGGTTTTTTTAAAGTTAACAGCGTGATCCTATTCAAAGTTTTAAAATATAGCCTGGATACCTCGGGCCAGGGACACACCGACAGCCTCAGCACCGTCCTCTATCACAAATATTAAGCTACTTATATAATACTCAAAGGTCGGTTGAAGAAATTTTGTAAATATATAATACATATGTATTTGTATTTTATTAAAAAAAGAAAGAAACTGTACCACTACTACAATCCATAAAGGGTATTGGATTCAGTACTCAACGGTTGTGCAAGGAGGTGATTTGACTGAGACCACGCTCAACTGACAGGTTTTTCTGCTTAATTAATTATTTAATTAAGGGTACCCACTTTATAGAGGCTAGGTGTGCAAAAGGAGAGTATCCTGAACTCAGAGCCGCCCCACGGCTGTTAAATATATATATACTATATATTATTATATATTAAATAATATATATTATTAATATGTATAAAATATTTTCTACTATATCTAACATAATTTATTTTTAGAAATGACGACCAGCAGTCATGCTTTGTTTATACGGAAATTAACATCTTGCAACCGATTCCTTAACTCATATCACGTTGATACACTTACTAATTGTTTTATTTCTATCCTTCAATATACCCAGGAAAATGATGAGGAAAAAAAAAATATTAATGCTTAAACGCAAGCATGAAATGATCTTATTTGAAATATATTTTCCTCGTTCAAGTTTTTCCTTGTCCGTTGTTACATTATATACGGGCTTTTTATCTATACTTTGTTAATTATTAATGTGTTTTTACCTTTCTAAGTAAAACCTATTGAAAGGAGCTCTAAAATTGGTTTATTTCTTTCTGAAGTAGTAAAGCAAATTAATGAAAAAACCTAAAAAAAAAGTCAACAAAGTATAGCTTTCTCACCGTTTTCATTGGCTAAGCAATTATCTGTACTTCAAAGGCTATAATTTTTTGTTTGAGAATAAATTCTCCAAGAGAAGCCGTTTTTGGAAATACACTGATACCTCAACAATTGCGAGTATGATATCCACGAGTTTTGTTCATCAGCGAATACTAGATTTTTAGTTTATTTATTTATTGTGACGACGTTTCGACATAAGTTGCAGACCCTCATCAGGGCTGAGAAAAGGTAAGATAAAAAACCAAAATTATAAAAAAAACTATCGTAAAAAGAAATGAGATAAAAAAAATATTTAATTTGATAAAAAATAAACTTAAAGAAGTGAATAAAAATTGAAATTTATGAGTATCACATATAACGGTAAGGTATGAAAATATAAGTAAACTATAATGAAAAAAAAAATAAAGTGAAAGGTAACAAAGTAACAGTAATAAGGTAATCAAATAAACAGAGATAAAACAATTAAATAATGAAGTAATGATATTAAGTAATATAGATAAATCAGAGAAATAAAGAGTACATAAAATAAATAAGATATGATAATTTGTTTAAGGTGATGACGTAATATGTTCAGTCGAAGTAAAATAATAATTATTATAATAATTAATTATTAGCTTAATCGTTTTATTTCTTTTGAACATATTATGTTATCATCTTACAACAATTACCATATCTTATTTATTTTATGTACTCTTTATTTCTCTGATTTATCTATATTACATAATATTAGATCTTATAATTACTTCATGAGTATATTATTTCTACTGAACGTATTATGTAATCATGTTACAACAATTGCATCTTATTTATTTTATGTACAACTCATTCCTCTGATACATTTATATTATTATAATTAATACTACATATCAAATTTTATTTGTTCATCATTTAATGGTTTACTTTGTTAGAGTTAAAAATTTCTTCACCATTATACAGTGTCTTTGTATGTAGTTTATTTATTTATTCGAAACGATGAGCTGATATATAATATTTCTGATATTATCAATTTAAATATACTCCAAGCTGGTACCGGTGCTAGATATTGAACTTTGTAACAAATTTTATTTAGGGATCTTTGGAATAGGAATAAATGTTTTAATGGTTCTTTGGCATTTGAAAATATCCATCCTATTATTTTATTTTTTTATTTTTTTTACAAACGATATTTCGTGATCTAACATAGCTCTGTTCGATTTCCTTATTATAAGGAAAGTTCATTTTATTTGTAGTCGGCTATATATAAACTTTACGAACCATCATCCATCCAAACTGAGTTCTATAGATGGTAGAAGAAATCAATCGCTTATAATTATTTGTTCAATATTATAAATTTATATTTTCTTGCTCTATTCTATTTATTTAATTTTTTTTCATAACTCGAATTATTCAATCATTTTTTTCAGTTTCAAACTGCGATTTAAATGAGAAAAATATAAACTAAACTATGTTAATTTCTTTAGTAGATTTATTTCCTACCAATCTCTAAGTCTGATAGTAATGACCTGCGTGGGATCGATTCTACTTGTCCAGTAAACGGACTTTACATGTTAAATTTACCTTACGGCACAAAAATCATAAAGTGATGACATATTGATTTCAAGGAAGGGATATTTTTCTCTAAGTTTTAAGATACAGTTTTTGTAAATAAATCATTTCCATCATTGTAAAATCCATTTAAAAATAAATAAATAAATGTATACCATTTTAATGATTTGAATCATCAATGATGATAACATAGGTTTTTTAAGATGAAGATGCCTATACATATATATGTTAGATGTTTATGTTATAACTTTTATACTACATTGTCAACTTGAAATTTTTTTAATTTGACCACGCAGCCTTAAGGCATAATATAAGCATTACTTTTAATATGTGTTTTAAGATGGCGTATCAGCCGATATATAGAAGGAAACTTAAATAACAATATACAAGGAAACTATATAGAAAGTATGCTGAAAATTTGACTCAGCTCAAATTATATTAAAATGGTAATTTATTTATTTAATAATTACAAACACATATATAATTACGAGTATTCGTATTTGAAGCACACTAACGAATAATTGCTCTAAATTAAATATATGTACTTGTCATATCGCTCATGCGGTGAAGGACAGGACTTTAAAATTTAGGAAACATGTTGTAATTTTCAGAAGATCACGTTGATGGAATCGATGTCACAGTAAAAAAAAATAATGTAAATAAGAAAAATGAGAGAAAATGGATAGAATAATATTGGAACAATCAATTTTAAAATTTATGTGATTTATATAATAATAATTCTATTTATTTTGTATCCTGTATAAAATTTTAAAATTGTTATTTACGGCATTTTTTCATAGAATGAGTGATATGTGAATAAATTTATTTAATTTCAAATATTTTAAATATACTGTTCTTAATTGTATGTATGATTTAATCTATATTTTGCAATTCGTTTACTATTTTCGAGTTTCGGCCCAATTCAAATGTTTTATCCAGTACTTCAACTCCTCAACTTTTTACCAAATATTTTAGAATATACTGTTTTCTAGTCTTTTTTTTGTTTTTTATTTGTACTAGGGTATTGATTTATGCTCCGGATTCTAGTTATGTGAAATCTCCATACATTATTTGACTATAGGATGGTTCCATATCCATTCTCCCGTGTCTTCTACAAGGCGTAATATTAGCGAGAGAACGTGGAAGCAGTGCTTGATCCCTAGGGGAAATCTTCCAGACGTGACGGAGTGGCACTCTCTGATCTGCAGATAGACCGCAAGCTCTTCTTGATGGCCCATTGTCATCTCACTGAGGACTCATCGAGGGGTTTTCTTTTCAGAATCCTCATCCTGGAATATCAGTTTTTTTTTTCTCCCTCCACAAAGTCAATGGAGTGCTCTCGAGGAAAAGGGTTAAGGCAACGAACAATGGACAAACAGCTTAAAGACCGGTGCTTCAGCTGTATTGTTCGCAATGACACAGGCGTTTCTCGTTCGTTATAATGATCGAATATGTTTCTGAATTTAATTCACATTAAACATAATTTGTTTGCATAATCAAAACTCACCAAGATTGTTAAGCATCAAGGTGTAACACTAGTGGATTCAGAGAAGGAGCGTGGAAGGGAGGAAAGGAGAGCGATCCTCTCTGGGAAGAGAAAAAAAAATATCTTGAACAGTAACTGAACAATTGGCATATTCATTATTATGATTTTAATAGCGAAAAGTTAATTGTAATAAATCAGAGATGGCCAAAATCGAAATCCATGATTAAATGATTAAAATTAAAATTAATACTTTAATACTTTACAGTGCGTGGTACAAACCCCTTTTTTATCGAATTATTAACATCCGCCTGAAACTTCGTAAATAGTTTCATCTCATCGTAACCTACAACTGTTTTATTTACGAAAACTCTTGGAATTGGGGAGTTTTCAATCTGGAGGGAGGCAAACTTTGTTCATTTAATTAGGTACTAAAAATACCAATTTGCTTTCTGGTTGGGTCGTGAGATAATTTGATCACAAAATCGATAAAAAAGGTGGACCACAAAAATATTCGGCCGTTTGTCCTATATAACCTCATTATTTTGAAAATTTGCGGGTTTAAGTCACGCCAAACGGCACACTATTTTTGAAGAACATTTTTTTTTTCAATTTTGTGATCGAATTATCTTACGATCTTAGTAGGTAGCAAATAGATGTTTACGAGTTTTTAGTACCTAATTAAATAGACTAAGATTGCCCCCCTACAGAAACGCCCCAATTCCAAGTGTTTTCGAAAATAAAATAGTTGTAGTTACCACGAGATGAAACTATTTACGAAGTTTCAGGCGGATGTTAATAATTCGATAAAAAGGGGTCTGTACCACGGACTATTCATGACCATGCCAATTTTATACTTGATTCAAAATTGCTTGATTACCTGATAACAATCAGTAATGAGATCACTGTAATCACGTAATCAAGATCACTTTTATTGTAATCAAGTAATTGTTGATTATGATTATGGCCACGTGTGTATTAAACAATTAATTTGTATTTACATTTCGTAATCGAAAACAACGATTGATTTAAAAAAGTCTGAATATTTAGACTAAATATTCTTCATTTATTGACGAAATATTTGAAGATTGTAGCTTAAAGTAGTTTTGCTAGGAGTGCTTTGATACCTTGGAAACTATTTTCAATTTGAAAAAAAATCTGGAAAAAGTGTCGCGATTTGGGTTTATAGGCGTCAATTAGGTATCTATAAAATGAATTTTAACCGCCATTATATGAAAAAATACTAGACGAAACGAAAAAAATCTAAAATTTACATTTCTTTTATATGTACATACATCTTGGATGTGTGGAACTCACTTATTTCGCGAGTGCGCCTATATCTCACTAAATTCCTGAACCCGCAACTGTTGTGTAATACTAAAAAAAAAAGCTTGTTAAATAGATTACATAAAATATCATAGAAATGTTTGTTGAAAAATTATTCGACTTTCTCAACTGTGTGTTAGCTTCAAAGGTCATTTATTTTATTTCTCCACTTTTAACGTATATATAAAATTAAAAAAAAAAATTAATGAATTGTGATAAATATTTTTAATGAAGTTTCAATCGTTCCAAAGTTTATAGAGAACTGTTTTTAA
Organism: Nezara viridula; assembly: GCA_928085145.1. Lineage (NCBI taxonomy): Eukaryota > Metazoa > Arthropoda > Insecta > Hemiptera > Pentatomidae > Nezara > Nezara viridula. The sequence continues at coordinate 75,861,620 of OV725082.1, forward strand.
CATTTAATCTTTTTTTTTTCACCAAAATAATTTTTACATTTCTGATATTTCTGAATAATCATCTATATCATATAATAATCATTAATTTTGGAGAAAAAGATATTCCAATCCGACAAAAAAAAAAAAAAAAACCTTGAGTACTTAACATTAAAAAGATAAGTTTCTCCTACATTAATAAAAAGTCCAAAATTTTAATTTTCATCTTACAGGATTCTAAACTAGTATCAGAAAATGTTTATTCTTGTAAGAATACTTTATTTGTGAAGATATCGATTTTTTCCTCAGATTTTCGTCAGAATATAATAACAATATTAAATAAGGTTTAAAATAAGTAAACAAAAAGTTGACTTATTATTTGACAAAATCTAAAAGGAGAGGATCAATACAGTTTGTATATAATTTAAGACACAAAGTTAAAAATTAATTTAAATCTTTGGAAAACAATGAATCTTTCCAATAAAAATATCTACTTTTTAAAATCTATTTTCCTACAGTTTATCACCCTCCTCTTCCAAATATATATATAAACTGTAGGAAAGATTCAAAACATATCTACAAATATTTTAATATAAATATAAAAATCAAAAGCATGGTGTATCCATGTATTTAATAGTAGCATAAAACCAATAATTAATAAAATATAAATAAATAAAATACCTTTATTATGAATTTCGCTTTTCGGTATTGATGTTTTTTCAACATTGGATCTTATATTTTTTATTTAAGCTTAGTTTTCAGAGAAACTAATACCCAGTTGACTGTTACTTTATTACTTTAATTAATTTATGTTTCTTTCTTTTGTTTATAGTTTGTTTTACTCATTTCCAAGGCAAAATTTGTTGACATGCACACTGTATATATATTAATGTATGCCTATACTCATATATTCTGATACGTGATAGAAATTAGTTAAGATTAAGTCTGTGATTAACTGGGATCGCAAACGAATAGGAAATAATAATATAACATGATTCCGGAAATAGTACAAGGTTTCAATCGGGTTACATAATTGTACCTATATTGTACGATTTAGTGGTGGTGAAAATTACTATCATTACGATTGTACAATAACTATAAGGACCTAGTTTATATCTCTCTGTAACTAATTTAAAAAAAAAATTAATGACTCATTCCAAACAAAACGTTCAGAATTGTTGAAAGTTAAAAGCACATTTATTAAACGTATTTAATGAGTACCGTTTTAGATTCTCAAAAACATACAATTGTATTTCAGTAGATTCCTATATCAGAGCTCGACAAAATTTAAATACACATTACTTTTATTCAATGCATAAAAAAATCGTTATATATGTCAAGTCACAATGTATATATCTAAGTAAGTTAAATGTAACATTTATTTACTCATGTCATGCCTAAGGGCATGGCAAATTACTGTTCTTTTACAGTATTGAAATGGTAGGATAAGAAAAAAATAAACAATTAAAATTTTTCTTCTCAAGACTTTTGTTTTTTCTAATCTTACGAGGAATTCACTATTACACCAATGTTGGTAAATTTCTTTTTGGTAAAGTTATGATTTCTCAATATATTCTTATGGCATTATTGTAATATATAACACCTCGGACTCTAGAAAATAGCAATACAGTCATGTTTTTTTGTTATTTTTGCTATACATTGAACTAAGACCTTCAGTTTTGACACTCACTGATATCTAGGACAACTTCTACAAATGTTAGAAATTCGAGGTATTTGATTTTGTAGTTAAAAGGCCAACGGAATTTTCCAAATCCGATAGAAATAAATAAATTATTTTATTTGTTATATAAATTAGGCCATTATTCACAAACATTTTATTTATTAGTTATTTTATTACTACGATTCGACCATTTTAAACTCATAATGAGTCCTCCATTAGATATTCATTATTAATGTCATATTAATTTTTTCAGTGAAAAATTAAATTGTCCTGACTGATAGTCCCTCCAGAAATGACGTAGAGGAAACTCTTAAATAGCAGGACAATTTAATTTTTCACTGAACAAATTAATATGACATTAATAATGACTATCTAATGGAGGACTCATTAAGACTTGAAAATGGCCCTAGTGATAGTCGAAACGTAGTAATAAAATAACTAATAAATAAAATGTTAGTGAATAACGGCCTAATCTATATAACAAACAAAACCTCAAGACACCAATTTTAGGAATAATGAACAGAAGAAACAATAAATTATTTATCCTGGAAAAAAAAAGAATTCTACGATTAACATATATTTACATAAATTAACTAAAGGAAATGGAGAAATAGTTGGTGTTTAAATAAGGTTAAAGATGATGTTTGTATTTGGACGTAGACAAGTTATTCCAGAACAAGGTAGTAGGCATGATAAAGAAATTTTTTAAAGTAAGAAGTTGAAGAATATATTGGTTAATGGGTTGATATCTCGTGTTTGAATAATTGTGAAACTTCTTATAAAATCAAAATTCGATACTTTAAATTAGTTAAAAAAAACTTAAACAGCTACCACCTATTTCTTAAAGCAAGCATAATAATTCTGAGCTCCAAAAGTAAAGGACATCATGTTTTTTAATTAATTAATTTAGTAATGAGGAAACAAATTTTAATAGCCCAAAGTTATGGAAAATTGGCTTGCATGAACAATTACGAAAACGTCATATCTTAAATAATTTCTATCACATATAAAAATATACGAGTATACACATACATTTTTTTTTTATTTATATGATATTTACAACTTACAGGAACATTAAGGTCATTATGGATGATTTTATTTGTAACAAAGTAAGGAGCATTGAGGATTTTACAAACGATTTTGGATGGTAAGCATTGGATGCGAGAGGAATTTGAAGGTTTAGTGGAGCCCCATAGCTCAATACACACACATTAAAATATTTAAAGTGTGCATGTCAACAAATTTACCTTGGAAATGCGTAAAACAAAAGAAAGAAACATAAATTAAGTAAAGTAACAGTTAACGGTATTATTGTTGCTGAAAACTAAGCTCAAAAATTGAAAAAACACCAAATAGCAACATCAATACCGAAAAGAAAAATGAAACATGGCTGAACAAGGAGTAAACAAATCAAGGATGTAAGGAGACTTTTTTGTCTTAAAGGAACACTCCAAGAAAATACTGACGCCTTGAACCTGGATAAAGTAACTTCAACTCGTCAAAGCCAATACTAATTGTGTTTAAACCTTTACTTTTCGGCATCTGATACATTTCTAGATCCATTTTGCCTATAGATAGACATGACGAAATGTCTAGGTCGTTCTCGAGAATAACGTTGGACCATGATAAAAAGAGGCTTTTGGTCCGAGAATCCGCTAGGCCAGAGGTGCATATATAACCGGACGCTGCGTGTCCTTGGCCGTCTCCCAGACCCCTCGCCAGTATACCAGATGCCACTGCTCAAGGCGGTAGGACTCCTCTCTGTCATTTACTTCGTGGCTGCTCTCCAGGAGGACAGTAACAGCACGGGTGTCATCGTGTTCCCGGACGAAGACGTCGGAGACCGCAACATCATCAAGGTACCCTTGAAACCTTGTCCGGATGGCCAGCAGAGAATTGGTGGAATATGCAGGCTGGTCTTCTCAAATCCTGGTCGATCAGGTTAGTAAAGTCATGGTCATAACAAAAATTTAAGAAAATAAATAAACATTCTATAAAGAAGACCATATGAAATTTTCGTGATTGTTCATGCAAGCAAATTTTCCATAACCTTGGGCTTTTAAAATCTGTTCCTTAATTACTAAATTAGTAAATAAAAAAAATGTACACGATGTCCTTTACTTTTGCTGCACAGAATGATTATGCTTGCTTTAAGAAATAAGTAGTAGCTGCTTAAGTTTTTTAACTGATTTAAAGTATTGAATTTCGATTTTGTAACAAGTTTTACAACTAGAAATGTTCAGTCAGGAATTCTGATTAGGAAATTCTGATTGGTTGATGGAAAGCTAAAGCTATTTGAAAATCTTCATATAAAAATATGCTAGAATCACTTCATAGGGAAGAAGTAGTTTGAAATATATAAAAATACAATATAAAATTATTTTATAATCAACAGATCCCTTTTTATAAAATTATTAACATCCGCCTGAATCCTTGTAACTAGCTTCATCTCATCGTAACCTACAACTATTTTATTTACTGAAATTCTTGGAATTGGAGCGTTCTCAATCTGAAGTTCTACAAACTTTGTCCATGTCTATTTAAAACTCGTACATACCCATTTGCTTTCCATTTGGGTCGTAAGATGATTTGATCACAAAATCGAGAATGTTTGTAGCTTACGTACGTCTTTTTGTTCATGCGTGAAGCGTTGTTTAAGTAAGTTTAACCGGCTTTTTCCTGGTATTTAATTTCGGAAATCTTGAGTGAGTATAATATACTTTAATAATAATAGTCTTACCCTTATTTTGTGAACATGTCAATTTTCAGTCCAGTGTCAACTCTAGGTGTAGTACAACGTCGGTATGAGGAATTCGGAGTTAGTTAGCCGAGGCTTAAATTGTATGTTTTATGTCAAGTGAAATAAAGTAAATGTATAAATATAGACATTTGTTGTGGCTGAGTGGAATTTTCCAAAAATTTCACCGACCGTATAGTTTTGTTAGGCGATGTTACAATGTATGTGAGGCGTTTGTAGAGTTTTAATGTCCTGTTAATTTTTTAAGTTTTCATTACAATCTTTTTGAAACTCATAATTTGTATATTTTTAAATATACACTTTTTTAAAATTAAAAATATTTATATTAAAATATAGCAAAAAAAAAATCAATAAAGTAGTCGATATTACTCAACTGCTTCTTGACTAAACTTATTACCTATACTTAACAATTTTATTTAAAAAACAAAGAATTTAGGCTAAAATTTCGAAGATTATTATTCTGAATTGGCAATTTCAATGCTAAAATTCTAATGTAAAATTAAACAAAAATAAATTAAATTTATATGCCACTAAACATTTCGATTGACTACAATATAACTTATTCTGTTTGGCATAATTAATTATTAATTCAACAACACGGCTCTTATCAACAAGACACAATAATGAAGCATAGAAAAATAAATAAATTTAAGCCTCTTGAGAATTTTACATTCAATAATTTTCTTTCAAATAATTCATACATTCGCCTCATAATTTTAAGTTCAATAAGACTTTGACAATAAAAATCTTATTACCAAGACACAAATTCAGAAATGAAAAAATGTTCAGTAATAAAAATTATTTATTATTAGTAAATAATGGATGTAATATTTACTGTGTAGTAATTTATTTTTGGCTAGCATTAAAGTCTCTCAAGCATTGTTTCGCAGAACATCAAAGTATTTATTTTACTCATAATAATTTTACTCATGCAATCAAAATTACTGTAATCATAATCTTTGATTATTATTACGTCCATCTGTTATTTTACTTAATGCTGTAAATCGATAATAGCTATTAAAAATCTGTTAAGAATCTTCAGGAATTTTCGGAAAATATATTTTGAGTGAGGGTAGTGTTAAAATCTTAATTCGATTTGTTCACACTTAATTGACATTAATAACTATTATTAAACGCTCCAAACTTGCAACTAATTACAAAAGACTCATATACATCACTATAATAACATCTATTTGGAGTCACGGAGTTCGGCTATGGAGCTCCACTAAACCGTCAAATTTCTCTCTTACAATCTAAAATCCTTCGTAAAATCCTCAATGCTCCTTACTTTGTCAGAAATAAAATAATCCATAAAGACCTTAATGTTCCATATGTTTCCGATTTGGCCCAATCCAGATACCTATCCTTCTATAATAAACTTAATAACCATTCGAATCCTCTCTTTTCTAATCTTGTTTCCTCTTCGATTCCTGATAACCCTCCGAGACGTCTGAAAAGAAGATGGCCTCGTGATCTCCTCATTTAGACATATTATTAAAATACTACCAATGGCTAGTTTCTCAACAAGCGTTTTCATGTTATTATATTCCTCTGTACACATTTACTTGATGTATTTATACTAATACAGTTGTCAATATCATAATAATTTTTTTTTATTACTTTTGATTATGTATGCAGGGACTTACACAATAGTGAAAATCTAAGGCAATCCAGATGATTTCACAAGTATGTTTCCTACGGCATAGTTTCAACTGTGATTAGATCCCTAATCAAAAAGGAAAAATCCCAGAAAATTGTAGGCAATTATTTGTCAATTGACATGATGTGTTATAATATTCTTAGAGAAACTACGGATGTTCTGTATCTAAGACGCAAATTAAATAAAAAACGAAGGTTGAAAAATAGTCAGGATGTTGTTTGTTGAGCATGCCGTCCTATCGATTCAAAACATGTGGCTCATAAAAAAAAAAAAAAAAAAAAAAAAAAAAATACATCATAAAATAAAGTATGTAAATAAGAGAAGATTAAATATGGAGAAAGATATGCATGGAAGGTAATATAAAAATAACAGTAAGACATACATAGCAGTAAACCAAGATTTTTTTTAAAAATTAGTATATAAATAGCGAAAGTAAATTAACTAATTGATTAGTACGAATAAGAAAATAAATAAACATGAATTATGTGTACTTTCCATCTTTTTTCTTCTCTTATTTACATACATCTATTTATATCTCTAGCATCAGATATAAGCTTTTTATTTTAGTGTTCATCCCTGATGATGACAGAGAAGCTTGGTTGGAAACGTCGGCAAACTTAAACAACATAAATAATTGCATATCATGGCTATTTTTTACTTTCACTTACTTATATATGAAATATATTGTAAGAGTAAGTATTGCGATCGTGAAAATTTTCGAATCTGAATTTTTAACAGAAATACATGTTTTGAGGTCTCCCGAGTCCAAATAACCAAGTCCTGCCAAATGCTCTGTGTATCTGTATGTGAACAATCTAGCTCAAAAACGAAAAGTCGTAAGAAACTGATATTACGTATTTAAGATAGGTATATGCCTCAGATGTTACAGCGAATTTTTCCTTAAAATCGGCTATCTGGAAGTGCCACATTATATCCAACGGTGAAGCATATTTTTATTCTTATAATTTAAACTGTCAACTAAATGTCCACTTTAAAAAAAAAAACATAGCTACACTGAGATAAATTTCAGATCTTTTTTAAGGGTTAGTTCTTTTTTTCTTTAACATCCGAGAAAAGGAGTGAAACGGAAGAAAAAAATATACTAAAATCACTTTATAGCGAAGAAGTAATTTAAAATATATAAAAATACAATATAAAATTATTTTATAATTAACATATAAATGATTATGATAACTAATCTGTTCATATACCGACTTTTTTAAATCAATCGTTGTTTTCGATTACGAAGTGTAAATACAAATTAATTGTTTAATACACATGTGGCCATAATCATAATCAACAATTACTTGATTACAATAAAAGTGATCTTGATTACGTGATTACAATGATCTCATTACTGATTGTTATCAGGTAATCAAGCAATTTTGAATCAAGTATAAAATTGGCATGGTCATGAATAGTCCGTGGTACAGACCCCTTTTTATCGAATTATTAACATCCGCCTGAAACTTCGTGAATAGTTTCAACTTATCGTAACCTACAACTATTATATTTACGAAAATTCTTGGAATTGGGGCGTTTTCAATCTGGAGGTCTGTAAACTTTGTCTATTTAATTAGGTACTAAAAACTCGTAAATACCTATTTGTTGCCAATTGGATCGTAAGATGATTTGATGACAACATTGATAAAAAAGGTAGCCTACAAAAATATTGGGCCGTTTGTCCTACATAACCTCGTTTTTTTAGTTGAGAATTTGGGGGTGTAGGTCATGCCATACAGCTCGATATTTTTTAAGGCCATATTTTTTTTTCCGATGCTCATATTATCTTACGATTCAGGTGGAAAGCAAATGTATATTTTCGAGTTTTTAATACCTAAATAGACAAAGTTTACTCCCATCAAGATTGAAAACTCCCCAATTCCGAGAATTCTCGTAAATAAAATGTTTGTAGGTTATGATGAGATGAAATTGTTTACTAAGTTTCAGACGGATGTTAATAATTTGATAAAAGGGGTCAGCACCACGGACTATACGATTAATGTCATTTTAGCAAAAAAAAAAAATACTTCTTTGAGGTATTTCAAGTATTTATTTAATAATTAAAAAATTTTTAAACAAGTAATCACACGTTTCCATTCACAAGCCATTTTCAGACAGTCAAAGAAAAAAAACATAAAAAATAATAGTTATAAACCATTATTTAATTTTTTTATATAGTTCACTATTATACCGTTTTTAGGGAAAAAAACATTATTTATGTAGCTTTTTTAAAACTTATTAATAGATAATTTAAATATTTCCAGAACAGTGTTTTTTTAAAAACAAAATGAGGAAGAAAGGAGGGCTAATGAAATTGTAGATATAGATATAATAAGAAAAAATAAATTATACAACTTTAATTAAATAATTAATGCCAGAGGGTAGTAAATTGTATATTGTAAAAAAATGTATGGTTCATGACTATTGTTTATTGTTTATTGGGCTGTTTGAAAATAGCATGTAGAGCCGAAACGTTATAATATGGAGAAAGTGGAATTTCTCGTTTAAAGGAATTTTTACTAATAAACTAAAGATTGTTGGATTAATGAGGTATTTTTTTGTAAAAAAAAATATTAATCATAAATAGATTAAATATAGTATATAAATAAATAATCTGTTATTCCTCACAACTCACTTTTTGTCATAGCTGCTACAAATATTTTTTAAGCCTTAGGCATATAAAAAGTTCAGTATAGAATGATGTTTTATTTTTTTCTGTTTAAGGAAGTGACAAGGAGACTAAATTCATTGCATTACGATTTCTGAAACAAACACAGGTTAACAGAGCTAAAAACAAATCAGTTTGCAAATCTCCTGCGGCATCACATGGTCATATCATAACGTTTACATCATGTACAATAATTCACCTATTAACTAATAACTGCCGCAATTAAATTAGAAACGCATCCGCAGTTTGCGGTTAAGGGAATCCCTAACGGCCTGCATTTTAGTAATTCACAATAAACGACTCTCATGAAGAAAATTGCACTTGAGTAGGGAAGTAATTAACACACACACACATATATATATATGTATATATATATATATATATATAGGACGTTTTTATTTATTAAAATTTACAATTTACAACAAGATTACAATGGATTGCATATATTTTTAGCGTAAATACATTTTTCTCGATACTCTTATGGTTTGTAATTTTTGTTTATACATGTATGTTGTTTTAAATAGTATGAGAATTAAAGAACGCTAGAAAGAAAAAAAAAACGGTGCAAATTATTTTACAATGGTTTATTATTTCCTAACAATTATACATCTAAAGTAACATTACCTTTCTTGTGACAAATTAAAAGAAATAAAAAGTTAGTTCCAATTATTTGCTTGAATATTTTTTTCATCATTAGTAATATGCTGAAAAAAAAAAAAAAATCATTACTTCAGTAACATATTCAGAAATCAAAATCCAAAACAAACGATTTGCAGTAGAACACAAAAAAAACATCTAGAGACCATATCTTTGATCCTAATTGTCCGGTTTAACGATTTTTTTTTAGAGAATTTCGTAAACTTTTAAAAACTATAGCAACAAAAAAGTGTATACTTTTTCAGTTATTCGGAATCTAATTTTACCATCCGTCGTAACTGTTTTTCCAGCATTTTTTGGTTGAATTGTATTATATAGATAAATTTGAAGGGCATCAAGAAGAAGGCTTTAGCCAAGTTTCATTGAAATCGGTACATTGGTTTAGGCGCTACAGTTTATAGCAACGCAGGTTTCTGGCCGCCATTTTGAAAGTAAAAGGGGATAGTAATGTCGATGATGTAGGATCATGCCTGGGTGACCTCTGATTTTAAATTCAAATTTGAAAAAAATCGGTCAACTAGTTTCGGAGAAAATGTGTGGACGGCTGACGAACAAAAAAATTTGTATTCGTTTTTCGAATTCTACGTATCCTGAAACGTAAAACCTCAAATTTTGAGAGGGGATTAAGTTTTTGAATTTTTCTGTCGATCACGATGGTTCGTTATTGAAAATAATAAACAAAAAACATCCAACAAATTAATAACATATTTTTTAAATTACACATAAACTGTACAACATATTTTTAAAATCTTGAACGAAATTTACATTCCATCATGAATAGCGATAGGGTTATAGTTTGGAGTTATAGTTATAGTTCATTGTTAAAATTATGAGGATGACAAATAGCCATTTATGTTGTTTATTACGTTTGCCGACGTTTTGATCATAAAACCTTCAATGTAACAGGTGCATTAGGAATAAATAAAACGTCAACATCCGCGAAATACAACCTGGTATTCCCACTCTTAAATTGTTAACTTGAAAGGGGACCCGTCATTTTTAATGTTCTCTTAATTATAGTAGTCAAAGTAATTTAAAAATGATAGCTCAGTCTAGAATAATATTGGGTATGCCTGTAAAACCATTTGATTAATTTTAAATAAATAAAATGTTTCAGAAAATTAAACGGAACTAATCCATTGAGCATTTCGACTGGCTGAGAAACTCTTCAACTAGCTGCTCAACACCTCGTGTATGGAATACGTCAACCTGTGTGGTAAAGTGTGGTTTGAAGGTGTATGACATATGTGAATACGAAAGATTCTCGTTCTAATTCCACCTATCAGACAGGCTGAATAATACAGTCTCAAGATACAATATAACTGAAACGCTTTGAGTGAGAGTATCGACAGTTTAGGTCGCAAGATGAGGTTCTACTCCGTCCTTCTGTTCCTGGTGGCAGGGATATTTGGGGACTTGGTTGATCAATTAGAAGGAGGTCCCGCAAAAGCCATCATAGATGTTCAAATTCGACCTAAATGTGGAGAAGGTCAACGGGAAGACCCGAAGGGGATATGTAGAGAAGAGTTTTTTACGTAACTGATAAGACTGTTGATATATATGTATATGAGAAATATATTTAAACCTTAAACCTAACTAAACATTATTATTATTATATTTTTTAATTTAATTAACCTTTGTTTTTATTAATATAAGTTAGGGAAGAGTGTATATGTTTGTAAATGAGATTTAATTGATTTTGGTTATTACACAATACAAAGTTTTTTAGATGTTGTAGTTTAACGTCGTGGATATCTCTGATGCCTAGTTGTAGATGAATCATGCTTCCACATTATCAGTTGAAAAATCCCCACATTATACAATTCTTAACTTGGACGCTGTGGAATGAGCTTGGTCGACGCCATCTCTGATATCACCAACATGATGGTCAAACGTTGTCTCGATTATTGTATTTTATCAATGTATCATATTTGTTGTATTTATTATTATCTTCTAACTATTAAATATATATCTAATTTATAATTAATATATATTAATATGTATATAATTATATTGTTTGATTGCTGTTGTCGTTTATGTATCGCCTATATTTCTTTGGAAAACTAGGAAGTGACAAAGTGTCGAGTGTGCTCAGATAGATTTTGCAGTAAACAAATTCTTTTTCGTTTTGTTGATTAGACCAGGTGGATGGGTGATAGTTAACGTGGGGCAGTTGCTCCCCTTTTAGCATAGGGAAAAAATTACATGAAAATAAATGTCTAAAAACTGACATACAGATAAAGTTTCATTGTTGGTATTTCAGCATTTTGAAAGAGATTATAAGCAAATTATGAAGAATGATCACCCTCTAGTTGAAAGATAATAATTTAAAAATGCCTCCCTTTTTAGGGGAAAATTTTATTTCCTGGTACTATGAATTTAAGTTCATGTCAGAATCAAAAATATCAAGAAATACACAATGTATATGTAAGCAATAATAAATTCTACATCTCAATTCACCTATTCATTCCCCTTCATAATTTTCTTCTTCCAGCACAATTACCACTTGTACTCAATGCCAAAGGAGATTGAGCGAAAGCGCTGTAGTCACACATACTCTTCTCCATAGTAGAAAATCTGGTTATTACAGATACTCCAATATTTACCAATAATAGGTTGCGGGTGACTGCCGTTTCAACATTAGGAGGATTTTAGGAATGGGTGGACTAGATAGGGTTTATACTAGAAGACTCGGAGAGGATGTTTAAAGTTCTGGAGAAAATGTTCAGGAATAATGTCTAGAAAAAATAGGATATTAAATAAAGATCACGATGTAGGTTTTTCAAGATGAACTTTAAAAGAAACTATTATATAAAACCTATATCTCCGAAAAATTAAGCTCTTGAACTAAAATTAAATTAAAAATATCTGCTAATGACATCGGAGGATTAGTTTCAAGTATTTATTTGAGAAGTGTTCATTTACATTTGAGAAGTGTATTCAACTTGTTACGGTCTTTAATTCGAAAAATTGTTTCCGCAACAAAGTTTGCCGGATGCTCAGTGGAGACGCCAGGGTTCGCAAAAAAAATAAAAAAATAAAAATAATCAAAGGTCAATTAAATATTACTAACTATCTAACAGGCGCCACGCTATTTAATTGGTTGAATTTGGGAAATATCGAAAACCATAAAAAAAATAAAATAAATAAATAAATTTAATTAAAAAAAAAAGATTAGGACGCGGAGTGAGCTACGAACTTGGAACCTTCGGGTTTTAAAACATATGTTAATTAACCTTCCTACTTGGTTAACCTATCGAACCTTCTTAATTGGTTAGTTATGACTTTCCCTAATACCTCAAATAGGGTTTTACAATGCCTTATTAAACCTTAAAAAAAAACAATATAATATATACATAAAACATGAAAACAAATGGAAGAAAAATAAGACAATAAAACTGGCTATTATTAATACTAATAATAATAATGATGAATTTACTTATTTCTATTTATTTAAATAACTGTTAAAAGAAATGAAAATTATGAACAAGAAATTAGATTTATAAGAAACAAAGAAAATACTATTAATTTTAATTATAAAAAAAAGGACATAAAATCATTATTGAACTAAACATTAACTTACGACTATACAATAAACCATTTACAAACATTTAAAAATAAAAATAGATGGAAAAAAAAAACTTATATATACATATTCACAAAATCTCAATGCCGAACTTTGTCCAATTGGCACATTGAATTATCTGAGGAATCGGGATCTTAATCCAGCTAGCGTCGTCAGTGTCTTCCCAATTTATCACCTCAAGTTATGAAAATGTTCATTGACCAACTTGTAAGATCAAGCGGCACTCGTCGCTGATAATCACAGGTCCATGAATAGTAAAGAAAATCCGGTGTACACCGTAAAACTAACGTATTTCACACAACCAAATCTTTAGCGTGCCTCAACACTCGCGAGGTCCGCCATCTCTCTCTCGACTCAACTGTCTTTTTTTTTCTTCCAATCAGCTGTTTCCTGTTCCACTGACTTAAAAATAATATCTACAATTAATACTTAAAACTAGACTTATTATAAACAATTGCTTATTATTAAAACTAGTACTAAATACTTAATTATATATTAAACCCTCTTCGACTTAATAAAAAAACATATTACTATTTATAAAAACTAAAAATTATTTTACGAACTAATTTTTTTTTTGTATTTTATTATTCGTTACAAACTTTTGTTTTGTTGAAATTGAATGTTGAATTTTTTGAAAAAAATAATTGAGGGCGTATTGAAATTTTAGCTTCTGTGTAATGTTTATTTAATATTTTTTACCGCAGATGTTAATTATTTTATAATTTGTAAATAAAATAAATATTTTACTGTGTCACCCACTGCACAAATCCTATGATTTCTTTAATGGAAAATAGACAAGAGTGCACATAACTATTAATATGATGAACCATCTTTAAGAGAGACCAGTGTTTAGGATTGAAGTTGGAGAAGAAGCCGTTATCTTTATGGGGAGTAATAACAAAATTTATCTCTTCTATAAATAAAGACCGCAAGGAAATGTAATAAGCACATTTTTTTTCGGCCATCATAATAAGATACCCACTTCATAATGATCCATAAATATTAGATTCCTGTTTATCAAGTACGGATTATTTGTTCAAAGTTCATTGAAAACGAGAAAATTCGTGCTTGCATACTAGAAATTATCGTAACATCGTACATCGTTTCTCTTGCCTCGAAATATTTAAACGTAATGGCGTTTGTAGGCTATGGGTGATGTAGATATAATCCCAGACTAATTCAATTAGCATTTCAATTTCACCACAATGATAAGATAAATAATAGAAAACAGATAGGAAAGCATAAGACGACAAGAGTCCAGCTTGAATTCAGATTAGCTGCGATGAGGTGGTGTTTTATCCTGCTCATCCTGACCACGATGTGTGGATACCTGCAAGCTCGCATTACAACTCATAAAGCTACTGTTGTTCCAGAGATATACGGTATCATGATAGATTTCCCTAACCGGAGGATTCTGTGTCCGACATATCAACACCAAGACACAAGAGGGAAATGTAGAGAAATATTTCCCAATATTTAATCGGGTAAAGTTTTATATAACAGTTATAACTATAAGAACATTTTTTTTAAAGATTACAATTCAATAGCTATGATGTTCTTTTCATAAATTTTAGTTTTCAAAATCATAGGATCCGGCACAATCATTATTGAAACTTGAAATGCACAATGGTCTTTTACACTCTGCATGGGCACAGAATTGTTACACAAATTACTTCACTAAGTAAAGTGATCGTTACTTAGTTGTTAAGTTGATAACATTGACATCCAGTGATCATATGCTTAAATATATTTATAACCATACACTAGCTGATTTAATTTTAGGAGGCTTTTGAGGACCGTTTTTAAGGTATACAACAAGAATAAGTATGTGGCTAAGAAGTTTAAATAAAATAATGGTAAATACAAATGAATTAGCATAGAAGAATTATCAGTTGGACAAAACAACACATATTTTTAATAATCGGGGAGCATGATAAGATATGGAAGAAGGTTCAGTATAGAACAGGCCGCTGTAGAATGAGGCACACGTGGGTGTTTCTGATTGTTATCGTAGTTTCCTCAGTGTGGACTGAAAGCCAAGCAAATAATTCGGAAACATCTCTAAGTTCAAAGAGCAAAGTTGCTCATCCGGTGAAGCATAGCAGCGCGGACCATTCGAAGAAACCTCATCTGGATACAAGTCACAAGTCGGACAAACATGGCCATTCTCAATGCCTGAAGTCCAAGCAAGAAGACAAGCCGATGAGCTTGACGAAGAAGAACGAACAGAAACACGACCAAAAGCATGGAGCTGAGATAATGCACACGACGATTAGTCCTGCACATAAATCCATAGTACATGATAGTAGGATGAAGCCCACGACTAAGAAACCCGAACATAAGAACATGGAGAGTGCGAAAGGAAGAATTACAACAACAACGAAGACGACTCCCACAACTCATAAACCTGCTGTTACTCCTATATCTGGAGTAATTTACTTTAGAATGATAGATGTTCCTATACGCATTCATTGTCCAATGGGTCAACTCCCAGACAGAAGAGGAAAATGTAGAGTAATGTTTTCTAATAAGTAATT
Organism: Nezara viridula; assembly: GCA_928085145.1. Lineage (NCBI taxonomy): Eukaryota > Metazoa > Arthropoda > Insecta > Hemiptera > Pentatomidae > Nezara > Nezara viridula. The sequence continues at coordinate 75,877,146 of OV725082.1, forward strand.
ATTCTCCAAATTTCACCAGAACTTTACCTATCATCCAAATCATAGTATTAGGTGCATTCTTTATCGACAAAATATACAAGGGTCTTATATAGAATTGTTATACAAGTTACTTTCAGTAATTACAGTAATCGTTATTAATAACATAATATCCAGTGACCACGTGTTTAAATATGTCTATAGCCACGCAATAGCGGACTCAGGATTTAAATTTTTTTTATTTTTTTTTATTTAGAGTGCTACCAGTGGGTAGTTTCTCAACAAGTCATTTCATGTTATTATTTTCTGTTATCAAATTTACTTAATGTATTTAATTTTTTAATACAGTTGTAAATATCATGAATAAATAAAAAAAAAATATTTTTGGGAGGTCTTCAGTCCGAAAGCATTTTTTTATATTTATAATAATTACTTTGGAACAAAAAGAAACTAAATACATTTATGAAATGGTGTTTATGTGATTCTTGAAGTACTATTAAATGTCATTATATGAACAATAATACTTATAGAGATTTTTTTTTTACAAGACATGCCAATATTTTAACATTTTTGGGGGTAGGGGAGGGCGGCCTCAGCCTGAAAGTCTCCCTCCTCCCTCCCCCCGTAGATCCGTCTGTGGAACCATGTCAGGGAAATGCAGTTGCATGTGCTACATGCCGGATCGTCTTAAAGGTATTATACCAGAGGAGGTATGTAATGAAGAAATGTAAAACATATTTATTGTTTGGAGGGAAGGATACCATGATGTTGCATTTTTTGAAAAAAATAGTTGAGGGTATATTGAAGATTGATTTTAGCTTTTGTGTAATATTTCTTTAATATTGTTTACTGTAGATGTTAATTATTTTATAATTTGTGAATAAATTAAATGTTTTAATCACTAATGCATATATTTTTTCTAATCATAATATCTTATATTATATTTGGTAACGACCAGTTAGTGAAAAGTAAATTCAATGCCTATTCAATAAAAAACTAAACCTGAATTTATCATTATCAATATATTTGATTATCTGATGAAAATATATTTTATTAAAATTATAAAAAAGACTGCCAGTTAAGTACACATTGGATTATCATTACTTCCACTACTTTCAGTGTTTAAAAAATATATATATGTAACCATTAATTTATAATAAACTGGATTCTTTAATTTGTTTGTATTTTCCTCACCCTCCATATTGTAATTGTACATATTGTACAATTACAATATGTATATACAAATATATAAATACATTTTCTTGAATAATAAACTCTATTATGTAAAGTAAATAATTTATTGACTTATAAATTATTCATTTGGCAAGAAGTTTATTTTTATTCTTAAAATATCATCTTTGTTCAAGATTAATGCTCTGATTTTATTTATTATTCAAATACTTTATTTAAATTAATGATAGATTAATTTATCAACTTTATTTAAATTTAATAATTTTACTGAATCAATTAGTGCCTCCAACCTAATAAAGTCATATATGGCACCGAGATATGCATGTTAATTAATACAAATTGTGAGTTAATAGAAGTTATGTTATTTTATCTTTTTATTTTAAAAAGTTTATTATAACTACGGAGTACTTCATTTTTTTTTCTTTTTACTGTACTAATGAAAGGTCTTAGTTTAAGTACTTTGTAAGGGATTACTGTTGCTTGGTAAACCGGTGATAAGAACAGATAATTTGAATAATTAATTATTTCAAAGAGACTGGGTGTGAAACCTATCTCGACCTCAGGATCGATCTAAAGACTATTCGAATAATATATGAACACTAAAATTAAAAGAAGGGTTAATTGGCAAGTGAGAATGAAACAATTAAAGCATTCAGTTCATGATATTGTGTCTCAAAAAATAACTATTTTCTTTTGCTGGCGAGGAACCATCGTAAACAATTTATACATAAATATACATAAAAACTGTTATTGTATTCATACACTTGAGCATCAACAAATAAATAGTACATACCTTCGTTAATAATAAGAAATCTTTCAAAAAAAATCAACTTGGAAACTCCATTTTCGCCAGAACATCAATTTATCTTGTTTCAGAAAACGACTCTTATCGGTATTTTACATATTTATTATTTAATTGAATAGTATCATCTTTAACGGTAAATGTATAACATTAGTATGTCATAAACATAATGTTAGGAAACTTTCATTTCCTAAACTAAACCGAATTACTCTACATTAAATACTTTACATGATATATCCAGCTTACCACAGCCTTTAATACAACAACACATTAATTATATAATCCTACTATGTTCTCCGGGAAGAATTCACAACCACGGGTAGTAGGGAATACAAGAAATTACTACTCGGTCAATATTTGAACAAATGCTTCGAACGTCATCGGAGTAAATATACATTAAAATTGTTACATCATTATTTGAAGAATTCACCAACAGCAAGTGTTGAAAATGTAGTTTTACGATTTTTAAATTTATGATACATTGCAACGATGACTATAATATTGTTACATCAGACAGGATCTCCCTCACTAATGTTTGCCTTTCGACTTATGTACTGCTTTACTCCGTTTAAATTTATAAATTCATCTCGTTTGTCAATTAGAAGACGTTTGAGTGTGTGCTAGATAAAATGACTATATATGAGCCTATGTAGTGTATACAGTACCATATATGGCAAACAGGAAAAGTGTTAGAATCAAACGAGGACTGGACATCAACAACGGGCTACTTTGTGATCTTTGTGCTTTAAAAAAAACCTACAAAACGAGATAAACGTAGTTATGTTACAGACCCGTTTTTATAACATTGTTAACATTCACCCAAAACTTCACGAATAGCTTCATCTCATTAAAACCAACAAATATTTTATCTACGAAAGTTCTTCGGATTGGAGCGTTTTCAATCTACAGATCGGCAAAATTTGTCTATTTAAATAGGAAATTAAAACTTACGAATCGCTGATTTCCTCTTGAATCGTAAGATAACAATAATAAAAAAATCGGAAAAAAGGGGCCTGTAATTTTTTTTTTTTTTTTTCGGTTTGCCTTTATAATCTGGTTATTCTTTCATTTTGGGGATGGAGGTCACGTAAAACGGCCGAATACTTTATTCGATTTTATGATCAAATTATCTTACGATTCAATTGGAAAGGAAATGTGTATCCATGAGTCTTTATTACCTAATTAAATAAACAAAGTTTGCCAATCTCCAGATTGGAAACGCCACAATTCCGAGAATTTTCGTTGATAAAATGTTTGTAGGTTACGATGAGATGAAATTATTTACGAGGTTTTAGGTGGATGTGAATATTTTGATAAAAAGAGGTCTTTACAGAGTATAATCATTAATAGTTGTCTGTAAAGGGGCCTGTAATTTTTTTTTTTTTTCGGTTTGCCTTTATAATCTGGTTACTCTTTCATTTTTGGGATGGAGGTCACGTAAAACGGCCGAATATTTTATTCGATTTTATGATCAAATTATCTTACGATTCTATTGGAAAGGAAATGTGTATAAATGAGTCTTTATTACCTAATTAAATAAACAAAATTTGCCAATCTAAAGATTGGAAACGCCACAATTCCGAGAATTTTCGTTGATAAAATGTTTGTAGGTTACGATGAGATGAAACTATTTACGAGGTTTTAGGTGGATGTGAATATTTTGATAAAAAGAGGTCTTTACAGAGTATAATCATTAATAGTTGTGCGAACAAGCTCCAAAGATTTCTTGTGCTCCAAAACTATCTGCCAGCCCAGGTGGTATGCTATAAAGAGCTAAGTACCACAATATTTTAAAGTGTATTGTGAACTCTAACCACCTTTTCTGATTAAACCACAGTTTATTGTTACAAATATTTAATACTAACATTCTATGATATTACCAATATTTATTACTTTATGGGATTAATAAAAATCAATTTATTAATTTAAAGTTTAAATTTCTAGATTTATTTGAATACTTTATTGAACTCACTAATCGTACTAAACGTGGTGATTCTGATGAAAATAATTCAATTTTTTGTTTTCTTTCAATTCAGGTAAGTTTAAGTTTCATTCATTTGGTTTGGTAAACGAAGAAAACTTCTATTTAAAGGTTTCTAAGCCCTGTAAGACAATGTGGGCAAAACTCGTTTTTGATGGGCCCCATCCCTGTAGAACAAATCCGATACCTAGGACTCCAGCTGGACAAACGTCTCACTTGGAATCCTCATACAAGACTGAAACGACAAGAAACTGCTCGACGTTTCCGCTTACTCCAACACTTACTGGACAAACGCTCTAAACTTTCAATGAATTACAAACGACTCATATACATGACTATAATAAGACCTATTTGGACTTATGGAGTTGAGCTGTGGGGCTCCACTAAACCATCAAATTCCTCTCGTATCCAATCTTTACAATCCAAAATCCTTCGTAGAATCCCCAATGCTCCTTCCTTTGTCACAAATAAAATAATCCATAAAGCCCTCAATGTTCCATATGTTTCCGATTTGGCCAAATCCACATACCTATCCTTCCATAATAAACTTCATAACCATCCGAATCCTCTTGTTTCTAACCTTGCTTCATATTCGATTCCTGATAACCCTCCGAGGCGTCTGAAAAGGAGATGGCCTCGTGATCTCCTCATGTAGACAAATTATTAGAGTGCTACCAATAGGTGGTTTCTCAACAAGCGTGTTTCATGTGATTATATTCCTATGTATACATTTACTTGATGTATTCATACTAATACAGTTGTAAATATCATAATAAAAGTTAAAAAAAAAATAAAAAAAATGGGCCCCATCAGATGCATGGGTCGATTCCGAAAGGAAAATGAGTTGAGACTAATTTTGTCTTTTTCTTAAGGTGGTCACGTTTTTTATTAAATAAGAAGGAATTGCTCAAATAATGTTCTAGGTAATTAAATTCCAAGAACACCATCGTAAAGCAGACTATTTTTTTTTTTTTTTTTTTTAACAGTGATTAAATTTACTAAGGTCAATGATAAAAGGAATTTTCAGAAGGTTTAATTCGGCCGCTGAGAGGAGATATACTACTCGTGTATGAGTACTGAAACTGCAGCAGTTTATCATTGACCTTAGTAAATTTAATAACTGTTTACTCAAAAAAATGTTGTCTGCTTTATGATGATGTACTTAGATTTTAATTACCTCGAACAATTTCTAAGCGATTCCTTCTTGTTCAATAAAAAATGACTACTATAAAAGAAACAAAAAAAAACAACAAAAAAACACAAACTTGGTCTTAACTCCTTTTCCTTTCGGAATAGGCCCATGCATCAAATGAACTTTTTTGTCGGACATTTTATCTAGAATCAAGAATATTAAGAACTGAGACACAATATAGATTTAGATAAGCTCTATACCAACTTTCATTTACTAAAACGAGGGTGAATTACCACCAGGTTTTTCATCTTTAACATAAGAATCATACGATATTTTAAAATGCCTAAAACGTTTAAACTGCTCTGACAAAATAAATTCGTAATATTATCAGATTGTTTAACCTCCTTGAAAGCAATAAACAGTTATAAATAGAGATAATATCTTATTGGATATAACTAAATTTCACAATACATTTCTAAAAAACGAAAAAAAAAATTGTATTTATATAGATTACAGCGCATGTAGAGATCCTAGATTCTAGACCTCGTCAGGATGTAAGTCACAATAAAAAAGTCGATATTCTTTTTGATATTCCAAAGTGTTTCATTCCATTAATTATTAGATCCTCCTTTCCAAGCTCAAAAGCCTGCCCATATCAAATGGTGTTCTGAAATGATTCTTCTCCTTCTTAAATAATCGCCCTCAGACAGTTGTAATTCCGAAGAAAACTCCATCTTCACCCCTTCAATTAACACGAGGTGTCCCTCAGGGTTCCTCATTCTCCGCGACCTTTTCTCTATTTATACTAGTGACCTTCCTGACGACATTCAACACTATCAACACGTTCAAATCGCTGCTTGTGCTGATGATATAGCAATATATTCAGCCAGCATGAGTGCGAAACACGTAATGGGCCGAGCACAAAATGCAGCTCAACTCAACTCAGGCAAACTCAAAGATATAAACATCCTCATTAATCCACAAAAAACCGACGCCATCACTTTCTCCTACAAGAAAACGCAAGAAAGACAACCTGAACTAAATGGGCAAATTATCAAAACAAAAACTCACCTTACATACCAAGTCATAAGAATCACATCTTTCATTCACAGCCCACATAAAACACAGAATACACTCTGTAAAATCTACATCAAATCGACTACGACACTAACTCTATTCACCAGGGCTATCACATAAACTACTCATTTACAAAGCCGTCCTCAGACCACCACTCCTGCACAGTGCACCTCTCCTATATTATCTCTTTCCCACAGCTCTGAAGAAACTACAATATCATACTATCCTCCTAATGAAGATATGTGACGATACTTCAGTATACGTAACATGACCTTAGTACACAAATAACTACAACTCGACACAATCCAAGAACACATTACAAGAAGACACGTTAAATTTTTCGGTAGCCTCTCTGCTTCCTCTAATGTATTATTTCGCTCCATCACCACTCTCGGTCAGATGACAAGGTCGTAAGGGCCCAATAATCCCAATCAGCATAACCACATAATTCCACTTTACGGATCTTCCCGTCCATTTCCACACCCCCACCCCAATCTCTCTCCTCCCCTCAAAATCTTATTATTATTGTTTTATTTTATCATTTTACTCAATTTTGCTTTGTTTTATTTATTACATTTATGTCATATTAATTATTTGTTTGAAATGAAATGAGCGGAGTTCCCCCTCAATTCCTAAATCATAAACATAATCTGTAATCAGGAAGAGTATATCAACCATTTTACGAAGCATCACGCATTCAAATATCGAATGGAAGAAAAAGGTTTAAGCAATCGACGTATCGTTTCATCATTTAAATGTCACGATTTATCTCTAATTTAATGCAATCTATTTCAGAGGGATCGGATAAAATATACTCCTGTTACCACCTATGTCCTGATGACTTCCAAATTTACCAATAAACCTTCTGAAATGCCTGAGGCTACCAGAAAACTACAAGAAGATATAAAGCAGAGATAAATGAGTTAAAGCTGAATGGAGACATCTCATGTCCATCCTTACTTTCCTCTTATTTACCTCAATAACCACCCAATCCATTTTTACCCAATAGTCAAAATTTTAGGATTAATGGGATTAACCTTTAACCAGAACCTCTCCTGGAATACCTATATCTCCCAGATTACTCGAAAATCCATAACTGTTTCTTAAACAACTCCTAAGATTCAGTGATTGTATTCCTACAAAAACCAGACAGCTCCTTTTAGTCTCCCTTATTTTACCCCCCTTCGACCGAGGCTACTTGGAGTATGGGGGGCTATCTGCCAGACTAGAAATTGTACTAACAATCAACAGTTCATTGGACATCATTTTGTATTCTTCTAAGCCAGATTAAAACTCACAAATGTAACTCTTTTATTATTCTTAGTGGACTATAGTCCCGGAATAAAATTATTTTTTCATTCATTCAAAATTTAGCAAAATAAGCTATATAACCTAGCGACACAGAGACTCCGGTTCCATAAACCTATTTTCATTTGACTTTCAAAGAAGATTGTAATAACGCCTGGCAAGAGCCATACTAATATTCTCTAAAAGCACAATCTCGAATATATCCAAACATTTCACGTAGGCCATGGATTTCAACAACCTAAAAAACTATAATCTAATAAAAATATATGTACATGTACATTAAGATCAAATCACGGATTATGCAGTAGCTATTTACACTGTATAGAAGTTTCAAATTTGGGGCCTAGGGTGAAAATTGCATGAATCGCGAAACATTATATCATATTGTTATGGAGTGTGAGGCTTACGAATCTTACATGAGAACGGTTTTCCAATCCCTTGAAAATACCTACATTACATATAAACCAATAGTGTCATTGAGCAGCGGAGAGCAGACAGGTGGCGTGGTAAAATATTTCAAAGCTATTGTAATTTTCTTAAATTTATTTATTTATAAATATGATAATAGCCACGTGAACAATGATTATATTGAGATATGAACACATTCACACCATATATACAGAAAACATAAAATTAACAAAAGTAAAATAATAACTAAATAATAATAAAAAAAAGTACAATAAAAATAAAATAACCTAAAGATAAGTAAATTAAAAAACTCAGTCATACCTATATACAATATATACAAACAGGCAGGGAACCCAATCCAGGCTTGTCCCACTAATAACAGAAGGAAAACAGGATTCTAAGAGATCTCTGCGCTAATCTCTCAACCACTTCACTGCAGCTAAAGCCAGTAGAGATTGAACGAGTTAAAGCTATTAAAAATAGATTTAGTGAAAAATAATCTAAAAAAAATCACCATAAATATCAAGCTGGCTGTGTCGGTTTAATCAATGCAATTATAAAAACAAAACCCGGCGTCCAGTCCGGCTCGCGAAACTTGGTTTGTTATGTTGATTTATTACATGACTTGTTTCTTTCAGAATTAAAGTGTCATTTATTGAACAAGCTTCATTACAAGTCTGGGCCCTAGAGGTAGGTCTGAATGCGGCCCACGGGAAGTAAGGAGGCCTCAACGTAGAAATTTGAACTGTTTTAAAGAAATCAAACTATTGAAAAGAAAGAATGCAGCTAAAACTCTATCAAACATAATTTCACATTGCACAATAATGGTTTTACCAAACGCATTATCAGTTGGAGAAAACAACATATTTTTTTAATTATCGGGGTGCATGATAAGATAGGGAAGGAGGTTCAGTATAGAACTGGCCGCTGTAGAATGAGGCTCACATGGGTGCTTATGATTGTTATTGTAGTTTCCGCAGTGTGGTCAGGAAGCCAAGCAAAGTCGAAATCATCACCTAGTTCGAAGTCTAAAGTTTCTCATAGCAGCACGGATCACTCGAAGAAACCTCATCAGGATACAAGTCACAAGTCGGACAAACATGACCATTCTCAAAGCCATAAGTCCAAGCATGAAGACAAGCCAAAAACTTCGGAGAAGAAGAACGAACAGAATCAAAACCAGAAGCATGGAGATAAGATAACGCACACGACGGTTAGACCTGCACATAAACCAAAAGGAGGACACACGACTAAGAAACCTGAACATAAGAATATGGGGAGGGAGCATAGAAGAAGAAAAACAACTACGACGGCGACTACAACAACCACAACAACAAGAATGCCAACAACAACTCCCGCCCTGCCTGTGGTGGTACACCGCAAGCAGCCAGGAGGCAGCAAAGTTACTAATAACGGCACATCTGGTGTTGGCTTCATCATCGACGCACCATTCATCTCTTGCCCAGAAGGCCAGCGGAGGGTGAACGGTGAATGCAAGACCGTCTTCAGCTGAGTGTGCACCTGGGAGACTGTATCTTGTGTACGGGGGCATTTTAAATTTCTTTATGGGGTATATAAAATTTTTATTTATCTTTTTAAGTTAATTAAAAACGATAAGTTGTTCATTAAGCACTGCTAGAAGTAACCGAAACATTTTCCCTCCGAAGATAAAGGACGCCATGTCCATTTTTTTATAAAATGATAACTCCGCTCGAAAAATACAAAAAGGGAAACGGTGTTCCTTTGCTTTGGAGTACAGATAAATTACAAAAAAAAAAAAAAAAAAAAAAAAATATATATATATATATATATATATATATATATATATATATATTCGATTACTATTTTTGACAGAAAATATGTCCATAATTCACGTTGCGTAATTTGGGTTTGAAATTACTTGGTTATGATCAATTGTATAGTCAAAATTTTACTTTTAATGAAACATATCAAACTGGTGTCTTTAAAAAGACCAATAAAACCACTTGTTGAACTTTTGTTCACTCCAAAATTACAAAATGTAAGTATAATTTCATCAGAAAAAGTTTTTAGGCTTTAAATCTACAAATAAACACTTTTTAAGATTTTTCAAAATATTTTTATATCTTGTATTTATTATTTAAAATCGAAAATGTCGGTAATTATTTAAATGTATTCTATTTTATGTATTTACATTCCTTTTTGACTTGAATACATGTAAATATTTTTTAGCTTAAATTTGAAAGTGCTTGAAATATATATTTATTATTGAGTATTACAACAGTCTGTCTCTTGGACATTAGTTATAGCGAGGTAGGATTACAAAATTTAGGATAAAAAAAAATTTGTTTGGTTTAATTTTTGTTATAAACATATTTTAGAAGATAAGAGAATTTTATTGCTGCATATATATATTTTATATAAATCTCACTTTTTTTTCTTTTCTTTTTTTATACCAGCATTGTAGAACAATAGTTTTGGAATGAAAAAGCAAAAAAAAAACTTTTTGAAAGAATTGTTAATTGTCCACTATCCTTTTTTAGTTTCACAAAAAAGGGGAAAAAATGCAATGTAATTGTTGTGCATATCCTCTTAAATGTTCATGTATGTCATGGCTGATATACTTTAATATACTAATGTTTATATATTTTAGTTATCTTATGTTTTAACTTATAATATGATGTGTTATAATGAAACATATGCAAATAATAGGTTATGTCCTTTATAGATTGATTACTCTTTGTATTATAAGAAAAAAAAATGCTGTAAATTTTCTATGCTGCTAATATTTAAAATTAGATGAAATGATTTATGTTAAATTAATTTATTTATTTGTCGAATATATTTTTAAAAAATATCATTGATACTATTATTTTTTAGTAAGTTATTGTCTCAGACAATCCCTTTAATTTTATTTCAGAAGATATGAATTAAATATGATATATACAGTAATATGAAAAAGTCCTCAAACAAACCAAAAAAGTTCTTTTATCATCTTAATATTACACTAATTTAACCTTGCCGACACATTGGATGTAATATAGATTTAAATTATTAGTTAATTAATTATTTAAATTATAACAATCTAAATATTAATAATAAAATACTTTATTATTGATTATTTAAATTAAATAATTAGCATTATTTTCAATCAACAAGAAATCAAAGGATCAATGTTGGCTTGTTTTGACTTTTTTCAATCTCAACGCTACTTTATTGTTTATATTTCACTTCTTTCTTATTCGCTTTAGTATTTACTCTTTATTGTTAACATAAAGGGCCTTTTTATAAATACTGGAAAGCTGAGTGCACCAGTGAAAATTGTCCTTATATTGAAATTCTTCGTTTTTTTCTGTGATTCAATTTAATGTTCCATATTTACAATATCTTTATGTTTTCTATTTAATGTTAACTTTATTTCAAAAAATGGCAAAATAACTGTAATTGTTATATTTTTTTTATTTGTATTATTAAAAATAAAATAATTTTTGATTGAGATACTGCTGAAAAATAAAGTTATACCCAATCAGCTTAAGCCGATGGTTTTGCATACAGTTTTCCATCTATTTACAAGAGGTCTCCAATTCCAGATGTCATTAAGAAGCATCTCTGTGTTTTACTGTTGGTTGCAAAAATTCCACTCCAGATTTTTTTTTTTTAATTCTCTGATGTAAATCCTCATTGATACAAAATTATAATTTTATATCTGTCAATCCTATGATGTTTTGCCATTATCTGAAATAAAAGTAGCATTAAGTAGAAAAAAAAATAAATTATCTTGGCTTGTTATTCGTTGAAAATAATGCTAATTTAAATATATAATACATGTAAAATGTCTGGATGGTTTAATAAGTTTTCAATTAAGAAAAGAAACTCACTTTTAAATTGAAACGTTCATGGTTTTTATAAAAATTTGGTTAGCTCAAAACTTTTTCACACCACTATATATATATATATATATATATATATATATATATATATATATATATATATATATATTATATATATATATATATATATATATATATATATATATTTAAATGAGCTAAATAAAGGAGAGGGATGTAATTTAAACCTAAGCTTAATTTTTTTTTTTTTTTTTGTTTATTTAATGAAATTTACAACTGTATACAAATACAAGTAAATATGCGCAAATATAAATAATGGCATGTACAGGCTAAGTTTAATTTAAACTTAAGCTTATGGAAAAACTATTCCATGTTTAAAATGCATCCTTTAAACATGGAAACTTTTAAAAGTGTTGAGGTTATTTTTTAACTTACTCCTAATGATAATCATTTTTAAAAAACTTGGATTTTTAATGAGTTATACTGCACATAGTTAAGACAATTGCTTTCATAACACTACAGCTGTTTTGAGGAGTTCCGAAGAATATATACATATTTATATTACTTTGTATCTCTAGGCATATATATATATTTAAATGAGCTAAGTACAGGAGAGGGATGTAATTTAAATCCATGCATAGATGAAAAAACTATTCCATGTTTAAAGGATGCATCTTTTAAAAGTGCTGAAGTTATTTTTATAACTAATCCAAATGATAATTATTTTTAAAAAGCTTGGATTTTCAATGAGTAATATTGCACATAGTTAAGACAACTGCTTTCATAACAATACAGCTGTTTTGAGGAGTTTCGAAGAAAAACAATTTTAATTAGACATAAATTTATCTTGTGTAGATAATGTTTTTATATTTTTTGGCTGCTAGATGATCGGATGAGGTTCTTGATTTGATAACCTAGAGGTCAAATCACATATCAAAGATTTTATAACATTTTCCTACAACGTGACATGTATTTGAAATAGTGCTGTGAATTTAAAATTTTTAAAAGTACCAGTTTATGTATAATATGTACTATATATATCCCATTTGAAAAATTGTATTCCAGGGAAGTTCAGTTCTGAGCCAAACATTGCATTTTAGTGCTTTATTATATTAAAAAAAATAATTTAATATATTGCAAATATGCAAAATAAAATTAAGCATGAAGGCGATAATCCTAATGTGAAAAGATATTTAAAAAAATTCTCGTAAAGTCAAGGAAATTACTGCGTTAAGTTATAGATAGAAAAATGTTTAACATTAAAATATGTGGAGGGGTTCTAAAATTAGTCTTAGAAAAAATACATTTTTTTTTATGGGTTAAATGCCTGTTTTTTTTAAATTAAAAATTTGTGAAACCTGCTATAAACCTATTTAATTTGACTATTTGTACTAATTTAAGGTATTTTTCAAGTATAAATCAATATGTTATATAGGATATGGATCGATTGTTAGGTTTTATGGCTTAAATTATTAGGTGAGATTCCGTGAGTGTTTTGAAACAATTTGAGCTAAAAAATCTGACATGTTATATAACTAAAGTGTTTAATCAATTCACTAAAAAGGTAAATATAGTTTTTTTTGCAAACAGCTGGTCCGATATTTATGTTTAATGTTTTAAATTTTCCAGTGAGATCCCATGAGTGTTGACAAATCATTGCATAAAATGTTCGTAATCCGTCCGTTAGAAGGTACGTAACGACATATTGAGCGAAAGACGAACGATTTCGTTAAATTGTTTAAATGACTTACGTGAGATCTCGTGAATTTGTTGGAAAAAATTGACCAGAAAGACTGAAAAAAAATATTTTATTATATTTAAAATATTCTAAAATTTGTGTTGGTTTCATATCAATGATATGAAAGGTCTTGATCATATATTTTGAGTATAAACTAGCAATATTTGAGAAACTAAAAGCAATAAATAGATATTTGAATTAAAAACAAATCCCGCCTATAGAAATCGGAAATTCCTGTCCATTCTAAGAGAATGTTCCTCCTCCTGTACTTAAACAGACAAATTATAAGGAAAATTGATACCTAAGAATATTTTAGCTTGGTGTGACAGTCGGGTGTCTTTCACTGCATATTACAGCTCCTGGCAAATATATTTCATTCCATGCATCGCGGCATGTCAACATTCGAAAGTCTTGAGATTTGAACGGAAGTTGATAACTACACCAAGTTTAAATAATCAATTTCCTTATTGATCTACCCAATCGTTTATATAAATATGGAAGTAAATTCCTTTATTGTGGAAAGAATTTTCCGATTCCTGTAGTTAGATTTTTAAAAATAAAAGCCAATCAACATTAAAGATTTTTTATAATTTATTAAAAATATTTTTGTAGATTTTATCCTTGGGTATCTTGTCCAGGAATTATTGGGATATGGGTGAAGCTTTTTTGATCCAAAAATGTATTGCAATTTTTTTTTTGTCCATTCATTGATATTTACAACTGAAGTATAAAAAAAAAAACATATCTACTGATTGTGAACTTAGGAATATAATATAAAGGAATATATAACATGAAATCACTTGTTAAGAAATTACCCACTGGTAGCACTCAAATAATAAATGGACACAAAAAGATCACGAGGCCACCTTCTTTTCAGACGCCTCGGAGGGTTATCAGGGATCGAGGAGGAAGCAAGGTTTGAAACGAGAGGGTTCGGATGGTTATGAAGTTTGTTATGGAAGGATAGGTATCTGGATTGGGCTAGATCGGAAACATTAAGATCATTATGGATGATTTTATTTGTGACAAAGTATGCAGCGTTGAGGATTTTACGTAGGATTTTTGATTTTTGCAGCAGTTATAAATCTAAATAATTTTACGTCAGAATTCAGAATTATTTTGGAAAATATCTGTTGAATTCTGTAATTATGACTGAATAATTTAAAACTTATCGATTATGACTGGAAAATGATTTTTATTATTTTAAAAAATATCCTTATAATATTTTAATCAAACTACCTTTTTTTAAAAATATTTTAATTATTATTTGAAATTATCGACTTCTCCCTAGAGGCTACTTTTAGATTACTTCAAACGGTTCATTGTAGGTCTTGGATTTTTATTTTGTTGCATGTTCTCTTGGACCTTTTTTATTATTGGCAACGTTTGAGATAGTTTCTTGAAATATCTTATTTCAGATATACTTTTCTTTGTTCTAAACATTTTTTGGCTTCGATACTTCAGAATACATAGGAAAGCTTTGTATTCTTGCGGGAGCAGAAAAATGTTTTTTTTTTGTTCTTCAGAATCATTGATTTCCATCAGTGTTTTACGTTTTAGAAGCCAAGGGGCAAATTTAGTTCTATATTTGTCCATTTACAGTACAGGTTGCAGACGTATCACATACTTATCGTACACTAACATATGTATATAACAAACAAATGACATCAAATGATTAATTACAGTAACTCAAGCAATAAAAATTTGTTTAACGAAGCTGAAAATCATTCCTGTACACATATAATACTATCAGTTAAGGAAACATGAAATAATCTATCGACTGGTGATTTCTTGCTATAAGGAAGACACAGATAGAAATACATTCTTCCTGGAAATTGCTGCTGTATTCAGCAAACAAGTACACGCTATTGTAAAATTATTTTGCTTTCTCATTACCAATGATAGGGAAGAAGGCTAAACAAATTTTAATGTACCATTGAAGTCATAAAAGTTTGGTCCCACGTCTGTCTAATCCACGTGATGGGCATATCGCCAACTGACATTAATCCGAATTAGATGAAATTCTCAAGGATGTGGCTTGGCAACTAGATGGCCCGATATTAATTCATTCAAATTCCAACCACTCCTTTTTCTTATGGGCATGTAAATGACCCCAAATTTTATGCCAAACTCCGAAAACATTGCCCTAACATCGATACCTTATGCTATAGTTGCCAAATATGGTATTGCTTGCACTGCCTATTAGCCATTGAGAGCCAAGCTACAGAGAGTAACAGGGCTTCATGTTGCAACATAAAGAGGGTTTCCGCAGCTAGTAATTCCGAGGTACTACAACAAGGCATGTGTGTACGGATATAATACAGCTGTAGGCATAACCCAGTTCACTAGCGGATCCAGGATTTAGTTTTGAGTGGGGGCAGAGGGGGAGGGGCTTCACCCCGAAATTAAAAAATTAATTACTTAGAAAGAAAAAGAAAGGAACTAACTATATATATGAAATAGAGTTTGAGTGATTCTTTAAGTCATTTTAAATGTAATTACACGAACATTAAATATAGGATGTTTTTGATTCAGCTATACAATATATGTATATGTGTATACATGAGTTATGTGTAAACAAAAGCAAGTATAATATTAAGGTTACGCAAAAAAAAACATTATTTCTATTTAGATAGATAGAAAAATAAATTTCATTCTGGTACAAGGTTCTATAAGAATAACAATCACGAACAGATTAAAAAAAAATACATTTCTCGGCTAAAACTACATTATCTCAAATTCTAATGATAGAATAGAATAGAATAGACAAATAATTTTATTCTGGGACGAAGTCCCTTCAGAATAACAAAAAAGTACAGAAATTAAAATTTTACATCTGGCCAGATAAAAACAAACATAACAAATTAAGATAAAGATAGGTCATTAAAAAAAAAGAAATGAAAAAAATATTGGTTATATACAAAATAAAAAAAAAAATCTATATAAAAAACTCTTGAAACCATACTAAGATACTTAAAACTATGTACAATGTTAAAACATAAATAAACCCTTTTAGAAAAAATAAAAAATACAGAAAAAATAAATGTGTATTTTTCTTAACAGTAAAATCTGTTTCTGTTGAAAAAAAAAAAAAGAGAAAAAGAAAGTCGAATCTATAATAAGTATTTAGGTTATGAGCTATATGTGAATATGGTCTTATAGATAATATGTAATTTTACATAAAAGGTTAGCTGGTGCCTGACTGTTTTTGGGATAGGAATTGGAATAGGAGGTTTTGAATGTAGATAAGGATGAAGAATGTCGAATTTGGATAGGAAGGGAATTCCAGAAACTAACAGAACGTGCAATAAAGGAGTTTTGGAACGAGGCAGATCTGTGAGAAGGAATGTAAAGGTCGGAAGGTCGAGATCTTGTGGAGAGGGAGTGGACTGAGGACTTGAATTGGAGAAGGTTGTAGGACGATGATTGTTGATGATATGATAGAGGAATGTACCTAGGAAATATTGTCTTCGAATGGAGGGGAAGAGCCACTCTAACTCTGTGTAGTGGTGAGAGACATGGTAGTATCTCGGGCCACCAATGATACATACAATAACTTAAATAATCATATATAAACAACTAAAAATAAAAATAAATTCTTCTCGAAACGAAGTATGATTATAACGGGAAAACAAATTCGTATAGAAAGCCTGGAGATAAGAAAAAATAACAAAACTAAAAAAAAAAGCATTGATTTTTGTTTTAAAACAATAGGCACTACTTGAACTTAGGACGCGGCAGCCAAGCACTTGCATTTGCACCGGGCGCTGTCATTTTAAAACGAAGTGCCTTTTCCTCAAAAAGATATAGCTTTTGGCTGGCAATCCATGTGGAACGAGAGCCCACCGAGAAAATTAAAGGAAATAAAAAAAAATCTATAAAACTATGGTTCACTTCGAGCCCTATTCGTACAGAGAAAGTTGTCTTAACTAAGGATGGGTCATACAAATCAAACACATTCTTATGTGATAATGAAACTACCTAAGCCAAAATCACTGCTGCATTCATAAAATGCAATTTTACAATTCAAGATCGTCTGTTTGGGATGTTAGAAGGCATTATAAAATAAAGTATTTGAATGATAACAGGCAAGAGGAATGACGGATGATAGATGGTAAAGAATTCCATAAGGCAGTGTAGCTGTCTAGAAAGGAACGTTCGTAGTTTTCAGTTCTAAGTGAGCGGGTACAGAGGTCAAGTCAGAATCAATGGATCTTGTTTTTCTATCCAGTTAAGAATATAAAAACTCTCCTTAATAGCTGTCCATCAGTTCTTGATTCCAAGGATTCCGGCAGCACCTACTCCATTTTCCCATCTTAATTTTGGTCTGCCTTCTTTTCTTTTTTCACTCAGTTCCATGCTAAGCCGCTTCTTTGTGGTTGACGTCTCGTCCATCCGTACAACTAGGCCCCTCCATCCGGACCCCTTGCTATCCGGATAGTTTTCAGGACGTCCTGTTCCTTGTATAAGCTGGATAGTTCTGGATTGCGTCTAATTCTCCATTCATCATTCCCCTTAACTGGGCTAAATATCTTCCGAAGGACTTTCCTTTCTAAAACAAATATTTTACTCTTACTATCCTTCGGCAGTGTCCATGTTTCACATCTATATGTGATTCGATCGCAGGTGTGATATACTACCACTGCCAAACCCCTTTAGCCGAAAGAAACGGTAAATAGAAAAATATATAAGTGTATATTTCTTCACTCATTTTCTCTGATTTCGATTATGGCTGCCATGTATACGGTAGACTGTCTGGTGGGCTTGAGATCAGATTAACGAGGCTAATGGATTGTTTCACTAGATTTATTTTTAGAGTCCCCAGGTGCTCTCACGTTTCCAGTTGGTGTGCCGAGTTGAAGTGGCTCTATCCAGTCTCCCGATGGGAATACTTCCTAGGTGTATTCCTTTTACAACCATAAAACCATCTTGCCTTCTCGATTAGTTTACTCCTTGTTCCTCTGTCCATTCATTCAACACGAGATCTCAGCCCTCAAACCTGTTTATTCCTTCTCATAGAACTATTTCCTTTAAAAAATCCTTTGTCATGCGTGCTACCTTGTTTTGGATTTTCAACCTCCATACCCAAATCATAACCATTGACCTCATTTAAACATAATTTATTTATTTATTTATCCATCTCCTCAGCAATCAATCTTCGGAATATGTGTAAAATAATGTTCAAGTTTTTTAGATCTATCAGTTGCTTTAGTGTTATCCGACAGATAATTATATATCACCCACATTGTATATAAGTATAAATATGTGAACTCATATATCTGAATTTATCTATAATTTCATATTTCTAATAATGCTTTTTCTTTATTGTAATCTTACACCTCGATTACCATGTAATTTAATTCATTCCTAATGTCAGACAATTGTCATTAAAGTGTACATTGTAGTTATTCTAAAGGGGACTTAGTCCTAGAATAAAATTAATTTTTCTACTTCTTCTTGGCTCATTAGATTTGTCTCCAAGATGAAGACAAATTCATGGATAATACACACTTGGACAGTTTGATCATTTTTCATTAAATAATTAAAATAGATGAAACCATTAAGAATATCATCGGGTTATTGCAAAAAGTCATCAAGTGACATTTCATAACTTAAATAACTACAAATTATGATGATTTTTCTCAAATCAGAGAATTTTGCACTTATTTTTGGTTGTTTTACATATAAAAGAGTTTGAAGAGTTAAAAGAGTAACTTTAATGTACTTACTGTATGTTTTTAATATAATTGTGGATTGATTATTGACTGTAGTGAATAATTAAGGAGAAGATTGGTTGGGATGTTCAGTCAAAAAATGTAAAAATAAATACAATTTGATTATATTTTTTTTCCTTAGCTCAGGTGAAGGCCTGAATTTTGGGCCGAAACGTCGGCAAAAATAAAAATAAATAAAATTTATAAAGGAAGGAGATGGTCCGGGGTGGCAGTCATAAATAGACTAAATTGTGGTAAAACTATTTTATTAAAAGCCGACGTTTCGACCCGACTTTGCAGGTCTTCTTCAGGGCTAGAACGGACAAGATACAAAAAGATAGAGAATTGTGGCAGGTACATAATATTTAGACAGAAATTATAAACAATGTGAATAAGCTTATTGAAATTATAAACAGTAAGTACATTAAAATATGAACAGAGTAAGCTAAGTAACAAGATCCTAAACTTAAGTAAATAGATGCTAACAATTGTTGTAGTGTAATATATAATAAATGCTAATGTGAATATACTTCCACAGATCTATAGGAGAGATTGAAAGTGAAGGAAAAAGGATATAATATGAAATAATAGACATAAAGGAATGTGGAGAAAGAAAAGAAAAAGGAAAACCAAAAATTAAATAAATAACATAATAAAATGGAAGAATAAAATTACAGACTTACAGGTGTGTTCAGCTAGGTGTTTCACTCAAGCTGATTTGTTTGGGTAATGGGGAAAATACCTAGAAAATTAATGGGGAAAAATAGGTTTTTCCCCATTACCTGAACAAGTCAGCTTCCGCTATACCTGTCTTTACCCCTGATTTTCCAGTTCTAAGTGAAACTCCTAGCTGAACACACCTGTAAGTCTCTAATTTTATTCTTCCATTTTATTAAGTTATTTATTTAATTTTTAGTTTTCTTTAGAAATTTTCTTTTCTTTCTCCACATTCCTTGATGTCTATTATTTCATATTATATCCTTTTTCATTTTCTTTCAATCTCTCCTATAGATCTGTAGAAGTATATTCACATTTGCATTTATTATATATTACACTGCAACAATTGTTAGCATCTATTTACTTCAGTTTAGGATCTTGTTACTTAGCTTACTCTGTTCATATTTTAATGTACTTACTGTTTATAATTTTAATAAGCTTATTTACATTGTTTATAATTTTTTGTCATAATATTATGTAACTTCCACAATTCTCTATCTTTTTGTATCTTGTCCGTTCGAGCTCTGAAGAAGACCTGGAAAGTCTGGTCGAAAAGTTGTCTTTTAATAAAATAGTTTTGCCACTATTCAGCCTATTTATGACCACCACCCCGAACCATCTCCTTCCTTTATAATGTTACGGTCAACTATTAAATATAAAATATAATTTATTTATTTAAAAAATTGTTTGACTGAACATTCGAACCAATCTTCTCTCCATTTTTTTTAAATCGAATTCGATTATCGATCGAAATTATCGAAGATCGAAATTAACGAAAACGTTGATAAACGTTCAGTTTCATCAAAAATGTACTTGATACTTTTTACTATAAACCAACGGTATAGTGGCTGTGTAGTGAAATGGAGTGTAAACATATGGCAATGGATATTTAATTATAATTAAACAATTCAATTACTTACATATTGCTGGGCGCAACAGTCCTACAAGAACCTGGGCCTCCTCAAGGACATAAAGCTAGTCATTCCTGTATTTTTCTCGTGTCCTGCATCTTCTTACTCAAAGCAACTTGAGATTCTCAGTTCAATTCGATTAATGAAATTATAATCTTAGTGAATTGAATGATTATATGCGTTTATGCACATAACGCAATGGCGTAGAAGCTGCACTGATTTACTTGTGTAGAATTTTATTCTTTTTCAACAGGTAAATCTGTTGAAAATTAATTGTAAAATAAGCAATCACAGGAGTTAAGAGGAGTTATTGTTTTAATACCATTTAATTTTGAGTAAAACAACATGGTTCTGTTGTGCGATAACACATAATTTAATGGAATCTTCTAGCCTCAAACATATTTTGTAATCGTAATGACTCGATTTCGGCGGTTCATTATCGATTCGAGATATCCGGATATCGATCTGTTGGTTAGTGTTGGGGTTTCCTTGGCGTCCTTCGACAGGGAAATCACAGTTAATTTCAAGACGAGAAAAAAAAAGGTATTTATTCAAAGAATTGGTGCTTCATCGAAAAGGACAACCATCGCTCCATCTGGTGAGATATCCCTGTGGCTGCCAGTCAAACCGATGCGTCCGTCACGTGTGGTACTCCTCATCCTGGGGTTCATCGTGGTAACCAGATGTCACCCCCACGAAGGAAGGATCTATTTCCCTGATGAAGTAAAACCGGTGGAAGAGGAGGGTATATTTGATCGAGCACTATTCGTAGTTCCCGTTAAGGCTTGCCCGCCAGGACACAGAAGGATACGCGGACAATGCAGACTAGTATTCTCTTCCTGATATTGTGAGATTTTTATATATACATAAAAGTTTTTTTATTATTTTATGTATTACATATTTTTCTATTCTATTATATAAAACCTAGTTCATGTGTATATTTTTTTTGAAATTTTTTATTTGAATGATTGTGTATGTATAATTAGTTTGAATTTTTTATACATTAATTATTTTTGAGGAAATATTAAACTTGTTCACAAACGTATAAATATTAAATATTTTATATACAATGTTTGTTCAATAAATCTTAAAAACATATTTATTGATAGCCAACTAAAAACAAACAAGATAACACTACTCCGTTAGGATAAAAATAAAGAACTCACATTAAAAATATCTGTGAATTCAACCATTATTAATTAAATTATTGCATCAATATTTCCATTCATTTTATTGCTTCATTGAGATATAAGTACGATACTGTATGAGAATGTTATAAGCATTTGTTTATGTAATTATTTTTTACCACTAAAAATAATTATTAATGAATACCACCCGAGGATGATCCTCCTTCATCGATATTTCTATTCACCTTTTACTTTCAAAATGGCGGCCGAAAAACCTTCGTTGCTATAGACTGTAGCTCCTAAACGAATGTACCGATTTCAATAAAACCTCGCTAAAATCATTTTATTGGCGCCCTTTAAATTTATCTATATGAAACACTTCAACGAAAAGAAGCTGGAAACAAAGTTACGAGGGAAGGTAAAATTTAATTCCGAATAACTTACACTTAAGCACACACTTTTTTGTTGATATTGTATATGGTATTTTCAATAATGAACCATTGTAGTGGTTTTTTAAAAAGTTTAAGGAGTTTCCAAAAAAACAAAAAAAAAAAAATCATTAAAATCGGACAATTAGGAGCAAAGATATGGTCTCCTGTTTTTTTTAATATGTTCTACTCCAAATGTTATATCCTTTGTTTGGTTTTTAAATTTTGAATGTGTTACTGAAGTAATGCTATTTTTTTAGCATATTACTAATAATTAAAAAAAAAAGTTTAGTCCAATGATTGGAATCACCTTTTATTTATTTTTCTTTGTAATTAGGAAGGTAATGTTACTTTATATGTATAATTGTTTGGAAATAATAAACCATTGTGGAATAATTTGCAGCGTTTTTTTTATTTTTTTATTTACGAGCTATGTTTATTATATCTTGAAAAACATTAATCGATAGCAAACTGAAAACAAACACGTTAACGCCACTTTTTTAGGATGAAAATAAAGAACTCACATTAAAAATATCAAATTTGAAATTCACAAATGAAATAGAAGAAAATTATGTAATAAGGTTTTTGGATATAAACATACATAAAGAAAACCTGGGATATTGACTACAGAATTGACAAAGAGGGAGGATACTAGTAATAGATTATTAAATTTTTACTGCAATCACCCCTCTTATCAAATCAGAAATGTAGCCAAGAATTTAATAGACAGAGATATAGGACTAACCAGTAAAAATCATATACAAAAAGTGAGAGGAATTGTTCATCAAATATTAATTGAAAATTGGTATCCTGATAAAATCATAAATGATTTATGTATAAAAAGAATTTATAAGAAACATGAAATACAAGTCCACAGTCAACATCATCAAATTCAAAACCTTACAAAAATAGGAAACAAATAAAATCAGAAAGAACAAACATTCAATAATAGTAAAAATAAATTAACAAACTATTTTTTCAAACCAATAAACTACAGCGCAAAGTCATCCAACAATGCAGTTGAAAATAGTGAAAGAAATAATAGTAAATACCAACACATAAACAAAAAATTTTAATCTTTAACACAAATTATTAGTCTCACAGATAAAATAACAAACACTTTAAAAAAACATGATTTGTCAGATCTTAGATTCAGCAGAAGATTAACAAACAAAATTCAGAACATTTACACTAATAATAAAGATGGAATAAACAAAGATGATAAAATTGACATCATATATAAAATAAATTGTAAAGACTGCCAAATTCTACCGATGAAAATATAAAGAGTACATGTTACATAGGGCAAACCGAACAAAACTTAAAAAAACAGAATCAATCAATATAAAAATAATTGCACTTCCAAAATTAAAATATGAAACACTTGCACAGGACTTTCAACACATAGCACCCAACATAACATACTTTTTACTTAAAGAATACTGAACTTGTTAACAGTGAGAAAAACAGCTATAAACGTAAGGTATTGGAATCCATTTATATTACTAAAGATCTGTACAAAGTATGTAATTTTCAGACAGACACGAAAGGGCTAAATGGTACATATGCAAATATTATCACCAAATTAAAATTTTAATTACGTAATATCTATAATAGTTCAGATAATAGGAAACAGTAAAATACCAATATGAATTTTTTTTAGCTATAATTGTTTATTCCCACCAGTCATAATGAGAATGACAACCTGTGAATAAGATGATCGCTACAAAAATATAATGGCATGTAAGGCGTGAGGGAGAGCAGTACCCAGGTGTATGTGATATAAAGTAGTGGAGCGAGTACTGAGCCTTGGGGTACTCCTGAGATGGAAGATAGTTCTGACCCGTGTCGGACTGAGGAACATCTTATGGAAAGGAAGGATTTTAGAATTATATAGTAAGTAGTTGGAAGTATTGTCTTGAGTTTAAAGACCAACATCCAAAATTACGCCTGTTGGATATAATTTCAGCTCTAGTGCTGTAGATAGATAGATGTAGTCTGCTACTCTTTGTAGTTGGTGTATAGTTGAGTATTCTGTCCTAAATCCATAATTGATGTTCAGGTATTGTTTGTGTGTTTGTTAGTATATCAACAAGTCTTTTGTGCAGTAAGCTTTCGAAAATTTTGGAACAGTTAGGAAGTAATGATTGGTCGGTATAAGGAAGTTGAGTTTTTGTTCTTGTTAGGCTTGTGGATCATTGTTATGTGTGAGTATTTCCATTGTAGTGGGAATTTAGTTGTCTTCAGTATTGCATTATAAATAGTTGTTAAAAGCACTAGAGCTTTCCAAGGCATTTGTTGGAGCACTTCAGCGTTAATCAAGTCATGTCAAGGAGCTGTTCTTTTAGGTAACTTATTGATTTGTTCAGCAATCTGAAAATGTGTGAATGAAATAGGAGGTAAAGTTTGTTGTAGGGGCACGTCTCAAGTGTTTAGTACATTGTTATTGTGCTCAGTATTTGTGAAGTCTGTGTGTGATATGAAAACAGAAGAAAGGCATTCGGCAAAGAGTTCCGATTTTTCCTGTTCGGTCACGGCCCAGGAATCATTTTCTCTTCGATGGGGTACTGACACTATGGTATATGTTAACATGTAACATCCCAATCAAACAATCCCATAGAGATTATAATACAATTATGGACTAAATAGAATGTGCAATATTTACTAGGTAGGAATATTAAAATTTACTAGGAGTCAATACCTGATTAACCTTACATGAATATAAATAAATTAATTTATGGAATATTCTTATATTATGTTGTGTTTTAATTAATATAATTGTAAATTAATTTAATAATTTAACTCTATTAGGGTTATAATTTATATAATATTGTTGATAAAAGATGACTAACATCACTGTTGTATTATGTTAAATGTTTTCTATGAACTGATTGTGTATGGGTCTTATAGACGGCTTGAAAATGGCATCATAGCCGAAACGTAGCCACTGTGGAGGAAAAATGAAAATAAACGTGGTGAATAATAGAGCTTTTATTTATATAGTAAAATATAATTTAACCTAAATATAAGCATATACTAATTAATAATATCGGTGGATTCGACTAAAATTTAATTAATAATTAAATTATTACATCTAAGTTTCCATTCATGTTATCGCTTCATGGGATATGAATACGATAGTGTTTGAGAATGCTATATGCATTTGCCAAAGTAATAATTTTTTCGCAGTAAAAATCGTTCCGCATTGAGAGAGTAAGGAAAAAATGTCAAGAAATGCATTATGTCCCCATGACATTTAAATTATACACTTTTTAAATTTTAAATTTGTTATACCAAGAATTTGATGCTAAAATACATTTCTGACCTATGCCGATGACACGTGTATCCTATCAGTTAATAACGATCCATCTATTGCATCCCTAACTCTCCAATCACACATCACAAGTCTTGAAAATGTCAATATTGTAGGATTAAAATAAATTCCAATAAATCCCATAAAATTACCTTTACTCTTCGTCGTAAACCTATGACTTCCTGTCCTACAATAACTTTTAACAATAGCCAACTTATCGCTGTTGAACAAATCCGATACCTAGAAATCCACCTTGACAAACGACTCACTTGGAACCTCCATACCAGACTGAAACGACTATAAACCGTCCGACGTTTTTAACTACTGAAGTACTTACTAGACAAACGCTCTAAGCTTCCAACTATTTACAAAAGATTAATATATATTACTATAGTAAAGCCTATTTGGACTTACGGGATCGAGCAAACCATCAAATTACTCTCGTATCCAATCCCTACAATACAAAATCCTTCGTAAAATCCTTAATGCTCCCTACTTTGTCACAAATAAAATCATCCATAATGAGCTTAATGTATCATATGTTTCCGATTTAGTTCAATCCAGATACCTGTCTGTCTATAATAAACTTCTGAGCAATCCGAACCCTCTTGTTTCCAACCTTGCTTCCTCTTCTATTCCCAATAACCCTCCGAGGCGTCTGAAAAGAAGATGGCCTCGGGACCTTCTAATATAGAAATATAATGGGAGTGCTACCAATTGGCAATTTCTCTTCATGTTGTACATGTCATGTTATCATTTTCTGATTTACTTGTTGTATTTATCATTTAGTAAAGTTGTAAATTTCAATAATACTAATTTTAAAAAAAATCCTTTAAAAATCAACTTAATGAAACACACACACACACAGTACTGATGTAAAAACAGTAGCATAAGGTAGTAGGTGCAGTGCCGTTTACTAGTAATAGATCAATAATAGCACAATACATTCCATTAATATGAAGTAATAAAATCAAGATTATTTACTAAATTATGTTAAGAAGGGACTTTTAAAATTGCTGCGTGGAAATGTTGTAACTATACTAGGAGTTAAAGATATGCTTGCATGGGGGACGTAATCAACCATAGTTACGCCTCTCCATAAAATAAATATGTTACCTCATAATTTAACTTTAAATATATTGAACGTTGTTTGGAATTCTTTGTAAACCTATGCTGTTTTGTAATCAAACTTTTATATTATACATAACTTTAATTTGTTTTTGTCTTTTCGTCAGATGTAACCTATCATTTTAATGTTCATAAAATATTTTTATATTTATTTATTTTACTTGATATGTTCTGTCTTTTCTGTAAACATGTTTGTTTCCCTATCATAAAATTAAGTTAACAACAACAAAGAAAAAGTTAAAATGATTTTACATAAGTAAATACTATTAGACATTTTATAAATATATACTAATGTATATAACAGTGAATTTAGAATTTAAACAACAGAAAAGAAGCATTAATCACTACAGAAAACGCATGGTGTATTTTATGCACTGCGTGTCTACTGGTGTTGTAAATAAAGGCGTGCCCATTGGAAGGTAAACTTATAACCAGGAAAAACCATTCATTACCCCATCTGTATATATATAACAACAATTATTCAAAGATACAAGAATACAAATACCTAATTTTGTCTGTTAGAAAGTAATAAAGGTCTCAACTAGCTTTAATGTCGCGCGATGCGTTAGCAATACTGTCAAAGATGTTCAAACAGGCACAACATGGCTTTCTTCTCTATAAACATATCGGTTAATCCTTATAGTTTCGCTAATATGAAAAATGCCACAACAGTACAAACTCCCATACTAGTTCGATATTAGTTCTGTTAAAAAATTTCAGAAACTCTCTTAACGTTAACGTCAACTGTAGATATGAAAACCTTGAAAGTCGGTGACTTCATTAGATAGGACAGCTCATGCTATTTTGGTGATGTGCAAACATCAATAAAAAATTATCAAACAAAAACATTTTTGGGTGTATGCAAGGTTTTAATGCGTTCTGACCCCACTGTGAGTCTATCGGAGTGATGCTTCTGTGTCGTATTGGAGTTAATTTAGACCTACGGAACCTCAACTTTCCTTGTAATTAAATTTATTATAGGTTTCATAATTACGTTTGTAAACACCTTTCTTGGAAATCTTCTCTTCTTCCGTCCTGGTTATTTTACGAGCTCTTCTTTGTCGCTAATTTCCTGTGACAATGAGGAAGATCGTGTAAATGAATTCGAAGAAATAAATATAAGAAAAGGAAATGTTCCGAACCTAATAATGGACACCGCTTTGACTCAAGACCATTGCGTGGGATGGATATTACAACTACGTAATTACGATCCAGATTTTTCGAGAAACACAGATATGCCAACTTGCCGAGTTTAGAAAGAAATTGGTTTCCTGCTCATCATTTTTTTTTTTGAAAATGATACACCAGTGGATCATATAATTCGTTCATCACCGAGTTGTAGCATATAATTGAATCTTTCTGTGAAATTACCTATATTTTGTAGAATTAGATGGAGTGGGGTAGCTCAGTGGTTACTGAGCTTCCAATACTAAAGGTCCTAGGTTCGAATCCCGGCTCACACCAGAAATATTATTTATTCTGTTTCATTGGCCGTGGGGTGACCCTGGGTAGGTTGACCCTCCTGGGGTACAGACAGCCTCTATGAAGTGGGAACCCTTAATTAAAATAATTGATTAAGGGGGGATTTGGTGATTGAGTGTGATCTCAGTGAAATCACCTCCTTGCAAAATCATACACCAAGAAACAGTGCTTCCATTAAATAGAACTGAGCCCAAAACCCTTGTAATGGGTTGTAGTGGTACAGGTTTTTCCCTTTTGTTCCTTTTGTTTTTTGTAAAATTAGCAGTACTCACAATAACAGTTACAGGGAAGAGTCTCAAGTATATGGTAATTATTTATAAATTTTACGTGATGTTCCCTGTTACGACGTGTAATTGTTTGCAGTGCAGAATTTACACTATTTTAAGTGTGTAATCGTTCTCAGGAGCGATAGATTTTGAAAAATGAGATTAAAAGGGAATTTCATGGAGGATAGAAGAATCCTTATTTTAAGACATGACACCTTAATACAACGACCATAAAATTCTTTGGAAAAACTAGGAATTTTCAAAACGCAAATGGTTTCAAAAATTGACGGATCGATACAGGATAATTGTGTATTGAATATTTCGAATAGAAAATCAAGGCCTGGTTTCAAAAAACTTAGCTTGAAAAAGCTCTGCGTTTTAAAATCCAAAAAACCTCATGTTTTCGAGATAAATCGAAATTCTTCCTGAAAGCCTCTGAAATGCGATGGGTGGCATAGCGTTATCATATGTTAGATTTTAAAAATAATTCTTTTTTTGTTTCCTCTACTCTGCAGCATAATTGGCATAATACATTTAAATTAAGTTATACATTTTCACCGTTTTTAAGGATGATAATGTTTTATTTAACAGCTTTTTGATTGTCTTTTAAATTTCCTGGTAGGTTTGCTGCCATATCCAAATTTTCTCTGATATTTTTAAGGGTCGGACAGCCTTGTACAATAAAATGTGTTTTACAGTTATTTGGACATTGCAACTCTCAAAGTCCTGCTGAAGTAGGTAGGCGTGCGATAACTCACAATGTCCAATTCTTAATCTGCAGAGAGCTGTTTCTTCTTATCTGGAGGATTGATAAGAGGTTTCCCATTTTGAAAAGTGTGTTTTTATTTCTCTCAATTTGGAATCCATTTCCTTTTACTGATTTTCCCAAATGTTTCACATTTCCTTTTTATTTAGTCCTATAAAGGAATTTCATTAATTGATTCCAGCGGATTTGTGCTTGCCTTTTTTGCCATGTTGGCTGCTTGGGCAGCCTGCTCATTTCCAGTAATCCCACAATGCGACGGGACCTAGATGAATTAAAATTAAAAATTAAAATATTGGTTTTCAAGATAGTCTTCGAAGAAAATAAAATTTATTAAAAAAAGAAAATAGAGAAAAATAACTCTTTTATCCCATTGGAACTTCGTATTTTTAATAAATAAAAAATCCCGTTAAGCTTTCTTTACTCTTAGTGAGAGTACTATAAACTAATGGAATTTCGTATGAGACAAATATGTCTCAAAGGAGTATATGTATACTGTATTGTCTAACTATTAAACTATATGTTTTTCAATGGTATAAGCTGACCACTTATTAATTGCGTTGTCACTGCCTTAACAGTCCTGGCGATGTATGAAACTTCACTAAATTGAATGTGTTTAAAATAATCTTGCTAATATTTTTTATTTTAACATTCTATGCCATTTTCACCTGCATGCGCATGCTGCAGCGCACCTAGCGAATTTGATGTATTACGCATTAGCTGCGAGTTTGCTTAATTAGCTTCATTTTTTACTTTCGTACCTATATTAGGTAAGGAAAGTATTGTGATCGGGTCAAATTTCCGATATGCGGTTTTCGACGGATTTATACGTTTCAGAGCCCCTTTAGTCCGAAAAACACATTTTTAGGCATTGGTCTGTCTGTCTGTGCTAAGATTTTCTCGGGAACTACAGAACTGATTTTGTTGCTTCTTTTTTTTATTTTGTAGGGTTTTGAATACTGATGACAGTGACAGAAATTCGGTGCTCCATGCGCTCGCACGCAATAAATGAAAAACATGTTTTTCGATAAACTGTAGCGCGAAAACGGCTCAAAAGATTTTGATGAAACTTTCCTATAATGTTCATATAATTGACCTTTCAATTTTCGTATATGAACCCCAAGAAAATTCGGGAAAAAAAACGTATAAGAAAAGAAAAATGTTTTGTAACTCGCTAAGTGTATACTATGCGGTAAAATTTATAATAAAAGATTTGAAAGGTAATTAAATTACCAACAAAACAAAAAAAAAATCTTCGGAATCGAAGTAGTATTAACGATGATACAGCTTATTCTATTTTCTACACATGTTTTAATTTATTACTTTCCTACCTATACTAGGTAAGGAAAGTATTGCGATCGGGTCAAATTTCCGATATGCGGTTTTCGACGGATCTATACGTTACAGAGCCCACTGATTCTGTTTTTTGAAAGGTAATGAAATTGCCTACAAAACTATATAAAAATCGTTAATTTTGGACAACTGTTAACGCAGTTAAAGCTATCTAATTTCCAATGTAAGTTACGGGTTCATATCCTGGTGTCAGAAAGGGGTGAATGAGAGAATTAAGATGACTAAGTGAAAGTAAGAAAATCTGTTGCCCGCATCACCCAAGCTTCACTATTTCCTCTACATTTAACAGAAACAGCAATATTAGAGGGTATTGAAATTTTTACACTGACCTACTTTCATTTGGTCATTTTCTTTTTAGTCTGTGTTGATCAGGCAACAGGGAGCAGAAAATAAAAAGGACTAATGGATTGAAGTGATTTTAAATTTAAGAGTGAAATGAAGTGTATTTATCGTGGATGTAGGATTTTACTGTTGTCATGTTCAAGTCATTATGTATAGTGTTATTTAAAATTTACCAACGA
This sequence comes from Nezara viridula, assembly GCA_928085145.1. Classification (NCBI taxonomy): domain Eukaryota; kingdom Metazoa; phylum Arthropoda; class Insecta; order Hemiptera; family Pentatomidae; genus Nezara; species Nezara viridula. The sequence goes on from OV725082.1 coordinate 75,908,309, forward strand.
GCGTTGACAATTTTTCGTGGATTTTTTTTTGTTTTGTTTGTATTTTGTTTATGAATGAATGAATGATAAAATAATTTTATTCTGAGACTACAGTCCCATAAGAATAATAACAGTGTTACAAATTGATAGGTATTAGTCTGGCTTAAAATAATAAAAAATATAAACTAATTAACAGCTTATGGTTATTGCAATTGTGCAGTAGTTGAAATTAAACAGTATACAGATACAAGTTATTTTACATGTGAGCGGAAGTTTGAATGTAGAGTAGGTGGTGGAACAGGAGTTGTTTGAAGGAATTTGTGGCTGAAGATTGACGTATGGAGGTAGGAAGAGAGTTCCTTAAGGAGTTGGCACGAAGTAGTTTTACGCTGAAGGAAGTAGTTTTATGGGAGGAGATATATAAATCTATTGGTTGAGACCTAGTATTAAGAGAGTGGATAGAGGAATGTAGAGTAAGGAGTTCCAGGATGTAGGGAGGGTTCTGAGGACTTGGAAAAGGAAAACACCAAGAAGGAATTGTCGTCGGGAAGTAGGATAAATCCACTTCCCCAGAATGATACATGCGAATGCGGATCCCGAAGATGTATCTTATGAAATAGTTCATGAGTTTCTTCAGTCTCATTTCTAGCCTGGCAGATAACACTCCATACACTACACAGCAATAGTCGAAGTGGGGGCCATTCAAGGGAGGTTACAAAGAGCTGTCTGGTATTCAGATGAATACAACCACGGAGTCTTAGGAGTTGTTTTAGGACAGTTATGGATTTTCGAGTAATCTGGGAGTGTGGTTATTCCATGAGAGGTTCTGTTCAAAGGTTACTCCTATTTTGTTTGACTATTGGGAAAAATGGACAAGACGGTTTGTTTGTTTTATTATTTGTGGGTTTCTTTTGTGGGTTCAAAGTTCCGCTACTTACGTCCAAGTTTTTCTCAGTATGGTGTTAGTGCTATAGAAGTCCTTGTTTCAATATTTTTTCAACCACGCATTAATATTTTATTGATATAGTATTTTTCCCCCTTTTATCCATCCATATTTTCAAGTTTTAGGTACTGTAATTTTCTAGGTTTTTCCCCATTACCCAAACAAATCAGCAAATTCCCCACAACCTGCCCTTACCCTGATTTTCCAGTTCTAAGGGAAACTCCTAGCTGAACACACCTGTAAGTCTCTATTTTTATTTACTTATTTATTTATTTTTTTTTCTCTACATTCCTTTATGTCTATTATTTCATATTATATCCTTTTTCATTTTCTTTCAATCTCTCCTGTAGATCTGTGGAAGTATATTCACATTTGTATATATTATATATTTCACTACAACAATTGTTACCATCTATTTACTTCAGTTTAGGATCTTGTTCCTTAGCTTACTCTGTTTATATTTTAATGTACTTACTGTTTATAATTTTAATAAGCTTATTCACATTGTTTATAATTTTTTGTCATAATATTATGTAACTTCCACAATTATCTATCTTTTTGTATCTTGTCCGTTCGAGCTCTGAAGAAGACCTGCAAAGTCTGGTCGAAAAGTTGTCTTTTAATAAAATAGTTTTGCCACTATTCAGCCTATTTATGACCACCACCCCGGACCATCTCCTTCCTTTAAGTAGTATTTTAGAATGTCATTGGCTTGATTCGGTGAATTTTAAATACTTTTTTTCAATATATGAAGACCGTATAGAAAACAAAACAGGCGTTGTCCAAATAAATTTAATAAACTATTTTCAACTAATTAATTAGTGCCTTGATACAGCGTTGGACATGACCTTTTGTTTTCCCGTTATAGTTGTTTTCTTAGTATTTTTTAACAGGAACAGAACTGCTCTTTTGTATTTTTTTTTCTTCATGCATTTTAACTGGTCAATAACCAAGTTTGAAAAGAAATCGGCTTTCTTTTTCTTCTGGTCTTCATATGATTTTGGAATATAGTTGTCCACGGCATTAATTAAATCATAAAACATAAAATTTTCTACTTCTATTATCCAAGCTATAACATTGTGTTCTTTAAATTTTCAATATTTTTTTGGCTCTGAAGTTGGGAATTTTCTTCCCCCTAATGGCCATGGTTGACCCTCCGCGTTGATAACCAGAGATAATGCCAGTTCTCTGTATTTTGATGGCGAGGTATGTTCTGCTCTTTCTGTTCCTCTTGGCGGTGACGTCCTCCATTGCTTCTGAAGAGGTTCCTGTGGCCACAGATACCTCTTCGGGAATCTTCGACAGATTTCTAATCCAGGGACCTCGTAAGCGATGCCCCAAAGATCACATGTGGAACGGGAAAGAGTGCAAGGAAGTGGGATTGCAATGAAACGGTACTGAATTATAATTTATAAATGATATAATAAATTTATGGATGAGTTTTTCGGAAAATTTAAACACTGACGAAGTTAATTGTAATATGATTAGCATGCAATTCTTTATGACTATTTAATTTAATTAAGTTAAAATATTATGACTATTTAATTCGATTAGTATAATTATGATCATCGAAGTTCTAATAAGAATAATAATTACCCATAAGTTAATTATCAATTAATTACTAGTATATTCCAGTGTCAACTCTCACATTGGGTTCCTACCCTTCTCCCTTATAAGCGATATAAGGGAAACTTGTTTGTTCATTTATACACTATATTTTCAAGATAGTCTATTCAAAATAACATATGTTGTTAACCTATTTGATAAGGAGTAGGGAAGATAATTAAAAGAATTTAAAAAAAAAATTCCAAAAAGTATAAAAATAATTAATTTTAACCTGTTAAAAAACAACTGTATTGGGAAAATATAGAATAAAATAACAATTAAATATTACATAATATAAAACAGCTTGAGAAATAAATTTAATTTTTTAAGGAGGTAGATGACATTATTTCCCGGAGACGCCCAATCTCTAAGGCCGCACTGGTATTTTCATAATGTGTGTTAAGAATCGAAAGATTTTTCTTTTGTTCATATTGTATTAGTTCAAGCTAAATTTAATTTTGTTTCATATTATTTATATAACAAGAGGTAGTAGATCTAGATGCTTGTCTTTTGTTAATCAACATATTGTAAAAAAACCGAAATCAGGTATAAATGAAGGAATAATTGCTCAAAAGCTCGTTGGAGCGGATCTACGGGGAGGAGGCTTTGGGGCTGATGCCTCCCCAATATGGTAAAATATAACCATTTTTTATGGAAAAATATAAAAAAATTATCTCTTAAAGTATTATTGTTCGTGTAATTACATTTAAAAGGACTTTAGGAATCACTTGAAGACTATTTCATAAAGGTAGTTAGTTTCTTTCTTTTTTTCCAAAGTAATTATCGTTATTTTTATGAAAAAAAAGCTTTTGGGCTGAAGTCCCCTCCTCAAAATTAAATCCTGGATTCCCTAGTGGTTGGCGTTTAAACTAATAGACCGTGGTACAGACTCCTCTTATAAAGTCATTAAAATCCTCCTCAAATTCCGTAAATAGCTTCATCTCACCGTACTACTATTTCTATTTATGAAAATTGTGTGAATTAAGGTGTTTTCAATCATGATCGGTAAACATTGTTCTTTAATTAGGTACTAAAAACTCATGAACACCACTTGAATCGTAAGATAATTTAATCACAAAATCGAAAAAAAATAAAATAAAATAAAAAATAAGCTGCCTACAAATTACTGAGCTGTTTGGCGTGAATTCCATCCACAACATGCCAAAATAACGAGGTTGTATAAGCCAAACAGACAAATATTTTTGAAATCATTTTTTTTTATATTGTGATGAAATTATCTTACGATTCGAGTGGAAAGAAAATGGGTATTTATAAGTTTTTAGTATCTCATTAAAATAATTAATTTAATGAGAAAACGCCCTAACTATTTCTGTTTCTAAGAATTTTCGTTGATAAAATAATTGTAGATTACGATTGGATCCATTAACAAAGCTTTAAGTGGGTGTTTATAGTTTTATAAAAAAGTGGTATATACCACGGACTATAAACGATATTAATTTGAGACAGTAGTTTTGCTCAGTGGCCAGCAAAGACTTTCGTAAATAATGGTTGGAAATAAAAAATAATCTTTAAAAAACAATATTTCATGTATAGTCCATGGTACAGAATCCTTTTTATCGAATTTTTAACATCAGCCTGAAAGTTCGTAAGCAGTTTCATCCCATCGTAACCTACAACTTTTTTATTTACATTTATTTATTATATTTTATTTAAATTCTGGGAATTGGTTCATTTTCTAATTGGAGATCAACAGACTTTGTCTATTTAATTAGGTACTAAAAACTCGTAAATACTCATTTACTTTCTACTTGGATTGTAAGATAATTTGATCACAAAATTACAAAAATATTGGACCGTTTGTCCTATATAACCTCGTTATTTTGAAATTTTGGAGATAAAGGTCTCGCCAAAATCGCTCAATATCTTTTAAGACCACCTCTTTTCTCGATTTTATGATCAAATTTTCTTACGATCCAAGTAAAAAAGAAATTTATATTTACGAGTTTTTAGTACCTAATTAAAAAGATAATGTTTGCCATCATCCAGATTGAAAACGCCCCAATTTTAAGAGTCTTCGTAAATAAAATAGGTACGAGGATTGTAAGTTACGATGAAATTAAACTATTTTCATTAAGTTTCAGGCGGATGTTAATAATTCGATAAAAAGCTGTCTGTACTACGGAATAATATTTTTGCTACTTATGTATGCGTCTAAAATTCAAAAATATTTTCTTAGAAATTATTTATTTATTTGGTATTTTGTTGCCTCTACCCTGTAGGGTCATTGGCAACGCCTTTACATTACACTCTGTTGCAGAGTTTTATCACTTTCGTTAACGATTTCGTCAGGGTCAGTTATAAAGTCTTGTCCACTCTTTATACCAGGCAATTTCTTTGTTTTGGAGATCCCTTTAATGCTTTTCACTTTATTAAGGGGATCTCCAAAACAAAGAAATAAAAAAAAGAAATTCTTAGAAATTAATAAATGTATTTTCAACGAAAATTTATGTATAAAATAAGAATTTTAATGTAGATAAAGGTTTCACATATCCATTTTATATTTCAGCTAATCTTTCAATTGAAATTTTAAATGCATTTTGATTTGACCACCGTATAAAATAATGATGGGGTTGATATAGAAGTCAATTGGAAGAGAATTTTCTCCGTTCTTCCAACAATTTAGTTTTAGAATTACTATATTTTACATACCAAATATTTTTTTTATGAACTGTGAATCGACGTGATCCATAAATGTTTGATGGTTTTTAAATCTGAACAATAGAGAGCAGTTTCATGTTCATTTGGATAATTATGTAGCAATCGTTGCTATGTGCGGAGGTTTCGATACTAAGGTTATTATCCTGGTAAAATTTGAATGTTGGTCCATTACTCATTTTTGCCATGTATTCCATGACAGTATACAAAATTAACACCAGTAATAAATGAAGACAATTAAGAAAACTAGTTGGATTAGATTGCGATTAGTTACAATTCGGAGAGCATTAAAACATGGATTTTGCGCTAGAGTGAATATAAAATTACTCTCATTAATTTAATGAAATAGAAAAAAACAGGTACACTTTTACCAATGTGTTTATGAAAAAAAAAACTTACAAACTAATTTAAGGTATTGATTAGGGAAAAAAATTAATATCGATAGTGTGAAGGAAAGCTGAAAAGTAATTGGAATTGAAATATTTATTTGTTACAAAAAAAGATTGCGGCGTTGGTTTTCTTTTTAGAGTATTTCTGACTGTTGTGTCGGAATTTTCATAGACAAGGTGCCCGAGATGTATAAATTTAAAAGGAATGAAAAGCTATTGCAAGGTCTGTAAAGGTAAAATGGGTATGAAACAAACATTGAAATTTTACCAGGATAATAACCTTTAGTATCAAGCTTCCCACACACAGGAATGGCTGCTATATAATTATCCAAATGAACATGAGACTCCTCTGTGGTGACCAAATTTGAATCCCATCGAACATTAATGGCTTCCTGTCTATTCGCAGAATATTCATGATATGCAATGAAATGAATGGTTTTTATTGATCGTTTTGTCTTCAATTAATCAGTATATAAAAACATATAATAGCCACTTTATATAATACCGTCACAGATTAGTAATGGAGTGAGCTAAGACAAATGAAAAACGCATCGCATCGTCCAGATCAAGGTCTTCAAACTACAACTCTCAAGCATCCCCAAACCGGCCCGCTAAAATTTCGTTGGTTTCTTTTTAAAATATGAAATCCAGTGAATCAGTCCAATACAAGGTTACTACAACTTTTATGACATGAGTTGCTTCTCTTGGAAAACTTACTTCACAACTGAAGTCGCATCTATAGAATTTTACTTTTTTTTTTTTTTGACACAAACAGTATCCCACGACACTTTAACGATGTGTTCATGTGGTTTGCGGGCCAAAGAGTTTGGAGACCTCTGGTTTAGAGCAACACACGTAGACTCCATCTTAAAAATTCCTTCAGTACACAATACTTACTGATGAAATTATAACTATGAAAAGTCGCCTGCATTCTCCACCCGTTAAACGAATCATAGTAAGGATTGGCGGCACAATATAAGCGAAGTGGTTAGAAGCAAAGAACGACCATTTTTCTACCATTTTTTCAACAAGTTATAAATGTAATTTAAAAAAAAAATACAGAAATGGTTATTTTTCCTTACATATGGTTTGCATACCGTAAGATGGGGTAATGTTGGGACTGAGTAGGTAACTTTGGGACAGCAAGTAAAATTTACTTTGTGGTGATTCCGTGGTGGATTGATTTTGTTGATTCAGTCAGCACGGACAGCGTATGGACTGTGCGCTACTAACTTGCAGCAAATTATTCTTGAGGCGCAAGCGAAAAGATTTATAAAAACAAGAATTTTGAAAAAAGGATTGGAAATAAATAAAATCTAACTGCACAACAAGTGTAGTGAACTAGGGTTCTTAAACTGCCGCAAGGTAGTAGCACAGTACATGCCTACACAAAGCACGTTTTTGCAGACTGAACCAACAAAGGGGATCCACCACAAACTGGTAATGGGTCGTTATCCGATGGTCAATTGTTGCAAGGTGGAGTTTAGTATGCAGAGTTTTGTTAGTCACGTACAATGGTGCTTTTGTTATGAGTCACAATAACTTTAGTTGGTTTGGCGTTTTTGTAGGTTTGTCTTTTTATCGTATATTTGTGGTGAGTATGTCGATATGGGTTTAAGTATGTATATGTATGTATGTATGTATATGTCAGTTTCGGTTTTGAAGATTTAGAAAAAGAGAGTTTAATGTAGTTTGAGTAGTCTGTTAAGTGTTCTTACGTTTCATTTTTATATGCGGGTCCTATTTCATATCCAGTTACTGTCTCGGTTTCAGTTTGGAAAATTTAGAAAAAAGAGAGGTTAATGTAGTTTCAGTAGTCTGTTAGGTGTTAAATGTACACGGGGGCCCCATGTCATCGTTCTGAAAAGTTCAATAAGAAATTAATCAATAGAATAATTCTATTGACTCTGAGAATATTACGAGATCATATTGACAACACCCTTCGGACTCGTTGTATATGTTAACTTCATCCATTGCCTCACCATCTCTGGCCCACTCAGATAGCCTCTGTGACCCTTGATTTCCCCAAACGCTATGCCTCGTGCCCTGGTTCAGTATCCATCGAGATGTCGCCCATCCTCCTAGCTCTGCTCGCGACGGTAACCCTGGCCTGGGGACAGCAGCTCCCTCTCTACACCTACCTAGGGCAGCCCTATTGCCCGCAAGGACATTCCCTTCTCAACGGGAGGTGTTGGCCCAGCAGGAGTTACTCTCCACCTTACCAGAATAGGTCAGTTATTAAACCTAATATATATATATATATATATATATATATATATATATATATATATATATATATATATATATATATATATTGTTTTTTCCTATTTTATTGTTATTCTCAGATATAATTTTATTAGAAAATAAATATATATTCTAGATACAGAGCCGATTCAGAAAAAGTAATATATTTGGCAGGTAACAGCCGTATGAGTTGATTAGGGGTAAATTTTTTTTCAAGAATTAACAAAGTTTATATTTGTTTTTCGCATTCCCAAAGCTTTTTAAATATAATTTTTTTTTTTATAACAATCTAATTAAAATTTTTGTCTGGACAGATCGATTTTTTTTTCAACCACATGGGAATTGTGATAGCTTCAATTTTACTCTATAGATCCTCACAAAAATTATTAGGGAATGAAGGTCCTGTACACCAGAAACCTGATCTCCGAAATAAAATTATAAACAAACATGCAAAATAAAAATTTTTGAGATGTTAAATTTTTACTAGATGACACAGCAATAAAATCTAAAAGTTAGTGATATGCATAGGAAGATCAGTGATTTACTTTTCCAACGATTAACCTTGAATTTGAGAATATACTGAGAAGTTATGAATGCTTTATATAAAAAAAATCGAGAAAATGAAGTACTTAAATTTGAAATTTTAATTTGAGTTTTAATGGACTCTATAGACATATCTAACTCATTTTTTCGTTAGAAAAAATTGCTTGGCTTGCTTTATTGGTTGCACCTTTTGATGAATTACTCTTGGAGAAAAAAAAGAGTTTATGAAGTTTTCTTGATTTATTCTTAATAAAGGAATAAAAATCTATAAGTGATTGATATGATTTTTAAGAGAAATAATTTAGCTTTCCAACGGTTGAAGTAACGTTGAGTTGAGAGACAATCCTTAGGATAAGTGAATATTGTAGTATACGGCATGGGAAAAACAAAACAAGAAATTAAGTGAAAACATTTATATTTTTTTATTTGTAAATAAATTCGTATTTAAGAATTTTATTGGACCCAAAAAATGAATATTTTTTTAATCACGAAAATTTACTTAGCCTACATTATTGGAAACACCTTTTGGTTTTTGTCATTTATGATACATTATAACACATTTAATACCATTGTTTATATTTCTTTCTTATTCTGAAAAAAATAAATAAATATATTTATGTCTAATATATGAAAATCTGGGCAAAGCGAAGGCAAAAATAAATAACATAATTTTTTCTAAATATAAAAAAAAAATCGGTCTGTTGTATTATATGTAATATTTTTCGATGTAATATCACGTATACATAAAATACTAGTTTTATGTCATTATTTATTTTTTTATTTTTATTATCTCGAAACGTCACCAAAAGATAGTTCTTATTTATAGACTCAACCTCAAGAAACTATAAATATTTTTTCAATTCGAGTTAATAGAGATCAATCAATTAATTGTTTATTAGTATATATATATATATATATATATATATATATATATATTTATATTATTGTTTATTTAAACAAAAAAAATCATGAGGTTTCTAAATACGGGATATTTTATCATACATGTATATAATATTTTTGCTACAAAATTTCGTAACTTTATTTTCATTTAGTGTTTATCCTTTATAAACAGGATGCGATGTAGAAGCTGATTTTGAAATATGAAAAGTAAGATAAAACCTAGATTGTTTCATCATCTGATAACTTTTGACCTATAAAAAAACTATCGACTTCTTTTTTTCTACATTTTTTTTATCTCTTGACGTAACTTTTAAAATTTCCATTCATTAGTTTAAATTGTAAAATCAGAAATGTTTTTTGTTTGCTCATTAAGAAAGCTCCCATGTTTATAATCATCGTTCACACTACTCATTGTCAGCGAGTTAATTCTTTATAGATTTTTCTTTAAATTAAGTAATACGATCCATAGTAAAAAAAGCTTTAAGGAGTTTCAAAACTTTGAGCTATTAAAATGTTTTTTCTTAGTTACTAAATCTGTACTCCGGGTGTAAATGACACCATGTGATATTTTTGTTTTTGTTTTGGGAGCTAATTTCCCTTAACTTTGAGTTATTAAAATTTGTTTCTTATTTTATCTTTTCTGTATACATATAATACGTGGTCTTAGCTCCCTATAATCATTGTCCATGTGACAGAATATTATATTACTAAATAAAGAAATAAAACAAATGCTACTATATGTTTTAATAAAAAATGGATATGTTGTCCTTTGCCTTCGAGGCACAAAATTGTTTTTAGACTCTTAAAGTAGACAATTAATCGTTATATAGTATTTCTATTCCTTCATTAAACAATATTAAACTAAAATAATCACACTTGGAACTACACAATATCGGCAAATTAATTATTCGCAACTAAAATAAATTACTTAAAACACTTGGTGCATATAGTAAATTTTTATTCTAGGATTTGTTTTTAATTTTAATATATATTTTTTACAGTAATGTAACGAAACACAATAATTATTTAAAGCTAATTATTATGTTACAAATGTAAAGTAATTATTTTCCACGCAATATGTCCATGGTTGCATAGCGACTCAAAATTACTATTTGTAATATTAATTGAAATATCGAAATTTAGAAGAGGAGTGGGTGAGATGAACGTGCGAGTTTAATAAAATTTTATGATCATTTATCAAGGCTTTAAGATTTGTTTTGGCGGTTTAAGTGAGAGTATCAATTTGAAGTCAGAATAATATTTTTTTTTTCCTTCAAATCTTAAAACATTTTTAACTAGGCTATGTCCCAGACCTGGCCGAAAATTATTTTAATTATTTAAAATATAAAGCATTTTGTGTTTTTAAAATACATGTATTTAATTTACAAATTAATAAATTTGTTTTCATAAGAAATAATTATTTCGAATAGAAAATACCAAAATTATTTTATATTTTAATTTTAAAAAAATCAAACACAAATAAAAAATACGTTTCATGAAGTGGTGATTTACAACTGACTTCTCGACAAATAAGTTAATTTTGTCAGAAAAGAAGTTATGAGATTTGAAGACAATGTATACACTTTAAAAAAAGGGAACTAATTATTTTATTCCCTTTATATTATTTTTGAACAACTTATTTTAAAAGTGATATGACGCCATCGAATTCCTATCGTATCCAAAATCCGTCGTAAAATCCTTAATGTCCCATATTTTGTCACAAACAAAACCATTCATTAAGACCTTAATGTTACATATGTCGCTGATTTAGCCCAAGCAAGATATATATCCTTGCATGACAAACTCCAGTCCCATCCGAATCCACTTGTTTCCAGCCTTGCTTCTTCTTCCTCAATTTCTGATAATCCTCCTAGGGGTCTGATAAGAAGATGGCTTGGTGACCTTTTTACATAGAACTATTTAGGGAGTGCTGTCATTAGGTAGTGTTTCCACAAGGCTGTTTATGCCATTACTCTTGGTTTGCTCATATTTAATAGTTTTAATAATTAAGTACAGTTGTAAATTTCAATAAATAGACAAATTTAAAAAAAGTGATGTTTTACTATATTTTTAATTTTAAATATTCTCAAAAATATTACATAAATCAACGCTTCCTTTCACGGGGGGGGGGGATATTTTCGAGCAAACCAACTTCTATACTCAAAGAGGAATCTACTCTTCTAGGTAATTTATTTTTAATTACCAATAAAATATGTATATGTAATTAAATATAAAATATATATATATATTTTTATTTATTTCAGTATGTTCGAAAGAGAATACAAATACTTATTTTTGTTTTTGTAAAAACAAAAATGCGGTTTCGAACAATTTATTTTATATTTTACTTAAACTAAAAAAAAAAAAATTAATTTCGCATTTTAAAATTTTTGGCTCCATTACCTATTATCTATACGCATGACATGCCAACCATCTCCGAAACATTTTAACAAAACACCATGGCCCCAGACTAGCCTCACTGAATTTACAAAATCACTTTCTAAATTTAAAAACTGTAACTAAAAAAAAAACCTGTTTAAATCGGTCCAGTAGTATTCATAGTAGTTACAGATGATAAACGGGCTTTCAGATACTTTTATATTTGTATGTTTATAGACTTGCATTTGTACAATCAGGTGTATACACCAATCCACACGAATGTAAGAGTTTCTGAGAAATCGACATCAATGATATCTTAACAAGGTAATGTTACAAACGCATTTGAAAATTTAAATACAAGTTTTGACATAAGATTTATAATTTGCTTTATCCAGGTTTTGGAACGAAAAACAAAAACTGTTATTTTTAAAATCGTTCTGTATTATTGGCAATAGTGTTGTCCGAAATCGGTCTTGGTCTTGCACTGAGCAATACCATGACCAAGATTGATAAAAAAAATTGTTTTAGTAAATAAAAATTAAGGTAAAATAGTTACTATATGTAAAGAATTGGTATGAACAGAATACTTTTGCATTTAACTCTTCCAGTTTTTTTCATTAGGGGATAGTTAGGTTTTCCCTACCTCAAAAGTTACAGCAATATCCCTATAGTAATAAGCTAATAGGTAACTTGTTCGAGACTCTTGCGCAAGTCCGTGATCAAGACTATGTGCCCAAGACCAAGACTCGCATTGACCTCGCATTTGGGCAATACTAATTGGCATTTTTACTGTCCATATCTTTGCTTTCATTTAGACCCAATACCAACAAGCAGCCCACATACTAGACTCTAAAGACAAGACCTCAATCGACGATACGGCCAGCTATACAGACTACTAAACAGAAAATCTAAACTTTCTATTGAAAAAAAAATTACTAATCTACAAGAAAATCCTGTACAACATCAAACGTATCCAATCCTTTCAATTTAAAGTCCTTCGAACAATAATTCATGCTCCATTCTAAGAAACTAACAAAACTCTACACCATGATCTTAATATCCCATTTGTCCTAGACCTTATCCCAGAAAAATTCTCCAAATTTCACCAGAACCTTACCTATCATACAAATCCCCTTGCACAATCTCTATCCAGCACCACTCATCCTTATAATATTTCTCGAAGGTTGAAGCGCCTGTGGCCCAGTGACCTTCTGTGAATAAGCATATGTTGTAGTTTTGGCAATGGCCAGATCCTCCACTCAAGCCAAGTATGTGTGATTAAAGCGCCTCTCCTTTGCCTCTACTGGTTCTTTATACCAGAAATGCGGCTCAGTGCGAGGCGCTGGGATCTCCTAGAGTCCTGCCTTTCCTTCCACGAGAGGGAAGAAAGGATTGGCTTGGAGTTCTTCTGAGTGAATGGATTCTGTAAATATTGTATAGTATGCATGTGTTTTAGTTGTTTTATTGATTAGTTCAGTTCTTTTGTTTATATACATTTACTTTTATTATTATTAGTTTCTGTATTATTTATTTTAATTTATTGTAAATAGAGTGTAAATGTGCCCTGTAATATTTCTGAATTCATTTGGAACAATAACTTTTTCCTTTGCTTCATTTTGAGTTGTAGCTCAAACAAACGACACATTTGAACCACGTGTAATTCATTTTTGAGATCTTCTAGCATGTTCTGGATTCCATTCTTTAATAATGCTGCATCTTCTAACTCTAATCTTTCTGCAGGTGGAGCGACAACCGCTACGACCCAGCACCCCAGAACATAGTGGAACCAACTAACAACCAGGAATGCCCAGAAGGGTACAAGAAGGCCAGAGGCGAATGCAGCAAACTCACCGAGAGGTACTAAAATTAAGTCTGAGAATTATTTTTTTTTGTATATATATATATATATATATATATATATATATATATATATATATACATATATATTTTTAAATTTTTTTTTGACAATTCTTTACATTTTTTTTATTTAGGTTCTTGTCAGTCAGCTTCTCGAATTTTGTATTAATATATGTTTATAATGCATACAGGCTGACGATTAATAAATGCTGACTTATATTTTAAATCCGACATTTTTACTATTACAAACAATATGGCTTTTTCTTTTAATCTAAATCAACTATGGCGGATCTGGTTATAGTCTTATCAGATATCGTCATATGTTATCTGAGAGCAGGCGATTGGTTAGTTTGTATTTTTTATTGGACCAAACTCCGCCTATCGTGTATAGAAAAGTGATGGTTAATTATATATTTACACACATATATATATATATATATATATATATATATATATATATATATATATATATATGATTATGAATTATTATTATTTCATTAATTGGATATTAAATAAATGTTGTAAAAAAGATACTTTCATATAATGTCGTTTTATTAATAAAAAATTTACATACACACGCTTCGGATATTTTCTCTATTATCAGGATTGTATTCTTTAATAGATATTGTACAATATTTTTATTTATCCCAGAAATAAAAAAGATATAATGATATTTAGGACAATTTTTAATATAAAAAGTGACCGATTGTTGAGAAATCACATTGGTTAAATATGTTTTCATTACGTCTATTTAATATCTGATGAGTAAATACAAATATACTTCAAAAGAGCTAGGGAAAAAATAATTATGTTATATTATGTGATATAGTGACATCCAATCGTATACTTATCTAAGGAGGGATGTGATGTTCGTTTAGCTTTTCTTTTTTGTCCCGATGATACCAAAATTCCCAAAACTTCGACGGGTTTTTTTATTCTTATACCTGCATTTTGAAGATATAAGACTGTGTGGCTGGAATTTTTTAAATCATAACCTTACATTGAATTTCTATTTCTAGGTGAGTTTTTACTGATTTAAATAAATTTATATTATTATATCTTATTTTTATTTTTTGTTTAAAACCATACTTTCGACTATAATACTACTTTCGACTAATAATACTATACAATACTTTCGACATTGCAATAGAGCCTGGTTTATCTGTATACGATTTAACGGAAATCCAGATTTTTCGAAATTTTTTTTTTAAATTTACTTTGATTGCTTTTGTTTTCTTAGCAATTATTTTTAGCTACCCGTTTATTTTATTGTTTTGGTAAAAATATTTCATAAATTTATCAGTAATAATCTTTTGTGTTATTCAGCAACTAGAAAACTTAAATTAAAATTGAAACAGAATTGGCAGGATTATCTATCATGCCTGTCAGCAGTAATAATAAATTCTAAAATTAATCATTATCTATCAAGCTTAACAGCAATATTTAAAAAATAATAATATCGTTAAATAGCAGTTTGAGAAATATTTACATTTGTTAAATTGTCACCTATAATTTGAAAAAAAATTGTAAAAAACAATCGACTATTTTGATGGCAATCAAGCGAACTAGTATATATCTACATATTCAATGAATTGTAAGTTTAAAGGGAATAATTTTATTATAAATTTTAAAACAAATAATTTTTTTTTATTTTAATTTTAAATTGTATTCGCATGGATTTTTCAAAATTATATGAAACTGTTTTTTTTTTTTTGTTTTTTTTTAATGTCTTCCCCTTCTTAGTCCATACGGGATTATCCCGGTGGAATTAGAAAAAACGTAGATCGTATACAATTACACTTGCTGCGGTTTGTTCCATATTTTCCCCTTTGTCCCTCATTCCAAAAATTCATGGCCCCGTCAATATTTGCCCCCCTCGGAAATTCAAAAACCCTTAAAAATATGCCCCCCTCAAAATTTTTATGGCGCAACTTAAACCATGAAACCCACTTCTGGGCACCCCTGAGTACATGGCAAGTTGCAGGCTTCGTAAACGAGTATTTGATTTCATTGGATACTGCATGTGATGGAGCTGGAAAAAAATAGAAAATATATATAAAAAATACACTGGCAGGCAAAAAATTCCACCCACATGATTTTTCCATGTTTTCATCTAAAAATATTTCTGTAAAGTTGTATTTGTATATAATACATGGTATTTGTAGATAATACTTAGTATTTATGGAATATTAAAATCTTTTTTACCTTTAATAATCAAAATTAGATTGGATAAAAAAGATTAGAGAAAAAAAATTGAAAAACGAACCATTATTATTCTAAAAGAAATTAATTACATCATCGTTTAGTTGCGCGTGTTTCCTTCTCTTGCCTTCACTACTTCTTAAAATCTCAGCCCTTTCTTTCTTCTTCTCCACACCCTTTCACGCCCATCTGGAGATCGAAGAGCGAATCTTGACTCATCTGTAAAAAGTACAGCACTCCATTCGTCCATAGTCCAATGGCTGTGTTCTCGAGCAAAAGCTAGCCGTGTTACTCTGTGAGTTCTGTTCAACTCTGGTCCTCTTACTGGACGAAAATCCATTAATCCATACTCATTTAATCTTCCCCGAGCGGTACGTTTAGAAATTTGCACACCTCTAACTTCTTCGAGCTGATGAATAGCTTGAACAACGCCAAGGTGCCGGTTTCGTAAAATTCTCTAAGTCAAAAACCGGTCATCCCGTGGTTCTGTTACCCTAGGCCGTCCAGAACCGGGCCTTCTATTGTAAGAACCAGTTTCCCGAAAACGCCTGACGGCGTCTCGTAAGGTTTCATATGGAACTCCGATGGCATTAGCTGCATTTCTAATGGAATGTCCATCATCAATAAGTGCCACACCACGCGTAACATCCTCAACACTAAGAGGCATTTTTAAACTTAATATTGAAAAAATTAAAAGCTGGAGACTAGGAAATGTGCTGCGAGAAACGGCACAGAACTAATGATACTGAATAAACATTTTGATTCCATAGAAAGTAAACATTGGAATCTAGAATCATTTCATTGAATTAAGGATTAAGGGTTATTGTTCTCTATATTAACATTACTAATTAAAAACAAACAAAAAGATTACCTATTTATTCATTAAAAACAATAGGCCAATCCAAAGCAGAAATATTTTTAGATGAAAACATGAAAAAATCGAGTGGGTGGAATTTTTTGCCTGTCAGTGTATATCTAATTCTCCTTGGAGAACCATTACAGTAATCTCGTTATCTGCAAACTGTTGGGACTCTTTTTATCTTCGACCACAGCTTATCTTCATTCTTGCGCAATATCTTCAGTTGTCGGGATGCTCCCGAGCACGTTGGCCGTCTTCTGGGCCATCGTCTTCATCGCAGTTTCAGTTAACGCTAAGGTGATGAGGATCGAGGATGTTCACAAGAACCAGCCGGGAATGGATCCCGAACCCTCCATGATTCAGGTCCCCAAGGTGGTCAAGCCCGTGGTCTGTCCCAAAGGGTACAGGAAGGTAACCATCGCTGGAAGGTCCACCTGCAAAGCCGTATTTAATTGAGGTTTGATTTTTATGATTAATTATTCGTTGTTGAAGTACCTAATTAATAATGCGATTAATAATCCAATACTTTACGGTCAGCTAAATACACTTTTTATCAGGAGTGCCCATCCCCTTTCCCAAGGACTCCTCCCAAGAAATTGTATTGCTCTCTGAAATTTTAGAAAGGGAGAGTGGCATTGGACAAATTTAGATCATATACAAGTACACTTGCTGTGGTCTGTTCCATGTTTTCTCCGGTTCTCAGGTTTGAAAATTTCTTCTAATTGAAACAGGACAAATATATATATATATATATATATATATATATATATATATATATATATATATATATATAATATATATATATATATATATATATATATATTAAAAAAAATAATCATAAAAATAATAATACAGCAATGATGTGCTACCCTCAAGAATTCAAAACCTCATTAAAATTTGGCAAAGTTTTTGTAACTTTTTTATTTGTTTATTATTTACAAAGAAGTTTATCATTAATTTAAGCTCTGCTGTAATGTTGAATAACTGTATTTTATAAGTTCGTTTCTTCATAGAAGACGCATCATATGACGATTATAAAAGAGACACAAAGATTTCTAAAGTTGATTTAAGATTATGAAATATTTTTCCACTATATCATTGCACAGCTAGTATAGCTACAACATTATTTAGATTATAAAATATCAATAATAATTAAAACTAAATTATAAAACCAATATGTGTACTGTAAATGTACAATGTAAAAATCAGAATGTTTTTTAGTTAGGTACTTCATGGTTTAACGTTTTCCAATCGATGATAATGGAAGTATTTAGATTATAAAATACGATTTAACGGAACCCAGATTTTAACACTTTTTTTTTTTAATTTACTTTGATTGCTTTTGTTTTCTTAACACTTCTCGTGAAATCATTTTGAGCTATCCGTTTATTGTATTCATTTGTTTTGGTCAAAATATTTTATAAATTTATCAGTAATAATCTTTTGAGTTATTCAGAATATAGAAAATTTAAATTAAAATTGAAACAGAATTGGCAAGATTATCTATCATGCCTGTCAGCAGTAATGACTTAATTTAAAAAATAATAATATTTAACAAGAGCATGTATTCGTTAAATAGCAGTTTGACAAATATATAAGTACTTTTTGTATTCGTGCGACCTTGTACAAATATTTCATATCACATACTGTAGAAAAATCATCTTTATTCTGGGACTAAATAACAGTATTGTTCATATACATTAATCTTAAATATGGTCAAAAGACTTATTACAATGAATAATAACAAAATACTTGTAATATATTAAGTATTAATTAAGCTCTTAGGATAAATTAACGAGGACAGTTGGGTAATAGGGGTTCAGTACTACAATATTGGAGCTAAAGTAATTGCATAATAATCACTGAATGAAATTATAAAGAAAAGCAAAATCTATTTTATATGTGAATCATTGTAGTGATGGAATATAAAAATTAAAAAAATAATAATAACTGTTAATATGTGAGGAAAGAAATTGTAAAAACTAAAACAAAAAAAAAAATAAATAAAAAAAATAATGATGTACATATGTTCCCTAAGATATTTAAGTGATTATGCGTAAAGATTAGGAGAAGAAAAAATAAAATAAAGTATACATATATATACACACAGCGAGAAGTGTGTTGAAGATAATGAAAATAAAATACATTTCACTGAAATACATTTCATGAATAACAAATTAGGAATTAAAAAAACAAATTTTATCTCTGATGAGATACTGTACTATGATGGATCAGTTTTTCGTTACATATAGATAAGAATTCATTGCTTTTCATGTCATCCCATTGTTATTATATCTGTTATTTATTTATATTAATTCATGTTCATGTAGATTATGGACTGTAATAAATATAATGGAACCGTGGACCTTAAGAAATCTAATAGAATAATTCCCGCTTGATTTCCAGTTCTAGTTCAAACAAACAGAAAAAATAAGGAATTATGTTTTCAAAAAGGCCAGTCACGAGGAAGTTATAGTCAAAAAAGTTCGTTTCTTCAAAAGTCTATAGAACTAGAAAACATAGAGAAGGGGTTACAGTCAATGTAGGAAATAATCGTTCTGTATGGAACTTTTTCTAAAATAACGTATGCGATAACTCCGACAGTTCCTGCTATGTACGCCATCTGTGTTATAATTTGTAGTTATAATATTCTGTGAGCGAGACTCCCCCCCTACCGTTAAGCCCCTATCCCCCACATCTCTATAAATTGCGTATCAATGTGTTCTTTGTAACTATTTATTTTAAAAAAGTCGGTGTTCCTACAAAAAATAGTGAACGCACTGTCCCAAAATAGAGTTCAAACATGGTGGATTTATGACTTCGACTTGAGTTAGTTTTTCAATCACTAAGATTCTGCATTTGGCTTAATTTTGTAACAATTGGGCTATTATCAAAGCTGCATGGTCAGAGAATAATAAAGCATGAAAAAATAATTGATTTAGGCAATAAAAACACTAGTTAAGTTAAGTTTTTCGTTCATAGTAGTTTTCGTTCAAGTAAGTCGTTCAAACTTAAATTGAAAATCAAGCGTTGTTTGTGAATAAACGGACAATAATAACGAAAAGCATTCTTTAATAAAACATCTAGACAATACGTTTTTCTTTCTAAATCAGTGATTAATTTTTATAATTAGAAAATGATACTGGCTTTAGCACCAGTGATGCGGTTGAGAGAGTAGCGCAGGGATCTCTTGGATTCGTGCTTTTCCTTCTATAGTTGAAGGGAGAAGGCTGGGTTGGGGTTACCTGCCTGATTGTATATATTGTATATAGGTATGACTGTTTTTATGTTTTTTAAATTTACTTATCTTTAGGTTATTTTATTTTTTTATTGTATATAGTTTTGATTATTATATTA
Organism: Nezara viridula; assembly: GCA_928085145.1. NCBI lineage: Eukaryota > Metazoa > Arthropoda > Insecta > Hemiptera > Pentatomidae > Nezara > Nezara viridula. The sequence continues at coordinate 75,928,242 of OV725082.1, forward strand.
CTTTGGTTAATTTTATATTTTCTGTATATGTGGTGTGAATGTGTTCATATATCACTATAATCTATTGTCTATGTGACAGATTGTTATAATTCTAACTAAATAAACAAAAGAATCTACAAAAAAAAAAAATGATAATGATCATATCAATATCTGTTTTATAAACTAAAATATATACTTTATTTAAATGAAATATAATGAACCGTTACGGGACTGTTTATCGAAAATCATATATCAATAATCAAAAAATTAATTTAATTTCTTATTTATTATTTTCATTCCTGTATTTTGTTCTGAAGTTGAGCCATATCATACACAATGATAGAATTTTCATAATAAATACTTTATTCCATTCATAAGAAAAGAAGGATGGTAATTGAAAGTTGCGTGATGAGCGCAACGCACCAGATTTTTTATTCTAATGCATTTGTCAACACAATACATGTAAGTTTTTAAGTCATTTCACGTTCATACAGAACCATAAAATTAGTGGACACTGAAAGTATTAGAGAGGACAGATGAGACCTTTTCAAGCATAATTTTTTTTTTTTGGGGGGGGGATGGTTATGCTATAGTGATAGTGATTATTTGTAATCTATTGTGAAGATCTTATACCTTCATTAAGCCGTTGAAGAACCAAGAAAGATTACGTAGACCAATAATACTCCAATTATACTTGGAATACAAGGTCGGGAACTATAAACAGCAAAAGAAACAAGAATCATCTTCTTAGGTTTTGGGTGACCTTGAGGGTCCCTACCCCAGCCGCCAGTCCGCTCTGGAGCACTGAGGCGATATGCTCTTCTGGCTCTGCTGTGTCATCTTGATCCTGGAGCAGTCCTCTGCCTCAGGGATGGAGGTCATCAACGGGACGGAAATTGACAACAATACTGACATCGCATCTCCATCGATATTCCTAATTCCAATAATCAATAAGACGTGCCCAGAAGGTCAGAAACCTGTTGGATGCCAACTCCCAAGCTGCTGCAGGCAGGTCTTTGATAATTCAGGTATGCAATATCGGACAGTTTGTATCATTTGTAATCCCTTGGTGGTTATTTATTTATTTATTTTTTTGTTGGTTCTACCAAGTAGGGTCTTCGCCATAACATCTAACTTAGACTCTGTAATATAGTTTAACTATTTTCCGAAATTCAAAAGTTTTCTTCACCGCTTTACCGCAGTCGTTCAAAATTTCATTTAGGCTTGGTCCTATTCAGTTTTAATATAGTATAGTCTTGAATAATATATTACTGATATTTAATAGCTTAAAAAAAGAAAAGAATATAAGAATAATTCCCCACAGGTATAACTCGTACGCCGTTTGTCATATCCCAGATAATCGTACGGAAAAAAATAAATCGTATGGACTGCAGGTTATTGAAATCAGGCACCCACCAGAAAGGAAAGAAAGTAATGGATTATTAAATTTGTATTTTTTCAAGTTAAGAAAATTTTATAGTTGAAATATTCACGAAACAAAGGACATTATTAAAAATTATAATTTATTTATTGTTTTTTTTTTCTACCAAGCAGGGTCATTGAAAATACCTTCAACTTAAATTTTGTTACAGAGTTTTACAGGTTTTTCGAATCCAATTTTTTGTAACAGATTTTTGACTTTTTTATTTTTCCTCTGTGTTTATGAATATAGAACAGTCTGGTAAAACATTTTTAACTGCTCTTTATACATTACTCATCTCTGAGGTTGAAGGTTCATGTTTTTTTATAGTAATAGGGAAGCTAGGAATGCTCTATTGTTAATCGGCATAGAATCTCTAGGGCCTCCTTTTTTCTATTCAAAACTTTAAAATTTGAAAATATATTCACTTATACTGGTATAATCTCCATTAAAAACGTAAAAAAAAAAACGCCGATTTGAACTAATGATGTTCTATTGATCTATCCCAAAATTCAATTGTTCTAGTAATTGACAGAGGGTCGGTACCAGGAATAGACATACCTCAGAAAAATTCTAAAATCTTTATACAACTATAAAGATAATGATGAAAATTAGGTAACATAAATGTTCAACTTAATCTTAGGAAAACTGTCAGTAGAAAGGTTCAGAACAACGAACATTTTAAAATTCTCTTTTTGAAACATTGTTCATAAAGTTGTCAATAGAGGGCATTGTTCTTTAATATAGAAGAAACTGGAACCTTTAAATCAAAAAAAGGAAGCTTATTATTTACATTTTAAGTCCATACTGTCCATCATTGGATCCCCTGTCCATAACCGGTGCGTTCAACTTAAAAAAAAGTTATATGAATTGAAAAAATCTGATAACAGAATTGTACTTAAAAATCTTGATAGATTGATAAGAGAATTTAAGTACGTCTTTAAATATATCGTTTAAATATTTAAACTTGGTTTAGTTTTAGTTTTTTACGTTTTGATAATTTATATTCAGAATGTATGATTAAGCTCTTGCATATAATAATCATTTGATACCAATGCAAATTTAAGAATACTTAAAATATAATAATTGGTAATTGGTTGACTGTCGTGGATAATGAAGAGAAGAATAGTTGGGATGCTCAGTATAATGTATAATATTATACATTGTCTGTACATCTTGATAGACTTTACAATATCTCAATTTTCTATCTAACTACTCCATTCTCAATGTTTTTAATTTTACTATTTATTTTATTCTCATTTCTTATATAACTTTATATTTCTTTTTTATGTTTTTACATTTTATTCTAAGATTCCCAATGTAACACTTTTGTCACCCCTTTTTGATTATGCCTACTTCATCATTCCACACTATGTAACAGTCTGTATTATTTATCTCTTAGTTCTTAGTCATTATTCTAACAATTTCATTTTACTTTATATCTATCTATTTTATTTTTCTTTTATTTAGATCTATTTTATCTAGATCTAATCTATTTTATTTTCTCATTTTTTATTATCTTTTTTACCATTATTACTTATGTTTCTCATACCTTGTTATCTGGTTATTTCCTTAGCCCTGATGATGGCCTGAACTTCAGGTCGAAACGTCTGCATATGTAAAAAATAAATATTATAATTTATTTTTTGCCTTCCTTTTTTGACTGAGCACCCCAACTATTCTTCTCTTCATTAAAATATAATAAAGAATTTGTTTTTAGTATTTTTGCTTAAATAATTACAAAACATTCACGAAACCTCACTGAGTCATTTGAACATTCAACTTAGATATCGCTAGAGTCGTTTGCTTAATAAGTCGTTACATACCTTTTTACGCACAGATTAAATATATTTTAAACCATGATTTGTCAGTGTATTGAGCTTATTATTTTCTTTTTTATTTATTTATTTAGAAATATAACAATCTGCTTCTTAGGCAATAATTATTAGGCAATAAATAATGAACACATGCTCACCATATATATCAATGACCTCCCTTCCTCTATCATACACTGTCAATATCAGCTATACGTCGGTGACGTCCAAATTTATCTTTCCTTCAATCCGACAGATTCCTCTAATGCCATCCTGAAACTGCAACAAGACATTAATAGAATATGCGCATGGGCAAATCATAATAAGCTGACATTGAATACGGAGAAGACAGAAGCCATCCTGATCGAATCCCCCTCACTCCTCAAATCTATTTCAACACCTCCTAATCTTCTTCTGAACAACTCACCTATCTTCTCCCATACCACCGTTAAAAACCAAGGCGTAACCCTCGATTAAAACCTCTCCTGGAAACCACACATCTCCCAAATTTCCCGCCCTACTATATCCACCCTGAAACAGTTTAACCATCTACGTTATCTTCTTCCGTTCAAAACCCGTCAACTCCTGGTCTCCTCTCTTGTTTTTCCCCACTTCGACTATGGCTGCATGGTGTATGGTGGACTCTCAGGAGAACTAGAAGCCAAACTTAAACGTTTAATGAATTGCTCAATCCGCTATATCTTCGGGATCTCAAGGGATACACGTATTACCCAGTCCTACCGCCGTCAATATTTCCTTGCTACCTTCCTATACCAAGCCATTAAAACACGGCGACCTACCTATATTCTACAGATCCTACAATTCAAACGCTCTTTTCAATCCCGTCCCACCAGATCTCGTGCGTCCGACCTCTATCCTCCTCCTCACCGAACTGCTGCGTTTGATAAATCCTCTTTAATACAAGTTGTCTCCCTCTGGAAATCTATACCTTCAGATATTCGACATGCAAAATCAATATCCTCTTTCAAATCTCTCCTCTTCAAACATCTCCATTCCCAATCTGATTCATCACGAAACGCACTTAAAAACCTAAGCTGTAAAAACCTCAAAGTACACCCACATACTCTGATTATTTTGTAATTCATCGATATTTAGTTTACTTAATCACTTTCTCTGTATATTTTATATTTACACGTAATTATATCTTTTTATCATTTATAACTTTATTGTACTCCGAATCAACCTGTAAATATTAAATTGTATTTTATGGACACACCAAAATATTAATATATGTTCTGTACCTGTAACTTGTTCTAAAGGGACACTAGTCTCAGAATAATAAAATTATTTTCATTCATTCATTCATATATAGGAAACATAAAATTAACAAAAGTAAAATAATAAAAAAAAAAAATTATCAAAAACTATGTACAATAAAAAATAAAATAATCTAAAGATAAGTAAAATTGAGCTTATAAAATCACATAATTGATTCGCGTGGAATATTTTAATTTACTTTCAATAGCATCTTCATGACAGATATAAGATATACAATTTTTCTGTAATTATAGTGCGTGTTCAAAGTTATTCATTGAAACGCACATCAACTTTTCAATGCTGACCAATACATCTGACGTGGACCAGCTATGAGATTGTTTTCCTTTAACAATGTCATTTTTTGTTTCCTTTAACAATGTGTAACAGTTATTAGTTACTCAGTAACAGTTATCTAGGAAGTGTTGCCTCAGCGGGTCCTGTCCCAGACGCTAGTTGGTCCCGGATCACTGAGGCACGATGTTCTTCTGGCTCTGCTGTGTCCTCTTGATCCTGGTCCAGGCCTCTTCCTCGGAGGTGGAAGTCTCAAATGGGACAATCTTCAACAGAACAATCCTTAGCTCCAAAGATATCGGCAACAAAACAATATTCCTGCTTCCACTGATCTCCAGGTCAGACAAGATAAAGGAGTGCCCAATGGGTCAGATGGTAGGTCGATGCCGTTCCGGACTCTGCTGTAGAAAGGTTTACCGCTTCAAAAATACAAGTAAGCATTAACTTATTGGGTACATATCTTCATTTGTAATCCCATTTAATAGAATGAATCGTTTTGAACTTTTATTGAAATAAAATTTTATAATGATGTACAGAATTTTCAATAGAACCTTTACAATATAGCTAACCGAATCTACAATAACAAATGTTCGATTTTAAGGCAGATTTAAAAGTCTCAAAATTAAGGCGGGTTTTTTTTGTCTTCGATTTTTTAAGAATAAAATCGATTGCAAAAAAAATATTAGTCCACGTAACAGATCCATTTTTTTTTTTTCAAATTATTGACATCCATCTAAAAGTTCCTGGACGGCTTCGTCTTATCGCAACCAATAACATTTTAATGTACGAAATTCTCGGAAAATGAACGTTTTTCTCCATTTTGTGATCAAATTATTTTATGATTCAAATTGAAAAAAAAAAAAAAAACGATGCAAATTATTTCACAATGGTTTATTATTTCCAAACAACTATACATCTAAAGTAAGATTGCCTTCCTAGTTACAAAGAAAAATAAATAAAAGGTTATTCCAATTATTGGACTAAACATTTTTTTTAATCATTAGTAATATGCTAAAAAAAATAGCATTACTTCAGTAACACATTCAAAATTTAAAAACCAAACAAAGGACATAACATTTGGAGTAGAGCATATAAAAAAAAAAAAAACCTGGAGACTATATCTCCTGATTGTCCGATTTTAACGATTCCTTTTTTTGTTTTTTTAGGAAATTCCGTAAACTTTTAAAAAACCATTCATTGAAATCGGAACATCCGTTTAGGAGCTACAGTCTCCGCTGGGTAAACGCAAGTTTTTCGGCCGCCATTTTGAAAGTAAAAAGCGTATAGTAGTACCGATGAAGTAGGATCATCCTCGGGTGACCTCTGGTTTTATATCCAAATTTGAAAAAAATTAACTAAAATGGATGTTCATCAGTTTTTTGTACCATATTCCCCAGACAAAGCTTTCCGATCTTCAGATTGAAAACGCCTCATTTCCGAAAATGTTTATAAATAAAAAAGTTGTAAATTACAATAAGAAGTCATTCACGAAGCTTTAGACGAATGTTAAAAATATGATAAAAAGGAGGCTGTACAGCGGAATTTTGAAAATATTGCTTTTAAAAATTGTCTCTAAAGCGAATTTTATAATCTTTTACTCAAATAGATATTTCCAACACAGGATCAGAAGCTTTGACTCAGAAATACGAAGTAAACGTGTAACGAATTTATTTCCCTAAATAACAACTGACGGAATAAAAATGACCGTATCGTTATCGTTTGCGTGTGACCTCAACGGCTTCTAACCCAGTCCGCTCTGGATCACTGAGGCGAGATGTTGTTCCGGCTCTGCTGTGTCCTCCTGATCTTGGTCCAGATATCTTGTTCGGATTCGGAAGCATCCAACGGGACAATCTTCAACGGGACAGTAATAAGCGCGGATGCCATCGACAACAAGACAGTCTTCCAAGCGCCCTTAATCAGGAAGAGATCTGGTTGTCCGTCAGGTCAGATGATGATGAAATGTAAACATGCACTCTGCTGTAGGCCAGCTTTCTTCAAAGGTACTGATGGGACTTATATTCTGGTAGTTTTCCTACCTTTATTTCTGTTATAATTGTTGTTAATTACTTTTTGAAAGATATTATGTGATTATAATTTTTGTTTGCAAAATAATGGATTTTATTCTTGTTAATGACAAGAGATGTTAAAGTTACATTCGGGAACCAGGATTTTAAAAAAAATTATGAAATTTATTGAACGTATTTTTACTTAAATATAGATGTTATATATAAATAAATAGGTATCAACGTCCGTTTATTGCGAAAAATCGTCATGTAACCTTTCAGAAAATAAAATTAATAAATAATTTGATGAATTTTCTCTTTGTGAAATCCCAACATTATTCGCTTACAATTGGTGTGATATCTTACCTATGGTAGGCTATGAAAATCACGTATTTCATTTTAATAAACTTTACAATGGAAAATAATAGTTTAAGAACTAATAGGCGCACAATCCACAAACCATTTATAGGTTGAATATACAGATATATTTTTAAATCTCTCTCTCTCTCTCTCTCTCTCTCTCTCTCTCTCTCTCTCTCTCTCTCTCTATATATATATATATATATATATATATATATATATATATATATATATATATATATATATATATATATATATTAAAGACTGGTATTAGGTGGTTTACACAAAGACATGGAATACCGAGGTTTTTATTGTCTACTGTTGATATGAGTAATAGGGTTTATGTTATTTTAGTGGTCTTAATAATTTGTTAGATATAAAATTTAGGCTATAGTTCCGTTAAAAGTGCACTTCAAAAATTTTATAATTGCTCAACACTGCCAGAAAATAATTTCTGTTCAAAGTAGAGAATTAAGTGAAAGTTGCGTGTTGCGCCCACTAGATTTTTTATTTCAATTCCTTTTTTATGATTGTATATTTATGTCTATTTTAATTTATATTAATTACTGAATGTAAATTATAATTTCTGTTTTTTAAATATGTCTGTGTAATGGTCGCTGACATTTTTTTGACTGTTTAAAATTGATTGTCTGTTCTAAATTTATATTTTTACCTACCTGTATATGAAAAATATGGTAAGAAAAAGTATTACGATCGTGAAAATTTCGGAATTTGAATTATATAACCTTAATTCCTTACGAAGAAGGATAATTAAATATTGTGAAACAATAACACATATCCGGTGCCGATCTGCCACTGCAGGTGTTGAAGAAAGATGCCGAGCCTGTCTTTATGCTCAAAGAAATCACTTTGAACAGAATTTAATTAAGTACTTAGAACAAAAAAATAGGTTTTATTTATTTCATATAACGTAAATGATTCATGACAACGAAAATCTTTAGTTGAGAATATCTCCTAAACAAAGCCTTTGCGGACATATCTTCAGAGGAAATTTGTTTCTTGTTTAACACCCTGTATAACAAATCTTATCTGTTACTGTAACGAATGTTTGATTGTATGATGGATTTATAAGTCACTTTTTCAAGGCAGGTTTCTTTATCAAATTTTCTACTAAAACAGAATTAAAAAAAATTTATCAGTCCGCTATACAGCTCTTTTTATCAAATTATTAACATCCGTCTAAAAGTTCGTGAATTCTTTTTTTATTTAAGAAAATTCTAGGAAATGGGGCTCAATTTGGAGATCGATAAACTTTGTTTATGTAATGAAGTACTAAAACTCATGAGTTCCCATTTGCTTTCCACTCAAATCGAAAGATAATGCGATCACAAAATCTCCACCCCCAACATAACGAGTTGTCAGAATAACGAGGTTGTATAGGCCCAACGGTCCAATATTTTTGCCAACTTTTATCTCGATTTTGTGATGAAATTATTTTACGATTCAAGAGGTAAGAAAATGGTTGTTCATGAGGTTTTAATACCTCATTACATAGAAAAAATTTACCGATCTCAAGGCTGGAAAAAATTTCATTCCCGAGCATTTTCGTAAATAAAAGTTGAAGGTTATATGACATAGGTACCGACTTATGAAAATTATTGGTGGAGGGCTTATCTGTAGGATCACGGGATAGGGACTAGAAAGGGTAGGGATATTGTTTGAGATATATACTGTATACCTATATGCAATACATAATATATGCCTATATGAAAAATTACCATCTCTGATAAGTAAGGAGTTGTTTCAAGCCCTTCCTGATGACAAAAAAAGTGTTAAGTCACTCAAAACACTTCAAACTATTGTAAAACAGTACTACATTTTAATAGATGATTTATTACTTTCACTTACGTATATATGTAATATATAGTAAGTGCAAGTATTGCGATCGAGAAAATTTTTGAATCTGAGTTTTCGACGGATTTATACGTTTTGAGGTACCCTGAGTCGAAATGACCAAGTCCCGACAAATGGTCTGTGTGTTTGTATGTTAGCAGTCTAGCTCAAAAACGAAAAGTCCTATGAAACTGATATCACATATTTAAGATAGGTATATGCCTTAGTTGTGACAGCAACTTTTTCCTTAAAATCGGCTAACCGGAAGTGCCACTTTTTTAGTTTAGGTGAGTTTATGAATTCAAAATAGAATACCGTAAAAGAAATTCTAAAATACTTGTAAGTCGATAGTTAAAGTCCTTTGTAATGGAATTGCAATGTACACGATCGATATGTACATGAAATTCATACTGTAGCAATTTGTTGGGGAGCCTGGACTCCAATCAGTCCAGATAGCATTGGAGGGGAGATTCAAGCCCTGCGAGGCCCTAGTGGTCGATAAGAAGAAGCCATTCACGAAGTTTTAGATGAATGTTAATAATTTGATAAAAACGGGTCTGTACCGATGTCTATATTGCAAATATTGTTTTTAAAAGTGTCTTTAAAGCCAATTTTAAAATGTTTACTAAAAATTGATATTTCGAATAGAGGATCAATAACTACTAACTAAAACCATGATAAGTTTAACATTATAATTCTGTACCACAAAACTGCGGTGTAAACCTGTAACGAATTTATTTCCTAATGTAACAACGGACGGAATAAAAATGAACATATCGTTATCTTTGCGAGTGACCTCAACGGCTCCTATCACAGCCAGTTCAGTCTGGATCACTGAGGCGAGATGTTCTGGCTCTGCTGTGTCCTCCTGATCTTAGTCCAGGCCTCTACCTCGGAGTCGGCAGCCTCCAACGGGACAATCTTCAACGGAACAGTCATAAGCGCGAAAGACGTCGGCAACAGGACAGTCGTGCAAGTGCCCTTACTCAAGAAGACTTGCCCGACAGGTCAGATGTTGCTGAAATGTAATCACACACTCTGCTGTAGGCCAGCTTTCTTCCAAGGTACTGTTGGGTCTTTAATTCTGGTAGACTGTGTCTACCAGATGCGTCAACCTTCATTTCTTAAGAATTTTACGACTATAATTTATTTGTATGAGCTTTACCGTATGTATATACACTTAAGTAAATATATGAAAAAAAATCTAGTGCGATGCGTGCATCACACAACTTTCACTTACCACCTTCTTAGCAGAAATGAGTATTTTCAGACAAAGCGAAGTGAAAGTAAAAATTATAGACTCTATATTTGTTTATATTTCATTGTAGGTATTTTTATCTGTATAACTACCCTCATATGTACAATTTTTAATATTTATATCGCTGTAATCTCTACAGTTAAATATTAAATAGCATTTATGAAAACCACATATGTATATTTATATAATATTGTCGGAGACCGTATTATATTAATGTCATAAAACGCATGGAAGCGTCTTCTAATCTTTCGGGCGAGCATGGGTAAGCTTGTATTCCTTTGGTTCCTCAATTACAACTATTCTTCATTCCGATCTCTTATATCTACTTAATTTATTTATCAAAGTCTCTCATATTTTATATTTCACCATTTTTCATATTAGAAATTAAAGCGAAATGGTCAATTGATTCAAATAAAAAAAAATTAAAGGTACTTTAGAGGAAGCTAATATTGAAAATTAGACATTTAAGCCCTGTCAGATAACATCAATCAAAATAAAGGTACTGTAGAAAAAGAAATACTGAACATTCTGCATTTAAGCCCATTTAACTATGGTGACATCAATGTGGATAATACCTAGATGATCTTAAAGACCACTTAATATTACACTGAAATACCGAGTTTAATCAAAATCTTTAGAGCCGTTTTTGAGGAAATCATAAAAATTTGTAACATCGTTGAACTAAAGAGGCACTCTAAAGAGACAGTTTCGTACAACTTTTCGTTTTTGAGCTAGACTGTTCACAGACAAACAGACCATTTTGCGGAACTCGGTAATTTGGACTAAGGGGGCATCGAAACGTTTATTTTCTGTGAAAACTCAGATTAGAAAATTTTCACGATTGCAATAATATGGAGGAAATAAAATTTCTTGTTAAATATTTCTATTAATGAAATCAAATCTGTGGGTTTAAAGAGGACTTTTTGTACAAAGATTAATCGTATGTTGATTAAATATAGCAAATATTTGTATGCATATTTATGGATTTCATTCTTATCAATGACCGTTTTGATAACGAGGAAAAAAAAGATTAGATTTTGTTTGTTTTTTTCTCTTGCACAGTAACCTTTTAGGAGACTTGTGCAATTCTAAATATTTAAAGATTTCATGCCATTTGGCATATTACCTGTATAAAGTGATTTTACGATCATTTTTAAAATTAGTTAGGCATAAAATTAATATAAATTGAAATAAACATATCGTAGGTTTATTGCAATATGACACGAAGTGCTATTTTGATGTAGGTGAACTTTCAAAAATATTTTTATGAATTTAGGCTTAATTTATGGATACTCTCTCCCTTTTATGGGTTCTCCCTTTTATGCATCAAACAATACAAGAAGCTCACAGTTTTCTGATTTTATAAAGTAAAACTTGTTCAAAGTTCTTTTTTTAAGATTATGAAATGTCACTTAATAACTTTTTTTTATATAAATCGACGATATAAAAAAAAGACACGAGAGAAAATAAATGAAGAAAGAGAGAGTTTGAGAGAAAAGGGGGAGGGAGAAACAGAGAGAACGAGTGAAACACATATAGAAAAAGAAGGAACTAAAGTATAAAATGGATAGATAGTTATATTAAAAAAAATAAAAATAAAAATAGGAAAACTAAACAGCCACAAACAAAACGTTGAAAGTTTGGATTGTACTTCAGTTCTTCCCCGATTCTATTCTGTTGTTATTGCAATATTATATTCTAAATCTTCTTAATGTTTATTATTTCAGTTTTCTTTTATTTTTATGTTTTCAGAAATTTACCATTGAAAGTTTAATACGTTGACAGTAGCGGATACAGGATTTCATTTTAGAGAAAGCTAGTTTGTTTTTTGTGTTTTTTTAACAGTCCGTAATTACTCTAGAAAAATAATAATGTCATTGAAGAGCTGTAAAAAAATAATAACAATGCTTTTAATTTATATTAATTTTTTATATTTACTTCTTGACATGCGCTTACATTTAGTTGCTATATAATTTAAGAAGATTACATATTTTTAATTTTTTTTTATTATGTTTTTAATTCACAAAAACAAATATGGAAGGAGGAGAGCTTCAGCCCCATTGTACCCCCCTTCACCATCCCCTGCGTGGATCCGCCATTTATTGAAGAAAATATTTTCTTTAAGTTGACATTATTCCCCCCTCCCCTCTCACCCTCCTCTCCTCCACAGCAAGATATTTGGATTATATTTATATTTATATATAGAAGAAGATATTTTGAATCATTTAAATTTATAAAAAAATGATTTTTTATACCAATCAGAACACTAGCGCATCGTTATTTTTTTGCCACGGTTCCAACCACTCTTACTCTGTCACAGTTTTAAAATTCTGGTCCAGTTTCTCACCTGTACTGTTCTGGAATTAAAAATATGTATATGCTTAATTTAATTTTAAGTTGAAATCCTACTATCGAAACTCCAGGAGTATGAAAAAACTGAATGTTGACTATCAGCTGCAATATTTTTGAATAGAAATTAAAATATGTGTGATTTATTCGTGTGTATGTGTATAAATATATTTTCTTTTAGTCAACATTAACATATATATATATTTTTTTTACAGGGAGTTAGAGTTGGATCGACTTCCTAAAGAACCGTGTCCACCAGGTCAAAGAAGATCAAGACTACTTTGTAGGGATTATTATGTTTAAGTAAGTTCACGCCAATAAAATATTTTTTTCTTTTAACTGAGTATTTTCCTATGAGTATGTTGTTAAAGTTACATATAGCATGATCTTGTTTTTTCAAGCGATATTTATAAATTTTTAGTGCTTCCTTATATTTCCTATATAATATTATTTATCTAGTCATAGTTTTCATCTTATGAAATAAGATGGTATTGGCTATATGAAATTTTTTAAATTATTATAACTTGTTGATCTCGATTCTGACCAATTTAACTTTTGGTACAGCATTTTTGACAAATTTTTGTTACTTTATTAGATACCGATTTTATAAATATAGAGATATTGCTTATATAGTTTTAAATATAGTTTTAAAGTTTAGTTATTGATGAGTCTTCAATTTATTTTTTTTTTTTTTTTCGTTTTTATTTACATGATAAATTTTGTAGGCAGTCTAAAAATTACTTTGCATTAATTAATCGGTTAAACAATATACTCAAATAAATTACAAATAATAATGAAAACAAGTGCTGGCGTATATGATTATATCTCGTAGCCAAAATATTTAGCAGTGAACTTGTGAATGACAAAGTCCAATAGAGGACAGTTTAGAAATGTACAATGTTTTAGTAAATATTTTCATTTTCATAATAAAAAGAAATAAGTTTGCTTACGGTTAACGAACAATTTTTATGATATTTATATCATAACAGCTTTTTGTAACACATCCATTCCTCTTTTTAACCCTTGACATACAAAAGTCAACTCATTCTGACACTCTTGGGTGTGGTACACACCAAACTTTAGATTAGCATAAAATTTAATTGTAACGCTCTGGAAGACTCAAATAGTTTTCAGAAATAAGCGAAACAATCAGGAAAAAAATAAATAAATTCAAGGTAACCTTAGAGAATCCTATATATTATTTCTAAAAGGTGTTTTTTTTGTCGATACGCCATAACTTCGTCAATTCTTCATCGAATCCAATGATTGTTTTTGAAGATAATCTGCTCCTTCACATGCGAAAAATATTCATACCTCCCCGAAATTTCTACAAAAAAAGTTATGAAGGAAAATAAATTTTATTTGCGAATAACTCAAAAAGTATGTCTTTTTCCGTACCTGTGATAATTAGGAAGATTACTAAATTATCTACAAAACAAAAAAAATCATAATAATCGGACAATTATTAACAAAGATACAGTCCATTAGTTTTGGTATACTTAGTAATGTATTGCGGTTTAAAGATATTGCATTTAGGAGTAGAATAGTCTACTACAATTTTTTTCTTGGCTGATATATTAACTTTATTATTTCTTAAAGGCATTTAGTTGTTCTTACATATTATTTTGTCTTTATTACTTTTATTATCTTTCTAGTGAGCACGGGCGGATCTACGGAGGGGGCTTTCGGGCTGAAGCCCTCCCCAAAATGGTAAAATATAGCCATGTTTTATCGAAAAAAAATAGTTAAAAAGTATCTCTTAAAGTATTATTGTTTCTGTAATAACATTTAAAGGGGCTTTAGGAATCACTTAGACACCATTTCATACAGGTAGTTAGTTTCTTTCATCTTTTCCAAAGTAATTATCGTTATTTTTATGAAAAAAACCGCTTTCGAGCCGAAGCCCCCCCAAAATTAAATCCTGGATCCGCTAGTGCCAGTGAGCGTTTAAAAATAGGTTCTAGCAAAGCAATTTTTACAAATATTCTGGTCTATTATGTTTAATGGAATATTGTAATCGACCAAGGAAAAAATATTAATTTCCAATAGGAACTACTTATTTCCATTATGTTTTGCTATTTCTTCACTAAACAAAATTTTCTGTGAATTTTTCGCACGGGCCAGCTAGTATATTTTATATGCTAAAAAGTTTTAACATAAAGTAAAAACTTAACATTTGCATAGCTGAAAAAAATCAAAAAAGGATCAATATTTTTCTATAGCAAATACAATAAATATATCAATTAAATATATATATTTGGAACGTAAAATATAAACATAATAAAGGAAAAAATATTTGTTTACTTAAATAGATATTAAAACCTATAGTGGCCATTTATGTGACCACTACCCCAGAACAATCCTAGCAAACTGTAGCCCTGCGTTCATCACCGATAGTTCTCTTGCATTGCTGACAAACCATTTTTGTCTTCAAATCTTTCCCTCTCGTGCAAAACAAATATTTGGCTCGTTTTTCCAACAGTAGTCGTTTATTTTTTAATTCCCAATATGAATTTTATGACGTTCGTTTGGTGTATCCACTTGCAGTATTCTTTTCAACCAGGGCTGAAATAATGAATAGCCTAATACAAATAAATAGTTTCTTCGTTTAATTTTTTTTTTCCAGTTAACTAAGCCGAACAATATCATGCTGTTTATACCAGAATGTTTCAACATTCCTTGTTCCATGACATATTTGATCAAAAGTTACTGTGACATATTTAATATGCTCATTGCATCTTTTCTTCATCTTCTAACTCCCATAAAAATTTATGAATTAGAGCTACTTATATAAATGTAAATTAATATTGAAAATGTTGTGAGGTGCGTCACACCTCAGTGTGTCGTTCTAGGGTTAAGAATAAATGGATTTTTATTGGAAGTAACTGAATACAAAAACGTACAAGTTGTTGGAGTTGTATGGGACATATAAATATTTAAAAAACGAATAAGATTTAGGTTGGATTACGAATTTTCTTAGGCGATCAATAACTTAGTTATTACCACCTTGAGCTATTGTGTTATTTTTAATTTATCTTTATGGATGTATATATTTAAAATTATATACAGTAAATATTTTAATAAGTAATTTATATATATGCGCACAAAAGACCTTCACAGTGACCCTCTTAGCTCACAGTGAATTTTGCAACATAAAAAAGAACAAAAAAAAAGTAATTTGTTTCACCACCTTACAACTAATAAAAAATCACCCATTATTAAATATAAAAAAATGTGTAGTATTTTTCAAATAACAGTTTGCAACTTTAAAACTAAATATTAATACTTTAGGTATGAATATCTCGATATATTTGTAATAATTATAATTAAATTTGAATTTTTGCAATATTCAGTTTAAAATGTAGTAATTAGAAATAATTTTCTATTAATAAATGAAATAATAATTGTTTTCTATTGTTTTAGGCCAAAACATCATGGAAGTGAAACATCATACAATTTCATAATATAATCCTGTATATACAGAAATATTTAAGTAATAAATAATTTACTGATTCATTGGAAGATTTTTTTTTTTTTGTACAATTTAGTATACTATATTTTATAAATATAAAGCTTGTCTCCTGTATTTTATGTTATATGTTTAAAACACTAAGGATTAGTTAATTGCATAAGATGTAATAATTAATGTGATTAAACTTTACGTTTTTTTTCTTTTCTTTGAAATTCTCCATTTTTACACTTATACTTGTACCGTCCATGGTGTATTATTTTAAATTACAGAACTTTCAGTGATAAACTGAAAATTAAGATTTAAATTTAATAAATCTAAACAAACAATGCATTTGCTTATCATAAGATATTGATTCAAAATATGCAAACAATTCGAATAAATTGTCAGTTCAAGAAGTCAAATGAACTGAGAGTCAGATTATAAGATGAAATTATATAATTATTTATTATATTAAATAATTATTAATTAATTGTTTTTATATGGTGGAAAGAATCATGATTGAAAATATACAATAATTTTTCATAATATAACTAAAACCTACTATTGTATTTGACGTGTGAATGAATGTAAAAAACTTTCAGTATGAAAGTATATATGGTATGGATATGGTTGACTGTGGGTTCTAATTTCAGAAGAAGTTGGAGGTGTGGTAAAAAAATACTATATTATTTAATAGTATATTTATTACATTGTCCAACGTTTCGACCTTTGTTGGTCTTCTTCAGGACATTCATCTTTAGCAGTGCCAGACAGAATGCCACGAAGAAGACCTACAACGTAGTTCGAAACGTTAGAAAATGTAATAAATATACTATTATATAATATATTATTTATTGACCGCATCCCTCACTAACTTCTTCTGGAAAAAATATATGACCTGGGTTTATGGTAAATATTTAATATTTGATGAATAAGAAATATTTAAGATAAACTTTGATTTGATTTTCAAATAAGATAGATTCGTAGACCAATATGGAATATGGATAATGTTAATATCACCAAATATGTTTGCTAGAAAAGAGTTTAATTCCTAAAAATGATATAAATCTTGAATAAAATAATTTGATGCCAAAATTGGACCAATAAGTTTTAATATTTACCAAATATTTATTTTAAAAACCTACTCTATCCTACATTCTTCTATTATGTTCCAGACACTCCTCTCTTTCTCAACTCAATCGGATATATTTACATTTATCTGTTACTAGTCAAGATATTCAAGAGGGAGTAAAATTATTATTTAGAAGTCTTAACAGTATTACATAGAAATGAATTTTATATCTATTATTATTCTTTAATGTTTTCAATTCGAATATTACTTTACAGAGGTTTAGCTGGATTATTTGCTAAGACCTTGTGGATAACAGCCTGGCTATATTTACACCATATTATTTTCAATTGTCAATATGAACATGACCGAAATCATTTCACTGATTCCAAGCCTAAAATTTCTGAAAATCCTGTTTTAGAGCAGCAGCATTAATATTAAAGGTTTGCCGATTTTTATTTATTCTTTTTCGTCCTCCATTTTCTCACCTTTTAGGCAATACGAGGGTTTTCCCTGCCAATGGGGTGAGGGCATATGCTTAATGCCAGAGTTTAAAACCCCTTGCGGCACAGGGACAAGAACTCATTATTATTTTACGTCATTAACTTCGATTATTAGGTTGTCAAGCAGCACGCGTTGGCCCGCTCGACCATCCCGCCCCAAAGTTTACCTTAAATATGAAAAGAAATTCCTGATTTGTAACATATATAGTTATAAGCATATGCAGAGGAGGGCAGAGGGGAGCTGTTTCCCCTACCCTAAATAATTTATAAGAAAATATGACATAATAAAATAAAAAAGATTTGCCGAAAATCCAAGAAACTTTTTTTTAAAAAATTGTTGTTACATGTGTTGTGTATGAAAATATTTATGAATTGTAATAGGAATCAAATGTTAAATGAAATATTATACAGGGTGCTTCAAGGTTAAGTAGCCAAATCGAAAATATTAATTAAGGACCTCAAAACAAGACAATAAATACTAATGAAGGGATGTCTGCAAACGCTTTGTTTAGAAGGTATTCACACTTAAAGATTTTGATTGTTATGAATTATTTACGTTATATTAAGTAAATAAAACTTATTTATTTTTTCCAACTACTTTATTGATTAAACGTAAACATTAAATTCTTATTAAATGTTGTTCAAGTGATTTCCTTCAGCATTAAGACAGGCTCCGTATCTTTCTTCAATAGCAGCAGTGGGAGAACAGCACTGGATTCGTAAGAAATTAAGGTCATTGACCAGACCTGCAAAGACTTTTTGTTTTTTAATTAATAAAATAGTTAGAACAAATAAATAGGTTTTATTTATTTCATATATCGTTAATAATTCATAACAACGAACATCTTTAGGTTTGAATATCTCTTAGACAAAGCGTTTGCTAACATACCTTCAGAGAATTCTTTTTTCTTGTTTTGAGGTTCTTAGTTCATTTTTGCACTTTGGCCACTTAACCCTGAAACACTCTGTAGAGTTAAAGTTATTTATCTACCTTCAATTTTCCTTTATTCAGTCTTGACCCTCCCTAATATGAAAGCTGCGTACGCCTTTGCATTTAGTGTTCCTTTGCAAATTGTTTCCAAACTAATCACCTTGTAGACTTTGAAGTATTATGGAATTTTCTATTCCCTCTTTGATCATTATTTTTAAAACTTAGAACACTGAACGTGTGAAACAATTGAAAATCAGCGTGGAGTGATTGCAGCATCAACGATTGGCAAAGTACCACAATACCTCATTAAGATAGTTGATAGTCTCATTTCTGATAGAACCTTGAGGTAAAGACAGATGGTGGATTGAAAACTTACATAATGTTGGGTATCTAATGAGATCCTACTGAGGTTCACGCTTGCAATGATCTAACATCTACCTACGACGGAAAATGGGGCTTTAAGATGTTTCTGTGCAAAAACAAAAAATAAATATGGTGCGGTGCGTACATCACACAACTTTCACTTATTAACTTTAAAGTATGTCGATATTTTCATATATATGGAAGTCATAGTAAAAACGCCAGTACAACTTCATTTAAGTTCAATATACCGAAAATAGAAACCTTAAAAGAATTTTACAACATTAACGTAAATTACAACTTAAGTTCTGACGGTGGATCTTTGAAGATTGATTTCATTAAGAGCAAATTTAGTCTTTTACCAATTTTGTTTTTCTGTACAGTCAATTAGTTTATTATTCATGAAAAATAATAGACACTCAGATTTTGGGGTCAACAGATTGGCTTATTATTTTCAATAATGAACCATTGTAAATGTCCAAAAAAATGAACCCCTCCTCCAAATTTGAGGTTTTACGTTTCACGATACGTAGAATTCGAAAATTGAATAAAAATTTGTTTGTCCGTCCGCCGTTAGCGACTTTTCACCGAGGCTACTCGATCGATTTTTTTTCAAATTTGGAATCAAAGTCAGATTTCACCCGAGGTTGATCCTCCTACCTCGACATTACTATCCGTCTTTTTCTTCCAAGATGACGGCCGAAAAACCTGATTTAGTACAGACTGTAGTGCTTAAACGAAGTTGGCTAAAGTCTTCTCCTCGATGACCTTTAAATTGATCTTTACAACGTACTTTACCGAAAAAAGCTGGAAAAAAAGTTATGAGGGGTGGTAAAATTAGATATCCTAATAACTCAAGAAGTGTACACTTTTTTGTTGATATTAATGGTGATTTAAAAGTTTACGAATTTTAATAATAATAAAAAAAATCGTTGAAATCGGACAATTTGGAGCAAAGATGGTGGTGGTATGCATATACGTCTCTTATAGTCCACTATTCCTTTATTGTCCCTAACAAGCTGAGTTCTGTGTCTACCCCTTAAAGTTCCCTTCTCTTATAGGTAGGAGAATTTTAGTGGAGATACAGGGCCGTTCATAATTCCCAAAACTCCCCTTTACTCTCACTGCAACTTATATTTAACTGACAGAAAATGTAATTATAGTGTTATTATTATTGTTTTTGCTAGTATTATACTTCTGAAATTATCATTTTTGTTATCATTATACTAAATATAATCTTAATAAAATCTAGTGAAATGAAACTTCTTGTTTCAAACTATTTTCTGAATATTTAAGAGGTAGGTTAAAAGCTAAAAAAGAAAAACTTTATTGAGTAACTTGTTTTCTCCACTCTCCTAGAACGATTCAGTAGTAGAAGGTAATGCTCTTGTTACCATACAATGACTTGTTTTATTATTATCTATGGATGGCTCAATAAATATTTAGTGTGGAAGAAAACCATTTCTTCACATCACAAGTTTTAGAAAGAGTGTCAGTTCTGAAAAACAAGAAAACTCTAGGAAAGTATCAAGTTTGCTGCAAGTTCCTTTTCAAGTGTTCAGTGTTCTCATATATTTATATGATAATAGCTAAAATATGAAGGCAGAAAGCCTATGTAAGTCAATTAGCTTTGTCAGAACTTATCATAGAATAGAATAGAATAGAAAATAATTTAATTCTTTAACGAAGTCCCTTCAGAATAACAAAGAAGTACAGAAATTAAAATTTTAGATCTGGCCAGATAAAAATAAACAAAAAAAGTAAAGATAAAGATAAATCAGTAAAAAAAAACAAAAAAAATAAAATATTAGTTATACATAATATATACAAAATAAAATAAAATAATCTATATACAAAAATCTCAAAACCATACTAAGATACTTAAAACTATGTACAATGGTAAAATATAAATAAACCCTTTTAGAAAAAAAAAAATGTAAATTCTTCTTAACAGTAAAATCCGTGTTTCTGTTAAAAAAAATATATAAAATATAAAAATATGTAAGTCTACATAAAAGGTTAGCTGGTATCTGACTGTTGTTGGAACAGGAATTGGAATAGGAGGGTTTTGAATGTAGATAGGGATAAAGAATGTCGGATTTTGATAGGAAGGGATTTCCAAAAACTAACAGAGCGAGCAATAAAGGAGTTTTGGAACGAGGCAGATCTGTGAGAAAGAATGTAAAGGTCGGAAGGTCGAAATCTTGTGGAGTGGATTGAGGACTTGAATTGGAGAAGATTGTAGGCGTAGGAAGGACGATGATTGTTGATGATATGATAGAGGAATGTACCTAGGAAATATTGTCTTCGAATGGAGGGGAAGAGCCTCTCTAACTCAGTGTAGTGGTGAGAGACATGGTAGTATCTCGGAGCACCGATTACAAATCTCACGCAACTGTTCATTAATCTTTTCAGTCTGTCGCGGAGCTCCACCGAGAGACCATCAAACACCACACCGCTGTAGTCAAAGTGGGGGAAGATGAGAGAGGAAACGAGGAGTCTACAAGTATGTTGAGGTAGGAGATGGCGGAAGCGATGGATAGTTTGAGGGTAGAAATTGTCCGTCGGGAGATGTGAGAAATATGGTGATTCCAGGAGAGGTGATGATCAATAAATAGTCCTAAATTTTTTACAGAGGAGTAGAAGGAGATTGGCTGGTAACCAAGGTTTAGTATGGGAAAGTCGGTATAGGATCTAAGCATTTAACCTTAATCCGTTTAAGTTTGCCCAGGCACAAATTCGATCTAGGTCTGCTTGGATCTTAGTAAATGCCACCAATAGCTCAGGAGGAGAAAAGGATAGGTATATTTGAGAATCTTCTGCATAAAGGTGGTGGAACAATGGATAATTGATTCATGGAGGTCATTAATATAGGAACTAAAAAGGAGAGGAGATATGCTAGATCAACTCCAGAGGATAAAGGCAGGTAGGCAGATAGTGGTTGATTAGGAATGGAGACTGCTTGGGTGCGTTGTGAGAGAAAAGATTGGAACCAAGAGATCATACTATGTTTTTTATTTATAGAATTGGTTCCTTTGATAGTAGCAGGTTGTAATGTTACAATATTAATTTATCATGTAATTTAATTAAATTTTTCATACATTTCAATTCATTTTTTCCTTGTAACTGACAATGATTCAGTTTTAATCTAAGGACTACTTATTATTGAACCATTTAAAGTGGTGTAAGTAAAAAAGTAATGATTTTAGATATTGATAACTTACTAGACTACTATTAAGGCAGCTATTGATTAATATAAATTTCTTAGCAAGGAATTAAAACTTGATTTTTCTGATAAAAATAGTTAGTCATAAGCAAATCCAACAATTTAACACATCTTATATTTAATCCTGTGGGTAGTTGGATCATTACTCTCTTAATTAGGAGAACCATACAAGTTAAAACATACTTGTAAGAATAGGCTAATTAATAATTTAATTTTATAATATTAAACTTACAGGAAGTGCAATTTTGGTTACTATTTTACTTCTGAAATATTGTGTTTACTATTTTTTAAAGCTTGTTTTAATATACACATATTCGTGAAGTTTCACACTTCAGATTCTTTATTTAATTTAATGGACATTTCAGCCCTACTTTGGAGGCCTATTTTCTACAATAAAGTATTTTACATCAATGTCTTAAAAAATATTTCTTAGCATCGAATACTAAGGGTTAGAACTTTTATAATAGTTTCATGAAACATTTTAGGGAAAAGGTTGTATTACAGATATAAATAATAATAATAATAAAAGGCATAGAGAACCCAAAGGTTCGATGCCGACACCACCAATCGCTTATTACACACCTCCCTCCACCGTTCGCCGTCCAAACCCAGACCGGGTTTCAGACCCAATCGGTTTTAATGCAATCTTCCTACCTTCGCTTCGATCTACCGCTCGGACGTTTACCCTTCGGTACAGCAAATATTAACTTTTTAGGAATTCTCTCGTTACTAAGCCCAACAATTTTAGAAACCCATTTGATTAGACGCGTTGAAATTACCTCAATTATATTACCCGGACATAGTTCACGCAATTCGGTGTTGTGTAACCGTCTGAACTCTCCGGTTAACTCTTCGTTCTTCGGTCCGAATATTCTACGCAATAATTTATTTTCAAAAACCTTAAGACGCTACTCATCCCATAATATAAGCGACCAAGTTTCGCACCATAAAGAACATTACAGATACAATTTATCTAAATTAAATTACCTGATTCTTTTGAAGATTGGGTATTTATGTCTTTTTAAGGTACATCAATGGGGATAAAACCTAAATGTTATTAAAGAATATATAAGTATATATTGATAAACGAGTTTAATCAAAATCATTAGCGCCGTTTTTGAGAAAATCTTAAAAAAATTTTTTATCGATTCCATAAAGTACCACTTCTGGTTAGTCGATTTTGAAAAAAACGTTGCTGTATATCTAATATAACTAAGACATATAAATACCTTAAATATGCGATTTCACTTGTGTGCGACTTTTCATTTTTGAGCTAGACTGATAACACATAGATCTGTATCTAATATACAGAAGGAAGAAGCTATAGCTAACTATTTCATATCAGCATCAAATATTTCGGCTGATCTAGGTACCACCAATCACAACAGAAGAATAAAAAAATCAGCTTTCAAAGAGGTAAAGCAGGCCATAAAACTGTAAAAACTAATAAATCACCCGGCCATACCCACAATAGTAATTAAAAACATGAGCAGAAAGGCTATTTTATTTATAATAAACACTTGCAATTGTATATTTCGCTTAATATGTTTTCTAATTACATGGAAAACTGTAAAAATTATAACAACCCCAAAACCAAACAAAGATCCAGCTGATGTTCGAAAATATAGGTCCACAAGTATTCTTAATATAATATCAAAAGTTTTTGAAAAACATCTTTTAAAAATAATGCAGAGCCATAAATCTCAAAATAGTCTTACAGCAAATGAGCAATTTGGTTTCAGAAAACACCACTCAACAGTAGCCCAACTAGCCACATTGACCAACTATATCACTCAAGCTTTTAACGAAAAGAAACACGGCGGTAAGCTACTTCTTGACATATAAAAAGCCTCTGACACAGTTTGGCACGCAGGCATTATTTATAAACTCATAATAAATAAATTCCCATCCTACATGATCCACCTTCTCCAATCATATCTTAACAACAAGTCCTTTATTATCACAATAAACAATGACCATTCCTCAATCCATCTCCTCTCCGCAGGCTTTCTCCTACCATAGCTAATCTGTATATTTCAGATATCCCTTTCCTCCCTTCAGTAGAACACTCATTATATTCAGATGTTACAACTATTAACACCTCTTCTTTCAGAATTGATGTAACAGCAGACAGACTACAATCCTGCCTTACAAGATTCATCAAATACTTTGGAAAATCGAAGATAAAACTAAACGAACACAAGCAGAAGCAAATTTTCACAAAAAGAAGACCAAGTATAATTCATAACATACTCATAAAAAACAAACAGATCTCATGGTCCAATTCAGTGAAATATTTAGGCCTTGAACTTGATAAGTCCCTCCGTTTCACCCATTATATAAACATCAAATGCAATAAATCCAAAAAATATTATTAGAAAAATGTCTCCGTATTTTAATAGATACTCCCAATTATCTTCTAAAAATAAACTGATCTTATATAAAGCAGTTAGCCGCCCTATAATCACATATTATCCCGCCCCCACAGTGTGGAATTATACTTATAAATCTAACTATAGGAAACTTGAAGTGATTCAAAACATATGCATGGGACTCATAAATAAATACCCACTGTTTGTGCCAAAAATGGTTTGAATTTCCCGCGTTACGGCGGGTGATGGGGACAGATAAGAGAATCTAAAAGATAACACTTAAGCATCAAGGACTGCTGGTTTTCTCGGCCACTTCTTCACTCTGGTCACACCACCACTGGCAACCTGAGGACCCTCAAGATAACCAAACGATGTAAGCTGGCATAAAGACGGTAAGTTATTTTTTGCACAATCATTATAACCTACCAATCCATTAAGATACAGTCCACTGCATAAAATTAGAATGTTGCCTTTATTAAAACTCATTAGAGTTATTTGCCTTAATTAGAAAAGTTGCCTAAAAATTTTGGTACTCCGGGCCGGATTAAATAGTTTTTTGCCATATTAGCGACGTTTTGCTGTACGCAAAAGAGGAAAATTGCCTGGTAGGTTATGAGAGGGTATATAAAGATCGCTGTTTCCGCGCTGATATTCGTATTTCACCTATTAATTAGTTTTTTTTAATATAACTTACGTCGTTTATTGCTTTGTTGCGTATTAGGTGGTGCCAGAGCAATAAAAACTTTTTTGGTGTAAAAATCATATATTTTCGGCCTGATATTCATATTTCGCCAAGTTTTTCAAAATTATACTTTAACTAATAGATCTAATACTTTCGTTACGTATTTGGTGAAGTAAAGCAGTTCCCAGATAAGTTTCCAGGATTATTCAGAAAAGAACAAATAGTGACTTGCTGGAATTAGGTGACTTCGTTAATACTAAGGTTAATTTTTGCTTGTTTGCTGCTGAACTTTGAAATTGTTCTGAATAAAAGACCTGCTTTGCTGAACTTTGAATTTAATTAGGATAAAATTGAGTTTTGTCCTCAACAGCTAAAATTTAATTTTGAATGACATTGGGTTCTGCCATAAGCAATTAAATTTTAATTTTAATAAAATTAGGTTTTGCCTTCAGCAATTAAAATTTAATTTGAATTTTTTTCTCTCCCTCAACTACTTAAAAGATTGCGCCAACTAAGGGAACTGTGAGACTTAAAGCTATAAATGATAAAACGGAAAGGACGTTTTTTCGAATTCAAACCATAGGATATGATTAAGGGTCTCCCTGATAGAAAAGAAATTTTTATGGTGTGCGTATGTTCTTGATTATAGTGTATGTATGTAAAGATTGGAAAATAAATGTGTTATCTGAGTTATGATATATCTGTAATACATTATAGCTTCTAATCCTTATTTCGTCAGGTAAGTCAAAGTGACAAAAATTAAAAAAAAGAAAGAAAAACAACTGAAACCCTACTGTTCTTCCAATTCCTATAGCAATGAAAATGATATGGTCAATTAGTAGCAGAAACAATTTAAATAAATCACATATTTACGCTGATAGCAATAACGTTCGTTATGCTCTTTAATAGTAACATTCATTACGTTTTAATAAAAAAAATGATGTTCCTAATCTAACATTGGACAGATATGAAGCCTTAAAACAAATCAATTTCCCGAAACTATTTTATTTCCGATAATCATCAATAATGTTAGGTAAAATAATGATAATAGTCGTTATACATAATTCTTGTGGCATAGCGTATTTCGGAAGAAAAAATGTAGTCTCCAGTCAGCTCTGTTATGCCTCAAGATTATACGTGATAACGGTATCAAAGACCAATGTAGTTGCTATTAGTTAGGGCTTAGAGGCGTAAAACCTCGAGGTCACTAATATCTATAAAAAACAATGTTTTTATGACATTTCCAATCATATTTAAGTAATAGTGTTGACAGAATATCCGGTAACATTCGTTACGATTTTTTAAATAAATAAAGGGGACCAACCTACCGTTCTACTTTACATTCAAAGTATTTGAAATAAAAAAAGTATCTATAGCTCGAAATAACACCACTGTTTAAGCAAATTTCGACCTAAATAAAAAAAAAGGCAAATAACTCTAATGAGATCAACCTAGGCAACATTCGACATAATTTTGCAATGGACTGTATTTTTATTGAAATGATTTGTTATATAGTTTTGCGAAAAGCAACTCATCCTTTTATGCTGGCACAGATAAATATTACTTGGCCTCCTCCAGTCTCATCTTAGGTCCTCTCAATTCAACGTCTTCTTGATTCTTATCTGATCTGTTTTTAGTACCCGCCGCAAGGTGGCGTTCGGGTGCAAATTACAAGTCCACAAAACAACCATATAACAGTGAAATTCCCCATGGTTAAATATCAATAGACTCAGATTGTTCCATTTCAAAGCATGAAGAACATTGCATCTTCACATTGGGGGCAGTAACATTCATTCGTTACGTGTTTTTATATTTACCCTAAGATATTCCTTCTAATAGTTGAAATAGATTTATTTGAATTTTACTATTATATTCCTGTAGAAAAGAAAAATATATATATTGCCATAATGTTTTGGTACTAATAAAAAAAAATTGGAAAAGGAATGTAAAGAACTGGGACATCAAATGGTCAAATAATAAAATAATGAAGTAATAAAGTATTATTTATAAGGGTATATTTATTGTGATAGTTTTGAGTTTTCTTTTTCTACCTAAAATATTAACATAAATCCCCATTCCCTGTCCACAAGATCTCGACCTTCTAATCATTACATGCCTTCTTACAGATCTGCCTCATTCCAAAATTCCTTTATTGTTCGCTCTGTCAATTTCTGGAATTCCCTCCCTATCAAAATTCAACATTTCCCATCCATATCCACATTCATAACCCTCCTATACAAATTCCTATCCCAAAAACAGTCAGATAGTTGCTAACCATTTGAGCTGATTTTAATAGAGAATTTGATACATTTTTATTTTTTAGTTCTTTATTATTTTCTTAAAAGTGTATACTGGTCTATCAGTGCAAATAGATTTAAATGTCTTGTCATAGTATTAATTCTTTTGTATATAGTTTCGTTTGTTTTGTGCATAGAATGTTTAACTTATATTTTTTTTTTACGTTATTTCTTTTTTTCGATTGATTTTATTTTGGTCAGATGTAATCTTTTAATTTTGTTATTCTCAAGGGACTGTGTCCCAGAATAAAGTTATTTTTCTATCTATCTATCTATCTATAAATCAGATAATTGTCTTGCAGATAATATTATCTTTCAACAGTACAAAATACAATTAACTGTTAGAAATACATTTGTCCCTTACTAGAATGTGGTCATAGCTATTAATTAAAACGCACATCCGAGATTTATTCGAAACCGGACTTTTCCTCAGGGTCTTCCTAACCATGGCATTGGTTTCTTAAGTACTAGCTATCAGTAGCTCAGAAACAGGTATGTTCGGAGGTGACCTCCAAGGACTTCCTAATTCCATCCAGCAGTCCGCTCTGGATCAGCGAGGCGAGATGTTCTGGCTCTGCTGCATCCTCTTAATCATGGGGGTCTTTTCCTCGGAGGCACAGGATCTGAACAGAACAGCCCCAGCTTCAGCCCCAGGCTATGGGTCAATATTCCAATTCCCGTCCTTAACGAGACCCCGATGTCCGGAAGGTCAGATATGGACCTTATGCAGTAATGCACATTGCTGTCGAAAGTACTTCAGCTTCGATAATAAAGGTAGGTCATAACTGATACTGTGTACACATATCTTCATTTGTGATCCCATCAATGACATTTATATAATGAATCATTTTTATTGAAATTGAATTTCGGTGGTACTGATGGAACTTAAGTTTAGGTAGGTTGTGTATCTTCATTTTTATTATAATTGTTAATAATCCATATGAAAATTTGTTTGAACTTTTATTTCTATTTACGGTTCTTAGTACAGACCACTTTGTACCAAATTATTAACATCCGCTTAAAACTTCTTGACTAGCTTCGCCTAATCGTGACCTACAAAATTTTAATCAACGCAATGCAGCATTTTTTCATGAAATAATTTACTTTAATTAGGTATTAAAAACTCATAAATACCTGTTCCCTTTACGTTTGAATCGTAACATAATTTATCAAAAATTCGAAAAACTATTGGGCCGATTGGCCTATATAACGTCGTTATTTTGATACGTTGGGACTGGCGGTCTTCCTAACAATCCCAATATTTTTGTAGGCTACTTTCGTTCTCGATTTTTCGATCAAATTATCTTCAGATACAAGTGGAAAGCAAATGGGCGTTCATGAGTTTTTTGTACCTAATTAAATAGCCAATTTACAAATTGAAAAAACCCAAATTCCAAGAATTTTCGTAAATAAAAAAGTAGTAGGTTACGGTCAGCTATTTACAAATTTTTAGGCGTATGATAATAATTTGATAAAAAGGGTTCTACCACGGATTATCAGTTCTGCTACTATTAAAACTATTCATAATTGGTAAATGGTTGACTGTCGTGAATAATGATAAGAAAAATAGTTGGGATGATCAGTCAAATAAGAAGAGAAAAATAAATGATACTATTTATTTTGACATTAGCCGATGTTTCGACCTGATGATGGCCTGAACTTCAGGTCAAAACGTCGGCCAATATCAAAATAAATAGCATAATTTATTTTTGCCTTCTTATTTGACTGATCAGCCCAACTATTCTTCTCTTCATTATTCAAACTATTGTGTAATAAATGCTTCTTGCAATATAATTAATTTCGTCCTTATCAATTCCAATTTCAACATTATTGAGTAAAGTAATTTCAGTGCTATTTCTAATGGAAAAATTTATATTTGTACAGACTGTAAGTAAGTTGATTCCAGAGTGGGTGATTGCAATATTGAAATATAGAACGCTATATTTATTAATCTAGTGCTAAAATTAATTGATATTTAATAATTTAAGTAACGATAATTTGGAAATAAATATAAACACGATCAATTAATATAAGTTAAATGTTTTACATGGGTGTGTGTATTTAGTGAAAAATAAAAATGGCCTCTTGTAGTCTTGGCTTATCCTACACACGAGAGGGAAACTACCCGACTGTAATCCGGTGCTCCCTCGGCTGACTGTAAATATTGTAAATAAGTATGAATGTGTTTTTATTTTCACTTTCACTTACCTATATATGCAATGTATAGTAAGGGTAAGTATTGCAATCTTGAAAATTTTTGAATCTGAGTTTTCAACGGAAATACACGTTTTGAGGTACCCTGAGTCCAAATAACTAAGACCTAAAAAATGGTCTATGTATCTGTGAGTCTGTGAATCTGTTTTTATGTGACTACTCCAGATCGAAAACGAAAAGTCGTACGAAACTGATATTACATATTTAAGTTATGTATATGTCTTAGATGTCCTAGCAACTTTTCTCTTAAAATCGGCTGATCGGAAGTGCTACTTTATTTCAACGGTGAAATACATTTTTACAATATCTGAAAAACGGCTTTAACGATTTTTATTAAACTCATATCATCATATCATTGTATAATTAGGCGTTAATTAAGCTTTTAATAGCATTTAGGTCTTATCCCCGTTGATGTCACTTTACATGGCTTAAATGCCCAATGTTCCTATTCGTCTTTCTCTAAAGTACATTAAATATGGTTTATTTTAAATAATCAACTATCTCTCATTATTAAGAGTTACGAAAAAAAGATAAATATGACGTTTGAAAGAATTTGATAATTTAATAAAGGAGAAAACAAATAAAAATGCCTATCCAGGTCGAAAATGAATCTCCGGAAATAACAGCCAGAAGGTATACGTATAATTTACCGCTGGAAAGCGGAGAATTTTAGAAAACACAATATCTGATATAGAAAGTTGTAGAATGTAACGGACTATGGTGAAAAAATTATAAATAATAGTTTTTGAAAACTAAATGTATTTAACGTTGAACTAATGGGTGTATACCGAATTCTTTGAAACTTTTAGTATAAAATAGACATTCTTTTAAACCATGTTTTATAGTTAATATTTTGTTATATTTAGGAGACCTGAAGATAAGATATTTTGTTCCAAGGTGGAGGTCGCGTGAGGACGCATCAGTACTCTGTGACTACTGCGTTTGAAGCTGCTCCACAGCTGCTCATTTTTATGTATCGTCTTTAATTTGCTACTTGTGCTATTGTCCCACAGTCTCTGTCATACTTGGAATAAGATTTCTTTATGGGCCGCATAATTTTAGACGCTGTCGACCACAGGCAAAGAATTCGGGATGGAGGAGGTGAGAGGGTGAGGGAAGCGATCGCCCCCCATCCCTCAATAAAAATATAGAATAAATAAATAAAAAGGCTTAGCGAACCCGAAGGTTCGATGCCGACACCACCAATCGCTTATTACACACCTCCCTCCACCGTTCGCCGTCCAGACCCAGTCTCTCCAGATCGGCTTTAATGCAATCTTCCCACCTTCGCTTCGGTCTGTCCCGCGGACGCTTACCATTCGGCACAGCAAATATTAACCTTTTAGGAATTCTCTGGTTACTAAGTCCAACAACTTTACAAGCCCATTTGATTCGCCGCGATGAAATTACCTCAATTATATTACCCGGGTACAGTTCACGCAATTCGGCGTTGTGTAACCGTCTGAACTCTCCTGTTAACTCATCCTTCTTCGGTCCGAATATTCTACGCAATACTTTATTTTCAAAAACCTTAAGACGCTGCTCATCAATTAATGTAAGCGGCCATGTTTCGCATCCATAAAGAACTGTAGGCAAGATAATTGTTTTATAGATTCTAATCTTTAAGTTCCGGGATAAGAGGCGCGAACTAAGCAGTTTTGTCACAGAAAAATAACAAGCATTTCCCGCCTTCAGTCTAACCTTAATTTCTTCTTCAATTTCGTTTTTTCTAGTTATCGTAGAACCTAGGTATCTAAATTTCTCTACCTGTTCAAACATATAACCATCAATATCGATATCGCCAGTAGTATCGCCATTTTTGCGGCTAACCATATATTTTGTTTTATCCACGTTTATTTCGAGTCCTAGTTCTTTACCGGCTTTCATTAACGTTGTCGTATTTAGTTTTATAGTTTCAACGTCTTCGCTTAGTAGTACCAGATTATCAGCATAGCCCAGCACGGAAGTTGTCCCTCCCAGATCCAACCCTTTCTCGGTACGCATTACCTCCCTAATGCCATGTTCTAATGTCAAATTGAACAGGACAGGCGAAAGGGAATTCCCTTGTTTTAAACCCGACCAAACCTCAAATTTTTCGGACAAATTATTACCGATTCTAACTTTATTGAGTGTCTCCGTCAAGCACATCCTGACTAGATTTACTAGTTTTTTTGGAATCCCCTGCTCGATTAGAATATTATACAGTTTCTGGCGGTCAATAGAATCGTAAGCCTTTTTAAAATCTATATACAGCTGGTGAACAATACCGTTGTACTCCAATTTTTGCTCTGATATTTGCCGTAAAGAAAATATTTGATCAATAGTCGAACGATTCCGTCTAAATCCGCATTGGTAGTCTCCGATAATTTCCTCGCCATATTCCGTGATTCGACTGGTTAAGATTAAAATAAATATTTTATAACATACCGGAAGGAGTGAAATTCCTCGATAATTATTACAATCCGTCCTCGGGCCCTTTTTGTGAATCGGAATAAGAATAGATTCTTTCCATTCCTCAGGTAATTTCTCATTCACCCAGATCTTTTTAACCAACCGATGTATTTTAGAAACTCCAGCTTCTCCGCATGCCTTAATTAGTTCAGTAGGAATATTATCGGTTCCCGCTGCTTTATAAGATTTTAATTTTCCGATAGCTACTTTAACTTCCTCTTTACTTGGTCCTTCTATTAACGGTTCAGCACTCTGGTACTCAGAAGGAGGACACGGATCATAATTTCCCGTATTTAAAATATTGTCAAAGTGGTCCTTAAATGTATTCAGTATGTCAACCGGATCGGTCAGAATATTGTTATTATCATCCCTAATTCCAGACGTTACGGGCCATATACATTTACGTGATCTGTTTATACCTTTGTACATGTCTCTTACGTTATTTTCGATTCTATTAGTTTCTATTTCAATTATTTTATTTTTAAGATACTCCCTTTTTTTATTTTTGAGCAAATTTGTCGTTTCGTTCTTTGAGGTTCGGAAGTATTCCAGATTGTCTTCGCTAGGATTATTTAGAGCTTTTAATTTCGCGGCTTTTCTTTTTTCGCACATGTTTAAGCAATCTTCATCAAACCACGGTTTGTTATTCTTATTTTCCTTTTTTCCTAGACACGAGTTACCGACCGCTTTAATATTATCCCTGATCTCTCCCCATAACTTATCAATATCCTCGTGGTCCTCTTCAGGAAGCTCTAAAGCTTCAAACCTATTCTTAACATCTAGTTCGAATTGGGTTCTAATTGATGGATTTTTTAATTTTTCCAAATTGAAATTCTCAAAATCGAAACGGTTTTCTTTTCTCTTTTTTATATTAAGTTTTTGTCGAAGTTTCGCGATTACTAATTCATGATCCGACCCACATTCTGCTCCGCGATAAGACCGTACATTAATTATACTGCTTTGCCAGCTGTGTTGTATCAAGACATGATCGATTTGATTTCGTGTTTGCGAATCCGGTGATGTCCAAGTATATTTATGAATATCCTTATGTTTAAACGTCGTACTTTTAATTATCAGGTTTTTCGAGATGGCAAAGTTTATCAGACGGATCCCATTATCATTACTATATTCGTGCAAACTTTCTTTACCAATCGTCGGAATATAAACTTCTTCCCTTCCTACCTTTGCGTTCGCGTCACCTACAATCATTTTCATGTAGTTTCGCGGTAGTTTATCATAAACCCATACGAGTTTATCGTAAAATTCACTTTTGACTTCATCGTCACTGTGTTCGGTCGGACAATGTATGTTTATTAAAGGGATTTTAAACCAACGTCCCTGAAATATAGCTACCGAAATTCTATCACTAAAGAATTGTACGTTTCTCAAAGCGGATAGTAATCTACTCCTAAATAAAAATATAGAGGGGACGAAAATATCGTTTCGCCCCCTCCCCCCAATATTTCGAAAAAATATACTAGAATGAATGAGATATGTAAACTGAAGATCAATTAGTTCACACATAACAAAACTACAGCTAGCAAATACAATTTAAAGTTTGAAAAGTTTAGAAAAGTTACAGATGAATATAGAATTACAGATTGAATAGTACAATTGAATTAAAATTATAAAAATTGAAAGTTAAAGATTTAAAAGGAGATTAGTTAACAAAGACAATAAAAATAAAGGTTAATGGTTTTAAAAACAAAAACTAAAAAATATATTTTTAAATAATAAAAATTAATATTAATAGAAGCGAAGTTAAAGAGTACAATGTAAATATTAAAAAGTACTAGAACCATTAAAATTAAATATTAAAGATTAGAAAAAGATAAGTTAACAGTTAACAAGGATATTTAAATAAAAGGTTAATGATTTCAGGAATATAATCTAAAAATACGGTTTAAAAAATAAAATTAATATTAAAAGAAGAAAAGTTAGAAAGTACAATTTAAATATTAAAAATTACAAGAAGAAAAATTGAAAAACCATTATAATTAAAAATTATGATTAAAAGAAGAAAAATTAACGGTTATATTTACAATTTGAAGAGGAACCTACAAACATGAAAAAATTATTAACTTAAAACTTAACTTTACAATTGAAGTTATTAATTACAATTATTCAATTGCAGTTAAAAACTTAACTTTACAATTACAAGATGTGATTAAATTTTGTGAAATATTTTGATTTCCTTAAGTGAAATTTTTTTATTTCAAATATATCCTAGATTCTGTTGTTATATGTAATATTTTATTGCTCGTTTTACAATAATTATCACTAATAATTTTTACACATATTATAAACTCCCGAGACTTTTTTGAGAGGTCCATCGCCCCCCTCCCCTCCACTAATCAAAATCAAATTTCTTCGCCTACGATGTCAAGAAAGTATTACCGCGGTCTGAAGGTATTGACTATTTGTTACAGTGTTTTTTCCTGTTCCTTTTATTTTTTTCCTTAAACTTTTACTTTAAGAAACGAAAGAAAGAAAGTAAATTTTATTCTTGGACATTTATTTCTTTCAGAATAAGTATAATGAACAACGAAATGACTATTGCCTGGCAATTATGCATAATTAAATGGTAATTATTTTACCAAGTTGTATATTCTTAATCTTTTTTTATTAATTACGATATTTACAACAGTTTTAGAAATAAAAATATATTTAGTAAATGTGAACGCAAGAATATCAATTGTGTATTAAGAATATTAATTAATTAATTAATACACGATTATTAAAGTTGAAAACATGAAACCACTAGTTGAGAAACAAACCAGTGAAAGCACTCTAAAAATGTATTTACGGCAGCAGATTTTGAGGCCAACTTCTTTACAGACGCTTCGGAGGGTTATCAGTGAGCGAGGAGGAAGCAAGATCAGAAACGAGAGAGTTTTGACGGTTCTGAAGTTTATTACGGAAGGATAGGTATCTGGATTGATCACGGTCAGAAACATAAGGAACATTAAGGTCGTTATGGATGATTTTATTTGTTACAAAGTAAGAAGCATTGTGGATTTTACGAAGGATTTTGGATTGTAAGGATTTGATATGAGAGCAATTCGATGGCTTAGTGGAACCCCAAAGCTCAACTCTGTAAGTCCAAATAGGTCTTATTGTATTCATATATATGAGTCTTTTGTAATTAACAGGAAGCTTAGAGCGTTTGTAAGTGCTGGAGTAGTCGAAAACGTCGGGCGGTTTCAGTCTGGTATGAGGATTACTAGTTTGGCGTTTGTCCTAGTGTAGTCCAAGGTATCAGATTTGTTCAAGAGGGATAAGTGAAATATTACTAAAGAATACTGTAGGACAAGAGGTCATAGGTTCACGGCGAAGGGTAAAAGTGATTTGATGGAATTTATTGGAATTTAATTTAATCCTAATTTTTTGACATTATTCTACAAGGTTTGTGATTTGTGATTGATGAGTGTGGGATGCAATGGTTGCGTCATTATTAATGGATAGGACCAAGTACCACCAATGAACTGGGAAAAGAGGAATGGATAAGCATTTTTGTGATTTACTTTGAAGTATTTACCAGTTTGGTAGGAACGGATAATGAGGAAATATGTAGGATCTAGGAATTTGCGGAGTTTGTAAAGTAGTTCTGAATGCCTCGACCAAAAACCTGTTCTTGTTGAAAAAGATTATCGTGCAAATATTCCACGCTCCAATGCAGAGGAGACAACATCCACCATGCGATGGAATTGCTGGATTGTTGAATGGAATCTGTGGAATACAGATTGATGAACTTGGACAATATGATTGGAATCTATAAGGAGGTACAGGCGTTTTAAAATGAGTTTTCTAGAGTTTTTCCCAGAATGGATAAAAGGGAGATAGGACGATAGGAGGATGGGTATTCTGGAAAATATGTGGATTGCAGTACAGCAATATATATATATATATATATATATATATATATATATATATATATATATATATATATATATATATATATATATATACATATACATATATTTTTTTTTTTCTCCCACTTTGAACTGAGTTAAAGTGGTTTTTCCCCTCCTTCCAAAGACAATATTTCCTAGGTACGTTCCTCTACCAAATCATCAACCATCATCGCCTTCGCCTTCTTACGCCTACAACCTTCCCCAGTTCAAATCCTCAGTCCATTCCCTGTCAGCAAGATCTCGACCTTCTAATCTTTACACGCCTTCTCATTCCAAAAACTCATTTATTGCTCTGTTAATTGCTCTGGAATTCTCTCGATATCAAATTTCGAATACACTTATTTTCTCTCTCTCTCTCTCTCTCTCTCTCTATATATATATATATATATATATATATATATATATATACTCTCTCTCTCTCTCTCTCTTTATATATATATATATATATATATATATATATATATATATATATATATATATGTATGTTATGTAATATATGTAATGTAATCTTTTAATTTTGTTATTCTCAAGGGACTGTGTCCCAGAATAAAGTTATTTTCTCTCTCTCTCTCTCTCTCTCTCTCTCTCTCTCTCTCTCTCTATATATATATATATATATATATATATATATATATATATATATATATATATATATATATGTATATGTATATGTATATATATTAGTAAGGATTAGAATGGCTTTCCGGGGAAGCAGTTTTATGATATGGAATTTAATTAGGCCGTGTCCAGGAAGCTTAATATTAAAATAAAGGAAATACAGTGTAGTATACAGTGTATATATATATTGAAGTAGACATATGAATTTAAATTGTGATTTCACATATTTGTACAAATAAGCAATATGGCAAATACATAGAAATATGCAAGATATCAGTATAATGCAGCTGACATCTCTAAACTACAAAATAACTTTATTTTTACATGTATTCGGGAGTTTGATTACTGAGGAGATGGAAAAATAAATTATGTTTAAATGAGTTTAAGGATGACTATAAAGGTTGGTAGGGAATTCCAAAACGACATAGCACGTATGGCGAAGGTTTTGTTAACGAAAACAGTTCTATGAGGAGAAATAAACAAATTTGAGGATTGGGATCTCGTGTTGAAGCAATGAACACAGGAACAAGGAGTAAAGAAATCAAGAAGGTTTTTTGGTTTAGGAGGTTCAGAAAAGAAATACACCTAGGAAATATTGCCGTTGGAAAACTGAATAGAGCGAATTCAAGTCGGCGTAACAACTGAAGACGTGGGAGCGCCTGGGGACTCCAAGGATAAATATAATGAAACCATTCATTAGTCTCTCTAATCTGATTTCAAGCCCACCAGACAGTCCACCGTATACAAGGCAGCTATAATCGAAGTGAGGGAAAATTATATTGGAAACTAGGAGCTGACAGATTTTAAGGGGCAAAGATGGAATCTCACTAACTATTTGAGGGTAGCAATGGTGTTTCAGATAATTTGGGAAATGTGATAATTTCAGTACAGATGTTGATCAAACATTACTCAAAGGTTTATTACGGAAGTGCGGAAACGTATGGGTATCCCATTGAGGTAGATTAGAGGGTAACGAGGAATGAGGGTAATCAGATGCTTGGATACAATGAGAATGGCTTTGATCTTCTCAGCTTTAAATTTTAAATCATTGCTCGCTGCCCAGGTACTGATACTGTCAATATCTTCTTGTATCTTTCCAATTGCCTCAAGCATCTCGGCAGGATGGAAGGAAATGTAGATTTCGAGATCGTTCGCAAATAAAAGGTATTGTGAATGATGGATGAAATCAGAAAAAGCCATTAATGTAGATGGAGAAAAGAGTCGGTGAGAGCGAAGATCTCTCAGGAACACCACGAGTTAGTGAGAGGGGTGAGAAAGCAGTTTTATTGGGAATGATGACTGTTTGGGATCTTTAATACAAAGAAGAATGGAACAACTTCAGAGCAAAATTTAATATGGAAAGGTTTCGGAATTCGTAGGATTGGTAAGGAGGATTTCGTGACTAACGTCAGTGAAAGCTTTTGAAAAATCAAAAAAGGATAAGGATAATGATCTGTTTGTCTATATAGAAATGAAGACCCGTGAAAATTTTCACCAAAGCGGATAGGGTGGATAATTGGGATCGGAAGCCAAATTGGAAGGGATTGAGGAGAGGTTTTTGCTTAAGGAAGGTATTAAGCTGTGATATGATTATTCTTTCTTGATGAAAGAATTCTTCTTCTTGTGATATGATTAGGCTTTGAAAGATTGGGGAGAATGGAGATGAGTCTGAAATAAGAATCTTTGGAACCGGTGGACAATAATTTTTGTTCAAGGTGACGTGGAACTGGAATTTTGTAAGGAAAAATTGTAGATGTGCGGAAAGACAGGAAATACGACTGGAAGATATAATTTGATTAACTTCATAGGAATTAGGTCCGGGCCATATTCGTTTGTTCTGGATTTTCCGACAAAGGAAAGCAGGTCTTCTGGTAAAATATTTGTAAAATAGAAGTTTTTAGGGTCAAAGGAAGGTTTAGGAATACAGTATGAGGAGGAAAGTGGTAATAAGCCAGGATCGGCAATGTGGGAATTTAGTTGATCTGAAGAAACAGGGTAGGAAGTGTAGGCATTTGATTTTACCACGGAGAGGTTTTTAAGGATTTTCCATCTGGACTTAGGATCTGAGGCTTGTGATAAGGAAGTATGAACGAATTGTGCCTTAGTACATCGCAAGGAAGATTGTGTAAAGGTAAGGGTTTGGAAAAGTCTTAAAAGATTCGTCTTAAAAGATTAAAGTCATCCGGATTACATGTTCGTCTGAAACCCCAGCTTGCAGCATCTCTTCTCTTCATCAACTCTATTATTTCTGGATTAATTAACTAGGAAGCAGCAGGGCGTCTGAAGGTCGAGGTATTTAAAGAGTGGTAACTTACTTAATTCAGATAATTGGATTGCGAATCATATTTTGGTTGTGTTTCTACAGTAGTCTCTATAAAATACTATAAACTGTTAGGAATCCATTTGACAGTAATTAGAATGATATCATAACAATTAATTGAAACACACAGCTGTTATCTTTACAACAACAAATTTCGAAGAAATCCTTTCACTGAATTTCTTCTTCAGTAACAGTTATCAGTATGTTGGTATCTACCATTGCGGGTGACCTCAATGGATCTTGTATTACACCCAGCAGTATGCTCTGGGTCACTGAAGCGAGATGTTCTTCTGGTTCTGCTGTGTCCTCTTTCTCCTGCAGGTCTCTTCCCCGGTGGCACAAGGGCGTCTCCTCCCAGTCCCGTTAAGCCAATGCCCGAAAGGTTATGTGCTGGTTAAATGCAATAATACACCCTGCTGCAGAAAGTTGATGAAGTTGTATAATACAGGTAGGCCTTATCTAATGAATTATACCCATATCATTATTTGTTATCTCATTGGTGACATTCATATTTATTTATTGTGTAATAACATTCATAAATCATTTCAAATTTTTATTGAAAATCAATTTCGATGGTACTGGTGGGACGTAATGATGTAGGTTAAGTGTTTTCGTTTTTTTAGTATGACTGTAGATAATCGTATGGTAAAGTTTTTCGAACTTTTATTGCAACTAAATTATATTACCATAAGTAAATGGTTAGGTAAAAAAATTATGAATAATAATAAAAATATAATTGATTTCTTTGTAAGCATTATTATAATTTATTTATATGGACTTTAACGTAAATATATTTATACACATTCACGTTTTATGGGTATTGTTCCATAAGCCCCTAACCAAGTAATCCAACAGAATATAACCGTCATATTCTGTTGGATTACTTGGTTTCAATTAAACATTGGGACGGAGTGAAAACATCCACTTCATTATCACGCAATATATTTTTTAATGTTGTGGCTAACTTTAATTGGTGTCTGTTTTTTTTTTTTCGAAACGGATGTATTCTAGTAAAAAGTGTTAGACTGTATGTAGTGTGTTTTCACACTTTTGACACACTTCTATTCCTCTATGAAGTTTGTAAACAGGCAGTGTTCAATTCGTATTCTGCACAATATGATTTATTCCCTTCTACATTTTCTGCTGCTTGTGACCCATTTTTTGCACACAATGGAATATAAACTGGAGGGAGTTCATATGACAAGACGGTCAGGTTTATGAAAGTCTTTCTTGTGCAATCATATGTCTGATTGGAGTCATCGACTTCCAAAAGACTTATGATCTCAACTTAAAACCTATAATTATCTCAGAGTATTGTTATGAGAACACGTTGTAATCCAGCTACAAACTCTGCCTAAATTTTGAAAAAGGTACTGTAAGCCTCAGTCGTTACGCATTAGTATTAATAGCTCCCGTTTACTATGGGTATCACTCACATGCGGATCTACGAGGGATGGAGAGGGGCTTTTGTGCAGAACCTCCCTCTCCCCCAAAATGGTAAAATAAAACCATTATTATTATTTGGCTTTGGGTTCCCTGCCTGATTGTATATAGGCATTTTATATAGGCATGACTGTGTTTTAATATTTTTAATTTACTTATCTTTAGGTTATTTTCATTATACATAAAAATCGAATTTTTATATAAAAAAAAAGTATTATTGTTCGTCTAATTACATTTAATAGGACTTAAAGAATCACCTAAACACCATTTCATATAGATATTTAGTTTCTGTCTTCCTTCCGAAGTAATTATCCTAATATATACATACAAAAAAAAAAATCTTTCGGACTGAAGCCCAACCAAAATTAAATCCTGAATCCGTTAGACATATCACATCTACTAGTATTATAAATCATTGCATCATTACTTTTTTAATAACATAGAGAAAATTCATACTTTTTCATGGGAGAGAAATTGATTGGGGTTTTCAGTAAAACAAAAAAATTATAATTCGTTTTGCAACGATTTGAAACAAAGGAGATGAAATGGAAAGATACCGCCATTAGTTATTTCATCAGAATGGGCGATAGAGCAATCTCAAAGGGAAAAAATGTTTTATTTTCCTACTCAGATAATGGGTATTTTTCCTTTAACAGATTAGTTTAAATAGACTGGGCGCGTCTTGTTTTTCCTAGTAACAGTTTTCATTGTGGGTGACTTCGACCGAACTTATAGCATCCAGCAGTCCGCTCTGGAACATTGAGGCAAGATGTTCTTCTGGCTGTGCTGTGTCTTCTTAGTCCTGGGGGCCTTTTCCTCGGAAGCACAAGAGGAGAAAACCATCCCGATAATGAGAAGCTCTGCATGTCCGGAAGGTCAGGTATTGACTAGATGCAATCGAGGTCTTTCTCTCTGTTGTAAGGTCTACCCTAGTGCTGATGGGACATAAGTTCAGGTAGATTATGTAGCTCCTTACGTAGTACAATCGCACGACGAAACATTTTGAATTTTTATTACTATTAAGTTTTATTACCCTGAAAACTATTGTGTAATAAAATATTGCTTGCAAAATAATCATTCTTATCCTCATCGAAGAGCGGTT
This sequence comes from Nezara viridula, assembly GCA_928085145.1. Classification (NCBI taxonomy): domain Eukaryota; kingdom Metazoa; phylum Arthropoda; class Insecta; order Hemiptera; family Pentatomidae; genus Nezara; species Nezara viridula. The sequence continues at coordinate 75,969,804 of OV725082.1, forward strand.
TGATAGTAAAGAAAAGAAAGTTTAATGTTTAATTCGTAGTTTTAAAAAGAGATGATGAAAAATGGTCATCATATTATATTTGTATATTTGAGCAAAGTTTTAAAATTATTCATATGCAAATATATTAATAAATTTGTAATCGACATAATTTTGTTCACATTATTGTTGGATTGAGTTATAATATAATTAGAAATAGTTTTCTGCTAATTAATTAAATAAAAGTTGTTTTCTATTGTTTCAGGTCCAGACAATGAAGAATCATAAAGTTTATTACAATGATGCTGCTTGTATGGAACTATTAAAGTTATAATTAACACCTATGTTCATTAGAATTATTTTTATACAACTTAGTATACAATATGTTTCATTGTTATTTATCTATTTTTTACTACTGTCATAAAAAATAGCTTCTCTATTTTATTCATGGTTTTTATGTATATAAAACTATGTATCAGTGAATTGTATTTAATTTAATAGAGACTGTGCATATGGGAATATTGTGAATATTTTTTCCCTATATACAAGATTTTTATTTTTTTTTACTTTCATTTACCTATATATGTAATATATAATAAGAAAAAGTACTGCCATCGGGAAAATTTTCGAATGTGAGTTCTCAACGCACCCCTGAGTCTAAAAAACCAAGTTCTACAAAATGGTGTGTGTCATCAGTCTAGTTCAAAAAACGAAAAGCCAAAAAGGAAACTGATATTACTTATTTAAGATAGGTATATGCCTTGGATGTGACTTTTTTTCGTAAAGCAAATTTTTCGTAAAATCGACTAACTGGAAGTGGCACTTCATATCATATCAACGGTTATACACATTTTTTTAAATTTTCTCAAAAAAAGACTCCACAATGTTGATTAAACTAGGTGCATCATTGTAAAATTAAGTGGTATTTAATATCATTGAGGTCTTATCCCCATTGATGTCACTGATTATTAAAATGTCACTTAAATGCTTAAATGTTCAACAGGTCTTCCTCTAAACTACCTTTAATTAGGTTAATTTTGAATAATTAACTATCTCTCCTTATAAAGATATAGCTATATATAACTTTTGAAACAATTTAATGCTAACCCCTGACGAAAGTCGTGTTGAAACCTGTCCTATTTGTTTTTCAATATGTTTATTCCAAGAGAGTCTTTTATCGAGTTTCACTCCTAGATATGTAGCTTCTTCTGTGCGTTTGAGCACCTCATTATTATGGCTCAAAATTATCTCCTGTGATTTGGTAGAGAGGGTTTAAAGTTGGAATTCCGTCTTTTCGGAATTAATGATCTCGTTTACATTGGCCCACTTCTCTAGTAACTTCAGTACTTGTTGCATGTGCTTTTTTAGCCCTTTAAAGTAACTACTTGTTGCCCAAATGACGAGGTCATCTGCGTACAGCAGAGCATTTGTACCCGGAATAGTTTCGGTGAGTTCCGTGATTTCATCAATCATGCTGTTAAACAGGAAGGGACTCAGCACCGAACCTTGTGGGAGGACTTGTTTTGTATGGCGATATGTCGAGACAATGTTTTTATATCGCACCCTTATAAGCCTTTGATGTAAGAAAGCAGATATAGTCTTGAGCAGATATCCTGTGACTCCCTTGTTAAGAAGCTTACTCACCAGCTTCTTTCTCCAAACTCTATATTATGTCGTCTTAAAATCTAATAGTGTTTCGATTCAGAGGGAAAAAAAGTTTGAATATTTGAAAATTTGGAGGAGTTATGACGTTTCTCACTCCTGAAAATTAGAAATTTGTGACTGAAGTGGTTTCTGCCCTCATCGATTCATTTATGTTAAATATCAATATGGTTATTTTTCTGCATTTTGAGTTACCATTTAATAAACGATTATGTGGAAAATTTGTGGGAATCTTTTTTCTCCATATACTCGATTTTTAATTTTCGAATTCAATACTTAGGGCACATAATTTTCAATTGTTAGATTTTCAAATGTTTTGTAGCGTGATCTACCGTTCAATGAAGTCATTAGTAAAATAGTCAATTTATATTTGCAAAATAGCCAGTGATTAATTTGAAATATAATCTTATTTATTTTAAAACATTCATTTATCGATATCAGCATTTTTATAATGTTTTTCTGTCAATGTTTGTTGGAATGCCTAACTGGTTATGTGAAAAATTGATTTGACAAGCAATTAATCCTTGGTCTTCTAGTGCGCATTAGCGAATTGACTCGAAAACCAATCCAATATTTTTCGACCTAGTATCGCCAAAAAAAGTTTGATTGCAGTCGGTAATGCAATGTCAGTAAGACCCTCTAATAAGTTGAATGTAGTTGATATCAGGATTTATTGTTTTTACTAGAGCTAAAAAAATTACGAAGCGACTTATTATAGTTTTTAGAAGATAATGGCTGATTTGAATCCGATCCGTATTGGTTGAAATTTATGTCATAGCGAATCCACGGATATAATATGGACCTTGTCATTCTGGTTAAGATATGTTTGGTTGTAACCCTATAAAAAACATCCCCTATGCCAGAAAAAAAAATTATAAATATAATAAGGTTTTTAAAAGACTTATACAAATCCTAGACTCAGTGACATATTCAGTGTATTAGCACAGTATATAACACTAGGAAGCAGAATTCATAATACTAATAAGTTTTGAAATCCCTTGTGTCGACTTCGATATCTCGAGGTCATCGAGTTACAGAACCGTTCTTATCGCCCTCAGTCCTATTTCCTTCTTGAAGACGATATGTCAATTCTGTCGTTCTTCTTCTTGATCCTCTTGTTCCAATCGTCTTTAGGAACTGTAGCCAACTTAACCAAATTCAGGCCTATTCCACGGAGGATGATAGACGTGCCGCTGATCTCTTGTCCGAGTGGGCAGAGGATGAGCAGATGCGGCAACGATTTGTGTTGCAGAGAAGTAGCTTTGGGAGGTAAGTAAAATATTTTGATGAGAAACATCCTTATTTCGTTTTTTTTTTTCTTTTTTTTTTGAGGAGCCTTGATATAATTACTAAGGTTTAATCAACTTTCACATCTTCTGGATTACAGATCTTCATTTAACTTACGAAACAAGCGACTTATCTACAACACCTTACTGAGACCAATATGGACATATGGAGCAGAACTTTGGGGTTCAGCAAAAGAAACACACATAAACAAAATACAAACAGCACAATCAAAAATTTTACTAAAAATTATTATTATATTTTATTTTATGCAATTTGCACCTGCGCAGCTGCGCATCTAATTGCTTGATTTTTTTTTTTTGATGTTTTTATTGATGTAGTAGGTCTCTTGGCCATTTTCATCTGAATCTTCGTTGTTCATTTCAAACACTACTATACATAACGACTTAAACACCCCAACAGTAAAATCCTACATCCACGACAAATACACTACATATCATTCTTCAACCCAAAATCACTCCAATCCTCTGGTTCTTTCTATCTCCTGCTACCTGTTACCTAAGCAACGAAGATTCAGATGAAAATGGCCAAGAGACCTACTACATCAATAAAAACATCAACATAAAAAAAAATCAAGCAATTACACCAAGAAAATAAAAACACAACAAATTTGCTAGATGCGCAGCTGCAAATTGCATAAAATAAAATGTAATAATAATAATCAATATACGAATAATTTTGTTTAAAAAGGCCAAATTTACTCCAACACATCTCATTTCATTCATAAAAAAACTCTTCAATACGAAGTTTACATAACCGTCCTCCAAATATATAACGTTTTGGTGTTTATCAATACTTCTAAATATTCTCAGACCTCTAAAGTCATTAAACTACCAATAACTAACTACCTATATGAAATGGTCTTTAAGTGATTCTTTAAGTCCTATTAACTTTAATCTGACGAACAACAATACTTTTAGATATTTTTTTTTTCATAAAACATGGTTATATTTCACCATTTTGGGGGTGAGGGCTTCAGCCCAATTTATAATAATTAACTAAATTTTTAATTATTAATTTAACAATTACTAGTAGTACTCTGTAAACAAAAATTTTGTATTGTTGTTATGACTTGTTTTTGTTTTTTTAGAATATTCGAAAATGATAAACAACGCCGAAATAATACAGAAAATACATATAGAAAATAATCTAATAATTTATTGCCATCATAGAAGACATTTTTTTTTTAAATATAGTATTTTGTTTACCTAATTTGATCTTAATAAAAAATAAATTTCCGTAATTAAGTTCTTAAAACGCTTCCCAAGTCGGAGGAAAAAACAGGTTCCCTGGGGTTTGCAGAATATTAAATCAATTTTTATTTTTTAACAACTAGAAGTGAATCTGAACTTACTCGACAACAAATCTTAACGTAGTTAATACAGACTTAATGCTAATTTTTTAATTTTTACAAAAGTGGGGTATCTGTAGTCTAGTCAGGAAGATAACAAAAAAATCGCGAATACTCCACGATTTTATACAATAAAGAGGCTTTCATATCCTACAGTATCGATAAGTCGAGAGTTGTCGCATTAACTGTAAGTGGAGTATATTGTGAGTTCACAGATGGAAAATGCATCATATTATTCGCAAATTTAATTTTATATAATGTTGAATAAATTTTAATGGATGAGAGACATAAAATCTGAAAGTACCGGATTTCCTTGACTGCAATCGGAAACTGGAATATGCGAATCGTGTTAGATGCAAGGCTCTGTATTCTATATGCGGATGAAATTGTGCTCATAGCCGATTCATGATTGAAACTACAGCAAGCACTGGTGGAATGGGAAGAAGATCTACTAAGGAAATGCATGAAAATTAATATCTCTAAGAGTAAAGTGCTGGTTATGGCGAGAGAAGAACAGGAAGACGTCCAATTGGAGGTTCTTGAGGCAGTGAAGGAATTCACCTACTTAGGGGAAGTAATTAGTTACTCTGGTGAGACAGATTCTGAGATTTCGAACAGAATATCCAAGACAAATCAGACATACTACCAGACCACTAGCAGTATCCTTGGCCACCGTTCAGAATTGGATAAAAAAGAAGAATTGAATAAGAATACTCAGATGCCTGAAGTAAGTTTGTATACTTGTCTCTTTTCAACTACGTCAGAGAAATCTGGACTATGTTGAAAAGACGTTGCAGCAGCAGAAATGAGATTCCAACGTACATCAATGGAGAAAACTAGGGTTAGCATCAGAAACGAATGGGTGAGACAACAGCTGAAAATACCTGAATTCAAAACCACTTTGGAGAATAGACAACCAAAGCGGTTTGGATATTGGATTGGTCTGTAGCATGACCGAGAACATGGACCCTATAAAGAGATTATAAAGGCTCGACTTATTGGGAAGAGACCACGAAGGTACTCCAGAGTTTCATATCTGGAATTCATGCAGAGGGTTCAGAGTATAAGAGCCAAATCTATCAAACAAATGAAGCAGTTAGTCATAGACTGAAAAGAGTGGCTGCGCTGGATATGCTATGTGAGGAAGATAAAGGAAAGAAGAAGATAATGTTATATGAATATTTTTCAGGATAAATCGTCGATATTCCTAATTATTTAAATATGATATCAGATCCGATGTTATTAAACTATGGTAAATCTGTTTAAGGTTATAAACATACGTTTTATTCATTCATCAAATATTTTTATATTTCACTTCTTCTTTCTCACAAGTACAGTAAAATAGTATTTTAAACAATGTCATTGCCTTGTTCAGTGGAGATTATCTATAATTTTTTATATTTTGAAAACAATTTTAAAAGCTCATATTTAGTTAGGATATTCAATTTAATTCCCACGAAAACATTTGCTTTTCTTTAAATCATATTAGTTTTCAGAAATTATTATTCCTGATAAATATCCAGGACGCAGTCTTTTTAAATTTTTTATTTTTTCTAACGTTTAAACCCAAACATGTGGGTCATCTTCAGGGCGTGGTTTGAGCACTGAGGGCGTTCAAGTACTCACGCAAGTATTGGAGTACTTGAACATCCTCAGTGCGTTGAAAAAAAACGTTGGAAAAAATAAAAAATTTAAAAAGACTGCGTCCTGAATATTTATCACGAATGATATGTAGAGCAATTGACTAACTTCCTTCAAGAAATTATTATTTATCATTCGGTCAACGGTCTCCATTACTTTCCACCACTTTATAAGTTAGACATTTCTTCTCAAAATCCTGAGCTTTCCGACGATATATTATACATATATATTATGACTACCATTTACGGAAATTCATTAACAGCCTGAAAAACATTTTTCTTTTTTTCCTTCTTATCAAACGAAAATTCAATTATCAATTGTTTTCATAGTTTATATTCATCCATTTTTTTTTTTTATGTTATCGACAATGAAAGATGGCCAATTCTTGTAAATAAACCAAATATAAATTAGTATACTTTAGGGAAAGAAATTTCGAATATTAAGCATTTAACTCCTGTTGGGCTACATCAATTACAGTAAGACCTAGCTGATATTAAAGATCATGTAAAATTAAAATATTGGTTGACATTGGTGACATATGGACTGTGGCCTCTCCTTGTCAGTAAAATATTCAGTTTATCAGTACTGCATATATGACAGGACAGCAGAATTTATAATACAAGAATCCTAGTAAATAAGTTTAAAATACCTCGTATCAGCATTGATACCTCGAGGTCACTGGGCAACAGAAGCATTCTTATCGTCTTCAGTCTTATTTTCTTCTTGAAGACGAGATGTCATTTTTTTCTTAATCTTCTTGCTTCAATTGTCTTTAGATACTTTTGCTGACATGACCAACTTAAACCCTTATCTGATGACAGTGATAAATATTCCGATGATCTCATGTCCAAGCAGGCAGAGAACGGGCACTTGTGGAAATCGTTTGTGTTGCAAAGACACGTTTTTTTTTTAGGTAAGTAAAATATTTTTGGTTTCCGAGAAACAACAGATATAATTTTACCGTTGAATACAACAGTGGCGTAAGTCATAGTTTTTGTTGAATATGAAACTATAACTAAAGAAATATTTAATTAACAATTGCTTCACTGTCAACTAAATAAAATGTCCTTTTAAATAAAATAAAGTTTAGAATAATAAATTTTCATTACATAACATCACATCTGGTTATTGTCAAGATTATGACAGGTGTGGATGAAAATATGAAGAGACAAAACACATTCTTAAAACTGTTTAAAGATTACTCTAAAGTTAGGTGAGTTCCATTTTTTTTTAAATTATAAATTTTAGAGTGCTACCAATGGGTAGGTTCTCAGCAAGCGTTTTCACGTGATCATGTTTCTGTGTACACATTTTCATGATGTATTTATATTAATACAGTTGTAAATATCAGAAATAAAAATTGAAAAACAAAATTTTAAATTATTAGCTAATTTTTTAATTTAACTTTCTCCAACTACACTAAAGTTACCTCACTTTTAGAAAAACTTTTTTGTTTAATAAGCTTCAAATCTGTATAAAATAAGTTGAGGTTCATCAGGGGAAAAAATTGAGATTCACCTAAGATTGTGTAAAAATATTTAAGTTGCAATCTTTCATTCTGTAAAAATACCCCTATTTTAAGCAAAAATGACTACAATTAATTATTCCAAAGCTATTATTTCTTGTTTTTTCATCATCTGGGATGTTTTATAGTAAATATTATTGCCTAAATACACTTTTATTTATAAAAAAAATAAATTTGAAAAAATAATGATTTTAAAATATTTTTCCCTTAAAGTCTTTATGAAACTGCGTTTTTCATCCATATCTGTATTATGGGCATTGATCTGTATTTATAAGGGACAAACTAATTATTCCTGATCCTGGTATTAACGTTTTCATGAAAATAATTAAAGCAATCAACAGGTTTCTTTATTTTAGACGTACATTTTAGGAATAGAAATATTTATTTTGTTAATTATAAATACGAATAAACTTTTATAATACTGGCCTGGGTAAAGAAAAAACAAATTTCCATAAAATATATTCCAAAAATCCATATTTTTTTTACTTTTTAAACTTAAAAAGTATATATAGAAAATTATGTTAAATATAATAAATTCCAGATCGTAGAAACACAAGAAATAAGAGCTTCGCAAAAATTAGTTGTAGTAATTTTTCCTAAAAACAGAAGGGCTTTTACTTGACGGGATAAAAAAATTACAACTTTTTTTAATACACAGTTTGAGGTAACTCAAAATAAAACGTTTTTTCTAATAAACGTCAACTTAATTATTACAGACTTAAATCCTACTAAACGGAGAAGTTTTTCTAAAAGAATCTTTGGATAATATTTTAAAAAATCGCTAATTGTTCATAATTTTTTTTATAAACAGAACTTTAGCCGCTCAACAGTCTCCTTTTAATTGTTTTAAAAATGACAAACTCTATTTTCATATGAAGCAATTATTAATTACTTAATTTGAACATTTCTTTAGTCACCGCTTCCTATTCAACATAACACACGAATCACACAAAAAAAGACAAAACTTGGATTTCCTACTTTTCTGCAGCATACTGGCCCATTGTTTATATGAGCTTTTTTGTATCTCTTGAGATGTGCTATCACGCCTCTAAATAGTCCCTTCTACTTATGAGACACCCTGTGCATATATATATATATTTTGTTTTGTTTTTTCTCTAACCCCACACAAGGATCGTTTATTTGATTCACCTTCATGCACCATGACTTAAAGACATACTACATGAATTACAATTGTTTACATAATTTTATTTTCTAGTTTTACATGATATACATTTTAAGTTCAAATGTATATATATTCACAAAGCAGCAGCCCTTTAATGGTATATCTCGTATAGTCGTTTATTTTCTTTAGAATAAAATATGAGCATCTTCCTTAAAAAAGATTGTTTTCTCTTCCATATTTTACGCCATACTATTTCCTAATATTAGCTCTGATACAGGCTAGTCTCGATAAAGTGTGATTAGGCTGTTTTTGTGGAAAGGTTAAGAGGTTCACTTTAAAGATAGTTCAGCCTGAGGTTTTATTGAGGAAATGCGGTGAATTATTTATCACAAAACCACTTTAAAATTAATTATATAACCAAATAAGGATAATACTGCAGCAATCTCTTCTGCTTCAAAATATATGGTTAAAACTGTGCTTTTGAAACTTTTGGGTGAAGAAGAAATCAGGCTAAAAAAAGTTTATTATTTACATATACTCGTCTAATTATTTTTGCATATACCTACCTAATTTTTCTGTTCTCTGTCTTTATTTGTTATCGAGTATTTGCTTAGCCCTGATGAAGGCCTGAAAATTAGACCGAAACGTCGGCACAAAGAAAAGAAACATTTAATTATTGTGGGTTGCTAGTGGCTGCAATCACCAACCAACTTTTGTAATAAGGAGTTTCAACCAACTTATGTTACATTAAAATCAGTGTAGGCAAAGACAAAACAATTCAGTCCCTTTTCTGCTCTGTTTCTCAAACGATTTCCTGATTGTTTTTTTTCTTTCTTTTTTTTTTTTTTTTTGTTTCTATAGTGAAAAGAGCTTTAGTGTTATCAATAAAAACAATTCGGAACAAATAAAACTGTAAGTGTTAGTTTGTTCAAACCCCTAATCTCCGAATGTTCTTCACCGATTGCTTTGAAATTATGATAAAACGTTGCAATCAAATCCAGGAGTGTTTTATATACATTTCATAACTAGTCACTCTTTCATTTCAAAATGGTGGCAAAAAACGTGAGTCATGTCTTTTGATGAGACATGGCTAAAGTTTTCTCCTTTATGATCTTTTAAGTTGTGTGTACAGCATACTTCCCCAGAAAGATAATTAAAATAAACAATAGATTCAGAAATTAGTCGGGAGTTACGGTCACACAATATTTTTTTCCTTAAAGCTACAAGTATTTGAGACCTTTCTGAATTGCGAAAAAAAAAAAAAATTGAAAGAATGGAAGGATCATGCCCTATAAGATAATTTTAGTATCTTTTTTCGGTTGATATTTTTACGAGAGCTCTATTATGACAAACTTTTATTTGCTCTATAATAATTTTTAAATTGTAGTAAATATTGAAATGAAACTATTTGTACCGACTGAAGATGAAAGTGGGTTCGAATATTTTTTAAAGAGAAAGTAAATTGAGATTTATATTTCACACATGAAAAAAAACCTCAAACCCCCACCTAGAAATCGTTGAATGAAAATCAGACAAAAAAGTACATATAAAAGTGTAAATTCATTTATGTTTTTCTCAAATTTTCAATAATGATTATGGTCGAATTACGACCACTGGACGAGCACCAGTAAAAATGAAACTTAATTGTAAATTTAACAAAATAAGCATAAAGATAGAAAAGAGACATAAGATAATTACTTTCTAAATAGAAAAATCCAAACAAACCCAGGATTTTCCAAATATACAGGCAAATATTTAACTTGCCAAATTTTTGCCAATTCAGGCAGAAAAATCATATGCAGAAAGAAAAAATAGAAAAACATCACATGAAAATAAAACTTTCGTTTGCTCTAGACATCTCAGAAAGCCATCCAAATACATACTGAAGGAAAGAAGAGGTTCTATTTATTTTATTTATTTATTTTTACATTCCGCATATACCCGATTGGGTCATTAACGGCTTTAGATGTAATTTAGATGTGTACAAATTTAATGTCTTTTATAAATTCAAACACTTTTTGTATCTTTTCTTCGTCATCTGAAAGTGCTTCAGATATGTTGGAAGGTATATTATGGTTTGTTCTGGTGTCAGAGTATAGTCTGCAAGTTGGTACAATGTGTTTCAGTGTAAGTGATGTGTTGAATGTTTTACAAAATGAGAAGAGGTTCTATTAACACACCTAATGAACAGCTGAATATTGAACAGCCGATTAGCAGAAATACATTGAATAAAAGAAAAACAAAATACAAATACCTAAAATATAATAATATAATATAATTTTGTTTTTTCTTTCTGCATATAAGTGATCTTTGTTTTTCTGTCCCAATGATGCCTGGATTGGTTTAACATTGGCTAGCTAGCTATTCGCCTGTATGTTTGGGAGTGGATCAGCTGATGCGAAAGGACGTGTTTCTACATCGTCTCTCAGAATTTACTTATTTTGCAGTGAAATCTTTGAGATTATTTATTCAAAACAAGTCAAGAATACATAATAACAATTGATATTTATTTTTTGTTATAAATTATAGGGTTATTTTTATTTTTTTTTATTTTTTTCATTTTTTTTTCCCTTATATGCGATTTCACAATCAGGCCATGTCTAGTAGAGCTTCTATCAAGAGAATTCGGCCGTTAGGCTCAACACCTTGTTCTTCGCCTGTCAAAAAAAAGCCTCGTCAATGTCGTCAAACACCTGCAGTAACGCCTATTAGCTCAAGAGAAAATGAAACCCAGCCAGGAACATCATCAAAACCAACAATTGAAGAACTTCAGCATCAACCAGGTACATCTTCACAAGAGATAACCGAACAATCTCCGTTTTTCACCCCTAACCCCTATCAGGTGCTTCAGAATGATAAAGAAGTGATGGAATCCGCTTCAATACCAAGAGATCCCCGACCTCCACCCATATTCGTTAAAAACATAAGCAATTTTCAGTTACTATGCTCACAACTGAACAAAATAACAGGCTCTGGAAGCTATTCATGTCTAAGCAGAACAAAGGACACGAAGATATCACCAGATACAGCTGAAACCTACAGAAAAATTGTGAAGTATCTAACGGAAACCAACGCGGATTTTCATACGTACCAATTACGGCAAGATCGAGCTTTGAGGGTAGTCATAAGAAATCTACACCCCTCAACACCAACCGAAGCAATAGAAGAAGAATTGAAAACTTCAGGTTTCATAGTGCGCCAGATTACAAATGTACAGAAGGAGAGTAAAGAACAGCCAGGAGTAAAAGTTCCTCTACCCTTATTTTTCGTAGATTTGGAGCCAAATCAAGGGATCGAAAAAATATACGAAATAAGAAGAATATACTACACAAGTGTTATAGTAGAGAAGCCATATCCTAAGAGGGAAATCGTACAGTGTCACAATTGCCAGGCATATGGCCATACCAGGACTTACTGCCATCATCTGCCGCGCTGTGTGAAATGTGGAGAGCAGCACAAATCCGGGGAGTGCACAAAACCGAAACGGGATCCTGCAGTTTGTGCATTGTGCCTTGAAGGACATCCAGCGAACTACAAAGGCTGTCAGATCTACAAGAATATTAAATCAAGATATCAAAAATCCCGGACCCAAGAAGAAGCAGAGGCATCAAGAAGAGAACCTAACGCATCAAGAAGAGGACCTTCAAAAAAAATTGACCCAACGGTGTCTTTTGCACACTTATTAGGAGGTAAGAATGATGTTACTTATTGTGAGACCCTGCCGCAACAACAACACATACCTCAAAATTCTCAACCCCACCCTCAACATCCTAATCAAACTTCACCTAATCAACAGTTTTATCAACACCAAATTCCCCGCATTCCTCCTCCCTCAAATACCACAGATCTCACCAGTTTACTTACATCTTTCCTCTCCGAATTCAGATCCCTTGTTACTCCTTTGATATCTCTTCTCACCAATCTTGTATCACATTTTATCCCTCCCGCGAAAAATCCTTAAATGACTTCCAATAAACCTTTATCCATTCTCCTTTGGAATGCGAATGGTGTTAGAAATCACACAAACGAACTAACTACATTATTACTTGACAAAAATATTGACGTGGCACTAATTACTGAAACTCGACTAACCACTAAACAGCACTTCAAAATACCACAATACCTGACATATCGTACTGACCACCCTGACGGAAAAGCACATGCCGGTACTGCTGTCATTGTACACCAATCCCTCTCCCATCACCTACTCCCGTTACCTACACATGATTTCCTACAGTCCACCGCTATCGTGATAAAAACCTTTTCCTTTCCGGTTACCCTTGCATCAGCGTATTGCCCTCCTAACCGATCCATATCCAATGCCCAATTCCGTTCTCTCCTCGACTCCTTAGGACATCACTTCATCTTGGGTGCAGACCTAAATGCCAAACATCAACAATGGGGTTCCAGAACCACGAATACTCGTGGCCGAACCCTGCTGTCTGCACTCAATTCCCAACATTTTCACCTCCTTTCCCCCAACTCTCCTACCTACTGGCCTACAGATCCCAACCGTAATCCTGATCTTCTTGATTTCTTTATCCACAGCGGCTTAAGTCCCCTCAATTGTTCCATTACACGTCTAAATGAACTTTCCTCTGACCATAGTCCTCTAATCCTTAATGTTTCACTTGAACCCGTTCCCAAACCTTCTCCACCGTCATTTATTAGGGGCCCAGTTAACTGGGACCTTTTCCGCCAAATCATCTCCGATAAAATTGATCTTAACATATCCCTCAAAACTCCCGATGACCTTGATAGTGCCGTAAATTCCTTTACTACCACAATCCAACAAGCCGCCTGGACTGCTTCCTTCCCAAAAGACTCCTCCAGAATTCCTAAAAAGACCATTCTACCCCAACACCTCCTTGACCTAATCCAAACCAAACGCCGTGCCAGATTATTGTGGCAACGTACCCGACATCCTACCGACCGCTGCTCCTATAATTATTACTGCAAAAAATTAAAACTGGAATTAGCCACCTTCAGATCACATTCCTTCAACTCCTACCTATCCTCCCTTTCTTCTCGCGACAATTCCCTTTGGAAAACCACTACCAAAATCTTAAATCCTCACCGCATTTCCCATCCCCTCCGACGAGATGATGGCTCCTGGGCAGCATCTGACGAAGATAAGGCTGAGGAGTTCGCCATTCACCTATCCAATACATTTATTTCACATCCGGAATCCCATCCTGCCCACACCGTAACAGTAGAAGAATTCCTTACATCACCAATCCCACTTTCCTTGCCCCCAAAAGCTATTCATCCTTCCGAAGTGAAATTTCAATTAAAAAAATTAATCCCCCGTAAAGCTCCTGGACATGATCTCCTTACCCCTCAAATCCTTCGACAACTTCCATCCAAAGCAGTCATATTCCTTACATATATCTACAACTGTATCCTACGCACCACCCACTTTCCTCTGCTATGGAAACACTCCACTATTATCCTTTTCCAAAAACCAGGCAAACCTCCCAATATCTCAACATCCTATAGACCAATTAGCCTACTCCCAATCCTTTCAAAAATTTTTGAAAAGATCCTTTTGAAACGAATCCTACCCATTATAGAATCCCAAAATATTCCTTCCCATCAGTTTGGTTTTCGCTCCCAACATTCCACTGTTCAACAAGGACTCCGAGTTGTTGATCATATTTCCTCAGCCCTAGAAAACAAGGAATACTGTTCGGGTGCATTTCTGGACATTGCACAGGCATTTGACCGGGTATGGCACTCCGGACTGCTCTTCAAGCTTAAAATCCATTTACCTCAGTCCTTGTACCTAGTCCTCCGATCCTACCTCTCTGACCGCTCCTTCCGAGTTCGCTGTGGAACAGAATTTTCCAATATCTACTCCGTTAAAGCCGGTGTTCCCCAAGGCAGCGTCTTGGGTCCCGTGCTTTACATCCTCTTTACTGCTGACATCCCTGTTCATCCCGATACTTTTCTTGCAACATTCGCTGACGACACCGCAATCTTATCATCCAACTCTGATCCCAACATAGCATCCTTAAATCTCCAAAACCACCTCACCTTGATTGAGCACTGGTGTAATAACTGGCGCATTAAAGTTAATGAATCTAAATGCCAACATATCACCTTTACACTCCGACGCAGTTCCTGTCCACCAGTACACTTTAATTCCATCCAGCTTCCTTACTCAGACACAGTCCGGTATCTTGGCTTTCATTTAGACCGAAGACTAACGTGGAACCCACATACTAGACTCAAAAGACAAGAACTCAACCGACGATACGGCCAGCTATACAGACTACTAAACAGAAAATCCAAACTTTCTATTGAAAACAAATTACTTATCTACAAGACAATACTGAAACCTATATGGACATACGGACTTGAACTGTGGGGGACAGCAAAAGCTTCTAACATCAAACGTATTCAATCCTTTCAATCTAAAGTCCTTCGAACAATAGTTGATGCTCCGTTCTATGTAAATAACAAAATCCTACACCATGACCTTAATATCCCATTTGTCCTAGACCTTATTCCAGAAAAATTCTCCAAATTTCACCAAAACCTTACCTATCATCCAAATCCCCTTGCACAATCTCTATCCAGCACCACCCATCCTTACAATCCTCCTCGAAGGTTGAAGCGGCAGTGGCCCAGAGACCTTTTGTAAATAAGCATCTATTGGAGTTTTGGCAATGGCCAGATCCTCCACTCAAGCCCGAGTGTGTATGATTAGGTTAGTTCTTTTGTTTATATACATTTATTTTATTTTATTGTATTTATTTTTATTTTATTTTATTGTATTTATTATTATTAAGTTTCTGTATTATTTATTTATTTATTTTTTTTTTAAATTGTAAATAGAGTGTGAGTGTGCTTTCTCTGATCACTATTATAAATGTCCTTGATGTGACAGAATGTAATATTTCTAAATAAACAAATGAATGAGTATGTTTGGAGGCTCATAGCTTTGTTTTTTTTGGATTTTTCCGTATGTATGTTGATTGTAACCTTATATACCGTTATAGTACTTTCCCGGCTCCCCTCTCTCAGAAAATTTGATTAACGGTGCCAGTGGTTGGATGGTTCTGAAGGGAAAAATGTAGGGAAAAAACAATAAAAATTAAATAGTATTTTTTAAATGGTGAAGAAATAGTTGCCTATAGGCAATATAGTTGGGAAGTTCGTTGGAGTTTGCTGATATAGTCCATGGTACGAACCCCTTTTTTATCAAATTATAAAAATTAGTCTTAAATTTCGTAAACAGTGTTATTTAACCGTAACTTCCAACTTTTTTATTTACGGAAATTAGATTTTTTCAATCTGGGGATCGTTAAACTTTGTCAATTTATTGAGGCACTGAAAAATCATGAAGACTCATATACTTTCCACTTGAATATTAAAATAACTTGTAGACAAATTCGAAAAATGACGTGGCCTGCAGAAATATTGGACGGTTTAGCATGATCTCCGGCGGCAAAATTTCAAAATAATGAGTTTATAACAGTCTGATATTTTTTAAGGGCATATTTTTTCTCGATTTTGTGATAAAATTATTTTAGAATTAATACGGGAAATCGAATGGGTTACATTAGGTTTTAGATCCTCATTATGTTCATTAATTTAACCATAAAACGTTCTATTTCACAGAAATTTTGCAAATAGAAAATGTCTAGGTTACGATAAAATGAAGCCACTTATGAAATTTGAGACGAGCGTCAATAATTTGATAAAAAAGGGGTAAATGAATGTATATTAATTTGATGGGGAATTTTTAGGCTTTCATCAGAGTTGAGGAAAAGCGAGACATCAACTAAAATATAATAAATAACCGTTTTAAAGCGATATGGATACAAAATATAATTATGTTATCTGCTAATGAATAGTATTTTCTATTGTTTAAGAGTTTGTTAAAAAAAAATGAGGAAAGTAAATATCTATTTAAAGAACTGATTTGGAGTTCAATTGCTTATAAACGACATTGAAGATTTATTTTTCCGTCTGTAAGTTACTGGAATGTGGTCTGACCTATAAATTGAAATGTCCACCCACAATCGATGCGGATGAATCACAATTCTATACCTATGGCGTTTTGGCCGAACGTGCATTGTTTCTCCAATTAACAAGTAAACGCTATCTTCGCGAGTGACCTCCAAGGATCTTGTACCATCCGGCAGTACGGCCAGGACCACCGAGGCGACATGTTGTTCTGGCTCTGCTGCGTCCTCTTCGTCGTGGTGCAAGCATCTCCCCCCGAGGTGGAGGTCATCGAGATAACGGACGTCGGCAATAAGTCCATCTTCCAGGTGCCATTGATTCAAAGAAGCAAGTGTCCGGATGGCCAGATGATGGGTAGATGCAAACATGGTCTATGTTGCAGGAAAGTCTTCCGATTCTCAAATACAGGTTTGCCATACGATTTGATTACTTACAATTTATTTGTAGTGTCTCAGGTCATGTGCAGGTCTTCACTAATATCCAACATATTTTAATCTTGAATTTTTATAAAAGAAAGTCACCTCATTTGTTGATAAATAATGTATTTTCACTTAGTCAAAGTTTCTTTCTCCAGGCCCATCTTCAAGGATAAAATATTCTGTTTTTGCTAACGATACAGTCGGTTTTATAATTAATGAAGAATCATTAATAAGAATATATATACCTGGTTACTGATAACCATTATATGTAATCAAAACATTCTCGACAAATATTTATGTCTATAAGTATTATTAACTATTTTGCCTTAATTTTTATTTAAAAAATGATTTTTTTTTACCAGTCCTAGTCTTGGTCTTGCAACAGTTAGGTGGCCTTGTTCTTGGTCTTGCAAAGTGCAAGACCTAGACCGATTTTGGGCAACAATATCTTTAGTTAATCGTTTAATATCAACTAAAGTAGTAATTAAATTCTTTGGTACTCAAAAAAACCGAGTATTTGAGTAAAATACTTTGTACTCAGTACTCAGAGTAGCATTTTCCGATCTCTGAGTAATAGCCGGTGACATACCGCTGCGATGACGAGATATTTCGCCACCGTTCAACAAAAGCAGCTGTTTTTTTATATGTATCAATTTATCTGAGTGTTTTATATAAATATATAAAATTTAAAAATAATTCTTTTTATAATTAGTATTGTAAAAATTATAGGTGCATAGTGGCTATTTAAATGTTCAGTTACTGTTTTAAATTTAATTGTCTTTTTTTCTATATTTATATATATATATATATATATATATATATATATATATATATATATATAGAGAGAGAGAGAGAGAGAGAGAGAGACCCTCTTATATTTTTTTAATGTTTTATAATACTTTTGAGTCTTCCTGCTTATGATACTCTAAATGTCAATAATGCACTATAATAAAATAGAGATGTTTGTTGAGAAGATTTTTAATTACATATCTATAATATTAAACATTAACCTGGTAAATTAGGATATTATTTTCCTACCGCTAATAGGTGCAGAGAGTATTGGGTTCGGGTTAAAGTTCCGATGTGCGGTTTTCGACTGATTAATGCTAGTAAATAATAAAAACAAATGATAAAGTAATATTAATGGTAATGTAATAAAATATTTTTTCTTTTTTTGTGTTCCTAACTGAATGTAGTCCCCAAATAACATTACAGTCATTATATATTATGCATGACAAACAGTACTCAAACCTCTTATATTAAAGTATCTTAATATGTAAAATCGATCATAATATTTATCATCATGTCTGGCCATTATACACAATACTTTCACAAGGACCAGTCAAAAAGCAAATGGAAATTAGAAAATTAGCACTGATTGTCCTACTATGACACACAACCTCTATCAGCTGTCAATTGATAGTATTGTTTAATTGTTTCCAGGCCTAGAACCTCAGACCGAAACATCGCAAAGTGATTCTGAAGTGGAAAAAACCTTCATAATGAAAGTATCCCAATCGCACTTTTCGTACTATATAATTTTTCCTTAATATCTCTAGAAAATAGCTCAATAACTATTTTATTCACTTTCCCTCTATTTAGCCCTAAAAACACAAAATAATGAGAAATTATCAGTGATTTTACAAAACAATTAACGTTATTTACAGATATTGTCTTTGAAATATTTCACTTATGGACAAATAAATATTTAAAAAATGAAACTTGGTGCAGTGTTACAGTTCATTGGTTTTCATTGTTATACATAGGAACCGGATTTTCGTGCAGTAAAAATCCGGTAAACGTGCAGTAAAAAACTCAAAATGTGCAAAATCCAATATACGTAAAATTGTGTAATTAACACCTAAAAACGTGTAAAATCATCAACATTGTTTAATTTATAATATTAATACATCGAAATCTTATCCGATCTTGAGTTAACCGAGAGACAAAAAAAAAATTTTAAATGAAATTCCAGATTATAATCAACTATTATAATAATGATTATTACCAAATAATGCAGAATATTGGAGGTTTGAAAAAATAAATGATTATAGGTACTATTTACATTATTACAGGAATTATAGGTACCTACATATTATATAGACCAGACCAATTTTAGATATTTAACTTTCATTAAAAATAATAATAACAACTTTATTTTTTATTGGAGTTGAAATTTCCAATATAATACATTCCAAAACGCTTTGTTGAAATTTAAAGAATTTCAAAAAATATTCAAATAGACTGTAATGTTTGAGATTTTCAAGTGTTGAAATATTAGTTTTGAAGCTGTTTTACGATATCAATAAAAAAAAAAAAAAAAATTTGGGGATTACTTTCATTCCTAAAAACAACATTCAATTCCTTGATAAGATTATTTTTTTGTCCCGCAATGAGCGTCTATCACTTATTTCCTATCACCTGAATAATTTGTCATAAGGTGTATAGTACTTTCTCATCAAATTCTTTGTCCTTACATTTCAAATAGGAGTATTTTTATATTTATATTTTAATTTTTGACGGGGGGGGGGGGGCTAGATTTTACTTTCAGCACTATCATTTTTTTTTTTACAAGAATGAAATTTCTACAGATCAATTCAAAACCAAAAGAGATACTGAAGGGTTGGACGGTAAGTGAGGATTCAAGCCAAAACAACTATAAATGCCACTAACAAAGCAGGTAATTCTAGGAAAGCAGCATTTTTTATCCAATATTTCAGAGAAGTTCTATCCCGAGAATAGATCTCACTTGTGTTAAAATCTTCCTTTTGTAATGAATACGACATTGCTTCACACAGGATTATTTGCCTTCTTCATATTTTTTCCATTTTGAATAATGAATTTATCTTGAACAATATAGTAAAATAAATACAAGCACACTCACTTATACATTTGTATTTATAAACTGTCTACTTTGCCACAAAAGTGCAAAAATGTGCAATTTAATGCAACACAAATCAAAATCGTGCAATTTCGTTCAGTATAAAATTTAAATATGTTATTCTACAGGTCCTGAAACGGATAGATATTCGGGTCCGGAGTTTTTAGTCGCAAGCGAATAAAAAGCGCAATAACATGGAAATCCGGTATTTAGTTATAACTTAGGAATAATCGAATCATAAAATAGGTATAGTACTAGCTAGTAGCTACACTAAGATAAACTCTGGGATTTATTCCGTTCGATAGTACGTTTCAAAGCTTAAATTTCTCTTATTTAAAGGTACGAGTGATTTTTCTTTGTATACATTTCATGTAAAGTTAAGAAATTATTGAGTGAGTAATTTAACCAATAATCTTTTCACCTGAATTAACATTATTTACGTAATTTTTTCATGACGGTTAGTACTCACACTTATATGACTAAGAGAAGATCTATTACAGACAATAGCAGTCATTATTGGGAATAATCGGGTGGAACATTATGAGCTCAAATGAATTTTTTTACAAGATGTTGTGTTAGGTTTTAATGAGCTAGAAATCTTTTTTAATGAAATTTCATAGAAATAAAGGTCCTTCATACTGTATTAGTGCTTTAGTTTGTATAGAATTCAAAAATATTTTATCAGTAAAAGTTAATTTTCTAAGACGAAAAGGTATCTTTTTTAGAATTTTTTTTAAAATTTGAATAACTCTTACAGTAAACGTTTTATCTTATTTTTTACAGTTTGAAATAGGTTCTCAAATCTTATAACTGTTTGAATTTCAAAATTATTTGGGAAGGTTAAACCTTCCACTTCCTCTCCCCAATTGTATTAATTATCAATCTAAATTTTATGGAAAAGTAATAGGTTTAAAAAAAAAGTAAATATGGGAATAATAAAGGTAAAACCACAATTCTAAACTTTTACACCTTTTTTTTATTTTTTTGTCATAATAATTTTCAGGGGATAATTAGTTGAAAATATCATAAAACATAACAATATTAACAATTTTAAAATTAAGATACTCTTTCGACGGATAATATAGATTAAAAAAAAAATTTATGCTTGAACCTTTAGTTCCATTTAATGTGATTATTCTAAAAATGTATATATTTAAACATTTATTAAGTCATTTTATATTTCAATCTTTCCAATCTTCAAACTTTTCGCCTAATAATATTGATTTGAATCATCAAATTAATTTTTATTCAGAATTTAAAACATATTATTCTCAAAATAACAAAATCGCTTACAGCTATTGATTTACGTTTTGTTTCATTCGATTCGGAATAGAAGAATACATATATAATGATCCCTATTTGGGTTTTAAAGTCGTTTGTCTATGGTGGGTGAAGTTTTTTTTTCCGAAAAAAGGTGTCTTGCAGCACTGTGCGTCGTCACGGAAAAAAAAAAGCCTTTCGGTATATACTTTTTCATATTTCACCGAACCAACTTCTACTAATTGATCCACGGCCAACAATATATCCACATAAAAATATATACACAAAATTAAAATTAATTTTTTTTTTACAGGTAATTAGTGACGGATCGCTTTCAAAAAGGACGATCTCAAATACCAAAAATAAGTTATTGAAATCATCATAATTACGTAAGTTTATGTTAAGCATAGAATTATTAAGTTCGTACTTGTTTAAGTCTTTATTTAGTTACTCATTATACAATATGGTCAGCATTTTTTTTCTTATAAATATATATATATATATATATATATATATATATATATATATATTCCTATTTTATAATAATGTCATAACTGATTATATCACGGATATCTTGACTAGCAAATGAAATGAAATTCTTAAAACAGATACAATGAGAAAAAAAGAAAAAAATGCCAGATGTTTTTGACTGGTTAACTCCTTAAGCTTTCAGTTAATTATTGGAAGCTAATCATAACTAAAATAAGTCTACAAAACCATCAAGTATTCCTCCTGAATTCAATTATTTCACTCAGAAGTCCTTCAGAATACTTTACACTATCGAATAAGAATTGTATTTATTTATTTATTGTTACATTCCTACATTTGTTACATTAAGAATTTGATATCCCCTATATGATAAGGTTATATGTTTAGTGTGTTTTGGTACAGAATAGTTAAAACATACTCTTTAATATTAATAATATAATTAATTTCGTATTTATCGTTTCAGATAAAGAAAAAGCAAGATCAGAAAGTTGTTACTACAAGTCTACATTTAAATCAATTTAAATAACAGACGTTTTATTTCATGATATTATGCAATTTTCATGGCCTTTTTTGTTAATTAAAAAAAAAAAGTGTATTTAAAGTGTGTTTTTCATTTATTATATTAATAAATATAAATATTATATTAATGAATTTATATATAATGTGAATAATATTAATTAAATTTGTATTATATTTGTATTATTTTCCTGTATAGTCTCCAGCGGAAACCCAATAATATATATATATTTTTTTTTTATAACTAAATATAGAAATTTATTCTCATAAAATTGTCATATTATTTATTACTAAAGATAAAGTTTACAAATTTTTAAGGGAATTGTCTAATTAGTGTAGGCATCCTTTTTAAATATTTTTTTTCACAAAAATATAATAGGCATTATATTATAATTGGTGTTTCAAAAATGCAGGCAAAGATCAAAATAACTCGTCAACGTTTCGCGCTTGTGGCATCAGAGCGACAGAAAAGAAACAAGATCAGATCACTATAACATATACAATCATATACATAACATCATTATTTAGATTGCATAGAACGATGATGATCTATGCCAAAAAGATAGATGATCTCGTTTTTTGTCCTGATTAGTATTCCTCAAAATCGGTCATGGTCTGGAATTTTGATAAGTTAGGTTTCTCTTATCTAAAAAAATACAGTGATATCTCTATAGTAATAAGCTCATAGGTAACTGCGGGATTCTTAGGCAAGACCAAGACGAGTTTGGGCAACACTATTCCTGATGATGCCTGAACTGGTGAAACGTTGACGAGTTATTTTTTTCTTTACCTGCATTGTAGAGATCCTACGATGTATGGTTAGATTTTTACTTTCACTAACGTATATATGTAATATATAGTAAGGGTAAGTATTGCGATCGTGAAAATTTTCGAATCTCAGTTTTCAACGGAAATACATGTTTTGAGGTCCCTAGAGTTCAAATAACCAAGTGTCGCAAACTGGTCTGTGTGTGCGTGTTAACAGTCTAGCTCATAAACGAAAAGTAGTACAAAACTGATATTAAGTATTTAAGGTTTGTATATGGGCCGGATGTGACAGCAACTTTTTCATTAATTCGGCTAACCGGAAGTGCCACTTTATACGAACACTAAAACACATTTTTACAATTTTCTCCAAAACGGCTCTAACGATTTTGATCAAACTCGGTGTATCATTGTATAATTAAGTCGTCTTTAATATCATTTATTTAAATCCCTATATTTCAACTTGCGCCATGAATTCCCTAATCTTAACCAGTCGAATCACGGAATACGCCGAGGAAATTATCGGAGACTACCAATGCGGATTTAGACGGAATCGTTCGACTATTGATCAAATATTTTCTTTACGGCAAATATTTTTTTTTTTTTTTTTTTATTTGTTTATTTAGAAATATCACATTCTGTCACATCAAGGACATTTGTAATAGTGTTCAGAGAACACACTCACACTCTATTTACAATAAAAAAAAATAATAAGAGGAAACTTAATAATAATAAATACAATAAAATAAAATAAAAATAAATACAATACAATAAAATAAAAATAAATACAATAAAATAAAATAAATGTATATAAACAAAAGAACTAACCTAATCATACACACTCGGGCTTGAGTGGAGGATCTGGCCATTGCCAAAACTCCAATAGATGCTTATTTACAGAAGGTCTCTGGGCCACTGCCGCTTCAACCTTCGAGGAGGATTGTAAGGATGGGTGGTGCTGGATAGAGATTGTGCAAGGGGATTTGGATGATAGGTAAGGTTCTGGTGAAATTTGGAGAATTTTTCTGGAATAAGGTCTAGGACAAATGGGATATTAAGGTCATGGTGTAGGATTTTGTTATTTACATAGAACGGAGCATCAACTATTGTTCGAAGGACTTTAGATTGAAAGGATTGAATACGTTTGATGTTAGAAGCTTTTGCTGTCCCCACAGTTCAAGTCCGTATGTCCATATAGGTTTCAGTATTGTCTTGTAGATAAGTAATTTGTTTTCAATAGAAAGTTTGGATTTTCTGTTTAGTAGTCTGTATAGCTGGCCGTATCGTCGGTTGAGTTCTTGTCTTTTGAGTCTAGTATGTGGGTTCCACGTTAGTCTTCGGTCTAAATGAAAGCCAAGATACCGGACTGTGTCTGAGTAAGGAAGCTGGATGGAATTAAAGTGTACTGGTGGACAGGAACTGCGTCGGAGTGTAAAGGTAATATGTTGGCATTTAGATTCATTAACTTTAATGCGCCAGTTATTACACCAGTGCTCAATCAAGGTGAGGTGGTTTTGGAGATTTAAGGATGCTATGTTGGGATCAGAGTTGGATGATAAGATTGCGGTGTCGTCAGCGAATGTTGCAAGAAAAGTATCGGGATGAACAGGGATGTCAGCAGTAAAGAGGATGTAAAGCACGGGACCCAAGACGCTGCCTTGGGGAACACCGGCTTTAACGGAGTAGATATTGGAAAATTCTGTTCCACAGCGAACTCGGAAGGAGCGGTCAGAGAGGTAGGATCGGAGGACTAGGTACAAGGACTGAGGTAAATGGATTTTAAGCTTGAAGAGCAGTCCGGAGTGCCATACCCGGTCAAATGCCTGTGCAATGTCCAGAAATGCACCCGAACAGTATTCCTTGTTTTCTAGGGCTGAGGAAATATGATCAACAACTCGGAGTCCTTGTTGAACAGTAGAATGTTGGGAGCGAAAACCAAACTGATGGGAAGGAATATTTTGGGATTCTATAATGGGTAGGATTCGTTTCAAAAGGATCTTTTCAATAATTTTTGAAAGTATTGGGAGTAGGCTAATTGGTCTATAGGATGTTGAGATATTGGGAGGTTTGCCTGGTTTTGGGAAAAGGATAATAGTGGAGTGTTTCCATAGCAGAGGGAAGTGGGTGGTGCGTAGGATACAATTGTAGATATATGTAAGGAATATGACTGCTTTGGATGGAAGTTGTCGAAGGATTTGAGGGTAAGGAGATCATGTCCAGGAGCTTTACGGGGGATTAGTTTCTTTAATTGAAATTGTACTTCGGAAGGATGAATAGCTTTTGGGGGCAAGGAAAGTGGGATTGGTGATGTAAGGAGTTCTTCTACTGTTACGGTGTGGGCAGGATGGGATTCCGGATGTGAAATAAATGTATTGGATAGATGAATGGCGAACTCCTCAGCCTTATCTTCGTCAGATGCTGCCCAGGAGCCATCATCTCGTCGGAGGGGATGGGAAATGCGGTGAGGATTTAGGATTTTGGTTGTGGTTTTCCAAAGGGAATTGTCGCGAGAAGAGATGGAGGATAGGTAGGAGTTGAAGGAATGTGATCTGAAGGTGGCTAATTCCAGTTTTAATTTTTTGCAGTAATAATTATAGGAGCAGCGGTCGGTAGGATGTCGGGTACGTTGCCATAATAATCTGGCACGGCGTTTGGTGTGGATTAGGTAAAGGAGGTGTTGAGGTAGAATGGTCTTTTTAGGAATTCTGGAGGAGTCTTTAGGGAAGGAGGCAGTCCAGGCAGCTTGTTGGATTGTGGTAGTAAAGGAATTTACGGCACTATCAAGGTCATCGGGAGTTTTGAGGGATATGTTAAGATCAATTTTATCGGAGATGATTTGGCGGAAAAGGTCCCAGTTAACTGGACCCATAATAAATGACGGTGGAGAAGGTTTAGGAACGGGTTCAAGTGAAACATTAAGGATTAGAGGACTATGGTCAGAGGAAAGTTCATTTAGACGTGTAATGGAACAATTGAGGGGACTTAAGCCGCTGTGGATAAAGAAATCAAGAAGATCAGGATTACGGTTGGGATCTGTAGGCCAGTAGGTAGGAGAGTTGGGGGAAAGGAGGTGAAAACGTTGGGAATTGAGTGCAGACAGCAGGGTTCGGCCACGAGTATTTGTGGTTCTGGAACCCCATTGTTGATGTTTGGCATTTAGGTCTGCACCCAAGATAAAGTGATGTTCTAAGGAGTCGAGGAGAGAACGGAATTGGGCATTGGATATGGATCGGTTAGGAGGGCAATACGCTGATGCAAGGGTAACCGGAAAGGAAAAGGTTTTTATCACGATAGCGGTGAACTGTAGGAAATCATGTGTAGCTAACGGGAGTATGTGATGGGAGAGGGATTGGTGTACAATGAGAGCAGTACCGGCATGTGCTTTTCCGTCTGGGTGGTCAGTACGATATGTCAGGTATTGTGGTATTTCGAAGTGCTGTTTAGTGGTTAGTCGAGTATCAGTAATTAGTGCTACGTCAATATTTTTGTCTATTAATAATGTAGTTATTTCGTTTGTATGATTCCTAACACCATTCGCATTCCAAAGGAGAATGGATAAAGGTTTATTGGAAGTCATTTAAGGATTTTTAGCGGGAGGGATAAAATGTGATACAAGATTGGTGAGAAGAGATATCAAAGGAGTAACAAGGGATCTTAATTTGGAGAGGAAAGATGTAAATAAACTGGTAAGATCTGTGGTATTTGAGGGAGGAGGAAACGGCAAATATTAGAAAAAAAAATTGGAGTACAACGGTATTGTTCACCAGCTGTATATAGATTTTAAAAAGGCTTACGATTCTATTGACCGCCAGAAACTGTATAATATCCTAATCGAGCAGGGGATTCCTAAAAAAATAGTAAATCTAGTCAGGATGTCCATGACGGAGACACTTAATAAAGTTAGAATCGGTAATAATCTGTCCGAAAAATTTGAGATTCGTTCGGGTTTAAAACAGGGTGATTCCCTTTCGCCTGTCCTGTTCAATTTGGCATTAGAACATGCCATTAGGGAGGTAATGCGTACCGAGAAAGGGTTGGATCTGGGTGGGACAACATCCGTGCTGGGCTATGCGGATGATCTGGTACTGTTAAGCGAAGTCCTTGAAACTATAAAACTAAATACGACAACGTTAATGAAAGCCGGTAAAGAACTAGGACTCGAAATAAACGTGGATAAAACAAAATATATGTTTAGCTGCAAAAATGGCGATACTACTGGTGATATCGATATAGATGGTAATATGTTTGAACAGGTAGATAAGTTTAGGTATCTAGGTTCTACGATAACTAGAAAAAACGAAATTGAAGAAGAAATTAAGGTTAGACTGAAGGCGGGAAATGCTTGTTATTTTTCTGTGACAAAACTACTTAGTTCGCGCCTCTTGTCCCGAAACTTAAAAATTAGAATCTATAAAACAGTTCTATAAAATTAGAATTATCTTGCCTACTAACTTGGCGTCTGAGGGATGAGCAGCGTCCTAAGGTTTTTGAAAACAAAGTATTGCGTAGAATATTCGGACCGAAGAAGGATGAGTTAACTGGAGAGTTCAGACGGTTACACAACGCCGAATTGCGTGAACTGTATCCGAGTAATATGATTGAGGTAATTTCATCGCGGCGAATCAAATGGGCTTGTAAAGTTGTTGGACTTAGTAACGAGAGAATTCCTAAAAGGCTAATATTTGCTGTGCCGAATGGTAAGCGTCCGAGGGGTAGACCGAAGCGAAGGTGGGAAGATTGCATTAAAACCGATCTGAAGGGACTGGGACTGGTTTATAAAAGCAGATGGAGTGATTAGATTTTTATTGCCTGTGGTCGATATATTAAATAGACATTTCGTAATTATGATGGTCTTAATGATTTGTTATCTGTAAGCTTTAAGCAGAAAATAATTTCTATTCAAAGTAGAGCGGTAAATGAAAGTTGAGTGTTGCGCGCACCAGATTTTTTAATTATAACCTAATGATATTATTTAGGTACTGTCTCTTATTGAATTTGTTACTCGTTTATATTAATATATTACATTCATCTTATGTTAATTCGCCAAACATAAATTTCATATCGATAAACTGATGAATATCACCAATAATATATATATATATATATATATATATATATATATATATATATATATATATATATATATATATATATATATATATATATAGTCTGTATATATAAATAGTATAAAAAAATAAATAATTTAAGCCCCTCTCCCACAAAATTTTAGATTTCACGATACGTATAGTTCGAAAATCTAATACATTTTTGTGTTCTTCCGCCGTCCACCGTAAGCAGCTTTTCTCCGAAACTAGTTAACCGATTTTTTTCAAATTCGGAATAAAAGTCAGAGGTCACTTGAGGATCATCCTACTACCTCGACATTACTACCCGCACTTTCCTTCCAAGATGGCGCCCGAAACTCTGTGTTGGTGTAGACTGTAGTGACGAAATGAATGTTCTAATTTCAATGAAACTTGGCTAAAGTCTTCTCCTTGGTGACCTTTAAATTTATCTATATAACGTACTTTAACGTAAAAAAAGTGAAAAGAAAGTTACGAGGGGTGATAAAATTACATTTCAGAAGAACTCAAGAAGTATACAATTTTTTGTGGATATTGTGTACGGTTGTTTAAAAGAGTACGAATTTAACTAAAAATTCGTTGAAATCGAACAATTTGGAGCAAAGATATGGTGTTCTAAACATGTTTTATTTGTTCTACTGCAGTGCTTACATCTTTTGTTTTGGTTTTTGATTTTTGAAAATTTTACACCAACTGTAGCAATTTTGTCTGTTTTTAAGCTAATTATCAATGATAAAAAAGAAAATCATAAAAGCCAATGTTAGGAATCCCTTGTTGTTTATTTTCCTCAACCGTACATGGAAAGTAATCCTAATTTTGATGTTAAATTGTTTGGAAATAATAAACCGCTGTGTAATAATTTGCAGCGTTTTTACATGAGGTTATTCATATATAAAAAAGCTCATAAATATTTACAAAAATATAAAAAAAAAATCTTAATAATTCGAAATTTATTTATTTATTATTTTTTTGATAATTGAAACTTCTTGATTTGATTACTCGAAGTCTCGATTTTTCTTGTAGTCCATTGTTTTTCAAATTATCGAGAGTCGACTGTAAGTGAAAAATGCTAATATCAAAATGCTTATGAAAATAGATATTTTGAAAGATAATGATATAAAAGGCGAAAGTCTGTCGAATCAATGTTAATTAAAAACGTGTAAACTTATCAAGGAAGAAGATGGTCCGGGGTGGCAGTCATAAATAGACTAAATAGCGGCAAAACTATTTTATTAAGAGCCAACGTTTCGCAAATTCGAAAAATTTGCATCAAAACATCAAAAGAAAGTGTCATAAATTATTATTTGTCTTGCTATTTTTGTTCTGTGGCACCTGTGTCAGCCACAGAGTTGGGCATTTACTCGAGTAAATGTCGAGCAGTGACGTCACGAGTGATCACTCTTGGAAGCTTAGCCATGAGTAATTTTGAAAATTACTCATGAAATATTTTTCCTTCATGAGTAAATCACTCGTGAAAAATGTTATCTCCATGAGTAAATTACTCATGAAAAATTTTAACGTCATGAGTAATTTTGAAAAAAAAAAATGTTTTTATTTTATTTAACCTAATTTTTTTTAACTTTTCAGATTAAATCGATATCAGGGTCGACTCTTATGTTTTGAGGGGCGCTTTTTATGAAAATGATACCCAATTTGAGATTGGGCCCCCCGGTCCTCGACTTTTTTTAATTTTTGGGATTAAATCGATATCAGGGTCGAATTATAGGTTTTGGGGGGCGCTTTTTATGAAAATGATATCGAATTTGAGATTGCCCTCCCCCCCCGGGCCTCGACTTGCTTTAACTTTTGAAAATAAATCAATATCAAGGTCGAATCTTATGTTTTGGGGAGCGCTTTTTATGAAAATTATTTCGGATTTGAGATTAAGCCTTTTGGGGCTTCCCCCAAAACATAAGAGTCCACCCTGA
The DNA here is from genome assembly GCA_928085145.1 of Nezara viridula. Taxonomy (NCBI): domain Eukaryota; kingdom Metazoa; phylum Arthropoda; class Insecta; order Hemiptera; family Pentatomidae; genus Nezara; species Nezara viridula. The sequence goes on from OV725082.1 coordinate 75,999,703, forward strand.
TATCGATTTATTCCAAAAAATTAAAAAAAGGTTGAGGCCCGGGGGTCCCAATCTTAAATCAGATGTCATTTTCATAAAAAGCGCCCCCCAACATATAAGAGTCCACCCTGATATCGATTTAATCCGAAAAGTTAAAAAAAACGAGACCCGGGGGGCCCAATCTCAAATTGGATATCATTTTCATAAAAAGCGCCCCCCAAAACCTATAAGTCGACCCTGATATCGATTTAATCTGAAATGTTTAAAAACGTCGAAGCCCGGGGGGCCCAATCTCAAATTGGATATCATTTTCATAAAAAGCGCCCCCCAAAACCTATAAGACGACCCTGATATCGATTTAATCCGAAAAGTTTAAAAAATTCGAAGCCCGGGGGGCCCAATCTCAAATTCGATATTATTTTCATAATAAGCGCCTCCCAAAACATAAGAGTCGACCCCGATATCGTTTTGATCCGAAAAGTTTAAAAACGTCGAGGCCCGGGGGGCCCAATCTCAAATTGGATATCATTTTCATAAAAAGCGTCCCCCAAAACCTATAAGACGACCCTGATATCGATTTAATCCGAAAAATTTAAAAAATTCGATTCTCGGGGGGCCCAATCTCAAATTCGATATTATTTTCATAAAAAGCGCCTCCCAAAACATAAGAGTCGACCCCGATATCGTTTTGATCCGAAAAGTTTAAAAACGTCGAGGCCCGGGGGGCCCAATCTCAAATTGGATATCATTTTCATAAAAAGCGTCCCCCAAAACCTATAAGACGACCCTGATATCGATTTAATCCGAAAAGTTTAAAAAATTCGAGGCTCGGGGGGCTCAATCTCAAATTCGATATTATTTTCATAAAAAGCGCCTCCCAAAACATAAGAGTCGACCCTGATATCGTTTTGATCCGAAAAATTAAAAAAAGTCAAGGCCCGGGGGGCCCAATCTCAAATTCGATATTATTTTCATAAAAAGAGCTTTTGAAACAAAGAATGAATTATATACATACATAAATTATAAATATACACACACGATAGGTATAAACACACACATACAGAATTTCTCACACTGACCTTTATATCTGAGGTCACAGCATCGCAGTGTAATTCTTATCTCCATCAGTCTACTTTTCCACTCGGAGGCAGAATGTCTGTATTTTGGATCTCCTTCTTCTTGTTCTTCATCTTCAACTCGTCCTCCGCGGCGGTCATCAGTACATCAAATTACACAATATCAACCAACACCGTCGGTAACAAGACGATGATAATGGTGAAGGGAATCCCATGTCCCAACGGGCAGAAGATGGGTCCTTGCGGAAAAAAACTTTGCTGCAGAAATGTCAATTTTTAAGGTTAGCATAAACATATTTACATTCCTCAGTATATGATTGGACGTACAGACGTTTCACTTGAATTTCATAAGTATATAAAACTACAAAATTAGATACCATAATGGGTTTATTAATCTTTGAAATACACCTAATATTAGATAACAGAGGTCATGAAATTTTTTGAGGCGGGCATGTTTTGACCGGTTATTGAAGTTTTGTGGGGGTTAAGGATTTAGACGGAGTTTAAATTTTTTTATTTTAAGAGTATTGAGTGATATCATAATGTTACTAAGTTGAAGGACATTTGTTTGGAAATATAAAAATCTAATATTAGAATATGCAGAAAACATTAAATTTTAAACCAAAAGAGTGTTTAATTTTGTTTAAATGCTTATTTTTTATTATTTTACTTTTTTACTGCTGCACTATACATATATATTTTAAAATTAAATTTTTAAGGTTAAATAATAGGTTTATGGTATTTTCTAGCCTTAGTATTAGCTCCCTAAGCTAACATCGGGCCATTACTTTACTTCACAGAGCTGAGCGCCAAGAGTAAGTTAATATTCAAAATAACATTCTTATTATTTAACGGCTTATTGAATATTGTTGTGTTGATGTAAAATAAATAGTTGAAGTTGCACAATTGTGATGGTAAGTCAACTTGTTGCTGTGGGGTAACTTTTTAGACTTAACTTATCAAGAAGCCTCTTTGACAATAACTCGACTCATGTCCGATTGTCACACAATAACTGACCATGCTTTATCCTTATCCCTCCTATTGTTAACCTTAATCAGCAAATATAAATGAATATGCAAACACCAGAAGTCCTCGGCCAATATGTCGGTGAGGATCGTCCACTTCGTCTGGGTGGTATTAGGAGTGATCCTAATGTCGTTGCACTGCTTTGGCGGGGACAACACGACGTCCTTTTGTCCACCGGGCTACGAGTTCGTCGTGACAGAAGGTGACATGGCAAGTTGTGAACCGAAACAGGCATCTTCTTAGACAGAAGTTGGTATTGTATAATTTTATGACGATTTTTTAAATATATTATTTATACTTTACTTGAAAGGCTTCCTGATATCCGCATGAAGCTCATTTAAACCTTCAACGGAAGTTGGTCGAAGTCCTCAATGCTGAAGCATGGAAAGCATTTCCCAATGAATCAGTCCTGCAAGCTGGATCGTGCCAATAAATGGGCTCATCTACAAATACTTTTCATAGTTCTTCATAAGGTCCGGAGGGACCTATTATTCTATATCACATTACATAGCTCATGATGTCCTTAAATTCTTGTTTATGGAGTGTATGGCCAACTAAAAAATTAACTTGTTATTGCGTTGAAAGCTTTATTAATCAAAGTTATCGAAGTAAAACGAATTATAATAGGGCCTTCTTGTTGGTGGGCGATAGAAGGCTGACAAAAACATTAAATATAAAATCTATATAATATAATAATATTCTTGAAACAGTGTTTCATTATTTTAATCTTTATTTGGACCTCCAGAAACGACAAGTGCCGAATAGAAATTATTTCTTCTTAGCTCTAATTGATTTATTTAAAGTATTAAACAACTGGCTAGGTATTCGAAGTTTATCGGCGATTGGTGGTGCAAAGATGCATATAGGTATAATTCTCATACATGTGAATGAGGGGGCGCCTAGGAATTATTTTCCGGACGCCTACAACTAGTGTTGCCCAAATGCGAGACCGAGACGAGTCCTGGTCTTCCAAACTCAGTCTTGGTCATGGTCTTGGTCTTGCTCAAGAGTCTCGCAAAACTGATGCATTTACTTATTAGCTTATTACTGTAGAGATATTACTGTCATTTTTTAGATAGGAGAAACCTAACAAAGCCAGAATGAAAAATCAGAGGAGTTAAATGCAAAAGTATATTGATTATACCAATAATTAACATCTAGTAACTAATATTGTCAAGTATTACTAACTATTTGCATTTAAAAATCGATTTTTTTTACCAGTCCTGGTCTTGGTCTTGCAACAGTTAGACGACCTTGGTCTTGGTCTTGCTAAGTGTAAGAGCAAGACCAATTTTGGGCAACACTACCTACAACTAATGAGACGGTCCTGAGACGAGAGACGATTAGTACAGAAGTCTTCGTTATTAATGTTAGTGAAAGATTAATTCACGTTTCGATTCTTCTTTACAGACAATATATGTACGTATCTGTATACTTATCATTACGATCATAAACGTGAAATAACTATAAATATATTTTAAAAATTCCTTATATTAAAAACAAATAGAGTACTAGCTCAATATCACTTGAAAGGTTTTTGGTTAAGTATATGGTAAGGCGCAACTGTTTCTAGATCAATGGTTGTGCAAGGGAATGACGTCGGCATCCACGCTTAAATGTCAGGTATATCTCCCAGCATAATGAAGGATCAGGTAATCACTTAATCTTATTGAAAGAACTGTATTTCGTCACAAATCTTAATTTAGATCTTCCATATATTGAATACTGTACATTTTTTTGTAGTTACTTTCACTCGATAAATTTATAGCAAACTTCACTTTAGAAGTACAGCCATTTAAAGTTAACAAATTAAAATATACATATAGTTAAAAGTAATTCGTTAGGTATTACATTTTTCATTGTCTTAAATTTTGAATAATTATTGGCATTAACGTATAATGATAAGAAAATCAGTCCATTAGAAAATAATTTAGCATTTGATAACAGGACGGTTGCTGTGACAGTTAGCTGATAAAGTTCATGATAAGTCCTTCCACTGTGGAATAGACAAGGCAGAAATGTTTCTAGGTCGTTGGTTCACTCTTCTACTTTGGTTCGTTAGCGCGGTTTTTCTCTCCTCCTTTTACTTGAAGTTACTCCATCAGTTGCGTCATAGTTTGGCTTATGATGTATGATGTATGTATTTATAATTTATGGATTAATTGCTTGTTACTACTATTAATTTTACTACCTACTGTTACTAATTACTACAACATTAAGCATTGAAAAGTTTCCAACTAATAGCTGCAAAACTTTCAAGACCAAACTATTCAACGTTAATTTAAATGAAAGTGAATTCAGTGACTGAGGTTATTCATAATGCAAAAAAATAAAAATAAAAACATCTTGAATATATTTCAAGTCTAAAGGCTCTTCATTCACCACATTAGTAATACTTCAGATATTTCATTCAATATTTTCAACTATAATATTTATTGTAGCATACAGAAGAGTTCTTAAAACGGGTATGTGAAATGTATATCTATATATATATCTTTAAATATAATAAAATACATTCAAATTATAAAAAAAAGTAAAAGTAGTTGACAAGAGTGGGGGAAGGAATGTTCAGGCTGAAGCTTCTTCTTTAAAAAGAAAAATAATTTTTTTTTTTTGTTTTCTATATACTTAAACAATTAGAATGTGCTTTCTTTTTAAATTATAGTAAAAGTATTCAAGATACTGAATATAAGCATGTTTCAAGAAAAAAATATTTAAAAAATTATCCTTTACATACCATTATAAAAAAAATTAGTTCTCCAAAATTTAATCCTGAATCAACAGCTATCTGCTCATAAATAACAGTGAATAAATAATTCTTAGGTAAAGTAAAATTAAAGAATTGACTATCCTTACAAGAAATCTATTGTGTTAGAAGCTCAATGAAATTATGTAATTACTTTGTTAAAGTTCCCATCAATGAATTATAGTTATCATTAAATAGTTCGAAATGGAAACAGTCAAGTAATCGATTTATTGCCCATTTTCCCAAAGGCAAGGTAATATTTCTCCCAAATTCCTTGGTCAACCTGATAGTTCTCCTCCCACTCTCCAAAAACTATTTTTGGATAAACCTTTTTTTACAAATCGGAAATGTTGCATTTTTAATTTATCTTTTTTCTCCAATTTTTCTTTTATTTGAGCGGTGAGACTTGTTAAATTTTTAAGCACTAAAAATTGAAAAATTTTGGAAATTTAATTATTATTAAGAGTTATCATTGCCATATATAGACTAGGCTAACCTTTTCATTTTATGATGCAACGGTTGGATTAATTTTCAATTTCAAATCAAACTACTTACCATTAAGTTAACTTCCCATTCATTAATGGAATCTTTATCTATCAAAGTTAACTATAAAAACAAATTGCTATATAACTAGTCAAAATATCAATTAATAATAACTTTGGTTAAGTTAAATTCTTTTTTTTTTTTTTTTTTTTAGTATAAACCATAAAATTCGTACTTACATCTGTGAAGCTAATCAAAATTTTACTCAGTTAAATAGAAATGGAAAATAGAACTTTATTATTAGTCCAAACATCACTACAATGTTAAGTGACTAATAAACTTTGAATAAATTCTGTAAATTTTATTACGACACAGTTGCTTTGATTATTGTAATGATTCCTAGTGATATAAATTATACACCGCTATGTGGTGACATGCACTCTCTTCTATGAATATGAGTTAAAAATTCTTCTGATTTCAAACTAGTAATGTTCTGGTTAAGGATATTATTCAAATATTTTCCTTTATTTTTTTTTTCAGGTATGGCCTGACCAACAGCTTCACAAATATCCTTCAAAAATAAATAAAACAAAGACATGTTACTCCGATTATAATATGCTTCATGGAGTTTATAAAAGATAATTAGTTATAGAGAATTTGTATAATGCTTTTGAGTCTTTATAAACCCTTTTATTGTAAAAAATAAATATTTTTTAGAAAATGTCATGTTAAAAAATACAAAATAAATTTTAATGTGATCATGGTATTTCAAATGCTATAATGTAAATTTTTCATTTAATTAAAAATTAGATATGTAGATTTGTTTATTTACTAATGTCTAACACTCCTCTTCCTCTATAGTAGACCGTAGATAAGATCCTGTCATTAATTTAAAACATTGTACGTGCTACTCATGTTTGACAAAAAATTAACAAATGACATTCTGTAGAAATAAAAATCAATAATATATAAATATAAATGCAATAGAACAACTAATGGTAATGATGTTAATTTAAGTAGTATTATTTGTAATAAATTACATTAGTTTACTACAGTTTTCATTTCTTAGGTATCAAGAAAAATATTTTATGTATAAGATAAAATAAGAATGAAAGTAATTTAGTAATTCCTCCTTTGTTTATACATGATTGTCCAAATTATGGAAAACTTTTACAATTTACTCTGGTGGCGCTGGTTCTGATTTTGTCTGCAAATTGAAACATACATCTTAAAACTCCCGGAGATCTTAAAAATATGTACTATCTTCAAGCTTTGAACCATGCAGGTTTTACATGAGCAATTTTGAATCTGATTTGTTTTAATAGAAGTTGAACGTTTTTTAACAGTTTCATTTTAATAGTTTCTGTAAAAAGATTTTAAAATAAAAATCTATGTATTTTTTTTTCTAATAGAGCTCTTGGTTTATGGTACAAAAAAAGTTACATTAAATGAGAAATAAACAGTTATTGGGCTTTGAATACAATTATAATTTATAATTGTTGGCTGACGATTGACTGTAGTTTTACTTCTCCTCAAATATAATTTATGTTAATTAAATTATTTGATATTTAAGTATATTTTCTCTTTGATCTTGAATGAATTTTTGTGAAAGATATTGCTTAAATAGAACTTTTAACTAAAAGGTTTTTTAAATAAAATTTCTGTAAAAACATTTACTTGAAAAGTTGTAGCAGAAATTTTGAAATAACCAGAAATAAATAAATAAAGATTTCAGTCATACCTAATGATCTAATAATCTAAAAAGATTAAAAATTAAAGGTAAAATTTTATTTCAAGCATCTGACTTTAAAACAATTGGCGATTCAATAAATTTGAAATAAAATATACGATATTCTATTACTAGTCTTCTAGACACAAACACACATTTTGTTTTGTATATGTATAAAATAATAATTGATGCTCAAATACTTAAGAATCTAGACTTAGAAGAATCATATTTTAGGAATAACTTGTACTAATTAAAACTTAAAACAATTTTATATTAATTACTTGAAAGTTATAAATTGTAAATTATTGTGATATATTTTAAATCATATATATTACTTATCCATATGAATATTTTTTATAATCTTAGTGACAGTAAAAGTTTGTATTTTTGCTATTGGGTTCGAGTAAGTAAAAGGAAGATTATTTACTTGTTTTATTAATTTCTTCCTTAGTTTCTTGTGCCATATTTTATATTTCGGTCTTAAGAACTAAAGTAATTAGTAGGATCTTTTAATAGGTTATAATTATTTCATTAGTAATTAGTTCAAGATATAATATCTGGGTTGGTAAATACTATTAATTACTCTTCTTATCATTACATTGTGTATTTTACATTTACTGTGATTATACATATATATATATATATATATATATATGTATAATCACAGTAAATGTAAAATACACAATGTAATGATAAGAAGAGTAATTAATATATATATATATATATATCCATTTTTTGTTTGTAGCAAAAGAAAAAGATTTTTCAGCTACCAAGCCTAAAGGCACTAAAAGAGGTGTCAGTTCCAAGATCCTGCTGCATTCTTGAAAGGCATGGTGGTTAGTGATAAACTTTATTCTACTGATTTCATTACCAGACTAACATGAGGTACTTACTGCATGAGAAAATGTATGAATGAAGAAAATGTATGCATTACCTTTCCATGAAATACCACTAAATTTTTATTATGATTGAGTAGTTTTGCTAGATTACACATTCTTTGGTTACTTGATTTGCTTATAGTTTTCTCTCTGAATGGAATGGACAAGAGATGGTCATGGCTTGATGTGTTTAAAGTGCTTCTCATCTTGAGGATAATAACGAAAGATGTTATTTATTCTTGTCTTTTCATAAGGAGGCGGATCTGAAATTATAGGGAAGTATTAAAAAAAAAATCATTAAAAGTATTGACAAACTGCTTCGTGACTCAACTATTGATAATGAAAGAATTTGCAAGGCCATTGGAGATGAGGAAAATCACAAACAAGGATGTGAGCAATGTCCTGGAAACCGCGTAACGTTTTGTTCCGGTTATATTTCTCCAGATAAAAAATGGAAAAGTACTGGAGTCTTTTTGATAGATATCATCATGGTTTATAACAGTTACTGACATCTTGTTAGGGAAGAAAGAACGGAGTAAAGGGAGGGGAGTGATAAACTTGCGTTTACTTTTTCATAAATTTAAACGTCCATAAAAGTCTAGTTAAAGTCGACAACTTAAAATTATAAGAAAGTCGTTTTTTTTTCTGGTTTTGTTAACTAATATTCTTCTTTTGGCCGAATAACTATCACTGCTTCCACAAGAAAAACAAAAAATTAGAAGCACGCTATTCATAGCTATCGATGTATTAATAACTTCTTATGAGTGTTAGTGCACCATTTTATCAAAACTGTATTGATCATTTAAGGAAAATTCGTTCATGAAAAAGAATTTCAATTGGTACTTACACGGAAAAAAACAAGTAAATTGGACCTTCAATAAAATCCAAATGATAAAGATGGTATATAAGATGGAAATTATATTTTTCAAATAACGAAGAAAAAGGTAGGTTCATAGGTATTTAGGTAAAAACACGAAACAAGAATGTGTCTATGTAGTATGGTGGGGATAAGGTGTTGGCCTGAATCCATTGTGATATATACTACTGCCGAATACATCCCAACCTCACTTAGCCCTGCTGTATAAATGTACTTTTATGAAATCAGGTTTGTTTCTTATTTTCTTTACAAGGTGTTATATTTATTATTTTCAAAGCCAAAAGTAAGTGCCTAGTTTCAATCGAAATTGAAATCTTGGGTCGACTCATACATTAGTAAAGATGTTAAGATAGTAAGATAGTAACAGTTATGTGCAAAGTTTCAGGTAAAAAGCCAATCATTTGAAATGCATATGAATTCACACCACCATATCTGTTGATGTACAAGATCATTTTCTTATTATCAAAATATTTAAAAGTTTAGAAAAAAAAAAACAGAAAAGTTTTGGAGATGGTTGACTGTAGAGTTTATGCATGTTATCTGATAGCACTGCTGAGGCTTAGGTGAGGTTACCCAGAGAGCAGTAGTCCTTCTTTCCTGATAGTGTGATGTTTATGTAGAGAAATAAAAATGTTTTGTATATTTGTGGTATAAAGTTTTCTTAACAAAGCCTGATTTGTTTCATGAAGTGATTTCCTAATTTTAAATATTAACATATCTTGTTTGTGGGAAATAAAGGATAATGAGTGCTGAAGAGTTGAAAACTGCCAAATTAGGAAAAGCTCAGTGGAGAAATTTATTTACAACTTTAGCTACTTCAGTAGAAAATAAAATAGGAGAAAATGATCCCGAGTTAAAAAAGAAATTTATAAAACTAGAAGTAAGAGCCAAACATCTATTAGAGTTTGAAAACAAGGTATGAGCTTTGTTACTAGTTGATGAAAAAGCACTGGATGATGAATTTGATACATCCATAAGTTATCAGGACAAGTGGATAGAAAGAAAAAATATATTAAATGCTTTGGTTGAGCATCCAAATAAAACTTGGCATAATGATATTCCAACATGTATAAGTTCTTCAAGAGAGAAATTACAGTAAGAAAAGGAAGAAATACTTTCATATAAACTTTTTGGGGATGTTGAAACAAAACAAAACAAAAGCACGATGTCAAACTAGAAAATTTAACAGGTAAATTTAATAGTGGAGTAAAGTTGGACAAAATAAAAATTTACAGTGATATCCCTAGATCAAATGATGAATGCCTAGATATATTAAAAGGTAAGAATATACCATGGAGCGATGGCGATGGTGGGAGAGACAAGCAAGAAGTAGATTTGATACCTGGAGCAGATATCATGGCACAAAACCAGACAGGAAAGTTAGAAACAATAACTGAAAATTTGATAGCCACTGAAACTAGGCTAGGTTGGACAGTTATTGGCCAAACTAAAGCACAGACCTGCCCATGCCAAGAACACCTACGAGAGGGAGTCCTTTACAGCGCTTTGACTCTAGTACAAGTGAGTCTCACCATTCAGGGCAAGCTGGCAACCCATTACAATAGTTTACTAAGAGGTCGTATAGATGATGGCAGTACTTAGAAGAACGGATCGGTACTAGTTAAAATAATAATTCCACGGATTGTATTATAAATTTTTGTTATGGAATATTTTAATTGTTTTTATATTTTAAATCAGTTTACAATTTAAAGCATAAATTCTAAAGGTGCGAGTGTGTATAGTTAATGCATGTTATCTGATAGCACTGCTGAACTGTTATAAACAGTGCAGGTTGTCTTGGGTGAGGTTGCCCAGAGAGCAGTAGTCCTTCGTTTCTGATAATGTGATGTTTATGTAGAGAAATAAAAGTGGTTTGTATATTTGTGGTATAAAGTTTTTAACAAAGCCTCAGTTGTTTCCTGAATCGATTTCCTGACATCACATTTGACCGTACTTATAATTTGAGAAGGAGTTGGTGGAGTGATTGGATTTGCCAACGTTTCGATCTATGTTTTAGAATTTCATCACGGCTAAAAAAGATACCAACTACAAATATGAATTGGTACAAGGTAAAAAAAGCTTGATGAAGATTTACAACGTAGGTCGAAACGTCGCCAAACCCAACAAAATACTATAATAATATATATTATAAATTCACCGCATCTCCCGGCTAACTCCTTCCAAAATTTAATAGATTAGATTCATCAGAAACAAATTTGAGATTTGTTAACTAATTTTAATGCAGAATATGCCACTTTATAATCCAGTTGCGTTTTATTTATTTTGTTCATGTCATAAATTAGATTTTAAATACAATATTTGCTAGTTTTCTTTTATTACTAATAAAAAGTAGTGGATATTCTTGTTGTACCTATCTTAATTCCTAAATAGCCTATAACATGAGGGTAATTTTACATGAGACAAATAAAAAAATTCAATCTTTCAAATAAACATTCAGCTTGCAACACTTATCAACCATCATATTACTAACATCAAAGCCCAACGTGAAATAATCTTTTGTATCCAAGAAATTTTTGTTTGCGATTGCAGGTGCGAGAATAAGAGATAATTTTAGAGAAATTTGCATTTATCATTTATCACGACCGTGCAAAGATTCATTTACTTGTGGGATTCCCCATCTCTTCTGAGGTATATAAGCGTACACTGATGGGTTTTGTGTATTAGTCTTTTTGATTACTATGCACCATTCGGTAATTGCATTACTGCTTTTGACTTCGGCCAGTTTGGCAGTCTTTAAGTGCGTTCCTGGAACGCAATGTAAGAATATTTTCCGAGTGCCGTCCCATCCATGTCCTGAGGGATTTCGACCTGTAACGACTCCAACCGGTCAAACATGCAGACGCATATATGGGGGAAAGGTAAGGCTATTTCTTGAAATTGAATTAATAAGTATAATGTACACGAAAGCTCACTTTGCTATGCTGTTTCTGTTCCATGTTTTCCCTTTGTCTTCTGGTTTGAAAGATTTCATTTTGAAAATTCATAACACCGTCGAAACCCCAAATAATTTGCCTTCTTAAAAAATTTTTGGTAGCGCAACTTGCGCCATGAATCCCCAATGTAGGCAACCCTGATGTATTGAAGAATAGATCAAGTACGGTTGTTCTGTTAGGATTTAAAAAATATCTTTGGCCATGTTGTAAAAAAAATACTCTCACGATAAAGCGACATCTTTTAATGGTGGCCTTCGAATTAGCATGTTGTTCGTAATTAGAGATGTAAATAATTAAATCAACAATTCTGCAAAAAAAAAAAAAAAAAAAAAAAAAAAAAAAAAAAAAAAAAAAAAAAAAAAAAAAAAAAAAACATGAGAAAAGGTATAATAGTCAGCGATGAGAACATTTTCAATGCCCACTTCAGTTCCCAACAGCATGGTCCCGATGTCAGTTCTCCCGATCATTGTTTTATTTCTGATGTCCGTTGAGTTCAGCGGAGCCAGGTATTGTCCTCCTGGTACCACCTGCAGGATAATCGTTCACAGAACTCAGGAACAATCTGAAGTAGGATACTGCCGATCCATGTTCGATCCTTCGACTTTTGGTGAGTGGTTTATTTTATTTAACACCGCAGGCTATTAAAATGGGAGTGACGTTAATATCACATTCGGATAAAGCTTGAATTTTTATTTTTATTTTGTTATAATTTTTTGTACCGGAAGCCCTGTATTGGTGTATTCGGGCAAGACTCAAAAAAGTCTCACCGATTTCGTTTACTCGAGATAGAAATCATAGTATCATAGATATAGTATCATAGTATCATAGTATCATAGATAATCATAGTAGCATCATAAATAGAAAGCCTTGCATTTTAGGACAAATGTACTTGAGATTTCGGTCTCTCACAAAAGCATCAAATTCTTCCTACATTCTTACGCCGAGACCGATTTATTGGTTCAAAAGATTGATCCTTTTATAATTTAAGGGTCACATTGGGGTAACCTGTAACTCTGGTGACGATAAAGGAAATGACGTGTAGTCTCAGAGGTAAGCCAGGACAGAAATGCAGTTTTTTTTTATTCTTATATTTTGAAATATAAAACCACACATTTTTGAGGGTAGGGGAATTGTTTTTTCTTGGTTAATAATGAAGTATGTAATAATACTTCAGGTTTCATTTGCGTAAAGTATAACCTACATACCGTACTTGGATTTCTTACCATCTTATAATCATTAAATACTTACTTATAACACCATTATACTTATAATACCTGTTATTAATTTTTATTATTTCTACATAAAATTCATATTTTGTTTCATTCAGTGACTCTCTAAAACGAATTTGTTTTTATTAAAAAAATATAACACAAAAACTTTTCATGGTTTAGAATAAAACAATTTAAAATCTTAATATAAGCATAAAAATAAAGGTTAATTTTTCAATAAACCAAATGATGAACTCTGTATTTGCAAGTAATGAGTAATTTTTGTTAGAAACACTTATCTGAGGACAATCGTTTAAGGAAAAACTGAAACGTGTATTTATATATAGGTCGAATCTTCCTTATATTCTAATAAGTTGGTACGATGAAGTGGTTAGGACTGATTTTTGTAGCGTTGTGTGCTGATAATTTAGTGTCGAGTTTAGGTTTTGGGACGGGAGGTTTTAGAAACGGCAGAATTGGAGATGGAACGAGGCCATACTCATTTTCACAGTCGATTCCAAGTAGCAGAATAATACCCGCACCTCCACCTAAGTCCCAATATACAATTCAAGGTAAAAGTGAAATACCTCCACCTCCACGTAAGTTCAATTATCCAATTTCTGGTAGGAGTAAACTACCCCCATCTCCACGTAAGTCCAAATATCCAATTCCTTTCAAGAGTGAAATACCTCCACCTTCACGCTCGTCCAAATATCCTATTGCAGTCAAGAGTGAAATACCTCCACCTTCACGTAAGTTCAATTATCCAATTTCTGATAGGAGTAAACTACCTCCATCTCCACGTGAGTCCAAATATCCAATTCCTGGCAAGAGTGAAATACCTCCACCTTCACGTAAGTTCAAATATCCAATTCTTGGTAGGAGTGATATACCTCCATCTTCACGTAAGTCCAAATATCCAATTCCAGGTAAGAGTGAAATACCTCCACCTCCACGTAAGTTCAAACATCCTATCCCAGGGATGAGTAAAATACCTTCACCTCCACCTAAGGCTAAACGTCCAATTCCTGAAAGAAATGAAACACACAAACCTCCAACGAAGCTTAGACGTCCAATTTCTAGAGTTAGTGAAATGCCTCCATCTCTAAGAAAGGGAAAAAGCTCAACTGGAAGTAAATTAGCTCCTCCAGAAGAGGATGAAATTTCAACTTCAAATGATAGTAAATTAACTCCAGCTGTTTCGGAAAGTGGTAATCATAAAGTCCAACTCCACGTATCCACTAAATCTGATAAGGATCCCTCAAAACCACACGATAAGGTGAGTGAAATACGTCCAGAAGAGACTCTTATAGGCTGAGTTAAGTTGAAGGTTTCTCTATCACATAGAACATATTTAAATAAGGGGAAAGTTGCAATCCACAGATAATAGTAAAGTAGATAAATGAATGCTAGAAGATGAACGATCATCTCAAGAAAATTGAGAATCAAAGACTTATTTTCAACGACTAAGAGGAAATGGATGAGAAGACGTCATTAGCGAACGTTAAAAAAGGTCAGAATCGTGTTCAAAATATGAATAAAAAGAAGAAAAATGAAGAGCCGCCGAATAATAATGGAACAACGTGGATTCTAATCCATACAGACTACATGACCCGATTTTCCAGTGAATATATGTATATACATATGGTGGCTCACATTCAAAATGATACATATTGATAGAAAATTAATGAATATATAAATATTTCAATTTATATAAGATTAAAAGCAATGATTTATTCTAATCAATCAACATTTTTACTTTTTGACATTTTGATGTGAAACTTGAAAGAAATTGTGTAAAATTTGGGTTAAAAAACAAACTTTCTTTTTATCAGGATAATGAACCTAAACACTCTGCTGTGTTAGATAAGGAATGGTTAGAATGGCTACTTTATCACTGCCCCAAAGCAATAAAAACACCACCACAGTCACAAAATCTTAATGTGATTAAACACCTCTGGGCAAAATTGGAACTAGAAGTTCTAGCAAAGAAGACTAAAAAATATCTTCTCGAAGAATGGAAGAGGCTAATCCCGAAATCACCCGGAGAAAAATGGCCGACTCCATTACAGACAGACTGAAAGGAGTGGTAAAAAATAATGGCTTGCCTACAATGTGTTGAACTTAATTAATGGTATTTATAAGTTAATAAGAAGGTGTATCATTTTGACTGTGAGGTAAAATTATCCAGTTTTAAAATATATATATATATATATATTTTTTTTTTATAAATAATCACAGGTGAGTATTTTAATTTTATTGAATTTGTACATATTTAAATTGAGATTATAAATAAATCAGTTGAAGAGTTTCCGGTTTTATTTATTTACAGTAACCGTTGAAGTATTTTTTCTATTTTTTTAAGGGGTGTATGTATATACATATGTACATATGTATTTCTATTTTTCTACGGGGTGTATATATAAATATGTACATATGTATACATAGACCCGGTAGAAAATGTATATATGTATGTATGTAACGATTATTATCGGTATTACAACCTACTAATACTAACCATTTGTAATATATAAATATTTTAATTTTTATTATAACAGCTCATCCATATTTTTTTTTAATATATTATTTTGGTATGAATGTTTTCATATATCACTATTGCGTGATTATACCGCCTCTACTGGTCTTTAATAATACGGCTGAGTGAGGGTCGCTGGGATCTCCTAGAGTCCTGCCTTTCCTTCCATGAGTGGTGAGAAAGGCTTGGATCAGAGATCTTGAGTGAGTGATTTTTTTTTTAGTTATTGTATAGAAGCATGTATGTATTCGAGTTGTTACTTTCATTAGCTTAGTTCCTTTTTTTTTTTAGTTTAGTTTATATACATTTAATTTTGGTATTATTATTTTTCTATATTAACTATTTTTATTTATTGTGAATGGACTGTGAATGTTCTGTTTGAACACTATTATAAATCTCCTTCATTGTGACAGATTGTAATATCTCTCAATAAATAAGTTTAAAGAAAAACAAAAAATATATCACTGTAACTATTGTCCAAGTAACATATTGTTATATGTCTAAATAAATAAATTAAAAAATATATTATTTTGTTTTTCCGATAATACTCGCTAGACAAGGATATTTATTGACTCCTCTTTAGGCCGAGCAACAGGCTAACACCTGGTCATCGCTGATTTACCACACCGTGATCTCTTCCTGACAGGCATTTATCTTTCAAAAAATCTTCTTGCAGACTCGTTGTGGATTATCGTTGATTCAGTAGATTATATAAATGAATTCAACGCTTTGGGGAATAGAATTTATTACCTTGATCGTTAGATTTCGAAAAGTGCGGTGTACGCTTGTCTGATTGGACAGAAGTCATATTTCTAAAATACTTGATCATTATTCTGTAAAAAACTAAATTATAATATCAAAAAATAATATATATATATATATATATATATATATATATATATATATATATATATATATATATATGTGTGTGTGTACTTTTTTCAAAAAATAACCAGATGGTAGAATAAACTTGTTTCATGAGTTAAATAAAATAAGAAAAAAATATTAAGGACTCCTGTGATAGCCTGCTGAAAGAAAACAAATTCGTACTCAGTTTTCCTCATCTTACAAACAGGTTTTTAAGATCGGTAGTGCTTTAGAAATTATTAGTGTGTAAAATCATCCTTTTGTGTGATTTATTCAAGTAATAGATAATAATTTTAATTTTGTATAACAAATAATATTCCATTGTAGTAAATAAGAAATTTCTATAAATATAAAAAGATACAATTAAAATAGAAGGAAATAAACATCATAAAGGCACTCAAGGTCAAATAACTGTTAAATCACGGCTAAACGGTTTTTAATTTATTACACTAAAAATCGAAAATTATATTTCTAATTTTTTTAAAAAATGATTATTAATCCAAATATAAATTAAAATCGTGAAATTTATCACTATAGATGAACTGTAACAAACTTGCACAGATCGTTTCATGATCATTACACCACAGCCTAATAAGGTATTGTTCGTCTCATTTTCAATGAACAGTTTCATACAAAAATGAAATCATGTTTTTTGTTTAAAGACGAAGTATTTTGTTGAATTGTTTTAACCAGTTTTGTTTTGAAAACTGATGGGGTTAAAAAATAGCATAATAAAATAGTAGTGACATATAGACGAAATTCAAAAATCGAATTTTCTGGAAGTTATATATCAATACCATTAGGGCAAAAGGTCGTATGTGAACATCAGAAATATTGATTATTTCTTTATGATTCATCAGTATAATTTTATATTTTATTTCCCTCTTCTATTTTTCATAGTATTAAATTACGTATTGCAGTTGTATACTACAAAATTTCATCTTTGGAACAAATAGAATAAACATGGAAAAATTTTACAAACGATATTTTGCACCAACAGTGATATTATTTTTGAGAATTAAATCCAAATTTGAAGTACCTAAAGATTTTTTCAATATGTACACAAATAGAAAAAAAAAGAACATGTTCTCAGTTTGTTCAAGTTAAATTAGACATCATTCACCATAAATCTATAGTTCATCTATTATTATCGTATCTAGAACCAACTATTCAGAAAATTGAGCAAGTTAAATATTCCGTAGTACATCTCGTCGTATATAGTTTCATCTCATCGTAACCAACAACTATTCTATTTACGAAAACTCTTGGAATTGGGGCGTTTTCAATCTGGACCAAGCTTTGTCTATTTAATTAGGTACTTAAAACTCGTAAATACCCATTTGCTTCTTACTTGTATTTTGAGGTAATTTGATCAGAAAATAGAGAAAAAAGAAAAGAAAAAATATTGAGCCGTTTGGCGTGACCTACACCCCCCAATTTTCAAAATAACGATGCTGTATAGGGCAAACGGGCCAATATTTTTGCAGGTCACCTTTTTTATCGATTTTGTGATCAAATTATCTTGCGATTCAAATAGAATGCAGATGGGTATTTAGGAGTTTTTAGTACCTGATTAAATTGACAAAGTTGGCCCTCCCCAGAAAACGCCTCAATTCCAAGAGTTTTCGTAAATAAAATAGCTATATGAGATGAAACTATTCACGAAGCTTCAGGCGGATTTTAAATATTCGATGAAAAGAGGTCTGTACCACGGAATAAAATATTTGAATACAAATATTAAATATTAAATTTTTTTCTCGAAAAATTTTTTTTTTCATCGGAGTTAAAAATTCATTTAATGAAACTTTCTGTTATCATTACTATTTTTATAAAAAACATATTTAAACCTATAATAATCTTTTTAAGATTAAAAAATAAGTCAATTCGTGTAGTTATGAGAGAAATGACAACAATTAAAAGGTTTTTACACCTCAACCGCAGACAATAAATTTTGCTAAAAGAAAAATATTAATTAAATTTTATTATTATCACTTGTTAAAACATTCTTGTGCTGTTACTTATTATATTTTATATTTAAGCTTAACAGCCGGTTCTAAATTTATGGCGAACTAAAACATTGTTTTCATCGCTTTAAAAACAAAAGTAATAAAAATCTTAATAAAGGACGTCTGAGTATATTATCGCGATGATGAAGTGTTTTTAAATAATATATATTTAAACTATTTTAGAAGTACTCTAAAGAATTTATTATGTTTATAACATCTACTGTTTCCCGATCGTCGCAGAGATAAATAGAGAGATATGAGCTTGTTGGGGTAAGATAGCGCATTACCAGGGAAAGCCTGACGGAGATCTGGCAACACCGGCGACACTGACCTCCTGACGCAATGAGTCAGCCTCAGTTGTTCTGATGAAGTGGTGCGGAGTGGTTCTGTTAGTGCTTTCTGTCTGCGCTTCGGTCTGGGGCATCAAATGGGGCGGCATCAAGATAGGCAAGATCGGCGGCCGGGGAGGCGGTAAGAAGACCCCCTCCCAGCCCAAGTACCCGCGCCAGCCATCGCCTCCCAGCTTCGACTCCAGGCCTCCCTCCTACAATCCAGGCTGGAACCACGATTCCAGACCGCCTCCATATAATCCCAGCTACAACCAGCCTCCTGCTCCAGGATGGAATACGCAGAACAATCAGCACCCTCCTGCCCCCGGCTGGAAGCAACCTCCACCTGCGTACAACCCCGGACCACCACCTCCGTACTCCAAGAATCCTTCACCTTACCCTCAGAGTGGCGGACATGGTAACCCTCCTCCCTACTCTCAATACCCACAGTCCGGACATTACCCTCAATCAGGATCTTATCCAGGAAATTCCGGTTATCCATATGGGTCTTACCCTGGTAATGCTGGATACCCACACGGATCTTACCCTGGATATGGAGGCTATTCACAAGGATCTTTTCAACAGTTTCCTCAGTACCCTCAGTCCTACGGCGGTGGCGGCTACGACTATAAACAGAAGAAGAAAGGATGGAACATGCCCGGGATTATACCTCTACCTATTCCGATACCTATAGGAGGCGGTGGGTTAGGGTTCGGCAGCTTCGGCGGCGGATTCTACAGGCCTAAAGGGAATTCGGTGGACTCAGAAAAAGACGATAAGGAGAGACCGAGAATCATCGTACCTCCGGATCTTGAGTTGGATGGAGTCACGGAACTACCTGCTGATTCTCCAATTGCTCAATGGGACGTCGTCGGGAAAGAGAAGGCGTTAAGTGAAACTAAAAAGAGGTAACTGCTGAATTAAATATAATTTAGCAATTGAACAATATAATAATAATTATTATAAGAAGTACTATTAATGGAGAGTACTAAGGAAAATTACAACATTTTTCTTCATTAATAGTTTACGTATAACTTTTGTTTTCGGTACAGTTTTTAAGGCTAGATTCCATACGTACAAAAAGTAAATTTACAACAAGCCACAAGATGAATTAAGTTATATTACAATGCCATTGTTAGCAACTAAATATATCTTTTAATGCCTTCAGATTATCACAGGCAGTTTTTATTAAAATAATTCTTGTACAGTTAGACAAGTGTATTTATTGTATATACATATGCGCCCGAGTTTTCGTGGCCGTCCTGAATTTGTAGTCTATATTAAATGTTGATCAGGGTCAATTGGGACCAAAAATATATTTTTATAGAGAATGCCTTTAACTAATGTGAAAAACGACAATCCTATTTCTTACTTATATCAAAAATAATTAACGCCGGTTAAAACCGACATATACAAGTCAAAGCAAAACAGTCAATTTTTAACTACAATAAATTAAAATCTAAATTCTAAACTATGAATTTCTATTACAGTAAATGTGTATAAAAAATTGATTAATTTTTGGTTAATTTTTTTGTCAGGATGTTATAAAATTAGAAATGATTCTTATACGATAGGAATGTTCGAATTATTGAAGGAAGTTAGGAAACTGTTCTGCATTTAATAGGGATAAATATTTAGGATGCGGTTATTTTAAGATTTTTATTGTTGTCGACGCTTCAATCCAAGCATGTTTTTTTTCATGGGGGCATGTTACCAAAATGATAAACCACAAGCTTGGATTGAAACGTCGACAATAATAAAAATCTTAAATGGACTGCGTCCTAACTATTCATCAGCTATGATAGGAATGTTTCGTTAGGATTTATTGATATTCTTTAAAATCCTTGGAAATTGCTTATACACATTTTCAGTGTCTTGGAGACACTGCTTAAAATGTTTTGGGAGGAGTATAAAAAACGGTTCCGAATATCAGACACATTAGGAATAAAACCGACCATGTTATCACTACAAATAATAACCTGTGAATCACAGGTATTCTTAAATTTCCAACTATTAAGTTTTGTTATTTATTGTATGCGTTTCTCTAAATCAAAATAACAACATGAAATTAGTATTCACAAATTTACTTTTCTTTAAAAAAAAACAAAAAAAAAAAAAAAACAGAATTTCATTTATTCTTATTCTGGAGTATAAAAGGATAGTCAGCACATTTTGGCTTTAAGTTTTTCTAGGACTAACTAAATAAATACAACAGAAGGTTCCAAACAAATATTTATATTTTTACTGAACTAGATATTTTATTTTACAATAGAGCACTGTAGTTGAATAATGGAGTCATTGTCAGTGTCAGCACCCAAGGATTTCGTTGACGTTGCGTAATATGATAAAGTTCCTAGTAATGAGATTAGAATTTTACTGGAAAATGTGATACTAATTAAATACATATTAACACATCATTAATTAATCAAATTAAAACCAATTTTTGTTTTATTGTTAGTGAAGTAGTTAATTGTAGTTTTTTAAAAGTCATTATTAGATATGCCATGAAAATCGGTAGTTCTAATTAATAAACAAAAAAAAACTGACAGAAACTATATTTTTGTGGTTGTAAAATATTTCTGAGTGAATACCATTACGAAATCTTTTCTTTGTATGAAAGACCTTGAACTGTTCGGTTTTTTTACTTCCTTAATCTCTTTCACAAACATCTGTTAGAATTTACTCTGGATCTTATTCAAATTATGATTTATAATTTTTTTTAACTATAGTCTTAGTTTATTTGTTTTTTTACACCAACGTTTCAGCCCTTTAGGCCATTTTCAAAGTAAGAAACCTTTAACAAATAAAACAATCATCACAGCCTAATTATATTTCCTTATGAATTTTTTCATTTAATACTTTATTTTACATACCTATATAATATAATTAAAATCATTATGGACATGCACTTGTCAACTTCATTTAATGAGTCAAGCACTAAAACCTTCCTCTATAAGGTTATGCTTATTTTAAAACCTCATTACATCGCCAACAATCCCAGAATTAAAATTTACTTTATTAAAACTATATTTATGAATTGCAAAACTATTTCACAAATATTACATTAAAATAAATATTGGGTTGGTAAATAAGTCCTTTCTGTTTATTTTTTTGTCACTATGATACACTTCTTATCTGATGAATTAATCCCTAAGTTGGATTGTTTATCCTGTTTGTAATATGTCAACAACTATATCTGTTAACTCTTGTTCAAACTAGCTTATTACTGTGTTTGCTATTGTACTGTGAATATGGAGGAAAATATCATTCATTATCAACATGTTTTATTGTATCATTCTAAAAACTGCAGAAGATCATAGAAATTTTGCAGTGTTTATAGTGATGATGCCTGAACGCACCTGTCAAATTTGGTTTGCCAACCATTTGCACGAGCTCGGCTATGTTTACAGGCTTAATATTTGGGTCTCTCACATGATTTTTCTTCGAAAACCACAAAAAATGTTATAACGTCAATACGACTTTAGCTGTCTACAAGAAATTTAGCAGGAGTTTAGGTCCACATAAACTACACAACAGGATCTTCATAAACACATTACTAATGGGGATAAAAAATAAAAACCTCTAAGGAGTTTTTTATTTATTTATTCCTTATGTAGGCATTAAATCAAAAAAACATTCATACGGCTTTGTAGAACAATCGTTCTGCTTTCCTACGGATATAGTAACATAGAATTTGGAGAATATCCTGAAGAGTTATGAATGATCGGAAGGGTGTTGTGTTTTATCTAGACAACGCTAGACCCCACACTTCATTGGTCACTCGCAATAAATTATTGAGCCTTGGATAGGACCTTTTGCCCCACCCTCCCTATTCACCAGACCTAGCTCCAATCGACTACTACTTATCATCCCGGTCTCTGCAGAACCCCATGAATGGAAAGAAATTCCAAAAGAAATAGGGAATCAAAAACCACTTGGATCATTTTTTTAACAATAAACTCCAGACATTCTATGAACATGACATTATGCAATTAGTGGAAAGATGGGAAAATGTCATATTAAATAATGGTCAATATATTGTAAAATTAATTTTATGTCTATAATACATTGAGTTTTATGTCACCCTGAAAAACCAAAAGGACATATTTGCCAACCCAATAGAATCACACCCTTTTTGGTAATTCATTCTTTAAGAAAAACACAATTTTTATTTTTCCTATTGAGTTTTATAATTCAATGCAACATTTATATATTAAACAATTAACATAAATTATTCTAAAAAATCGTTGGTTGGTTGTTATGATATTTTTGGTGCAATACATCTAGGTCATCAGCGCCAAATAAATAAAATAAAATCACTAAAACTATTTTATCGAATAATCTACATCATTTAATAAAATATTTAGCTGGTAGGTTATTGAGCTCAAAAATATAACGGAGGATAAAGAAAGGAGAGGTGAATAGAAAATAATTGAGGAGAGTTAATTTTTTTTTTCTTTGTCAATTTGTCAAAGGTTAATTATTGAAAATAACTAACGAAAATAATTAACCAAAACAATAATAATAATTGAATTTTAATAACACAACATATATATTTAAAAAATAAAACAAATTTTTCACGTCTGTTTTTATTACCAAGATTTAATTGTTTTCCAAAACTATCAATACATTTTCTACAAAGCTCTCACGCTATACAAAATTAATAAAACACCTTTTATAGCCTAGCTGTTTTGTCATATTCGAGTTAATACGAAGCAGTTCATTTTAAGTTGAGCAAATGAAAACCGTAATTTTTAACTATGTATTTTTAATTCATTTAATATGCACATAAGAACTGATTATTTTTTGTTAATTCTTCAATGTAATAGAATTCGAAATTATTCTAGTATGAAAGAAATGTTTTGTTAAGATTTATTGATAATTTTTTTTTAAATTCATGTAAATTGTTTATACAACTACCTTTGAGACATTGCTTAATTTTTGGAGGGAAGGCTATCCAAAAGGGTATCAAATTTCGAACATATTAAGAATACGTAGTTTATCATCAAGATACACGTGTGAGTGAAATACGTCTCACTCATACGTGTAAAATCTATGAAAATTGTTTCAGAAAGATAAAAAAAAAGCTATTTGAAAATCAAATGGTATTAATATATATTATTATTAATGTAAGTCTTAAAATCCATTCAAATGTATTAAAATCCTCCCCCCCCCCAAAAAAAAAACCCACAAATTGTAAAGATGTACTAACCTATGATAAAGGAAATCCCAGCTGCGAGACATTGTTATTAACACAAAAATCCTCCACACACTGACCATAATTGAAGAATTTCAAATATTTAACTACAATAACTTATTTCTGTCAACAAAATTATTTTTGATTATAATGCTTGAATCATCTTTAGTGCTTGTAACATATAATATCTCATACAATTCTTACAGTATAATAAATCAAATTACTTTCTTAAATGTTTTATTTTTCTTTTAGTAATAAAATTATGTAAATATGTAATATAATATATTCTTTTAATATACTCGGAATAGAAGGGATAGGTTTTAAGAAATAATGAAAACAAAATTATCAATTTTTAACTATCAATAATTATCAATAAGTTAACTTTTGTTGTTTTTGTTTTCTTACTGTGGTTAATTGAATTCAGTGCAACACCAAAAAAAAAAAATATATATATATATATATATATATATATATATATATATATATATATATTTGTGGTGTGATGTTTGACTGTAGTGAATAATTGAAGAGAAGAATTAGGTGAGGAGATCAGCGAAAAAAATAAGTATATTTATTTTTATTTTTGCCGACGTTTCAGTTCAGGCTGAAGTTCAGGCCTTCATTAGGGTTAAGAGAAAAGCAGGTAACAATAGATATGAAAAAATATAAACATTGACTAATAAAAAAAAAAATATGTAGGTGAAAGGTCTAGTCTAAAAAATGTAGGTAGAATAAACTTAAAGTAAAATAGAGCAGGTAGAATAATAACGGTGACAGAGAAATAAGAAATAAATAATAACGGCAACAAAGTAGGGACTAATGAAATAAACATAATCAAAATAAGGTAACATAAGAAATGAAAAATAGCTTAACAACGAAAAGTAGTGGAATCTATGAGATAAAAAACGTCAGTGTAACCCAAACGTAAACGGGGTGATATAGTTCCTAACATATGATGTAATAGTATGTATGCTAAAAGGAGGTGAGATAATCATAGAATAAAATGTTTTTTTTTTTTGTCTTGTTTTAATTCTTAATGATATTTACAACTGTATTAAAGAAATACATTTAGTAAATTTGAACATATAGATATAATTATGTAAAACACTTGTTGAGAAACTACCCAATGGCAGCACTGTAATGATATGTCTACATTAGGAGATCTCGGGGCCATCTTTTTTTCAGGCGCATCGGAGGATTATCAGGAATTGAATTGGAAGCAAGGTTAGAAAGTTGGAATGGTTCTGAAGATTATTATGGAAGGAAAGGTATCTGGATTGGGCCAGATCTGCAACATAAGAAATATTAAGGTCATTATGGATGGTTTTATTTGTAACAAAGTAGGTAGCATTAAGGATTTTACGAAGGCTTTTGGTTTGCAAGGATTGGATACGCGAGGAATTCGATGGTTTAGTGGAGCCCCAAAGCTCAACTCCGTAAGTCCAAATAGATATTATTATAGGCATGTATATGAGTCTTTTGTAATTAATTGGAAGTTTAGGGCGTTTGTCTAGTAAGTGCTGAAGTAATCGGAAACGACGAGCGGTTTTTGTCGTTTCAGTCTGATATGAGGATGAATAAAACGTAAAACAGAGAAAAGGAATATGAAGTTATATAAGGAAATAATGGATCTAAACAGAAAATCGAGGTACTGTATAATCTACCAAAATATATTGACTACGTATAAGAGAATAAAAAGTTGAAATAATGTAAATGAGATGTAATGAGCAAATGTATCAATATACACAAAAAGGAGGTGGACGTATAGAAAAGGAAGTAACAAGAAAAATGAAAAAGAAGGAAAAAAGTAAGATAAGAGAGATAGACACCCCTGGTCGAAGTAAAGGATTCCGCAAGACCAAAAATACATACATATTTATTTTTACTATTTTTGACTGATCGCCCCAACCATTCTTATCTTAAATATATATATATCGTTTTAGTGAATCCGATATTTCTTTTTTAACACACCACTTATTTATTTTATTTCCTAATGAAAATTGAAGTATTATTCATACCGTCAGAATTAGTTGTACAGATGCGAAATCGGATCCAATAACTATTGATCGTTATTTTAGCATAATGCTTGTCTGTCGACCAAGCGTCCCGTTATTTTCGCTCGGTTGAAGAGATCCGTTGTGTAGAGTTCCGTTCTTGCTAAATACCTTTAGAAACCAGTCTACTTTATAAAATATCCTTTAATATAACATGTCATAATCAAAATACTATAGGCCGAAGTTGAGATAAAATCTAATACATTATAAAAAAATATTCTAAAAGTCTATTTGAGTTTTGGAATCTGTTATTATTTTTAAAACCATCACTTATTTCAAGTACTAATTTTTAACTTTTAAGATGCCTATTACTCGACATGACTCAGGGAGAAAATGAATCAAACGCTACTAATATCATGTCTCAGTTTACAAACAACGTAAACGGTCTGAAAACAATGCTCTCAAAGATCAGAGACACAGTATCACATAGAGGGCTAAAAATCAGAACCTCAAAACTAATAAAGATTTTGAATGAGCACTCCTTGAACACTACCGAGCATTTAAAAATAACACATGGTGATAACAATAATCTTGGAAATAAGAAACACTTTGCCAATCAAAATGAAAATAACCATTTAATGGAATTTTAACAGATTTTTCCGACATTTAGAGCACCTAAAAATGACAATAAGCGAAGAGAACCCTATACTAGGTTGTCGCCAAGAAACACACTTAAAAGAAACTCAAACAGTGAAATACAAAGATTACGATATATACCGAAAATCAAAAGATCGTCATGGGAACACTTCGTATCTTCATTAAATCAAAACATTTCAATGAAGGAGCTCTGGAATAAAGTGAAAAGCATTAAGGGGATCTCCAAAACAAAGAAATTGCCTGGTATAAAGAGCGGACAAGACATTATAACTGACCCTGACGAAATCGTTAACGAAAGTGATAAAACTCTACAACAGAGTGTAATTTAAAGGCGTGGCCAATGACCCTACAGGGTAGAGGCAACAAAATAACAAATAAATAAATAAATAATTTTTAATTTCTTCTTATTCAAAACTCGCTCTTTCTATTTTTATTGAGGAGGGGGCGATATGCTCTCAATCAATAAAAATATATAGTTCCAAATTATGGTTTTCAATTACTCAAGTTAAAATGGACTGCTTCGTATTAACTTGAATATGACATAACAGCTAGGCCACACATAAAAGTGTTTTTATTTATTTTTTTTTAGAAAGTTTTTGTATCTTAACAGCTTTATAGAAAATGTATTGATAATTCTGGAGAACCTTGGTAATTAAGAAAGACGAGAAATATATTTTTTTTTTAGTATACATTATGCGTCTTTTAAATTTATTATTTTTAGTTATTTGTATTGTTTTGGCTTATTATTTTCAATAATTATTTGAAGTTATTAACCGAAATTCCGAAGTCTGAACCTATGTTTGAAATGAGAAACGTGTTGTCATCAGACTCTTCAATCAGATATGTAGACACCAATATTGTGAAAGTAATTTTTGTTAGCCTCAATATTATTGTTAGAATTGTAGTTTCATCACGAATAAAGTCAGCTGAACGAATAACAGAATCCGTAATATATTTGAACCCTCCCTCCCACTGTTGAATTTATTTTTTCAATAAAGGAGACATGATATACATTTCGTAGAGGTAATAAATCAATAAAAGTGAATAAGATATTTTTTTTTTAGTACCGTCAGTAATTCCTGCAAATATTGTAATCAGTTCTTACGTCACGGTTGCTTAATCGCTATTCATTTCCAATGACTCATAATTTGGCTAGGACTGTTGTGGTGAAATTATTACAGTTATTTTATTATATCAGCTACTTTATTCATATCTTTTATCACCCAACGATGCATCAACCAAAAGCTTCCTATTTTGTATTTGTATCCTGTATTTTGTATTTTGTATATATATATATATATATATACAAAATACAAAATACAGGCAAAAAAAAAGTTCGTCAACATTTCGGCCAATTCAGGCATTATCACAACAGAAGAACAGCTAATCGAACATCACTCCATGAAATCCAAATAATTTTTATTTTATCCATTTTTAATCTTTATTTATTTAATGTTATTTTACAACATATTTATAATTTTTGATTAGATACGGCATAATTTTGATTATTACTTTGTTCCTCATATCAGCTGTTTGATGGTAACCTTCCCTTGCTATGTTATCTTACCTCCCTTTCAGTATGCAATTGAATTTCAAAGAGTGATGTTCGATTAGCTGCTTTATCTGAGAGAGAGAGAGAGAGAGAGAGAGAGAGAGAGAGAGAGAGAGAGAGAGAGAGAGAGAGAGAGAGAGAGAGAGAGAGAGAGAGAGAGAGAGAGAGAGAGAGAGAGAGAGAGAGAGAGAGAGAGAGAGAGAGAGAGAGAGAGAGAGAGAGAGAGAGAGAGAGAGGAGAGAGAGAGAGAGAGAGAGAGAGAGAGAGAGAGAGAGAGTGAGAGAGAGAGAGAGAGAGAGAGAGAGAGAGAGAGAGAGAGAGAGAGAGAGAGAGAGAGAGAGAGAGAGAGAGGAGAGAGAGAGAGAGAGAGAGAGAGAGAGAGAGAGAGAGAGAGAGAGAGAGAGAGAGAGAGAGAGAGAGAGAGAGAGAGAGAGAGGAGAGAGAGAGAGAGAGAGAGAGAGAGAGAGAGAGAGAGAGAGAGAGAGAGAGAGAGAGGAGAGAGAGAGAGAGAGAGAGAGAGAGAGAGAGAGAGAGAGAGAGAGAGAGAGAGAGAGAGAGAGAGAGAGAGAGAGAGAGAGAGAGAGAGAGAGAGAGAGAGAGAGAGAGAGAGAGAGAGAGAGAGAGAGAGAGAGAGAGAGAGAGAGAGAGAGAAGAGAGAGAGAGAGAGAGAGAGAGAGAGAGAGAGAGAGAGAGATGAGAGAGAGAGAGAGAGAGAGAGAGAGAGAGAGAGAGAGAGAGAGAGAGAGAGAGAGAGAGAGAGAGAGAGAGAGAGAGAGAGAGAGAGAGAGAGAGAGAGAGAGAGAGAGAGAGGAGAGAGAGAGAGAGAGAGAGAGAGAGAGAGGAGAGAGAGAGAGAGAGAGAGAGAGAGAGAGAGAGAGAGAAGAGAGAGAGAGAGAGAGAGAGAGAGAGAGAGAGAGAGAGAGAGAGAGAGAGAGAGAGAGAGAGAGAGAGAGAGAGAGAGAGAGAGAGAGAGATGAGAGAGAGAGAGAGAGAGAGAGAGAGAGAGAGAGAGAGAGAGAGATGGTGGTTTGGAATTTGTTCAATAAAAACCTGACATTTATGTTCTGTCTTTTGATTATTTTGTTACAATTCTTGTATATGGTGGTGTAATTCGTGGTGTATGCTTATTATTTAAATACATTTGTTAAATCAAACAGTGCGATCGAATAATTAATTTTTCCGTTCATCTTCTATGGTAATTATTGTAGGAAACTTTTTTGTAGTTTACCATACAGTAGTATCAGCTGCTCAAACTAATTTTGTCAATTAATAACGCCGAGGAAACTCATCAATTGGTTAATTACGGGGCTTTCATACAAGTTTAAGGGGATGACAGATGTTGGACTGTTAATAGAAATGTATGTGGATTTATTAATATGTTTATCTTTGTAATTTTTAAGTTTATTCCATTTTTCAACTAGTACAGGAATAGGAACCGCTTTTAATAAATAATTAATTGAAATAACTTAATACACTAATTTTACTGTCACTCTATTTCACAATTATTTAGTTGGTTGTATATGTATATATATATATATATATATATATATATATATATATATATATATATATTATATATATATATATATATATATATATATATATATATATATATATATATATATATAAAGTCCTCTTTAAATGGTTTTAACAATAATAAACTCTATGCTCTTTTAAAGTAAATTTCATCTTGTTTACAATGAAGCAATTATTAATTACTTAAATCAAATATGTTTTAGTTATTGTTTTCGATTCTATAAAAAACATGACTCACTTATAAAACCACAAAATTGCATTTGCTACTTTTCTGCTGAAAATTGGCCAATTGTTTGTATGAACTTTAGGGTAGTTCTAAAGGTCGTATTATTTGAAAAGCCTATATTTTGAAAACTACTTGTTCTATTTGATCGAAACTTCGAGGAATTTTTGAGAATAGTATACAAATTACCTAGTGTGAATTTCATTGGATTATATTTAATAATTAAAATTAATATAAATAATTCTTAACAATATAATAGCAGTTAAATGTGAAAGGCACTGATCATATGGAGTGGAAGTTATGTTAAGAAGATATTTTTATGGGGGTTATAAAATTATAGGTTTTATTCAAAGAGTTAATTTATACTGTATTGATTCGTCGATTCCAAACGTTACTGGCATGATACTTACTGCCGTTACTTAGATTTCGTGTAATTTTCAATAAATCTTAATTAATATTTACTCTGACTTTGTAAGAAAGAATAATCTTATTTGGGATTATGTTTATTTCTATTGAAGTTCGACTAGCGTCGTGGTATTGAGTTTCGGTGTGGATTTTACATACATTTTTAAATTCCAGCTTAAATAGTTTTGTTCTGACTGAAGAAAAGTATTGGTATCGTTAACTGAAAAACCAAAAAGTTTAGTTTTTCTTATGCATGTTTTGTACCATCCATTTTTGGAATGTAAACATACAGATTAAGTACATATTACTACTATTAGTGCAAAAGGTCGTATGTAAACATTTTCAACTTTTTTTTTTAAATTATGAATCATCAAATGTGGAATTTTCGAATACGGCACTCTTTCGCATTTTAATATTAGCTGATAAACGAAATTCTTGGATATCAAACCCGCGAATTTTGAGTCGTAATTGTATTTCCGAATCCGCTTCTTCGAGGGATTTTATTCTCATACGAAAAATTGTATATCTTGTAATATAGATATATTTTAGCCAATGAAAACGGTGAGGAAACTATACTGAACTTACTTGGCAGACGTTTTTCGATAAGAACGTGACATTTATGTTCTGTCTTTTGATTATTTTATTACTATTTTGTCTATATGGTGGTGTAAGTTTATTATTTGAATTAATTTGTTAAATCACACAGTGCGGTCTAATAAGTATTTTTTTCCATTCATGTGCTGTGTAAATTATTGTTGGAAACTTTTTTGTAGTTTACCATACAGTAGTACCAGATGCTCAAACTAATTATGCCTTTAATAACGCCGAGGAAGCCCATCAATTGGTTAATTACGGGGCTTTCATACAAGTTAAAGAGGATGATAGATGTTGGACCGTTAATAGAAATGTATGTGGATTTATTAATATGTTTATCTTTGTAATTTTTAAGTTTATTCCATTTTTCAACTAGTACAGGAATAGGAACCCCTTTTAATAAATAATTAATTGAAATAACTTAATACACTAATTTTACTGTCACTCTATTTCACAATTATTTAGTTGGTTGTATATATATATATATATAAAGTCCTCTTTAAATGGTTTTAACAATAATAAACTCTATGTTCTTTTAAAGTAAATTTCATCTTGTTTACAATGAAGCAATGAATTGAATCAAATATTTCTTTAGTTATTGTTTTGGATTCAATAAAAAACATGACTCACTTATAAAACCACAACACGTGCATTTGCTACATTTCTGATGAAAATTGGTCTATTGTTTGTATAAACTTTAGTGTAGCTCTGCTATCACTGCTGTCAAAATTTTTCTCTACTTACCAGATACCCTGTATAAAAATGTGCCATTTTCAATTTTATTTATTTATAATTATAAGTATGAATAGCTACACATCAAAGTTACTGTATAACAAAAAATAAAATTGTCTTACACACATAAAAAAAAAAAAAAAAATTAAATCTAAGACCAAGCATAAAAAAAAAAAAAAAATGTATATACATACTTCCATTTCGAAGGAAAGGAAGAAAAAAATACAACCGCTGCATTATTCAGCGGTGCCGTAGAAACTTGAACCCGAGAACCTCCTCAAAAATCTTAATTGTTTTCATATCTTTCAATCCGAAAAAGAATACTGTTCTTCATTTAAGCAATCTTGCGTTTATTAAAATTTTCTTACACTCAACATCAGTGCACTGCACACACCTGTGGCTCTTTCCTGAAATTGCCCTCTGGTCAGTAACGTAATTTATTTTTTATTTTTCCCCGTTCAAAGGATTTATTATTATAATAAATTCCTTACAAATGTATATTATGCAACTTGAATATAACATTTTATCTAATAAGCTTAACATTAAATAATTATTAGAAACATAATTCAATTCAAACATAATAGTTAGTATAAACATAACTAAAATAAACATAAATAAAGAAAAATATACACAATTTAACGAACAGAGTTTCTAAAAATTACAGAAGTTATTAATCAGGTATATATAATTGTACAATTTCTTTATAAATTAATATATTGAACAAAATTATGCGTGACCCTATCTGATGTGAGATGATGTTTAAGTGATTTCTAAAATCCTTTTAAATGTAATTACACGAACAATAATACTTTAAGAGATAATTTTTTAATATTTTTTCCATTAAACACGGTTATATTTTACCATTTGGGGGGAGGCAGGGTTCAGCCCTAAAGACTCCCCCCCCCCGTAGATCCGCACGTGCAGAGAGTACAGCTGACAACTGAGCGGATTTAAAGCTCAAGAACATTACATATAACAAAAATAATACGTTTATATAAGAGGACTCTATAAGACGTTTATATAAAGAGGACATAGAAGCGAAACAAAAAAAAAAAAAAATTATAATGGTTTGGAAACTTATACATGAAATGAGAAGCATACATTTTTCTCAGTTTTTTGTCAGTTGGTCATAATATAGACTATTCATTAATTTTGTGAGCTCTTGTCGAAAGGTATTGTACTAGTCAAATTAAAGCTTAAAGATTTTCGTTGTTTTTTTTTTCTAATATTTTAATTAAATTAGGTTTTTTATGCTAAGTATATTCCAAGTATTTATATTGATTATATACCAACCATAATTTAATAGGAAAACTTCATACTATAGAGAACTTAAATAAAATTGAAAAATTAATTTATAGATACTATTCGAAAACAGATCGCATCAAAAATTCCTAAGATAATGCGTCAACGGAGATAGCCAATTGTCCCTCCCCCTGCCTTTTCAATTAAAGCATCCTGCCCTACTCCTCAGTCTGGTGTTGTCTTCGACTGAATAGTGACCTAGTGAACTTATCTCTAAGGATGCGTTTTATTTTTCTATTAATGATTATTATAGTAGGAGGAGTCCTTGGAGGGAAGGGTCGTGGAGGGGGAGGCCGTGGAAGAAGCAAGGGAGGAGGCGGCGGAGGCTGGTTCTTCGGCGGCAAGAACAAGAATAAGGCACCTTCCGGAGAACCCAATTATCCCAGGCAGCCTGCCCCCGAGCCACCTTCTTACAACCCCCACGGACCCTCCGCTCCGGGCTGGAGGCAGCCTGATGCCAGGCCTCCTGCTTACAACCCTTCTTACGGCGGCCCCAACGGTCCTCCACCACCGTACTCCAAGAACGCTCCGCAGTACCCACAGAGCGGGGGCCATGCTCCACCTCCTCCTTATTCGCAGTACCCCCAGCAAGGCCACTATCCTCAGTACCCTGGTCCTGGGAGCTACGCAGGCTATCCCCAGTATCCTCAACACTACGGCGGTGGTGGTGGTGGTTTTGGACAGTTTGGTGGTATCGGTGGTTACGGTAATAGTGGTTACGGATCCGGAGGCTTCTTCGGAGGTTATCCTAAGAGAAGGGGATTCGGCATGCCGGGGATCATCCCAATCCCCATACCGATTCCGATAGGCGGAGGAGGGTTCGGGTACGGGAGCTACGGTGGTGGCTACTACAGGCACAGGAGTAATTCGGAGGTTGTGAGGGATAAAGAAGGGAACATTATAGAGACCTCGGACGACTCCAAGGAGCTGCCTAGGATCATGGCTCCGCCCGACTTCGAGCTGAATGGAGTCACTGAGTTGCCTCCGGACGCTCCAATCGCTCAATGGGATATCGTAGGCAAGGAGACTGCAGCAGAAGAACTCAAGAAACGGTACATTTTATTTATCTCATAATATTTATTCAATGTCTGTCTCTGCGGTTGCTAATATGGACTGTTTGATTCTGCGCAGTTGTCTCCTTTACACATCTAAAACCTTAAAATCCGGGTTTAAAATTTTTACGGAACACCAATTTTGAATTCCATTTTAACAGTTTCTGTGGAAGTTGTTCTTAAAGAAGTAACGTTAAATGAGGAATAACCAGTACTTGATCTTAGGTTAGAGTTACAGTTTATCTTAAATGAATTCCTTGATTCTAATGAATGAATCGTCTGTTACGTACGTAGCAAATAATATACTATAATAATATAATATAAGTTAGACTGATATTTTAGCAAAACCGACAGAACTTTAATTACAGTTTTTTTTTAAAACAAAAGTTCTGTAACTGAAAATTTTCAAGAGAAGAATTTAAAGCTCCGAAATAACAGAAAACAAACGAAAATAAAGATCCCAGTCATACCGAAACTCTTTAAAAATAAATGTTTAAATTTCATTTCAAGCCTTTATTAGAATTTTTAATATTTTTGTTATAACGCCCAAGTTTCTCTATAAAATTCAAATAATTGTTTTCTAGGATATGTATGAAGAAGCTTAATCTCAGAGGTGTTCGATCTGAACATTATTATGTATCATCAGAACAACTCAAATCGTACAAGCTTCTTTTATCGCAAGCACACAAGATATTATCTATAAATTACATTTTCTCTATTATTTGTATATATTTCGTTATTATTTGTATATATTGTATAAATGAGAACGTTTAGCCTTAATACTTATAGCCCTCCAACAGTGGTTGATTGTATTATTATTCAATCAATAAAGTTTATTTAATGCTTCGAGAAAATAAAATACATAAATTGCATTATTAATTTTGTTCTACTTAAAAAAAAAGTATTTTTTATCTTTGTTTTCGTTTGTTATTGTATTTAGTTTGAGACACTTTAAAATATATATCATTATTTTAACAGTTCACCCATTTAGTTTTTACTCATAGAGTTTTTTAAAAATAATGTAATGTTAATATCTATCCAAACGAATAAATCCCTTATGAGTTTTATACAAAAGAGTATAGTGTAGTTTTACTTCATATAATCATTCTCAAATCACAATATACAACAATATTCTGCTCTGTCGAAATATAATTGATATGCTTAGCTCAAAATATTGTTAGATACTATTGGGGAAGAACCGACTTAGCCATTATTAGATCTATTATTGTAAGGAATTATTAAATAATTATTAACAACATTTGCTAGAGGGTGACAAGAAAGCATCGCATAGCTCAGTTAACAGTGAGCATTTGAACCTTTTTTTTTTAAACAATAGTCAGATATTTCAGTTGATGGTGGCTAACTTCAAATATACCAAATTATTAATGCAGATCCGCCTCTCGAGAAAATATATGATAAAAGTCTCAGTTAACTATAAAATTGTAAAAATCACTCCATAACTTGCGTGCAAAATGTGCCACATTATGGAAACTTTGACACTTTATCATGTTTTATTGAAGTGCTAAATATAATATAAATAAATTGTTTGAGAGCAAGAATTTATCAGGTTATGGGAAATCTTAATGGGATGGAAATATTTAAGCCAACCACTACAGATGAAATGGGAAAATAATATTTTGTTCACCTATAATATATCTACAGGTAGATAAATTTAGCAACAGGTAGATAAATTTAGGTATCTAGGTTCTA
The DNA here is from genome assembly GCA_928085145.1 of Nezara viridula. NCBI lineage: Eukaryota > Metazoa > Arthropoda > Insecta > Hemiptera > Pentatomidae > Nezara > Nezara viridula. The sequence goes on from OV725082.1 coordinate 76,035,351, forward strand.
CGATAACCAGAAAAAACGAAATTGAAGAAGAGATTAAGGTTAGACTGAAGGCGGGGAATGCTTGTTATTTTTCTGTGACAAAACTACTTAGTTCGCGCCTCTTGTCCCGAAACTTAAAAATTAGAATCTATAAAACAATTATCTTACCTACAGTTCTTTATGGATGCGAAACTTGGCCGCTTACATTAAGGGATGAGCAGCGTCTTAAGGTTTTTGAAAATAAAGTATTGCGTAGAATATTCGGACCGAAAAAGGATGAGTTAACCGGAGAGTTCAGACGGTTACACAACGCCGAATTGCGTGAGATGTATCCGGGTAATATAATTGAGGTAATTTCATCGCGGCGAATCAAATGGGCTTGTAAAGTTGTTGGGCTTAGTAACAAGAGAATTCCTAAAAGGTTAATATTTGCTGTGCCGAATGGTAAGCGTCCGAGGGGTAGACCGAAGCGAAGATGGGAGGATTGCATTAAAGCCGATCTGAAGGGACTGGGTTTGGACGGCGAACGGTGGAGGGAGGTGTGTAACAAGCGATTGGTGGTGTCGGCATCGAACCTTCGGGTTCGCTAAGCCTTATTATTATTATTATTATTATTATTATTATTATTATTATTATTATTATTATTATATATCTAATTATAGAGATTTGGTGCGGTAATCTTAAGTAGTATTTCCTTTTTATAGGCGAATAAACTGTTAATTTAATTTTAAAATATGATTTGATATTACTATTTAAAACAAATTTATATTTAAATTATTTATATTAACAAATATATTATTTATATTATATTTATAGTTCTATTGTTGCTGTTTATGTGTTCTATTAACAATTTAAGATTTTGTATTGATGTTGATAATTAGCATTATTTTAACTGTTTATTTTTACGAAACATAAAGAAGAAAAAAACAAACAATATAAGTATAGTGATGTTTATAATACAGAGATGGACTCTATGGGTAAGGTGTTCTTTCCTAAAAAAAAAATAAAGATTAAAAAATAATGAATAATAATTTACAAAAAAAAAAATTAAATAATAATCTCAATATAAGTTAAAGAAAATAGCTAGGAAAGTTTTTATGATGGATGTCTTCCAATTATTATTTTTTTTTATAAAAATACTTTTGTATCCTGAATGGTTAAAGTTTCTGAAGTCATAAATAATAATAAGTTAGGATGTTATAAGCTATTTATATCATGAGATTTCAGGAGGTGTAATATTTAAGGACACCGAATCTGAGTAGAATGTTTATCATAGTATATAAAAACCGTATCATGTTAACAAGATTACTTCGCTTACATAAAAACATTTATGTAAAGTTTATATATCCCTCATAAGTTTATATATTATGTAATATAAGTTAATTCTATACTACCTAACATAAATTGAATAAATTTAAATGTTTAATTATAAATTTTAATTATCATTATTCCATAATAAATATTTTGTTAGTAAAATAATTTTATGATTAATAGGATTTTTGTTAATACATACCTTACATTAATTTATTTGTAAAGTTTGACTCACATTCAAATTCAATAGGACAAATATATTTTAAATTAAAAAAATATTTTAATTAATTCGTATGTTATTATTAATGCTAATGACGATTTTTCTCTTTTTTTTCAGAGGTGAAGACTACAGTGGAGAATTCAATGACAAATAAGTGAACTTCAGCAAGATCTGCGATTTATCATATGCAATAAACAAGAATTTATTTTATTTTTATAGCTTTAATATACAATTTTTTTGTAATTGTTTGTTTTCTTATTTTTCTCCCTCCAAGAAAAACATAATAAAATTTAGATAGTTAACAATGAAAAATATATTGATTTTTAAATAAATTACTTTTAAAATAAATGCATGCTTCAAACGAAAATTCTTCATTCCGTAAATTTATATTATTTTTTATTAATTTATGCAAATTTAATTCAGTGTTTAATTGAACTAATACAATTTAAACTATTACTACTGTTTTAAATATTTAAAATTCAAAAACATTTAATCAATGTAAACATAGAAATTGAATATAAATAACTGTAAGTTCTTATAGCTGTAATTGTGAAATACAATTAAAAACAAAATAAGTATGGAATTAAAACAGAATTATTTTTTTCTTTGATTCAGGAAACTATATTTTGTCTTACATGAAATATTCTGAGAAAAAAATATTCGTTAGTGTGTATTCCATTAGAAAAATAATAATAATAATAATAAAATTAAATTTTAATTTTATATCTATCCACCCTTTACAAAATGTTGGGCAAGGTATATTTAAATCAGTTTTGATATATTAATGATTCAAATTATACAAACTATACTCTTTAGAATATAACTAAAAAGAATTATCAAACCTCTTAACGAATAGGCAACAGACGTACACGTTTGTATATCTATTTTCAGTGGCTGAAATTTTTCATACTGTCCAGCAAAGAACAAGCAAAAACTCAAATTAATCAAATTGGTTTGAATTTTTCAATTGGATAAGTTTGAAATGATACAAGTGTTATGTATTAATAATATTTAAGTTATTGGATTAAATGTTTCATGAGATTTAGTAGGCTAGCGTAGGTTTCGATATGGCAACTCAACATGGGTAAGAATGCAGGCAATATGTTTACTTCAAACAACATTAGTGTTTACGTAATTCGAAAACATTCTGTTACCTCTGTAAACCTAGGCCATATTCCATAGTAACACCAATAACATAACGACGAACATTCATTTATTTTATTGCTAAATTTTTTTCTGGTTACATTATTTGTCTTAACAAGCCTATTCCATTTCTATCTTGGGATATTTCTTTCCAGTTATCTGTATGATGGCCTATTGCATCTTTTTTTATTCTATTTGCTTTTTGGGATTTCCTACTGTCGAGGAATTATTGTCCCATTTTAGGCATTTATTATTTATTTATAGGCTCCTCCTATATGAACGTCCGTGCCTTCATACCATGAGAAATTGATTGACCAGTTTCTATAAGCTGCTCTTTATAATTTCTCCATTTGTAAGTATTCTGATCCTAGATCGCTCCAGTTATCGTGTGGAGGATTTTTTTCTCAAATTTTTCAGCACTGTTTTCTAGGGCGCTGGTAGGTGTCCAGGTCTCAGATCAATATATTATAGCTGGTTTTATCATAGTGTTGTACACCCTTAATTTCAGATTTATATACCTTTGAAAGGAAAAAGAAAGCTCTATTTGCGCTTGTTAAACGCTAGGTCTATTTTCGACCGTTAGTAATCACCCTTCTATGGAGATACTGTTATAGGAGTGAAATTTTCGGCTAGTTATCATATATTTTATTTTGTCTTTATTTCCTTGTAGGCCTAAATGCTCTGCATCTCTTATCATAGTCTTAGCGAGTTTTTCAATGTCTTCTTGATTACTTCAAAGGACCACTATATCATCTGCATATCTAAAGATTTTATGATTCATTGAGACGTGGAATGGAGACCCTCCATTCATGTGATGTTCTCATCACATTCTCAAGCTCGATTTTGAACAACATAAGTGATAGTCCGTCTCTCTGCCGTAAATCCATTAATATAATTTATGATAGATTTATAGTAAATTTATTTTTATTTATTTATTAGTTATACATATTTGTGGCTCACAATAAATTTGCCATCTACCTCGGTATTCAGCAAATATGATATCAAGGAGAAGAAATGATAGCATAAAAAAAAAAAATAGTAATAACAAAATAAAAAGACAAAAAAAAAAAATAAAAAATAAAAACCGTAGTAAAATAACAAATACATTATAACATAATAACAAAAACACATACAAAAAAGATAATGCAGCAAGTAGCTCAATGCAATAAGTCTCATGGCCAGCGCCTCAGCAGTCTTCTGGGCGGATTATATGGATTTAATTTAATTTAAGTAAATTTAATAAAGATATATATTGCAGTTAAATCTCTCTATTACATAAATACCTTTTAGTGACTTTTATATTTTATTTTAGTATTAAAGGAGCTCTCTCCTATTAGCTCTATAATTAGCGCTACTTATATAGCTGTTTATTTAATTATATATGTTTTGAGTTCCTGTAACCACATATACTCATAATACTAAATTCATATTTACACCATAGTGTCTTTGTTGAGGTATTAAGCTTCTATACAGCTCATACTCTCCTAATACAAAATACAGATTTTAGACCAAAGATTTGTACGGAAAATGGTATTCATCTGGACGTGGTAGTTTGATTTTATCTTGGTTACAGCTATTCTTGTTTTCGATATAGACATTTTTCCCTTGAATACTTATTAACTTTGATATTTTATATAATATTATTTATATTATATTGTGATATAATTAAAGTTATTGTGAAATAGAAAAGAAAAGCGCAATAAAACGTACAATGAAAATATCATAAATGAAAGGCTCAAATTGATGTTGAACTTTACATGAAGCTGAGTAAGTTGAATATATATTATCGTTACAAACTGGCAATATGAATTATTATAATTGTATAATAATATAAATTGGTTTTTTTTTTTCTTTTTCTTACCCTCCAAAATGTTTATTGAAACAAATTACATATATAGTATCCAATATACAATATATACATGTGATAAATTCCTTCCACTGCCCGAGGGCATATTATTATTATAATAATATAAATTGGCAATACAGAATACATGTATATTACATGTATGCATTTTTATACAACGAGTAGTATAATTAAATGAACAGTTGTATAATTTGTAAAATAGGAGTTATTCCGCCGTTAGGCGGACGAAAAGTACCCTTCTAGTAATTTATAGTAGATTAAAATATGTTATAATAGATTAATAAGATGTAGCAATAAACAAATTAATACATTTTATACTTTGTTTTGTTATTAAAATGAACGATTTATGATTTTGATTTAATGTTCTTTAACGGTTTTTTTTTCTGGTTAGAGTATAAATTCACCTAATAAATTTTTGGACGCCTGAACCAGTCTTATCTACCTCTGTCAATCTTAGGCTGTTTCCTTCCATTTTGTTCCATGCAGCTCTACATCATCTTTGTTAATTCGACCCATTCGTCTATTGGTTTCCTACGTAATTCTTTGCCAACTATTATGACATTCATAGTTTTGTTGATGCATCCTGACGGATTGCTCGGAGTAACGTATTCCACCCAACTTAACCTTCTATTGTTTGTTGTTGTTAATTGGCAAAAGTAGGATTTATAACCTTGTTATCTGGGGTTATCAAATAGAAAACGAATATAAAAACTTGCCATTGAAGTAAATATGTTTTGAAATTTACAATATACGTTTTTTTTTTTATTGTTACTCCCCTGATTATAAAATAATTTGTAACAAGATCACCAAATTCTCACAAATGATTCAATAATGTTACTGATTTAAGAATGGTGTCAGATGTCGAAAGAAGGCATTTCTTGACCCCGCTGTATCAGCCGATTAGGTCATTTTTTTTCATAGCATGGCACATAGATACGGCAGTCTATGTCGGACATGCTTCCGTTGAAAGCTATACCCATATTGTTCTGCTTCTTGTTGATGGTGGCAGGACAACTTCTCAATGAGACAACACCAGAAAACGTGACGACCACCGAGTGCCCCACTGTGTTCCGCTTCGCAGGTCTCAGCCTAAGTGACGGATTGGTATCTTCTTGGAGGGTGATATGCCGGCCTGACAGTGTATTCCCCGACAAAGAGGTATGACCAAAAATTGAATAACACCTCAAATAGGACTTAGAAATGGATGCTAAGCCAAGTTAATTAAGTTGTAGACTTAATTATTAAACCTTACTATTAAAAAAATATACCGTGATTCCGATTCGCATTTAAACTCAGATTAGGTTAGATCTTTGTCAGTTTATTCTGGACTTAACTTTATCCAAGATCATTTTATGTTGAACTTGTCGGATAAGTTTGGTAATTGAAAACTGAACGACTTGCCATTGTAATTATGATATTGTCTTTATTACATTTTTATACAATGTCATGTTCATAGTACAGTTTATTATTCATGTTTTTTAAAATAATAGCGAGAAATATAATATTGAAAGTAGTGCTGGCCTACAACATAGGGTTGCTTTACACACAGCATACCGATCAATTCCTTTGGACATAATTTATACATTACATTATTCTATTCATATATATATATATATATATATATATATATATATATATACATTATTCTATTATTCTTCTTCTTTTTCTTCCTCATTATAATAATAGTCTTATAAAATATAAACTAATAACTATACCAAGTCCACTGAACTACACTAAGCCATCAACATTGCATAACATACATAAAAAAACGCTGCAAATTATTTCACAATGGCTTATTATCTCTAAACAATTATACATCTGAAGTAATATTACCTTCCGAGTTACAAAGAAAAAAAAAACAAGAGGTTATTCCAATTATTGGACTAAACTGTTTTTCTTTAATCATTAGTAATATGCTAAAAAAAAATTGCATTAGTTCAGTAACACATTTAAAATTTAAAAACCAAACAAAGGACATAACATTTGGAGTAGAACATATTAAAAAAAACCGGAGACTATATCTTTACTCCTAATTTTCCGATTTTAACGATTTTTTTTTTTTAAGGAAATTTCGTAAACTTTTAAAGAACTATATACAATATCCCCCCAAAAATATAAACTTTTCGAGTTATTCGGAATTTAATTTTACCATCCCTCGTAACTTTTTTTCCAGCTTCTTTTCGTTGAAGTATGTTATATAGATGAATTTAAAGGGCGTCGAGAAAATGACTTTAGCGAAGTTTCATTGAAATCTGTACATTCGTTTAGGAGCTACAGTCTGTGGCAACGCAGGTTTTTCGGCCGCCATTTTGAAAGTTAAAGGCGGAGAGTAATGTCGATGAAGGAGGATCATCCTCGGGTGACCTCTGATTTTATATCAAAATTTGAAAAAAATCGGTCCAGTAGTTTTGGAGAAAATGCGCGGACGGCGGACGGACAAAAAAAATTGTATTCGTTTTTCGAACTCTACGCGTCTTGAAACGTAAACCTCAAATTTTGAAATGGGGTTATGTTTTTGAATTTTTAGGTCGATCACAATGTTTCATTATTGAAAATAATAAACCAAAAAAACCCTGAATATTAACACTATATCGCACACACTATAGACAAAAATATAGGACAATGCTAATAATTTAAAATAGAATAAATAAATGATGAAAACATGAGCCCAGGATAATATTTTCGACCAATGTCGCAAGCTCCCGAACATCAACAAGTTCTTCAACATCTAGAGGAAGCTCCCTGTTCTTTTTGGAATCGTTCCGTGAGACCCAAACCAGAGACCACTCACGGTGGACATTCACTCTCCGAAGGTCTCGCGGAACCTCTCTTTCAGGAAAGAGATACATTTATCATACATCAATACAAACAAAGAGGCAAACTTTCTTATTAACCACATTTTTGTCCATAATTTCGAAAGAAATAATTCGGTCAATAACAATGGCGTATCTAAGGGGAGGGCTTTCGGGGTAATAAAGCTAAATAAAGACCCCAACAATACAAATATATATATATATATATACTAAGTACAACACTGTAAAGCAGACAATTGTTTTCTGAAAACAATGATTAAATTTACTAAGGGCAATGATAAACTGGACTTTCAGGAGGTCTGATGTAACAAATGTAATTACAGTTTTCTCAAGAAAATATTTTCCATTTTACGATAGTGTACTTAGAAATTAATTATCTAGAACAAGTTTTGAGTAATTAATTCTGATTTAATAAAGACGTGACTACCTTAAGAAAAATACAAAATTGGTCTTAATACATCCGTTCTGTGCCTTCAAATAATTTTTTTTTTGAAAAGTTTGTCTACAATAACTCCTACCATCCCTAGAGTTTAGCTATTAAAAACTGAGACACCCTGTATATAGTTAAATAGATTATAGGAATATTTATTTTGAATTGATAAAAAGAAGTCTATATAAATTTTAATTAAATGTACTTAATTAAAAGATATTTAAATTAAATCATAAACTAAAAACTAAAAAAATAATTAGTGCTTCTTAATTAAATTTATCTTCTTAGTTATTAGTATGATTAATTTTTATTCTAGGTAATAACACTATTGAAACCCATAAATAAGTATTGTATAACAGGTATTGATATACAACTAATCCGCAAAAACTCCATTGACATAACACAAATAAATAAATGTCTATTTACGCCTAATTTACAAAACACCTAAAATTATCTATATAAAAAAAAAAGATTTTTTTATAATATAAATAATTCCAATTAAAAAAATATATATTTATCTTTCGTCTTAAAAAAATCTGGTGCGGTGTCCATCACACAACTTTCACTTATTAACTTAAAGTACAATCTTATAATATTAATGATGGTGAAGAAAAGTAGTTCTTTCAGAAAAATTCTGAGCTTTACCGAAAATATTCATCAGGAAACTTGTTGGAAAAAAGCATGTAATGATTGTATATTGCTGTGTTCCTGGACTTGGCTTTTCTACGGAGTGTAGGGGGTTCCAGGAACCGTATTTATTTCTATTAAATGTATTTAATACTTATATTTGTATTTATATCCCTTCTGGAACCGATTAACTGAAAAATATATGAATTGTGCATTTAAAGGTTAGATACCATAGACCCCCTAGTGTAGTATCCTAGATTGAATAATATACTTTTTATTTAATTTCTTTTCAAAAGGTATCGTGTTTAAAAATTTGCTATTTGTTTCTATAACTAATTGGTGGCATGCAAGGTAGATTGTAAAATTATCAAGATGGTGTAATAACTAATATATTTATAAGCTTAAACAAAACATATATGTATAATAATTATCAGAGAATCATATTAGAGCAGAATGCTATTTTAGATATGACTGATGATCTGTTGATTCTATTATTACTAATGATTGCCAACACAAGTTTGCATACGTATAACTAAATGAATGTTATGCCTTAGCTGCTTCTTCATGGTGAGGAGAGTTGCCGGTATCTCTCTTCTCCTGGCCCCTAGGCGAATCTCCTAGATTGACCGCCAGCTGCCTCATTGGACCTCCAGTCGATGTTCCACTCTCAGGTCATCTTCCTCAACTGTCCTATCTTCAACCTTTCTGTCATTCACCTCCCTTTTTTGTAATTTTCTCTCATTGGCTGAAATTTCGTAGCATAACGGATGACCACGCCTCCAGGCCGTACGGATGTTTCCTCTTTCTCGGTGGCGTTTCTGTTCCCTCCCTTGCTTAGACAAGTCTTCCGATCCTCTCCAAACATGCCCACTTAAGAGCGGTGTCGTTCCTTTGGTGTTTTATTGCCCCTCAGAAAAGGTTGCACTCCCTAGTGGGTCGCCACTCTCCTGCAGGTAATCGGACATGTGTTAACAATCATTATTTAGAATATATTTATACGTTTGCAATAATTAAATATATTCCAAGTGTGGTCCTTACAATACATAGCAATATATTGCAAATTATTAGGTAATTAGAAGTAGAGCCTCAACTTTTCGAGAGGAAATCTTCTTTAATTGTTATGATTAAGTCACATACACCAGTTAAACTAAAGAATAAGAAAGCTATGTTCAGAATGGTATCGGGTATAAGTAAATTGTGGAGGATCGGCATAGATCGGGTACTTTCGGCTGTTTCCGTATGCTATAGTTCCCATCTTAACCCTTATTTTCTTTTTAGTTAAAAAACACCTTTTTTTCATTGTTAATGTTTAATAATTTTTTATCACTAGTTACAATGGTTCTTTGTTTAAATTAACATAATTAATGGTACTTCAGATGAAGGGGTCCATTCTTGGAAATTCAGTTCAAATTAATCGAAAGGATATTTAGTTGATAAGTAAGGATATTTAGTTGATAACCTCTAATCCAATTGAAATCAATACATTTAAAATAACAGTGGAGTTTAATTAAATATATATTACTATTACGCATATTTTTTTTTTGTTTCCGGCCAGTAATAATTCACAAATATATTTATATTTAATCAGTAGTTGATAATATTCGATAAGAATTTTATCAGGTTTAGTTGGGCAGTAAATAGCAGTCTTCGGGATGTTCTTGTCGATCCTGTTCCTTCTTCTTTTCTTTTCTTCGACTTGCCAGGGTGGTTTGGATAAAGACGCTTTGGGCGGTATCCTCTACCAGCGGATGATCAACGTTCAAACAAGAAGATGCCAACCAGGATATCGTATCGTCAACGGCGTCTGCAGGAAGGCAGCTTTTATGAGATAACGAAGATGGTAAAATTTATGTTTATATTCGTATCAATTTATTTCACAATATTTAATCTATTCTTGAAAGATAATTCTTATCTCATACCAATGCTAAAGGCTTTATCATAAGAATAATCATTTATGACTGGTAAGGAATATTTCCCTTTTTTTTTCAACGTGGCCATCTTGGATTTTTTATCGATTGGATTTTATAATGAAATATTTACATTAACGTTATGTTCAATTATTTTTTATTTTTTTAAATTATTCAATTGTAAATAAATGTTCAGGTATAATTAAAGAAATCTGAATAGTGCAGTCGATTTTTTTTTAAAAATTCTTTAATTTTTATTTGTAAATATCTCTAAATATGTGTGGCCACCCACATGACTTTCAGAGAGATCTAAACCACTATCAATTTGAATATCAGGAAAAAAAATCACATTCAAAATGAGTTCATTAAATTCAATTGATTGTAAATTTTCCAATAACGACCCAATTTATTTTACTATTGAAGTAGGAAATTCAGTTTACTATTGATATTTAATCACACAATGGTAATAAAACGTGTAAAAAATCGAATAGTTTTTATCATTGTAATACTGGTTCAATTTTGACCACTTTTCCCCTGTTATTTTAGGGAATTCGATTATTTGTAAAAATATTGTATACTGAATTCACAAAAAATGTATACTTTTTAAATTATCCCCAACAAATTGTTATTTTTGTCATACCTTATATTTTGTTTGCTGTTTCTCGGGGATAGATTACATATATGAAACTAAGAATGACTTCAAGGTGTTTGTTAAATCATAATCGTTAAAACTGTTTTGACACTATAGGAAAACACGTTTTTACTTATTATATTCATCGCCAGGCGTTATGAGCCGACACTCTCCAAGACAAAAAACTACTTTGTTGTGTGATGGTAGACGGTCTATTTTATTTTTGCAATTTATAAATTTACTGTTAATTAATTAATAAATTAAACAATCTTGGCCTGGAATAGATGAGAAATTTCCTTCGTTCATTTATTCATTGCTGGGCTCTACAGTCCTTGAAGAAACATGGCCTCTGTTAACGTCTTCTTTCACATATCCCTGTTAGCAGCGAAACGGCTCCACCGCTTTACACAAATCTCCTTAAGACCTTCCACTTCGTCCAACCATCTGAGCTGCGGCTTCCACGCATTCTTCCATCTCCCGGCTTTCCATAGAGACGTTTTCTCGGCATTCTTGTAGCGTCCATCCTTTTCACCTGCGCCAGCCAACGCAATCTGCTGAGTTGAATGACTCTAAAAACGCCATGTTCATCATAAAGCTCTTTTAACTCTAACTCGGGTTGGACCTAATGCCCATTCAGCCACCACTTTGATTGGCCCATAAATTTTTCGGAGTACTTCCCTGTCCCATACATGGAGTATCCTTTTGCTTTCTTTAGTCATGGACCACGTCACGCTTTCATATGTCACAACAGCCCTCATAATCGTTTTATATATTTTACTTTTTGTTCTTATATATATATATATATATATATATATATATATATATATATATACATATATATATATATATACTAAAAAAGGCCAACTCCTTCAAATATCTCAAAAGTCATGACAATCTATGATTAAAACATTTGTTGATAAATAAATCTTACGATATCCAAGTGATTGAATAGAAAAAAAATGGATACGATGCTAAACACTGATTTTGAAAAGTAATATTCTTCATTGAAAATTATCTTATTTAAAATAAAATTATAATGAATTGGAATCCTGTATTATTTTCCCGACATTTCATTACTGATTTAGGTATACTTCAATAAACAAATTGAATTATCTTATATATTGTTTCTATTTAAGTTAGAAATGATATCCTCTATCGAATATTCATACTTCTTGCGGGGATTTATAATAGTTTTAAGACATGAGGGGGGAGGGGGAGGGGAGGGAGGGAAGCCAGTCAACCAACTGTTGAAAATGGAATTTTGGTTTTTCATCCACGGTTATGATGTATTACAGTAAAGAATCGGATTCATCTCCGAAGATATCTATTTTAGATACCTATCTATGTAATTTTAATTATAGTATTTACTTATCACAAATATACCTTATATGTTGTTTTTTTCAGACTTGATAAATTTGAAGCTACAGTAAAATAAAGGATCAAGGCAAGAAGAAAAAGATCAATCGATGAAGAAATAGAATGTGTAGTTATAATTAAAATAAATAATATTTAAAAAACGTTGTTAAATCCATTGCTTTAATATTTTAGCTTTCATAGTAGTTGTTCAGTTGCTAGTACTGCTAATAATAAGAAAGCGATAGCAAATAAGCTAAAATAAATAAATTGATTATATTTTCAATTATTGTTTATTATTTTCCTTCAAATATATATTAAAAAAAATGCTATTAAAATACAATGCTTTGGTATTTTATAATGTAAAATATTTAAGATGCCATTAGGAAATTGACTATTAATTAAAAAGTAAAAGGCTTTTTTTTTTATTTATTCATGATATTTACAACTGTATTAAAAAAAATTAAATACATTAAGTAAATTTGATAACAGAAAATAATAACATGAAATGACTTGTTGAGAAACTACCCACTGGTAGCACTCTAAAAACAAAATGTATTTACAATAAGAGATCTCGAGGCCATCTTCTTTTCAGACGCCTCGGAGGTTTATCAGGAATAGAAGAGGAAGCAAGGTTAGAGACGAGAGGATTCGGATGGTTCTGAAGTTTATTATGGAAGGATTGGTATCTGGATTGGGCCAAATCGGCAACATAAGGAACATTAAGGTCATTATAGATTATTTTATTGGTGACAAAGTAAGGAGCATTGAGGATTTTTCCGAAGGATTTTGGATTGTAAGGATTGGATACGAGAGGAATTCGATGGCTTAGTGGAGCACCAAAGCTCAACTCCGTAAGTCCAAATAGGTCTTATTGTAGTCATATATATATAAGTCTTTTGTAATTAACTGGAAGCTTAGAGCGTTTGTCTAGTAAGTGTTGTAGTAGTCGGAAACGTCGAGCAGTTTCTTGTCGTTTCAGTCTGGTATGAGGATTCCAAGTTAGACGTTTGTCCAAGCGATATCCAAGGTATCGGATTTGTTCAACAGGGACAAGTGGGGTATTATTGAAGGATACTGTAGGACATGAGGTCATAGGTTTACGTCTAAGGGTAAAGGTGATTTGATGGGATTTATTAGAATTTATTTTAATCCTCCAGTTTTAATACTACCTTGATGAACACCAGCAGACTGGGAAAAGAGGGATGAATAAGCATTATTGTGATTGACTTTTGAGTATTTATCACTTAGATAGGAACGGATAATGAGGAAGTATGTAGGATGTAGGAATTTACGGAGTTTGTAAAGTAGTCCCGGGTGCCAGACTCGATCAAAAGCCTGTTCTACATCGAGAAAGACTCCCGTGCAGTACATTCCGCGAAGTAAAAAGCTGAAAATAAATCCATGCCATTAATAATAAGAATATCTCTAATGGTAAATATATTAATTATAATTTCAATTAAATATTTATATTAATCTGTAAAGGGTCCATAAAGTTGGAAAGAAGCGGAAGCTAGTAGCTGCAAGTAGCGGTCAAAGTCCAGTCCACCCCATAAAAAAATAAATATAGAAAACCAGCAAATAGAAAAATATAGTTTAAAAGTAAAAACAATTATTTTGCGGGTAAGGTTTAAAACAAACAATATGACAAGAATTTTTATTTATATTTTTCGTTTCGCTTTATACCTCGAACTAATTTGAATACTGTAAAAAAACAAACAAACTTTTTCATTCTTGTAAATACGAATTTCTTGTTTTTATATAAGTTCTTGTTCAAATAGTTTAATATATGGTGACGAAATCGACCATTTTTGGGGAAAACCTTGTTTCATTCCTTTGAATACGAGAGAGGCAACTAAATAAATCTCTTGGTAATAGCTGAGACTCATTCCGAGTAAAAATGAACTTTAGGTCCCCCACCCTTACAAGTGTGGCGTTCTCCAGGGCTCTGTGCTCGCGCCGATTCTCTTCAATAAATACACTGGACAAATAGTTGGAACTAACATTGGCAATGTTCAAATCGCTGCTTACGCAATATATTCAGCAAGCATGAATGCGAAACAGGCAATGGGCCGAGCACAAAATGTAGCTCAACTCAGAGATATAAAAATCCTCATTAATAATAAAAAAATAAAATGAAAAAATAATTTTAAAAAAACGTACGCCATCACCTTCTCTTACAACAAAACACCAGGAAGACAATCAGAACTAACTGAACAAATTATCCAAGACATCTCATATACCTTGTCATAAAAATCGAATCAAGCCTATCAATCACAGGCCACATACAACACAGAATACACTCTGTAAAATCTACATCAAATCGACTACGACACTTACTCTATTCAACAGGAATGTCACTCAGATTTAAACTACTCATTTACAAAGCATTCCTCCGACCTCCACTCCTGCACAGTGCACCTATCCTCCTCTATTTCCCACAACCCTGAAGAAATGACAACAATATCAAAACAGTAGAAGATATGCAAAGGTATTTCACTTAAACGACGTAACATGACTTTAATACACAAATAACTAGAACTCGACACAGTCCTAGAACACAATAAAAAAAACACACTAAATTTTTCAACATTCCTTCCGTTAATCCATTATTTTGCTCTATCAAATCATCACCATTCCCAGCCAAACGGCAAGGTCATAAGAGCCCAATCATTTCAATCAATATAACCACATAATTCCATCTTATGGCTCTCCCCGTTCCTATCCACATCCCATCCTTATCCCCTCCCCATCACACTCCTATTAATTTATTTTATCGTTTTATTTATGTATTTTTATTATTTATTATTTTTATAATTATTGTTTATTATTTTTTTGAACTGCAATGAGCGGAATCCACCCCTTAACTCCTAAATCACAAACATAATCTACAGTCAGGAAAGTATATCAACCATTTTATGAAGCATCACCCCTTCAAATACCGAATGGTAGAATAAGGTTCAAGTAATCAACGTATCGTTTCATTATTATAATGTCATGATTTATCTCTAATTTGATGCATTCTGTTTCGGAGGGATAGAGGAAAAAACCAAATACAAAAATAAAAAAGATATTGAAGAAGCTATCATGAAAAATTCAGTTCTTATATACATTCAAAAGAAAAAAATGCAAAAAGATTCACCTCGCCATCTTAACCCGCCCTCATATACTGAGCTACCCTTCACTGATTCATGTTTTGGTATGATTCATATGATTTCATGTTTATAAATTTTGAATATGACAACCTAAATTTGAATTATGCTGTAATTTCGTTGAAATATATATAAGAATTGGAATTCGTTTGAGTTGTTGCTAGTTTAAACTGGATTACTTTATCTATAATTTTGGTAAAATGGGTCGGAGCTCAACTTAAAAAAACAAACAAATAGAATACTTGCAAAGTGCCCTTCGATTCTGCTTTATTCATTATTTTAAAAATAGAATCGACCCTCTGCACACTTCATCACTTCAAATATCCTTTTTAAAGCAACATAGATAAAAGGAGGATATATTCAATATTAAACAGCTTCAAATTGTTTTACATTTTTGTAAATAACATTTTTTTATAAATCCAACAGGAAGCGAACTATCGAGATTTCAAGATTTATTTCGATTTATTAACAATAGTGCTCTTTCAGTTTTGAACGGATTAATTCTGTTAATCCATTTTGAACCTCGCTCAGAGAATTAGAAGGTATCAACTGGAACGATAGACGGTAAATGAAAGTCAATGCTACCATAAAAAAGTGGCCACACTGTCCCAAAACGGCGTTCAAACGTTGCAGATTGAAATCTGTGGCTTGAGATAGATTTTCGGGCACTAAGATCCATGATATGGTTTGATTTAGACATAATTGGCTTTTTATTAAAACTAGATATTTAGAGAATAATAAAACATGAAAATATTCAATATAATAATAGATCTTGGCAATAAAAAACATTAGTAAAGTCAAGTTTTATAAATCGTTCAAATTAAAGTTGGAAATCAAGCGTCGTTTGTAAATAAACGGCCAACAATAACGAAAAACGCCTTGAAGCAAAACATCTGAAGAATAAATTCATTTTTCTAAAAAGTGGTTACTTTTAAAAATATTTGAAGCAGTTTCTAAGATAATACAGTTAATCGGCGGATAAGGTAAAAGGCGAAAAATAAAAGGTAAGGGCGTAAGGTAAAATGGAAAGACGTCTTGAGTCCTCTGCTCTATCATTCAATACTCATAAATGACATAGTTGTTGTATTAATATTTTATTGCATTAATGAACAAATAGTAATACAATAATTTAGTTGTCAATTTTTTTTCCTCAAAACTTTACCCATTTTGAAAGCTCGATAGTTTGCTTCCTGTTGGGTTTAGAAAAAAAATGTTATGGAAGAAAATGTTAGATACTTTTAAGCTATTTAATATAACCATTATTTATTTATATTTCTTTAAAAAGAAGACACCTAGCGTAAATAAAAAAAATAGTTCGACATTTTAATGGTTTTTGGAGCACTGTAGCGAAACCACTATGGCAGAAACTAGGATTTTCTGTAGTCACTGCAAATCTAGCAATAAAAAAAGAAATTTGAATTACCCGACCTTTTGCTAGCTAGATCTAATTTGACGAATATATAATAGATCTTTTTTGTTCTAATTTTACGCAGCTATGGAGCTAATGTCCCATAACTTTGAGCTACTAAAATTTGTTTCCTAGATACTAAATTTTAATTAAATAATGTATACGGTGTCCTTTATCTCCGAGGCAAATATATAAGAACGAGTTCACATTTTCCTAAAATATATTGCTTGCTGTTTAATTTTAAATTTTCCGTGAAAAACATCGGAATTACTTAACCTCTTAATCTTTTCTCTTAGATGGCCACACTTACATGGAGCTCTGTTTGAGCTTCATGGCTACCCGTTTCTGCAATAATAACACTTGTTACCGCCTGTCACGCTATCGAATGCTTTACATAAATTAACTTGCCATCTTTCCATTTTAGTTGCTCAGGGTTCGTTCAACCTTTCAATATACAGTTTCATTTGTACACGGGTCATTTAAGGATAGTGAATGATGTAAATAACTGAAGATACAAATCTGGTTTTGAATTCAGTTATTTATTCAATTCGACCAAATTTAGGGTTGCTTGAATAACCATATTAAACACTATAGTACTGTGCATCACACCATCAAAGAAATTTGAAGAACATGAACCTCCATTGAAGTTCATGTCCCAAACGTAAACCAAACATATCTTGTTGTAGAGAACCGATACTACCAATCGGGCCGTTGTAATGGACTCGATGAGTTAATCATTAGTCATTAAAAATACCGGGTCAAATCTACTCCAGCGAAAGAAGTAAGAAACTTTTGGTGGCTGCTAAGGAAGAAGAATAAATAAATAAGATTCATCTGGGTCCCTTCGTATTGTGGAACCACTGGAAATGTGGAGGCTGACCAAACAGCCAACATGGCAAGGAAGGAGAGAACAACTCCAGTGGAATTAATTAATGAAATTCTTTTAGAGGATTACAGAAAAACGATAGGAAAGATATCTGGAAAATTTAGGAAAATAAGAGGGAGAAAAAGAATTCCAAATTGAGAGAAATATAAACCCATTACTTAAAACCAATTTTCGATCTTCCGGAAAAGAAGAGGTATGTGAGTTCTCGCACTCCTATCTACAATACTAAGAGGACTTGACCCTCCGATCTGTGAAGGCTGCTATATCCATAGAGCTGCAAAAGACATCTTACAAGACCGTACTTCACTGAAAATATCAGAGAAAATTTGGCTATGGCACAGAACCTATCAGAAAATTTAAAAGTCAATGAAAAAGTTATTTAAAAACATTAGAATCCCTAAAAGCGATAATACTGTATAATAAAATTTACTTTGAAGCTATTGCCAATGACCCTACTGGGAAGAAGGAAAAAAAAAATAAATATCTTAATGTAAGTTTATTATGTTATGATTCGAGTGAAAAGCAAATGGGTGTTCTTGAGTTTTTAATACTTCATTAAATAGAAAAAGTAGCTGGTCTCCAGATTGTAAATGTTCCATTTCCGAGAATTTTCGTAAATAAAAAAAAATGTAGGTTACGATAATATGAAGCTAATAACAAAGTTTTAGATAAGTGTTAGTAATTTGATATAAATGGGTTTGCACCAAGGACTAATATCTTAACTAACTAAAATTGAAAAAGATTCAGAATGGTATGTAGATTAGTGTTGCCCAAAATCGGTCTTGCACTTTGCAGTGACCAAGACCAAGGCCGCCTAACTGTTACAAGACCAAGACCAGGACTGGTAAAAAAAAAAAATCGATTTTTGAAAAAAATTAAGGCAAAATAGTTACTAATATGTAACTATCTAGTACAATCTTAGTTACTATATGTAAATAATTGTTATAACCAATATAGTTTTGCATTTAACTTCTCTAATTTTTCATTCGGGCTTGGTTAGGTTCTCCTATCTAAAAAAATACAGTAATATATCTACAGTAATAAGCTAATAGGTAATTTCAAGACTGTTGCGATCCTTTAGCGCAAGGCCAAGAACATGACCATGACAGAGTTTGCAAGACCAAGACTCGTCTCGGTCTCGCATTTGGGCAACACTAGTGTTCCTATATAATAGAATTCAATTTGAAGGTGTTTCTCACTAGTGAGCCCCGTCACTAGACTAAAACGAACCATAACTTTGAATAACCACAGTACTCCCAATTCATCACCCTACTCTTAAAATGCACTCTGTGCAGTACAGGAGTTCATGTCCAAGACTCGTACTACTACTCTGTTCTCAGCACCACATCATATGGGGTTAAGAAAAAAAAAAGAAAAAAAAAAGTGTTTCTAATAACCCTACTGGGAAGAAGCAACAAAAAATATATAAATAAATAAATATCTTAACGTAAATTTATTATGTTCCTAGTCGAGTGAAAATCAAATGGGTGTTCTTGAGATTTTAATACTTCATTAAATAGAAAAAGTAGCTGTCCTCCAGATTGTAAACGTTCTATATCCGAGAATTTTAGTAAAAAAAAAACAAAAAACTTTTCGATAAGGTGAAGCTAATAACAAAGTTTTAGATGGATGTTAATAATTTGACAAAAAGGAGTCTGCACCGCGGACTAATATATTAACTATCTAAAATTGAAAAAGATTGAGAATGGTATGTAAAGGTTGACCGTAGATTCTAATTTCAGAAGATGTTAGTCAGGTGTGCTATCAATATATATTAAATACTATAATAATATAAAATATAGTGTTGCCAAAATCGACCAAGACCAAGGCCGCCTAACTGTTGCAAGACTAAGACAGTAACTGATAAAAAAAATCCATTTTTAAAATAAAAATTAATCCAAAATAGTAGTAATACTTGACAATCTTAGTTACTATATGTTAATAATTGGTATAACCGATATACTTTTGCATTGAACTCCTTTAATTTTGCATTCGGGCTTAGTTAGATTTCTCCTATCTATAAAAATACAGTAATAAGCTAATAAGTAACTGCAAGATTGTTGCGAGACTCTCATTACTAACCTAGACTGAGTTTGCAAGACCAAGACTCGTGTCGGTCTCGCATTTGGGCAACATTAATAAAATACTGTATATAACGTCGTATATTGACCGTAACCCCGACATAGTTCTCCCGGAAAAATGTTTAGGTTCATTCCATTTATTTTGGTTGCTATTCACTTTACTTTTACTCATATTCATTATAAACTTTTTGATAGTAGTTTTAAATATGTACAAGAGCTCTAGTCCTATGCAAGCCTGTTTCTAATTCCTTCCCTTACAGGCAGCCGCGGCTCTCTGATTACACACGATGATGATTCGACTAGAAGAGGGGAGACGGGAGTAACTGAAATATACAGGCGGCCTGAGCCCTCCGTGAGTGTGGGCCACGGGGATCACCCGACCGTTTAATTATACAGCTTGACCTGAATAGTGCCTGGAGGAAAGTGCTGGTCCTGGAGTGGAAAGCGGTGTCAGCAAGATATTGCCGAGCCCGTCTTGTTATGTCAAACAGCGGCCTGCTGTTACAAGGGGTACATAAAGGTCTTCAGAATAGTTCCACGGCATGCTCCATCCCTATAATCGGGAAACTTATTAATTAAATGTAAACAATATTGTAATATTTTTACATAAATCGCAAACAATGAAAATTAAAAAAAAAATGACATAGTTCTTCCTTACTTAAATTTGTCTTTAATTCCCTTAAAAGTGTCGAATACGACATCAAAATTGTCCAATATCGAACACATCCAAACCTTTCAGTCCAAAGTATTTCGAAAAATAGTGGATGCTCCTGTTATATTTAACCAACAAAAACCCTATGTGAAAAATTCGAACGGCATATTGTTATCAAATGCCAATTTAATAAGTATATAAGATAATGCAACGTTTTAAAAAAAAAGAAATCAATTGTTACTTTACCGATAAATATAACCGACAAAGGAAACAAAAATTAATTTAAATCTTCATTAATGTTTGAAACCAACATGTTTACAAATTTCAATAATCTGTATCTTTGGTAAAGATTGTCCGATTCGGATGATTTTTTTTTCCTTTTGTAGGAAATTTAGTAATATTTTATTAAATTATAATCCAGGGAAAAATGTGAATTTTTTAGTTATTCACAAATAAAGTTTGTTTTCTTTCATAACTTGTTTGCCTGAATTTTTGGGGTAATTGGACTATTTTGCGAAACTGAAGGAGAAGGAAGCCTTCGAAATTCGTTGCTCAATCTTTATATTTGGTGAAGAATTAATGATGATATGGCTTGCCAATCAAAAACGCCATCGGCAAATAATGTAAACTCCTCCTCTCTCGATCATAGATGCCTGAAGTCGACAAAATGAAACATGTATTCGATTACAGTACTACAATTAACGTAAAGTTGTGTGGATGGGAACCCAAGCCTTGCGTTATATTGAAAATAGTACGTTTTTGAGCTTAAAAACGCAGGTTCCGATAGTTCCGAAGGAGCTATCCGGGTCTTGCTGTACGCATCAAAATCTTCAAAGCCCGATTTGTTCCTTATCGATTTACGGAGTTACTACCGTTCCATTATTGAAGCCTAGCAAAATGTTTATATCGACTTTATTTATTTTAGAAAGAAAAACAAAAGTGGATAATATGATTCGTTAACTCTCCGTGAAATTCTGAATCCAAGTAGCGCATTCATGGTATTTGAGCATGACAGGAATTCATATTTGGTACAAACCCGATTTCGAGCCTTACTGTAATAATATACGTGGGGATTTATCCCGAAAAAAATTCTCTAAATTTCATAAGAGAATTTTACATATCATCCAAATCCCCTTGCATCCACATCTACTAGCTCCACCCATCCCTACTATCTTCTTCGAAGGTTGAAACGGCAGTAGCCCAAAGATTTTTCTTAAATACACATGTATTGGAGCTCCAGCAATGGCCAAATTTTCTGATCAAGTCTTTGTTATAGCACCCAGGTGGCTAGCCCAATAAAAGATATCTTGACTGAAATTCCAGAATATTTTTTTTCATGCTTCTAATATTCTGCTTTTCCCTTCACAGGTTTCTTATTTAACGTAAGTGTTTATATATTTTTTTGATTTTTAAATATATTTTTTAATTAAGTGATTTAATTAATTACATACATATACATACTTACATAAGCCCATATGGACTTACTCATCAAAAATATACGACATCGCTTAAAAGACCCACCTACAAAAACTTCAAACGTTCCAATCAAAATTATTGCGACTTGTAACAAAAGCACCTTGGTACGCGACTAATAAAACTCTACATACTGACCTCCAATTTCCAACAGTTCACCAACATATAACGATCCTTTATCAACGATTACACAAATTTAAATGAACATGATAACAGACTAATAAGAGACAGGGCCACAGCTGACATACACCAGAACATGAGGAGGAGACTAAAAAGGAGTTGGATGAGAGATCTCCTTCCTTAAATAACCTAAGTAATTGGAACAAGTTAGGGAAGAGGTTCTGATGAGTAATTTCCTTCCCCATGCCTGTCATTATTTTATGTATCGCCATCACATTTACTGATTGTCAACAGTAAGTTGACAGGCGCAAATACATTTTTTATAGACTTAAATTTTTGTTGTATTTATTATAAATGTAGCATGAATGAACTATTTTTGAAGATGATTGGATTCTGGAATTGGTCATTTTAGAATATCCCTAAAAAAAAGAAAGTATGCAAAAAATGAACCGAACATAAAGACTATTGATTTCATATGGAAACAATGAATGGTATCCGCAACAGAAAAGTAATATGAAACCACTTCTTTTATTTTTATCCCTCGACATATATTGCATACACGATGTTTCACAGTTGGAGTCCTTTGTGTTATTATTCTTCTTTGCCTTTTGTAAAACTATTTGAATTTGAAACAAAATACAATATATAAAAAACAAGCGTGTAAAAGCGAGACTATTGGTGCACCGAGCTCGGCATTGCACCTGCTGGTCGGGCCAAACGGAGCGGAAACACAAAAGAAGGAGCAGTGGCCGAGCAGCGGAAGGGCCGGCTGATATATGTAGCGAAGTTGCTCTGCCGCAGCGGGCAACTTTTCCATCGAGTCAGTCGGCAGTTCGCACCTCAATGCCCCGGCTAACGTTAACTTTCTTTTAGTCCCTATCCTCCACGGTCTCCCTTTTATAGTGTTCTAGAATTAAAGGTTGGAAAGAAACATTTCTCAGGTTAACTATGGCTGGGCAAAAATCACCATTAGTTTGGTATATTGGGAACAATGAATTATTATAAGACCTTGCCACCCGTGGTATACACCCATTTTTATCATATTGTTAATTTTTTTTTTTTAATAATAATACAATCAGCCACTGCTGGAGGGATATAAGCATTAGGGCTAAAAGTTCTCATTCATACAATATATACAAATAATAAGGAAATAAATATAAATATAATAAATAAATAAATAATACTGGTGAAGAAGTTAAATAAAAATGAGAAAATAAAATAAACAAATAAAATAAAAGAAAAACTTCTGAACACAATCATACCTATATACAATATATACATTCGCCCAAGAATCTCCGAGCCAGGCTTTTTCCCCCACACGTGGAAGGCAAAGCAAGACTCCAGGAGATCCCAGTGCCACTTTTCCAGCCGCATCACTAGTATTAGAAGCCAGTGGAGACTGAAAGTGGGCACTAGAGCCACAGACGCTCAGGACATGAGTGGAGAAGCTGGCCATTGCCAGGGCTCCAAAGGCATATTTACAAAAGATCTCGAGGCCACTGCCGTTTCAACCTTCGAGGGGGATGGTATGGATGCTCGGAGCTGGATAGGGGTTGCGCTAGAGGATTGGGATGATGAATGAGGTTCTGGTGAAAGTTGGAGAATCTGGATGGGATGATGTCATGGACATATGGGATGTTAAGGTCATGGTGTAGGGTCTTGTCCGTGACATAATATGGAGCATTGACTATTGTTCGAAGGACTTTGGACTGGAAGGATTGGATGCGTTTGATATTCGATGATTTAGTCGTCCCCCACAGTTCAAGCCCGTAGGTCAAGATAGGTTTCAGTATGGTCTTGTAGATTAATAATTTGTTTTTTGTTGAGAGATGAGATGTTCTGTTTAGTAGTCTATATAGCTGACCAAATCGTCGGTTAAGCTCTTGTCTTTTAAGTCTGGTATGTGGGTTCCATGTTAGTCTTTTGTCAAGAAGGAAGCCAAGGTAACGGACTGTGTCTGAGTAGGGAAGTAGAATTGAATTAAAAAGGATTGGCGGACAGGATCTGCGTCGAAGAGTGAAAGTTACATGCTTGCATTTTGATTCATTAATTTTGATGCGCCAGTTGTTGCACCACTGCTCAATGAAGGAGAGGTGTCTTTGCAGGTTCTGAGACGCTATTAGAGGATCCGATATTGTTAATATTCATCTAAAATATGATGCTTCATTTTATTATAATCTACAATATTTTTATTACAATACTTAAAGGATTTTGATTGAATTCTTGATAACACTTTAAAATTTAACGGGTTTTAATATAATGTAGGTTCTATTCTCATCGATGGTCTCTAACAGGGCTTTAATGACTAATTTTCCTCTAAAGTAACTTTAAATTTTTTAAATTTCAAATAATTAACCATTTCAGATTGTTAAGAATTTGATAATTAACTCCAGAAGAAGTAATGTATGTATGTAATCGAGAACCGAAGCAACCCGAGCGTCTACCCGAACATGATCTAAAGGTTAGAAATGGCTTCTGTAAGTAACTCGTGCTTAATAAACTAAGAACTTCGATAATGTTATACACATATACATTTATAGTTTTAATATATACTAGCTCTGTTATTATTTAATATTTAATTGTACAAGTTTCATCAATATAAAAACTAAAATTTGTATTTATACTAATGTTTTATTTAATTTAATTTATTTATTTAGATATATAATATTCTGTCTCGTGGACAATAATTATAGTGATAAATGAACACATTTACACGATATATGCAGAAAATATAAAATTAAGAAAAGTAAAATAATAACTAAATAATAATAAAAAAACTATGTACAATAAAAAATAAAATAATCTAAAGATAAGTAAATTAAAAACATAAACACACAATCATACCAATATACAATATAATAATAGTGTTAAACAAAAAAAAAAAAACCTACAATGAAATTTAGAAATTTAGTTGCCTTCATCATCAATGGCACTCTTGTCAGACTAAAATTATTTTGTGGAATTTGATTATTTATTAGAATAAAATAAATAGTTAAAATACATAGATTTAAAAGGAATTTCAAGAGATTGAAAGAGATTTGGTAATTAAGTGTTTTGTAGTGTATAGAGGCATGCATGTGTTTTTTTTGTTTTGTTTTTTTGCGGTATTTGATTTTATTTATTGTATATAATTTTTTATCATTTTTAGTTTTTATTTTGCTTCTGTCTATTTTTTTTTCATAGCGTGAATGTAATGTTACCTCTCTATAACCCATGTCTAAGTGACAGTATGTTATATTATTCAATAAATAAATAAATAATAAAAAAAATGTTTTATATTATATTTTTTACCATCCCTAATTTTTAATTTCACATCCCTTTATTTGGAAATACTAATTTATGCATTAAAAGAAATGTAGTAAGTGAAAGTGATGCGCGCACGGCATCAGATATTTTTAATAATTTGATAGCGGACTGATTACCCAACATATTTTTGGAGTTATATTGAGGTGCTGATGAATGATGAGGTAAATACTTTAGGTCTTACTTGGCGTTACTCTCACTTTCTACTCACTTCCTCTGCTTGAGCCAGTAGGAGTCTACTCACTCACTTTTATGTTGCTTGTAAAAAAGGAAAAACAACATATTTTATTACAGTTCACGGACCCTTTTCTGTTTTTTTCTAACTATTCTTTGCTTTCTGGCTTACGTTTTTCTTATTGGTTTCTATTGTTAGCCCATATTGTATAGTATGCATGTGTCTTAGTTGTTATTTTTTATTAGTTTAGTTCTTTTGTTTTTATACATTTATTTTTATTTTTTTCTGTATTATTTATTGTAAATAGAGTGTGAATGTGCTCTCTGAAAACTATAAATAAAAAAAAATTGTAAGTCCAGAGATGGCAGCAATGTTCAAGCAGTTCTTAGTAACTTATTAGAGAAGAGAAATTTCAACAATTTTTTTTTTCATTTTGTTTTATTGAAAGAATTATCTTCCCAAATCAAACACAAATACTGTTGTAAAATTATCTACTGTCATGGGGGATGTTTTGTGTTGGCGACTCAACTTTGTAAAATATAAATTAGTATCAGTCAACGAAAGTTTATCACAGAAAATAAGCTTTGATGAAGTAAAACATTATTTAAAAAAAAAATAAAAGCTTTGATTTTAATTCCCAAATAATTTAATCTCCGGGGTACAGATGTGTATTAATAACTCTGGTGTGTGTCTTTAGGAAATTGAAAATTTATGTATATATACTATTTATGTATATATTGTATTTTGTAATCAAGAAATTCCTGGGGAGTAGAAAAAAAAAAACAGTGTGTCTTTCCTACCTATTTCAGAAAAGTTTTTATATCTTTAAATATGTCCATTAAGCAAAAAAAAATTTGATGTAAATTTATATTACTGAAAATTGATCAAAGTTTTAATTACAGTTTCTTTGATAAACTAAAGTAATATAAAACGGCATGTGATAAAATGATAAACGTAAACAATTCAATACACTCCAATATCGCTAATCAAAAATAATATACCCATAGCCCAATTTTATCAGACAATAATTTCTGTTAAAAGTAGGGGAGAAAGTGAATCTTGTGTGCAGGGGGCTCAAAACGCAATACTTTCTTTACCTAGTATAGGCAGGAGAGTAATAAATTAAGAAATGTGTAGAAAATATAATACGCTGTATCATGGCTAATACTTCTTTGATTCTATGACCACACATAGAAAATTTGATCCTATCGCAGTACTTTTCTTATCTAGTATAGGTTGGAAAGTAAAAACAATTTATCAGATAATAAGAAATATATTTTATTTATGTAATTCATACACAAAACATACATGATATTAATATTCCGTGGTACAGACCCCTTTTTATCAAATCATTAACATCCGGCTGAAACTTCTTAAAAAAGCTTCCTTCTTTATCGATTTTGTTGTCAAATTATCTTAAGATCCAAGTGGAAATTACTAATTTTATTGAAATCGTTGGCTGAAAACGTCCCAAATCCGAAAAATTTCATAAATAAAATATTTGTAGGTTACAATGGGATGGAAGCTATTTAAGAAATTCAGTCAAATGTTAATAATTTGATAAAGTGGGGTCTGTGCCACGAACTATAACATATACATTACATATGTGAATATAATATACAAAACTAAGATCCATGTATGTGTACACTTTACATCTTTATGGTGGATCTCGCAGAAGAAAAGTGCTTGTATTGCCCCGCAAATGGATCCTGAAGCATTAGATGACCTTCCACTTGTCACAAAATGGACAGGACCTCTTGGATGACCTCCTTATCGCCTGGCATTAGTGCAGCCTTCCACTGTTCTTATTCTTTTTTTTTTTTTCTCTTAGGACCATTTCCTGCCAGGGATGGATAAAAAATGAACCACTCCTACCAGCCATTCTGGTAGAGCGTCCATGGTAATGTGGTTATATGTACTTATCATAACATATATTGTATAAAAAAAAAGTATCTGAATCTACCCACTCATATGTAAATCGGTATTCATGGAACCGAGTTATTCAGAAGTATTTCATTATCGAATTCTGTTCATTTTATTTTGAAGAATCGGAACTTAACCCTGAATTAATTATTTAATTAATTAACAGATTAATTGAATCTGTCTTTCTGTTTTAATCATTAGTTTTTATTTACTTCCCATACTCTCCGGATATATTTATATACAAATCATCATGATTTCGGAGAATCGATTAAAAACTTTAGGAGTTTTAAACTTATACAAAGAATCTTCTTAGAAATGTTCAAGTTTAAAAATTTTACTTGAACGTCTTTCAAAAGATTTAAGGTCTTAATTAATATCTTACTTTAGTGTTGTTCGAGAGTTCGGATTGTTTGAATAGAAAAGTTCAGTAAAACGAAAGATTGATGTTAAAGTTCTCGAAAAAAATTTAATCGTATTATTATTATTAAAAATCTTCATTCACAACAAAAAAAAAAATCTTCAAACATTGGCACTAAAAATTGATTTGGATGGGAGTTATGATAATTATTCATTAAAATTAAATTACGAAACAAACTAAAATATCAGATTATTTTTATCAAGTGAAGAAGATAAGATAAGATCATATTTAAGTCCGTTATTATTAATTTAAAATTATCTAAACCCATGTGGGGGGTTACGACTGAAAATTTTACTCTAATTTTCATACGGTCGTAGCTCTGTTCCTGTTAATATAAGAAAGCTAGAAACAGCTCCAGTTAACGGTTACTTTATTGTGGCAAGTAGAAAATGAGGATGGCAAAGCAATATTGTTAATTCATTCTCTAGGGCAACAGGAAGCAGTAATAATCTTTCATTAGCCTGCTAATAAATGAGTAGTCACAGCGTTGATAAACTTCCGGAATAGCTCAAAACCCGAGTATTAAAATAGACAATTGAATTAATGACGTTCAAAAGCATTCCAATCCACTTCAATAATCTGTTGAATGGTCTTTATTAAGTAACGAAAAAAGTTTGTTGAAGGGCTTAATTTTCAGCTCAATTTGAACAACTGTTATTAATCGTATAAAATACAAACTTTTGAAAATATTGGAGCCGAATAAAGCATATAGTTGCATAGTTCAGTTTGACCAAAATGTATCACAATTAAAAATCACCAAAAATGTCTTCTACCGAAGGTACGGTAAATTTTCTTTGAATTAATTAAAAAATACCTGTTCCTAAAATCCTCTGTTTGTATAAAAGCATAAAAATGAAGTAACTTTTTGTCAAATCATTTAACGGCTCATTCTAAATTCGAATACATCAGAAACTAGTTTTAAAAATCATAATTCATATGACAAACATAAAAAAAAAATTGTTATAACTAGAAGACAGAGGAACAATGTTATAGAAAACAGAAATAAATTCATGGTATAATTTTTAGAACTAAAATTTGTATTGCTTTTAAATTTAATGACGACAATAAGTTACAGACATTCTTTCATGGACTGAAAATAAATATGGCCTGAAACCTGGTCATATGACTTCAATTTCAATAAAATAATTTGAACAAAATGGGTTTGAAGCATTCCTCGGTAATGAAAATGAGATTGGCAATTAATTAATTATGTGAAATATAAATTAATTTCAAGTAGTAAGTTGGAATAATTACAAAATAAAAAATAATCTAAGGAACAAAAAACGAAAAAAACAATTGCCAGTAAAACATAATAAGTAAGCAAACATATCTTCATTAACATAACATGTATTTCACACAAACACACACACACACACACATACGTATATATTATTTTAACTCGATTTCTATTAAATATAGAGACGTGTAAAACCTTAAATATCGAAAAAAAATATAAATCACTGGAGATTAAGTTTAAATCCATTCAAAACATTTCTCAGAGACCACAAGAATTTACACACGAAATTTCTATTATCATACTTGATTTGGAGGGTTTTTAGATGTGTGTAAAGCTTTTTAAATCAAGAAAAGCCTCTTGAAGTGTTGAAATCGGGTCGAAATCAACCCAGATATTATTGTTTTTCTTTAAAAACAACTCCGCATACCACTAGCTGATTGAAGGAGAGACATTCGGGTTAAAGTTTCACCTCCCCCTCTCACCTGAAATAAACAGAGATTTTTTTTTTTTCGTAAGCCGTTAATAATTAATTAAAAATTAGTTAGTTACAATATATTTGGTGTAAATTGTCAGAGTTCGAGCCCAAAAGAATATAATCCTCTATTCTAAATAAGAGGGCAAAGTTCAAGAAACCAAGGAACATTAGGAAATTCTGGCAGGAAATTGATGTAAGTTAACATAAGTAATGAAACGGATGACTTACACAACTGGTAATAAAATGACATGATTTACAATCACAGTTCGTGATAAGTCGCTGTTACGTTTCGGTCTTACAAATTAATCTAGTAGTCACGCTAGGGAACAGGCTCCAAGAATGACACAAATAGTTCTCTAGGACGATTGACCTGGGTTCGATTACCGGTAGTCTAGGATTTTTTCTTATGAAGACTAGAGTGCTATTTCGATAAAGAACTATTTAAGCGAACGGTATAAAGTAACATTATCAAAATACTAGCTTCAGATTAGATGCTAGAGTAATGACTAGTGTTGCCCAAATGCGAGACCAAGCAGTTCAAGATGAGTCTTGCAGTTACCTATTAGCTTATTACTATAGATAATACTGTAATTTTACAGATAGGAGAAACTTAACTAATCCCGAATGAAATGTTTGAAGAGTTAAATGCAAAAGTATATTGGTTATACCAATTCTATACATATAGTAACTTAAATTGTGATGTATTAGTAACTATTTTGCTTCAATTTTAATTCACAAAAGCGACTTTTATTTTATTGACCATTCTTGGTCTTGGTCTTGCAACAGTTAGACGGTCTTGGTCTTTCCATTTTCCAAACCCAAGACCGATTATGGGCGACACTAATGACCTCTTATTATTCATAGATTTTTTTTAAAATTTATTTATTGAGTATTACAACAATCTGTCACTTGGACATAAGTTATAGTGAGGTAGGATAACATTCACACTATATGTAGAAAATTAATATAAAATAAAAAAAAATGTAAAATTAATAGAAGCAAAATAACAATAAATAATTATCAAAGAGTAACTTACAATAAATAAAATAAAACAACTTAAAAATAAGAAAATTAAAACTTAGCAAAAAAACACATGGATACCTATATGCACTATTTACAATCACGCGAGGGAACTCCAGGAGAACCCTGCGCTACTCTCTCAACCGGATCACTGGTAAATTATTCAGCTATAAGCACATATTTTTTTATTGGCCTTTGTGTTTATTCTTTCCAAAAGGTAAATTTTACCATATTAAGAATTTAATTCCATCTTATCATGTGACAATTAGGATGTTTACAGGGAGACAAATGAGGGCTGGGATAGTCAAAGAAATGTTTCTGGCACGCAGCTAATAATAACAATAATAATGAATAATATTATTATTAATAAATATAATATTTTGATAATTGATTTTGCATAATTAATTTTAAAAAGCTGTATGATTTTGGATGAAGGAAAAAATTGTAATTTTTTAGTACCTTAATTTGGTCAATAAAATCAGTTAATGCTATTATATGTAATATTTATTTCAAAATATAAAATATGGAACTCATTGAGGGAAAACATGACTTGGCAATATTGAACTTGTCTTCTTAGAGAAAATCCAGATTCCAACCCTGTATATATATCAAACCATTTATGTACATATACACATATACAAGGATGGAATAAGAATTTTCTCTATAAAGGAAAATCCAATTTCATCCGTGTGTATTTTGATGGATAGATACACCAATATATTGGTCAGGCAACACATATTGGGGCGGTGAGAATGAGGGGGAGGAGGGAGAGCAAAACACGCGTTACGCGGAAACCAGAGGATAATAAACCGAAGATAATATGATCAAATAATTACGTCCCGAATTCGCTTTTCGATATCAGTCCCCATTAATCCCACGTCCTCTCCCCTTCTCCGTGAAGAACGCCATAAAGCCGAAAAGGTAAGGAAGGAAGGAAAACAAATAAAATAAAAAACACTACGTACTGATTGCTGATTTCAATATTATATTCAGTTGTTATCTTTTCTTATCTTATCTTTATTCAGTTCATTTTGCCTAATTTTGGTGTCATAACGTTTTTATTTTCCATAAATTCAATCGTCCGTGGTACCGACCACTTTTTATCAAATTATTGACATCCACCTGAAACGTCGTAAATACCTTTATCTCAAAGTAAGCCATAACTATTTTATTAACAAAAACTCTCGGAATTGGGGAGATATAATTAGGTACTAAAAACTCGTAAATACCCATTTGCTTTCCACTTCAATCATTGATCACAAAATCGAGAAAAAAGGCAGCCTTCAAAAATATTGGGCTGATTGTTATGACCTTCACACTAAAAATGTCAAAAGAACGAGGTTATATTGACCAAATGGCCAAATATTTTTGTAGGTGACATTTTTTATCGATTTTGTGATCAAATTATGTTACTATCCTAGTGTAATACAAATACATGTTTACGAGTGTTTAGTAGTAAATTAAATAGACAAAGTTCGCCCATCTACAGATTAAAAACGTCCCAATTCTAAGAGTTTTCGTCAATAAACTCTTAGAATTGGGTTACGACATGCAGGTTACGACAAGATGAAACTATTCCCATAGTTGTAAATATTACAATAAACTAATTGACCTGTGTAAATAATAAACCCCTGAGAATCATTCACCACCACGTGCATGGTTAGCCCGAGAGTTTTAATTTATGTATTTATTTATTTTTTTAATGAATAATTGAAAACAATAGAGATAAAGAGAGAGAAATGAGAGAAAGTTTTTTCACTAAATGAAAAAAAAAGAATAAAAAAAAAAAGCATGAACAATGAAAGGAAGGAAAAAGGAAAAAAAATAATAATAATACAAGTGTGCATATATATATATATATATATATATATATATATATATATTATATATATATATATATATATATATATATATATATATATATATATATATATATATATATATTTTACAAATATTAACTAATACTTCTGTATATTTATATATAAGTTCATATATTGTCTTAAGGATAGAAGAGTATGCTGTGTATATAGCAACCCAATATAATTGGCAGCAATCCTTTATATTTCATATTTTATGAAAATAAAGTTTTTCTCTCTGTTCAGTGAATAACTGAAAATATTATATAAAAAATAAGTTAATGATATTTATTATGAGAGAGAATAAATAATTTTCTTTGTCTCAGACGAATCACATGAGATCATTCAAATGAATAATCCAAACGTGTATTCAATACTGTAGGCTGTCTCTTTTATTTAAAATGGTCCGAATTCGATAATTTTTTTTTTTTTTTTTTTTTTTTTTTTTTTTTTTTTTTTTTTTTTTTTTTTTTTTTTTTTTTTTTTTGGGAGGGGTGTTTAGTGAATTTTCAAATAATTGTGCGTCTAATCGAGAAAAAAAATATAGTTTTAAGTAATTCGCTTATGAAGTTTCTTTTCACTCATTACTTTTTTTTTCTGAAATTTCGGTTGAATGTTACTATGATTAGTTACTCCACTTCCATTTAATAACCTTTCGTTTGATAACTAATTCATTAAAATACATCACTCCTGAGAACGGGAAAAGAGATAGTTACTGCGAAAAACTATCGTATTACATTACAAAGATAGATGTCGTAATTTTGTTTACGAACGAAATAATGTTTAAAAATTCCATGATGTGTTCGGGTTGGAAGATCCAGCTAGTTTCAGCAGCTGAACCAATTTAATCTGTATAATTACGTATTCCGCTTCCTCTAAATTTCCTACCCATTCTAGGAAATGTTCAACATCGGTTTCCCTTACTGCGGAACGACTATTGAAATCGGCCTCACGTAGCCACGACATCGTGCAACCGATGGCCGACGAATAGAGGATCCGACGAGATTCGAGTTAGGGATAATAATGGGACTATAGATTCGGATTTGGATGGGATTAGCGGAGGGGACCTCATCAATCAGTTAGCGAAATGAGAGCTACTGCCTCCATGATTCCTAATAGCCTCATTTCTGCGACGAGTTGATGCATCCGGATGTGGAACGGTGGAGCGGTTCGGTGGAACATGATAGGTAGTAGTCTGTGGGCCAGACCCCCTCCTAACCGTGCACCCCTCCCCCCCCACATCCCTATAAATTGCATATCGTTGCGTTCCTTGTAACTATTTATTAAAAAAAAACCTTAAGCCTTAAGCCTGTCTTAAGTTAGTTTTTTAGTCACTGAGAATCAGCATTTGGCCTAATTTCGTCATAGTTGGTCTTTTATCAAAGTTGGATAGTCAGAAAATAATAAAACGAACAAATATTAAAAAATAATTGGCTTAGACAATGAAAAACACCCTTAAAATCAATTGTTTTAACAAAAAAATTTTCATGTTAAAAATCAAGCGTCGTTTGTAATTAAACATCCAGCAATAATGCAAAACGTCCTGAAATAAAACATCTGGAGAATATATTTTTCTTTTCAAAACACTGATTACTTGTATTATTGTATATTTATCTTGTATTGTAAAATATTTGAAGCAGTTTCTTAGAAAATGTACTTAAGCGGCAGGAAAGCGGTACTGGCGTGGGTGCCCACAGGCCTCTACCACACCATGCATTGTTCATAATTGGCTTAGTTATAGTGCTATAATAACGTTTTTGGTACATTATATTGATTGTATTAACGAAAAAATATTAATGGAATAATTTAATTGTAAAAAACTTTTTTTTAAAATTTATTATTTTATTTTTTTAGATTGAATTTCCTTCTAATAAATTGTAATTCCTATACGGAGGTCGTTTAAGAAGGCCTCTAATGTAATAATGGTATAATTATAATAATACAACTTAATTCAAAAATACTTTGCTGAATATCTTGAATTTTTTATTTAACGTTTGCAATTGAACACTTTGTTTTATATATTTAATAATTCTTAGGGGTAATTTAAATAGTATATACTTCTCCGGGAATGGGTAATATTAATACCTGTTTTATAAACCGAAATGATATATACTATAAATAATCCGAACTACATATAATGAATATTTGATGGGTTGTTTAGTAAAACTCGTATATCACTAATAAAAAAATTAAATTTTATTTCCTTTATTTTGTTCGAAAGTTGGACCATACCATAAAAATATAGGAAATTTTAATACTGAATGCATTATTTTCTCATCACAGAAAAATATGGTAACAGCGAAGTTTTAAGTTCTTCTAGGTAATCGGAACTGATTGTTAGTATTTGGTCTCAAAATGAG
This sequence comes from Nezara viridula, assembly GCA_928085145.1. Taxonomy (NCBI): domain Eukaryota; kingdom Metazoa; phylum Arthropoda; class Insecta; order Hemiptera; family Pentatomidae; genus Nezara; species Nezara viridula. The sequence goes on from OV725082.1 coordinate 76,070,168, forward strand.
GGAAAACGCAAAATTGAACCCAAAAATACATTATGCGAACGAGAAAGAAAGTGCCAAAATCTCGGAAAAGAAAACAAGGATCAGTATCAATTATATGGATAAACGAATATATAATAGACACATGACCAGAATATTTCAAGATGCTGCTAAAAGGGAGTCAAATGCTGGAGCATTTTTGATGACATAAAGGAGTCGATGCAGGTTCATTATAGTGAAGACCATTTTATCAGCAAGAATGATTTGTTCGAAGCAATTGGCAAGTCAGCTGGTAGGATTGGACGAAGTAAACTAAACTGCTTCGCACTGTTTTGCGCTTACATAGGCAACAAATGTATTAGAAAATGATAGGAAAGCACTGTATTTTTTTGTCTGTAGTTCAATAACTGCAGTATATTAATAATATCATCATGCCGTTTAAAATGTAAAGTTGTCACACTTATTAAACCAAACAAATTTAATTTAACATGTACCAGCTAGCAAACATGAAGTGTCGATTAACACATGTGTGGGAGGACTATATTAAGGCTGACCTTATGGATTGGTGGAGGCGCTCTCCTAGCGTTTAATTATTGTAATAGACGTTTGTCTAGCTAAGAAAAGCAAGCAGGTTATCATATCAAATGGAACAGCTATTTCGATGATTTACAAATGGTAATGATAAGCCATATATGGTAATTCAAATGGCAAGCCATATTGTATGTTAGTACTGCGTGTACATAAGCAAACATGTTTTCTAGTGAATTGTGATTCTGAACGGCTACATACAATGGGCTATAACATATTATCTAAACGTTTTATCATGTCATCTCGTCATTGAAATGTCGTCACGCCAGTCAGCGATAACGTTCAACGTAAATAGGAACACATATAATGTGATACCATAAACGATCATGGCTGTTACGATTCATGATACTCTTACAAATTTACATTATTTTTACTTTGACTTAGGTATATATGTAGTATATAGTAAGGGTGAGCATTGCGATCGTGAAAATTTTCGAATCTGAGTATTTAAACGGAAATACACGTTTTCGGGTATCCTGAGTCCAAATAACCAAGCCCCCCTCCAAAAAATGGTCTTATCCGGTTATCGTGTGGAAGATTTTTCTCTCAAGTCTTTCAATACTTTTTTCTTCAAAGCGGAAAGTCACTAGGAAAGTAGTGTCCAAGTCTCAAAGCCATACATCAGACCTCAAGATTATTTATAAATATTGAAAAAAAAATGAAAATTTGTTTGTAATAATTAAATATCTTATATTGTATACGTTTGTATTGCAATAATTAAATACAATTATCTTTAAAAAAAATTAATGTCCGGAACAACAGATTTCGTTATTTTTGAATGCTTTGCTTTAACTTGTAATAATAATTTGAAAGATGACTATATCCGATATACCAATCGAATATTAATTCGTTATTATTCCAAGAAAAGTTATTTAAATGCATAGACGTTTTTATCATCCCGCTTGAAAGTTCCTACAAAAAGGAATACTTACTTTTATGAATCTTATCGAAAAAGGATTTTTCGTTTCCAGTTTGGTTGCAGATTGCAGATATTTTTTCTTTAAATATTTGCAGGAAAACACGTTAAAAAGTGACGGTTGAGCATCGAGTAAGTAAAGAGATTCACGGAACTGTAAGCCTAGTTAGACCAACTTTGGGCACATGTTTATTAATGCAAACCATTTAATTTTGTTTATTCATTTATTTTAGTTTTCATCAACATTGGTTAGTTTTTTATTATTCGAAAAATATGCATTTCGACATCCCCTTAACAAAAAAAAAAAAAAAAAAAAATCAATATCAGCGAGTATATTACAAACAATTATTGAATTAGTCACAGAAGTGCAGTAAAATCATATCAAATATTTTTAATACAGAATTAATTGAAAATAAAAAACAGTCGTTTAATAATTTTTAATTGCTTTATTTTATTGATTTTTTGGTTTATTATTTTCAATAATCAACCATTGTGATCGACCAAAAAATTCAAAAACTTTACCCCCTCTTAACATTTGAGGTTTCACATTTCAGGATGCGTAGAATTCGAAAAACGAATAATTTTTTTTGGTCCGTCCGCCGTACGACCGAACTCGTACTTTTTATATCATCTCAAATCTCTGTTATCCGGTTGCCAGGCAACTAGCGGTGCTGTTACACACGCTTTAGCCTATTCGGCCACCCCGCCCCCTTCCGTCCGCCGTCCGCCGTCCGCGCTTTTTCTCCGAAACTACTGGACCGATTTTTTTTCAAATACGGATATAAAATCAGAGGTCACCCGGGGATGATCCTCCTTCATCGACATTATTATCCGCCTTTTATTTTCAAAATGGCGGCCGATAAACCTGCGTTGCTATAGACTATAACGCCTAAACGAATGTAGTGATTTCAATGAAACTTCGCTAAAGTAATTTCCTCTGCGCCCTTTAAATTTATCTATATAACATACTTATATAACATACATAGAAAAGAAGCTGGAAAAAAAAAGTTACGAGGGATGGTAAAATTTAATTCCGAATAACACAACAAGTACACACTTTTTTGGGGGTGTTGTGATAAGTTGTTTCAAGGTTTTTTTTAAATTTCCTAAAAAATGAAGGAAGTTTCATTGAAATCAAAGCGCTATTAGCAGAGATATCGCTATTTTTAAATATTTTTGGTTTATTATTTTCAATTATCAACCATTGTGATCGACCAAAAAATTCAAAAACTTAACACCCCTCTCAAAATTTGAGGTTTCACGTTTCAGGATGCGTAGAATTCGAAAAACGAATATTTTTTTTTTTTTAACCGTCCGCCGTCCGCGCATTTTCTCCGAAAATATTTTTTATAATGGACCGATTTTTTTTTTTATAAAACAGAATATTCATGTTTTGTCATCTTTTTTTTTTTTTTTTTTTTATGCTTCAATTCTAGTCTTCATAACAATTTACTATGATACCAGTTTATTATTCAGTTAAAAATATGATTACAGAAAATATGTACACTTTATCATTCATTAAGATATATTCCACAGAGAGTGGATGATAACTTAAAGGACAATACAGCTCAAACCACGTTAGAGAAAGAAAACCTGGAAATATTCGAGTGCCTATTGGACAATATCGAGGGCTATTTTTCCGGAGACTGATTTAATGTTTGCTGTAGGGGACAGACTTGGATTTATACAACGCCCTTGGAGTGCCCTTAAAATATCTAGGAGATGGGGCCATAAATAATATATCCAAGGCACCTTCCAAATACTGTATCAGTCCATTACGTCCATATTGTATCAGTCCATTACTAAGGTGGAATGGATTTAGGCAATTCCCTTGACAATTAAACTGGAGTGGACTGCCGTCCAAGTGTACTAAACTTATTTCAACTCAGCACTTAATAAAAAAAATCTTAATTATACAATTCTAATATAGCTATATGACGTCATTTCCCCCCTCCCTCTCCGGACCTTCATCCAATGAAAAAATAATTTAATTGCAAATCATAAAATTTCATAGCAGAGGGAAAATGATTAAAATTATCATTATACATGTAGCATAATTTTAAAATTTATTGTACCTATGCAAAATTCATCTATCCATTCAAATTTTGCTTATATTGAGCTATAACGTCGATTTTAATAAACGTTTCCTTCTTACAACCTAACCTGATGGGACTTATATTCCAAAATTTTACAGTTGTGTAGTAGTTCCACATGATGAGGGAAATAATTAATAGTATATATATATTATTTGACGATGCCTGAATTGGCAAATTAACTATTCACCTGTATGTTGGAGATTCATGGCTTTGTAGTTTGTATTTTTTCATTTATAACAAAATTACCTTATTATCTCTTTTAATGATTTATGCTTATTTTAGTAATATCACTTGTGTAATGGCCGTGTTTTCACTGAGTTTTGTAGGGAGTTGATATATATATATATATATATACCTTCTATCTTTTTCTTTTTAGTCTATCATTTATTAATTATACGTAATTTAATTCTTTCACTTTGTATTCCTGCTGATAAGCTGTTTAATATAACCTTCCTTAGCTGTGTTAATAGAACCTTCTTTTTCCTCAAGTTTGTATTTGGATAGCTTCGTTACATGACAACAGTAATATATATATTTCGCATATATTTGATCTTGTTTTTTTATGCTCTCTTGATGCCTGAATTGGGCAAAACGTCAGCGAATTAAACTGTATGTCGGAGATTCATGGCGTAATGTGGATTTTTCCATTTATAACATAATAACCTTATGTCCCTTTTCTAGCTATAATGGTTGAATTATAATATATAATTATTCAACTGATAGTTGCTGGTATTATCCTATATTCTCTATTCCTGACCCTTGCCCATCTTCTTGGTCGGAATCGCATTTAATTCCCTGAGTTATCTCCTTCGTAAGTCGGTAACCCTCTCCCCCCCCTTCTTCCAATTTAAATTCAACTTGGTGGCTCCTCCCTTTCCAGAAACTTTAATTAAATCATTTACTTCTGACTTATCTCTGAAACCTTTTGCCGTGAACGTTGTACATTTATTTAGTAGGGCTCATCTAATTATTACATCCGAGTTGTTTTCCAAAAGTTTTCCTAAACTACAAAGAGATCCCTCGTCCCACTTTGGAAGTTGGTAGCCATGATCAGTCAACCAAACCTGGAAGTCATTTAATGATTTTTTTTTATGTCCAGTTTGACGGAGTTCAGAAATTATAAAGTTCTCAAAATTTAATACGTAAAAATCAAAGATCTGATTAGTAATATAGGTGTGAAACAGACTTTTGATGCGTGTACAGACAAAATTTTTGAAACTCATTTAAAATATTAATTATTTATAATTCATAAATATTAATAATTTATTTTTAAAAATATTTGGAATGCTGCAGCGGTAAGGCGTTCTAAATTAGTTATAAGAAAATTTGATGGGTATTACTTAATATTTTCCTTTTTGCGCTTATTTGAATTACAAGAAAGACTATATTTTCACAAATTTCATTGATTTCTAATTACCAATTAAGTGATGTGGCTCAATCTTCTTGTGTTTTGAAATTAAAACCAGAGCCAAAGTTAAAATTTGATTTTCAAAAAAAAAAAAAATAGCATTGTTAAGATGGTCTAGAAGATATAAGGTGATTGAATAAGGGAATGCTATATTTATTTACAGAGTCGTGAAATTTGACATCCCGTTCAGTTGTAAAATCCTTTATTTTTGGTATTTTTAATTCTCCATGAATTATTGAAAGAAACGATTGTAGTCCTTTTCTCACCCTCTCTCCAAAAAAAAAAAAAAAATTTTTTTGTTCAAAACAACCGGGTTCCATAAAAATAAGATTACAATGTTTAAGTGTCGATAAGTTTGTAGAATATAACGTATAATTTAGTCAGCATGTTTTCTGCCAGATATTTGGAATTTTTTTATACTAGCCGAAAACATTAAATGAGAAGTCAAATGTATGCGATGGGCAGAAAACCTGTTAACATTTATATGATTTGATGAAATCTTAAATGACTGTATGGGTGAACAACTTGATGATCTAACTACGGCTTTATCAAATTTCGTTCACTTCTCAGTTTAGACGTCAGTATTATAAGACTATAATTAAAAAATGGCTATTTCCATATATTTTATATTACTAACCACACACAACGAAATACGGATATTATGTTCATTATATCTAGATTTGGTATCTTGAGGTTTTCATTATTATATATTTAGGCCATATTCCACCAACATTTTATTTATTTATTTATTTATTTTATCCTGCTAAAAGGTGTAATGTAAAAATGAACGATTAAAAGAGCCAATTTGTTTCATTTACACTTAGACATGACTCTTGTCTTCCAGTGTTCTTTAATAACATTACTTGATAATAATAACACTTTAATAATAATTTAATAATATCACTCTATCACCTTCAACAACTGTACGATATTTGGGTCTCCACTTGGAAAAACGACTAACATGGACATACTACAAAAAATAAAAAAGAAAAAAACTTAATCAGCGATAAGGACTTCTTTCTAGGGTACTTGAGAGACGTTCTAAATTACCTGTTACTAATAAATTAACTATTTACTAAGTCCTCATTAAACCATTTTGAACCTATGGAATCTCATGGGGAATAGCTAAGACATCCAGTCATCCAGTCATTTCAATTAAAAGTCCTTCAGAAAATTATTGACGCAGCCTTTTATGTTTCAAACCTTACGTTCCTTTCAAGGCAACTGCCACAGACCGCTTCAATAGTTTTCATGACAGGCTGACTCTAAATTCAAATCCACTTACTCAAGCTCTATCTACCGCCACAAATCCATATAATCCGCCCAGAAGACTGCTGAGGCGCTGGCCTAGAGATTTATTGCGTTGAGCTACTTTCTGTATTATCTTTTTTTTTGTGTTATTATGTTATCTTATTTTCCTTTTACTACTTTTTTCTTTCTTTTTTTTTTTTAGTTATTATTATTATTCTTTTTTTTCTGTCATTTAGTCTCCTTGATATCATATTGGCTGAATATCGAAGTACATGGCAAATTTATTATGCGCCAGGAATTTGTGTAACTAATAAATGAATATATAAATAAATTTTATCCTGACGTTTCAGGCAACATTTGGGCCATTTTAAAGTCTTAATTGAGTTCTCCAACTAAATATTTATACTAAATGTCATTTTTTTCATCCTAAGAAGAATTAAAACTGTCCCAATATTTTAAGATTTCTCCTTCGTCATGGAGGTACTGATCCACCCGGGGGTGGAAAATAAGGGGGGGAAATAAAATGTTGGTGGAATATGGCCTTAATTTTTAAAAAGAAATATTGATAATATGTTACCAATAGAAATGGTGAGGAAACTAAACTGAACTTACTTGTCAGAATTTTTAAAATTTAGTTTGGAAATACGGTGATGAATGCTACTAAATTTATGTTTCATATTATTTATATCCATATATCAAATTATTTTCCAATATTCACCTAAATGTCTCTTAAAAAAAAAATGGATAATTAAGTCATATTAAATTTTAGCTTTTGAGAGTAGAACATACGTGGGCTCACATTTGTTGTGCCTAAAAACGCTCATTGCCATTAGACACATGGACAAGGCAGCAATTCTGTGGGTAGCCAATGTTTGGCAATCTCGCCTCGCCCTGGTTTGTTGGTTACACAACAAACACTGCCACAAACACCAGACCCCGCACTGCTGTTATGCGATCCAATCGCCTTCATCAAGTTTGTGGTAGGGATTGATAATTAAACATCCGGTGAATCACATCTGTGATTATTCTATTTGCTAGAATTTTGTTGAGGATTTCTTCTTTAATACTTTGGTAGATTATCGCATTTTTGGATTACATATGGAAATTTTATATAGGAAGGATTGCAGAAGTTGGTGAGAAAGATTTATAATAAATAAGCTAGTATTAGTACAGTCATTGATTGGAGCAGCATAAGGGAATATATACTAGCTGGAACAGGGTTAGATAAACAGTTTTCCTTTGACACACAGGCGCCGTATGATTCGAAGTGAGGGCAAACACATGAATGTACGCAAACTGTTGTTACGTAGCAGTGGTAGCTGTTAGACAGATCTCGTTCACAATCTTAACAGTCACCGAAATAAGTAGAATCGCGTATCTGGTCATTCTTTTATTGCGTTTTGTATAATTTTAGAAATTCGAATCCCACAAATAAAACTTGGGTGTTAACATTACTTTTTTCGCAATTTACTTCAAGACAGGTTTGTAATCGTGGCAAAAACTCTTCGTAGATACCAATCTAAATAGAAGCACCTGATCGTTATTGAATTGAAACCAAGAATGTGAGGGAAATAACAAGCAAATCAGAAAAATAAATTGAAAATATTCGAATTCAATTCATTATTACTTTTATTACAAATCATTAAGGATTCGAACAGACAAAGAGCAAATCATTCAGTCAAGCCAAATATAAAACGTTTTAAAGGTATAAAATGTTACAATGATCCTCAAAATGTTCGAGTTATTTCATATTACTTGCCAAACCAAGTAGGTTCAACAATATCGTACCTCGAAGACGCCTTCTAGTAATCCAGATCCGCCAGTGACTACATGAAAACTAAAATAGAAGTGGCTTTAAAGGTAACATAAAAAAAACAAGAAAAAAAGAACTGAAGCACTGAACCTCTGACGAAACACGCATTTAAACTTAAAAAATAACATAAATCAAAATAAAACTTAATGGAAAAGATCCTAGGTAGGGTAACAGGATTGTGAATGACGAGACACTAAAAATAGCAACATAGATTAACTGGAGTAGATTACAACTGAAAGAGAATGTAAATCAGGTTATCCTCAGTTTGAAGTAAACCTCCAGCTTGCTGAATTTCTTAAAAATAAAAATAAAAAGCTAGGAAAATAAGAAAAAAAATTAAAACCTATAACAGAGGGGAATTATCATTTTTTGTGTTGAAAATTGATTCCGTTATTTTTATAAACTCGTAGTTACCAAAATTGCCTACTTGTGTTATAGGGCACATGGGTGTATTATATTTCGACGATTTGAATTTAAATTTAACAGTTCCTTCGTAAAATTCTCTATGCTCCCTACTTTGTTACAAATAAAATCATTCATAATGACTGTTTAAACTTTTCTAATTATGACAAAATAACTTTCATGAGTTCCAATAAGACAAAATTCAAAGCTACTATACAGCACAGGCAACATTCTAATTTTCAAGCAGTGGACTGTATCATAAGGGATTGGTAGGTTGATGATTGTCCAAAAAAAAAAAAGCTTACCGTCTTTTTTACATTGGAGGGCCCTCCGCCGTCGTTCCTTGCTGGGTGAATTATGGTCAAGAAGTCGCCTCAAGAGAACCAGTCGCTCTCAAAGCTATCTTTTATCTTTTAGATCTGTCCCCACCACTCGCCGTAACGTGGGAAATTTAAACCTTCCCTACCTTCCCTGGCACAACCTTAACGTTCCTTATGTTTCAAATCCAGATACCTACCCTTCCAAAAGAAACTGCAGAACCATCCCAATCCTCTCGTTTCTAACCTTGATTCCTCTTCAATTCCTGATAACCCTCAGAGCCGTCTGTAAAGAAGATGGCTCTGTGACCTCCTAATATAGACATATTATTAGAGTGCTACCAATGGGTAGTTTTTCAACAAGTGTTTTCATGTCATTATATCCATTTGTACAAATTTAATCGATCTATTTCTTTAGCACAGTTCTAAATATCATGAATATATTAAAAAACAAAACAAAAGAAACCAGTGAAAACGAATCTATTCCGAAGATGTAAGCGATTAAACAGTAAACTAAAAGTGTCTAGCCCACACAAGGTATGATTCGGCATATATAAATTTCTTCTCAAATGATCTCCTTTGGACATTTCATATCGATTAGCGGAGTGTACCATCTGTATAAGATACTTATATATTTATATATATAATTAATATGACCTACAAAAATACTAGGATGTTTGGCGTGCTAACCACAGAAAACATGTCAAATATCCTCATCCTTATGGAACTCCATCGCTCCCCACATCAACCAATCCGAAACCCTTCCTACCTTCAAATCAAGCCTGTTTAATCATTTCTTATCCATACAGTCCTCATAAAATTGTAAATAGTTACTACTGTAAATATGTATAAAATTATCAGATCGTTAATGGTTATTTTCACTTCAAGTTTATTTCCATTTTTTTCATCTTTTATTATTAACTGATTTAAATTAGAAAGTAACTTTTAATTTCTTTAATTTTTTTTATTTTGACTATTAAATAAAAAATAAATAGGAAAAAATAAATTTTTGTCTTTGTATCTCTGAGGCTCCTTAGCCCTCAGGTTTGTCTTTCCGTATTATTCTAAAGGAAATCGTCCCAGAATAAATAAAGCATTATTATTATTATTATTATTAAAAATATCGAGGATGGATGAGGTATTTTTTGTAGGCTTTTTCATTTTTCCTTTTTTTCTCGACTTTTTATCAAATTATCATAGAATTCAAGTAGAAAACAAATGAGTATTCATGAATTTTTAATGCACTTAAAGTTAATTAATTTAATAGGAAATTCTCCATTTCTGATAATTTTCGTAGATAAGAATGTTGTAAGGTTACGATAAGATGGAATTATTCAGGATGGGTTGAACGGTTGTTAATAATTTGATAAAAAGGACTCCGTACCGGGGACTATCATATTTTATTTCATTTAAAGATCAACTGAATTACCCATTTTCGCGGAATGTAATATTATCTCCTAACTTTAACAAGGAATGTCCCTTTGACTAGTGGTGGATTGCGACATCCGAAGAGGATTCTTGGAAGGCGTTGGAGGAGCAGACAGGAACCGGACAGCGATCGATGGGGACCATAAAGACGTCCAGAAGACCTCGTAAAGGCTGAGGTGATTTAGTGGGCCCTTGCTAATTAGAGCCGTGGAGGGGCAGAATATACAACGCCGGCTGAATATGGATATCGGCTTCACCTCCTTTGACACCTTAGTTCCTCTGCGGCGTCGTCTCTTTGGGCTTTGTCAGATCAATTCCTCTACGGAGCTCGGATGTCCACTGACCGTATCTATCCTCTGGTTCTCCTCTGTCATGCAGATGAAACGCAGAAATATGTTCCAATATAATTTAACAGAGTTCCAATACAATTCCTTCAAAAGTAGTTGAAAAATACTTATAAAAATTGATTTTTATTACACAGTTTATCTGTATAAATCATGAAAATAGTAAAAAATTCTATGAGATAGTTTCTTGTCTTTAGAAAATAATAACCGTTGCAAAGGTTGTGAGTTATTGGTGTAAGTGGCAGGTTGAATCTCGAATAAACACTACAAACAGAAACAAAGTTGGAATATGACGAGGAATGTGATGGCTCAATCAAATTCACTCTCCACAAAGCTCAAAACGCGCCTAAAGACGTTTTCACTTGAAGAAAAAAAGCCTTAACCATTACCTCCCTTGGGTTCATTGATTTGTAAGGTAATTCTTGCACTTAGATTGTTAACAATTGCTAGGCCTACGGTTATGCAAGTAGGTGCTTTGCCCAGAATCAAGCTCATACGTCAGATTCTTCTTCTATTAGCGGTAACCGAAACAAAATTTTTTATTTAAGAAGAACACTATTAAGCAAAACGTTTACATGCAAACCTTAAGATATCACACACACACACACACTCACACACACACACACACACATAGATAGATAGATAGATAGAAAAAAAAACTTTAATCTGGGACTAAGTCCCTTCAGAATAACAATAATGTACAAAATAATAGAATATTACTGGCCTGAATGTTGAAACAATAAATAAATTGATAAAATAAAATAAAAAGTAAAGAAAACCTTAGGTGCACAAGCTATATACAATACAGATAAAACTATGTACAGAGCATTTAAAATTATGAACAAAACAATTAAAACTATGAACGAATCACTTGAACTATGAACAAAATTATATTTAAGGGTTGAACATAAACATACACTTTGAGAAATGAAGAACGAAAAAGAGATACAATGAGTTCATTTCATAAAAAAAAAAAAAAAAAAAAAAAAACTTTACTTGAATATATATATAAAAATAAACAGTTACTTATAATTGAATAAAAAAAAAATAAAAATAAAAATGTATGTATTGAAATTCCTTCGTCGATAGTAGGAAATGCATGTACTATCTCTTACCAAGTGTTATGATTATATGATTGCTACACAATACATATATAATATTAATGGTTAGCTGGTATCAGACTGTTTTTGGAACAGGAATTGGAATAGGAGGTTTTTGAATGTATACAGGGAAGGGGCATGTCGAATTTTGATCGGGAGGACATTCCAAAAGTTGACAGAGCGGGCTATAAAGGAATTTTGGAATGAGGCAGATCTATGAGAAGGGATGTATAGGTCAGAGGGTCGGGATCTTGTAGTGAGTGAATGGATTGAGGACTTAAATTGGAGAAGGTTGTAGGCATAAGAAGGACGATGATCGGTAATGATTTGATAAAGGAAAGTGCCAAGGAAATATTGTCTTCTTAAGGAGGGGAAGAGCCACCCTAACTCAGTGTAGTGGTGGGAGACACGGGAGCGTCTCGGGGTTCCAATTAAAAATCTTACGAAGCTATTCATAAGTCTTTTGAGTCTATCACGCAGTTCCACCGAGAGGCCATCGTACACCACACAGCTGTAGTCAAAGTGGGGAAAGATGAGAGAGGAAACTAGGAGTCTACGGATATTTTGGGGTAGAAGATGGCGGAAGTGATGGAATAGTTTGAGGGTAGAAATTGCACGGCGGGATATATGAGAGATATGGTGATTCCAGGAAAGGGTTTGATCTATGAGAAAGCCTACATTTTTAACAAAGGGATAGAAGGTGATGGGGTGGTTGTTTAGATAGAGTGAGGGAAAGTTGGTGTGGGATCTAAGAAGGGGCCTGGAACCAATGAGAATGGCCTGAGTTTTGGCAGCATTTAGCCGTAATCCATTTAAGTTGGCCCAGGCACTAATTCGATCTAAATCTTCTTGAATTTTGGCAAATGCCACCAATAACTCAGCGGGAGAAAAGGATAAATAGATTTGAGAATCGTCGGCATAAAGGTGGTGGGAACAATGGATAATTTAATCATTTAGGTCATTAATATAAGAACTGAAAAGAAGAGGAGACATGCTTGAACCCTGTGCAACTCCTGAGGATAAAGGAAGGTAGGCAGATAGAGGTTGATTAGGCATGGCAACTGCTTGGGTTCGTTGTGAGAGGAAAGACTGGAACCAAGAGATGGAACTATTGGAGAAGGATAATGATTTTAGTTTGTTGAAAAGGATGGAATGGATAATGGAATCGAAAGCTTTGGAGAAATCAAGCAGTATAAGTATGGTTAGTTTTTTGTCATCTATTGCAGTCTGGATATCACTAGTAATTTTAATCAGAGCAGATTGTGTAGAGTAGCCAGGAAGGAAGCCAGATTGGAGAGGATCGAGTTGGTTGGATTGTTCAAGGTAGTTGGAAACTTGGGATTGCACTAACTTTTCTAGGGGTTTAGAAAGATTGGAAAGGATTGATATTGGGCGGAAATCTTCGGGAGAGGATGGATTAGGCTTTTTGTTTAAAGGAAGGACAATGGATTTTTTCCAAGAGGTCGGGAATATTGAATTCTGCAGGGAGAAATTGTAGATGAAAAGGAGTGCTGGGAGGATTTTAGGGAGACATAATTTTATTAGTTTGATAGGAATGCCATCTGGGCCTACGGAATTGGAACGGGATTTCATTATAACGGTAATAAGGTCTGTGGGAGAAATGTCGGTAAAATAAAAATTATTGTCGTTAAAAGGTACCTTTGGAGAAAAGCCGGAAGGGGATGGTAAAGAAGAGGTGGAAACCGATATAAAGTGGGAGTTTAGGTCATCAGGTGATATTGGGAAAACTGAGGAAGGGGATCTAGAAGGTTCACAGAGGGAAAGCTTACGAAGTAGAAGCCATTTTGATTTGATATCAGGAGCTGATGAAAGGGCTTCGTGAAAGTAGTTCGCTTTCGCTTGTCGGATCCTTATCTGTGTCGTGTTACGAAGCACTCTGAATAGTTGATAATCATCTGCAAGCCTAGTCCGTCTGAAGTGTCTGCGTGCAGCGTCGCGTCTCTTCTGCAGATCCTTAATTTCCTGACACATCCAAGGAGCAGGACGATGACGGAAAGTGGAGGTTTTGAGAGGAGCGTGGGTATTGAGTATATTGAGAAGATTGGTGGTGAGAATATCAACCATGGTGTCGACAGAGGAGCAATTATATATTCCATTCAAATCCAATGTTACTAGATCAGGTAATATTTTTTCTCCAGTAAGGGTATCCAGTTGGCGGAAAGTGATAGTTCGAGGATGGATTGGAGGAGTGCGGATATTATACGTTATTTGTATCAGATCATGAGATGAAAGAAAGGATACTGGCAATTGAGAGGCGGAGAGGAGGTTTTGTGCTGAGTCGATGATGTAGTAGTCTAGCCAAGTGTCAGATCTGCTGGTGTGGTGGGTGGAGAAAAAGGAACGATGAATAGGTGAAGTGAGAAAAACAGATTTTCTAAATAGGATTTGTCATTGGATTTTGAGAGGAAATTGGTATTGAGGTCACCGGAGATAATTATTCTGGGATAGAGGGGAACGAAGTTGAATAGAGTTGATTCGAAGGACGGGTCAAATGGCACGAGAGGAGGGCGATATACCACGGCGTAAAGGATAGGAGAAATATTACTGAGAATTTCTACTAAGAGGTATTCTACATGAGGATGATCGGAAGATGGGGAGCAATCGAGGATTCGGGTCTTTAGGCTATTGTGGACAAACATAGCTACTCCACCGCCAGTCCGGTTTACCCGGTCATGACGGAGCAGGATGTAATTAGGCAAGGAGACTGAAGATGATGGAATATAAGGTTTGAGCCAGGTTTCGGATATTGCTAAGATATGATAAAAGTTTTGGGTAAAGTATTGCAGGAATTCGTCATAATGGGCAGAAAGAGATTGAGAGTTAACTTGACATGTGATTAGGGAACTAGATATACGGTGGATTTGGAGAGAAACAGTCAGTGTTTGGTAGCGAGAAGACAAAACGAGTAGAAAGTACAGAAAAGCGATTATCGTACATGAAACTAAGTGAAGAAAAAGTAATATTAACATTAAAAATAAATAAAGAGAATGTATTTGAAAATAAATAGATTGATGAGTGACGGTGTAGAGATAGCACTAAGAGAAGAAGTAAGACTATTTTAATGAGGCTAAGGGGTTGACGGCTTCTAAGTAGTCAGTCAAATACATCTAGATCCGAGGCCTGTTCTATCAGGATGACTCTATGTCCGTCCTCTTTTCGACACCGCACCTTTCCGGAAGAAAACCACGTATATTTGATTTTTCCCGCCGCTCTCTTCTGCCGGGCTAGCCAATAGAGGTGTCTGTTTGTGCGAGTCATCTCTTCACCCAGATAAATTCGGTGGCAGTCATTTTCCTGCCAACCGATATCCCGCGTGGAGAAATCCCTCTTCACTTTCCCTTTCGTAATTAAATCATCTCTAATTGATTGCCTGACAAAACGTGCGATAACAGGCGGTGGTCGCGAGTCATCTTTTCGGCTTCTGCGGCGATGTACGTTGTCCAGGTCCTCCACACTAAGCCTGATCCCCAAGCTTGCTCCTATACTGGTCACCAAAGCAGCGGGCGTTTCGCCCGGTCGCTCCGGTATACCGCGGATCTCCAGTGATCTACTCAATAGTCCTATGTATATATACTTATATATATTATACTTCTTTTTTTAAATACTAATTTACAAAATCTCTGACGTTTTAATTTTAATTCATTCATTAAAAATACTAAAGCAGAAATCAATATAAACTGATATCAGTGGTGTATTCAGTAAAAGAGAGAGAGAGAAGAGATAGTAGGCCCTCGGTCCCTCTTACTTAGGGGGCACCACAGCATGGGAATTTTAATATTTAAAAAAATTAAATTATAACTTCTTTGCTAGGAGTTTACAAAAAGTTTTCTTTAATCAGACAAAACTTTTTTTTTCCATTTAGTGGTAATTTTCCTTTTCTGTATTTCTTTAATTTGTCTTATACATTTTAATTAAAAAATAATTTATTAACGAGCTTAAGAATAGAAGATGCAACAATACATATTTTTAATTTACTTGGTTTGTTTTCTGCAAAACTCCATACTGTATTTATATCCAGTTGGCTGATTATTAAGCTGTACATCAGAAACAATAAAAACGAAAATTTTAGTATATAATCATGATGAAACGATTCTATTACCACAGGTTTTGTCTGTACTTCTATTTTAAAATATCAAGGCAGTAATTAAAAATCCGATTTTCACTATAATATGGATGGAGAAATACTGAGGCAAATACTCGAAGCAAACCACACATATTTCGCCCTCCAATATCTGTTAAAAATTTAGTCATTATGTAGGAATGCAAAAACAAGAACTTATGACAGGCTTATTCGGCCGGTCCTTACTTATGGGTCAAAAAGTTGGACATTGAACTGATCCTTATCAGATCCGAGAGAAATGTGTTGAGAAGAATATACTGTGGTGTCTGTGAACAAGGTACATGGAGAAGGAGTAATAATGATGAATTAAGGACCGTATATGGAGATGTTGATGTTATAACCTTAATAAAGTTATTGCTCCTAGGATGGAACTAAATGAGATTCAACATAAAGTATTTTCATAGCGTGTATGAGGAACAAGAAAAGTTTGACGTCCTAAGCTTCGCTGGGAGGATTGAGTCGCAACAGACGCAAGGTCCCTACTTGGTATCCGGAACTAGAAGGCAGCGGCTGAAAACAGAAAAAAATGGCGATCTATAATATAGTAGGCTTTGACTCAATAAGTGAGACGTTACGCCATGTAATAATAGTTAGACATCCAATAAGACGTTACAAAGATTGTTTTTTAAAAAGACCTTTTATTTATTTCATAAATCTTCGGTTCCACAAGTATTCATCTATTGTATAATTTCTATTACAATACAATGTTTATGCTTAATATATAATTATAATGTATTTGGGAAAAAAATATCACCAATACATCCATTGTGCTCAGTGATTTATTAGGTAATTCCTAGACTTACATTTTCAAAACTTCGTAGGCTTATGGTTGTATAAAAAAAAAAACTTTGAACAGAATAAAGCTGTTGTTGTGTACCCTCAATACTGCTGCTTGGTGTATGGATGGTTATCTGCCAGGGTAGAAATGAGACTGAAGGGACTGTTTCCTAATAAACATCTTTGGGATGTACTGCCGTTCTCATGTTTCACACTGGTACATCGAGCTGAAGTTGCTTTATCGTACTTACCAAAGACAATTCATCTTTCGTGTTTTTCTTTTCTAAGTCCTCAGAACCAAAAATTCTACCTACATCCTCGAACTCTTTACTCTAGGTTCCTCTATCCACTCTCTTAATACCAGGTCTCAACCTATAGATTTAAATATCTCCTCCCCCCTCCCTGACATAAAACTACTTCCTTCAGCAAATCTTTCGTCATTCGTGCCATATTTCTATCGAACTCTATACGCCAATTCTCGTCAACAAATTCCTTCAAACAACTCCTCTTCCACTAGCTACGCCATGTTCAAACTTCAGCAAACATGTAAAATATACTTGCGTCTGTACACTGTTTAATTAAATCAACTGCACAATTGCAATAGCAGTCTACAGTTAATTAGGCATCAGTTTGTATTATTTTAAGCAAGACTAATACTCATAAATATGTAACTTTGCTTAACTTTAGGGGACTCTAGTCCCAAAATAAAATATTTGTTTCTATTCATTTCATTCATTCAATAAGTTTTCGAAATTTTAAATTTTAAATAAAAGCTTTTTGTAATATTTTACATAAGTGTCATAGAAAAATTTGTATATAATTTTCTTATATATATATTTTTAAGCAGTGCTCAATCAATATAGATCTGCCACTAACTGGTATTGCATAATAATAATGATTGCATAATAATAATGCACAGAATCATACTTATTATGATTTATTAATAAAATTGACTTTTTAAAGATTTTTTTAATAGTAGTAGAATAGAAAATAAACTTTATTCTATGTCCCCTTAGAATAACAATAATGTAAAGTTACAAAAGGAAAAAATACACATCTGGCCAAAAACCAACTTAATAAAGATTCAAACAATATATAAAACAACTTAAATAATAGTATGTAAATCACTAAAAAATAAAATAAAATCTTCTAAACTATATTTATAATTTTACTGGAAAAATAACAAAAAGAAACGGAAAAAAAAAGAAAAGAAAATTACATGTATAGAAAGAAAAAGCAATAGAAAGATATATATATATATATATATACAAATTGAGGAATGTAAGAAATGAAATACGTCTAAAATATACACAATCTTGTAGATAGGAAAAAGGAAAATGGATAAAAACAAACAAACAATCTCTTACTTTTTATGCATCACTGTACAGTGCTATGCCAAAAGTGATACTGAATTTTTCCAGTTCACAAATAATAAATAAAAATAAAATTTTATTTTTAATATATCAATAATTATCATATAATTAATAAAAAAAAATTGAAAATAATAGATATATTAAAAAATGTCTTGTTTGATAAGACCAACAGTCTGAAGACGAATTTCCATTGACGTAATCTGATTTACATAACAAAGGTGCCCATAAACGAAGTATCTTCTTCTGGTCCTACTTTAATTGGTGGTGATTAAGGACACTCGATGCCTTTTCGCCATCGAGAAATTTCCAAAGGATATCTTCGGAGTCAATTAATTATCCTGCCAGATGGAAAAGACCGCCTTGTTGACTAAATAGGGAATGAAGTCCTTTGTTATTCTCCCTCTCATTATTTCACCAATTAGAGTCAACCATTACTCACCAAATACTCCTTTTATTTTATTTCTTTTTTTTTTTTTTTTGACTTCGGCATTCTTCAGAATCCAGAGGGATTCTCAAGAAAAGAAAAACGAGGGAGAAAAAAAAAATTGTCTTTGAAACTAAATGTAAAACAATTTGCACATGTTGCAAATAAGCAGAATGAAACATGGCAGTTGGGATGAGTGGGGATTAATTAATGTTGGAAATACATTAACACATTCCGTTTGTGCTTGTGTAAATGAGGTTTTAATTATGTTTTTAATTCGTTTGTCCTTAGGCTCTGCGTTTGAAACGGCTAAATTGGTTCGTATGAACTTGTAACAAAAGGCCATTCTACAAAGGACCCACCACGCAACAGCCACAACACGTATACTTCGAGGATGAAAACATTTTTTTATTTCTACTCGTCAACAGGGAATGCTGAATAATCTCAAACTCTTTTTGCCCCAGATTTCAAAATGTTCTAAGTACATTTTTATTTACATCCACTTTCGAATACATGCTGATTTAAATATAGCTTTGGTACATTGTGAAATATTTTGTATTTTTTCTTACTAACATTAATTCTTATTAAAAATAAATAAAATACACATGTGAAAATGTAAATCATTCATCACATCAAATTTTAGACCTTTATTGTTTTGTGAAGCTCAGATTTATTTTGGTAATATTTACAACGGATCATACCTGTGTAATAAATTGAGATGCCATAAATTTAAAATCTTTATAAAAAGTTCAGAAACATGGAAACTGGGAAGACTCTCCTTCTCTTTTTTATATCAGAAACAAGTATTTACCAATCCTCTTATTGAAAAATTATTAACCAGAACCCAGAAATTAATTTTTAACTTTGATTCCCATTAGGTTTCGAAACATTTCTGAAATGAAGATAAATTCATATTATAAGCTAGCATATAACTACATTTTTTTTAAAACTATGACATGGTTTTAGCATTCCAACCAATTCATTCTTACTACATTCGACCGTTGAAGATCGTTATAAAGATCATACATCTCTTCATTTCTTTTCCTTGGCTATATGCCATTCTCACCAAGTATTCGTTGTTGAACACTCCTGCTAAATCTGCTAAGTGATAGGTGGTCTAATTTAGCTTCCATAACACCCATGGTTTATGGTGGGACGGACGATAACCACGTATATATTAAGGATTTTCCCAACTACAATGGTTATCATTGAACTAAATATAAGTTAAGATATTCTTCCATCCTTCTCTATCTAAGGCTTGTTTTTCTCTGATGCTTTTTCCTGCCAAGCTTCATTCCACTGCATGATTCTCCTTTTTTTTCTGCTTCCAATTCGATCAATACATTTGTCAATCTTTCAGACGTCATTCATTTAACATAGCCAAATTTCCTATAATGTTTCTTTCCACCTCCATAATTTTCAGAATTCTTTCATTTTTGCTTTTTTCTCCTGGATTTGCTTGTTTCCCTTCTCCAAAAGTCCATTTCTAATGTAATTATTCTAGCAGAATTTCTCTATGTCTTGCGTTGGTGACTCATGTCTCTGAGGCATATGTCGTTATCGGCTCAAATATAGTGAAGTGTTATTTGGGGTGTTTGAAATTTATTTGGGATGACGATAATTATTGATGATAATTAACCAGAAATGTTATATAAAAATTTTTTAATAAAAAATTAGTCAAATAAATTTGGATCTATAATATATTGATTGGTCCAGAATTAATTCTTTTCTCAAAGGCTGGTTTGTGTTTATCATGCTTTCTAATTATCAACATTACCTGTGATCATCAAGACATGAATGGGTGGCAGAATTAAAATAACTTTTACTAAAAAAATTAATTTATTTCTATGTTAAGTAAAGAATATATACAAATTATATTTACAAGGAACTAAATACGTGATTTAATGAATTTAATAATTAACTGTGAAGGTATGATTTCAGATGGACTGTTTTGAGAATTATTGCCATGAAATATTATAACATTACGATTGAGAATTACAACTTAGCTATTGTCTATGAAATGGTGTGGTTGGTAGATTTCATCGCTGCATCTGCTGATCCGAGGTCATCTGGTGAAGCCCAGGTCCAAAAAATCCTCCAAGATTCCCATCTGTGTGGTCTTTGTAGGGCCAAGTAATTTCCCAAACCGTAAGAAAACATAAGTCCTATCCTCAAGGCCAGAGACCAACATAAGACCCCTTTTCCTGCTTCTCGGCAGATTTTATACAAATATTCAGGATGGGGCAAGGATGGTTTTCATTGGTTCTTCACTTCATCCTATTACTTCACAATAACACCCTTCACCAGTTACTAAGCCCGTTACTAGTTTTTACTGTAAGCCTTCCCCACGGTCCAGGTACAGGTCGGTCCTTATCTATCTGCTCCACCCCCTTGACTCTGTTTTTGATGTCAGAAGTCGGTTTCATTCAACTCTGTTTTAGACATCTCATAATAATTTAAAAAAACTTATTTGCTATGTTCAATACATATCGATAGCCTTCTATATTAGTCTGTTTTTACTAGGCTGTATATTCGAGCTTCTGTTGAGCATTGCCGTGACTTTTCTTCCTTCACCAATTCTCCTGTCGATATCATTGGTGGGTGTGCCTTTTCTATTAAATATTGATCAGAAGTATTTAAATTCTCCTGTGGTTTTATACCTCATTAAATTTGATTGTTCCGAATGCTCTGTTATGCTAGGATGAAGTACCTCTATTCTCATAAAGTTAATACTCAAACCCCACGTTCAGTATGTCTCGACAACCTTTCTAAACATACAAATGACGTCTTCTCAATCCTGGGCTATGATTACTTGGTCAACAGCAAACATTAGGTTCATGCTGCATAAATCTTCTCCAATCCTTCTTCCAGTTTTTAGCATTTTCTTTTCCACTTTCTGAGAGCAACTTCAACATAGATTATGATAAAGGTCGGCGGAGCCTGAGATTCTTAAGAGAGACTTAACCTTAATTAACATAGCAGAGATTATTGTGGTAAATTTCGTTTATTATATTATTATGAGCTCGGATATATTTGCTTCCTTGATAGCTAGCCACAATAACTTATATATGCAGTTGGATATTTATTCATATGATGTTGTTTGTTCAAAAAACATAAACATTATTAAACACAGTAGTTTTTTTATTATGACTCTCATGTTCACATTCAGAAGGGAAACCACTATGCTACATCTAAACGATGTGTGTTATATTTATCTATTTATCGCTAGAATCAATTGATATTTAATTATTTAAGTTGCGTAGTATTTAAAATTAATATAATTAAGTTTAATATACGTATATGGATTTAAATTGTTTTATTGAGTATTAATACAGTCTGCCACACTGAAGGGCATTGGTACTAGGGCTATAGTATTCATTCACACAATATGTACATAAGAAAGGTAAATATATAAAAATAACCAAGTAAAAAGAGAATAAATAAGATATATACATATAAAGAAAAAGATAAAGTAATATACAAGACAAGTAAAGTAACAGATAAAAGGCTGATGATAATAAAATAAATAAAACACATTCACACCTATGTACAATATTTACATTGACCCAGGGGACTCTGAATCAAGTTTTGTCTCCCAATGGTGGAAGCCAAAGCAGGACTCCAGGAGATCCTAGTGCTTCTATCACAGCCGCTTCACTGGTATTGTAAGCCAGTGGAGACTGATGGAGGGCACTAGAGCAGCAGACGCTCAGAACTTGAGGTATGTATATGGATGTGTGTATTTAGTAATAAATGAAAATGGGAATGGTAAAATATAACGGATTGTTTGCGGCCATTAGTTCTGTCTAGCCTTACTGCGGTCTCTAACGATAAAATGATTCCCCACATACGGTCTAGTCTATGCAGACAATATAGCAACGGAATATAGTACTCGCTTCGGCGGTCCATGTTACTAAAAAAAAACGAAATATTGAATATCCAATATAACTGATGAGACAAGAAGGTGAGGGGCTATCAGCAGGAGATATTAGGGTTAAGGAACGCAATAAGACAAGACGTCGGAGATTTCCACCGTTTCCATGGCGACCGGCGAGAAACGAAATAATCAAGAAGAATGAAAAAAGAGAAGGGCGAGGGTGAAGCAAACAAGGAATTGATTGAGTTAGCCGCGGATATTGCTTCCCGTACCTGATATAGCATCTTTGGGGTAATTAGGGGAGTTTCTGAAGCAGCATTAGTAAAAGGACACTCGAGGATCGGCGAGCAAAGGAAAGAGTAATATCCAGCGAGGGGAGCTGCTCCAATAATCCAACAATATCCCTTCTCCGAGAGGCGGCAACAATAATGAAGGATTGTTAACAGTCAATAAACAGATATTGGGCATTATATTACCGGATCCTCCAAAGGCAAAAGAACCCTGCTTATAGAATCTGGATCAAGTCTAATTTTGTTTAGGGGGCTAAATTTTCTATTTTTTACATTAAAATTAAGTCTAATTAATTTAGTTAGGGGAAATAAATCCAATGTTTTTATGATAAACAATTTTAGCTATTCATTTTATTAATAATTATAAAGGGTGTCTCAATTCGTAATGGCCAAACTCTGGAGAGTCATCTATATAGACTAGATTTAGCCGAATTCCAAACAAAAAAAGTTTATTTGATGCATGGGCCGATTCCGAATAAAAAAAAAGAAGTTAAGAACAATTTAGTGTTTTTTTTTTCAAAACGAAAAACAGAGAATTGCTGTCAAAGATGATTAAATTCTAATGATAACATGGTAAAGTTTTTTTATTTATTTATTTAGAAATATAATAATTTGTCACGTCGACAATAATTATAGTGATATATGAACATATATACAAATGAACACCATACATACAAAACATATAAAATATAAATATTTATTTTTTTATTTCTTAATGATATTTACAACTGTATTAAGGAAATACATTTAGTAAATTTGAACATTTGGATATGATGACCTGAAAACACTTGTTAAGAAACTATCCAATGGTGACACCCTAATGATTTGTTTACATTAGATCACAGAACCATCTTCTTTTCAGACGCCTCGGTGGGGTTATCAGGAATCGATGAGGAAGCAAGATTAGAAACGAGAGGGTTCGGATGATTCTGAAGTTTATAATTGAAGGATAGGTATCTGGATTGCACCAGATCTGAAACAAAAGAAACATTAAGATCATTATGGATGGTTTTATTTGTAAGAAAGTAGGGAGCATTAAGGATTTTGGATCGTAAGGAATGGATACGAGAGGAATTCGATGGCTTAGCTCAACTCAGTCCAAATTGGCCTTGCAATTGTCATGTATATGAGTCTTTTGTAATTAATTGGAAGTTTAGAGCGTTTGTCGAGTAAGTGCTGAAGTAATCGAGCGGGTTCTTTTCGTTTCAGTCTGGTATGAAAAATATAAATATAAAATCATAAAGTAGAAAAATTTTCTTCGTGAAAAAAGTCAATAAATTTACTGTCAATGATAAAAGTGATTTTTAGGAGGTGTAGTACGGTCGCTGTAGTGATGTGGTTACAGTACCCCTACCCTACCAGCATATCTCAGTAATCCCTACTTGTGAAATAATTTGGTATAATGATAAGCGTTATTAGACCTCCGGAAAGTCTATTATCAACTAATTTTAAGGTGGTCACAGTTTTTATTTAATAAGAAGAAATAGCTTAAAAACTGTTCAAGATAGAATTTTCTAGACAATTTTTTTTTCTTTTAGAAAACAGTGATTAAATCTACTGATGATAAAAGGGACTTTCAGGAGGTCTAATAATGCAAAGACTACCATTATACCAAATTAATTCACGAATTGACATTGCAGAGATATGCTGCTTGGGTATAGTTATTGTTTATGCAGCAGTACAGCGGCTTAATCAGACATTCTGAAAGTAGACCTCAATAAATTTAGTATCTGTTAACGCCGCATAGGCTTATTTCTTAATTTTTTCATTATTATTTTCTCTCACATTTACCTCTTTTCAATGTTAACAATAAAATGTTTATTTTTTATTTTTGTAAAAGTTTGAGGAACAATTGTTCCTAAAATGTATTTAAGTTTATATTATTTTGTTTATCTGCCTTCGTTTGCGATGTATTATCGCTTATTTATATGCACCAGCCCGGCAGTATTACCCGGTCTTAGGGATTAAGACACAAATAATGCCATAATACTGTCGGGATGCAGTATTAAGTTAGTCTGGAGTGGGCCTTCGTTATTGTGTCCACGTAGTGGACAACTTTTCTCACCTTCCCACCAGCCGCTCCAGTTAACTCAAACCCCACCGGCCTAGTGTAAGTGCCCTGTTGTTTTTTTCGGAAGTCTGGAGATAGCTCTTGTCGACATTAGACCATGTAGTGGAAGTCTACCCCCACCAATCTCACCAAGCTCCAGGCCGTCTGATCTCGCAACATCTCACCTAGCGCCATTTTCGAGGATCAGCTGTTGGCGCAGCGGAGTAATCGATACATATCGATACGACCCCACCATCGTTTACTCGACAGCTGGAGATCGGAAGGTAACAGGTTGGAGGCAGAACCTCCAACTTGGCTTGTGTTTATTATTCTCACCAAGACATTTGAACATTTAGTTAACTGGTTTCTTCCCTAAATTTGTTTCATTCTTTTGGAAAATTCTCTTGTTTTATTTACAATTTTAGAAATTGATTTTTTTTTTTATTGTTAATGGTTAATTTCTTTTATTTTCTCTCGATGTTGTATTTGTGTTTTATTTTTCTCGTAGCTTTTAAGTATTGTTTATCTCAACTTTCATATAAATTTATATCTCTTTTTCTTTCTCAATAAATTGTAAACATTCAAAAGGGGATTTTTTTTATTTTCCATCTTTTTATTTATTGAAATATTTCTATTTTTTAAAATATTTTCTTGTGCATGTATTTGTTTTTTTTTTTCTCTAATGTTTTATAGGTCTCATTATTCACTAATTTTTTTTTCTCCTTCTTTCCCAACGTTTTTTAATTTTTCTCGAATTTTCCCACCATTGAGGAAACGCACCGGGGAAAGAATTGTACTTCAATTTTGAAGTACCCCTGGCCCCAACATCTTTTGGTCCAGTCCGGGCCGGATATACTAGCGCTTTATTTTGGTCCTCCGATTTTTTTATTCCTCAAAAATTTTTATTTTTTTTTTATTCGAGTAAAATTATTTTCGTTTTGGGAAACAGTGTTATTTGTTTTTCTAAATCTCTCTAATTCTCTGTTTACGTGTAATTAATTCTTTTCTCTCGTTTTTTAGTTTGTTTGGTGCAATTTTTACTATCTCTCGTTTCTGTTATCTCTATAAGTCTCCGTTCACGTTTAATTTTCTCTCTCTCTCTATTTAATTTGTTTCGTGTGAATTTATTTATCTCTCGTTTTCGAAACCTCTTTAAATCGCTCAGTTCACGTTTAATTTTCTCTCTCTCTCTCTCGTTAATATATTTTTGTGTAATATTCGTTATTTTTATTCTTTAAGATGCCTCCAAAAAATTCAAATGAGGAACAGGAAGCGAAGTTGGCTGATCTAGAAGATCAATTAGATGATTTAGCCACAGATGTTAGGACGACCACCGCTATAGGGCTGAGTCTATACACCGATCCATCTAGTAAATCGTTGTTTTTGGCTAGAATTTCTCGTATCGATGCCACATATGAGCGGTTCGAGCTTATTTTTAGTGAAATTAATTCTCTCGCGAGGAGATTGAACGTTTCGAGGGACAAATATAAAATATTAAAAGATGAGGTAAGCGACTCTTACTACGAGGCTTTATCTCTTAAAAATAAAATTGAACGGGACTCTAATAAATCAGATGTTGACAAATCCACGAGTAGGGTTATGGGTAATTAATGTTCGCTTCCACAATTGCCGGAAATTAGCATCCCACATTTTTCCGGAGATATCGCGAGCTGGCAAGATTTTAAAGAAACATGCAAATCTTTGGTACACGAGAGGGATGATTTGGATAACATCCAAAAATTTCATTATCTAAATTCCGCATTAAAGGGTTCGGCGTTACAGGTTATTTCCGCGATTTCTATATCCCCTTCAGGGTATACTCAAGCGTGGGACGCTCTCTACAAAAGGTATAACAGTAAGAGGATTCAAGCCACGTTCTACCTTACAAAAATTCTGAATTTCGATCCGCTTAGGGGGGGTAACCTCGCTAATTTGGAAACTTTCTCGTCGGTCGTTTTGGAAAGCGCATCGGCACTTCTCAAGTTGGGTATAGACGATCTTCCTGGTTTCGTTTTAAGCACTTTGGCACTTAGGTCGTTGGATGCCAAAACCAGGGAAGGCTTTGAGAGGGAATGCGGCTCCAAAACTGATCTTCCGTCATGGGATGAATTCGCGGACTTCGTTCAGAGGAACGCCGTAAAATTGCAGTCCGAGGCCCTTCTCGTTAATACCTCATCCGAAGCAGTACACCCCGAGTCAAAACGTGAGAAACCATCGAGGCAGGTTTTGATGACCAACAATTCGTTACGCAGCTCCACTAAATGCCCCATTTGCGAAGCACCTCACCGAGTGTACGATTGCTCTCGTTTCAAGAGCCTCACCCCGCAACAACGTCACGATCGTACTAAAGCTCTCAAACGTTGCATTAATTGCTTGGCCTCCGGACATTTTGTGAATAAGTGTACATCTCGCGTATCTTGTCGGCTCTGTGGTAAAAGGCACCACTCCCTTCTACATTTTTTCTCCCGGAAATCTCACCGAACCGTATCGGCAAATTCGAAAACTACACCACGTCGTTTTGGTGCAAGTTCGAATAGTGCACCTACCCCGAATAAGTCATCTTCCGCTCCTCGTTCTCCGGTCTCACCATCGAAATCCTCTCACTCCAGCTCGTGTAGGAATGTTACATCGCCTATCGATCAAGATTCGCTAACCACACCTCGTTCCACTACTGTTCTCCATACTGCAACCGCTCTGCTCACTCACCCCGAATGCTCTGTGTCACCGACCACTCCACCCAGAAGACGCTTCACACCGCACCGCAATCATTCAAGGGACCGTTCGTCCAAAATGCGTCGAGTTACGTTCGATACATCCGCGGCGAGAAACTATTCGTTCGATGATCACTCCCTCACCGGTCATAGTCTACAGTTTGACCTTAAGTCGCTGAATCCACTTGTCGATCCCCTTGGTTCGGTCAGGGTGGGCGGCAGATCACCTAACCAATACTCGAATGATCATCTTCTCACCGGACATATATCACAATATGAACCAAATTTGTTCCGATCCACCTCACCTCTCCATCCTATATACTGCAATCCTGCGGATCTTATTGTTTCTCAGTTTCTGTTCTCTCTCCCCTCTTGTTCCTTTCCCTCCTCTCTCCTCTACCCCCTAATTGAGATCTCTAAAATTTCTTGAAATTTTGGTGGGCGGTATGTTAACGCCGCATAGGCTTATTTCTTAATTTTTTCATTATTATTTTCTCTCACATTTACCTCTTTTCAATGTTAACAATAAAATGTTTATTTTTTATTTTTGTAAAAGTTTGAGGAACAATTGTTCCTAAAATGTATTTAAGTTTATATTATTTTGTTTATCTGCCTTCGTTTGCGATGTATTATCGCTTATTTATATGCACCAGCCCGGCAGTATTACCCGGTCTTAGGGATTAAGACACAAATAATGCCATAATACTGTCGGGATGCAGTATTAAGTTAGTCTGGAGTGGGCCTTCGTTATTGTGTCCACGTAGTGGACAACTTTTCTCACCTTCCCACCAGCCGCTCCAGTTAACTCAAACCCCACCGGCCTAGTGTAAGTGCCCTGTTGTTTTTTTCGGAAGTCTGGAGATAGCTCTTGTCGACATTAGACCATGTAGTGGAAGTCTACCCCCACCAATCTCACCAAGCTCCAGGCCGTCTGATCTCGCAACATCTCACCTAGCGCCATTTTCGAGGATCAGCTGTTGGCGCAGCGGAGTAATCGATACATATCGATACGACCCCACCATCGTTTACTCGACAGCTGGAGATCGGAAGGTAACAGGTTGGAGGCAGAACCTCCAACTTGGCTTGTGTTTATTATTCTCACCAAGACATTTGAACATTTAGTTAACTGGTTTCTTCCCTAAATTTGTTTCATTCTTTTGGAAAATTCTCTTGTTTTATTTACAATTTTAGAAATTGATTTTTTTTTTTATTGTTAATGGTTAATTTCTTTTATTTTCTCTCGATGTTGTATTTGTGTTTTATTTTTCTCGTAGCTTTTAAGTATTGTTTATCTCAACTTTCATATAAATTTATATCTCTTTTTCTTTCTCAATAAATTGTAAACATTCAAAAGGGGATTTTTTTTATTTTCCATCTTTTTATTTATTGAAATATTTCTATTTTTTAAAATATTTTCTTGTGCATGTATTTGTTTTTTTTTTCTCTAATGTTTTATAGGTCTCATTATTCACTATTTTTTTTTTCTCCTTCTTTCCCAACGTTTTTTAATTTTTCTCGAATTTTCCCACCATTGAGGAAACGCACCGGGGAAAGAATTGTACTTCAATTTTGAAGTACCCCTGGCCCCAACAGTATCTATTTTCCAAAGAAAATTTTGTCTTTTGTACTTTACGATCGTGTACGTAGAATTTAATTATCTTAAATAGTTTATTGGAGATTTCTTCTTAATCAATAAAAAACGTGATCCTCTTAAGAAAAATAAAAAAATGATCTTAACTTCTTTTTCATTAGGAATCGGCACATGCATAACCAGAACTTTTTTGTTAGAAATTTTGTCTAGAATCACCTTCCATCTCCCACAGAGTTTGGCCATTAAGAAATGAGACACCCTGTGTAATATAAAAGGATATAAGGTATGTCCTACGTTAGCTTCATCCATTAAATTTATATTAATTTAATTTAAATCAATTTTTCCTTTTAATTATTATTATTTCTACGTCTGACTGGCAAAACAATATATATTATATTACAAGTTAACGTCACTTATTTTTTTTTCACTTCTTAACGTTTCTCGGTGTGCGCCAAAACAATTCATCTTTAAATTTAAATTGTGTAAAACGCTATATATACAAATATATTATTCAAGAAATGAAGATGGAATATACATTTATTGATTTGTAGCTTGAACCCCATCTAAGGCAAAAGAAAAGTCGGTGCAGCTTACAAGGACAGGTGAGTGTTGGAGATATTTTATTATTTATTCCGTGGGAATTTTGATTCATACAATGACTATAAGTAGTCTAAAACATATTTAAAAACAACTAAAACTATCTTTAAAATGATTTTATAAACAGTTTTTGTAAATAAATACAGTGGAATTATTTGTTCAATATTAATTATTATTATTACTGGTAGTACTGTGACATTATATTTCACAAAAAAAAAAATATATATCCCATAATAATCAAGATTTATTACATATATTTAACATTTAAATGATGGTTGAAAATTGGGGTTGAAACACTTGTCCCATATGTGCGGGGTATGTAAAACAACGCAACATGAACCAACAACTATTATTTTAGCAAAAAATATATATTTTTGATTAAATATTGACTTTTCCAGTTATAAGATAGATCTAACTATAATATCATATTGTCATAAAAATTAGTTTATGAAAACTAGCAAAAATATAATTATAAAAAACAACAGTAAAATTGATCTGTGAATTTGTAATTCGAAGTGCTTTTTTTTCGATAGTAGGTTTTTTTGATTAATAAAAATTGTGGGCTTCAAAAAAACAGGCAGGCGTGGGTGGTTGAGCAATCTCTGGTCTTCATCCGGCTGTTCGTTTCAGAGTGAAGCATTGAAGTATAGTGGAAAAACAAAAGGGCCCACGCTATTGGATTTCTAATGAAGAAATATTTTATAACTTGATAGAAAATATAAATGCGATAAATAAATATTAAAAAATATTAAAAGAATGTTGAAAGGTTTTAGGTGGGACGGTATTGCTTATCTTAATTGGCTGTGGTGTTACTTGAAACTCCGCGACCTATTATATTCTAAAACCTTTTAATTTTATAATTGTATCATTTATATATAGTTATATAAAAAACTTAATTTTATTTTTACAGTAGACTCTCGCTATTTCGAATCTCGCTATTAAGGAATATAAAATAATTAGAATCATATTTAAAAAATCAAGAAATACAGGGCGGTCCCTCCACGTCCAGTGGTATAATAACAGGCCTCTGGCCACAGATGCAAAGAACGCATACAGCGTGAATAGCCTATATGTATATATACTATTAATATATATTGTATTTTGTAATCAAGAAATTCCTGGGGGGTAGGAAAAAAAAAAAATTAAAAAATCATATTTCATTTATATATATATATATATATATATATATATATATATATATATATATATATATTGTATTTCATATATATATATTGTATTTTGTAATAAAGGCATTCCTGGGGGGGGGTAGAAGAAAAAATCGAAGATTTGATTTCAAGTATGTAGTACATATATTCAATAAAAACCGATTTATCAACACCTTACGTGGCGAGGCTTAAATAATATAGCTTAAAATACCGACTCCTTTTATTTGAATTAATACAAATTAACTTGCGAATTTTTCAGTAATCCGAACTCCTATAATTGTAATAAGTTCAGATTAGCAAGTCAATAAAACAAATTACACAGATTAAGAGAACATAGTTCCAACGAATTTTCGAGTTATACATCCAAAAAGTAGATTTTAACATATTTTATAATTATTAGAATTATAATTGTGTGTATAGATAGTAAATGTTATTACTGTTTGAATATTGAACAAAAAAAAATTATATTTCATATTATTAACTACGTCTTGTTGATGTTTTCACTTATATCGTGTGGTCTTAAGCACAAACCGTAAACTTTTTTTTATATTTTATTTCTTTTGAAAAACGTCAAGAATGTCAGAACGTAAGATTAAGATGAATGAAAAAAAAAAGTGTGCATGTAGTATTCACTCTTAACCATAAACCTTCCCCTGAAACATATTTTAATAACATTCAAATCCCAACATCAGATGTAATTAGGTATTTAGGTTTTTGCCTGGACAAAAGACTTACTTGGAGGACTCACATCAGACAAACACGAATAGAGTTAAACAGACGATCCGGTATTTTATCCAGATTACTTGACAGACGTTCAAAGTTATCTTTAACTAACAAACTAACCCTTTATAAAGTCTTACTTAAACCTATTTGGACTTACGGCATAGAACTGTGGGGCTCTGCTAAAACTTCTAACATTAAAAAAGTTCAGCCCTTTCAGTCTAAAGTGTTGCGAAGGATAGTTGACGCACCGTTTTATGTCGCAAATGATACACTACATAAAGACTTAAGCGCACCTACAATTTTAGATATTGTAAAAGAGAACTAAAATAACTTTCACCAAAGACTGACGTACAACATGAATCCCCTGACAGAAATCCTTCATCGTACAAGAAAACCGTACATCCCACTACGACGATTACGTAGGCGTTGGCCAAGAAACCTGCTGATTTGATTTATATCCCGGACGTGATGGGAAGCTGTAAAGCTGCCAAAAAAATTGCTCATTTGCAGATTGCAAATTTAATCTAAAGTTCTACATTTTTTGTTTGGTTAATAAATAAATAAATAAATATTTTATACTATAATATGTTGTTGTAGCAGGCATTTTAAACAATAGCTTTTAAATTTCTTTTAAGATTATGTTACAGAGTGTGATTCACAATGTGTAGACAACTTCACCAGAAGAATCCCCGCTTCATGGTTATTTTTTTTTTCAAAATTAATGAGGATGAGGAAAAAAAAATCATGGTTGATAATTGTGGGAGCTACATAATCATTTAAAAAATCATCAAAGGCATTTTGCAAAACGCTTTCATCAATTTTTTTTTCAATGGCAACAGTCTGACAATTGTCTACCAAAATCAATATATGGAAAGGAAAATAAGTGTTTCTACATCTCTTTAAGAGATAGAAAAGGATAATATTGGCGAAGGACGACTTGAGATTCTGTCGATTTAGCAGATTCAGCGTAAGGATATATCGTTGGGGAATGGATATCAGGACTCCAATATGTAAAGGGCTCATCTTAGGATTTCAAGGGCAAAAAGCATATCAGAATGCATTTTTATTTTTAAACTAATGAAAAATATTATATTTTTATTTTTTGTGGATTCACAAATGTGAACTGCCGTAATTTCTTTTATTTTCATACGTTTTATTCATTGATACTAAGCGCCATCTAAATTTTTGAGGAGAGTACAATACAGTATGAGATTCTAAATTTTGAGAGGTATTAAATTAAACCATGTTTCAATTGGTTTAATTTCGAACTTTAAAACAAAGGAACAAGGAAGAAATATAAAACATAAATTTTTACTAGATTATTCACAACTAGATACTTGACTGTTTGTACGATAAGAACAACTCCATAACAAATCTATAACCCCAAAATCAAAAACCGAGGAGCCAAAACAAAACCACGATATTGTGAATTATAAAATTGAATTAATATTTAATTTAGAAGTTTTGTTCTATACTTTCCCAGTCACTGTGGTTGTAGAGTTTATTATAGTAAAGTAAATAAACGAATATTCTGGACGAAAATGACTTCAGTTTCCTGAACAAATAAATATTTCATTGATCCAATCAAAAATAGACCATATCCTCAGAAACAAATTTTCTCTGGGCCGACTGCATTTTTAAATTAGAAGGTTTTCTTTGTGCTGAAGTTTTTCATCGCATCAAGCATATAGTAAAGTAAAGTTATATACTGATAATAATAATAAAGGCTTAGCCGATACCGATTACACCAGACATACTTCCAGCGTTATAGAGAAGTGGTGGGGACAGAGCTTCGCCACAAGAGTGAAGACACTGGTACGTCATGAATAAATGAATATAAATAAATTGCTAAGTTTCAGCGTATAATAAATACGTATAATAAGTGGCATCCATCCAAGTCGTTCCAGAATTAAACTATTGGATGTGATTTTGTCTAGCTTTTATAAATGGATGTTTATAAAATATAGCTGAGATATACTTTGATAGAATCATATAGGTCACGCTACCGAGGATTCCGTCCACTCCACCAGACCTCATCACACCAAAAAGGCGCACTGTTATTTAAATTTGTTAACTAATTATTGTGTGTTCCTCAGAGATCTTCGCTCTCTCCAACTCTTTTCTCCATCTACATTAATGACCTTCCTGATTCCATCCATCATTCACAACACCATTTATATGTGGACGATCTCCAAATCTAACTGTCCTTCCATCCTAACGAGATGCTTAAGGCGATCCGAAGAAAGATCTTGACAGTATTAATACAGCCTCATGCAGTTAGAAATGATTTAATATTGAATGCTGAGGATACCAAAGCCATTCTCATTGGATCCAAGCATCTGATTAACCTCATTTCTTATTTTATTCTACTCTACCTCAATGGGATACGCATAAGTTTCCACACTTCTGAAAGAAACCTTTTGTTAATGGTTGATCAACATCTGCCCTGAAATAATCACACTAACCGAAATTATCAGAAACCCATTACTAGCCTCACACAGCTCCTGAGATTCCGTGACTCTATGCTTCTTAAAATCCGTCAGGTCCCAGTTTTCTCTCATTTTCCCCACCTTCCATTAAGGCTGCCTCCACACGTTGAACTGTCTTATGGACTTGAGATCATATTAAACAGACTAATGAATTGTTTCATTAGATTTATCCTTGGAGTCCCCAGGCACTCCCACGTATCCAGTTGCTATGCCGAGCTGAAGTGGCTTTTTCCAGTTATCCGATGACAATATTTCCTTGGTGTGCTATGTACTGAACATTATTACTAATAATATTCTGATGATCTCAACTTAGCAGATGCAGTGATAAAATCTACCAACTACACAACGTCATATACAATAGATAAGTTTTATTCCCAAAAATAAGTTTACCAATGTTACAATATTTTATTGAAATATAATTTTCAAAACAGTCCATCTGAAATCATGCCTTCACAGTTAATTATTAAATTCATTGAATCATGCATTTTGTTCTTGTAAATATAATTCGTATAGGTCCCTTATTAAACATAGAAATGAATTAAGTTTTTTAGTAGAAGTTATTTTAATTCTGCCACCTATTCATCACAGGTAATGTGTGTAATTAGGAAGCATGAGAAATACAAACCAGCCTTTGAGAAAAGAAATCCAATTAATTAATTCTGGACCAATCAATATATTATAGATCCAAATTTATTTTACTAATTTTTTATTAAAAATGTCTGGGTAATTATTATCAGAAATTATCCAGTGACATACCGAATAAAATTCAACACCCCAAAAACGTAGAAACTTTAATGTCATCCCTTTTGTGGGGATAAAACGTAACATCTTATTTCATTTTTCCATTATTCGTGCCACACAAATAAAATGAAAAAATGAAAGAAGATATTGACTGAAGACGATAGTGGTTGTCGAACAAACACAAGTGTTGTGATATATTGAATGTGAGATCTCCTTTCCATGGTTCAATTAACTACCAAAGTAAGAATTGGTATTCGAAATAATCATAATATACATATATGCCACTTCGATACTTGTGATGTCTTAGAAAAATGTATTGATGAACCCTACAAACATATATTAAAAGATTTGAGAGAAAATCCTCTGCACGGATCTGGGATCCGGGTACTAATTCATGAAGAAAGACCAATAATGAAATCACTACTTACATAAATTGGTCAATCAATATCGCATGACATGAAACAATATATATATATATTGAAGTACTTTTCATAAGAAGCAGATCCATGTTTAATTTTTAAATAAGAAAGAACTGTAAAAAGTACTTGAACATAGTGTGCAATGAGGGTAATAACCCGGAACTTCTCGACGGACAGCTCCACCACCCTGAACGGGACAAGGGGCCGAAAGCGCTGAGCTTGGCGCTCGCTAACCTCAGAGCTGACTGACAGGCCCGTTTAATAACACCCTCTGGTGCCCACACTCCTGTAATTGCCGGTGCAAGGAACAGTTTTTAACAATTAGCTACTTCCTCATGGAAACAATTAGCGGTTCTGCCAGTTATGTGGCACGCGAGATCGGAGCTTACCCGTGCCATGGTGTTCAAAGAGCTACATCCTGGGTTGATACATCCTGCGCTAAAAATAATATTATTTTCCTCTTTGTAGGAAGAGTCACTCTCTTTTGAATGATTCAACTGACTGCTAAGCTAAGAATTTAACTTTGAAATACAAGAAACCGCTCGACGTTTCCGATTACTTCAGAACTTACTAGACAAACGTTCTAAAGTTCCAATTATTTACAAAAGACTCATATACATAACTATAATAAGGGGTTGAGATATGGGGCTCCACTAAACCATCGAATTCCTCTCGTATCCAATCCTTACAATCCAATATCCTTACAATGCTCCATACTTTGTTACAAATAAAACCATCCATAATGACCTTAATGTTTCTTATGTTTATGATCTGGTCCAATCCAGATACCTATCCTTCCATAATAAACTTAAGAATCATCCCAACGCTCTCGTCTCTAACCTTGCTTCCTCTTCAATTCCTGATAACCCTCCGAGACGTCTGTAAAGAATATGGCCCCGTGATCTCCTAATATAGACATATCATTAGAGTGCTACCATTAAGTAGTTACTCAGGAAGTGTTTTCACGTCATTATATCTATATGTTGATCTTTACTAGACGTATTTCTTTAATACAGTCGTAAATACCACTAAGAAATAATTAAAAAAACTTGGAAATATTTTTTGTTGGGAAGTTCTTTACTCCAAATTTTAAGAATTTGATGGTTACTTAAGGAAAATACCGAACGCCATGATGGCTCAGATTTTTACCCTCATATCCCCGACACTGAATACGGCTGGATTCTTGTTCATGAATTCAATTGTTATCACATTTATTTACTTAACAGTACGAAATAGAACAATTATAATAGAGTTATATTTTATGAATACAATCCGTTCAAAAATATATACTACGTTTCGAAAATCAAACATTACAAAAAAATCAATATTAATATTATTTGGGATGTGAAATTTAACCCAACACTATTTAAAAAATCAATAAATATTTTTTCCTCACTATTAACAATCCGCTCAAGTTATTCGCATTCTTAGGAATCTTTTAATTCTTCAGTGTTTTTTATTCCTAGATTTTACACAATCTTTCAACATTCCGGGTATGTCCCACACTCAGAGGATCTATAAAAGTGTTAGTACAACTTACTATGAAATGTTCATAATTTTCATCTCTTGAATCTTTCGTGTTGTGATCATTTCATCAGTCAGAAGAGATGGTGTTTCTTAAATGAAAATTGGTTTTATGCTTTTCAATAAAACTGTTTGGATATACTTAACTGCCTCTTCTTCGGAAGAGAGGAATTCCCAATTTTTTATTAAATTTGTCTAATCTATCAACCGTAAACAAAACTCAAAGGAAAAAACAACGCCAAAACAAAAATCACAAAGAAACTAATTAACTATTCGGTAAATCTTCATCACAAACCGTAAAAATATAAATATATTATATTTGTATATTAATAATTAATAAGTACATCCGAAAATAAAAAACAAATTATGTAGAAATCATATAAAAAACGACATAGGATTTTGAATAAAGCACCGACAGAATAATAAATAGCTAAGAAATAGCGAATTACAAGGGAAAAGAAAAGAAAGAAATATTGTAGCTATAATAAACAAAAAGTTCAATAAAACAATAAAAATCACCTCACAAAAACTGTACATTTTAATTTATCAGTAATTTAATTCAATCTACAGGCTAATAAAACATTTTGCTATTAAGAATGAGTGTGTTTCATTTTAATATTATTTTTATATATTCGTTAAAATCAAGTTTTATTATTATTTATTTTTTTAAAGCTTATATCTAGGAATTAGAGATTTTACTTTTTTTTTTCACCAAGCGTTGTAGAATTAATTAACCGAGCTTTTGATGTTTATACATGTTTAGTTTCTTTCCAACAGTCGCCTGACGTTGACACTCCTCCAGGATTTGTTCTCATAGTTGACATTTTTTGCCTCAATTAAGGGCATTGAGTATATACTTGACACACCTTTTAATCTTTAATTAAATATGTATATATACATATTTACAGGTATAGCAAGAGAAGTTGGTTACGAGCTTCCATTACTGAAAGATACAAAAAAAAATATTTGATTTCTTTGTGTCAACGTTTTGGCATATGCTGTAGGCTTTCATTGGGACTGCTCGTACGAAAGATTTTGGACGTATAACAATCAAATCAATAATTAATGCCAATAACAACCAAACATTATGCGTCCGATATCTTTTGAAATAGCAGCCCTATTTTTTAGTTTGCCATTAAATCTAAACATGTTTTATGCACTTAATTCAGTTTAACCACCAACCTATTTCCTATATTATAAATTACTAATAAATCTATATTTAAGTGGGTAGGGATAATATTTTACCGACGTTTATTTTGAGGGAAAAAATTTTTTATTAAAAAATACAAAGCCATATTATAATTGAAAAATAGGAAGCAATATTTAAAACATAAAAAATCATTTTGCAATTGTGGTAAAATAAATAATTCAGATAGAGTACAATTTCAATTTCTGTTTCAATTAAACAATTTCTGTTTTAACTAAACAATTTAATAATTTTATTTTAGCTTCTTAGTCAAAGCAGGCATATAATTATAATCTTGCTGTAAAAAAGAGAAAAAAATAATTGAAGATATATAGATGTAATATTATTTCCCTCCCCCTCACCTCTAACCGAAAGGTTCATTGACATAATTTGTATGCTGTTATAGTAATTTATAAACTTTAAAATTTTAAACGCGATAAAGACTCGGATATTATGTATTATAATATTATTTAATCTTAAATAAATTTAAATTTTGTAAGAATTTAAACATGCATAAAAAAAAAAATATTAATAATAATAGATGCATTGAGTGGCATCTCTATGCTAGAGAGAGCAGGGCATTTTTTTTATAATCATAACTAAAAACAGTACTATCATTTTATCATTCATGACATGAAATTAATTGATAGACCATTAGAAGATAGAACATGACTATTAAAATTTGCATTTGATAAAAAAAAAGCCGTTCTGAACGAATAATTTTTTCAAAATTTATATTCATTTCTCAACCACCTTGCAAAATCCATCTTATCTGCATAACCTAAGAAAGAGGAGAGTGCATCAGATTTTGCGAGGGGCCTTTTCACTGAGGCCTTCATATTTTTATTATCCCCTCTTCCTCTCACCTCGTTACGCCATGTTGCCTGGATAATTCCGAGTTGTTGTGCTGTCGGCGAAAACCCTTAAAAATAATATGCAATAAGGAGCAGGGCTGCCAACCGTCGCTAATGTCAACCATGAATATTTAAACAGGGGAGTGGGGGGGAGGGACGCTTTGCTATTTAGGCCTCAATGGATTTCCATAACCTTATTTCTCCAGAGGGTTGCCTCTCACAGGTTAGCTGGAGTAAACTATTTACCATTAAATTATATCGGTAGTTTTACTATCATTGCTTCTTGTGGCCGTTACGGTGAACATTGAGGAATTTATGCAGAATTTTTAATTGATAGCATCGATAATAAATATCAGCTAAATATTATTCTTTAATAGAGGAATTAATTACTTATAGCCAAGACATCTATTATAACGAATACTGAAAATATAGAAAATTATATAAATAATTATTTTATACATTTGATTATTCGCACCTGTGAAATGTTCATAGATATGTATGTAAAATCCAAACAATGGAGATCTCCAATATTATTTCAAATGTGTCAATCAACTTTTTTAAACTGCGGAATTAAATTTTATTTTTAAATGATTTTGGCGTTTAGAAATACTTTTTTGGGATCCGAAAGTATGATAAAAAACAAATCCTTTACCCCTACAATCCATGAACGGTCTGGGGTTCAGTACTTAATGACAACATAAATGAAGTAAAATAAAAACATTTAAAAAATAAATAATATTTTGTTAATTTTCATTCTGATAGCCTATATATCTATTCAACTCAGAAACTTGAAAATATTCCACCTATTTAATAGTTAGGCAATAAGACACAATTAAAAGTATACTACTCGGTAAAGAAATATTTTTTTGCTCAGAAGATTCTTGGTTCGTAGTTCTCTAACTCATTATGAGTATAGAAGTTCATAATTGATATCTATTGCAGCAGTTATGTCAGATCATGTTTTAATTATTTTTTTTAAAATTTATTTATTTAGAAATATAACAATCTGTCACCTGGGCAATAATTATAGAGATATATGAACACCATATTCATACCATATATACAGAAAATATTAAATTAACAAAATTAAAATAATAATCAAAAACTATGTACAATAAAAAATGACATAACCTAAAGATAAGTAAATTAACATAAAAAACACAGTCATACCTATGTACAATATATAAAATCAGGCAGGGAACCCCAAGCCAGGCTTCTCCCCCAACTATAGAAAGAAAAACAGGACTTCAAGAGATCCCTGCGCTACTCTCTCAACCGCGTCACTGGTACTAAAGCCAGTGGAGTTTGAGTGAGAGCGCATAAGTATTAAAAATATATTTAAAAAAAAACTTCTTTCTCTTTGAAGCAGATAGCTATTTTCCTCCTTTTACTTTTTGGATAGATTTTCATTCGTAGAAGACTTATGAGAAAAATCAATATTTTAACTTTTGAAAACTAAACATGTCAGAAGTATCCAATTTCAACCTTAACATCTAACAGACTTGCACCAATGAATACGGTTCCTCGAGAAAGTTTTCAAGATGAATGGTACGTCTTCCCTAAAGTGTACTGTATCAGTAAGATGTACTGTGTAATTATCTATATATATGAAACTTTGTAAATAACTTCATCTTATCATAACCATCAGCTTTATTATCTACAAAAATTTTAAGAAATAGAACATTTTCTCAATAAATTATTTAATTTAACGAGGTACTGAAAGCTCATGAATACCCATTTGAAACGTATGATAATTTGATCAAAAATTCAAGATAAAAGGTGGCCTACAAAAATATATTTATATACGTAAATTTTGTACATAAAACATAAAATAAACAGAAGCATAATAACAACCAAAGCATAATTAAAAAGTATATACATTTTTTTTTATTCATTGTTTACAACTGTGTTATAAAAAATACAACTAGTAAATGTGCACTAAGGAATATAATAACATGAAATTTCTTATTGAAAAACTACCCACTGATAACATTCAATTAATTATATACAATAAAAAAATAAACTAACATTAGTTTTTAGTGCTTGTTCAAATAAACCAAGCTTAACGTAAGTTTTAAAACGCCACATTTCCGAGATTAATCGTAAATAAAAAAAGTTCTAGATTATGATAAGATGAAATAATTCACAAAGTTTTAAATTGATATTAATAATTTGATGAAAAGGGGTCTGTAGCGCGGACTTCAAGTACACAATGTTAAGTAGCCAGTGCTTATTTTAATTTTTTTTTTGTTATATGAGGAGTTAAGAATTTAATAAGATTATAAAAACTGTTACTTTATAGCTATTTTAAAAATTTAAATCTGCACGATAGAGACCAATGAGGTACTCACTCTTGTAAACAGGGACTCGTAGAACCCTTTTGGGACGAACGAGGTATAAATAAATGTTTTCCCTCCTTCCTCCATCCTCCAGGTAAAGAATTATAGGCAGTCAACCTAATTCTGTCGCTGAACATTTTTCTCCGAGCGGCGCACAATGGCGGAGATGGGAAATCTGTAGCAATAATTCTGGGCAGGTTGACAGCGGGTGAAGGATCACCGCAGGATTCGGGCAATCCTCCACGCTCACGAATTGAAAGAGTCTGTCTTCGGAAAATAAAGCAAACCGAATCATCTTCGTCCTCTTTTATTTCCCTCCTCCGCCACCACCTTTCTTCGCCGTAACCCGGCCCTTCCGGATGACGAAGGGATCCTGTCAAGTAGTCCTTTCATGAAGCGTGATGGGCTCCTCGTCCTCCAATCGAGGACTGGATAAATAATTTCTGGAGAATGTCCCGAAGGACAGTCATCAAATGAATTATTATCGTCTATTTCCATCCGAATGTATTTGTATGAAGAACGATCTATCATGGTATCGGCGGTGGGTATTCTGAAGAAAAAATAAATAGTTTTCTGATATGATTATTAATTCCTATGCCTAAATATATTACTTCACTAAAAATACGATTTGAAATCGGTTTCTTGCCATATATTATCCCCTGTCATATTAAAATACCATGAATTGGGCTTTATTTTAAAATACCATTGGATTCATAATTTTACGAGGGCAGCGAATCGTATTTTCCATGTTTGTAAAATAAATAAAATTGGTACAAAAATTTCACTAGGCTTCAAATACATTTGAATCCTGGATCTTTTCGCTGGAGCTTTTCGAATATACTGGGCGAATCCTCCAAAATAGTAAAATATATATGTATTTTTCATAGGTCCATATTTGTGTCTCTCAGTGTCCTGTGCTGAAATAAATAAATAGGAGATTAGGTGGCAGAGGAGATTAAGGCGTGTGTAAAATACGCGTTGTCTGGAAATGATAAACCGAACACTACGAGTTCGAATCCCGGTGCCGAAGGGACTGAAAGTAGTTTTAGTCTCGATTTTTAAACGATAGCCCTGATGATGATCCACACGCTTGGGTCGAAACGTCGGCTAACTCATTGAAAAAAAATTGACTGAATTCCCTAACAATTTTGTTTCACCCTTATTTTATAATTAAAAGCATTACTAATATAGTGTTGGATGATGAATATTGATACCTAGTTTTGTAAACGTGAACGGCATTTGATGAAAGCATACTCGCAATTGTTTTTCATTTAACTAATGGTATAAGTAGACAAAAGCATATTATCGAGCGATTCAGAAGCTCATTTTAAAGTGATGAATTTAGATTGTGTATATGCAACAAATACATTCCACAGTTGGTAACAGAGGATAAATATTTTTTCAGGAAAAGGCTATTAATGTAATTGATTATACAATCGAGTGCACTTTCCTTATTACCTTAACCTCTAAAGCACTTCCGCCATAATAATCTGCTTTAGTATTGTCCAGGCATTGCAATGCGCATTAGCATTGCGTTACTATTGCATGCAATTCTCTTTTGACTTACATATCGATTGAGAGGGTTATGGATATTAGCATTATGACGTAATCGCATAATAGACAGTATGAAATGATTTACTTGTAACTTAAATAGTTAACTAAACTAAACTAATTAAATAATTAAATATTTAACTAATTAAATATTTTGTAAAAAGAATGAACATGAGTATATCTGAATTCTTTAAAACCTGGAATGTTGAATACAGAATAAAAATATTTCTTTAATTCATAAATATTTAATTCATTCTTTAATTCTTTAATATTTCTTTAAAAATATAAAATGATTTTTTACATAGTAAATGTCGGTAGAACTTTTTCAATATGATGCGTAACAATCCAAATCAGAAAAAAAAATCTTAAATTAATTAAATGGATGTCTCTTTCCTATCATTTTCATAGGGCTCATAAGAAAATACGCATACATGCATACAGTTAACTAAAAAGATAATTTCATTTACTGCGGAATAAAATAATTTTTAAAAAGATTTCTATTACGTTTCACAAATCAATTAACCCCAAATTGTCAACTTTTTAAAACTTTAATTATATTTTTTTAAGTGTATCAAGTATAAGGACCGAACGAAGATGGAACGTATTATAAATGCTCTCTCCCTTCCAACTGTGTCAGAATGGCCCACATTTATCTTGAGGACTGATTATTTTCTTATATTTCTTTTTTAAGTTCATATTAAAGTAAGCAATAAGATAATAAAAAGGTAAACTAAACATTCATACATATTAAATTCGAATTCACTTGGACTATGTAAAACCAAGCAAATAAACTCCTGCATAGGATTACTAGGCAAGAGAGAAAAAAAAACAAAAAAAAAAAAAAAAAAATATATATATATATATATATATATATATATATATATATATAATTTATTGGCTAATAAATAGCAGTGATAATTGAGTCCTAAAACCTGGTTAATCTTATTGCATTGAAAACCAAATCTCTTTACGTGAATATTTTGAATTAAAAGTGTTGGGGTCAGGGGAATTTCAATATTAAAATACAGACCATTCCCCGCTGAGTTTCCTCAAAGGTGGGGAAAATTCGAGCAAAATTAAATGGTGGGAAAGAAAGAGAAAA
The DNA here is from genome assembly GCA_928085145.1 of Nezara viridula. Taxonomy (NCBI): domain Eukaryota; kingdom Metazoa; phylum Arthropoda; class Insecta; order Hemiptera; family Pentatomidae; genus Nezara; species Nezara viridula. The sequence continues at coordinate 76,113,732 of OV725082.1, forward strand.
ATGAGACCTGTAAAACATTAAAGAAAAAAACACATGCACACACAATACTCATAAATAAAATTACTCAATTAATTAAAGATGTTAAGATAGGTAAATAAAAAAATTCTCTTCTAAATGTTTACAATATTTATTGAATAAAAAAAATCTTAATATGTACAAAAGTTAAAATAAACAATGGTGTAAAGTTACGAGAAAAAATAAAACATGAATACACTATCCAGAGAAAATAAAAACAAATTAAACATTAGGAATAAAATATAAATAAAATCAATTTCTAAAATTATAGATAAAATCAAAATAAAAAAATAACTTTCCAAAAAGAATAAAACTAATTTATAGTGGAAACAGAATTAAATAAATGTTTAAATGTCTTTGGTAAGGGTGAGAATAAAAAAAAAAAACGATCCAAGTTGGAGGCTATACTTCCAAAGAGGTTCAGCTGTCAAAGCAGTCGATGGTGGGGGAATCGATATACACATCGATCTCGATTGACGACTGGCGATGCGCCCAACAGCTGTTGTTTGAAAATCGCTAAGCTGATGCCAGGTGAGGAGAGGTGAGCCAGGAGCTGGTGAAATGAAGGGGGTAGACGTCCACTACATGGATCCAATACAAACGAAAGCTCGCTCCAGACTGGCCCTAGACCGCATCCCGACAATTTTATCGCAGTATTCTGGTTGTCTTAATCCTTAAGACTGGGTATTACTGCCGGGCTGGAGCGTATGCCAATGCTGTAATACATCGCGAATAAACCTAAATATAGAAACAATATACATTTCTCGGACACTATTTCTCAGTTTTTTACCAAAAAAGTAATAAATAAACATTTCATTACTAACATTTAAAAACGGGTGAATGGTGAGAAAAAAAATAAAGATCTGAGCGTATGCGGCGTAAACAAATAGGTTTAATAGAACACCTATAAAATAGCGAAATAAAATAAAATATATTAAAAATAATAAGGATGATATCCATTAAGACATTGGAATACTTAAGTTAAGAAAGAGACCACTGATCCGTTATATCAACGAATTAGGCAACCTGAAAGCTATCGATTATCAATTTTCAGATGCAGCTATGAAATATAAAGTATTAATTTTGAAAATTGAACTTCAAGATGATGGATTACGAAATCGCTATGTTTTCAATCATATCAAACTTCACAAAGAGGTACTTCCAACTATTATCCACGAGCTGACAAGTGACGGAATTCAATTCAATCCCACAAATTATTGCAAGAACTATTCCTTGTATATTTTAAGAGACGACTGACGTAGTATTAATTAATTTTTTTCTTTTTTTTGTGCGGAAATTCGTAATCATGGAGCGTTCCAACGAGTGTGCATAGCACCGTGCGTTACCGTGTAACCTGATAACGAAGTTAGATGGACAAATATTACGAGTTCAAATCCCAGTACCCGATGGATTTTAACTCGGTATAATTCTTTATTTCATGTCAGTTAAAAATGGGAGGTTGTAAACGATATAAACGATTTTATTAAAATGTTCTATTCATAATTTAAATAAAATTATATATAATTTTTATTAGAACATTTAAGGTCAAGTGTCATTAATTAATGAATTAAGGCTGCAGTAATCTTTACTTTAAATATTATTTATATATAAAGATAGATTGCATGGAAGGTGTGGTGAAAATATGTGAAAGAACAGCAGTACTATTGCATTAATTATGAAAAAAATCATAAACTATACCTGAAGATGGCAGATTTGACAGAGAAGTCGTATTAAATATAAGTAATGATGAAGATTACTGCAAACTAATGTAATTGAAATAATTATAATGTGAACTCCCATACCAGACTGAAACGACTAGAAACCGCCCGACGTTTTTGACTACTGCAGCACTTACTAAACAAACGCTCTAAACTTCCAATTATTTACAAAAAACTCATATATATATATATATATATATATATATATATATATATATATATATATATATAAGTCCTATTTGGACTTAGGGAATAGGAGCTTTGGGGTTCTACTAAACCATCAAATTCTTCTAGAGTCCAATCCCTACAATCCAAAATCCTTCGTTAAATCCTCAATGCTACTTTATCACAATTAAAATCATCCATAACGACCTTAATGTACCATATGTTTCCGATTTAGCTCAATCCAGATATCTATCCTTCCATAATAAACATCTGAACCACCCGAACCCTTTTGTTTCCAACCTGGCTTCCTCTTTTATTCCTGATAACCCTCCGAGGCGTCTGAAAAGGAGATGGCCTCGGGACCTTCTCATATAGAAATATAATTGGAGTGCTACCAATGGTTAGTTATCTTCATGTTGTATATTTCATGTTACTTGTTTCATATTTACTTGTTGTATTTATCATTTAATACAGTTGTAAATTTCAATAATAATAATTAAAAAAAAATATAATGTAAACTTTAGATCGTAATTGATGATGATTACTGAGGTATTAATTTATAATATTAATTAAAAATAATCTTAATAAAGTGTATGCTTATAAGCCTGTACAGTTTTTTTATTTTTATTTTTTCAGAAGTTTCCACTTTATGGATCATATTATATTCCAGGTGGCTCATTTGTAACGACTAGTGTAGCCCAAAATTGGTCTTGGTCTTGCACTTTGGAAGACCAAGACCAAGGCCACCTAAGTGTTGTGAGACCAAGACCAGGACTGGTAAAAAAAATCTATTTTTTAAATAAAAATTAAGACAAAATAGTTACTAATACTTGTCAATCTTAGTTACTATATGTTAATAATTAGTATAACCAATATACTTTTACATTTAACTCTTTTAATTTTACATTCGGGCTTATTAGGTTTCATCTATTTAAAAAATGGCAGTAATATCTCTATAGTAATAAGTTAATAAGTAACTGCAGGAGTATTGCGTGACTCTTGCGCAAGACCAAGACCTTGACCAAGACTGAATTTGCAAGACCAAGACTCGTCTTGGTCTCGCATTTGGCCAGCTAGTAACGACAGTGAAGCAAATTATATTAAACTGAGAAATAATCATTCAAAAACATGTCAAAATAAGAAATTAAAGAAATATATCTATTTTTAAATATATGAAGAAAACTTTTGAATGACGAGGAATCTATATTCAAGGGAGAATGGTTTTCAATTATCCCAAATTATGTTCTATATTGGAGTCCCTGTCAACATCAAACATGAATCAAGTAAGTAAATTGCCGAAATATTTGAGATGTTTTCAGAAGGATGGAAGAATAAATATTATCAGACATATCAAACCTAAATGGATAAACCTTTGAAATAAAAGGCCATGGAATCGACTTCTTCAGGACAGACCGATGGATCAGCCCGGCTTGGAAGATATATATCGAGTTTCTATGGTTTTAGGTTTGTTTCCGTTCGACCGAAAATTCAGGCTTTCCATAAAATCGGTTCTCTATTGTGCTTTTTTAAATTTTGTTTCCGCCGTTGGTTTTATCGGCATGTTCTATTATGATATATACAGATCCGAAGCAACGGTCTCGGAACAGGTCTTCTACGTAATTCATTACAGTTTTATTTCTATTTTTGTGTTTACCAGATGTTTCAGTTTTTTTTGGTTAATCGAGAAACGGAGGAATGTTTTTGAATTGTTCGACAGTATTAACTGCATTCTTCATGAAAGTAACAGACGAAACGTGGTAAAATACCGTTTGACTTATTTTGTTTACGTTGTGTGCCTTCTCGAATTCGGTTTATCTTTTTACGAACAGTTGGACCAGAGGAGTATAATAGTAACGATATGGATCCATTTGATACAATTCCTTTGTATATCTTCAATGGTTTTTTTAAGCAGTGACCTTCGCGACCTCATGCTCTTGTTGGGTTACCTTATAAAGGAAGCCAGCGAACTAAATGAAGAATTGGCAATAAAGAAGTTGGAGCGATTGTCTTCTTTAGCCGAGTTGGCTGATGAGATTTACGGGCCTATTATACTTCTAAGTGCTACAAATTGCTTTGGTAGTGCCTTAATTAATCTCTATGTCTTGCTGGCAAACTTGTATATTGGGAACATTATTGTGATGATCATTGTGATTGGCTGGGTAGGAATCAGCGTAACAAACCTTCTGTCAATTGTCTATTCATCTGGTATCTTCAATAAGCAGGTATATTTGACATCAGATTCTTTAAAGGAAATGCGCAATTAATTGATTACATATTAATTACCTAATTAATTTAAAGGACCTAATAGTTTTTTTTCAGACTAGACAAAACTCAACATAATGTTTATGCAGACCAAAGAAAGCACATTTCGCTACAATAAACCAAACAAGAGGAACAATAATTAAGAGAAATTATGAAATATGAATTAAGAGAAAATTATTATGTAGGTAACTTTTAGTGTTGACCGAGAAGAGCCTTGGTCTTGCAAACACAGTCTTGGTCATAGTCTTGGTCTTGTGCAAGAGTCTCGCAGTCTTGCAGTTACTTACTAGCTTATTAATATAGAGATATTACTGTAATTTTTTAGATAGGAGAAACCTAACTAATGAAAAATTAGAGGAGTTAAATGCAAAAGTATATTGGTTATGTCAATTATTAACATATATATAACTAAGATTGTCAAGTATTAGTAACTATTTTGCCTTTTTTTAAAATTTAAAAAATGGATTTTTTTTAAAAGTCCTGGTCTTGATCTTGCAGCAGTTACGTGGCTTTGGTCTTGGTCTTGCACTTTGCAAGACCAAGACCGAAGTCGGGCAACTGCTGCAAGATCAAGACCGCAGCTGTTGGGCGCATCGCCAGTCGTCAATCGAGATCGATGTGTATATCGATTCCCCCACCATCGACTGCTTTGACAGCTGAACCTCTTTGGAAGTATAGCTTCCAACTTGGATCGTTTTTTTTTTTTTTTTATACTCACCGTTACCAAAGACATTTAAACATTTATTTAATTCTGTTTCCACTATAAATTAGTTTTATTCTTTTTAGAAAGTTATTTTTTTATTTTGATTTTATCTATAATTTTAGAAACTGATTTTATTTATATTTTATTCCTAATGTTTAATTTGTTTTTATTTTCTCTGAATATTGTATTCATGTTTTATTTTTTCTCGTAACTTTACACCATTGTTTATTTTAACTTTTGTACATATTAAGATTTTTTTTATTCAATAAATATTGTAAACATTTAGAAGAGAATTTTTTTATTTGCTTATCTTAACATCTTTAATTAATTGAGTAATTTTGCTACAACACTAGTAACTTTGCAGTAGCGAATTTTTTATACCGGTAATTACTCTGAATGAAAAAGAGAAAATAGCTACATAATTTTTAAATAAAACAAAGTAATTATAGATGTAATAATAAAGGCTTTAGAAATATTTTTTTATATACTTTTTTTTTATTTCAACTCCCCCCACCCTAAGCAATGCCTTTACTCTAGATACCGATTTATAACAAATATTATATTTGGCAGGTAAGTATAGCATCCGAACGAATTGAGCCAACCGACCTAGGCTTCAAAAATATTGAGGCGTTTGGCGTGACATAGACACTCAAATTGTCAAAAAAACGAGATTATACAGGTCAAATGGCCAAATATATTTGTAGGCCACGTTTATTCTCAATTTCGTGAACAAATTATCTTAAGGTCCAAGATATGGTTATTTAAGAGATTTACGTACCTAATTAAATAGACAAAGTTTTAACGACGTCCATATTGAAAACGTCCCTAATTCTGAGAATTTTTGTAAATAAAATATTTGTAGGTTACGATGAGATGAAGCTATTTACGAAGTTTCAAACAACCGGGTATTAATAATTTGATAAAAAGGGTCTGTACCACGGACTATTAGTTTTTGACACTTCTCAAAACCCTTACATACGATTTTTTATGGAAATGAAAAAGAAAATAATCTAGAGATCGGGAATCTTTGTCTATTTTATGAGGTCATTAAAATTCATCAATACCCGTTTGCCTTCCGCTTAAATCGGAAGATTATTTCATCACAAAATCAATAACAGTGACCTTCAAAAGTATTAGACTGTTTGACGTTAATCTCCACTCCAAACATGTCAAAATAACAATGATATATATATGACCAACGTCTAATATTTTTATGAGTTGTGGGTACATCATTACATTAGCTAATTTGATGAGAAAACTACATTATTCTGAGAATTTGTGTAGATAAAAAAGTTTTAGGTTACGGTAAGACGAAGCCACTCCCAAAGTTTAAGACGGATGTTAATAGTTTGATAAAAAGGTTACTTTGAAGTGAACTCAAATCAGATTTTCCCTATTTCTAGTTTGTGACTTTTCAAATTAATTTTTAAAAAATGGAGATTTCAAATCTTTATAAGTAATCTTAAGTTTACCTTGATGGTTTTAGATTCATAAATTCAATGAAGAATTACGTATGAAAATAATGTCAGATGAAACTCAAGAGTATTCCGAAAACGTAAGGTTTTATTTTTTTATGCGATATAAAACTGTACCTTGGAAAGAAAATGCCCAAGATCCAAAACTTTAAATTCATATGATCTTATTGAAAAAAAAAAAACATTATAGGGTTTATATTAATTTGCTAAAGAACTAATTAAAAAATTCAGAGCCATTTTATAAATTAATGAATTCGTTCCAAGGTAAAGAACTAATAATTATCTTCGTTGTTAACTTTTAATTAAACTAATAATAAAAATATAATTATATACTTTAAGAACTGTTAATTATCTTCGTTTGTTCTTAATTAATATATCGAAATCAATGTGCATGTAAATAAAGCATCTGATTTTATTTTTGGTTTTTATACAGGAAATTTTGAACTTCCACTTATTCGCGTACAAGGCAACGGAATTCACAGCATGCGGGTTTTTCAACATTGACTACACAGTAATTAGTTCTGTAAGTAAAATACCACTGTGTTTCACATGTATTAAAAACAAATTGTTTTTCAGCCTCTGTTAATAATTCCTTTTCAAATTGAATGAGAATGTTCAGAATGTAACTAATTTTCAAAATTTATTCCAGATGATATCGTTAGCTACCACATATTTGGTGATCGCTTTGCAATATGGTGGTATTGGAACAAGCTGAACAAAATTCATCAATTTCAAGAATCTGAGACAATTCTGAAAACGGAATTATGGGAATAGTTAGAAGAAAATCTTTTGAAGTCAATTAAAAATATTGTAAAATCAACTGTTGACTAAAAAAATGTTTAATTTTAATTTTATTTGTATCCTCCTCTACCCTAGACGGTCATTGACGGCAGAGATGGTCAAATGTTAATCTTAGTACTGAGTACCAAGTATTTTACTCAAATTATGATCTTTATGGAAAACAAAGAATTTAATTATTATTTTATTTGATGTCAAACGATTAACTGAAGTAGTGATTTAATTTCTAATAGTGATTCAATTTGAGCAAAATACTTGATACTCGGCCAATGAAACAGAATAAATAATATTTCTGCAATGAGCCCGTATCAGAATCTGGGTGGTGCCTGTAGCATTGGAACCTCAGTGTTTTATTTATATGACACTAAAAACAATATTTTATTGTAATCAATAAACACCATAGTAAAGTGTTTTTCTTATGTTCTTTTTTTATTCTTATGTTGTGTTATGTTTTATGTCCTTTTCTCATGTTATGTTTCTTGGTGTGGGAATGTATGATGGCTTCTGGTGCAAGAAATTTTCACTTTATAGTGGAAATCTTCACCTGGTATAGTGAACAAACATGTTTTCATAGACATTTTGAGAAGAAACAGGAAAGAAATTGTGCACAATTTGGACTTTGTTGTAAAAAAATAATTTTGTTTATATCAGAATAATGAACCGAAACACCCTGCCGTATTGATTAAGGAATGTCTACTATTTAAACGCTCCACTGTTTTAATAACATCACCACAGTCACCAGAAACATTTTTTTTTTTTTATCACTGATATTTACAACTGTATTATAAAAAAAAAAAAATACATCTAGTAAATGTGCACTCAGGAATATACAGCAGGAAAACCAGCCACTGGTAGAAATCAAATAATAAATTTACACAAAAAAATTAATAAGAAAATACACCTTCTTTTCAGACGCCTCGGAGGGTTATCAGGAATCGAGGAGGAAGCAGGGTTAGAAACGAGAGAGTTCTGATGGTTAAGAAGTTTATTATGGAAAGATAGGTTTCTGGAATGGGCCAATTCGGAAACATGGGGAACATTAAGGTATTAAGGTATAGATGATTTTATTAGCGACAAAGTAAGGAGCATTGAGGATTTTGGATTATAAAGATTGGATACGAGAGGAATTCGATGGTTTAGTAGAACATTGAGGATCTTACGAAGGATTTCGATTTGTCATCAGATCTTCATGTGATAGAACACCTGTGGGCAAAATCGGAGGTAAACATATAAAACACGAAATTTCTAACAAAGAATAGTTTTAAATATATCTCCTCCTAGAATGGAATAGGTTAAGTCCGGAATCACCAACAAATTGGCCGACTTCACTGCAAACATGAACATAGCACACCGAAAGGAGTGGTAGAAAATAATGGCTAACCTTATAAGGCATTTAACTAAATTAATAATATTTGAAAGTTAATAAGAAGTGAGTAGTACCATTTTGACTGTGAGGTAAAAAGATTAATTTTCTTTTTATTAATTTTTATTTATCTTTATTAATTGAGTTGATTTTTTTGATTGAGTTTTTATATATTTAAAATAGAATATAAATAAATCTGTTAAAGAGTTTATGGTTATATTTGATTGCTGTAACCATTTTAGTCTTTTTTCTATTTTTCTACGGGGTGTATCAATTTTACTGTGAGCCACTGTCATTAAATTTTTTCATAACTTTTTTTTAAAGCATGATACTCATTAAATTTTCAACAGTATAATAATATTTTGTTCGATGCGAATTAGACAGGTTGTATTATGAAGTGGCGTTGATTGGGCACTTCGGAATACCCGATGGAGCAGCTTTTCATCGCAAGGGAATTGTCTCATGGAAAAGGCTCAGGTGTGGGGTCCCTGCAATCGGTATACGATTGGAGGAGAGAGGAAGGGTTCAAAATTTCGAAATTTTAAAGGGGGGCACTTGAATAGGCGGCGCTGTAACGTGAAAAACCCCTCGTTAGCGCCTACATGAGATTCTGCCTAATTGGATCTGCAAATCAGTGACTATTGACGCCTTAGTTTGGGTCAAGGCTGGGGCTCATCCGATTGGCAATATGTCCGATCGATAAAGTTATTTTCCATGTTCTACCATAAGTGATTTATTTATTTCCAAGTTCTTCTGTGAGTCGCTTAGAAATATGACTTATACTAACTACTCTAATATATCTCGGATGTTTACGTTCGATCAATCCCAACGTTCACAAAATAATAAAATTATTACATAAATAAAATAAATTTTTTTGAAAAGAAATTCACTCCATTTTGAAGATATTGTTTGTCACAATTCCTTCTTTCCTGTAGGTACTTACCTATGGTACCTAAAGAGAAAAGTACCTACCAGAGAAAAGTCTCATTTACTAATCTGTCACAAACTGAAAACATTTACAAAACTATTTTAAGGACTTCAAAAAGAGATTAAAGTTTCAAGAGGATAACATTGGTGAGTAAAATATATTACTGACCTCTTTTTATTAAATTAGAAACAACCGTCTGGAACTTCGTAAATGGGTTGTTTTGTTATTAAATTTATTAGTCTGATGAGGTACTAATAACTCATTAACAACCATATGCTTTCTACTTGATTCTTGAGATTATTTGATCGAAAATTTGATTAAAGAAAAGGGCATAAACAAATATTTCAATAACAAATATTCACCTATATAACCTCGTTATTTTGAGATGTTGGGGAGGTCACGCCAAATGGCCCAATATTTTTGTCAACTTTTTCTCCCTTATTTGAGATCAAATTATCTTACGATTTAAGTGGAAAACAAATAGGATTTCATTCATCATGAATTTTAGGACCCCATTAAAAATACAGTTTACCTATCTCCAGATTAAGAAAGCCTCATTCTGAAAAATTTAGAAAATAATAATTGAATATTTAACAGCTTACCGTTGCGTTATTATAACCTCGTTATTTTGAGATGTTGGGGAGGTCACGCCAAATGGCCCAATATTTTTGTCAACTTTTTCTCCCTTATTTGAGATCAAATTATCTTACGATTTAAGTGGAAAGCAAGTAGGATTTCATTCATCATGAATTTTAGGACCCCATTAAAAATACAGTTTACCTATCTCCAGATTAAGAAAGCCTCATTCTGAAAAATTTAGAAAATAATAATTGAATATTTAACAGCTTACCGTTGCGTTATTAAGGAAGGAGATGGTCCAGGGTGGCGATCATAAATAGACTAAATAGTGACAAAACTATTTTTATTAAAAGCCAAAGTTTTGAACCAGACTTTGTAGGTCTTCTTCAAGGCTAGAACGGACAAGATACAAAAAGATGTAGAAAATTGTGGAAGTTACATCATATTTAGATAGAAAATTATAAATTAAAAATTTAAGAACAATGAGTTGTATAAACATAGTGAATAGATGGTAACAATTGTTGTAGTATATATATGTAGAGAGAAGCTAAATGAGATTGAAATATATAAAACACATTCACACCTATATACAATATTTACATTCGCCTAGGGGATTCTGAGTCATACTTTGTACCCTAAATGTGGAAGGCAAAGCAGGACTCCAGAAGATCCCTGTGCTTCTCTCCCAGCCGCGTCAGTGGTATAGCAAGCTAGTGGAGACTGATGGAGGGCACTAGAGCAACAGACACTCAGGGCTTGAGTGGAGAATCTGGCCATTGCCAGTACTCCAATATATACATATTTACAAAAGGTCACGGGGCCACTGCCGTTTTAACCTCCGGGGAGGATACTAGGGATGGCTGGAGCTAGATAGGGATTGTGCTACAGGATTTGGATGATGAGTGAGTTTCTGGTGAAATTTGGAAAATTTGTCTGGGATTAGGTCAATAACAAATATGAAGGTCATTATGGAGGGTTTTATTGGATACATAGAAGGGAGCATCGACTATTGTTCGGAGGACTTTAGACTGAAAGGATTGAATGCGCTTAATGTTAGAAGGTTTTGTTGACCCCACAGCTCTAGTCCGTAGGTCCAGATAGGTTTCAGGATTGTCTTGCAGATTAGTAATTTCTTGTCGACTGAATGTTGCGACTTTCTATTTATTAGTCTATATAGCTGCTCGAATCGTCTGTTTAGTTGTTGTCTTTTAAGTCTGGTTTGTGGGTTCCACGTTAATCTTTTATCTAGAAGAAAGTCAAAATACCGGACTATGTCTGATAGAGGAAGTGGTATGGATTTAAAGTAGACTGGTGGACAGGACTTGCGCCGAAGTGTAAAAGTGATTTGTTTGGATTTGGATTCATTTACTTGAATGCGCCACTTATTACGCCAATGTTCAATAAGAGAAAGGTTACTTTGTAGGTTTGAGGATGGTGTTTTAGGATCTGGATTGGAAGATAGGATGGCTGTGTCATCAGCGAATGTTGCCAGGAGGGTTTCGAGACGAGTAGAAATATCAGGATCTGTTTTGAAAAGAAAAAAGTATTATTATTCACGAAACTATACACATCCTTAAAAGATCCGGTTCCTCTCTCACACCGCTCTCATATCGTTTACCATATTCCATGTTCTACTCCCAATTGTTTTTCATCCTATATTGGTGAAACCAAAAATCTCCTAAAAGACCGCATAAGCCAACATAAATATTCTGTATCCTCTCGTAATTTTACCGCTTCCAAATTATCCGAACATTCTCTCTCCCTCAATCAGTCATTTGATTTCGACAAAACATCCATCCTTGCCACAGTTCTCAACCATGACAAACGACTCATTTCTGAAACCCTGTACATCCAGCTTCAACCAAAGACAGTGAATCTTAAATCTGACAAACAGAACTTTTCTTTAGCCTATTCCCAAATTCTGAATTTATTAAAACATCCATAGTTATATTCCTTTCCTTTTTGCTGACAACTCCCTTATATATATATATATATATATATATATATATATATATATATATATATATATATATATATATATATATATATGGTATGTATATGTATATATGTATGTATATATATATATATATATATATATATATATATATATATATATATATATATATATATATATATATATATATACGTTTATGTATATGTATGTATGTGTGTGTATGTATGTATATATACATATATGTATATATGATATATTTTTATTTCAATTTTTCTCCCTTATTACTCAATAGTAATTTTTCTTTTGAATTTTTCATTCACTTTCTATTAACTTTCGTTCAATTTTCCATAATTTTTCTAAATAATATATCTCTTGTACCTATTTAGGCTTCCAGCGCTTTTAGTTCAAACTTCGTCTGATAACCGTTAGAGATGACGCCACCTTCACATCTCTTCTCTCTCCCCCTCCCTTGTAACGACTTTTATTCTCCCCTTGACACTTAAGCAGAAAGGTAGTACTTCTTTTATTTCTTTCTTATTTCAGCTTTCTCAATTTCTTCCCTCCTTCCTTTCATTCCTTTTCTCTGTTTTTAACTCTTTATTATATTATACATTGTCTGTACATCTTGATAGACTTTACAATATCTCAATTTTCTATCTAACTACTCCATTCTCAATGTTTTAATTTTACTATTTATTTTATTTTCATTTCTTATATAACTTTATATTTCTTTTTTATGTTTTTACATTTTATTCTAAGATTCCCAAAGTAACACTTTTGTCACCCCTTTTTGATTATGCCTACTTCATCAGTCCACACTATGTAACAGTTTTTATTATTTATCTCTTAGTTCTTAGTCATTATTCTAACAATTTCATTTTACTTTATATCTATCTATTTTATTTTTCTAATAATTTTTTTTTATTTTATTTTCTCATTTTTATTATCTTTTTTACCATCATTACTTATGTTTCTCATACCTTGTTATCTGGTTATTTTCTTAGCCCTGATGAAGGCCTTAACTTCAGGTCGAAACGTCGGCATATGTAAAAAATAAATATTATAATTTATTTTTTGCCTTCCTTTTTGACTGAGCACCCCAACTATTCTTCTCTTCATTATCCAGGACAGTCAACCAATTACCAATTATATTATTATTCACGACTATTTTTTTCACCACTTTCAAAATATACTATACATACACCATTTTTAGAATAACTTTTAGTTTAATAAGTTTGTCATTCCTAGTGTTGCCCAAAATCGGTCCAAAAAAGACCAAGGCCGCCTAACTGTTGCAAGTCCAAGACCATGACTGTTAAAAAAAGATCGATTTTTTAAATAAAAATTAATGCAAAATAGTTACTAATACTCGAAATATTAGTTAATATAAGTTAATAATTGGTGTTACCATTATACTTTTACACTTAACTCCTTTAATTTTATATTCAGGCATAGTTAGGTTTCTGCTATTTAAAAAATTACAGTAATATCTCTATAGTGATAAGCTAATAAGTAACTGCAAGACTGTTGCGAGACACTTGCGCAAGACCAAGACCATGACCAAGACTGAATTTGCAAGACCAAGACTCCTCTCGGTCTCGCATTTGGGCAACACTAGTCATTCCTAATCTTTGCTCCCTCATCGGCTCGTTCATTGCCAATTATGCCAATGTGTGAGGGTACCCAAAACAATATTTTTTTTTTACTATTTTTATTTAGTTTCAAGTTCATTAGCTGAATTAAGATTATAGAAAAAAAAATTGAAAAACGAACCATTATTTTTCTAAAAGAAATTAATTACGTCATCGTTTAGTAGCGCGTGTTTCCTCCTCTTGCCTTTACTACTTCTTGAAGACGACTCGGCATACTTTCCACCAGTCGGAAAATGTCCCTTTGCTGGAGGATAGCCCATTCCTCCCGAAGAGCCACTTCAAGGTCCTGCAGTGCATCAGGAAGTGTTCTCTTATTCGTCTTCCGAGGTTATCCCATAAATGCTCAATGGGGTTCAAATCTGGAGAACGTGCTGGCCAGGCTAAAACCTCAATATTGTTCTGTTGAAGGAATGTCTGCACTATACGGACGGCAAGTGGGCGTGCATTATCGTGCATTAGAATAGAACGATCGCCAATTTCGTTGAGGATAGGCAACACATGAGGTTACAAAATCTAATATATATAGCGAATGGCCGTCAAAGACACTCCACGAACAACAACCCATTATAAGAATAAAGTTTCATATCGAACTCCGATGGCATTAGCTGCATATCTAATGAAACCACCATTATCAAGAAGTGCCACACCACGCACAACATCCTCAGCACCAAAAGGCATTTTTAAACTTAATCTTGAAAAAATTAAAAGCCGGAGACTAAGAAATGTGCTGCAAGAAACGGCACTGAACTAATGATACTGAATAAACATTTTGATTCCATAGAAAGTAAACATTGGAATCTATAATCATTTCATTGAATTAAGAATTAAGGGTTATTGTCCTCTATATTAACATTCCTAATTGAAAACAAACAATAAGATAACCTATTTATTCATTAAAACAATAGACCAATCCAAAGCAGAAATATTTTTAGATGAAAACATGAAAAAATCAAGTGGGTGGAATTTTTTGCCTGTCAGTGTAGTTGGTAGATGACAAAAAAAAAATTCGCTAATAATTAAATATATTTGTATATATAAATAGATATACATACATATATATTAAATAAATAAATAATATAATAAATAATAATAATAAATAAATAAATATATATTAAAAACAAAACTTAGCGTAGATTAGCCGTTCAAAAACTCCTCTTTCAACGGTTTAGCGACTGATTCATCCAATTCAAACTCCACATTCATTAGAAGTGGATTTTTTCTAGTTAACAGTTAATAATATAATATTAATAAGAACGTAAAACATAAATTCTGTACTTTTCAGCAGAAATCGAACCACTATCGTTAACTGCTATAATTAATGAAATAATATTATATCACAATTATTGTAAGCAATATGTTTTTTTTTATTGTCAGGATGCATTAAGTGACGTTTAATAACCTAAAAGCATTAAAAATTTGGAAGCTTTATCCCTATGTAAAACGCATAAAATTATGCGTTTGTTGTAACTACACTGACAGGCAAAAAATTCCACCCACTTGATTTTTTCATCTAAAAATATTTCTGCTTTGGATTAGTCTATTGTTGGCAGACATATTTTTAGATGAAAACATGAAAAAAGCAAGTGGGTGGAATTTTTTGCCTGTCAGAGTATATTTGATATATAAAAGGGCTTGTGTCACTTTATGCAAGAGCGTACGCAGATTTCTTATTAAGGGTACAAGACTCAACAATTTCAGGTTTATAAATGATTCGAAGAACTATATTATACTAAGTACTAAGTTACGGCCTCCATTATGGACTGACAGTTATGAAGAACGAAAAACATCCAAGGTGTGTATCACAATACCATTAGTTAATCACCTTTCAGTTGAAGTGGCGTGGGAAAATATTTGCACGTCTGAAACTGTAAGCGACTCAGGCCAAACGGCAGACTATCTTAATGATGGAATACAACGAGGCGCTCCAGGATATCTTCCACATGCCAAGGATATTGGGTACCTTTCCATTCGACAGTCAGTTCAGGCTCTCTAAGAATTTGATGGCCTATTGCTGTTCGGTCCGCTTCTTTTCAGCCTTTTGGGTGGTTATGGATTTCATACATGGTTCGGAACCATTTCCTGAAGGAGGACGCTCGGTAAGTTTTGCACTTAAATCAGTCTGGTTGATTTCAGTTTTTGGTGACTTCTACTTTACTCTGGTTTGGTGGTTTATGATGCGCCATAGGATATCGTTTCTTATGGAGTCGATCGGCGAAATACAGAGTAGGAAAAAAATAACATTGGAGAGGAAGCATATACGATTTGTTCACTATCTTCTAAGTTTTACATTAATCACTAAAATCTTCTGTTATTACACCTTCAAAAATGAGAAAGATTTCATGGACATTATCGTCGAGTTCAGTTTTTTTCTTAGTTCCTGTTCGACTGTGTGCTTTGTGGCCGAGTTTTGGGATATTCTCCATCTGCTGGGACACTTGTTCCGAGAGAGTACTCAAATTTATGACGAGAGTTCCGTCATTAGCTACGAAAGGTTTCTCACACTGAGTGAAATGGTCAACGAGATATATGGATCACAGATACTCTTCACTATAACCGAATACTTCTTGCAGATCATCGTCTTCTTTTACATGCTCCTTTTGCCGATGTTTCCTGGTTTTAACTGTTCAAATATTATGATTATCGTCCAGGTAGCCAATTGTGTTATGACTATACTTTCAATAATATTGGCTTGCAATTACTATGTTGATCAGGTTTGAACTATATTTAATACCTTTATATTGTTCCCGATATTGGAAGTGATGTCTATACTTAGCATTTTGATTTTGATGCTTTCAGGAACGAAATTTTAATGATGATCTGAAAAGAAGAATGATCGAAGAAAAATCCAGAGTTCTACTGAAAAATGTATGGGTTTCTCAGATTTATTATAAGACGCTTTATTATCCGATAATTAAATTTACTTTAATCTATGGAAATGCTTTAGGAGAAGCTAAACTTTCACTTCGTTGTTGGACAAGAGACGGCCTTCACAGCTTGTGGTTTCTTTAATGTTGATATGTCGTTAATATGTTCTGTGAGTGTTTAACATGCTTTTTTGATTTTAGATATATAATTTGTTATTTATAATTAGTATATATATATATATATATATATATATATATATATATATATATAATATATATATATATATATATATATATATATATATATATATATATATATATATATATATATATATATATATAATAATAAAACAAATATACACTATTGAGTGATTTAAGCCATTATACCTCTTGATCAAAGTGTAAATATTCCATGGAGTACCTGCGCTTGCGTACCCACAAACGAATTTTTTTAGACAAGCCAATATTTCATAAGCGGCTTTTGACAAAAGGTAGGTATTGTTTAAAAAATAAAGTAGTGTAAATTTTACTAAGAGCCGTCGACTACTTTTTACTATTAATGCATAATCGTGTTTTCTTTGATGCATCTATATTTCTGAAACCGCACGTTTGAAATGGCATAAATTTGGTGGGAAGTTAGGGATTGATAAACAGATAATTAATATGTATCAATTTCATCGAATTCTATCCACTACTTTCAAACAAATTGTTCCGCTTTCAGACCAGGAAATGTATTATTTGACACGCCTCTAGTTTGAAAACGGCTTGTTCGATTTGAACCAAACTTGGAAGATATTTAGTATAGGAATTGAACTTATAATAAATACATTTAAAAATTAAAATAAATATAAATAACTGTTAACGTTATAATGACTGTGAAAGGCACTGATCATATGGAATAAGGGTTATTCTTATTTGTGAATGTGTTTATTTCTATTAAAGTTTAACGAGCTCGTCGTGGTCTCTATTTTTTCCTTAAACATCAAAGTTGTTGTTTGAAATCCACTCATATTTTTATATTTCACCTTAAATTAGTTTTGTATTGACTGAAGAAAAATTTTGGTCCCGTTAATCTGAAAAAAAATTGGATTATTCCTATGGATATTTTGATCCATTAATTTTAAGAGTGAAAACATTACTACCTCTTAATTATATATCGCTACTGATACTGCAAAAGGTCGTATGTAAAAATTTAGGGAACGCCTCCCCTAACCTTCCCCGAAGTGTGTGGCTATGATTGGTATTATTAAACTTTTTTTAAAATTTAAATAACTCAATCTATATCTAATTACTTCAATAACCCAACTAAACTTATTTAAGATAATGTAAATTTATTTTATTTGTTACAGATGATTTCCGCTGCGACTACTTACCTTGTGATTGTACTGCAATACAGTTCTGACAACTATCCTGTTGTAACAAACTCAACAACAGTTTCACCCTAAAATATCTAAGAACACTCCTTACTATACTGCACAAGATTTTAAATCGTAAAATATATAGATTAGTCGTTTGTTCTTTATTAATATAGTAGCCAATAGTGTTAATATGAGCTTACATAGAGACTATGACCATTGTCCAAGTGACAGGCTGTAATATTATTCAATAAATAAACAAAAAACTCCTCCCCATTGACGCTGTTTTTGATGTTAGAAGTCGGTTTTATTCAACCTTGTTTTTGACACCTCATAATAATTTTAAAAACTTATTTTCTATGTTGAATACATAGCAATATTACTAATAAAATATAATTTGTCAGAATAATATAATTCTGAATAAGAAAAACATGAGAAAAGTTTCATAAAAACTCAGTACTTAAAGATGCGATTACATGCATTTTTAAAAATTTTATATTATATTTTATACTATTTTATATTATATTTATACTACTATTTTCCCATAGGTCAGATAAAAAATATGTACTTTACATTATTTTTATTAACTAGGGATGTTCCCGCTGTCTGCCTATTGGCGGACCAACCCCCATTTTACAAATTATACAACTATTTATTTAATTGTACTACTCCTTGTTTTTTTTATCTACTTGTTGCTCAATTTGTTATTAACAGAAAATAATGGAACGAAATAACAGTGTGTGGAGCTTCTGAGAATGAATTTCATATCATGGCCATTGGCCTTGGGAGGAGGTAAATGTACGGTAGAGGTAACATAAGCGACAAGCAGAATATTTGTTTAAAAAGCGTTTACATTGTGATAGTCTGCTTAAATTATATTGGGAGCCGGGTGGCCGAACGGGTTAACGCGTGTGAACATCAGCACGAATTGCCGGGCACACAGTTATTAAAACATAAACAAATTGGCATTTTGTTCGTCCCGGCAAAATTTTATGTTTTCTTCACATGGACTTTGACACAAGAGTTTGTAAAGAGGACTTAAGTACCTAAGGGGGAAAATATATGGAAACAAATTCAAATATTTTTTTATCACCCCATGGAAAATATTGGCTTGTCAAAGAAGTTCTTTCAATTTTTCTGTTTATTTTTATGTCAATATGATACATTTCTTATCTGATGAATTAACCTCTAAGGTGGATTGTTTATCTTATTTGTAATATGTTAACAACTCTGTTTAGTCTTGTTGAAACTAGCTCAGCATTGCATTTGCTATTGCACTGTGAATATAGAAATAAATATCATAAAGGCAAACGTGCTGCAGAAGCTCATAGAAAAATTTGCAATGTTTACGAGGATGATGTCTTAACCGAACGCACTTGTCAAAATCGGTTTGCCAAATTTCATTCAGGAAATTTTGACAACAATGATGCTAAACGGTCTTTGTCGCCCACTTGAAATTGAAACGAGCAATTTTAAGGCCGTTGTTGATCAAAATCCCACCCAAGTACCCTCAGTATAAATACAAGCGTAGATAACCATTTACACAATCTCGGCTATGTCTCCATGCTTAATTTTTGGATCCCTCACATGATTTTTTTCGAAAATCACAAAAAATCACTTCAATACGACTTTAGCTACCTACAAGAAATTTAAGGCCACATAAACTACAAGCAATGACGTCAACAGGACCTTCGTGAACAAGCTACAAATGGAAATAAAAAATAAAAACCTATAAGGAATTTTTGTTTATTTATTCCTTATATAAATCATACTGCTTTGAAAAGCAATAATTCAGCTTTCCAACGGATAAAGTAACATCGAATTTTTAAAATATCCGGAATTTACGAGTTATGAATGATCGGAAGGGTGTAGTGTTCCACCAAGACAACGATAGGCCCCACACCTCATTGGTCACTAGCGATAAATTATTGAACCTTGGATGGGACCTTTTGCCCTACCCTCCATTGCCCATTCACCAAAACTAGCTCCAAGTTACTATCATTCACTCTGGTATCTGCAGAACTCCATGAATGGAAAGCAATTCCAAAGTGAAGAGAAAATAAAAAAACACTTCGATCAGGTTTTTAACAATAAACTCCAGACATCCTATGAACAAGTCGTTATGGAGTTAGTGGAAAGATGGGAAAATGTCATATTAAATAATGGTCAATATTTTGTAGATTAAAATAAATTGTCTGTCAACAATACAATGAGTTTTATTTCACCCTAAAAACAGAAAGGACTTATTTGCCGATCCAATATAGTTCTAAGAAGAAAATATTATATTATTATTTATTTTTTTTTTTTTTGTGGAAACCTCTTCAAGTGACTAAAAAAACGTGCAAATTTACGATTTTGAAATTATAATATCTTTTAAGGGGAGTGTGTTATAGAATGTGACTTATGTCATTTTTTTGTACATTAAACAATAAAAAAAAACCATTTGATTTGGTTAGGTTCCAGTTGCTTCCGGCTGAGAGATTGACATTCAAGTTTTTGCATTTATTACTCAACTTAACTTTAAAATCTTCCGACTAAAAGCGCCAACTCATTTGGTTGATTTATTTAATTCATATACATTCCTTATTACGTTAACTTCTGTACACAGCTTTTAATAGAGTTTCGGCTTGTTAAATTCCAGTAGTATACTCTGAAGGCTAGATAAACCGGAAGAAGGTGAGGCTCATTATGAATTCAATTCAAAATTCATAAACTCCCTCAACTTCTTCCGGTTCATCTTATAAAAATCAGCAAAAAAACATTCAAGGAAAATAAATAAATCAGCAACAAGCAAGGATGTAATAGATAACTTACATTTACCTTATGACTCATATTTATCTTTCATTAAAAAAAAAAATAGAGATATAGCAAACAAAAGAAACAAAACATCAAATCCTGAACCATTAGAATTTTTAAATATCTTTATTTTTAAATTATTGAAATTTATTTTAGGTATATTTTTTGAGTTCTACCAATGGGTAGCTTCTCTTAATGTTGTACATGTCATATTACCGATGTCACATTTACTTGTATTTTACATGTAATACGGTTTTAAATTTCAATAAAATAAAGAAATAAATAAAAAATAAAAAAGATATACTTATGCTAGTGCTATAAAATATTCACTTTACTCTTAACCAGTCGATTCACGGAATATGCCGAGGGACTTATCGGAGACCAGTGCGGATTTAGACGGAATCGTTCGACTATTGATCAAATATTTTCTTGACGGCAAATATTAAAGAAAAAGATAGAGTACAACGGTATTGTTCACCATCTGTATATCGATTTCAAAAAGGCTTACGATTCTATTGACCGCCAGAAACTGTATAAATATTCTAATCGATAGTATAAATATTCTAATCGAGCAGGGGATTAAAAAAAACTAATAAATCTAGCCAGGATGTGCTTGACGAAAACACTCAATAAAGTTAAATTCGGCAATAATCTGTCCGAAAAAGTACGTTCGTGTTTAAAACAGGGGGATTCCCTTTCGCCTGTCCTGTTCAATTTGGCATTAGAACTCGCCATTAGGGAGGTAATAAGTACCGAAAAAGGGTTTGATCTGGGTGGGATAACATCCGTGCTGGGCTATGCTGATGATCTGGTACTGTTAAGCGAAGACGTGAAAACTATAAAACTAAATACGACAACGCTAATGAAAGCCGGTAAAGAACTAGGACTCAAAATTAACGCGGATAAAACAAAATATATGGTTAGCTGCAAAAATGGCAATACTACTGGTGATATCGATATAGACGGTAATATATTTGAACAGGTAGAGAAATTTAGGTATCTAGGTTCTACGATAACTAGAAAAAACGTAATCGAAGAAGAGATTAAGACTGAAGGCGGGAAATGCTTGTTATTTTTCTGCGACAAAACTACTTAGCTGCGCCTCTTGTCCCGGAACTTAACAATTAGAATCTATAAAACCATTATCTTAACTACAGTTCTTTATGGATGTGAAACTTGGCCGCTTACATTAAGGAATGAGCAGCGTCGTAAGGCTTTTGAAAATAAAGTATTGCGTAGAATATTCGGACCAAAGAAGGATGAGTTAACCGGAGAGTTCAGACGGTTACACAACGCCGAATTGCGTGAATTGTATCCGGGTAGCATAATTGAGGTAATTTCATCGCGGCGAATCAAATGAGCTTGTAAAATTGTTGGGCTTAGTAACGAGAGAATTCCTAAAAGATTAATATTTGGTGTACCGAATGGTAAACGTTCGAGGGGTATATCAAAGCAAAGGTGGGAAAATTGCTTTAAAGCCGATCTGAAGGGACTGGGTTTGGACGGCGACGAATAAACCTTGTAGATCTTTGGCCACCTGAACCAGCCTTCTCCACCTCTGCCTATCTTGGGCTACTGCTTTCCAGTTTGCGGCATGAAGCTCAGCCGTATATTTGTTTATCCTATCTATCCATCTGGTTTTTGGCTTCCCACCTAGTCTCTTGCCTACTACTCTGGTATCCATTGTCGCGTAGAGGCGTTCTGATGAATTAGTACAAGCTACATGCCCTGCCCATCTTGACTTCCTTGCCTTCATGTCATGAAATATTGACTGACCCGTTTCTTTTAACAGTTCTTTATTGTTCATTCTCCTCCATGTGTTAAGGTTCTTGTCCCATATAGGTCCTGTTATCCTACGTAGAACTTTTCTTTCGAATCTCTCAATAATCTATCAATAATCGAATCTCTCAATCGAATCTCTGGCTTCTAATATATATATATATATATATATATATATATATATATATATATGTAATATAATGGTATATGTAATATAATAGTATATATAACAACTAATGTAATACACAGAAATACTGAGACATGTTAATAAAAGCTGAAGAGAATGAAAAACTAAAAAATAAAATTTGAAGGATAAAGAATATAAACATGGTTTCCAAACAGACAGTCATGACGAACGAAAAATTTCTAAGAAGTGTATCAAAATACTTAATCACCCTTTAGTTGAAGTGGTGTGGGAAACTATTAGATCGCCTAAAACTGTAAGTGACTCTAAAACTAAAACTGCATACATCACCTTGTATGCACTCGAAAGGAGGACACTTTCTATTGCATACAAGGTGATGTCAAATAACCTTTTCGATAGACTCACCCTCCATGCTAAAAGAGAGACAAGGAACTACCAGACTGGATTCAGAAGGAGTAAGTCAACGACGGACCAGATCTTCTCCCTGAGAATGATTCTGGAAAAAGAAAAGGAATACAGGATGGTTACGCACCACATCTTTATGGATTTCAAGTCTGCGTACGATATTGTAACCCGACCTGAGCTCTACCAAGGGCTAGAAGAAATGAGCATACCAAGGAAGTTGATTCGTCTAGTGAGAATGACCATGTTATGGTCAAACAGCCTGGTTCATATCGGATCTGACCTCTCTGAACCTATCGCCACAAACATCGGTTTGAGACAGGGAGATGCCCTTGCATGCCTTCTCTATAATTTGGTGGTGGAGCTAGCAGTACGCAGATCAAGGATCCAAACACGAGCCACCATATTCAACAGTACGATCCAGTTGCTGGGGTATTCAGATGACTTTGACATAGCTGCCAGATCTGAGCTTGCCCTAAAAGAAGCATTCCTGGCTCTAGAACAACAAACAAAAATTTTTGGCTTGTTCATCAACGAAGCCAAGACAAAGTATTTGAGAATAGAACCATCAGTGGTAGGGACTGGTTTTTTCAAAGTTGGACCAAATAGATTTGAGAGAGTGCAAAGTTTCGTATACCTGGACTCAGAAATAAACACTAAAAATGACATATCCCATGATTCAATGACTCAAACGAAGAACTGCTGCAGCCAATCGAAGCTATTTTGGGCTAGCAAAATACTTCAAAAGCAGACACCTCTCCAACAAAACCAAGATCGGCCTATATAAGACCCTGGTTCGTCCGGTACTTACATATGGGTCAGAGACCTTGAGAAGTATTGAGAAGATATTGAGAAGAATTTTTGGTCCGGTTTGAGAGTGAAACACCTGGATAAGGAGGAAGAATCAGGAACTCCCAAGACTGTACATAGATCCTGATATCATCAAGTGGATCAAGATTGAGGACTTCGATGGGCGGGCCACATTGTAAGGATGAAGGAGGACGAGATCCCTAAGAGGACATTGGCTGAAGAGCTTCATGGAAAGCGAAGAGTGGGTAGGCCAAATGTGAGGTGGGCTGACTCCGTCACAGCGGACGTACGCAATCTCCTCGGCGTTAGGAACTGGAGAGCTGCAGCAACAGATAGAGCCAACTGGCGGATACTTTTGGAGGAGGCCTAGACCCGGTAACAGGTTTTTGCGCCAACTATTTATGTTTGTAAATAATTTAGAGAAATGTTTCGGGGATAGTTTGTTCTCCACTTTATCATTTAATATGCAAGTATTCTTGAATAAGTTCAAATAAGTTTAATTAATAAGTGACGGTCACTCAATATACCAAGTATATATAATTTAATTAGTTGGACTTACACAAAAATACTGAGACATGTTAATAAAAGCTGAAGAGATTGACAAAGTAAAAAAATAACAAGGATGTAAAACATTAGGATGGTTTACAAACAGACAGTTATGACAAACGAAAAACATCCAAGAAGTGTATCACAATACAATTAGTTAATCACCCTTCAGTTGAAGTGGCGTTGGAAAATATTTGCACACCAGAAACTGTAAGCGACTCAGGCTAAACGGCAGACTATCTTTAACATGGAATACGACGAGGTACTACAGGATATTTTCTACATCCCAAGGATATTGGGTACCTTTCCATTCGACAGCCAGTTCAGGATCTCTAAGAATTTGATGGCCTATTGCTGTTTGGTGCGAGTCCTTTCAGCCTTCGGGGTGGTTGTGAATTACTCATACGGATCCACGTCATTTCCTGAAGAAGAACGCACGTTAAGTTTTGCACTTAAGTCTATAACGGTGATTTCAGTTTTTGGTGACTTCTTTTTCACTCTGGTTTGGTGGTTTGTAAAACGCCAAAGAATATCGTTTCTCATGGAGTCAATTAATGATATACAGAGAAGGAAAAAAATAACTTTGGAGAGGCAGCGTATAAGATTCATTCACTATCTTCTGTTTTTTACGTCTATCACTAGCATCTCCTGTTATTACACCTACAATAAGAAGGAGAATTTCGTTGATATTCTCAAGGAGATCAGTTTATTTCTTAATGCTTGTACGACTGTGTGCTTCTTGGGCCAGTTTTGGGATATTCTTCATCTGCTGGGGCACTTGTTCCGAGAGAGTACTCAACTTTATGACGAGAGTTCCGTCCTCAGCTACGAAAGGTTTCTCACTCTGACCGAAATGGTGAACGAGATATATGGATCACTGGTACTCTTCACTATAACAGAATACTTCTTAGAGATCGTCTTTCTCCTTTACATACTACTATTGCCACTGTTTCCTGGTTTCAACTATTCAAATATTATGATTATTTTTCAAGTAATCAACTATATTATGCCTATACTTTCTATAATATTGGCTTGTAGCAACTATGTCGAACAGGTTCGAATTTTCTTTATTGTCTTCTTATTTCTCTCGATATCGGGGTTGATACATATACTTAGCATTGGGATTTTGATGCTTTCAGGAACGAAATTTTAATGATGACCTGAGAAGAAGAATGATCGAAGAAAAATCCAGGGTTCTTCTGAAAAACGTATGGGTCTTTCAGATTCATTAAGTGATGCTTTACTATCCGATGGATTGAATTCCTCTAATGTATGGAATTTTTTTAGGAGAAACTAAACTTTCACTTCGTTGTTGGACAAGAGACGGTCTTCACAGCTTGTGGTTTCTTTAATGTTGATATGTCGTTAATATGTTCAGTGAGTGTAACATGCTTTTTGATTTTACATGTATAATTCGTGATTTTTTATTAATATATATATATATATATATATATATATATATATTATATATATATATATATATATATATATATATATATATATATATAAAGTATAAAAGTAATAAACACTATTGAGTGATTTAAATAATTTTACCCTCATATAATTATTAAATAATAATTACAACCTTTAAATAATTTTATACCAAAGAGTAAAGATATTAATTGAACATTTCATTGAGAGAGCTATAGTAATAGAACTATATCTATTACTATAACATCTAGTTTGTTATAGTATACTATGATATAATGCTTTTTCTATTAATTTACTACTACAAAATGTAGCTGAATGATAATTTCTAAACTTTTAACAGTATTGTATATTCGAGAAGCTCCCTATACAATACATTCACATTTATATACATATGCTTATTTAATGTCTTTTTTTTAAACTTCTCTTCGAAAAATATGATAAGAATAACACGCGAAATGGATGCGTGCACCTGAGGGGTGAATGAATCATAAATCCCATGATATGTTGCTATATATTATTATCCTTGAATGTA
This sequence comes from Nezara viridula, assembly GCA_928085145.1. Taxonomy (NCBI): domain Eukaryota; kingdom Metazoa; phylum Arthropoda; class Insecta; order Hemiptera; family Pentatomidae; genus Nezara; species Nezara viridula. The sequence goes on from OV725082.1 coordinate 76,140,004, forward strand.
ATGTACAAATATAAATATTTGAGTTTGTATTAGGCCTTAGTTAACCAGCTAGTTGACTTTTGTTATTTTCTTAATCTATTTTAGTTTACATATTTTATTCATTGTTGCGGTTTGTTAATTATTAATTTCGATTTTGGTTTTACTTCAAATTATTGGGTTGGTCCAAATTGTGGGAAATGTCATAATAATTAATTATAAATTAAAATAATTAAGTGCAGACCCCTACTTGTCTACTTAGACCACTACGGCGCGTGTTCGAATCTCGCATGAAACGTCCCCATCACGGGATTCATTTTGAGATGAGCCCTGTATCTTAACCCATATCTCCTGGACCCCCAGATTGAAGGTTGGGAATAGGGCTGATAATTCCCTATCCCATAAAAACTGGGTGGAAGATTGAAGTAAGAAATTGCCAACCATCCTGCAGGAAAGTTCCTGATGAATAGAGAGTGAAATGTGATCGCGTCTGGTTAGCCAAACACGTGCTCCCTGGATATCTCGACGAAGATAGAACTAAACGATCACTGCTGTCGCCTTTAACATCCCCAAGCTACTGAAGAAGACTCATGACTTAAAAAGTCGAAATCACCAGGCGAAAAAAAAAATGGAGGGCCAAACAATATTCTTGCCCACTCAATATTTTTGCTATGGGAGAATGCCCCATGAAATCTGTACCTAAGTTGGGAATTGCTGGATGATTTATGATGCTCACATTTCGGTATCATTAAACATTTGTTTTATTTTTTATTGAAACAAATCAACCTATATCTAATTACTTCATCAAGGGTAATCTTAATTTATTTTATTTGTTACAGATGATTTCCGCTGCGACTACTTATCTTGTGATCGTCCTCCAATACAGTTCTGACAACCACCGCACAACAAACTCAACAACAGTTTCACCCTAAAATATCAAATAGCACACCTTACTACACTGCACAAGATTTTAAATGTTAAATTATGTAGATTAGTAGTTTGAATTTATTTTTTTTTAATATAATGCCTATTTCATGGTATCTTTTGCAGCAATTGTTTAGTTATTTCTAGATTCTAATTCCAGTTCTGCGCATGCGTTAGCCCTAGTTAAACATACGTCAGGTCGTCTCTTAAAAAATTTCAATTATCAGTGGCAGTATACAAGCTTAATGTGAACAATTAGTGTTATCAGTTACATTAACAATTACGTTTGATACTGGACAAAAAAATAAGGTGAGTAATCACTTATTTACAACACAAGAGTGAACAGTGTAAATAGACCTTAGGTTAGTTAGATAACGGCCAGCCATAATACACATCGTTAATCTGACTAGTGGGCTGGAGCCCTTCGTCGGAAGCAGACCTGCGTTCTTCAAGCGCGCGTCTATATTTTCGTCTTCAATAAAAATTTATTTTTTTCATCGCCTCACTTTTATCAATTTTTCTTTTAAAAAATTAATATGAAATGCGATATTATCACATGCTAATGTCGAGTAAGGGCAAAAACACTAGGTCCAGGAGCCTCGATACTACAATTAGTTCTCCCATTAAAAAAAAGACAAGGCATTCAAAAAGAAACACTCCACCAGCCACACCAGGGAGCTCCATAGAAGAAGTTGAACCCCAACCTGGCTCCTCACAACAACCTAACAATTGTGAGACAACTCAAGCTATGGGCGAAGAATCGCCGTTTTTCACTTCGAATCCATTTGAAGTGCTTTCAAATATAAATAACGAACAAATGGAAGCAGCATCAACCCCCAGAGAACCTAAACCCCCACCAATATTTGTTAGAAATATTAAAAACTTTCAATTGATGTGTCATCAATTGAATAATCTAGTAGGTTCAGGAAAATATTTATGCCAAAGCCGCACCAATGACACTAAATTAATGCCCGACACTCCAGAAACTTACAGAAAAATGATAAAATATTTATCTGACACCAAGGCTGATTACCACACGTATCAACTGCGTCAAGAGAGGGCGCTCAGGGTCGTTATCAGAAGACTGCACCCATCTACACCAACAGATGCTATAAAAGAAGAGCTCATGGGTATGGGATTCCATGTTCGCCAGATAGTGAACATATTCAAGGAGGATAAAGAACAGCCTGGAATAAAAAATAAAATACCTCTTCCACTATTCTTCGTTGACCTTGACCGAACACCCGATGTCGAAAACATCTACAAGGTCACACGCCTTTATTATACAAGCGTTGTTGTAGAAAAGCCCTACAGCAAGCGCGACATCGTTCAATGCCATAACTGCCAGGCTTATGGCCATACGAAACGGTATTGTCATCACATTCCTAGATGTGTGAGGTGTGGTGAGCAACACAAAACAGAGGACTGTAGGAAGTCAAGAACTTCACCTGCAGTATGCGCTTTATGCCACCAAGGACACCCAGCCAACTACAAGGGTTGTCAAACATACAAAAATTTAAAAACACGAATGTACGCAACGCCTAGAGAAGAAGGGACATCCAGGCCACCAAGACAACCCTCTAGAATAGTGAACGGAAGAGTGTCCTATGCTCAGATGTTCAAAGGAGACACTGTAAACTCTCAATCTCAGGCCCTGCCACAAGAACCTAAACCTCAAGAATTCACACATCAACCTCAAGACCCATATCCCTCCATCCCCGAACGTAGGTTAAATACTCATACATTCATTCCTCCTCCTTCCAATTCCACTGACCTCACAAGCCTACTGACATCTTTCCTTTCCGAATTTAGATCTCTCATTACCCCTCTTATTTCGCTACTTACCAATGTTATATCCAACCTCATTCCACTGCCAAGAAATCCATAAATGTCATCAACCAAATTCCTCTCCATTCTCCTTTGGAATGCGAATGGTATTCGGAACCACATCAACGAACTGACAATCTTATTACATGACAAAAACATCGACATAGCACTAATAACTGAAACTCGACTAACCAACAAACGAAAAATCAACGTTCCCGGCTACAATATTTATCGAACCGACCATCCTGATGGAACAGCACATGGTGGCACTGCCATAATTATCCATAGATCCGTTTCCCATCATCTATTCCCTTTGCCAACCCATAATTTCCTACAATCCACTGCCGTGATAATCCAAACTTCCCTTTACCCAATAACAGTAGTCGCAGCATACTCCCCGCCTAAAATACCCATCTCAGAATCCCAATTAACTTCCTTCCTTAACTCCTTAGGACACCACTTCCTTCTAGGTGCAGATTTAAATGCTAAACACCAGCAATGGGGAGCCAGAACCACAAATTCCCGAGGACGAACATTGCTAGCTGTACTTAATTCCCATCACAGCAACATCCTCTCACCCAATTCTCCCACATACTGGCCAACAGATCCTAACCGCAATCCCGATCTCCTAGATTTTTTCATCCACAAAGGTCTAGGGTCCCTTAATTATTGCATCTCAAGACTTGATGATCTCTCCTCAGACCATAGTCCCCTAATCCTAACGGTTTCCACATCACCGATTCCCAAACCACCTCCACCTTCATTTATCAGGGGGCCAGTTAATTGGAACCTCTTCCGTCAATTGCTGGATGATAATATTGACCTCAGAGTTTCCTTAAAAACACCTACAGACCTAGATGAAGCAGTACATTCCATGACTACGTTGATCCAACAAGCAGTTTGGACTGCATCTTCACCTGATCCTTCTAAAAAATACCGCAAAACAAATCCTCTACCCCAAGACCTACTGGACCTTATTAATAGAAAACGATGCTCTAGGGCTATCTGGCAAAGAACCAGGCATCCTGATGATCGGAAATCATATAACTACTATTCCAAGCAAGTAAAACAAAAACTGACCACGTTTAGATCCCAATCCTATAATTCCCATCTTTCCTCACTATCTGCAAGTGATAACTCCATCTGGAATGTAACTAAAAAAATCCTTAAATTCCAATCCATTTCCCACCCCCTCCGCCGTGATGATGGTTCCTGGGCTTCGTCAGATGAGAATAGAGCAGAAGAGTTTGCTAAACATCTATCGTACACATTCACTCCTCATCCTGAACTCCATCCCTCCCATACTGCTGAAGTTAAAGAGTTCCTCTCTTCACCGATTCCTCTCTCCTTACCTCCTACAGCCGTCAACCCCTCTGAGGTCAAATTCCTTTTAAAGAACCTAAAACCTCGCAAATCTCCAGGACACGATCTCCTTACTTCCCAGATCCTCAGACAACTTCCCAAAAAAGCAATTATATTCCTTACATACCTATTCAACTGTATTCTTCGCACAACCCACTTTCCTCTGATGTGGAAACACTCCATAATTATCCTCTTTCCTAAACCAGGTAAACCTGTTAATTATACATCATCCTATAGACCGATAAGCCTACTTCCGATCCTTTCCAAAATCTTTGAGAAAATCCTTCTCAAACGCATCCTACCCATACTCGAATCCCACAATATCCCTCCCCATCAGTTTGGATTCCGCTCAAGACACTCCACTGTCCAACAAGGCCTTCGCGTTGTCGACCACATATCCTCTGCACTTGAAAACAAGCAATATTGCACTGGTGCCTTTCTGGACGTAGCTCAAGCTTTCGACCGGGTGTGGCACGATGGCTTGCTTTTCAAACTCAAAACCCATTTACCTCAACCCTTGTACCTAGTCCTCAAATCCTACCTTTCAAATCGCTCCTTTCAAGTCCGCTGCGGCACTGAACTCTCCAAACATTATCCAATTGAGGCTGGTGTTCCACAAGGCAGTGTCTTGGGCCCAGTTCTCTACATCCTTTTCACCGCTGACATCCCTTCAAGTCCTGATACCTTCCTAGCAACATTTGCTGATGATACTGCCATCCTATCCTCTCACTCGGATCCTCTAATAGCGTCTCAGAACCTGCAAAGACACCTTTCCTTCATTGAGCAGTGGTGCAACAACTGGCGCATCAAAATTAATGAATCAAAATGCAAGCATGTAACTTTCACTCTTCGACGCAGATCCTGTCCACCAATCCTTTTTAATTCAATTCCTCTTCCCTACTCAGACACAGTCCGATACCTTGGCTTCCTTTTGGACAAAAGACTGACTTGGAACCCACATACCAGACTTAAAAGACAAGAGCTTAACCGACGATTTGGTCAGCTATATAGACTACTAAACAGAACATCTCATCTCTCAACAGAAAACAAATTATTAATCTACAAGACCATACTGAAACCTATCTGGACCTACGGACTTGAACTGTGGGGGACAACTAAATCATCGAATATCAAACGCATCCAATCCTTCCAGTCTAAAGTCCTTCGAACAATAGTCAATGCTCCATATTATGTCACGAACAAGACCCTACACCATGACCTTAACATCCCATATGTCCATGACATCATCCCATCCAGATTCTCCAACTTTCACCAGAACCTCATTCATCATCCCAATCCTCTAGCGCAATCCCTATCCAGCTCCGAACATCCATACCATCCCCCTCGAAGGTTGAAACGGCAGTGGCCTCGAGATCTTTTGTAAATATGCCTTTGGAGTCCTGGCAATGGCCAGCTTCTCCACTCATGTCCTGAGCGTCTGTGGCTGTAGTGCCCTCTTTCAGTCTCCATTGGCTTCTAATACTAGTGATGCGGCTGGAAAAGTGGCGCTGGGATCTCCCGGAGTCTTGCTTCGCCTTCCACGTATGGAAGAAAAAGCCTGGCTCGGAGATTCTTGGGCGAATGTATATATTGTATATAGGTATGATTGTGTTTAGAAATTTTTATTTTATTTTATTTTTATTTAACTTCTTCACCAGTATTATTTATTTACTTATTATATTTATATTTATTTCTTTATTATTTGTATATATTGTATGAATGAGAACTTGTAGCCCTAATGCTTATAGCCCTCCAGCAGTGGCTGATTGTATTATTATTCAATAAAAAAAAAAAAAAAAAAAAAAAAAAAAAGATTCTAATTATACTGTTGAACACTTTAAAAGTTATTATTCCTCTTCTGAAAACGATTCCAATTACAATTTAAATTTTATTGATTAAAATCTATAACACGTTGTGAAACAAGTAAGTAATTGTTTCATAAATATTCTAAAGAAATTCATAAAAATCAATGATTAAAAAATATGGTGAGAATAACATATGATATATAAATAATATGGCGAGAAGGTGAGAAAGAAGTCCGGCTGTTATAAATAACGGAATCCTCATGGAATATTTTTTACAACATATAAGGAAAATGTGGCAGAACACCAAAAAGAAGCTAAATTAAAATAAATAAAAAAACACTGCTCCAAAGGAAAAACCTGTAACCGACACACTAGGAAAGAAGAGACTGTCCAATATTTAAAAATAGAAGAAAAAAAATGAATATGGCCCATAAGAGAATCTGACAAATCATGAGAAAGCAGTGGAAAAAACATTGAAACTTTTAAAGATTATTTAATTCTATAACAGAATATAAGCAAAATGTGTTGACAATGACCTTACTGAGTAGAAGCAACAATAAACATAAATAAAAAACATTTAAAAAATGATAATAGTGCAATAAATCGCCTCAACTTTAGCTAATTATTTATTCCGAACCCAATAAGACATTGATTTACATGTTATTGATTAAAATGATTAATTATTTACTAAATTGGTTACTATGGAAATAATTATATAATGGCGGTAGAGAATTGTGCAAACAAGCAAACCTCCCCACTGAAGCTCCAAACAATGCAGTGTTTATTTTGTTCCTAAATATTGACTGCTTTTCCATCACCTTTATATTCGGCGTCAAAATGATTTCGCTCCACTATAATTTGGGCCTCTGTTAATATTGCTTACTACATTATTAAGCCTTCCATTTTTCAAATTAATTTTCCTTTTTCAACTAAGATGTTCATAACATAAAGATAAATCATAAATCGATTAAATAAAATTCAATTTACTTAATTTAAAGATATTTTTAGATAATTATATACAGTGAATCAATTAATTTTTTTTTTTAAATACAACAATTTTTACAATATAAAGGGGGTGTTAAAACTTTGTATTTTGTGTTGTATTCTATTCTATCATTTTCTCACTATAGTCACAATTCAAAATAAAAACTATTGTTTACAATTTTTTTTATTGAATGTTTCGAATATGTTTCTTTCTTCACCACTTAATATATTTCAGTATTCCTGTCCTAATAAGTTTGGTCAAAAATGGTTACCACTAAATATTCCAAAATCTGTTGCGTTTACCAAAAGATACCGATTCATATTAAATGCTGAAGGACATGCATACCTGAAACGTTGAAAAAAAAAACAAAGGTGTCCACTATTTTTTTTTAAATTTTAACCTGTTGATAAAGTGATGGGAGAAATATAACTTTATGAAGATATTTCAAGAATTTAAACTAATATTTATTATTATTTAAATTAAAGTCGATTATTTCGTGTACCGTAAAGGGTTATTACATCGGAATTTACAATTATTGGGTCAGCACTATAAAGCTTTGATCTTCTAAAAATATTAAATAGTTTGTCTGTAATATTTTCCTTGTATTGAATGATTCATTCATTAGCAGTGACTTTTACACATTTTTCCTAAAAGAATGACATTATAAGATTTATTATTAGATTTTTTTCATTAAATACAATAAAACTACACACATACACTGACAGGTAAAAAATTCCACCCACTTAATTTTTTCATGTTTTCATCGAAAAATATTTCTGCTTTGGATTGGTCTATTGTTTTTAAAGAATAAATAGGTAATCTTTTTGTTTGTTTTCAATTAGGAATGTTAATATAGAGGACAATAACCCTTAATCCTTAATTCAATGAAATGATTCTAGATTCCAATGTTTACTTTCTATGGAATCAAAATGTTTATTCAGTATCATTAGTTCAGTGCCGTTTCTTGCAGCACATTTCTTAGTCTCCGGCTTTTATGAGATTACCTCGGAAGATGAATAAGAGCGCGTGCAACACTTCCTGATACACTGCAGGACCTTGAAAGGACTCTTCGGGAGGAATGGGCTATCCTTCAGCAAAGGGACATTTCTCGACTGGTGGAAAGTATGCCAAAGCGTCTTCAAGAAGTAATGAAGGCAAGAGGAGGAAACACGCGCTACTAAACGATGATGTAATCAATTTCTTTTAGAATAATAATGGTTCGTTTTTCTCTAATCTTTCTTACCCAATCACATTTTGATTATTAAAGGTAAAAAAAGATTATAAACTTCCATAAATACTAAGTATTATCTACAAATACCATGACCAATCTAAAGCAGAAATATTTTTAGATGAAAACATGAAAAAATCAAGTGGGTGGAATTTTTTGGCTGTCAGTGTATTTTTAATAGCAAAATTATGTAAAAAGACTCCTTACAAACAGGCTCAGCAACATAAATATACATTTTTTTTTTTTAAATCTTTTGTATTTAATTTTTTTCTAAAATATACACATGTGTTTGTATTGGCTTAAAATATAGTTTATCAGGATACGGTCCATAATAACAAGTCTTTATGATTTTTTTCTTTAAATTCAATTATATTATCTACTACATTAATATTAATAAATTATATAACTGTAATTCATGTTTGATAAATAAACAGGATTCTGTAATTTTTCTAATGTTTATTATAAAGGGCATCTTTTCCAACAATTAATTAGAATCGTCCAATCGTAATTAGAATTAGTGAATAATATCTATATTCACTAATTCTAAATATGATTCCAGTTATGCCCAAAGCATTGAACAAAAATCATACGAATTATTCTCCCGAGGTACAACTCGCACGCCATCTGTCTTCTAGAAGAACACCCTAATCCTAGCCGGTTCGCAGGTAATTGAAATCAGGTGTCCAACTGACCGAAAAGGAAACAAGGAAAAGGATTGTTAGCTTTGCTTTTCCTTGAGTTAAGAAATTTTTTTTGCTAAAATATCCAAAAGAAAAAGTTTTAATTACAATAACTAATTAATTTATCTGTTTTGTACCAGATGCAGGGTCATTGGCAAATTAAATTCTGTTTTAGAGTTTCACAGTTTTTAAGAATTAAATTTTTTTTACAGCTTTTGTGCTGTCTTTTAAATTGTATTTTAGATTTGGTGTCGCACACAATTTTTCCATAAGAGTATTTAATTTAGGACAGTCTTGTATAACACGTTTAACTGTTCTTTAGATATAACAACTCAGATTGGGGACTTAAGTTATCTTAATAACAGACGTGAAAACTCAAAATGTTCCCCCAATCCTTAATCGGCGATTTATAGTTTCTTCTTTCCTGTATGATCGGTGAATAGTTTCCCATTTTGGATAGATTCCCCTTCGGATATCCACAAGATACTTATTTCATTAACAGTGAATACATTTTACAATGTATTAGCTGAACATATTAGATTTAGGGATTGCAACAAAATACAGAAACAAATAAACGCAAATACTATGCTAGTTCAATACAATAAATATTATTTGAAAAACAGAGTGTTTATAATAACGACTATTTTAATAAAATAGTTTTGCCACTATTTACCCCATTTATGACCGCCACCCCGGACCATCTCCTTCCTTTATTTATAATAACAAACTAAATTTCGTTTATACATTTTTAAAACCTTTATTCTTGAACTCGCAACTTTTTAAAAATTTATTGATTTAATTTAATTTTGTTTTTCTCTTTCCCGCCTTTTGGACTATATGGGACTTTCTCGGTCGAGGAGATGAGGGCGGAGAATTAATGTCAGAGTTGAAAGCCCCCGTTGGCACCGGGATATGAACTCGTAATTGCTTTTATCAATTCTCTCTTGAAATTATACCTGTTGAGAATACTATTAACCAGCACGTATGCTGTCGGAAAGAAAAATATTTAGTAAGACGTTGGTAGGCTTGAGAGAGAAAGAGAAGAGCTCTTCGGCGTCCCTTCCATTTTTTTTTTTCATATTTATAGTTAGTGTAGATCATCTCTCATCCATCTTTTTTTGAGTCTCCTACGGGAGCTCCAAGCTATCGGGAATGTTGGTTGTGGCCTTGCCTCGAATCAGTTACTATATCCATGTAAATTATGGTGAAATTTTTGTAGTATTTCCCTATGCGGTATTTAACTGTTGGTATCAGTATATCTTTAGTAAAGTAATGTTATGTTATAGAGCTTTGGTTATACTCCTGAAAGTTTTTGATTGGAATGTTTGAAGTTTACGTATGTCAGTCTTTTTGGCTGTCCCGTATATCTATGAGGCCTAAGTCCAAATAGGATTAAGTTAATAAGTGTATGTATTCAATTTTTGACTAAGTTTTAATTTCGAGCGTCTTGAAAAGAGTGAATATAGCAGTCGTAGTTGTAGGTATAGTATTTTTGTTTTGTTCTTGATAATCCTATATATCTGAGGAATTTGGAACTTGTCGAGGTAAATATGAGAACAAGTTTCACGTCAAAGAGTAAAAGTAATACGTTATGATTTGTCTTGGTAATGTCGAATTTTCTAAAGTTTACACCAGCCATGAAATTAAATTAAGTTATATTGCAAAGTCTGTGAGGCGTGTATTGGATTTTGGTGTCTTGTTAAGATTGTTATGTCGCCTGCGACATTAATTATTTTCAATCAAATTAATGAAGATATGAAAGTTTGTTAAAGTTTCTACGTTTGTGTTTATTTATATTTACATACATAATAAGGTACTTAGCTCATTGTAATCAGTTAAAATAATATCCTCATCGTTCTTCATCCCTGAATCTTAGGATCTAAGGGGAATTTCAAATTTTCCTCCTAAGTTTTTCAGCATCCTGTAATTATCTAAAATTGTACCAATGATAGAATTCCAGAACTTAAAAATGTGATTTTAGAGTTTTAATGCTTTAAAAACGTTGGCTGAATTAAGTTTTACGACAAGAGTGTCAAATTATCTGTCCTTAAAAAATTTATAATTTTAAGGACTTTATCCTTAAAAGGATTTTATTTATAGGACTTTAAGGAGGATTTTATCCTTGCCAGTTCAGCAGTAGCCCTGGTATCTCCCATAATTTATTGAGCCCGTTTCTTATAAATTACGTTGCTATATATCGTGCTAAAATTTAGATTATGTACCATATATCCACGTAGGACCAAATTTGTAAGATATGAGAGAAATTCCTTTTATTATAAGTAAGTTTAAATTGCTAATGCAGGGAGAATATTAGCCCTTTTAACAATTAACTTATATTCTTTTTTCATTTTTTTTTTTTTTACATGATTTGGAACATTATGCACTTTTTTTCAATGTTCAGGTATCGAATCCAAATGTCGATCCTTAAATTTTTACTACAACCTTCTTTTTTTTTTTCTGTTGGTGTTACAGACTTTGTAGAGTCACTGTCATAGAAATTTCTAGATAACTATCTTTCCACAATAAACTTCAGAACCATCCTAATTCTCTCGTTTCTAACCTTGCTTCCTCTTCGTTTCCCGATAACCCACCGATGCCTGTGAAAAGAAGATGGCCTTGTAATCACCTAATTTAGGTACTTTATTAGAGAGCTAGTAACAGGTATATTTTCTATAATTCTTTCCATGATATTGTATCTCTCTGTACACATTTACTAGATTTATATTTAACTTATACAGTTGTGAATTTCATGAAACAATAAAAAAAAAAATATTAATTTTTAGTTCTTATAATAACTTCTTGAAATTTACATGGAGGCTGCCCCCCCTTCCTTCTATGTTTAATGTATACTAATTGTGATGTATACTAATGTTTTATTCAGATATTATCAACTATATCCATATGCTCATAAAAAAAATCTTACAATTGTCCAAGCATATAAATATATATATATTAATTTTTAAATATTCAATATTATATTTTTTCGTTTTACCATAATCATCTTGAGTTTTCACGCATAAGTACCACCATTATTATTATTATTTTTTTTTTTTTGCCATTTTCCCCAATCAAAATGAAATGTGTGCGCCTGTGCTTACTGTATCTCCTATATAACTGTTATAAATGTCACTATCATTAACGGATAGGATAAGTCTTTAAAGGCTAGGAGGCGGTCATTTCAGAAGACACTGTTATTTTTAGGCTTTAAAATTTATAGTTTTCAGGAAAAAGCGCTGGCCGGATTGCATCCTAGATGCTTTGGTTACCATGTAATGAATACGCATTGCAGACCCTTGTTTCGGTTTAGGAAAAGGTAATTACTTCTATCTGCGGTAAACTAATAATCAGAAACTATTCCGAACCGAGAATTCAAAAGGGTTTATGGTGTTACCTTTTTAGATCAACATCTAGACTGTCGAATATATAATGCATTAGTCAATATCGAAGTATATTTTAGAATTTTAATTACGTTTATTTCAATAAGCTGTTTATTACAGAGATTGTTAGGGCAGGTATAGAACACTTCCAGCACCGTTAGAACAATGCACTTCCATTCTCCTATTAACAAAAAGATATTAATTTAATTTTTTTTTTTTAACTGCGGAAAAAAGTCATTCCATTAAATGATAATAATAGCTTTTTGCCACTTCTGGTGAACAATGACCAACATTATTCCCTTTGTAAATAATTAATTCATTTCTTTTGTTACCGCTCCCTTTGATACGGCCGCTGTTCAAATGATTATTATTTGAGGTTATCAAGACCCTCTGCTCTCGTTCATTTGTCTGATTTAATAAAACTTCTGAAGGTTTTGTGGTACTTTTATCCGCTCATCGATTTACAAGAGAAATAAAGGAAATAAGAGCTCGAATACACCAATTAAGATATCTGGGTATTTTTTCAATGAACAAATGAACAAGAAATGAGTTTTGAATTTGATAAATTTGTATTCAGTGACAACGAATATCATATATAATAACAGCCTACGTTCCACCAGGCTTGTGACATTTTTTAAGACTTTATTTAAATATATGTATATATATATAGGGATTTAAACCCGTGGTCCACTCCCAGATAACAAGATCCCGTGTTTCCGACCTTTATATCCCTTCCCATAGAACTAAGACGTTTGAATATTCCTTTATTTCCCGATCCACAGCCTTCTGGAATTCCTTGCCATCTGAAATCCGCCATGCCTCTTCCTTGTCCTCATTTAAATATCATCTGTACCAATTCCTTCTCACATCCCAAAATGACGTTATACAATAAAATAAATATTGTGAAACAGATTTTGACTGAGGTGAATGGTTGATAAAATTTATTGAGTCTTAATTTTAAAAATCAACCCATGCATATTTTATTTTTATTTTAATTTAAATAATGTTTTTTTTATTCGTTTTCTCTCAAAATTTTATTTTATTTTTACTTGTTTTAATTTAATTTCACTGAAGATACTGTTTATATACATTAATATTGATTAATGTAATTTTTTGCCAGATGCAGTTTTTATGTTTTTGTTCATATCTGTTATTCATAAGAGTCCTTGTCCCAGAATAAAGTTTACTTTCTATCTATCTATCTATCTTTCTATCTATCTATCTATATATATATATATATATATATATATATATATATATATATATATATATATATTATATATATATATATATATATATATATATATATATATATATATGTATGTGTGTGTGTGTATGAAAATAATAATAATCAATTCTAACATGAAGAATAAAAAATAACAACATTGTAACAATGGAACAGTTGTACTAATAATTACATACTGAAAATAGGTTAAGTATAGTCATATCAATAATATATTTTGATTGCTTCTTAGTTTATTTTGCGATAAATACCTGCTTAGGACCCTACCTGCTACAACATTAAATGCTAATTAAAATAGCGTTCAATTTTTTGTTCAAAATTTTGTATGAATCATATTCCGAATGTATACGACTAATTTTACGGGATGGTTTAATCAACAAACGGCAGTAGTTGAGATGAATCTTTATTTTAAAAAAACAGTTTACTGTGACACATCTTTCTTCATTTAGAGAGTAGACATATATATATATATATATATATATATATATATATATATATATGTTGTATATGATGTATATATATGGGTTATGCTGATGATCTGGTACTGTTAAGCGAATACGTTAAAACTATAAAACTAAATACGTCAACGTTAATGAAAGCCAGTAAAGAACTAGGAATCGAAATAAACGTGGATAAAATAAAATATATGGTTAGCTGCAAAAACCGCGATACTACTAGTGATATCGATATAGATGGTAATATGGTTGAACAGGTAGATAAATGTAGGTATATAGGTTCTACGATAACTAGAAAAAAAACGGAATTGAAGAAGAGATTAAGGTTAGACTGAAGGCAGGAAATGCTTGCTATTTTTCTGTTAACCTAAACGGTTAATATTTGCTATGCCGAATGGTAAGCTTCCGAGGGGTAGACCGAAGCGAAGGTGGGAAGATTGCATTAAAGCCGATCTGAAGGGACTGGGTTTGGACGGCGAACGGTGGAGGGAGGTGTGTATAAAGCGATTGGTGGTGTCGGCATCGAACCTTCGGGTTCGCTAAGCCTTTTATTATTATTATTATTATTATATATATATATATATATATATATATATATATAAATCTTTTTTTTTTTACTCCTCTCTTAAAAGAGTTTCCCTACACTGAACTCCAATCGCCATCCGGTTATGCAAGGGAGTGGGCCTCTTACACCGACATTGACACTGACTTTGATCCACGTCGGACCTGGCTGAGGCCATTATTCAATAATTCCATCGCGAATATTAAAGCTCCAAGCGGATGGTATTACGGCGATTGACTGACAGTTGAAGTATGGCGTGCTGCACGGCAACGTTATTTTCGTATCTGCTCCGTTCCAATAGCTGTTCATGACATGGGGTACCGTTGTACTTAATGTTATTGCGTATTCCGTCTGATGTAATAAATTTATATTTCACACATGTAAGTTTGCAAAAAAAATAAATACAACAATAAGAAAAATGCATACTTACACATAAGCTTGACTTGCATGTATCTCAGCAGTAAAGGTACGGGTCTCCACATTTTCACGAAATTTCAGTTTTGTAAGGTTTACACCCAAGAATCTATATCATGTTAAATGCAATTAATAATTAAATATATTCATCTAATAGATGAAGTTGGGCAGGATCTCGAGAGTTACAAATACCAGAACATATCCATTATAACTGGTATCCTCGTAAGGAAAGAAAAACCTTCCATTAATCGATTGCTATCATAAAATATTTTAGCAATATTTTACACAAAAGATATTAAAGAAAAACCAAGAAGGAATAAAAAAAACAGCTGGTGTATCCACTCACACGACTTTCCTGCCTATTTCAGAAAAGTTTTTATATCATTACATATGTTCATGAAGAAATAAAAAAAACTAATTGAACTAGATTTATTTTCCTGAACATTGATCAAAGGAAAGATTTGAGTACGATCTATTTGATATACTAAAGCAATGTAAACTGGCTTAAGATAGATCAGTTTAAAAATTCCAATACTTTCTAATATTGCTGATCAAAAACTGTTTGCTATAGCTTAGTATTGTCAAACAATAATTTCTGTTAAAAGTAGAAGAAATAGTGAAAGTTGTTTGATGCGGGCAACAGATTTTCTTACTTTCACTTAGTTATCTTTTTTCTTTCATTCACCCCTTTCTGACATCAGGATATGAACCCGTAATCTTACATTGTAACTTCGTTAATAGTTGTCCAAATTGAACGATTTTTATATAGTTTTGTAGGAAATTTCATAACCTTTCAAAAAACGTATAGATAGAAAAACGCATATCAGAAATTTGACCCGATTACAATACTTTCCTTACCTAGTATAAGTAGGAAAGTAAAAAAAAAAACCCAAAATGAATAATATGCCAAAAATTCGGTCACACCATCTGGACGATATTGGATAGTTATAAATAGTTATAAATGAATTACATTCCTATTAATTGAATTACATAAAGATTATATAAATTAGATACCAATTCATCGAATTAGTATCGTATCCAATCCGTACAATCCCAAATCCTTCATAAAATCCCTAATGCTCCATATTTTTTTCACAAATAAAACCATTCATAAAGACCTTAATGTCCCATATGCCACTGATTTAGACCGAGCCAGATACCTATCCTTTCATGATAAACTCCAATCCCATCCGAATCCACTTGTTTCCAGCCTTGCTTCTTCCTCGATTCCTGATTATCCCCCTAGGAGTCTGAAAAGAAGACGGCCTCGTGATTTCTCACCTAGATTTAAATGGGAGTGCTACCACTGGGCAGTATCTCTTCAAGTCTGTTCATGTCATGATTTCTAATGTGTGCATTTTTACTAGTTTTATTATTTATACAGTTGTAAATTTCTGGAAATAAATAAAAAATTAGATACCAAATTCGCAACCAATCAAACGAGTAATATTGGTCCTAAGTTGAGTGCCTCCGACATAGGAAGAAAAGACAGAATGTAAATGAATGATAAAGGAAAAAGCCAGAGACAGAGAGATAAAACCGTCAATTACTAATGCAACTCCAAGTCTAGAGAGCCTAATGCTCGAATAGCGTGTGCTGCAAACCTCTTCAGTGGGTCAGACGTCCTACGTCTTAGACTTGTGGATGGTCACATCAACCGGAGTACTCCTACTCTAATGTCGGAACTGTCTTCTACCTCTCAAAGGGAACGACTTTATTTGTTCCGAGGTAGGTAATGTAGATTAATTAAAATAAAAATGGTGGAAAATTAAGGACATGTGAATTATTATTCATTTACTATACTGTCATTTAAATCATAATTTTTCGAACGATTGAAAAAATCTGTCACATTCTGTTGTTTATTATATTCGCAACATATTTAAGCTCAAAACGTCTTAATAACAATTAAGTAACATATTCTTAGTAATCAATCAGTGGAGAATCAGATGTAGCCTAAAACTAAAGGACCTATTTGGTGAACATGATATTGTTATTGTCATTCAACTCAAAAGTCTGCGATGGTTGCGGCATGTGAAGAGGATGTACCCTACAAGAATTCCAAGCAAACTGCTCTGTGTAAAGCCAAGGGACGGAAGAAAAGGTGAGGAACGTCTAGGATAACAAGTTGGACGATGCGGAAGGCAACCCGAAGGAGATGGGTATCAAGCGTTGGAGGCGCTTCCCAGATGACTGGGACGAATGGAAGCAGACATTAGGAGAGGCCATGGTTCTTCAAGGACTATAGAGCTCAGCAGTGAATGGATGTATTCACGGTTACCATTCGTTCGGGTCTCGAAATCAATCCAGATAGATACTTACACCATTTTCGGTTATACCGAGGCGATGTAAATTCAGATGACGAATTTTGGTCAAAAAAATCATTCAAATTATTTTATTTAAATCTTTTATAAAATACAGCGTAAACTCAAATCTCCTTAATTAGTTCAGATTTTTTAAGATTAAAAAAATATAAGATGAACTAACCAGTTTTGGACAGGGAGACGAGTGACGGACAGATTGGACTTTAAATGTAAATAATAAGCTTTCCAGTTGATTTAAAGGTTCCAGTTTTTTCTATATTTAAAGACAATGCCCTCTATTCAAAACTGCATGAATAAAGTTCCCAAAAGAAAATTTGAAAGTACCTATCAATGTTGTTTCTATAGTGCACTTGAAATCAGTTTATGTCTGCTAATAGTTTTGCTAAAAGTAAGTTGAACATTTTTCCTATCTTATCTTTATAGTTAAACAGAGATTTTAGAATATTTCCAAGGTATGTCCATTATTAGTACCTTCCCCTGTCCATTACCAGAACAATTGAATTTCGTGGTATCCACCACTACTGTAAAAAGGTATTTTTTTAAAATGGGGATATTGCCTACATAACTGAATATTTTTTTTCAATTTCAAAGCGTTAAATAGAAAAAGGAGACCCTGTAGATTCTAAACGTCAAACGGAGAAGTTTATAACTATATAAATTACTGCGGCATAATCCAAAAAAGACAAACATTTCCTTGGCTATGTACATCACTGGTGCGGATTAAGATGAAGGCCAAATTATTTTTCATTAGTGGAGATTTGTCCAGAGTTAACTTTCTAGTGATTTGAGGGTAGTAGATCATTCCGATTATGAAATAGCAGAGGTGACTTTTGAATGAAACAAATTATTTAACCATATTAAAATTTTTTAAATATTTGCCGTTTAAGATTTTATTGTCTTTCTTTTTGGAGTGAGGCTCTTATTCTCTCGGTTCCGGGTTAGAGTCCGTCTACGAAAGGTATAATGTATTCTATTACATCAGCCATGGATCGACCTTGGAGCCGAGAGAACCTTCTGGTTCACATTCAGCTTCTGTAAAGTGGATAGTCTCAATTAACTAATTATTTGAGAGGGAAAACCTGACGGTAGAGCTTGTTTTCGGTCAATTCACTTCCTTGCACAGGAAACCATTCTTCCTTACAGAGTCAAACTTCAAACGAAGACCCTTTGTGGTTTATAGTGGTCCAGCTTTAAAGAAAATGTAATCATCTTTTAATTAGATTTCCAAGAAATGATCAAGATGATGTTTATTATTCGAGAAAGTAAAGGAATGTGTAGATGCTTCTGCATAAAATTACAATAGGTCTTATATTTGTAAATACAAATCCGATTTAGACGACTCTTGGAAATGAGGCTTTTTCAATCTGGAGATAGGCAAGCTTTGTCTATTTAATTAGGTACTGAAAACTCGTATTTGCTTTACACTTGGATCATTAGGTAATTTTATCACAAGATCAAGAAAAAAAAGTTGCCTACAAAAATATTGTGCCGTTTGGCTTTTATAACCTCGTTGTTTTGACATTTTGTGGGTGTTGTTCAGGCCAAACGGCTCAATATTTTTGAAGGCCATCTTTTTCTTGATTATATGCTAAGTTATCTTACGATTCAAGTGGAAAGCAAATGGGTATTTACGAGTTTTTAATACTTAGTTATATAAAATAGACAAAGTTTGGGGACCTATATATTAAAAACGCCCCAATTCCGATAAGTTTTGCAAATAAAATATTTGCAGGATGAAATGAAGCTATTTATGGAGTTTCAAGCGGATTTAAATAATTTGATAAAAATGGTCTGTACAATTGGCTGGTAATTATCTTTTATTTTACTAAACATATAAATTATATATTAAAAATTAAAGGACATTACAGATAAGAATTTAAGGTACTTTTATAAAATTCGTAAACATCGCTTTTGCATGTTAAAAGTACAATCTTAAGTAGAACACGTTTCCAATTGCGCAGTCGACATTCCGCGAAAATTTGCGATTAGTTACGCAAGTATTTTGGATACAGATACCATATAATGAAAAATAAAGTAACAACAAAATTACTTCGTCTGGTCAAGATATAATTGCCTATGACAATGGCCGATAGCTGAAAACACGCTTATTTTTACGCTAGACAAACGCTCTAAGCTTCCAGTTAATTATAAAAAACTTATATACATGACTACAATAAGACCTATTTGGACTTACGGAGTTGAGCTTTGGGGCTCCACCAAGCCATTCGAATATCCAATACTTACAATCCAAAATCCTTCGTAAAATCCTCAATGCTCCTTACTTTGTCACCAATAAAATAATCCATAATGACCTTAATGTTCTTTATGTTTCCGATTTGGCCCAATCCAGATACCAATCCTTCCATAATAAACTGCAGAACCATCCGAATCCTCTCCTCTCTAACCTTGCTTCCTCTTCTATTCCTGATAACCCTCCGAGGCGTCTGAAAAGAAGATGGCCTCGAGATCTCTTATTGTAAATACATTTTGTTTTTAGAGTGCTGCCAATGGGTAGTTTCTCAACAAGTCATTTCATGCTATTATTTTCTGTTATCAAATTTACTTAATGTATTTAATTTTTTAATTTAATACAGTTGTAAATATCATGAATAAATAAAAAATAAAAGATTTTACGCAGGGAGCTCTAAAATGTGAAAGTTGTACATGCAAATTTTCTTCATATTACATTAATTTCTTTATCTTTTATCGACAGTAAAGTAAAATTAATGTATATTTTCGAAAAGAAAATGATGTCCTATTATCTTTTCTACGAAAAATATTGATTGTGTAGTATTTGCGGTTCAACATTGATTATAAGTATAAAAGAAACAAATACCAGATTTAGAATTTCGGCTCCCAGATTGTGGTAAGGAATACCCTACGGAGGCTTGCAAAAATTTTCCCAGCGGCCCCAGGAATTTAATCATTTTTCATAAATTTCCATGCCGAGTTTTCCTCCTAATAAGGGCGGTCGTGTGTCCTGGAAGAATTCCAAAAGCCCTTTCCTCCCCTACCCTACTCCTCCCCTCCCTCCCTACGCTCCGTGGAGAATTTTCATCAATCGAGTGGCCGCCTCGGTCGGCATTGTCTCCCTCACAAAGATGATGAAAGACCTGCTATATTACGTTTAAAATTTATAATTAAAAAATCCAGGAATCGTGTATAATGTCGGCCATCGCATGAGCGAAATGACGGAAAATTGTCGAGGAACAAGGAAAAACGTATTATAAGGTAAAAGGATCTGTAGTCATACAATAGCTTATTCCAAGAACATATTGTGTTTCATGTTATAGTTTAATAATAAATTCCTTTGCCGTCGACTGAAACCATTAAATTTATAAATTGATTATTTATTAATGTTTTATCTCCTTCCCTCATACAGTAACTCTGTATAAGGGCATTTATTTATTAAATTTTACATATTCCACACATTAAGCATAATACATGTATATGATTGATGATAAATTACCTATCTCTTATAAGTTTGTGAATAACATGATCATGGAAAACTTCATATTATCCCAATTGAACACAAAATAAAAAAAAGTATATAGAAAAAGATTAAAATATAAATAAATTAAAAAGTATTGTATAACAATATTAACATTATTAATCACCTTCTTGGAGGATTTGAAGATCAACTTGAATCTGTAATTTTTCTTTGCTTACTTTAGCACCTCAAAAGTCCTCTTTAAATGGTTTTCACGATGATGAACTTTATTTTAGTTTAAAGTAAATTTTATCTAGTTACAATGAACCAATTGTTAATTATTTAAATTAAATATTTCTTTAGTTATTGTTTTCGATTAAACAAAAAACAAGACTCACTTTAAAATCACAAAATTTGGATTTGCTACTTTTCTGCTGAAAATTGACCCTACCGGTCCTTAAAAATTTTTTCTTTAATTACGGGACATTGTATATATATATATATATATATATATATATATATTAATATACAATTTAATATTTAAACCTGGAGTCTACTTAGACAAACGTCTAAAGGGCATCGGTACTAGGGCTATAGTATTCATTCACACAATATGTACATAAAAAAGGAAAAAAAAAATATATATATATATATAAATAAAAAGATAAAGTAATACACAAGATAATTAAAACAAAAGATCAGCCGAAAAATAACAAAACAAATAAAACACATTCACATCTATGTACAATATTTACATTGGTCCAGTGGACTCCGAATCAAGCTTTGTCCCCCAACTGTGGAAGCCAAAGCAGTACTCCAGGAGATACCAGTGCTTCTCTCCCAGCCGCGTCACTGGTATACTAGGCCAGTGGAGGCTGACATGAGTGAAGAATCTGGCCAGTGCCAGTACTCCATCCAGACTGTAACGACAAGAAACAATTTGACGTTTCCGACTAATCCAGCACTTACTAGACAAACGCCCTAAGCAGCCAAATAATTATACAACACTCATGTATATGACTAAAATAAGACCTATTTGGACTTACGGAGTTGAGCTCCACTAAGCCATCGAATTCATCTCTTATCCAATCCTTACAATCCAAAATCCTTCGGAAAATCATCACTACTCATTACTTTGTCACAAATAAAATCATCCATAACTACATTAATGTTCCTTATGTTTCTGACTTGGCCCAATCCACTTACCTATCCTTCCATAACAAACTTCGGAATCGTCCATCCAAACCATCTCGTTTCTAACTTGGATTCCTCTTCGATCCCTGACAATCCTTCAAGGCGTCTGAAAATAATATGACCTCGAGATCTCCTTTTGTAAATGCATTTTTAGAGTGCTACCACTGGGTAGTTTCTCAACAAGTGGTTTCATGTTATTATATTCTTGTGTTCGCATTTACTGAATGTATTTTTAATTGTAATGCAGTTGTAAATATCATAAATAAAATTTAAAAAAATAATATTTATATATACATAAAAAGGTATATGATTTTTAAAAGGTTATATCATTTTTATAAATTATTAGATGATTCACAACGTTTCCACCATTAGAAAGAAATGATAGAAAATGTGTGTTTCATTTTGTTAGCTTTATACTTAATGTAAAGAGATAGTAAATAAGGAAAGATAAATATAGTAGCCGGTTGAAAAAAGTTTTAAGACTACGTTCAATTAAGTTTATTGAATCATTAAAGGAGTGTTTATCAATATTGATTGATATTTTTCTTTGGTTATACGAAGGGCTCTTACATGTTCACTTTTAAAAATCGTTATTTTATCAATTAACTAAAAAACAAGAGACTTTGCACGCAGTGGTTAATTATTCCCTGTAAAATATTTAGAAAATAATTTCAATATTCTCTCGGTGAATTCTCATTACGACTTCAATTATTAATGAAACTATTCTTGCATAAAGCCAAATTTAAATGAGTCAGTAAACGTTAGCGGGATGTATTCGGTACATCTAATCAATATGTAGCGGGATATTGATTATGTTGCACTATGTCTCCTCCTGAATTAAAATTAAAAATAGTTTCCTTTATAAATGTTCTTTTAAATAATATTACCCAATTCTTAACAATGATAAACTCTAACAGGAGCTACATAATATATATATATATATATATATATATATATATATATATATATATATATATATATTAACTATATACAGGGTGTCCCGTACGTAGAGGGCAATATTTAGGGTTAATAGCAGACCTCAGGAGCTAAAAAAAATTCATGTAAACAATTGGGCAATTTTCAGCTTAAAAGTAGAAAATCCATGTATTGAGTTTTTTTTTTTTTAAGCAAGTCATGCTTTTTGTTGAATAGGAAAAATATCTAAGGAAATACCTAATTCAATTATCTAAAAATTGCTGCACTGTAAACTATATAAAGTTTACTTTAAATAAACATAGAGTTTGTCATTGTTAAAACCATTAAAATAAGACTTTTGAGCTGCTAAACTTAGGTGAGTTCTGCTTTTAAAAATACCATAATTGTTTTGTTTTTTTATCATCATCATCCAACTATACTACAGGTACGTTTAGAAAAACGTTTAGAAAAAACTTTCTTGCTAAATTAGTCCATCAAGTGATGAGATTCAACTCATGTTATTTAAAAAAAACATGTTATTTCATGGCTTGTCACCTAAAACAACCCGTGTTTCCAGAAATATTATAAAGTTAGTAAAATCAACAAAAAAAATATCACCTCATTTTTTATATTTTTTTTTTTACTTTTGGTATTGAAATTAATATTTTAGTATTAATGAAGTGATTAAACTTTAGAAAATTATTATCGAATTTGACGTGTTCTTTAAAAAAAATCATCGAACCGCAATTATTTTAATTTACAGTAAAGGAAAACAAATAACTAACATTATGTACATAGAAATGGCAATAGAATATAAACTTTATTGTATGACGTTAGAATAACAATAATGAACAGTTACAAAAGAAAAAATACATATCTGGCCAAAATTTAACTTAATAAACATTTAACCAATATATACAACAACTAAAATAATAGTATGTAAACTACTAAAAAATAAAATAAAATCTTCTCAACTATGCTTATAATTTTACTGGATAAAATAACAAAATGAAAAAAAAAAAAAGAATTACATGTATAGAAATAAAAAGCAAAGCCCCCAGAAAAGAAAAAAACAATATCAAAAGTACGGAAATAAAAAAAATAAAACCCAAACAGCTAAAGCATACAAAATATATATACATATTAAAGATACATTAGTGACAGAAGATGAGCAAAGGGATCAAAATAATACATTATCACAGCATAAGAGATATATAAAATAAGAATAAATAGATAAATACAATTAGGAAGGGGCATTAAATTAATTTTATGAAAAAACAATTGCGACAAAAAAGAACTGATTTAAAGAAAATAAATTACTTAAAATGTTATACAGTATGCAATGGTATTTTAAACTATAAAAAAACACGGAGATTAAGATAGGAAAAGATATATATGTATACAAATTGAGGAATGTAAGAAATGAAATGCGTCTAAAATATAATATACATATAATTAAAAAAAATAATATATATATATATATATATATATATATATATATATATATATATATATATATATATATTTAATTAAAAATATATATATTAATTTGGGTATACATACTTATTCCATGTTTTGTTCAATATGCAGATATTGCAAAAAAATAATCATTGAAAAAAAATAAGATCATCTCTAGTTCTATACAGAATATATGCATTAGTTCTTTTATTTGCCAACAGAATTCGCTACGCATCAGCATCCTGGTCAGTTCCAAGTTCTATTTAATAATACTTAATTTTTTTTTTTTTTAATATTGCCAAAGTTTTATTTAAATTGTGTATATTAAGACATGTCTCGGTAAATAAAGTTTATAACATAATATAAATGAATAGAACTGAGTCAGTGGATATCGTGTATGATACTTGAATTCAGTGATCTCATAACATTTTAATAAAGTGTTTTATATTTAAATTCACTTTAAACAATACAGAACTTAACCGAAAAATAATTTTAAAAGTTTTTTATATATTTTTTAAAAAAGACAAAATATATTTCATTACCATTCACCTAACAAATAATTCTCGACTAAATATTCTTTTTTTTTACTTCCATACATTACTTATTTCTTCCAAGATGACCAACTATATTGTTAGGAGGGCATGTCGCTGCAGAATAGATAATAACGAAACTTTTTTTTTTATTTGAAAATTAATACATTCTGCCGCACTGGAGGGCATTTAACGAAACTAAAGTCGAGTGAAATCCTTCAATTCTATTTCCCAACATGAAGTGAAATTTCCACCTCGGATTTCTTCCCTGCAAATAATCAATTGTTCTCAGTAAGAAAAAGTAAAATTGTATTAATTTTTTATAAATCGGATTTTGTTCGAGAAAGTTCATGTTCGATAAGCAGTTGTTGAAATTTTTGACTCTACAATAAATATTGATCTTATGGCCTTCAAGAGACTTTTAACAAGACAAAGATAATAAGGTGAGTGAACAATAGAAACGGAAACAATAAATAAATTATGGATTCGTGGGGATATGAACGATTATACATGTGTATCTGTTCTTCGTTCTACCAGATAAATTATTAATTCCAAAAATCTTTAAAAAAAAAACAGATTAAATTAATATAAGGAACAATTTTCGTATTATTTCATCAGATTTTCCTCAAAAGATAAAACAAATGCAATATCCGACACGATAGGTGCTCAACCGTTCCACAGCACTGGCAGGATATCTCATTTAAGCCGGGCGGTGTAATCAGGGTGCGAACTACATCGGCTCAAACAATTAACATTATTGCAAATGGCAAATGAAGTTGTGCTGCTGCGGTTTCTGGGAAAATTCTTTATGGCTCTGGGTGTGTAGAGCAAGGGAGCACTGCTAAATTGTTGCCAGCACACCTCGCTCCCAGTATACAAACCCGAATTATTTCCACTCCTGACAATACTATTTCCAGTGGTTTGTCCGAATGTTTTTAACGCTGAAAGCTCGAAAACTTCGCATCCCTATTTTTTAAATAATATTTTAATTTTTATTTTAGAAAGGTACTTTTAATTTGTATGAGGTTATACTATAATGAATAACAAGCAATTAAACAAGCAAGTGAGAATATCCAACACCCTGATCGACAATAAAAAAATAAAGATAAAATAACAGAACTGAGGAATTGCTCCGAAAGACCTTATAATGTATCTGAGATACAGCACAAGGAACATCAAATAGCTAATAGAAGACAGCAAACCAGCTTGTAAATAGCGTAAATAGAGCTTTCTTCTACCTTTAAAAAATATTGTCCAAAAAATCTCAAGAAATCTCAAACTAAGGTTGTAAAATGCTATGATAAATCCAGTTCTAATATACGGCTGTGAGACCTGAACACTAACCAGCATCCTAGAAAAAAGTGTTGAGAGGTTAAGATGGGCCGGGTATGTAGCTCGTAGCAATCTATATGGAAGCATTTACGTAACAATGAATGCCTCAGTAGAAGGTAAAAGACCACGTGAAAGGCCAAAATGCAGCTGGATAGATAGAATCAACAAAGATTCAATAGAGCTGAATGGAAAGAAATAGCCCAAGACAGGCAGAGATGGAGCAGGATTGTTTTATATATATATATATATATATATATATATATATATATATATATATATATATATATATATATATATATATATATATATATAGCATTTCCAAGTCAATTTCAACCTTTTCCAAGTCAAATTCAACCTTTTCCAAATCAAATTAAACTTTTTCCAAGTCAAATTCAACCTTTTCCATTTCAAATTAAACCTTTTCCATTTCAAATTCAACCTTTTTTTATTTATTTAATTATCTTTAATTTTTCGATGCGTGGGTCTGTTATCGTATGAGTAGTTTTTTAAAATAACCTCCTTTTTAAGATTACGTGACTGCGTTTCGAATCATTTAAGTTTTTTTTTTGACTTATTCGATATAAGGGTGTATTTTTATGTTTCCCGATCAGTAAATTTTTAAAATGACATCTATTTTATGTTTACGCCACTGTGTTTTGATTTACTTAAGTTTTTTTGACTTATTCGATATAAGGGTGTATTTTTATGTTTCCCGATCAGTAAATTTTTAAAATGACATATATTTTATGTTTACGCCACTGTGTTTTGATTTATTTAAGTTTTTAGAATTTATCCAATATAAAGGTCTACTTTTTTGTTTCCGGAGCCGTAGATTTTGAAAACGACCTCCATTTTAAGATTAGGCCACCGCGTTTCGACTTATTTGAGTTTTTCGGATATTTTTCATATGAGGGTGTATTTTTATGTTTCCGGACCTGTAGATTTTGAAAATGACCTCCATTTTTAGATTAGGCCACCGCGTTTCGACTTATTTGAGTTTTTCGGATATTTTTCATATGAGGGTGTATTTTTATGTATCCGGAGCTGTAGATTTTGAAAATGACCTTCATTTTAAGATTAGGCCACCGCGTTTCGACTTATTTGAGTTTTACGGATATTTTTCATATGAGGGTGTATTTTTAAGTATCCGGAGCTGTAGATTTTAAAAATGACCTCCATTTTATGATTACGCCACTGCGTTTTGACTTATTTAAGTTTTTCGGATTTTTTTCATATGAGGATGTATTCTTATGTTTCCGGAGCCGTAGATTTTGAAAACGACCTCCATTTTAAGATTAGGCCACCGCGTTTCGACTTATTTGAGTTTTTCGGATATTTTTCATATGAGGGTGTATTTTTATGTTTCCGGAGCTGTAGATTTTGAAAATGACCTCCATTTTATGATTACGCCACTGCGTTTTGACTTATTTAAGTTTTTCGAATTTATCCAATATTAAGGTCTACTTTTATGTTTCTTGAGCCGTAGATTTTGAAAATGACATCCATTTAATGATGACGCCATTGCATTTTGTCTTATTTAAGTTTTTCGAATTTATCCAATTTAAAGGTCTACTTTTATGTTTTCGGAACCGTAGATTCTGAAAATGACCTCTATTTTATGATTACGCAACTGCGTTTCAACTTATTTAAATTTTTAGAATTTAAAAAGTATAAAGGTCTAATTTTATGTTTTTGGAGCAGTAGATTTCCCCTATTTTGTAAATGACCCAATTTAAAGTTTATGCCACTGTTTTGGATTATAAAAGTTTTTTTTTTTTACTTTTTCGGTATAAGGATCTACTTATATGTTATCCGAGACGTATTGAAATTTTTCTAATCTTTAATATTTAAACTTATCTAATATTTAAGCTCCATTTTATGATTAAGCCGCTGCATCTTGATTAATTAGGCTTCATTTTGGATTTTTTCAATACAATGTTTCATCAATATATTTTCGAGTATGAATAAATAAATAAATATTATGAAGCTAAAGTAAAATTAACCACAGAATACAAACTAAAAAGCCGAAAAGCAACTGGTAATAAATTTAACCTTCCGTATTCAGATTTTTCAGCTAATTGTTCGAAATCTTATAATTTTGTGATAGGAGACCACAAAATTAAAAAAGATAACTAAAATTAAATTAAAAATGAGACAATACATATTTTATTTATTTTGATTAGATATTTTTATTTATTTATTGAAAAATAAATTAATCCTTCGTATTATGTTTTTTATTCGAAGGAAAAAGCAAAAACACTTAACAAAACCGAAACACAGTGGCCTAATCTTAAAATGTAAGTCGTTTTAAAAACTAAGGCTCCGGCATCATAAAAGTAGACCTTTAAATTGGATAAATTCGAAAAACTTGAATAAGCCGAAACGCAGTGGCGTAATCTTAAAATGGAGGTCATTTTCAAAATCTACGACTCCGGAAACATAAGAATACACTCTTTTATGATAAAAATTCGAAACACTTAAAGAAATCGAAATGCGGTGGCCTAATCTTAAAATGGAGGTCGTTTTCAAAATCTACGGCTCCGGAAACATAAGAATACATCCTCATATGAAAAAAATCCGAAAAACTCAAAGAAATTGAAATGCGGTGGCCTAATCTTAAAATGGAGGTCGTTTTCAAAATCTACGGCTCCGGAAACATAAGAATACATCCTCATATGAAAAAAATCCGAAAAACTCAAAGAAATTGAAATGCGGTGGCCTAATCTTAAAATGGAGGTCGTTTTCAAAATCTACGGCTCCGGAAACATAAGAATACACCCTCATATGAAAAAAATCCGAAAAACTCAAATAAGTCGAAACGCGGTGGCCTAATCTTAAAATGGAGGTCATTTTCAAAATCTACAGCTCCGGAAACATAAAAATACACCCTCATATGAAAAAATATCCGAAAAACTCAAATAAGTCGAAACGCGGTGGCCTAATCTTAAAATGAAGGTCGTTTTCAAAATCTACGGCTCCGGAAACATAAAAGTAGACCTTTATATTGGATAAATTCTAAAAACTTAAATAAGTCAAAACACAGTGGCGTAAACATAAAATGGATGTCATTTTCAAAATTTACTGATCGGGAAACATAAAAATACACCCACATATCGAATTTGTCAAAAAAACTTAAATGATTCGAAACGCAGTCACGTAATCTTAAAATGGAGGTTATTTTCAAAACTAGGTACAGGACAGCATAATACTAGTCCCTAAGAAATCCGAATAGGTACAATAAATCGATATCCGTAAGTGAAAATTCTACTTAGGAGAGCATAATAATAGACTTTCATATTGGAGGGGGGGAGGGGATGGCCACTATTTAAAAAAAAAATATAAAATTTACAAAAACTTAAAACATTAATTTGAAATGAAAACGGTTGAATTTGAATTGGAAAAGGTTTAATTTGAAATGGAAATGGTTGAATTGACTTGGAAAAAGTTTAATTTGATTTGGAAAAGGTTGAATTTGACTTGGAAAAGGTTGAATTTGACTTGGAAATAATTGAATATCACATAGAAATATCACACTGAAAAAATCTAAAATGTTAAAATAAATGGATATGCAACTGCGTAATCAAATTTTTTTTTGTATTTTTTAAAAGCTATGCCGTCGATAATATAGTAAGTGGCCTTCATTTCGAAAAAAATCGAAAATTGACAAAAATTCTAAAGTTGAATTTGAAATGGAAAAGGTTGAATTTGACTTGGAAAAGGTTGAATTTGAAATGGAAAAGGTTTAATTTGACTTGGAAAAGGTTGAATTTGATTTGGAAAAGGTTGAAATTGACTTGGAAATGCTATATATATATATATATATATATATATATATATATATATTAATAATACATATTTCGAATAATTACATGCACCTTCCAGACACACGTTGAACCAGTGAGTATAGAATTCGGGAAAAAATGGAAGTAAGATATTTGATAGGCACGAGGGAGAGAAGTGCCCAACGGCATCCTTTCTTATCATGATTTTATTATTTATAGGTTAGCGAGGATCTAGGGGGCGGGGTGGCCGAATAGGCTAAAGCGTGTGTAACAGCACCGCTAGTTGCCTGGCAACCGGATAACAGAGATTTGAGATGATATAAAAAGTACTAGTTCGCGTCTCGGTGCCGGAGGGGATTTTAAATTTCCCCGCCCTCACCCCCCGGCCCGGGAAAATCCCGTATAGCCTAAAAGGCGAGGTAGAGGGAAGAAAAAAAAAAAAAAAAAAAACTCTCATCCATCTTCTTTGAGCCTCCTAAGCGGGCCATCGACCAGATTAGTTCAGAACATAACTTATATGAGTGTGTTAGTATCTCGTTGTAAGTTATCTTGAAATCTTCTGCACTTTATATGTTAACGTTAGACATGGGAATTTTCTTATGCAAAGTAATTTTTGCGACGTACTGTGCAGCTATTGTTATTGCTCAGAAAGTTGTTGACTAAAAAATGTGTAATTTTCGTATTTGAGTCGTTATGTTTTTTTAAACAAAATACAAGTAAGGCACTCTATATTTATTTGTAATTTCATTTTTAATAATAATAATAAATGAAATGCTAGGTTAAGAAAAATGTAGAATTCAATCGGTTATATATATGAATTATTTTCTATTCTATTCTATATTTCTATAATAATGTTTTGATGACGAATTATCAACACTCAATGTACTTAATTTGCTTATTTATAAGGAATTAAACATTTTTAGTTCAGATTTTTTAATCCGACCTCAACGAAAAAACTCTAAATATCTTCGAAACCTCCATGGAGATAAGTATCTTGTGGGTCACAGAGCACGAAAAGGTTGGGGATGTGTTGAGTGGGAATTGGTGTTAATGAATTAGTGGACCTTGTAGTGCCATGGGAAATGGGTCAGAACGTTTCGTGGTAAGATGGCGAAGTTTACTACTCAAGTTGTAGCACGTTGTACGGATCACAAACCTCGATACCCACACTTTGTTTCCGAAATATTTCTTTTTAGAAAATTCTGCTAGTATTTTCATAACAATAGAAATAATTTTATCCGAGGCAGAATAAATTTCTATTAAGAATAAAAACTGTGTTTAATGAAGAAGATAGTGAATATCATTGAAATATATGTCTATATATGTGGATATCATTAAAATATATGTCTTCCAAGATTTGTATATATGCATATATATAGACTCAAAAACATCCCATTCTATTTTTTTTTTCTTTAGACCTTCGTCTACACCTGTCATGAAAGTGAAAATTAGCAGATTTGGTGTTATTGGTATTATATAGATTATAGGCATGAAGGAGGATATTAAACAGCTGTGCGTCTTCATAGTCTCTCTTTACTTCCTTAAATCAGGAAAAGGATATCTCTCATCCAGTCCCTTTTCAGCCACTTCCTTATGAGCAAATCAGCCGTGGCCATGTCGGTCATGAATGTTGTTCGTGTAGTTTAATATGAAATTGTAAGTATGTTTGTATTGGTCGATAGTTAGTTTTGGTAGTTGGTATGTTGTTTTGTTGATAAATTATCAATTAATGTGTCTCTAAATTCGGTCTCGTTATAAATGATAACGTACCAGAGGACTACTGTTATTAGTCTTAAAAGTTTAGACTTTTTATTCATTTAAGTTAATGTTTATTTTTTATAACACTGTCGCTCCACGGCTGATGAAGCAGGATAAATAATTATCAAGTACAGCCAGGCTTCAACATGGGTCCTTGAGAGCAGCAATACAATGCCATACTCAGTTATCCGAATCCCATAACAAAAAATGATACGTATTTGTAGTCTCATATACATAACTGCATGTTTAAAATGTTTAGGTAACGAATGCATTCTGCATATTCATTATATTTTCTCTTACCATTCCATTTCTAACTCACTGTGGTATAATTTTATTTTCAAATTTAAATTTCAATTCTTGAAAGATCATTTGTACGAATTTACTGAATATTACCCAGCCTGTTAAATACGCCACCTCCGCTATCAAGGGTGGGAATAGCGGAGTGTTAAAATAACAATTATGAATTCTATTGCAGGGAACCATAGTAATGACGACATTAGCACCAAGCAACTATGCAATGTTCTCCGAAGCCCGCACTGCGCCCGGAAGGTATTGCATTCTGTATGCCCTTTTATCCACACTCTAAATTGTTCTTTTAGGAAAATAAAGATTTTTGTGAGTTTAGAGTAATAATAAAAATAGTAGCTATGTTCATAATCTAAAAATTATTACACGTCGTGAATAAATGACATCATTATCTTTATGTACAGATTCCTTATGCAATCTGCTCTTAATAAAGGATTCAATCGTGGATGTCGGTTTACTCTGGGAGCATAAAAAGCATAAAAATTAACTGTATTATGTTGATGATCAATTGAGATTTAAAATCGATAAAGAAGAATTGGTCTAGAATCAGTTCTTCCTTCCTTGACTTCACGTACCTTCATGGGTTTTAGTATGATTGGTTTTATACAACATATATTACAACATATACCGCAACAAATAATATAAAATATAAATTTTTTAAATTTTAATTTAGATGATTTACTTTTGATTGTTATTTTGTTCTTTTTATTTTGTTTTTTGTCCAAATAGTGTGAATGTCGTCCTATCTCACTATAACCAATGTCCATGAGACAGATTGTTATAATGCTCAATAAAGAAATAACAAAAAAAAATTTAGATGATATCAAATGAACTTAAAGTAAACTGATATAGTGTGAACGCACCAGTTATGAACAGGGGCTCAGTGATGGACAAGTTGGACTTCAACTGTAAATAATATTTGACTCATTTATACCTTAAAAACAACCATCTCCAATATGCCAATACTGCAATAGCCCTCTTAGTGTCAGTCATTTTTTTCAGAAATGCTCCTATTACACCATAAGATTAAATAGATTATTTCTTATAATAAAAGTATAATATAATAAAAGGCTTCTTGAACCAGAATGTTCGATGCCGACACCACCAATCGCTTATTACAAACTATAACGCAATGTTTCCACCTTCGCTTCTATCAACCCCTCGGACGTTTACCAATCGGTGCATCAATAGATTATTTCTTAGACTAGATATTTCAGTGATATTAAATTATGCCGAATCAAACGTAAAAGCAGTTATAAATTTTCTTAATACCTATAGGTTATTTAACAAAATATAGAAATGCACATAATCTATTTATTTTATTTTATTTTTATATGTATTTTTATTTACTTATTTTTTCATATATTTTATTCATTTATTTATTGTTCTCATAATGGCTTTCTGAACTACAGAAAGCAAAAATAATTGACCAGCAGGCGTTTATGGCCCTAGGGCTATACTCCTCAAAGCCCAAATAAACAAACAAATTGTTAATAGTAAGCTTCCTTGTTGGTTTAAAGGTTTCAGTTGCCCTCTATTGACAACTGTATGAACAAATTTTCCAAAAGAAAATTTTAAAATACGTATCATTGTTATTTCTATAGTTTTCTTAAGATCAGTGTGTTTCATACGTTCTCGCCAACAGTTTTGCTGATATTAAGATGAACATTTGAGTTATCTTATCTTTATAGTTATTATTATAGCTATATAAAATCTTTAGAATTTTCTGAGTTATCTCTATTACTGATACCGAATCCCTGTCAATTACGAGAACCATTGAATTGCGAGGTGTCCATCACTAGTGCAAAAAGATGTTTCTTTTTTTTTTAAATCTAGATTATTCATGAATAGCTGAATATTTTTTTCGATCATAAATTGTGAAATAGAAAAAGGAGACCCTAAAGATGATAAAGGTCTAACGGAAATGTTTATAACTATAATAATTACGGCAGCATAAGCCAAAAAAGACAACAAAATTCCTTAGCTATGTCTATCACTGGTGCCCTTACCCAAATTCTTGTTTTAGTTAATTTTTAAGGACTATTATTTAAATGTATCATGGACGAATAGATTTTTATTCTTTTTAAATAACACAGCTACGCAGAGAAATAACATAAAAAATATGATTTATGTTAATGTCATGCATATTATTGAACGAAGCTAGTCGACTGTTCTACATATCATGGGTGATAAATATTCAGGACGCAGTCATTATGAATTTTTTTTTATTTGTGTCGAAGTTTCAACCCAAATGTGGATCATCATCAGGGCCTGGATTGAGCACTGAAGTACTCAAAATCACTTGGAGTACTTGAAAACCTTCAGTGCTCGAACCACGCCCTGATGATGATCCACATGTTTGGGTTGAAACGTCGGAACAAATAAAAAAAAAATCACCCATGTCATGTATATTAGTTGTTACATAATGTAACTGTGTTAATAGCCTGTTAAACAGCTAATAGCAAATAGCAAATCGATTAATTTAAACATAGTTATAGCCAATATATTGCAAAACTAATAACGAAATAATTTATAGAATAACGCAAATAAACAACTGGCTTTTCTGTACTGAAAATTAAATCGATATTCGTTCTCAATATTGGCCGAATCGATATATCCACGTGTGGGTGCTGAAATATGCGGTCGGCAACATTGTTCATCATATCCCTTTCTTATCTCCACGGCAATTTCAATGCAAGGGGAAGACGCAGCAGAAAATACGATCTCAGCGAGAGGGGTACATAGTCGAACGAGGTCTTATCCCCTGAAATGTTATACACTCTTGTATGCTGTGTGCTGTATTTTAGTTTTATACTGAAGTGTATCTCGACCAGGAAGCCTGATCCTAAATTATGGTATTGTGCATTGTGTTCCTTAGCAGGTTTTCTTGAGTTTTCATTTAAAAAAAAAAAAAGCACTAGTAAAGAAAACAATAATATAAACTATATATACATTTATAAAACTATATACTGTCGCTATTTCGCTAATACATCTATTTTTAATTAACGATATATATTTTTTAAATATTTCTGCCTCTCTATCAAAGATATAACGAAGTTTTAAGAGTCTAGATGGTCAGATACCAATTTCGATTAATTTTATCAATACTTTTTCTTACGGATGCGCAAGTGTATTTTCTTAGATATGCTAATATTTCAGAAACTATCAGTTCGATTTTTTCCAAATTTGGATTAAAGATGAGCATTATAAAATAGTGGGTAAAAAAAAAAAAAAAAAACCATACAATTTTTTATTAATTCTATCTTAAAATTTACTTGAAATGGAGTATTGGATATCAGAAGTATTCATAATCGAGAAAATGAAAATACATTCCACAAGACAAAAAGGACATAAATACTAATTTACGGTAATAGGTTATTAATGTTATAATGTTTGAAATAATAGAGCACGCCATTTTTCTAATTATTATCATAGACATGTAAATGTAAGAATCAGTAGAAGAAAAGAAAAACATTTAGATGGTAAAAAAAAAACACTTGGTCATTATCGCT
The DNA here is from genome assembly GCA_928085145.1 of Nezara viridula. Taxonomy (NCBI): domain Eukaryota; kingdom Metazoa; phylum Arthropoda; class Insecta; order Hemiptera; family Pentatomidae; genus Nezara; species Nezara viridula. The sequence goes on from OV725082.1 coordinate 76,175,380, forward strand.
TCGAATAACGATTTTTAAATATTTATATTTTTTTTTTTTTTTTTTTTTATATCTTCCTTAAATAAAAAGTTCCTTCAGCTAAAAAGAAGAGAAGAAATAATACTGACAAGGCACCGAATCGGCCACTCACGGCTAACTCATGAGCACCTGATGAGAAAGGGGACGCCCCCTCAGTGTCTCTGCTGCGGGGTCAAATTAACAATCAGGTACATTAAAATCCTCAACACTCCTTACTTTGTCACAAATAAAATCATCCATAAAGACCTTAATGTTCCTTATGTTTCCGATTTGGCCCAATCCAGATATCTATCCTTCCATAACAAACTGCAGAACCATCCGAATCCTTTCGTTTCAAACCTTGCTTCCTCCTCGATCCCTGATAATCCTCCGAGGCGTCTGAAAAGAAGATGGCCTCGGGACCTTCTAATATAGAACTTTAATTCGAGTTCTACCAATGGGTAGTTCCTCTTCATGCTGTACATATCATGTTACCAATGTCACATTTACTTATTGTATTTTCCATGTAATACAGTTGTAAATCTCAATAAAATAAAATTAAAAAAATAAAATAAAAATATTTTATACTTTCAATTTATTGTTAAATTTAATTTCATCTAAAATCAATGTAAAATGAATATTTTGTAAGGGCTAAAATGACACGTAAGAGGTTGAGGAGACCCGCCATTGTTGTAAATAAATAAAATAAAATTAAAAAAAAAAAATAAATGTATCTCTTACCACAGAAAAAATAAATTAATGTTTTTTTTCCTGAATATATTGTTATTTTAAGTAGATCGAGTTTACATCGTATAATGTTTTTACAGATTTGTTGTTTTCTATCTGGGATCTTTTTAAGGACTGAATGCATTTCTTTTTTTTGTCAATAAGCTTTAAATCTTTTCTTTAAGTATTTTAGTTAATTACGGAAACCTGTCCATGCATGTTACATACTACAAACACACTTCAAAAGCTTATAAGAGCAAAAAATATTCATAAGACGATAATGACGATGCATTAATTGTTAAATGTTATGATGTAATATTTTAAACACATTTAATTATTTTTATTTCGTAATATGTCCTAGTTGATTGACTGTAAAACCGTTAAACCGCCATTGATAATAAAATCGTTCTTAATGGCTATTGATATTCAATGTAATATTGCTAAATGTACTCCTTTCGCCTAGAATAATATTGATGATCCTTCAAAAATTTTTAAAACGGTTGTATAAAAAATTTAAGAAATATATATTTAAATCGATTTTGACATTAATATAATTGTTACAATATACTTTTCAGACGGTCCATGTATTGACGGCATTCGATGTTGTCTCAATAATACCAATAGTTATTTATTGGATTAATTTCTTTCTGTGGAATTAATGATGTAATATTTCCGTTTTAGAATTTTAGAATTAAAATAATCCAATTCTATGTTAGCACGTAAGATCGGATTTTATTTTGAATAGAATGATTCTTCGATAATTGTAAATATTTTTTTTTAATTTAAATTATCTACGATTTGGATAGTAAAAGCTGCGATATAACTAGGTGTATTTGAGTTCTACCAATGGGTAGTTTCTCTTCATGTTGTACATGTTATGTTACCAATTTCACATTTACTTATTGTATTTTCTATGTAATACAGTTGAAAATTTCATTAAAATAAAAAACTAAAAAAACTAGGTATAAGACAAAAAATCAAAGTACTGTCCTGGGTGGGTTTATGAGTAGTTGGATGGGTTCATATTTTTGTGAGGTTTCAATTGAAAAGGACTTTCAAACCAAAGAAGAAAGGAAAAACTAATTTTTTTCTAATACAGTTTCTTTTTTTAATTCTACATTAATTTGTACCGTTCATAAGAAGAGCAATTATTTTTCTTGGGAAAAGAGGAGATGTGTTATCGCCCTTCGCGGGATCGCCACAATAACATGCATCTGAAGGCTTTATAAATACCAATGTGAAATTATATTCTGAATAATAGAGGAGAGCGTGGTTGCCGAGCGGTCTCAAACGAGGAGTAAAACAAACATTGCCCAGCAACGTAGTAAACCGAAGTTTAAGAGTTAGAATTCCGGTACCATGGGGCCTTTTAACTCTCACCTTAATCTCCTGCCCTTTCTTCTGATCTGGTAAAATACCATATGGCCGAGAAGGTGAGGAATAGAAAAAAAAGAACAACAACTATTTACTGAATTCATTAATGGATAATAGGATAGTTTGATCCCTTCCACTTTTGTCAGTAGCACTATAACCTAACCAAATTGATTCACCTCAATTCATTTCACAACCAACGTTATCGGGAAACAAATACATTTTTTTTTATATAAAAAAATTAAATAATTAATTCTGTGAAACACAAAGGATGATGGCTATACATTTTTCCGAGAAGGGAACCCGATAATAATTTCAACAGAAGCCTGGAAAACGGGCTGTCAGTTGATTGACACAAGTACCATCCGCCATTGCTCCAATATATTCGATGACCTCTGTTGCTCCCCTTATTGTGGAATTGTGGAGGTTTTAAGGATGCCGCTTTTGTTCTCTTGTCAACCGTGGACAATTTGATTTACTGGAGAGGAAAATTTCACAAAGGGGTTATACAGTCCATCAGTGGTAATGACATAATTTTTTAAAGGCTCTCATTATTGAATGAATATGAAATGAATGAATGAAGAGCATTCCATTAATCTTCCTACATATTAGCATGTTTATGTCAAATAATATAAAATCTGCATAATAACTCTAAATAACATACGATATATGAAGTTATGAAGTAAATAGTAAATCAACACAGATATAATCTTAGGAGCTTTATAGTAAAGTGATATCTGGATGTAGTAAGATATAATGGACTTTTTCAAGGATAAAAAATAACCCATATCCCATTAACGCACGCTATATTACTTATCCCAAAATAACTCTCGGAATGGATGATCTACACTTGGTATTGAAAGTGCAGTGCGAAACGAAAAACTATTACAAATATATAAAATGATTAAACAAACAATTTCAATGCGCAAACGTATTGTCCTAGATACGCCTATGACGAAAAGGTTCATTCGATTTTTGCTAAAGTATAAGAATATTTGTACTATATATATTCGCTAATAATACAATAGCAGTGAAATGTAGTAGTTAATTAACATATGGACAGGTAAGTTAATTTTTTGCTATAACTATTTTAGGAAATAATGAGTTGGAAAAAGATGGCTTGACAATTTGATAATCGACAAAAACATAGTAGGTAACCGAGATAAGCAGCCCCGAGCGTGGTTAGCAATTTGATGGGTGACCGCCCGATTTGGGCGACCGTCCACCAGGGAAAGCCACGCTGCCCCAGAGTCCCCCCGGGTATGTGAGCCCCGTCACCCTACTGGAGGCAACTCACACCGACCGGCCGTAGGACTGATGACCCTACCACCGTGTAATTAAATCAGAAATCGGGATGTGGTCTAGATCACATCTCGTGGTCCTAGATCTACAAGGTCTGTAGCGCAAGCCGAAAAGAAATATATATATATATATATATATATAAATATCTATTTTTCTCTATAGTTCTCCTATTTTATTTTTTACTTTATTTTTTAGTGTTTATAATTTTTATTTTGCTTAAACTCTCTTTATGGTCTCCTATTTACCTATTTTTAAATTATAATAAGTTATTATCTCTTAACAACTATAAATTAAAATCTATTTATTAAAATCTATATCAGTACCGGAAAAACAGATAAATACTTTATTTACAAGTAGTAGTACCTTAGTGTATAGGGTTGCGACATATTTACCAATCCCTTTCGGATATAACATAAATATATTTCTTGTTCCTTTTTTCCCCTTTTTCTTCCTGAACTTTTCCTTATTTTCTTGTGTTTATTCCCTTCTCATATCACACTATCAAATGATCTGTTTATTTATTTCTCTACATCTCTTTAATTGTTCAATCTTATCACATACAATCCTTATCATATCCACATTCCTTTTTCCAATGAACTTAGTGTAAGATTTACGTAAACTAAAAAATTTTAAAAATAATAACCAATAAAATAATAGTTTAATTCATGCTTAGGTGGGGAACTTTTTCGTCGTAGGAGGCCCCAGTAAGGTAAGGTAGTTCTAGTGGAGGCCGCACAATTCTTTAAATTTTACTCTTACTATTTTTATTTATGAAATAATACACACGCCCATATCTATATATTCAACTTAATTTTTTTTCTTTTATAATAGTACGTTTCAATCCATCGCAATCCCAACCAACTTCTCTTTAATTGATAATAAATAAATGAAAATTTAAAATAAAATCGGGATAAATATAAAAATATAGCAATATTCTTAACAAACTAACCAAGAGACAGGACATAAATTTTAGGCCATACAGCCTTATCTTTCTAAAATGCAGGCAAAGAAAAAAATCCGTCAACGTTTCGTCAATTCAGGCATCGTAAAGACATAAAAGAACGTCACTCCATTGCAAATAGTATTCAATTGGATCTAATAGTATGTAATTATTTAGTTTGGATGTAGTAGAGTGATGTTCGATTTGCTGTTCTTTTCTGCCCTTATAATGCCTGAATTGACAAAACGTTGACCGGTTTTTTTCTTTGCCTACATTTTTCATACATAAGGCTGCGTGGTTTGGAATTTTTCCAATTATAACCTAACAGCCAAATATAAAATTTTTATTAATTTTTTTTTCAAAATTATTTGTATTCGTCTTTACCCTAGAGGGTCACTGCCGGTAAATCTTAATTTTATATTCTGCTGTAATAATTTGTTTCTATTAAATATTGGAATGACGACATCTTTATCGCTGTCTACCAAAGTATCCTCATATTATAAAAATTAAATAAACCTAAAAAATAGAAGTACTTATTTGTATTTATATATGCACAACTCAACTGGAATATATACACCAAATTAAAAAAAAAAAAAAAAAAAAAAAAACAAGAACTGACCAGAAGATAAAAACAACTGTCACATCGTTTGGACTACAGATCTCCTCTCAACTTACAAAACCAGTGACTAATCTACACCACCATACTACGACCTATTTGGACATTTGGTGCAGAACTTTGGGGGTTCCGCAAAACACGTCCACATAAACTTTTTTTTTTTTCAAAACATATAAATTGAGAGATATTGCTATCTGTCACAATTAAGGACATTTATAATAGTTTTCAAGGAGCACATTCAAACTTCATTAACAATAAATAGTACAGAAAAATAATAATACTAAAAGTAAATGTATATAAACTAAAATAAACAAAAAGAAACTAAGCTAATGAAAATAAATACTCAAATACATAAATGCTTCTATACAATAACTAAAAACAAAACAAACAAAAAATCATTCACCCAAGATCTCCGAGCCAAGCCTTTCTCTCCACTCGTGGAAGGAAATGAAGGAATCTAGAAGATTCCAACACCCCTCACTCAGCCACGCTGCTGGTAATAAAGACCAGTAGAGGCTGAGCAGAGGCGCTATAATCACACTGGCTTGAGTGAAGAATTTGGAAATTGCCGAGACCCCCATGTATACTTATTCACAAAAGGTCTCTGGGCCACTGCCGCTTCAACCTTCGAGGAGGATTGTAGAGATGGGTGGTGCTAGATAGGGATTGTATCCACATAAAATAAATACAAATTTCACAGTCCAAAATATAATATGCACAACATTAGGCAATGGCAATAGATAATCAATGCAATATATATGCGCCTCTTCCCACTTAATTTCTTTTTATCTCATCTATTATGCATGCAGAAGTGGATGATTCTCAAGGAGCCGTAGAATTGGCTTATCAATATTGTAAATCAATAGAGTTTGAGTTTAAACCGGATGTTTTATTTAGATCAATAGGAAATGTTCAAGACCAATTAATAATTAATTGAACAAGAAATCAAAGTCAGGCATTGCGGCTTACATAGTGAAAACTTTGCAGAGGACAAAGTTGAAGCAAGTTGTGGATTTGCTAAGAAAGGAGCGTGGGCTAATTTCACGCCAGAAACAAGCCCAGCCGCTGTAAACCTTTGCCAAGCCAGCGTGAACCTAGGGCCTCTTCAGTGTTTGTGTACAGTTATTATCTCTAAATACATGTAGTCAAATATTCTCTCAGAACTATTCCTATAATCTAATTTATAACTAAAATAGTTCCAAGAGGTAATTCTGAAATTTACATATAGTATAGCAACTCCAATAAATAATGAGTTACCATAGGATAGTCTAACATAAATTTTAATTTTTTGCAGTAATCCCTCAAAGTTAACGTAAATTTTGTAAAAGTCAACAAAAAATCATACCAATATCGAATGGCAAATTCCGAATATGACGAAATCACCAAAAGTGAAAAAAAAATCACGAATTATTTATGAACGTGTTAATTATAATTTAATTATTTTTCAAGCTCAATTACCTCAACCTCAACATCCCTTTTGTCCTAGACCTTATCCCAGAAAAATTCTCCAAATTTCACCAGAACCTTACTTACCACCCAAATCCTCTTGCACAATCCCTACCAATAATCCCTATAATCCTCCAAGAAGGTTGAAACGACAGTGGCCTCGCGACCTTTTGTAGATTGTATACATTGGAGTTCTTGCAATGGCCAGATTCATCACTCAAGACATGAGTGTATGTGGCTAAAGTGCTCTCAATCAATCTCCGCTGGCTTTAGTACCAGTGACGCGGTTGAGCGAGTAGCGCAGGGTTCACCTGGAGTTCTCTCGCCTGATTGAATATAGGTATGCATGTGTTTTTTTTTTTTTTTGCTTAGTTTTAATTTTCTTATTTTTTTAGGTTATTTCATTTTATTATCTATTGTATAAAACTTAACCCCCTCTCAAAATTTGAGGTTTTGCGTTTCAGGGTACTTAAGATTCGAAAAACGATTACAAAAGGTTTTGTCTGGCCGTCGTACACCATACGCCCTCCGCATCCTCGCATTTTCTCCGAAACTGCTAGACCAATGTTTTTCAAATTTGGATTTAAAATTAGAGGTACAAACGTAATTTATTTCTCTCTCCAAATTCTATTGAATTATCACAAGTTTAAGTCAATTAACTGCATGTTGATTTCCTTTATCTCTTCCATGTTCGTGAGTTAAATAAGTGCAATCAATTGAAGTAAAATTACTGGTGTAGCGGATTCTTCCGCTAAAAATGACGGAAACTTCGGCTTCAAACGATTCACCAACTGAAGTCAACCACGATAATGCACCAGAAGCTATGTCCTGGGAAGTTGTGTCTGGACGAAAACGACATGTAGCTTCAGACAGAGATCCACGTCATAAACAAATAAAGGTTAGTGATACTATTATTACTAACAATCGATTCGAAGTTTTATCAAATACTCCGGAAGATAGACAGCCAGCGAATAATAATCCCATTATTATTAGACCTCCACCTATTCACATAAACGATGTGAAAGACTACACGGCATTAGTAACCTATCTTCACAATGAAGGTGGCCCTAACAGTTTCAGGTTGAAAACGTCTATGAGAGGAGTCAGCGTGTATCCAGAAAACGCAGAAATATACCGTAGGTTAGTGACCAGTCTTAGAAGGGGTGGAGCTGATTTTCACACATATCAACTCCCGGAAGATAAAACGCCTCGAATAGTTATTAAAAATTTACACCACGCCACACCTCCAGCGACCATAAAACAGGAACTTGCCAACTATGGTTACGAGGCAACCAACATCGTAAATGTTATATCAAGATTCAAAACACCATTGCCAATGTTTTTCGTTGATGTGTCAAAAGCAACGTTCAATGATAAAATTTTCGACATTGAATTCCTGTATTACACACACGTAAAGATCGAAGAGCCAAGGAAAAAAAGGATCATTCCGCAGTGCGTACGTTGTCAGCAGTATGGCCATACCAAGACGTACTGCAACCACCAGCCGAGGTGTGTAAGGTGTGCTATGGGTCACGAAAGCACTTCCTGTACAAAGACTCGAGAAACAGTCGCAAAATGTGCGAACTGCCAAGGACCACATCCTGCTAACTACAGAGGTTGCGAAACTCTGAAAGAGCTTAGGAAGACCCGCACAAGAAACCATACTCTGCAAAGGCCTCCTAGAGTTCAACCCCCACCACCAGAACTACACGAGTTCCCACCACTGCATCAGCCTCAATACCCTCATCCGATTCCCTCAGGACGAGATCTACAGCAGCAGAGACAGCAACGAAAACCAGCACCGGCAACAAACCAAGAACAAAGGCCTAAAGGTATGAGTAGGGGCATTGCCCAAACGCTCCCTACTATTGAAACCTCCTCAGGTGATGTCATACATTTGATTAGCGGTCTCAATAACCTCATACAGCCCCTCTTCAGTCTTCTACAACAGCTATCTCAGGCTACTCTCGCTCTTACCCAAAAATATGCCCCGTAATCAGACGACTGTGGGCTCCATGTCTATTATACTATGGAACGCAAACGGACTGAATCAACATAGAACCGAACTAGACATATACTTACACGAGAAACGCATTGACATTGCACTAATAACAGAAACACATCTGACACCACATTCTAAATTTTACATCCGTGGTTACAAAATCTACAGAACTGACCACCCAGATGGAACTTCACATGGAGGCACTGCCATAATTATCAAAACAACTCTAAAACATAATCCTTTACAATTACCCATAACACCAGAGATTCAAGCTACAGCCATTACACTATCAACACAACAACAAAACATTACTCTTGCTGCGGTTTATTGCCCTCCGAGGTATGTTCTGACACCCATGATGTTTAGTAATTTCTTTAAACGTCTTGGTAGATGCTTTGTTGCAGGAGGCGACTACAACGCCAAAGATCAGTTCTGGGGATCCAGACTATCTACTCCAAGAGGAAGGAATCTTAGGTATGTTCTTTATGAGCTTTCATTAGACACAATATCACCTAATTCACCCACGTACTGGCCAACTTCTAGACGGAAAACACCAGACTTACTCGACTTTTTCATAACTAAAGGACTGCGAACAACACCTCACACTATAACAACGAGTTCAGATCTTTGCTCTGATCATTCCCTTTTGCATTTGGTATTGTTTGAAGAGCCTTGTGAAGCTACAAAAAAACTGTCCCTGATCAATGGCATAATGGATTGGGACAGGTACAGGAACCAATTGGACACTGCTCTCTCTGTTCCTCTATCCATTAAAAACGAAGCAGAACTTGAGGATGCCGTTGAATACTTCACACGAAATATCCAAGAAGCAGCATGGTCTTCATCAGTAGCAAAACCTCAAAAATATGAGTTCCTACCAATGTACCCACAATACATAAGGGACTTGATCAGAGCGAAGAGGAGAGCTCGCAAAATATGGCAGACTGACAGACTCCCATCAGATAAACGAACTTACAACAGACTTAATAATGAACTCAAGCGACAGATTGGAAAATTCAAACGAACAACCTATGACAACTACATCAGAAATCTCTCAACCGACGATGGAAGCTTGTGGAGACATACCAAAAACCTTATTAAGCATCGTGAAGTGTCAGCACCCCTTCGAAGACAAGATGATTCCTGGGCCGTGACGGACGGAGAAAAATCAGAACTCTTTGCCGAATATCTTTCTTCTGTTTTTGTACCACACACAGACTTCACTAACACTGTGCACGATAACAACGTACTAAACACTTTAGACATGCCCTTACAACTAACTTCACCTCCTATTTCATTCACACCTTCACAGATTGCTGAACAAATCAAAAAGTTGCCTAAAAGAAAAGCTCCTGGACATGACTTGATTAACGCTGAAGTGCTCCAACAAATGCCTAGAAAAGCTCTAGTACTTTTGACAACTATTTATAATGCAATACTGAGGACAACTAAATTTCCCCTACAGTGGAAATACTCACATATAATAATGATTCACAAGCCTAAAAAGGACAAAAACTCACCTTCCTCATACCGACCAATCAGCTTACTACCTATCTGTTCCAAAATTTTTGAAAGCTTACTGAACAAAAGACTTGTTGATATACTAACAAACACCCAAATAATACCTGACCATCAATTTGGATTTAGGGCACATCACTCAACTATACACCAACTACATAGAGTAACGGACTACATATCTACAGCACTAGAGCAGAAAGTATATGCAACTGGCGTATTTCTGGATGTTGCTCAAGCGTTTGACAGAGTTTGGCACCAGGGTCTTCTCTTTAAACTCAAGACAATACTCCCACCTACATATTATCTAATTCTACAATCCTTCCTTTCCGATAGATTTTTCTCGGTCCGACACGGGTCAGAACTATCTTCCATCAGGTCTATCTCAGCAGGAGTACCTCAAGGTTCAGTACTCGCTCCACTACTCTATATCACATACACCCATGACATACCTTGTAGTCCCAACATTTTAACAGCGACATATGCAGACGACACAGCAATTTTAGCAAGACACAAAAATCCAACATACGCCTCACAGACCCTACAACAGTATTTAACAAGATTACATGACTGGTTCAAAATTTGGAAAATCCGACTAAATCAAGACAAATCACAGCACATCACATTTACGCTTCGACATGAAACATGCCCTCCAGTTTTCCTTGACGATACACAGATTCCACAGACAGACACCGTTCACTACCTTGGTCTGACATTTGACAGAAAAATGACGTGGGGCCCACATATAATCAAAAAACGGAAAACTTTAAATCAAAGATTAAGAATTCTGAGTTCACTTCTTTCAAAAAATTCAAAACTAAAACTTAGACAGAAATTGAACACATACAATTACTTACTAAAACCTATTTGGACTTACGCATCACAGATATTTGGAACTGCTAAAAAGACTCACTTAAACAAACTTCAAATCTTTCAAGCAAAAACATTCAGAACAATTACAAAAGCACCTTGGTACGTTAGTAACATAACCTTACATACTGACCTCCATATGCCGACTGTTAACGAACACATACGTATTCATTACAAACGATTCCATGACAACTTACAAGGACATACTAATACACTTATAAATGACATGGCCACTACGAATATGCCCGGTAACGTCTGTAGGAGACTGAAGAGGAGCTGGATGAGGGACCTCCTCGCCTAATGTGGATATCACGCCGAGTGAGGTGCCGCTGGGCACTGATCCTCCTCATGCCTTTCATGACAATTCTATTAATCAATCGATCTCACATTCACTGGTTGTCATTATCATTATGACAGGTGTGAATAAAACATTAAAGCTAAAAAAAAAAAAAAAAAAAAAAAAATTAGAGGTTACCTGAGGAAGGTTTTCCTTCATCGACATGTCTATCCGCTTTTTGGCTTTCAAGATGAGGACCGAAAAACCTGAATTGCTATAGACTGTAGCGCCTAAACGATTGTATACTGGAAAAGTTACAAGCGATGGTAAAAGTAGATTATTAATAACTCAAAAAGTATACACTTTTTTGTCAATATTATATTAGACGTTACAAAGGTATTTATTGCTATTTAAAAGTTTACGGAATTTCCTAAAAAACAAAAAAAAGAATGTTTAAAATCGGACAATTAAGAGCAAGGATATGCTATATGCTGCAAAGATTATTTCCTTTGTTATATAGCGTTAAGGTTACATCTTTTCTTTTACTTCTACAGCTCGATGAATCTGTGCATTGTTCATTAACAGAAATCTTTGTTTAGGGGGCGGAGTGGCCGAACGGATTAATGTGTGTGTACAGCACCGCGTGTTGCCTGGCAACCTGATAACCAAAGTTTGGAGACAATAAAATTACCATTTCGCGTCCGATGCCTAGTTTTTTTTAAATTCCCCGCCCTCACTCCATGGCCCTATAAAATACCCGTATAGCCTAAAAAGGTGAGGTAGGAGAAAAAAAAAAAAAAAACTGTTCTGAATCAGTAATCTTCTCGTGAAGTTCTGACGCTCTGAATCTATTTTTTTAATTTCTAGAATTGGGTTTTATATGGTATAATGCCTAACTATATTATTCATAAAATGTAATACGTCTAAGGAATTTATTAATAAAACTAAAATATTCTATTCGTTTGTTGTTTTAAAAATTATTGAAGTGGAAAAATCTTAATCTGCATTTCAAATGTCTGAATTTGGTTTGGTGAAATCCCAATTTGGTTTGGAATGTTCTAAATTTCATTTTGAAACTTTGTTTTGGAAAATTCTCAATTATACTTGGAAATGCTATATTTTGTTTCACAAGCGTTAAATTGTAGGCTGATTGAGTATGATTCTCTTATAAAAGTAACTGCGAGCCTATCCATATCTTCTTGATTGCTTCCATGGACGTCTTTGGAACTTCTTGGGCGTCTTTCCTATTAGTAGTGTATGTATATTGTTAAATAGTGCCAGTTACTTTATTTCACTTATTTAGAACTGTTAGAGATTTTTTAAATATACATGATTTAATAAATTATTACGATTGTAACTAGTGATGTTATCACATGAATCATAAACGTGTTATTTAATTGAGAGTTTGAACTTTAATAAAAAATTGACTCCTGATAATTAACGAACATTCTTTCATCACAAACGATGGGTATTAAAATGATAATGTAGATATTACACAGAAATAGGAAACGTTTCCGAGGACATTACATGAAATACTACAGGCTATAAGAACCTTTTGGCCACCTCAAGATTAATGTTGTTATATTCAAAATTAATCTATTTTGTGTTAATCTATTGTTTAATATTAATTTCCAAAAAAACATATATTCTTTTATGACACACGATTTATAAACAACAATCGTTATTTTACTGAAAGTAGCTGTTACTAAAAGTGACTGATGATACTTAATTAAAAAAGACTCTGTAGATTTATTAATCAATTAAATTATTGATATTCATTGGGCTTTAAAGCTCGGTACGCACTGGGTAATGCTGACTGATACATTTATGTGTGTTGCGGGCTTTCGAACACTAAACGCCGGCTAACTCACTTTCCCAGACTCCGTCCAGGCCATTTCATTGCAAAATCGTTCTAAATGTCAACATCTCTCTAAATTTAACCGACAGGGGGCGTAGCTCAGATGGTAGAGCGCTCGCTTAGCATGCGAGAGGTACCGGGATCGATGCCCGGCGCCTCCAATTTTTTTGATTTTTTAAAAATGATTTCGGTATGAAATTTTGGGTTATAATTGGAAAATTTCCCACCACATTGCTTTATTTATCTAAAAAAAGCAGGAAAAGGATAAAAACAATAGGTTAAAATTGAGCTCATTCAGTCATCATCAGGACAAAAAAGAGAAAAAAAACTGAAAGTCACACCAATCCATGACATTCAAATTCATAATGGAATGAAGATTAACACAGCTGAGGAAGATTATAATTAATCGATTTCGAAAAATAAAATGAAAAAACATGTAATATCCAAATCCATAAATACAACAACAAAAATTCCAAATAAAAATGCATATCAAATAGTACATGGTACAGACCCCTTTTTATCGAATTATTAACATACGCCTGAAAGTTCGTAAATAGTTTCATCTGATCATAATCTACAAATATTTAATTTACGAAAACTCTTGGAGTTGGGGCGTTTTCAATCTGGAGGGAAGCTAACATTGTCTATTTAATTAGGCACTAAAAACTCGTAAATACACATTTGCTTTCTACATGAAACGTAAGATAAGTTGAGCAAAAAATCGAGAAAAAAGATGGCGTTCAAAAATATTGAGCCGTTTGTCCCATATAACCTCATTGTTTTGAAAAATCGGAAGTGTGGGTTACGCCAAAAGGCTCAATATTTTTTAATGCCACCTTTTTTATCGACTTTTTGATCAAATTATCTTACGATCCAAGTAGAAAGTAAATGTGTATTTACATTTTTTTAGTACATAATTAAATTGACTAAGTTTGCTCCCCTCCAGATTGAAAATTCCAATCCCCAATTCCAAGAGTTTTCGTAAATAAAATATTTGTAGTTACGATGAGATGAAACTATTTACGATGTTTCAGGCGGATGATGATAATTCGATAAAAAGGGGTCTGTACCACATACTAAAAGAAAGGTTATCATAAAAGATTAATTTTCTTTTTACTTCATTAATGAAATTCAGATGTAAAGATTACATACGAAAGAACAGTAAATAAATGGCTATTCCACATAATATATCAATATAAACGAATAAAATACTCACCATTATTTTATATCAGGAGTCCCAAACATAGAGCCTGTAGCAAAAGTGTGCCCGCCAATGTCTAACAAAACCTTTATTAGCGATCATCCCGACAACTTTTGCCTTCTGAAGATTGACAAATCTTCGATAAAATATTGAAATATATAAGTCAATTTTAAGTATGAGCGATTACTTTGAAAATAGTAATATAATTATATTACAGTATTTTGCTTCTTTTTTTTCAATTCTCGTCATTGTTTGGCATTAAAAGGCAGATACAGGTGGTTTAAAATCAAATGTTTTACTATTTTTTTTCTTCATTATATTTATATATTTAAAAATATAACACATACCAGACTGAAGCGACCTTCAACCACTCGACGTTTCAGATTATTTTAGCACTTACTAGACAAATGCTCTAAACTTCCAATTAATTACAAAAGATTCATATACATGACTATGATAAGGCCTATTTGTCCATCGACTTCTTCTCGTATCCAATCCTTACAATCCAAAATCCTTCGTAAAATCCTTGATGTTCCCTACTTTGTTACAAATAAAACCATCCATAATGACCTTAATATTTCTTATGTTTCAGATCTGGCCCGATCCGGATACCTATCCTTCCATAATAAACTTTAGAATCATCCCAATCCTCTCGTTTCTAACCTTGCTTCCTCTTCAATTCCTAATAATCCTCTGAGGCATCTGAAAAGAAGATGGTCCCGTGATCTAACCTAATGCATTAGAGTTCTACCATTGGGTAGTTTTTCAACAAGTGTTTTCACGTCATTATATCTATATATTCAAATTTACTATATCCAGTTGTAAATATCATTAATAAATAGAAAAAAGTATAACAAGATTAAACATAATTCAAAATTATAAGTCAATTATTTGAAAATAATAATTCTTTATTGATATAATATTATCAATATTGTTTTGTTTAATCTCATTCTTTGGTAGTGGAAAATAAAATAAAAATCAACAACAACGTAGGTAACTATGGTTCGAATTGTTTTTATTTTATAATATTATTCCACTTTCAAAACATATGAATCTAATATAAGAAAATTATATTTTAAACTAACTTTATTTATTCACCCACACCTGTCATAAGCAATGACAATTAGCGGGTCTGCTGTCGGTAAGTGTACAGGTAGTGGCTTGATCGGCGTGATGGAGAGGGGTACCCAGCGGCATCCCTTCCTGTCTTGATTTTAGCATATTTTTAAGCGATGAAATCCCTCATCCAGCTCCTTTTGAGCCTCCTAAGTGTGTTTTCGGACATGTTAAATGTAGCCATACCTTGCATAAGTGTGTTAGTATGTCCATGTAAGTTATTGTGGAATCGCTTGTAGTGTGTCCATATGTGATCGTTAACTGTTGGCATCTGAAGCTCCTTATGCAATGTAATGTTTGTGACGTACCATGGAGCTTTGGTTATGGTTCTGAAAGTTTTCAGTTTTCGTATGTGGGTCGTTTTGGCTGTTCCGTAAATTTGTGAAGTGTAGGTCCATATGGGCTTGAGTAGATAATAGTAAGTGTTCAGTTTTTATTTTAAGTATAATTTTGAGCATCTTTATAGAAGGGAGTACAACAGTCGTAGTCTGAGGTTTAAAGTTTTTCTTTTTTTGTTGATATGTGGACCCCATGTCATTCTTCTGTCGAATGTTGTATTTTATCTGTTTGAGGAATTTCAGCATTATCAAGATAAATAGGAGGGCATGATCCATGTCGAAGACTGAAAGTGATGTGTTGTGATTTGTCTTGGTTGAGTCGAATTTTTCAGAGTTTGCACCAATCGTTTAGTTTCGTTAGATGATGTAATGTCTGTGAGGCGTGTGTTGGGTTTTTATGTCTTGTTAGAATAGCTGTATCGTCTGCGTAAGTCGCTATAATAGTTCTGGCGCTGTTAGGAATGTCACGTGTGTATATGACGTATAAAAGCGGAGCGAGTACTGACCCCTGAGGAACTACTGCCAAGGCTGGTCTTATTGAAGAAAGTTCTCAGCCTTGGCAAACAGAGAAAAATAGGTCACAAAGAAAGGATTGAAGTATAAGATAGTAGGTAGGAGGGAGTATCGTCGTAAGTTTGAAGAGAAGAAAATTATATATAATTAAATTGTTGTTTTCGCCTATTTTTTAAAAATAAGTTTCATTAATTTTACAAATAATGTAGGTGGTGTGTGTTAATGCAAACATATATATTTCATTTTATTGATTTGAATAATTTGTATGCACCTAATGAGTTATTGTATCGATAAATATGGTCGAAATTAACAACTTTGCACCATCAGATAATATAGAAAAAAAGTGGGCTTACTGATTTTTTGCAATAAATTGACGATACGTCAAAATACAACATACTTTTTTAAAACTTACATATACAATATATAGGAAGAGCAAGTATGGCGATATTGGAAATTTTCGAATCTGTATTTCAACGGAAATACATGTGTTGTGGTCTCTTGAGTCCATATAGCCAAGTACTGCAACTGGCCTGTGTGTGTGTGTGTGTGAGTCAATTTAACACATTTTTGCGATCTTCTCAAAAACGGCTATAACGATTTTGATTAAACTTCGTTTAGCAGGGTATTATTTATCAGTTTTTAATACAATGTATGTTTTATTCTCATCGATGTTCTCTAAAAGAGCTTTAATGGCAAATTTTCATATTAGCATCAGCTAAATATTTTTCTTAATTTTAAATAATTAACCATTTCACATTAATCTTTGATACAAAAAATATTTAAATATAAGTGAATTTAATAATTAACTAAAGATGATCGTAATGGATAATAGTTGAAATAGAGGAATCAAAAGAATATGAGCGTGCGCGAAAGATTACAACAGGCTGTATATATAAATTAAAATAACGGTATTTAAACAAATAAAAATACCCACAATGAAAAGTAAATAAATATAGCGTCTATAATTTTTACTTTCACTTCCCATTTGTCTGAAAATACTTATTTCTGATAAATAGAGGGCGGTAAGTGAAATTCGTCTGATGGGCGAACCAGATTTTTTTATCTTGTATGTATGTAATATTCATTAGAATCCTAATGGTTTATCAAATAAGGAATTAAGATAATAATCATTTTAGCGTGTGCGTCAGTGGATTAAGGTAGGTCTTATGTTCTTACTGTTTTATTGAAATAATGATAAAATAATACCAATATTGTTTATAGCATTAAGTATTTGATAACCATTATTTATTTATTTATTAAGGAAAATTGGACATAAAAAAATTAAATTTGCGATCTGTAAATTTCTGTGCAATGAGCAAATTTTTTGGCAGATTCACAGCGTTCCATAACAATCCAGGAAATAGTTCAGTTCAGCAGGTGTCTTGGCCACGCCTACGTAATCGTCGAGGTGGGCTGTACGGATTTCTAGTGCTTTTAAGGTTTTCTGTCAGAGGATTTGTGTTGTAAGTTAGTATTTGGTGAAAGTTGTTGTAGTTTTGTTTTGCCGTGTCTGAAATTGTTGGAATGTTCAAGTCTTTATGTAATGTGTCGTTTGCGACATAAAATGGTGCGTTAACTATTCTTCGTAAAACTGTGTATTGGAAACACTAAATTTTTTTAATATTAGAAGTTTTAGCAGAACCCCACAGTTCTATGCCATAAGTCCAAATTAATTTTAATAAAACTTTATAGAGTGTTAGTTTGTTAGTCAAAGATAATTTTGAGCGTCTGTTAAGTAACCTAGATAAAAGACCGTATCGTCTGTTTAATTCCATACGTTGTTGTCTAATGTGTGTCCTCCAAGTTAGTCTTTTGTCGAGGTAAAACCCCAAATATTTAATTTCCTCGGATGCAGGAATTTCAATGTCATTAAAATATATTTCGGGTGAAGGCGTACGATTAAGAGTGAAAACTACGTACATACTTTTTTTTTTCGTTCATTTTAATTTTTCACCGTGTGGCTTAATCAACAATATCATTCAAATGGTTTTGAAGAGTGGTGGATTGTCGATTTTTATATTTGTATTAGATTATAGATATATTACGTTTAATTCTAATTTAGTATAATTACCTGTGAATAATTTTACGATTCGGTACCACACCTGTCTAACCCTTACCACATTACCACACTATATCTAAACTTCAGATATCCGATGCCTACTAAATGACGAAGTCAAATATTCGATCACTGATAAGAGATATGACGAAGGGGAGGGGGCGCGCCTGCCCCAGTAGCTCAGTCGTCCGCGGTCCGTCGAAGAGGATACATCCCGCGCCGTCGAAGCTGCCGTCTTGGAGTACGACGTCTTAGAGTACTTCCCTTCTCAACTCAGGGTACGTACTCAATTACAGTTTGGTCGTCTTCTGAATATCAATGCAACTTATCGCATGTTTTTCATCATGATTTAAGCTACAAGTGCGTAGTTGAATAAAATAAAAACAGTGTCAAGACATATTATAAATAGATTTATAGGCATAATGAAGAGAAGGAGATGTAAAATGTAAGGATGAGAATACTTCATAGGTTTTGTTAAATTCAGAAATCAACAACACCTCAATACCCAAACTACGTATTATATTTTAATAATTTTTGATATTTTTTTAAAATTTTATGATAAGGAAGTAATATCACCAAGGGAATTGGTATGTAATGAAAATTTTTGAAGAAAATTTAAGATACTCTTTTTAATAAGAAATAGATAAAAAAAAATAATTCATAGCTTGAACCGTAGAAAAAATAGATTTATTATTGGGGATATTTATAAGCAAACTGAAAAACTATATATGTAAAATGTAAGGATAAAAATCCTTCGTAGGTAGGTGTGATTAAATTTAGAAATCAATAAAATCTGAATAATAAAGTACCTATTTTTATTTTAATCTAGCCAAGGTCAAAAACAAATAAAAATAAATAAGGAAGTAATATTACAAACATCATAGGCATGTGATCAAATTTTTGGAAGATAATTATTTTAAACGCTCCTAAATAAAAATAAAAAAAATCATAGATTTAACCATGAAAAGTATATATAAATGTTAAATATATCTTAACATATAAATGAGGCTTCAGAAATATCATTAAAAAAAAAAAAAAAAAAAAAAAAACCTCAATTTGATTGTATACACAAACTTGCAATTGAATAATAAAGATCTTAAATCAGAATATCCAATGAATTACAAAATAAATAAAAAAATCCCTTTCTATTCGATATTTGGGAGGAGGAGCTAGTTTTTTTTTTTTTTTTTAACTAACAGCATTTACTCTGGACAAAAAAAATTGTCTATATAAAATTATCCTGAAGTGATACTTGAAGGCAAAAAAAAAAATAAAAAATAAAAATAGGGGGTAGTTACAGATATAACGATATTGTTATAATTATGATAATGATAATTTTCTTAATTACTTGAGCTTATATTTATTAGTTTTATTTGCATTACAACTTAAAAATACAATATATCATGTTTGCTCAAGTATTTGATCACCCACATAAAAGAATTTGAACCAATTAGAAAAAAACCAAAAAAAAAACCTAAGCCTTAATCTTAGATACGTTAGTGCTCTAATCAGAAGAAAATTTGAAAACAATTAGTATTAAAAATGCTCTCGTATCCTAAAACGTCCTGAATTCAATTTTCATCTGCATTTTTCTGTACCGGAAATTTTGCAAACAATTAGAATAATCTGCATTACACGCTAAAACAATGCTCTATCGCTTATTCCTACTCACACCGAGACGCATAGTTGAGCTAAGGCTTTCCAAACAACCGGGAAAGTTTGTTCAAGTTCTCAATAGATATAAGCCTACTTAGGGGCATGAGTCAATGCACACAAAAGGCCCTTATACGAGCGGCGAACAACCTAGTGGAAAAAAGAAAGTTAAAATTATTTAGTTTATTTTTTTAGTTGGCAATATGTATTAAAAATCTTCTTATAACCTATAATTTTCAATTTAATTTATGGATATATATATAGAATAGTGAACAACGAGTCTCTATCGTATTCAATTATTTAAAGTTCGCAAATGACTACAAGAGAATATAAATTATAGTAGAACCCTTTATGGTAGAATTGTGAAAACGAGAAAATAAATGGTGATTGATCAATCAATATTATATGATTACTAGTCGACCCGTGCGTATCATTCGCAGAAAAAATTGTTTAGTGAAGAAATAGTAAAACAATATGGAAGTAAGTAGATCCTGTGGATTATGTAAGGAAGGAATTAATATTTTTTCCTTGGTCTAATTCAATATTCCATTTAACATGAAAGACCAAAATATTTGTACAAATTGATTTGTTAGGATCTATTTTTAAACGCTTACTGATAAGACAATAAAGGTAATAAAGCCTAGATTAATGAAGTTAATATATCAGGCCATAAAAAAAATGTAGTAGAATAGTAAATGCAATATCTTTAAATAGAAAGAAATTATTAATTGTGGATTGATGGCTGACTGTAGTGAATAATTGAAGAGAAGGGTGGTTGGAGTGATCAGTCAAGGTAAAAAATAGTAAAAATAAATGATTATATTTATTTCTTTTTTATTACTGTAATTATTTATAAACTAGAAATTGATTTTATCGAATGTTGGATAATTTTCTATCCACTGTTTTTACATTATTATTTTCGTAGGAATAAAAATCAAATAATTTATTTTATTTTTTAGTGTTTATTTTGATATTTAGATTAAGTTTTACTTACTTAAGTTAAAAATAAATATAATTATCAATTTTACTATTTTTTTATTTTGAGTCATCACCCCAACCATCCTTCTCTTCGAAGGAATTATTAAGTGTACCAAAAATTATAGACTGTATCTTTGTTAATAATTGTGCGATTTTTATGATTTTTTGTTTTGTTTTGAAGGTAATTTAGTAATCTTTCTAATTATCATAAGTACAGATTTATTCAAGTACAGAGGTATTAGCAAATAACGTTTTTTTCCTTCATAACTTTTTAACCAGAAATTTCAGGGGGATGGGACTATTTTTCGCATGTGAAGGAGAAGAATATCTTCAAAATAAGTGGTCGATCATTCGAGTTGATGAAGAATTGACGAATTTATGGCGTACCGAATAAAAAACACCTTTTAGAAATAATATATTGGATATTATTTATTTTGTAATTATGTTTCTCATTAGTAAATTACTTAGAAATGCATTAATCGATGGAGATTAGTTTTAAAAGCTGCCCAATTCATTATTACATAATTCAAACACAGATGTTGATGACAATATATATATATGTATATATATATATATATATATATATATATATATATATATATATATATATATATATATATATATATATATATATATATATATAAAACCCTCCCACCCTCATAGCAAGTGCAGAGGAAGGTTATCTCATGGTTTCTGAGAATAAATAGAGATGGTTAAAATTAATCACTGAAATTCATCCACACTATTATTTTTATATACGAATTAGCTTCATGACTTGTATATAATCTATGCTAGATTACAGCGAATTACATTTAAGAGCGAGAGAAATAAATATATTTATACGAAGTAAAATAATTGATGTAATTTGAATGTAAACAATAATTTGATAGATTTTCATTGAAAATGTTTCATATCCTGTAAAACACTCAGTAGATTATTTAGATCTATGCTAGGCGGAATAAATGCGAATCCGGTTAAAAGCATAAAAAGTACATGAGATTGGAGGTGATTCATTTGCGCCACACGATGTTATGACTACATGTCATGCAAATGTGAAATAATTTACAAAAAAAAATGTATTTACCAATATTTAATTATTGTGTTAACATGCGAGTAGTTCAGCATGGCTTATCTGAATCGTGTTGTTTTTTTATTTAACTTGGGTACCTTTGTTTATTATTTTATAAGTGTTGTATGATGTATGTTTGTTACTAAGATGTATTATATAATTAAAAAAAACTATAATGATTTATTTAAAAAAATATGAAAAATGATAAACTATAAAAACGTTTAATCAAAAACTCCTTATTGATTTACTCCTAAGATACTTGGCAATTTAGTTTACTCATTTAATTTAATTTTCGTGTAAAATATATAATTTAAATGTGATAAAGAGACGTAGATAGCCAGGAAAAGCTGTTGTTTAAAAAAAAAAAAAAAAACTATAGAAGTAACCGAATCCTTCGTAAGAGGACGGATATGGTCTAACATATTTACTTTCATATCCACTTAAACACCTTGGTATATTGTTAAGGAAATTGACCTACACAAATATTTATAATTAATGTATGGTCCGAAGGCATCTACCCATGATAGAAACTCAAAAAATTTCCTCCGAAGTTGCAGCCTCTCCAGTACATGAGATAAAAAAAAAAACACTTATTTGTAGTGAAAGGCATCCGAATACTTCACCAATTATAAACGTATATATGTAAATAAACAATATACGTATACATCAATTTCTCCAACAATCTATGACGAGGTGTAAGTAAAGAGGCAAATAAATATTTTCCCTTATAGAGGATAGATTTATTTCTGTAATATTTTTTTCAAGTATTAATAATTTATATATTTTTGTAAAATTCAATTTTAAATCACCTCCCACCTCCCTTGAAATGATAAAATCACTTTACATTAAATATACTGTACGCAGCAATGTACATCCACATTACCAATTGTATAAATAATTCATTTTAACTTACTAAATTTATCGAGTAATTAAACGAATAGCTTCTTTTAAATGTATTGAATTAATATATTCAATTAGTTAATATATTAGTGCATAATATAATTCCTTCATACTTGCTGAAAATGAATTAAATATTGGGAATCCGGTTATAACATGTTAAAAGCTACGTATTTAAAATTATCTAATTTCAAAATAATATATTCTGGCATATTGAACAATCATTGAATTCTATTAATTTATTACTAAATTTAACTTGATTATTTTATTTAATATATATGAACATTTTAAATGTATTCTGTTAAATAAATATTTTTAATAATTCTGGCCGTTTCATTTATCCAACGTGGATGTTACAATAAAGAAAAACAGATGAAACTAAACTTCGCATAAAAAATAATAATACAATTAACAGAACTATTGAATGAAACTATTCAAATAACAATTATATTACTTTGAATTATTTATCTTAAGGATTTATTGATCAGTAATTGTTATAAAGATAGAAATTTCAGCTTTCTTTAGCTTATGTTATATCCTTAAATTTTATTGAGTTGATTTAAAACTTGTATTATCTATTATTTTACTGGGTATTATTACTCAAAATTTTGTTTATTGTTATTTAAACTTTATTGTGTTATATTGAAACTTTCTTATCAAATCTATTAAATTCGACGTTATTCATTTTTTCTTAAATTTTCCTAAGATTTTTATACTACACATTTGATGATTATCAAAGATTACCAAAATACTAGTAATTTCGTGCTAAAGATGCTTTCGCCAAAATATGTTTAATCTATTCCATGTAAGTAACCTATTACAGACAAATGGAAAATTGTCAATTTTAAATAATAATAATTTAAAAAAAAACATTGTACTTACATAAGGCTAAAAGTGCAAATTATATACAATAAGATACCAATCATCAGTTTAAAAAATTTAAAAAATACACCAATTTCATTATCAACGCTGAATAAAGCAATATCGAAAAGCATATAAAAAGAAATCAACTCATGTATCGACATTATGACGTCTTGGAAGATCTGAAAAATTGAAAAATATACTGTGACATTTCCCGTACCAAACACGTACGGTAACAAGACATTTTAGGAGCATCGATTGAATTTATTTATAGCTTGTTGCAGTTACCTCCTCAGTATCTCAATGAGAAAGGCTCAGAACAACTAATTTTATTTATTATATTTTTTTAACTAGTTTATTGAATAGAGTCCGCCACAATGAAGAGCAATAAGTATAATGACAAGTGTTCATTTATACATTTGTTATGTATATCAACGCAAATAATGAAGAAATAAATAAAATGAAACATATTTAAAAAAATAAATTTTTTTTTTTGTTCTTCCCTACCTCACTTTTTAGGATATACGGGATTTTCCCGGGCCGGGGGGTGAGGGCGGGGAATTTTAAAATCTCCTCCGGCACCGGGACGCGAACTCGTACTTTTTATATCATCTCAAATCTCTGTTATCCGGTTGCTAGACAACTAGCAGTGCTGTGCACACGCTTTAGCCTATTCGGCCACCCCGCCCCCAAAAAATATATATAGATTGTAAAGTTGAGTAAAAATAAAATAAACAAAACAGAGCCATGTGCAATGTACAATATCTACAATCAGCCAGGGGACTCCCAGCCACTCTTTGTCCTCCGGACATGGAAGGCAAGTAGGACTCTAGGCGATTCCACTGTTCCTCTCTTATTTCCGACACTGGTATTGGAAGCCAGTGGAGGCTGAAAGAAGATCACTAGAGCCACAGACTCGGGACTTCAGTGGACGATCTGGCCATTGTCTGAGCTCCATTATATACAAATGGTCGCGGGGGTTTTAACCTCAGGAGATGGTTGTAGAGATGTGTAGGACTAGGATTGTACTTGTGTAGTATTGTACTACAGGATTTAGATGATGAGTGAGGTTCTGGTGACATTCGGAAAATTTGTTTCGGATTATTTGAAGAACAATCGGATTAAAGTCATTATGTAAGGCTTTGTTGGTGACATAAAAGGGAACATCGAGCATTGTTTGAAGAGTTAACGTTTCAGAGGCAGTGAAGACTTTATAACTAATATTTTTATTCATAATATCTGTTAAAAATGCATCTTAAAGTAATGAGTAATATTATGAATATATGGGATCACTTCAAGAGTTCACTCCAGGTCTCCTACAATACTGTGAGTTCAAAAACGTAACTGCAAGAGTAATTAGTCCAGAGGATCGAGGGGTTATATACCCAACAATAGCAAGGGGGTGAAGGGAAGGCGGAACAGGACTCCAAAGGGAGGGTGATATATATATATATATATATATATTGTAAAATAATGTTTTTACTTAAAGACGTCAACAGCTGTGTTTGAATTGTGTAATAATGAATTGAGCAGCTTTTAAAACTAATCTCTTAATGAGAAGGAATTAGTCGAGGGTGCGGTCAAAAAAAAAAAAAAATTAAAATATATAAATAATTTTAATTTTTGCCGACGTTTTGACCCACTTTGCAGGTCGTCTTCAGGGCTACAAAAGATACAAACATGTTGAAAAAATAAAAATAAAATAAAAAATAAATATAAGTATATATAAATTACGAAGAAGTTGTCAGATACAGAAATACAAGATAAAGAAAATAAATACATGATAAGAAAATAGATAAAAGAAAATAAATACATGAATGTTAACGAATAAATGAATGTTAACGAATAAATTGATTGAAAATTGAATAACTATTGTTACAGTAAAGTTAAAATATGGATAAGATAACATAATAATAAGATATCAGTGGATAACAAGCAAGTGGAGGTTACCTTTAATTGTAAATAAACAGATAACGGGACCAAAGGTTAAGAAGTGAAGAAATTGAAAGATTAATAGGGTAACATTAGTGTAATATTGTTGGGATAGATTATTAAGTATAAATAACTCTATAAGAAAACAATAATTTTAAAAGAATACTTTAAAATGTAAGAATAAATGCAAAAACAAGGTTATGATGATAAACAAACAAAAAACAGGTTGTACTATATATAGATGACAATTGACATTTAGTTTTTTAAAAGCGGTAATGGAATGGTAGGCTGTATGAAGATAATAATAAGGTGTATAGTTGAAGGATAGGTGTGTTAAGAAAGGAATCTCAATAAAAGTCAAAACATACCGTTGGATGTGGCACTGCGGGAGTCGGTTGAAACACTGGCAGTGTCAAAAACTCTAGTTAGCAGTGTCAAAAAAAAAGTTCTAGTAAAAATAAACGCATACATATATACACATACAAACACACACACACACACACACACACACATATATATATATATATACATATATATATACATATATATGTATATATATAAAAGGAGAAGTAAAAGAAAGTATAAATGGAAGTGAGAAGATTAAATAGAGGTTTATGATCGAGACTTTTTTAAAATGTTGATGATTTGGGAGTAGGCGAGTGATAGATTTTGCTTGTCGGTTTTTAAGTTAAGTGGTTTGTAGTCTAATTGAATGAAAACACTTTCCGTAAGTAGTCTTTTGTCGTGGTTAGGTACTGTGGCAAGAATGGAGGTATTGTCAAAGTCAAATGTGTGGTTTGAGGTTAAGGCGTGTTCAGAGAGTTTAGAAGCAGTAGAGTTCTTAGAAGTAATTGAGTATTTGTGTTGTTTGATGCGGTCTTTAAGTTGGTTTTTGGTTTCTCCAATATAGGCGGAGTTACAATTGGTGGTAGAGCAAGGAATGCGGTATACGATATTAGAGCGGTGTTGCGGAGGGATGGGGTCTTTTAGGTTGGAGTAAATATTGGCAAGTTTGTTATAGTTTTTAAAAGCAACTCGCAGGTTGGGAATAGAGGAACGTAAAGATTTTTGAATTCTATCCGAAAGTAAAGGGATGTATGGTAGAGATCTATATAAAGGAATGGGGGGCTGATTTTGAGAACTAGAGAAAGAGATGGAGGATGAGGGGCGGGTTTTGTAGTCAGTAATAAGTTTTTTAATGGTGTTGGAGGGGAAGTTATTAGACAATAGTATCTGTTGTATGCGTCTAGTGTTTGTTTCATGTAGGTAAGGGTCAGATAGAGAAAAACATCGGTGAATGAGGTTTTTGGCAACGTTAAGTTTTTGGTGAAAGGGGTGTTGAGAATAGTAGTTGAGTAATCTGCCAGAGTATGTTGGTTTTGTGTACCAGTCTGTGGATAAAGTATTGTTGGGATGTCTTTTAATGAGAAGATCGAGGAAAGGGAGGGAATAGTTATCTTCGTATTCAACTGTAAAAGAGAGGCGGGGATGATATGAGTTAAAGGCGGAAAGGATGTCAGGAATAGTATCAGGATTGACGATGAGAAGAAGGTCATCGACGTATTTTTTTATAAGAAATATGTCATTAGGAAACTGTGGGGCTATGGTGTTTAGGAGATCATTAAGAACAATGTTAGATAAGTCGGGTGCGAGAGGATTACCCATAGCTAATCCTGCAATTTGATTATAAAATTGTCCATGGAACTGGAGATAACCAGATTTGCAACAAAGTTGTAGGGATTCAATAAATGATGAACGGTTAAGGGAGGTATGAGACTCTAAGGATGACCAGTTATTTTCTACTATAAGAAGGGCTTTATCTATAGGGATGTTGGTGAAGAGGCTTTTAACGTCGAAAGAGACTAGAATGTAATTATCGGGAATGGTTAGGGATAATAACAAATTACGTAGATGAAAGGAGTTGTGGATATCATATGGATTGTCATGACTAAGGATTTGTAAGGATGGGAGTAGAAATTTGCTGAGTTTTAAAGAGGGAGAGTTGATATTAGAAGTGATAGGACGGAGGGGAGTGCCGGGTTTGTGAATTTTTGGAAGACCATAGAAACGGGGAGCCACGGAGTTATAAGAGATGAGGTTTCTGTAAGTAGGATATGTGATTTGTTTAGAGTGTAAGAGGTTTCTGATATGTTGGTTAAATTGGATTTTAAGAGAAGGAGTGGGGTCACGAGTTGTAGGAGCGTATGTAGATATGTCTGATAGGAGTTCAGTCATTTTTCTATTATAGTCTGTGAGGTCCATGATAACTGTTTTATTTCCTTTGTCCGCTTTAGTGATGATGATGTCGTCATGATTTTTAAGGAAGGAGC
The DNA here is from genome assembly GCA_928085145.1 of Nezara viridula. NCBI lineage: Eukaryota > Metazoa > Arthropoda > Insecta > Hemiptera > Pentatomidae > Nezara > Nezara viridula. The sequence continues at coordinate 76,203,244 of OV725082.1, forward strand.
GTGTGGAAGAAAGATCTTTGAAGAATTGAGGGGAAAAGTTAGAAGTAGTGGATGGGGGGTGTTGGAGATGGTTAGAGATAATGTTAGTTATGGAAACACGAGATAATTCTTTATTATCATTAGAATGGTGAAAGATCGGATCGTTATAAATATATTCCAAGTCAGTAATAAGTTCAGGGATGAGTTTGGTAGAGGAATTAGGGGTGGAAAAATTCGGACCTAAGCTTAAAATGTTGAGGACGTTGGAAGGAATATCTATGGATGAGGAGTTGTGGACCCAATTATCGTCTCCTTTTGGGTATATCTTATGGACTAACGATTGCTGAAAAATGTCATTAAATTTAGTGGTGAGAATACTTTTTTTCTTTGATCTGGTAGTAATAAAGATAGTGGAGATAATTTGTGATAGGTTAGTCATGTGTTCGTCAGTCATGATGGTTTGTAATAATTGAGTGATGGCGGAAATTTGTTGGTTGAGGTGATGGATATGTTGTATGATTTCACGGATTTTCAAATTAAGGAGCGATTTTTTGAATTTTAAAGAACAGTTAGATAATTTGGAATTGAGTGGTTTGGAGATAGTAATGTGATTGAGGGAATTAGTGATTGATTTAGGAAAAAGAGAGTTGGAGCGGCATTTCAGTAAAAAAATGCGCTGTTCTAACGTGTCGGCAAGGCGTTTATGGAGCGAGCATAGGTTATTAATGTGGTATTTGTGACTAGAATAAATGGTTTTGAAAAATGAGAAGGATAAATTAGCTTGACTGGGAGCGGAACTTATTAGAGAGGAGGAGTTTAAAACTGAAGAGGTCAATGTGTCATCTTGTGACGAATTGTTAAATGAAGATGGAGAAGAGTGTGAAGAGAAGTTATTAGATAACGGTGCTGCGTGATGAAAAGTTCTGGAAGGTTTTTCAAATCTGGTACTGCGACGAGTGGGAAGAACAGAGAGGTTCTGATGTGCGGATGACTGTTGTTGTAGATTGTTGGATCTGGTATTAAGTCTGGAACTGCGACGTATGGACTGAGTGTTTGTATCCTGATGTTGACCCCGTGGTAATGTATTCATAATGATGTAGAGTTGGTTGACCGTTGATATGATATGAGAAGGAATTAGTCGAGGGTGCGGTCAAAAAAAAAAAAAAAAAATTAAAATATATAAATAATTTTAGTTTAATTTAACAAGCTAATTTATCCTTCTCATTTTTCAAAACCATTTATTCTAGTCACAAATACCACATTAATAACCTATGCTCGCTCCATAAACGCCTTGCCGACACGTTAGAACAGCGCATTTTTTTACTGAAATGCCGCTCCAACTCTCTTTTTCCTAAATCAATCACTAATTCCCTCAATCACATTACTATCTCCAAACCACTCAATTCCAAATTATCTAACTGTTCTTTAAAATTCAAAAAATCGCTCCTTAATTTGAAAATCCGTGAAATCATACAACATATCCATCACCTCAACCAACAAATTTCCGCCATCACTCAATTATTACAAACCATCATGACTGACGAACACATGACTAACCTATCACAAATTATCTCCACTATCTTTATTACTACCAGATCAAAGAAAAAAAGTATTCTCACCACTAAATTTAATGACATTTTTCAGCAATCGTTAGTCCATAAGATATACCCAAAAGGAGACGATAATTGGGTCCACAACTCCTCATCCATAGATATTCCTTCCAACGTCCTCAACATTTTAAGCTTAGGTCCGAATTTTTCCACCCCTAATTCCTCTACCAAACTCATCCCTGAACTTATTACTGACTTGGAATATATTTATAACGATCCGATCTTTCACCATTCTAATGATAATAAAGAATTATCTCGTGTTTCCATAACTAACATTATCTCTAACCATCTCCAACACCCCCCATCCACTACTTCTAACTTTTCCCCTCAATTCTTCAAAGATCTTTCTTCCACACGCTCCTTCCTTAAAAATCATGACGACATCATCATCACTAAAGCGGACAAAGGAAATAAAACAGTTATCATGGACCTCACAGACTATAATAGAAAAATGACTGAACTCCTATCAGACATATCTACATACGCTCCTACAACTCGTGACCCCACTCCTTCTCTTAAAATCCAATTTAACCAACATATCAGAAACCTCTTACACTCTAAACAAATCACATATCCTACTTACAGAAACCTCATCTCTTATAACTCCGTGGCTCCCCGTTTCTATGGTCTTCCAAAAATTCACAAACCCGGCACTCCCCTCCGTCCTATCACTTCTAATATCAACTCTCCCTCTTTAAAACTCAGCAAATTTCTACTCCCATCCTTACAAATCCTTAGTCATGACAATCCATATGATATCCACAACTCCTTTCATCTACGTAATTTGTTATTATCCCTAACCATTCCCGATAATTACATTCTAGTCTCTTTCGACGTTAAAAGCCTCTTCACCAACATCCCTATAGATAAAGCCCTTCTTATAGTAGAAAATAACTGGTCATCCTTAGAGTCTCATACCTCCCTTAACCGTTCATCATTTATTGAATCCCTACAACTTTGTTGCAAATCTGGTTATCTCCAGTTCCATGGACAATTTTATAATCAAATTGCAGGATTAGCTATGGGTAATCCTCTCGCACCCGACTTATCTAACATTGTTCTTAATGATCTCCTAAACACCATAGCCCCACAGTTTCCTAATGACATATTTCTTATAAAAAAATACGTCGATGACCTTCTTCTCATCGTCAATCCTGATACTATTCCTGACATCCTTTCCGCCTTTAACTCATATCATCCCCGCCTCTCTTTTACAGTTGAATACGAAGACAACTATTCCCTCCCTTTCCTCGATCTTCTCATTAAAAGACATCCCAACAATACTTTATCCACAGACTGGTACACAAAACCAACATACTCTGGCAGATTACTCAACTACTATTCTCAACACCCCTTTCACCAAAAACTTAACGTTGCCAAAAACCTCATTCACCGATGTTTTTCTCTATCTGACCCTTACCTACATGAAACAAACACTAGACGCATACAACGGATACTATTGTCTAATAACTTCCCCTCCAACACCATTAAAAAACTTATTACTGACTACAAAACCCGCCCCTCATCCTCCATCTCTTTCTCTAGTTCTCAAAATCAGCCCCCCATTCCTTTATATAGATCTCTACCATACATCCCTTTACTTTCGGATAGAATTCAAAAATCTTTACGTTCCTCTATTCCCAACCTGCGAGTTGCTTTTAAAAACTATAACAAACTTGCCAATATTTACTCCAACCTAAAAGACCCCATCCCTCCGCAACACCGCTCTAATATCGTATACCGCATTCCTTGCTCTACCACCAATTGTAACTCCGCCTATATTGGAGAAACCAAAAACCAACTTAAAGACCGCATCAAACAACACAAATACTCAATTACTTCTAAGAACTCTACTGCTTCTAAACTCTCTGAACACGCCTTAACCTCAAACCACACATTTGACTTTGACAATACCTCCATTCTTGCCACAGTACCTAACCACGACAAAAGACTACTTACGGAAAGTGTTTTCATTCAATTAGACTACAAACCACTTAACTTAAAAACCGACAAGCAAAATCTATCACTCGCCTACTCCCAAATCATCAACATTTTAAAAAAGTCTCGATCATAAACCTCTATTTAATCTTCTCACTTCCATTTATACTTTCTTTTACTTCTCCTTTTATATATATACATATATATGTATATATATATATATATGTGTGTGTGTGTGTGTGTGTGTGTGTGTGTGTGTTTGTATGTGTATATATGTATGCGTTTATTTTTACTAGAACTTTTTTTTTGACACTGCTAACTAGAGTTTTTGACACTGCCAGTGTTTCAACCGACTCCCGCAGTGCCACATCCAACGGTATGTTTTGACTTTTATTGAGATTCCTTTCTTAACACACCTATCCTTCAACTATACACCTTATTATTATCTTCATACAGCCTACCATTCCATTACCGCTTTCAAAATACTAAATGTCAATTGTCATCTATATATAGTACAACCTGTTTTTTGTTTCTTTATCATCATAACCTTGTTTTTGCATTTATTCTTACATTTTAAAGTATTCTTTTAAAATTATTGTTTTCTTATAGAGTTATTTATACTTAATAATCTATCCCAACAATATTACACTAATGTTACCCTATTAATCTTTCAATTTCTTCACTTCTTAACCTTTGGTCCCGTTATCTGTTTATTTACAATTAAAGGTAACCTCCACTTGCTTGTTATCCACTGATATCTTATTATTATGTTATCTTATCCATATTTTAACTTTACTGTAACAATAGTTATTCAATTTTCAATCAATTTATTCGTTAACATTCATTTATTCGTTAACATTCATGTATTTATTTTCTTTTATCTATTTTCTTATCATGTATTTATTTTCTTTATCTTTTATTTCTGTATCTGACAACTTCTTCGTAATTTATATATACTTATATTTATTTTTTATTTTATTTTTATTTTTTCAACATGTTTGTATCTTTTGTAGCCCTGAAGACGACCTGCAAAGTGGGTCGAAACGTCGGCAAAAATTAAAATTATTTATATATTTTAATTTTTTTTTTTTTTTTTGACCGCACCCTCGACTAATTCCTTCTCATATCATATCAACGGTCAACCAACTCTACATCATTATGAATACATTACCACGGGGTCAACATCAGGATACAAACACTCAGTCCATACGTCGCAGTTCCAGACTTAATACCAGATCCAACAATCTACAACAACAGTCATCCGCACATCAGAACCTCTCTGTTCTTCCCACTCGTCGCAGTACCAGATTTGAAAAACCTTCCAGAACTTTTCATCACGCAGCACCGTTATCTAATAACTTCTCTTCACACTCTTCTCCATCTTCATTTAACAATTCGTCACAAGATGACACATTGACCTCTTCAGTTTTAAACTCCTCCTCTCTAATAAGTTCCGCTCCCAGTCAAGCTAATTTATCCTTCTCATTTTTCAAAACCATTTATTCTAGTCACAAATACCACATTAATAACCTATGCTCGCTCCATAAACGCCTTGCCGACACGTTAGAACAGCGCATTTTTTTACTGAAATGCCGCTCCAACTCTCTTTTTCCTAAATCAATCACTAATTCCCTCAATCACATTACTATCTCCAAACCACTCAATTCCAAATTATCTAACTGTTCTTTAAAATTCAAAAAATCGCTCCTTAATTTGAAAATCCGTGAAATCATACAACATATCCATCACCTCAACCAACAAATTTCCGCCATCACTCAATTATTACAAACCATCATGACTGACGAACACATGACTAACCTATCACAAATTATCTCCACTATCTTTATTACTACCAGATCAAAGAAAAAAAGTATTCTCACCACTAAATTTAATGACATTTTTCAGCAATCGTTAGTCCATAAGATATACCCAAAAGGAGACGATAATTGGGTCCACAACTCCTCATCCATAGATATTCCTTCCAACGTCCTCAACATTTTAAGCTTAGGTCCGAATTTTTCCACCCCTAATTCCTCTACCAAACTCATCCCTGAACTTATTACTGACTTGGAATATATTTATAACGATCCGATCTTTCACCATTCTAATGATAATAAAGAATTATCTCGTGTTTCCATAACTAACATTATCTCTAACCATCTCCAACACCCCCCATCCACTACTTCTAACTTTTCCCCTCAATTCTTCAAAGATCTTTCTTCCACACGCTCCTTCCTTAAAAATCATGACGACATCATCATCACTAAAGCGGACAAAGGAAATAAAACAGTTATCATGGACCTCACAGACTATAATAGAAAAATGACTGAACTCCTATCAGACATATCTACATACGCTCCTACAACTCGTGACCCCACTCCTTCTCTTAAAATCCAATTTAACCAACATATCAGAAACCTCTTACACTCTAAACAAATCACATATCCTACTTACAGAAACCTCATCTCTTATAACTCCGTGGCTCCCCGTTTCTATGGTCTTCCAAAAATTCACAAACCCGGCACTCCCCTCCGTCCTATCACTTCTAATATCAACTCTCCCTCTTTAAAACTCAGCAAATTTCTACTCCCATCCTTACAAATCCTTAGTCATGACAATCCATATGATATCCACAACTCCTTTCATCTACGTAATTTGTTATTATCCCTAACCATTCCCGATAATTACATTCTAGTCTCTTTCGACGTTAAAAGCCTCTTCACCAACATCCCTATAGATAAAGCCCTTCTTATAGTAGAAAATAACTGGTCATCCTTAGAGTCTCATACCTCCCTTAACCGTTCATCATTTATTGAATCCCTACAACTTTGTTGCAAATCTGGTTATCTCCAGTTCCATGGACAATTTTATAATCAAATTGCAGGATTAGCTATGGGTAATCCTCTCGCACCCGACTTATCTAACATTGTTCTTAATGATCTCCTAAACACCATAGCCCCACAGTTTCCTAATGACATATTTCTTATAAAAAAATACGTCGATGACCTTCTTCTCATCGTCAATCCTGATACTATTCCTGACATCCTTTCCGCCTTTAACTCATATCATCCCCGCCTCTCTTTTACAGTTGAATACGAAGACAACTATTCCCTCCCTTTCCTCGATCTTCTCATTAAAAGACATCCCAACAATACTTTATCCACAGACTGGTACACAAAACCAACATACTCTGGCAGATTACTCAACTACTATTCTCAACACCCCTTTCACCAAAAACTTAACGTTGCCAAAAACCTCATTCACCGATGTTTTTCTCTATCTGACCCTTACCTACATGAAACAAACACTAGACGCATACAACAGATACTATTGTCTAATAACTTCCCCTCCAACACCATTAAAAAACTTATTACTGACTACAAAACCCGCCCCTCATCCTCCATCTCTTTCTCTAGTTCTCAAAATCAGCCCCCCATTCCTTTATATAGATCTCTACCATACATCCCTTTACTTTCGGATAGAATTCAAAAATCTTTACGTTCCTCTATTCCCAACCTGCGAGTTGCTTTTAAAAACTACAACAAACTTGCCAATATTTACTCCAACCTAAAAGACCCCATCCCTCCGCAACACCGCTCTAATATCGTATACCGCATTCCTTGCTCTACCACCAATTGTAACTCCGCCTATATTGGAGAAACCAAAAACCAACTTAAAGACCGCATCAAACAACACAAATACTCAATTACTTCTAAGAACTCTACTGCTTCTAAACTCTCTGAACACGCCTTAACCTCAAACCACACATTTGACTTTGACAATACCTCCATTCTTGCCACAGTACCTAACCACGACAAAAGACTACTTACGGAAAGTGTTTTCATTCAATTAGACTACAAACCACTTAACTTAAAAACCGACAAGCAAAATCTATCACTCGCCTACTCCCAAATCATCAACATTTTAAAAAAGTCTCGATCATAAACCTCTATTTAATCTTCTCACTTCCATTTATACTTTCTTTTACTTCTCCTTTTATATATATACATATATATGTATATATATATGTATATATATATATATATGTGTGTGTGTGTGTGTGTGTGTGTGTTTGTATGTGTATATATGTATGCGTTTATTTTTACTAGAACTTTTTTTTTGACACTGCTAACTAGAGTTTTTGACACTGCCAGTGTTTCAACCGACTCCCGCAGTGCCACATCCAACGGTATGTTTTGACTTTTATTGAGATTCCTTTCTTAACACACCTATCCTTCAACTATACACCTTATTATTATCTTCATACAGCCTACCATTCCATTACCGCTTTTAAAAAACTAAATGTCAATTGTCATCTATATATAGTACAACCTGTTTTTTGTTTGTTTATCATCATAACCTTGTTTTTGCATTTATTCTTACATTTTAAAGTATTCTTTTAAAATTATTGTTTTCTTATAGAGTTATTTATACTTAATAATCTATCCCAACAATATTACACTAATGTTACCCTATTAATCTTTCAATTTCTTCACTTCTTAACCTTTGGTCCCGTTATCTGTTTATTTACAATTAAAGGTAACCTCCACTTGCTTGTTATCCACTGATATCTTATTATTATGTTATCTTATCCATATTTTAACTTTACTGTAACAATAGTTATTCAATTTTCAATCAATTTATTCGTTAACATTCATTTATTCGTTAACATTCATGTATTTATTTTCTTTTATCTATTTTCTTATCATGTATTTATTTTCTTTATCTTGTATTTCTGTATCTGACAACTTCTTCGTAATTTATATATACTTATATTTATTTTTTATTTTATTTTTATTTTTTCAACATGTTTGTATCTTTTGTAGCCCTGAAGACGACCTGCAAAGTGGGTCGAAACGTCGGCAAAAATTAAAATTATTTATATATTTTAATTTTTTTTTTTTTTTTTTTTTTTTGACCGCACCCTCGACTAATTCCTTCTCATATCATATCAACGGTCAACCAACTCTACATCATTAATCTCTTAATGCATTTCTCGGTATTTACTAATCCGAAACATAATTATAATATAAGTAATATCCAATATATTATTTCTAAAAGGTGTTTTTTCTTTTTGCAGGTACGCCATAATTCGTCAATCCTTCATCGAATCCAATGATAGATCACTTATTTTAGAGATATTCTTCTCCTTCACATGCGAAAAATAGTCATTTCCCCTGCGATTTCTGGAAAAAAAGTTATGAAGGAAAATTAAGTTTTATTTACGAATAACACAAAAGTATCTATTTTTATCTGATCCCATAATTAGAACGATTATTAAACTACCTACACAATAAAACATAGAAAAATCGGACAATTATTAACAAAGATATAGTCTATTTTTTTTTGGCACACTTAATAATTTCTTCGAAGAGAAGGATGTTTGGGGTGATGAGTCAAAATAAAAAATAGTAAAATTGATAATTATATTTATTTTTAACTTAAGCAAGTAAAACTTAGTCTAAATATCTAAAGGTAGTTATCGATAGTTAATATTCTTAAGATGAGGTCTGGGAGAAAGAAACCTTTTGCTGAAATCTGTTATTGTTCCCTAAGTCTTGATAATGGGTCTTGTGTCCAGTTGGTACATTCTAGATAACTATTTCTTAGCTATAAGAGATAGCTTGACCAGGCTATCTGGGGATAACTTTGTCCTTCTATTCTTTGAGTCATGAGAATTGGCAATAGAATACATGATTCACCAGTTGGCATATTTAACAAACTCAATTATTAAAATAAAATTTAAACTAATATTAATATTATTATTGTTATTTGTTACGGATTAAGTCCATTCCGTAACTGTAGGACTTAAGACTGTAGTGATATGACACAATGTATATGAGATTGAGCGAATTAACATAAAGACATTGAGAAATTAGGATACCTTTAAGAGCGTAGATAGGATGTAAGGGAATAGCTGTTGCGTTATTGAACTTGAAGTCTATGCTATGAGAAGGATATAGCATAGACTTTTTTTAATTTTTTTTTATGGATCATATTATTGTAAGGCTACTGTAATTAATCGGTATATTCATTTTAGTTTAAATATCAGTTAAATATCAGTTAAAATCAGAAGAAAATCAAATTTCTTGTCAGTTGTATTTTATGTCCCACTATTAATATTATTTTTTATTTACTTCAAGTTAAGTCTATGGGTCAAATACTCCCATCTTCCTATGCTCCCCCAATACAAAATCTATGCAGGATATTCTTATATATCTAACTAAACTGTACTAAGTGTATCATCGTCTACTACCTGACTTAGAGCGAAGCATTTCCAAGCCGTGATAGATATGTAAGCAACCGTGTGGGTATATCATGTCTGCTTAGCATAATGCCTTGTAGGGCTAATTAATATATGATAATAGGCCACCCTCGGTTGTGTTGCCCTTGTATTATCGGGCAGTTTAACAAAACAAAGTACGGTTGTAATTACCGTGTTTGAATTAATTATGGAAGAATGTACACGTTTAAAATAAAATTATCTTGTTAAATTACAAATCGGAAAACTAAATAAATTTGGACAAATCTATATTAGTTAGTTGGTATTAAAACAGTTTTGTACGTGGGATTTCTATGAAACATTTTTTAGTTTCAATTTTTATGTCAGAATGTATTTAACACATGTTCATATCATTGCGTCATAAAGAATAAGAAAAAAATATATTATTGTTACAATTGTTTATATTTGTTGTTACATTTGTTTTCGCCATTTCGTGCATTATATAAAGTCTTAAACCTCTGCCATGTTTCAAGTGAAACGATGGAATCGTCTTGAAGATATAACAATGATTATTGGGAAAAACTCGTAGACAACAACCTAACGATAAATTTTATAAAAATATTATTATTCTTAGATAGCTATAAAACTCGTATTTACTTTTTTTTTTTTAGGTTATGAATAAAGAATAATCTTAGTTTTGTCTAAAAAAATATTACAGTTTGTTTCTACAGCTACGAATAACAGTTACTATGATTAATATTATTTCATAAAAATTGATAATAGATAGGTTAAGTATTTATATTTTAACATCATAAGAGGGTAAGACATATACGTTTTTTAAATTTTATTTGTTATTTTTTTAAAGACATTTTCCTGAAAAAAAATCTTAAAAATTGACAACAAATAGGTTTTGCTCAAAGATGACATAACAACACAGAACAGCAAGTTTAGCTGGATTAAGAGTAACAGACAGAAGTTAACTGAATGAAGTAACTAATGTTGTTCAGGACTGGTAAAGAAAATCGAGTTTTTGAATAAAAATTAATGCAAAATAGTTACTAATACTTGACAAGCTTAGTTACTATATGTAACTACTGCATTTAACTCCTCTAATTTTTCAGTAACAGTAATACTCTAAATAACAGTAATATCTCTACAATTATAAGCTAATAATTAATTGCAAGCCTGTTGCTAGACTCTTGCGCAAGACCAAGACCATGATGACCAAGACTGATTTTGCATGACAAAGACTCGTCTTGGTCTAGCATTTGGGCTATACACTAGAAGTAACAGTAACACGGCAAGGTTATAAAAGTGAACTAACAGTACATTATATGGTTAACTGAATAATGTTACAGTAACAGAGAAAGGTTAAATGAATGAAGTAACAATAACACGGCAAAGGTTAGAAAATGAAGTGACACTATCACGGATAGATTAACTTGACAAGCTAAAAGTAACAAACAAAATTATTTAAATGATATAACAGTAACACATCAAGATTAACTAAATGAAGTGACAATAACGCGGCAAGTTTATTTGAATGAAGTAATAGTACATAACGTGGTTAACTGGATGAACTAAAAGAAATACAGTAGGGTTGATGAAATAACAGTTAAAATAATAGAATTTTGCCCAGTTTAAAATGTATCCATTTTTTTGCTATTAATTTTTTTTTTTTATTATCGAAATTTACAACTGTAATTAATAATAAATACAACAAGTAAACATGAACAAGTAATATGACATGTACAACATGAGGAGTAACTACCCATTGGCAGCAGTCCAATTATATTTCTATATTAGAAGGTCCCGAGGCCATCCTCTTGGCTAATAATTTAAATGTAGAATATGAGCGTTACTTAAAATCGTTTACATTGTTACAAAATTGTTAGCAACCTTTCCTGATAATTTAAAAATAAGGATCATCATTTTTTTATCGATCTTAAATTGTATAGGTATTAAGAGCAGATTTTTTAAAGTTACAAACCATCTCAATTACAGCTTATTCCATAAAATATCCAGTGTTATTATAATTATTTATTATTCCGTTTAATTTAAATGAAAATGAAGCCAATGAATCAAAATAGGTCAAAAGAACGATTCTGGCTGGAAAGAGGACATAATATGTATGCTCTTCGACACCTAATAAGTAACCTAACCTTTCGTCAAAATAAAATCAGAATACATAAGACTCTGATCAGACCGGTTATTAGTTACGGCGGTGAACGTTGGGTAATAAACAAGATAACCTGTGACAGGCCAACTTTTGTCAAAACGATTTTCTATAAGACTAACTTTACTACTGGATAGATTAGTTTACCTAGGCCTCATTTTTAAGTAAATAATTAAATAAAAGTAAATAGTGGTTTATATCCCTAGTTTATATTTTTATAAACCATTTTCACAGATACTAACTTTTGTCAAAACGATTTTCTATGAGTCTAACCTAACTACTTGATAGGTTAGTTTACCTAGGCCTCATTTTTAAGTAAATAATTAAATAAAAGTAAATAGTGGTTTATATCCCTAATTTATATTTTTATAAACCATTTTCAACTATTTTTCGTTAAATGGTGAAGTAAGCAATAAATTGAAAAAAAAAAAAAGTGGAAACTTCACAATTTTCTTATAGAAAAAAATCGTTTTGTTGTGTTTATTTGTTATTAATTTTTCCATTTTTCTTAACAAATTGATTATTTTCGCAATACTTTTCTTAAATTTTTATAAGTAGTTGACTTATACTTTTGTAACTTTGGTCTAAACGATTTTCAGGCACTAGGAAGTAATTACTATATCTCCATTTTTCTCTTGATGTTCAGTACTATAAAGGGCAATGTCAAAATAAGCTTATCTATGCTGTTTCTTTGTTTACAACTGAGCTAAATTGGCGTCAGCAATGATAAGAAATGATCAGTAATGATTGAATGTAAGGGTCTTCATGATCAAAGCGATCCCGAGCAATCTTTGCCATTCTTGTGACGTTCATTCACGAATGATCGTGTAAGGGTCGCTTAAAGGAAAAATCGTTGCCACTAGAGCAAAGGGTCGACCAAGAACACAACGGAAAGGGAAAGTGGAAGAAAACATGCGACAGGCGGGCATCCGTTTGGTAGAGGACAGAGCCTTGTGGCAGCAGATGTTGAAGCCACTTCGGTCTGCAGCGCCAGGAGAAGAAGAAGAATTGTTTCATCTTCGTAGTCTTCAGATTCCGTGATTTATTTAAAAATAGATATGTAGAAGGGTATAAATTTATATCTTTCATTGTTGTCACTTTTGAAACATTTTACTGAAAGCTTGCACATTTCCGACATATAGTATAGTCGACTTCATAAATCAAAACGGGAAACGAGAAACCCCCACTCCAGGGTAAGGCCAAGAAATATTGCAATTAAAAAATCTTCCAAGGCTTACATGCAATGTGTCGGTGGCTGAAAAATGTTGTAGACTCTTGCATGCGGTTCATTAAAGTCGGTAATAAGGATCGCTTTAAGCCCCGACATCCATTATATAGGAAAATAGATTACCTGGGAATTAGACGCTCTTGGCAAAAATATAAACAATGTTGAAAGTATAATCTCATTAAGAGCCGGTATAAAGTTTTAATTGCTTTAGTTAGGGGCTGTATCCGACTCCCTCCTGCCTCTGCCCGCTCAAGAACACGGCGCCTGCTCGAGTACCCATCCTTGAGAGGTGTTCGTCTTGATTTAAAGTAAAGACTTTGTCTGATGATGATGGCAACTCGAAGAGCTTTAAGGACTGATCCGATGGTTGCTTACACTGCGATAGAACTTGTAAACTTTATAAGTTATTATTGAATTTGTCGAAATTTATTAACTGAGAACAACAGACAGACCTTCAAGCAGGATTTTGATCTTCTGGTTTAATATAACAAAATAACTCAAGTTAATAAATCATTTAATTAATAACTAGAACTTTCCTTGCATTATCCTTACTACGACCCTCTTTGACGTATTGGTATACATATATTCATATATATATATATATATATATATATATATATATATATATATATATATATATATATATATATGTATATATATATATATATATATATATATATATATATATATTCATTGCACTTAACCATTATTTCTAATACCTCCTATAACCAACCTTGCCTTCAATAATGTAAATTAGGAAAAAACAAAAAGAGACAGAAATTCCATGTTAGGTTATAATTGGAAAAATTTCAATAGACTTATGTCTAGTGTTGGGCTTGGTCTTGGTCTTGCGCAAGAGTCTCGCAACAGCCTTGCAGTTACCTATTAGCTTATAACTATAGAGATATCACTGTAATTTTTAAGATTGAAGAGACCTAACTGAGGCAAAATGAAAAATTAGAAGAGTTAAATGCAAAAGTATATTGGTTATGCCAATTCTTTACATATATTAACTAAAATTGTCAAATATAAATAACTATTTTGCCTTCATTTTTATTACAAAAATCGTTTTTTTTTAATCGTTGCAAGCCTTGGTCTTGGTCTTGCTGCAGTTCGGCGGTCGTGCAAGACCAAAACGATGCAAAGTGCAATACCATGACAGATTTTGGGCGACACTACTTATGTCTCCAAAATGTAAGTAAAAAATAAAACAAACCGTCAACATTTCATCAATTTATGCATCTTCAGGAGAGAAAAGCAAAGCAAATCGAAGATGGATTTTGTTGCAAAATCTATTAACTTTTATTTTCTGCATTGACGAAGCTTGAATTGGTCAGACGTTTACGGTTTTCTTATGCATTACCTGCATTCTGCAGACGTAAAGCTATTCGGTTGGAATTTCTCCACTTATAACTTAACTCATTTGTATTATTATTTATTTTTCCGCATACCTTTTTAAATCTAAATTATTATCAATTCAAGCTTTAGCATATTTAGTTAATTTTGATATTTTTTATTGGTAACTTTATTTTATTTTTTTTATATTCTATCTATAATATCTACGTGGCGTGTGTTTAGTTTGAGAAAGTTCTTAATAATAATGAACATGTACCACTTTATTAGGTTCATTACTGTATAAATAAGTACTATTTCAAGGCTAATAGTTGTGCAGGAAGGTGATTGGGCTTAGGTCATGCTTAACCAACAGGTTTTCCATTAATTAACCATGTAATTAAGAGGCTTATATAGGGGCTGGGTGTGCCCTAGTAGAATCTCGTGGTCCTAAAATAGATCCACGGGTGACGTAACAGAATAAATAGTTACCTGCTACAGCCGGACTCGAACCTAAGAACCACTTTCTAATGGTAATAATAATAATAAAGCATTTATTTAAATTTAAACATTAATCTATAATCATATTTCAGATTAAACTTTAATTATCCAGCACCACCCATCCCTATAATCCAAGAAGGTTAAAACGGCAGTGGCCCCCCGACCTTTTATAGTTTGTAAATATTGGAGTTCTGGCAATGGCCAGGTTCTCCACTCAAATGAGTGTATGTGGCTAAAGCACTCTTGCTCAATCTCCACTGGGATTAGCCCCAGTGACGCGGTTGAGAGAGAATTGCAGGGATCTCCTGGAATCGTGCTTTTCCATCCAATAGTTGGAGGGACAAGTCTGGCTTGGTGTTCTCTCGCCTAATTGTAAATAGTGTATATAGATATATGTGTTATTATTATTTATTTATTTTTAGGTTATTGTATTCTCTTTTTATTGTATATATAGTATCTGTCTGTATAATTTATTTTATTTACTGTACATAGAGTGTGAATGTGGTCTTTGAACAATATTATAAATATCCTTTAAGACAAATAGTAATATTTTTCAATAAATTAGTTTAAAAAAAAATTAATCTTATGAACAATTATTTTTTATATTATTTGTTTATATTAATTTACGAAAGATTAAATAATTTAATTAATTTATCTAACCATGACAGTAATAATTTGATATCTCGATTAAACAGAGAGACACGAAGCCCTACGAGGGAAGAGGGATCCCAGAGTCAAGTGCCCTAAATTATATCCAAGTTGGAGTACTTTTCCGTGTAGTTTCGGGTCGCGATACTTCGCACGGTCTTGGAGAGCATGAATTTTAATCAGGACCAAAGTTGTCTCTCCTCCGAGTGTGCCATCCAGATACATATCTGCACTTGGAGCCGATTTATCGTCTTATAAAAGTTTTACCTCCGTGTCTTTTGCTCGGCGATTTCTCTTCTTGATTACAGTTTTCTGTGGCTCGCTGGGGCTCTTTGCATATTATGGTGTTACAGGAAGAGGTATCACTCAAACAACTATACTTCCAACCTCCTATAATCTTGTTGTAAAGTACTAAGTACCTTGTAAGGTACTACTAAGTAGTAGTACAATTAAGTAATTATAGGTTGATTAAATAAGGGGTTGATTATCGTTAACTATTTATTTATTCAATTTTAATATTATTTAAGTTACCATATATTTTTGTCTGTGTTGTGTGTGCGTTCTAAGATATGTATGATATGTATATATATATATATATATATATATATATATATTATATATATATATATATATATATATATATATATATATATATATGTATGAGATATGTATATATAATATATTGTAAATTAAAAGCAAATTAGTAGTATGTATTTATATTGTTTGTGCTATGTAATATGAAAAGGAATTTGTATGTCCAAAAAAAAAGGATTGATGAGTATGCTGTGTATCGAGCAACCCTATATCTTAGGTAAGCACTGCTTTAAATAAAGTATTTCTCCCTCTAGCTTGAAGAAAAAATCTTAAATAATATTACAAATTTAAAATATATTTTATTGTATATACCACCGCCAAAAATAAAGAAAAAAAAATACAAGAACATTCCACTATCATCATAATCTTGTATACATACTATTTGTTACTTTACTTTATTTTTAAATAACAGTATTTTAGAAATTTTTAACAAGGATCTTAAAAAAAAAAAATGAAAATTAATAGATATTAAAATCTATCAGCTATCGAAGATAATCGTTAAATCGGAGAATTTTTTAATAAATAGATAAACGATATATGAACCTTTCAGTTGACAGAATGACCAACTCCAATTCCAAAAATTTTAGTGATTTAGTCTTATATTTTTATTTTCTTTTTTTTTTTTTTTGGTTTTCGGAGTAATACATGAATTAATCTTTTAATAGCATTTAAAAATATTGAATAAATTAAAATAATATTTTTTCAACACAGTAAAACCATTTTTAACAAAAAAAAAAAAAAAAAAAAATAGTATAAGTAATAAGCTAATTGTAATTCATATTATTTAACTAAGAATATAATGTTATTTTTTAGTTTCGATTTTAAGTATGTTGTGAAATTTATCTTTTAAATGTGTACAGAAACATTTCCGAAATTAAATTAAAATAAAGTTTGAACAAAAAAAAAATTGACTTTTGTCCAATTGCGCAGACAGGTAACTGTGCACCGCTAGGCAAGGCATTAGTATATTGTGCTTCTTTCCTATATTACAAGATCTTGTCTTATGATAATAACTAGCCAAAGGCAAAGGCGCAGTTTCGAAAAGTAATGTTAAATAACAATTCAAATGATTGTTTCTGATCTAAAACAAAATTTACTGTACATACAATAGTCTGATAAAATTATTATGAAATGACAGGCAATAATAAAATGGAGGCACTCATGGCAGAAGAAATTATTTACTATATCCATAATTTTTGTATACAATTTGTAATTAATATCAATTTGAAATATCTACCAATCCGGTATTCGACCATTCATCATCATCATAATTCATCCTCTTGAACCGCATTAAGCAGTGTGAGGAGGAAGTTTATAGAGCCTTCTCCAGCTCTGCCGGTCTTCATCTGCCGAACATCCTGCGCGCAGCAGCGATTCGCTCATTCACCTCTGAATCGATACATCCATTTTCATTAAGGTATGCGCCTTAATAAAAAGTATTTGATGTTTTTTCCTGCTTGAGGATTTTGTCTTCTAATCTGATGACGCGCATATTTCTCCTAGGCTTCTTCCCAACCCTCATTACTTTCGTTTTTACCGGGTTGATAATCATATTAATCTTCTGCAATTCTTCTTTTAATTTATTAATATTGTACTGAAGATTCGACCATTAAAAAATAAAATTGACAAATATTGTATAAGTTGTTTGTAAGATAAAAATTAAATTATTATGAAATGATAGTACTATCTAAAATAAATCCAGAGCTATAAATACATTTGCGCATTTTTAGGTAAACTAATAAAATAAAATAATAAAGGTTAAATATCAGATATATCTAATGGATTTTTAATAGAGGGGGATAGCTGTAATGCGCTAGAGGATTCAAAAATGCTGCCTGATACTTGTTTTTGCTCATATCACTAAATTAATTTATTTCCAGTATGCTTTTTCGGTTTTGTGGTTAGTAATTTTTAGATATTAGGATCTTTTATTTTATTTATTTTTTTCTTACCCTCCAAAATGTTTATTGAAACAATTACATATATAGTATACAATAATACAATATATACATGTAATAAATTCCTTCCACTGCCCGAGGGCAAATTCCTTCCACTGCCCGAGGGCAGATATTAGGAGCCGCGGTGGTCGAGCGAGTTAAGGCGCTTTCAAAAACTTTATGCTACGAGATTAAATCCCGTTCGAGGGATTTAAATTAAAAAAATATGAAAGTAATTATCTAATATAAAATTAATTATTAATAAAGTAAAATAAGTGAAGTCTCAACTCGATTGCTTAGACCACTACTATTCTATTCCCACAAGGGGACTGTAACGTCCTACCCTGAGGTTCACAGGAAGGTGAGCGACTCCAATGTTTTGTACAACATAGCTCCTGGTTCTCTATATTGGGATTGGATGTTGGGCACAGGGCCATTAACCATATCTCGTAAAAAAATAAAATAAAATAAACAACAGTATGGAGATTTCTGCAAAAGGTTGCTCAACCATCCTGATAAAGAAGGGAGGGAGTGATTTGTGATCGCGTCCGCTTATCATAAACAACGTGCTCCCTGGATATCTATTTAAGAGAACCAAACGATTACAGATGTGGCCTAGAACAGAGTATCTGCAACACATTAATTGCAAGAAGATTAATGGCGGAAGTATTTTAATAATGTTAACCTGTTACTATGTATACATTTGTACTAGTTGACAAATGTAAAAATGTAGAATATTATTTTATAAGTAAGGAAAACTAAAATATACCTGCGTTATATAAAAAATAATGTATTTACACTAAGAGAAAGAAATAATTTTTCGACAATTATAATCGAAATAATAATAAAATTTTGATTAATGCCCCTGATTATTGGTATTTTCATTACTCAATGACGTACCCTCCTAAAGTAAATCCAAGAAAGAGGACTAACTGGAAGTGGTTTTAGGTATGATTTGTGGGCCTGGAACGTGGAATGATATATATTGCACCATTGGAACACATACGGAATGCAGCCTCAATACAACTACAACTGTATGCTCCTCATCTAGTCTTGTGAACACGAGTCTAATGAAGGTTCATCGCTTCTATATTTACTTCAATTAAGAGATGTCAGGAGCGCAATTGCTTACTCCTGATGAACGGAGTCCTTCGGTTTTCATGTTCAGGCTAACTAAACTACTATACCTACCATGATTGTTATTCAAAGGATACTCTGAAGTAAACATTAAATTGGGAATTAAT
This sequence comes from Nezara viridula, assembly GCA_928085145.1. NCBI lineage: Eukaryota > Metazoa > Arthropoda > Insecta > Hemiptera > Pentatomidae > Nezara > Nezara viridula. The sequence goes on from OV725082.1 coordinate 76,222,654, forward strand.
ATGAACTTAATTATGAAAGATTATCTTCTCAGTGTTCGTATTAGGTTTACTGGAACATACTGGAACGCTTATAGTGTATCAGCATCATAGATACTGTAAAAAGCATTGTGTCACCGAAAACCTTAAATGAATTTGAGTAAGTGCAGGAAGAATGTTTTCATTTTTGTCTAAATTTTGCACACACACATATATATATATATATATATTAGTAGCAAATGCATTCATTTTTATGCCTGCCAACTCTGGCGGATTCAGAGAGGGGGGAACGTTAGGGGTGAATCCCCCAAAATGGAAACAAGGTTCAAGGTCCAAGGAAAAATGGCTCATATTTTTTTCTGTGAACGATTTTAGCTGAATACTTAAACAATCAAAATATCTACTCATTTTTAATTATAATGGATTTGTTTCTGCTAGTAAATGTAAGCACCTGGTAGTAAAAATGTATTTAAATACCTAGGACTCCACCTGGACAAACGTCTAACTTGGAATCCTCATACCAGACTGAAAGGACAAGAAACAGCTCGACATCAACACTTACTAGACAAACGCTCTAACCTTCCAATTAATTATAAAAGACTCATTTACATGACTATGATACGGCCTATTTGGGCTTACAGAGTTGAGCTATGGGGCTCCACCAAACCTCCAAATTCCTCTCGTATCCAATCCTTACAATCCAAAATCCTTCGTAAAATCCTGAATGCTCCTTACTTTGTCACAAATAAAATCATCCATAGTAACCTTAATGTTCCTTATGTATCAGATTTGGCCCAATACAAATATCTGTCCTTCCATAATAAACTTCATAACCATCCCAACTCTCTTGTGACTAACCTTGCTTCCTATTCAATTCCTTATAACCCTCCGAAGCGTCTGAAAAGAAGATGGCCAAGGGATCTCCTAATATAGACATATTATTAGAGTGCTACCAATGGGTAGTTTCTCAACATGTGTTTCATGTCACTAGATGTATTTTTGTATACAGTTGTAAATATCATATAAATGAATTTTTAAAAAATGTATTTAAAATATATATGTATACATATGGGGTCTGGAGTAGCCGTGCGGACTAAGGCGCTAGCAACAGGTTGTCAAAGTTAAGCAACGCCGAGCGTGGTTGGGTGACTTGGCCAACAGAGAAAGCCATGCTGCCCGAGATCCCCCTCCCACATGTATGTGTGGCCCATCAGCCTAGTGGAGGCAACTCACACTGACCGGGCGTAGGATTGATGACCCTATATCCCTGTACTTAAATCGGAAATCGGAATGTGGTCTAGGAGACCACATCTCGCAGTCAAAGATCTTCATAGCAGCACCAACCCAAAAAAAAAAAAATATATATATATATATATTTATATATATATATATATATTTATATATATATATATATATATATATATATATATATATATATATATATATATATATATATATATATATTATATATATATATATATATATATATATATATAATACGAAATTAAATCCTGGATCCACTATATCGCCTTTGGTGTATTATTGTCGATAGCACTATTTCGTTTCCTTTTGTTTTAAAGAATGAATATCGACGGTATATACGAAACGGTATGATCCAAGGGGTGAGGTCGTTAACCATTGTACTACTTGAAAAGGTTTAAGTAATTGTATCTAGTCCAATGTACAATTTACTATAATAATCAATTTTCTTCTAGCTAATTAGTATACTAACAAAATTATAGGCAGTTCAATGGAAATTGTCACAAACGTACCCAGTCCCCCTTAAATATGTTAAACATAGACCTTTAAATATGTTTTTATGAATTTAGACCCCATCAATGGGAAAAAACGCAGAAAGTTCATACAAATTACACAAATTCCTTTATAAATAAATATATCAAACATAGTTAATTTATGTACTCAATGTTTCACAGAGAGAAGATTCATAAAAAAGTACTAGGAGGTTTACTTTTATGAATTATTACTTGATAATTTCATTAACCAGGCCAATGGTATCATGTAAGCATCATCTCTTCATTGAAATAAGCAATTTTTAATTATGTATTTTTAATGATTTGATGGACGATATGTAATTTATGTATTATTAAGTAATAATACAAGATAAACTTCACTACATTAATTATATGGAACAAATATTCACAGAACGAATAATTTTAAGAACAATATGAACAAGAATAGCGTAGTTTTCAAAATTGACTAGCTCGAATGAAATTGGAAATGATCTTCTATCACGTAAACGGAGAAGGATGAATTTCCTCGAAACAATTAAGATGAAAAACAACCTTAGCATGTAAGGTCTCTTGAACATATTTTTTTTTTATAAAACGAATTTCATTTTTAACAAAAATTATTAAAATATTTTATTTTTGTGTGTTGAAGGTAATTATTTTGCACGATATCCTCTATTATTTTTATACATGAAACCAACAAGATTCTTAAAGTACATTTATGTATCATATTGGCCACTCCTGTGTTAATATTTGTTTTTGGCTACATATGTTTTATAGGCTTTTTTAAAAATTAAGTATTGATTAAATAGAAACTTTTCACTATAATTTATTAGTAATGTTCTGTTTTTTGATAGATAACACAGATTTTTAAAAATTAAATTATGTTTTCTAAGTTGATAATTACATAAACTAATTTATTTATTGTCAATAGTTGTTGGAGAAAAAAAGTAAAAAAAAAAAAAAAGTCTGCCAAGTAAGGTCAGTATAGTTTCCTCACGGTTTTCATTTTCTAAAAAATATCTATATTAAAAGCTCTAAAAGTTTTCTTATGAGAATAAAATCTCTGGAAGAAGCCGTTTTCGGAAATTCTGTAATCCCTCAAAATATATAGGCTTGATATCCACGAGTTTTGTTTATCAGTAAATACTAAAAGCAATACTAAATGTTCCTCATTTGCAAATTGCATATTTGATAATTCGTAATAAAAAAAAATCCAGTGCATACTGAATATGTATCTCGCTACTGGTATTGCAGATGAGGTATGTAAAAATTGAATATTTTACAGGAGAGCATAAAAACTAATTATTTCTTTCTACCAATCCAGATACCTATCCTTCCATAATAAACTTAATAACCATCCGAATCCGCTCGTTTATAACCTTCCTCTTCGATTATTGATAACCCTCCGAGGCGTCTGAAAAGAAGATGGCCCCGTGATCTCCTTATGTAGACATATTATTAGAGAAACTACCTGTGGGTAGTTTCAAGTGATTATATTCTTGTGTACACATTTACTTGATGTACTTATATTGTAATACAGTTGTAAATATCTTGAATAAATAGTTTTAAAAAAAAATTCTTTTTGATTTATCGGTGTAATTTTATATTTTCTTGTGCTCTGCTATTTTTCGTAGTAGTAGACTACTTACATCAATTGTAGACTACATGATGTCAAAAAAAGAATAAAAATTGAAAACTTTTATGTACGGCATTTGCACTAACAGTTGTGATATATACTTGATGGGTCTGTTTCGATTCTGAGCTCAAATTTATTTTTAACCTCTCTTACGATTACAATGCTTCAATACCTTCGGTATTGAAGAAGCAGTAAGTAAAAACTCTCTGCCGAGAAATGTCAGTTATGACTTATTTGTCATTTTATTAGTTAAATAATGGAAAGAATGTCTCAGTCTTAAATGGTTAAACTCTGAGAAGGGGCGTTGATTTTAGACAAAATTTCCAACGAAAAAGTTCATTTGATTTATGGTCCGATTTCGAAGGGAAAATGAATGTAGACCAATTGTCTGTCTTCCTTTATTGAATAATTAGAATTTTTTAAAAATAATGCAAGATAATTAAATTCTAATCATACCATCGTAAAATATACAACATTTTATTTAATAAAACAGTCGGGTGTACCTCCAGTTTAACCTCCAGTTTGTTATTTAATAAAAAACGTGACCAACTTAATGATGATACAAAATTGGTCTGAATTCTTTTTACGTTCGGTAGCGAGCCCATATATCAAATAAACTTTTATTTTGGGAAATTTTGTCCAGAATCAAATCGTTCGGCCATTAGGAAATGAGACATCATGTACAAAATAAACAGTAGAAACGGTTTTTAAAATATAGATTTGCCAAGAAAAATACATTTGCGCATGCGTAACCAAAAGTTGGATCATTTTCCTACTCCTAAAAATTCCTCAAGCTTTCTGCCGATTCGAAATAATCGTTTTTGAAACATAAGTACGATAAATAAAATACTTTTGTGGAGTTTTATCAAAATTGGTACTATAACAATACGTATAATACTTGAAAATAACATCAGTATAAATGAACGGTAGTAGGTGATATACCAAACCACTGATATACCAAAATGAAAATGTCTTACTAAAAACATATTACTTCTATAAATACATTAAAAAAAAAAATTATATATAAATACATGAGCAAGAAAAAAAGTAATTTTATTAAAGTATTTGAACTTTTAAGCTTTTCATACTTTGATAAATTGGGTAAAAATTAAATACATTTCAAATGAAAAAGTAAATTTTTTTCATATAGTCTTCATTAAAAACGACGTTAAAATATTCTTTTTCAAATGAGAAAAATCCATCTTTCAGAAATATGATATTCTAGAGTTGTTTTCGCTCTTAAATGTTTCGAGGAACTTCGACCGGATTCGCTTGTTGGGACTTCATTTTCATACAAGAATATATTATATTTTTCCTACATTCAGTGAATTTTTTTATTTATGTAATAAACATATCAAAATTATTTTTCTTCTCGATATTTTCAAGCTTACCTATTGTTCCTCAATCATTAAAAACTCAAACATCAGATTAATAATACTACAAATGATTCCAAGATTAATAAATTGTATTAATATTTCGTATCGTGTAAGAATCCATAAAGCATTCATCACAAGAGATTGCTCTTTATTGATGATCATTTATTTTTATGAATTACTAGCTTTAAGTTCAACAAATATTATAAGCAGGCAGAAACTGACTATCTTTTTGAAGCAGTACATTTTTAACGATCACTCGAAGGATACTGAATAATTCTCTCGATTAATTTTCAATGATATTTAATATGTCTTGAAAATTTATAAAATTCTTTTAAGACCGTTATGTTTAAGGTTTTATTATAAAGCTCTAGAAGCAAAGAGCCTCGGCAGACAGAAGCCGTACATAAACATTAACTTTGCATACAAAATAAATGATACAACTTTAATGTTTCCCTTGCCGAATGTTCCTCGGTAAATCTTAATGAGGATGATTGCCCATTCTCTTTCAACTCGACTTTATCCCTCTTTTTGTCTACAGCATCATTATCTCTTTTTTGAAACCTTTCAGTTCTTTTCAACGTATGAACTAAAAACATTATTGATTTCATTATCCGCCACCATCATTAATAACAGATCGGTTTACAAAAAAAAATTTGTTTTATATATAATTAATTTTTTCCACCACCATAGAAGAGCAAATATTTGAGTTTCGTTAAATTTGAACACTTATAAGTACATATATTTTAATAGTAAGTAAGTATCCAGTTTTTTATTTATAAAATTTCAGATTAATCATAACTTGCAAGTTATATTGCAATAACTATTTTCTGGAATATCGCCCCCAGGTTTTTACCTTAATTAAGGTTGAATTTTATAAAAATAAGACAAATAAATAGGCACATCAAAAGATTAATATAATAATATTAATTCGTATTACATGCAGTGTACCAAAGGTGCCTGTATTGCTCATGAATATTAATTAAAAATGTTTATAAATTAATGATGTAGAGATGGTTGACCGTTGATATAATATGAGAAGTAGTTAGTCGAGGGTGCGGTCAAATAAATAAAAAATTAAAATATATTAAGTATTTTAATTTTTGCCGACGTTTCGATTCACTTTGCAGGTCGTCTTCAGGGCGTAGGATGTGGCACTGCGGAAGGCAGTTGAAACACTGACCAACTCCGTTTATAAATTAAATTACAACAGAGTATTTCATTTTCATTCTTACAAGATTTAATTTTTACAAGTATTTCATTTTTTTAATTTGCAAGATGCAAAATTATTTACAAACTATATCTATTCCAGAAATTGATAACACAATTTTTAGAATTTTGTATTTTTTAATTTCTTTGTTTTTGTGGAAGTATCAATCTTATATTTAGGGGGACACGTCACCTATTTCTTTCATTAAATAAACGAAATCACAAAATGTCCACTAGCTAATGATAGCATCGTATAATTTATCGCTGCTGTAAAAAAACATTAATCATTGGATGATAAGTTATGAGCTGACAAAACCTGTTTCATAATCAGTCTAGAACTAACTTTATATCTCGCTTAGCGAATGAGAAAAAGTTGTATCTGGGATACATCCCCCATTATTGGTGTTTTAAAAATATATTATTAATCATCATAATATTTTTTTCTTATTTATTATTTATTCAATTGATACCAGTAACATAAAAAATGCGATGGTTTAAATTACCTACCAGAAATGTTATAAATATATTACTTACATGCACATAAATAAAAAAACACTAATTTTATCAAAGGAAAATGTGAATAATTTTGTTGGAACCTTTGTACTTTTAAAAAATGATTTAAAGCAACTCCATTATTTTAATACTGAATTATTATTACTGAGTAAATAATACAATCTGATACATTTAAATGTAATCAAAAATACTTATAAACAATTGTATGTTTATATGATACGTGTATAGAATAAAACAATTTTAAAATAAAAAAATACACAAACAAAAGTAAAACTAAATATCTTGATTATTTTAAAAGCCTCTATTTTAATATTTATTTAAACATTTACTATATGATAAAAAATTATAAAATAAAATAAAAATTATTAATGTTTATTAATATATATTTTTCTACCCAGTAAAATACGGGTTGAAATATTTCCAGTGGCATACACTTCTTAACGCCTTCTCTATCAAAATAAAAATAAAATCGTTCTTATAAAAATCTGGAATAGCAATTAGATGAATTATATATTTTCGGTTTGTCTAACTTAGAAATAATTTTAAAAATCCACGTTTAGTTCGGATATTTTCGCAAAATGATATTAGTTTGCATAAATCGTTATTTATCAGTGTATCCTCAAGCTCCAAACACTTGTTCTAAGACTTAATGTATTATATATTACTTTTTCTGAAATCATCAATGTTCCAAGGATTGTATACAGGTTTCGTTTCAGAATTTTTTTTTTTTACAACTTGGAAAAATGTGTTTTTATTTTAATTTTTTTTTGTTCGATATAAAATTACTGCATACTTCATATAAGTCCACGAGATGTGTACGGTAACGTTCTAAGGTTTCTTCAATGATTTTTGTAGACTGTTTATCTGTTATTATTTCTATCTATAAATAAAGAATTCTTATTATCCATAGTGGACATTTTTTTTATTTTTTTTTATTATTTATTTATATGATATTTACAACTGTATACAAAAAATACATCTGGTAAATTCGCACATGGATATAATGAAATGGAACACATGTTGAGAAACTACCCATTGGTAGCACTCTAATAATATGTCTATATTAGAAGATCACGTGGCCATCTTCTTTTCAGACGCCTCGGAGGGTTATCAGGAATCGAATAGGAAGCAAGGTTAGAGACATGACGGTTGGGATGGTTATGTAGTTTATTATGGAAGGACAGATATCTGGATTGGGCCAAATCTGATACATAAGGAACATTAAGGTCATTATGGATAATTTTATTTGTAACACAGTAAGGAGCATTGAGGATTTTACGAAGAATTTTGGATTGTAAGGATTGGATGCGAGAGGAATTTGAAGGTTTGGTGGAGCACCATAATTGGATTCTTTGGAGCAGAAATTATATGCTTTTATAAATATTTATTGTGTTCATATATCACAATAGATTGATTTGAACAACACAGTACTAGAATAAATACTGCCTAGTATTTATTAATAAATGTCCTGAGCCGAAACGATAATGAGAGGTTAGCGGCAGGCTAGATTCGGGCTTATACAGGTTTCATTATAATGTTCAGGGTAGGATATCTATGTATCTATTGCTAATTATAGTAAATGAAGCATGCACACTCTTCGAAATGAAACTTTAAACGTTCCTGGCTCTATAACACCGCTACAACACTTGGTGTGTTCCCTGATTTAGTAAATATTAAAACAGTGGCCATATACCACATTAATATATCCATTATTTATAACATTGCTGTAATGTTTACGTCATTGTATCAACCGTAGATACAAATATAGAATAGCTGACATGTTACGTATACATGCTACTAATCTAGTTCCCTTGTAGCTGAAATGGTCTCATTAAATTAGAATTTGATGCCATTAACCTGGTTCAGAACTTACTCAAATATTCGCAGTAATATAATATCTATTTTAGTTTACTGACTAATAATCTTTTCTAAGGGTCTGCGGTAATGAATATTATTTAATTCTCATAACTCCTTCATCCAGTGAATACATCTCTTAAATTGTTAGCAGAGACCATGAGACAAGACGTGGCTGGGAGGATTGCATAAACTTTAATTCGGTTTACGAAAGAGTGGAGTTAGGTTATCGATTACCAGGTATCGGCGCACAGTGGGACGAGTTAGGGAAAACTCACGACATCTATTTGAATCAGTCTTATTTTATTTTATTTTTAGAATTTCAAAAATTAGATAAATAGTTTTATTGATACCTTGTGTTGTTCGCCGAGTTTTCAAGAATATTTTCAGTTGACACAATGTACACTGTTCACTGTTTTTATTGAATAACTCAATTGAAAAAAAAAAAAACCTTTAGACTTGTCTAGCTCTAGTAATCTTAGTATAACTAATATTAATACTTTTATATTTTTCACTTTTGATGTAGAAATAATGCCGTACATAATCATTCGCTTATCAATATATTGAAAAAATTAAATTATGAAAATAATAAAGCAAAAGCACAAGGAAGACATAAATTAAAATTTAATTAAAATTAAGTTCAATTGCCATTCATTGAAATTTTATTTTCCAATTAACTCCAAAATATAGAAATTTAATATCGGCGAATGTTATTAATGTAACCATATCCCATTAAAATTAGACATGTTAAATGTGTAGTTAAAAATTACAAGAAAACAGTAATTGTTGATGACCGATTTCATTAAAATAAATGGAATATAAATTTCATTAAAATTTATATTTAAATTGTAAGCTTTAGAAAAATATGTTTCGTACAAAAACTGTCATAAATTTTGCGTGCTTTAATTAATTAATTTATTTATTTAATTTAAACATTTGAGCTGAGCCACCTATGAAAGCAGATAATTAGTTGAAAACATGCAATTATACACGTTTTTTGTGAATTTTCAAAACTTTGCCCTTTTTGAAAGCTCGATAGTTCAAAAAATGTTAGATAATTTTAAGCTGCTTAAGATTAAATATAACAATCGTTTATCTATCTCGCTTTGAAAAGAAAATATTTAAGCGTTAACAAAAAAAAGCTTCGAAATTTCAATGGTTTTTGGTAGTGTTGCCCAAAATCCGTCTTGGTCTTACAAAGTGCAAAACCATGAACAAGACCGCCTAATTGTTGCAAGACCAAGACCAAAGGTGTTAAGAAAAATCGATTTATTGAATAAAGATCAAGGCAAAATTGATACTAATTCATGACAATTTTAGTTACTATACGTAAAGAATTGGTGTAACCAATACACTCTATAATTTTTCATTCAGATTCTTAGTTCGGTTTATCCTATCTAAAAAATTAGAGTAATTTCTCTCTAGTAATAAGCTTATAGGTAACTGCAAGACTGTTACGAGTCTTGCGCAAGACCAAGACTGAGTTTGCAAGACCAAGACTTGTCTCAGTCTTGCATTTGGGCAACAATAGTTTTCGGAGCACTGCAGCGAACCCACAAGGCTTTCAAAGGCGGAAACTTAGATTCTTTATATTCACTACATATCTAACAATATAAAAAAGAAATTTGAATTTCTCGATCTTTTTCAAGACAGACTTTTTTTTATGCTGATTTTACTGCGCTAATAGTTATTCGAAATTTTGCCGGCTATAATTTCACTACTAGTTTCCCTTCAAGATAGACTAAGTTTCTGGAAAGAAAATGTCATTACTGTGCAAGATTTATTTTTTAATTTATACAAATAAGCACAGACTTGTTAAAAAAATATATTATATATACAATGAGTAATGTAATTTATAATATTGCATTGCTATAAAAGCAAGTATTGTTATATGTACTGATAAAATATGCCAATAATCGGTAGTAAGTGATACAATCATATCAAACTGTTCCGCCTGAAATGTTGAATATGTATGCCCTCAGAATTAAAATGTATATCCATTATTCATTGTGGATATGGCAGGCTGTTGTGCATAGATAAAAGCCATTAGCATGTTACTCTCTGGGTTTGTTTCTTCGATTTAAGTATTTTTAATAAAATATTTTGGTTGGAGGCGGGTTTCGCTGAATATCTAAAAATTACTTTTTTTTTATAATATTATTTTGAGATAAATATTTAGGGAAATTGAATTAATTGTATCTGTTTAGTATACGTAGTAATGATCGTTTGTCTGTAATTTTATTTATTGAATCCTGATGATGTACGATTCGTAGGAACGTTGACTATTAAATTATTTTCTGCTGTTTAAGAAAGCTGAGGCATGAAATAATATATGTTATTTTCCCAATAAATAGTTATTGATTTCATGATTTCTATTTACATGGTAACAGTTTAGTTCACAATTTTTTAATTAAATTTTTAACTGTTTAATAATAATTTTTAAACATTTTGCTTGATGATGGCGTAACGGCTGAAACGTTGCCCTGTAAAAATAAATCGTTGAGTGAATAAATATGTGATGGAAAAATAAAAGCCCAAATTATTGGGATACTTAAAATGAGTTTTCAACTTGAACTTAATAACGGTACAACGATCTAAGCCTCACGAAACTTTCTGATGATTCAAAATAATTAATCGGTAAAATGTAAAAAATAAAACTTTAATAATTTCAAAAGCTGATTTTTAAGAAATTTTACTTATTTATTTTGAATTGTCCACATCTAACCTGATTTTTCATTAATATATATTATTTTTCTGTATATTTTTTTTTTTTTTGTCTTCAATTTTTCATCCGAACCTGTCATGGTAGTGACAAAAGTGACAATTTTATTTATTAAACAAAGAGTGTGAATGTGATCTGTGAACACTATTATAAATGTCCTAGAGAGAGATATTTTTCAATAAATAGGTTAAAAATAAAATAAAATAATTTGGTGTTATTTCGTTTCGTTATAAATTTTAATTTTACAAATATTATTTATTGCATTAATATATTTCACTCTTTTTTTAAGGCTTGTGAAATTGATAATGATGAAATTGTACATCATTATGAATAATGAAATGATTCAAAGAACTATGAGTGACTAAAAAAAGAGCAACAAATCTGAAGATAAACTCTGCTAACGATAAGTTCGAAATTACTAAATCATTAAACCTTATAATCTTTTTTATGCTATTTTACTCACTTAAGAAAAATCGGGCTGAAGTAAAAAAAAAATAGCGGTTAAAAGGGCATCTACAACTATATTAAAAAAAGATCAATGTTATTTATTTATTTTTAGCTTTAATTTAGTATTAGAAAAGTTATATATATATTCAGTTATATTAAACACAGAACATTAAAAAGTAAAGAAATAGATTTTATTAAAATTTTGTCTAATTTATAGGAAATAAAAATGATTTATTAACAGGCATGCTTATAATTTCTGAAAAGTATGTTTTAAGGATCAAACATCACAGTCATCAGCACGTACGCCGATGATACATGTTAGCTATCTGTTAATAACGATCCTTTAATTGCACCCCAAACCCTCCGATGACATATCACAAGCCTTGAAGAATGGTGTCAAAATTGGAGAATAAAAATAAATTCCAATAAATCCCATGAAATTACCTTTATCCTCCGTCCTAAATCTATGACTTACTGTCCTACAGTATCCTTCATTAATATTCAACTTATTCCTGTTGAGCAAATCTGCAACTTAGGACTCCACTTGGATAAACGTATTACTTGGAATCCCCTTACTATACTGAAACTACAAGAAACTGCTCGACGTTACTTACTGCTCCAACACTTACTATACATACGCTCTAATCTTTAAGTTAATTAAAAAATACTCATCTATAGGGCTGTAATAAGACCTATATGGACGTACGATTTGAATTTTGGGGCTCTACCAAACCATTGAATTTCTATCGTATCCAATCCTTGCAATCCAAAATTCCTCGTAAAATACTTAATCCCCCCTATTTTGTCTCAAATAAAACCATTCATAAAGACCTTAATGCTTCACATGCCGCTGATTTAGCCCGAATCAGTTATCTATCCTTTCATGATAAACTCCAATCACATCCAAATCCACTTGTTTCCAGCCTTGCTGTTTCCTCGATTCCTGATCATCCTCCTGGCTGTCTGAAAAGGAGATGGCCTCGTGGTCTTACCTAGAATTATTTAGGCAGTGAGCCACTGGGTAATATCTCGATAAGTCTGTTAGTGCCTTTATTACTAATTTGTGCATATTTACTGGTTGTATTTACTTAATATAGTTGTGAATTTCAATAAATAAAAAAATAAAAGGATCGAACACAGAGAAATTATTCACAGCCATTCATAAATCAAACCTTTATAAACCTTTATTTTATAAAATCAATATCTGCATAAAATTTAACTACCTACAATAATGATTCACATTTTCGATAAGTAAGATTTTTCAAGCGATTCCTTTAGTTTTAAGTTACAACTGACCGATTTTCGTTGTTTCAATCCAGCTTTTTCTCTTACGTCTAGTGCCTTTAGCACGTTCACTAAATCTGATTAACGTTTGTTAACTTTCAAAGGGTCTTTGTGTTACAGAAACCTAACACTCGACAAAGAAAAAGTTTTCAAAGTAAATTCCTCGGATAGATTTTAAACAACGGTAGCAACATTCAACATTCGTTCCTCCTCATTAGGAACGTTTATAATATTTCAACTGTTGAAATTGGAGCTTGATAAAGGCAAGCCTAATGTTTTAATTAATTCCTATATTAATTAAGTTTCAAAGTTAGGTTCTTACTTAATATAACTTCCCTTAGATTTTGTGCAGCAGCTGATGCGATGATACCGGCTTAACGGCCTGTGGAAAGGGTAAACCTTGTACTTGACCCACAAGTGGTAGAATTAACCCTTTGACCCAGAAGTTTATTTTTCCAAAAAACTTTTCCAGACCTATTCGCTAGATGAAATAACATACTTAACCACACATTTTTATTTAATCTCTCCTTATTTAGCTCTCCTTATCAAGGTAAAAGAGATCGTTTAAATATATATATATGTATATACATATAATTTTTTTGGGGGGGGGAAGAGGGGGTCCTCCCCTTCCTCGTCGTTAATGCTATACGAGGTTTTCTCGAGCCAGGGAGACTTAAAAGAAGCCTTGGCACCGGGAAGCGAACTCGTATATATGTATACATCGAATAGAAAATAACTGTACACTGGGACGAAGTCCCTTAAGAATAACAGGATATTACACAAAAAAACAATAACATCTGATCAGAAAAAAACTGTTACATTAAAACATTGGTGGAACAAAAAGCTTTAAGTAAATAAACTGTATATACAAAATAATGTTCATATTTTACCATTTTGGGGGAAGGGCTTCAGCCCAAAATCCCCCTCTCCCTCTAGATCTGCCCGTGATTACGTTAAACCAATAAAATAAAACTAACATCAATAAATATAAAAGATATAAAATTCAATGTATAACGAATTCAATAAATTAATTAATTATGGTGAAACAACAATGGTGTAAAAGAATATCTTGTGGAATGTCCTGCCTGTATAAATTGGAAACTAACCCTTTATTAACAGCTGGAGAAAAACGTGGTAGTTGCGTGTGAATGCTAGTGACCCAATTGTTAATTTTCTTGATTGTTAATTTTCAGTTTATTTACTTAAAGCTTTTTATCCACCAATGTTTTAATGTAACAGTTTTTTTCTGATCAGATGTTATTTATGTATAATCTTATGTCTTGGCGCAAAAAATCCAGTTCTTCAGCGCCCGATCAACTAAATAACACTACTTTTTACTGTTTGGATGGTTGGTAAAAAAAATAAAAATAAAAACAAATAAATAAAAGGATTGATAGAATAAAATAAATAAATAAAGTTTATAATAGGCACTTATAGATAATAAGATAGAATAGATAGATAAATAAACTTTAAAAAATAGCATTCAAATTCCTGCATCCGATGTAATTAAATATTTGGGGTTTTACCTCGACAAAAGACTAACTTGGAGGACACACATTAGCCAAAAACTTATGGAATTAAACAGACGATACGGTATCTTATCCAGATTACTTGACAGACGTTCAAAATTATCTTTAACTAACAAACTAACCCTTTATGAAGTTTTACTTAAACCTATTTGGACTTACGGTATAGAACTGTGGGGATCTGCTAAAACTTTCAACATTAAAAAAAATTCAGTTCTTTAAGTAAAAAGTAAAACAAATATTAAAAACATTTTCTTAAAGTATTATTGTTCGTGCAATTACATTTAATAGGACTTCAAGAATCACTTAAACACCATGTCATATACGTAGCTAGTTTTTTTTTTCACATTAATTATGGTTATATAGGATTCATATTTATAAAGGTATCAACTTTATTTTTTTAAGGGAAAACTTCTTTCGGTGCGTTTTGAAATTTTGTTTGTGGAACGTGCAATATATTGAGCTGTCAGATCTGCGATGTGTAACACTTGGTTAAAGTTGGCTTGAGTTGACTAATTGAAGTATTTTTGCATATGGATTAAAATATCTTAGAAACTAAAAATCGTACCTGCATACTGCATAGATAAGGGAATTATTCAGCATTTCATCCTCTTTGTAAAGAGCTATTCTTCAAAATTGTATCTCAACGTGACGCCGTGTCAGGGAAGGGGAAAAGGGAATAAATATAGTCGAAAACCAAATGATAACTAGTGTTATTGAAGGTAATGATTAAATTATCTCATAAGCTAAAAATCGGACCTAGTACTGTGAGGGAGGTAATTGTTCATTTTATCCTCTTTATAATAAGCTATTATTTATATTTCATATTATAAATCTCTGCTTATTGATATTTTCACTTCTATCGTGTGGTCTAAATCATACACCTTAGTTGTTATTTTTTACAGAATTCAGCATATGTTTTATTATTAAGCAATTTATTTATTTAAGATCCGCGTTGTGCTTTTCACTATTTTTTTAATGTCGACAATTTATTACGTACTTATTGATCAGCCAATGATCAAGCAGTTTCCTTCGAGATTATCCAACCATTTAAACCCTGCAGGTGGGTTCAGATGGAGGTTACCAAACAAACTGGGACAGCTCTTCGCAGAAGTCACCCTTCTGGAAGTTTGAGTCGGAATTTCGAAGTTACTGAGTTGTGGAGTCCACAAGTTGGAAACCCCCGGACCAGATCTCCAGGGAGTACTCCTGTAGTGAAGAATCGTCCGAATGACATTTTCACAGCTGAGAATTTTTAATAATATCAACTAGGTCAATGAAAGTACGTTACCGTTTTATTTTTTTAAAGTTTTTGCAGAAAAAAATCAAATTGGAAATTGGGTAATTGTTTATATAAACTTTTTTATATGTTTTATGTCTACTCTCAACCTTTAAAATATTTCCCTTGAATACCCCAGAATATATCAGCATATCTTGGCAATCAAGAAGAAATCGTTACCAAACTTATCAAGTTCCTAGATAATGAAAGACTTAAAAA
This sequence comes from Nezara viridula, assembly GCA_928085145.1. Taxonomy (NCBI): domain Eukaryota; kingdom Metazoa; phylum Arthropoda; class Insecta; order Hemiptera; family Pentatomidae; genus Nezara; species Nezara viridula. Next base: position 76,238,443 of record OV725082.1, read on the forward strand.
TCATATATGACAAGTTTATAACTAATGATCCTTTGCAGATTTTTTTTCTCCTATTTTTATTTATTTTAACAGTTCATTTGTTTATTAATTTCAATTCAATTATTGATTTTATTTCTATTTTCTTAAAGTTTATTTATTCCTCTATTCTATCTTATTATCTATAAGTGTCAATTATAATGTTTATTTATTTATTTTATTCTATCAATCTTTTTATTTATATTAATTTTTTGTATCAACCATCCAAACAGTAAAAAGTAGTGTTATTTAGCTGATCGGGCGCTGCTTAACTGGATGTTTTGCGCCTAGACATCGAAACAAACAAACAATATTTCCCTTTACTTACAGGACACCCTGTATAAAAATTGAGTTTTTTTTTTCAGAAGATCATAAAACTAATTATTTCTTCATGTTTTATCAGTATAATTTCATTTTTATTTTCCATAGTAGCAGATTACTTTTTGAAGTTGCAGAATACAAAGCACTATAGAATAAACATATGAAAGTATTGTATACAACATTTTAGACTAACAGTAGCACTATCTAAGAAAATTCGACAGCAATGTTAGCATACAGCAACTGAATTAATGAAACTATTTCTATCAATGTTTTATCATTTTATTCTTATTCGTCCTTTATAATATTCAGTTTTTTTTTTTACCGAATGGTATATTTTCAATTAGAAATCTTTAAGAGAATTTTTATGTTTCTTCTATTTATTAAAAAATAAAATCATCTTAAGTCTCAGAAGTGAAAAAGTCAATTTATAAAATGGAAAAAGAAAAATATTTCCTCCAGGGAACCTATTTCTGAAAGAAAATTACCGTCAAACCGAGCACGATTCCAGAAAAATGACATAAAAACTTTATGGACTTATCCGATTGTTGAAATTGAAGACAGGAGGAAGGGAGGGATATAAATGAGAAACCTTGCAAAATTCCAGGCCTTTCATTCCCGGACGCAACTTTGTTGCTCTGGTTGGTTCATTTGATCTCATTTTGACGCTTTCGAGAATACTTTGTAGATGTTGCTCTCCTCATGCCTTAACAAAGGAGGAGGAGGAAAAATAAAAAAGAAGAAAAAAAAAAAGAAGAAGGGAGAAGGAAATCCTTGATTAAAGGGAAAACAAAAGTTTCAAAAAGTCTGGGAAACTTAAGCGGGGCCTCTTTGGTTAATGTGTTCTGGCGGGATTGGATATTCCTAGCTGGAGCATTACCCCTCCCTCCATCCCACACCAACCTATTAACTCTTGTAAGGCTGTTTAATGTCGGCAATTCTCTGCCCACGGGGAGGTTCTTCAACCGGAGTTTATAATATTACTGGGGCGATCCACGATAATTAAATCAATATCGAATCAAATGGCCCAGTGAATTTTGAAAGGAGCACAATTCAAATAAATCGTATAGGATTTCATCAAACTAATTAAGTAATTACCCTTATTTAAATACAAGTTTATAAATGGAATAATCAAATGACTCGTAGCTAGAAGTGAATCTCAACATTTTTTAAACCCGTAATTCGTTGTTTGTTTCGATAGGCGCAAAACAACCAAGTCATCAGCGCCCGATCAACTAAATAACACTACTTTTTACTGTTTGGATGATTGATACAAAAAATAAAGATAAAAAAAGGATAAAAAAATAAATAGAAGTATTGATATAATAAAATAAATAAATAAAGATTATAATAGACACTTATAGATACTAAGATAGAATAGATAAATAAATAAACTTAAAAAAAAAGCAATAAAATAAAATTGGAATTAATAAACAAATGAACTTTTAAAATAAAAATAAATAAATTTAAAAAATAAATAAATAAATAAAAATAGAATAAAAAAATAATAAATCTGCAAAGGATCATTACTTATAAACTTGTCATATATGGTTTTTAAGTCTTTTATTACCTAGGAACTTTATAACTTTGGTGAGGATTTCTTCTTGATTTCTCAGGGATGCTGATATATTCTGGGGTATTCAAGGGAAATATTTTAAAGGTTGATACTAGACATAGAAGTTGTAAAAAAGTTTATATAAACAATTACCAAATTTCCACTATAAAAGTGGATAATAATATGAATAAAAATATTTGATCTAAGTAATTAAACATTGCTCCATAAAGAACTAGACAAAATTCTCTTTAAATTAAAATAGAATTTGTCATTGTTAAAACTATTTAAAGAGGACGTTTTAGCAGCTTAAGACAGCTAAGTTTCGTTTAAAAAAAAAGTTCATGAATTATTGTTACTTTTTTTTCATCACCCATTATCTGTACTACAATTACTCCACTTTTACAAAAACTTCCGCTTTTGTCTTATAAGCTTTATGTCCATATTAACAAAGTTGAGGTTTATTAGAAAACATTTTGAGATCATTTCAAATTGTGTAAAGAAATGAAGTGATTTCCTAAGTACCTTTGTACCTTCTGTAGTACCTTAAAAAAGTACCTTTGTTTTCTGCAAAAATTACTAAAATTAACTGTTACAAAGCTTTTATTTCTTATTTTCCTTTGATATAGAACGTATTGTAATAAACATAATAGCTTAAAACATCTAAATAATAGTTTGTTTAATATTCTTCATGTAAAGTTGTTATTGAATTGTGTTATTCTCCCAGATTTCCTTCAAAGAAATTGATTTATCAGTGTCAAATTTAATTTACAGTAACGACATTATATTGATTTTCTTCTGCAAAAACTTTAAAAAAATAAAATAGTAATGTAATTTCATTGACCTAGTTGATATTATTAAAAATTATGTTCAGGTGGTTGGTACAAAAAAAAAAATAAATAAAAAAAGATTAAAAGCAATAAGAAAAGAAAGGATAAAAAAAAAATAAGATAACACAATAATATTGGAAGAATAGACAAATAAATAAAATAAAAAAATAGTAATAAAATCAATAAAGAAATTGAAATTTGAACTTTTAGAATTAAACCAAAATTATAACAATAATAACAATAATAATTAATCTATACATTTTTAAATTAATTATTTATAAATATACCTTAAGTCTAAGAAATAAAAATTTAAATTATCTTAATTTTCTATAGTATCTTTTTCTCATAAAATAAGCTATAACTGCATTATTTTAAGATAAAAAGTGTTATGGACAATGAAGAAAAAAAAATCCTATGAAGGATAAGGAGACAAGCAGAAAGTTTTTTTATTTAAAGGAAGATTTGTTTTTAGTACAAAAATAAAATTATATATAAATAAAAAACAATTACCAGACTTTGAGCAAGTTAGCTCAAAACGTTGTCTAATATAATAGAAAAAAATAAAAGAAGTTTTATAAGGGTGAAATTGTATATCTGATATTTCGTACAACAATAAATTATCAACATTTATTTCATTAATACAAAAGTTAAAGTATTTTATGAAGAATTAAGTAATTCCTTAAATACATTTCGATTAATATTGAATATAAATGAATCTCTTACTATCACACGAACGCTCTAAACTTTCTACATATTACAAAAGACTCATATACATGACTATAACAAGGCCAATTTGGGCATACAAAATTGAGCTTTGGGGCTCCACTAAACCATCGAATTCCTCTCGTATCCAATCCCTACAATCCAAAATCCTTCTTAAAATCCTCAATTCTCCCTACTTTGTTACAAATATAACCATCCATAACGACCTTAATGTTTCTTATGTTTCAGCTCTGGCCCAATCCAGATACCTATCCTTCCATAATAAACTTCAGAATCATCCCAACCCTCACGTTTCAAACCTTGCATCCTCTTCGATACCTGATAAACCTCCAAGGCGTCTGAAAAAAAGATGGCCTCGTAGTCTACATATGTAAATATATTGTTAGAGTGCTACCAACGAATAGTTTCTCAACAAGCGTTTCCATGTGATTGTATTTTTACCTTGTGCACATTTACTGGATATATTTTTAATTTATACAGTTATAAATCTCGTGAATAAATCAAAAAGAATATCACGATTGGAGTTGGAATCGATACGAGACATGTAAACTCATATAATAGTGTACTCACTGACGAATGTACTTAAGACCCACTGATATGGAATGGAATCAGTTCTCAGTAACATGATAAATCTTCAAGGGATTATTATTTTTCAAGATTATTTCTTCTTTTTTTCCCAAAAAATAAACAAATTAAGAAGTTGTTTTCCTGTAATTATTTCTTGAATTATTAAGGGGAAGCAAACTGGCTTTTAGGAACCTTTAAATATTCAACAGCTGCATCTCCTTTCCAGAGAACTTAACGGAGGATAGGGTTCCTATAACTTCCCTTCTGTCCGCTCCGTTTAATTATTGTTATTAAGTTGGATATCAAGCACTGCCAATCACATAATCAATCCAATAAAATATGATAGAGATTAATTCATTAATAAATAACAAATTCACTTATTTTTTTTTTAATTTGAATGCTTTTATTACTAACGACAGGAAAAAAACGTTTAATAGTCATTTCATAAGTAATTTGTTACTATTTATGTTACAACTTAAAACATAAACATTTAATTTTATTATATTAAATAATAGCTATTTGTATGTTCATTCAAATGACGTCCATTCAAATCTATAGTTAATAATCTTTTTATATTTTTTTATCCCATTATTCAGTTATGAAAATTTAAAATTTCGAGAATATAGAAAAAAAAAATTACTAAAATTGATATTTTTTTACTCATACCTTGTAGCCTTTAACTGCGAAAAAAATGCAGAAAATAATATCCCTTTTTTATAATATAGATATTAGAATAAAATAATATAATATATAATATAATGCTGTGTTTCAATTCCTCTTCTTTTTTCTCTCTACACATCGGGGATATAGCACCCTCTATAGCTTCACTGACGACACTGCAATTATTTCTTCCAATAAAAACCCTACTATTGATTCAGTTGCCCTTCAAAATCACCTACACCTGGATCAGACCTAGAAAAATGGTTCAGCAAATGGAAAATCAAAATAAATGGCAGCAAGTCAAGTCATGTTTAGTTCTCCCTGAGAAAGATTTCAAGTCCTGCTGTGACAACAGGCAACTAGCCAGTTCCCTCAAAAACTCATGTTCGATATCTCGGACTATATTTGGACAAAAAACTCACCTAGAACATACACACCAATTAAAAAAACAAACAAGAACTTATTAAACGATACAAACAACTGCCACATCTTTTGGACTACAGATATCCGCTCAACATACAAAACAAACGACTAATCTGTACCACCATATTACGACCTATTTGGATATACGGAGCAGAACTTTGGGATTCCGCAAAACACGTCCACATAAACAAATTACAAATTGCACAGTCCAAGATACTTCAAAAAATCGTATATTTCTAATCACACCATGCACAACAGACAAAACGAACGTCATCACATTTGCAAGATGTCTTAAAACGCAGTTTCAATTATAATGTAAAATAAATAAATATAATAAAAAGATCTATATTATTTAATACAGATATTATAATACTACGAAAATTACAGAAAATAATAATATGTATATATTGGGTTATAATGGGAAAGATTTGAACAACAAAGCATGGAGGTATAGAATAAAAAGCCCGTCAACGTTCCGTCAATTAAGGCATCGTCAGTACATAAGTGAAAAAGAAGTCGAAGATCATATCCATGACAACCAATCATATACTGGAAGGAAGATAAGACACCTCTGAGGAATGTTATAATTAAACAGCTGATCAGTGGGAAAAAATGTAATGGAAAGAATTGATAAAAAATGTGCATTATATTTTATAATTCAGAAGTATGTCAATTCCCATACTAGACTGAAACGACTAGAAACCGAGCACTTACTAGACAAAAGCTCAAAGCTTTCAATCAATTACAAACGACTCATATATATATATATAACAATAATAATACCTATTTGGACTTACGGAATTCAGCTTTGGGGCTCCACTAAACCATCGAATTCCTCTCGTATCCAATCCTTACAATCCAAAATCCTTCGTAAAATCCTCAACGCTCCTTACTTTGTCACAAATAAAATCATTCATAAAGACCTTAATGTTCCATATGTTTCCGATTTGGCCCAATCCAGATACCTATCCTTCCATAACAAACAGCAGAACCATCCCAACCCTCTCGTTTCAAACCTCCGAGGCGTCTGAAAAGAAAATGGCCTCGGGACCTTCTAATATAGAACTTTAATTTGAGTTTTACCAATGGGTAGTTTCTCTTCATGTTGTACATGTCATGTTACCGATGTCACATTTACTTGTTGTATTTTTCAAGTAATACAGTTGTAAATTTCATCAAAATAAAAAATTTCCTATTCTCTTTTGTTCTGATGATGCCTGAATTGGCGAAACGTTGACTTTTTTTCTATTCTTTACCTACATTTCTGATAAATAGGGTTGAGTGGTTGAAATTTTTTTTAAATTTTAACCCAAAATTTTAAAATCCAAAAATAATCTGGAGGCGCCGGGTATCGATCCCGGTACCTCTCGCATGCTAAGCGAGCGCTCTACCATCTGAGCTACGCCCCCTATTGGTTAACTGGAGAGATATATTGACATTTAGAACGATTTAGCAATCAAATGGACCTGGCCGGATTATGGAGAAGTGGGTTATCCGGCGCTAAGGGTTGGGTAACCCGCAACACACGCTGTCCAGTTGAAATGTTCTGTCTCTTTGTACGTTTTTTATTTATCACATACATACATAAACTAATTTTCATCTTTTGAGAAGAACGATGAGCAAATTTCCGCAATGGAACTTTAGAAGAATGAATTATCAATAATAAAATGTCCTTCAACGCCAGCTCTTAGGTGGCTGGGACGTCAAAAACATCCGAACTCCAATCAAAGTTACGAATAGTTTTGAAAGTAGAACCCCGGAACCAAATTAAATTGGAAAAAAAAAGGAAAATAAAATTGAAATTCACTTAAAGTTTTAAATGTAGAATAAAATTAAGAGACAAAACTTCGCTTTTTTTTTTTTTTTCAATTTTATTCTCCTTCTAACTTTTCTTCTTTTTCAGAGAATCATTTACTTCTCTCTTATTAAAGGATCCTCAAGAAATTGAATTCAATAAAATTCTGACGAGTATTTTTTTTAAAATTTGTATATCACTTCTGAAATTAATGTGTAACAAATCTATCCCTTAATGAATCAGTGGGTATTCAGGTAGGAAAGTAAACAAAGAAATGTCAAACAAGATTATAAATGCGAATGATGGATCCTAATGATATATGTTTTGGTGATAACCTAATAACCTAACAAATTTAAGACGATTAAGAACCGCAATGAAACACAAAAATAAATAGTAGTCATACTTAGAGTAGTTTAAAAGTTAGTACGGAACAAATAAAAAATTTAAAAATAATATTATGAGCCAACATTTCGGGCTCGGTTTCAGGCCTTGGTCGGGGCTGTGGAAAGACAAGACAAGTACCAAACAAAAATGATTAACTACCCTTGATAAAAAGTTATAAAAAACACAAATATGTTATCTGCTAACATATAAATAGTAAACATTACAATATTTAAGTAAAATTAAAATATTTAAGGCTTGATGCAATAGTAAGGTATGAAAATATGTTTAAATTTCATTAATTATTGATTTTATTTTATTTTTTTAGTGTATATAGGTATGTGTGAGTGTTTTTTATTTTATTTACTTATGTTTAAGTTATTTTATTTTTATTTATTGTATATAGTTTTTGATTAATATTTAAATTGTTATTTTGCTTTTTCTCTTTTTTATTTATTTATATTTTCAGTATATATGGTATGAATGTACTCTTTCCTCACTATAACCATTGCCGATATTATGATTGAACGTTATGTTTCTTAATATAATGGTTAATATTTCACTACTTATATAAATTATTCTACTTTAAATTTATTGATTTTTTTTTATATTTGATCACATTGTCCATTATCATCTTATATTATTTTTTTTTTTAAATATATAGCTTATAATATTTCATACATAATTCCATGCCTTACTATTACACACAGCCATAAATTATCATGACTTAAATTATTTTATGCAACGTAATTGTCAGTGACTTATTAGGTTTGTATATTGTTAGAATGTAGGTTTGTAATAATTTTTTTTTGGTTGTTATCTGATACTTCTCAGCCCTGACGATGACCTGAAACGATGATCGAAATGTCGGCACAAAATTATAATAATTTTTATTTGTTATTTACACTCTGCCAGCTACTCCTAAGTATCACTTCATTATTTTACTTATTTAGTTGACTTGTTTTGAGAACAGTTAGAAAATTATTGATGTGGCTCGAGTGTAAACAGGGTATTTCAACGATCTTAGTTAAATAAGTAAAATCTGTATTCAGACAGATTTAAGGGAGGGAGAGTTAAAGATTATAATTCTTACAATACAACATAGATGAGGTTATATGATTTTTTCTCTTTTACAATGTAAGTACTGCCATTGATATGCCACATAATAACACAAAGGAATTACAAAACCTCCTTGAAGAGCGGGGTCCAGAGCTACTGCAACAAAGCAAGAGAGCAGGTCGATAATATAAACCCCCCTCTCGGGTCCTCTGTACCAGATCTAATTAAACAGCTTCTTATTTCTCGGCTGGAACAGTTCCAACAGCCCGTCTCTCCAGCGGCTCCTCTGACACTACCCGGAATACATGGCTGGAAATAGCTGAGAACAACCACCTGGGACAGTGAAAGAGGCAGTTAAATGAAAACTAATTGGTTACTGTTTGACATGAGGGATTCAATCTGTAATTCAAATATATTTAAATTTATTACCTGTAAAGTTCAAAAACTAATAAACAAAAATACTGATTCAAGTAATATTTATCAGGACTTAATGAGTTAGGTGGAAACTGTCACATCTCTGACAGGTGCGGGTTTGGTCACATCAAGACAATAATTAAAATAAAGGGATTTTTTTTTTTTTTTTGTGATTTGGCAATGATTACTTTATAAACATGTAATTACAAGATCATTGGAATCATGGTTCTGAAGATGGGAGTAAATATCCCGAAACGTAAACTCGTAAGCATGTAATTTTAATAATACAACAAACAAATTCAATTGTTATTCATTGGAAGTAATCATTGCCAAATCATAAAGAATATCATACAAGTTCCCAGAAAACAGAAAAAAAAGAGACAACTTTTCTATCTTAACTGTAATGTTAGCCGACCTTTGTAGTCGATGGTCGATTGTCGAACCTTTGTAGTGATTGTAGTCGAGTTTTGACACGCCTTGATACGCGAAACCCTTTGTTGTAGAAGGCGTTTATGAGCTGCCATTAAATGCAACTACGTAAAGAAATATCATGGAATCCTATTAAAGTGGGATGCTTCAGACTACTAGAGGCTACTCATATCGAACTGGCGTAGATGTTCTTACCCTATCCCTATATTTTTGATATTTTTAAAAAAATTATTGCTCGAATGTTTGGACCATGAATGCACATTGAGAAGGGTAAAGCCATTGTCCCTAGTATGCATGCAGGACTTCAATAATCGTAACACTCATTCATATTGACCGATTTGTCACTATCTGTGAAACTAAATATTTGAACGTGCGTCTGTGGGATGTGTACTGCCTAATCGGTCCCAATTGGATCGGCTACCGTACTATGGGGTAGTCAGCCGCTGAAACTTGCATGACAGTGTTCCGCAGCAACTAGAGATTGGGTGGCCTCCACCGGGCTAATGGTACTGTCTCATGCGATGTGTGTAAGGAGACCACATCACGCGGACAAACATCTTTATTGTTTATAACACAAAAAATGTTAATTGATATTTTAAGGTAAAATACTGCTTCAATCACAAATCATAAATCGAGAAGAATGGTGTCAAAACTGGAGGATTAAAATAAACTCCAATAAATCCCACCAAATTACCTTTACCCTTCGTCGTAAGCCAACAACTTCCTATCATACAGTTTCCTTTAACAATACTCCACTTATCCCTGTTGAGCAAATCCGATACCTAGGACTCCACCTGGACAAACGACTAACTTGGAATCCTCATACTAGACTGAAAAGACAAGAAACCGCTCGACGTTTCCGATTACTTTAGCACTTACTAGACAAACGTTCTAATCTTCCAATTAATTACAAAAGACTCATATACTTGACTATAATAAGGCCTATTTGGACTTACGGAGTTGTGCTATAGGCCTCCATTAAACCATCGAATTCCTCTCGTATCCAATCCTTACAATCCAAAATCCTTCGTAAAATTCTCAATGCTACCTACTTTGTTAAAAATAAAACCATCCATAATGACCTTAACGTTCCTTTTGTTTCAGATGTGGCCCAATACAGATACCTATCGTTCCATAATAAACTTCAGAATCATCCCAACCCTCTGTTTTCTAACCTTGTTTCCTCTTCAATTCCTGATAACCCTCCGAGGCGTCTGAAAAGAAGATGGCCCCGTGATCTCCTAATGTAAACATATCATTAGAGTGCTACCATTGGGTAGTTACTCAGTAAGTGTTTTTCATGCCATTATATACATTATCTTCTAATTTACTAGGTGTATTTATTTAATACAGTTGCAAATGTCTTTAAGAAAAAAAAAAAAAAAAAAGATAAAATACAACACCAACATTTCTGTAATTTAAAAAAAGTAAAATGCCCAGTGCCCAAAATTTAGTAACATAATAAGTGAAAGTATAGTAAATTATATGCGTTTTTTTTTTCAGACGTACGAGATATGATAAATAGATATGTATTGACGGCCGACTTTACAAATACCTAATCAAATAACAGTATGAAATTGTCTAATTGAGTATGTTTATACAATTTTTTAGACATGAAAATGTCTGTACAAGTTTTTTAAGTGAATGTCAAACGTTTGTAAAATTTACCAAAGTTTTTCAAACAAATTAAAGATAATTAATAAATACGGGATTATAGGATACAATAAAACATTAACATTTAATTACTCCATAATATAGAATTCACACCAAAGAAATGTAAGAATTTTAACATGCTATCAATATTTTTTAATATTTGATACATTTATTAAATGTTTGTAATAGGATTGAAATTAACAAATTAAATAGAAACGTGGCTATAGAAAATTGCTCTTTTGATTCATTTGTTGACAATGATGATTCCATTGAATGATTTTGTTTTTATTTACTTGTTTAGGTTAAAAGAAAATTTAAATCATGTTTCTCAGTTAAGTTTTAACTATTACCTGGATGGAAGCTGTAACCATGACAGGTTATATACACTTTATAGGTATGTATATATATTCAATACATTATATAGGTGAATTTATAATTTATTTCAGCTATAAATAATACGGCTTTTACTACAGCAGGACGTGTTCCTCCCTCCACACAATGAATATAACGATTGGTGAAATATTGGCTGGGTAATAGCGAAGAAAGGGCATGAATAGAAATCAGTCGCAGATTTTATGCAAATTGTGGTTGCTGCTGTGGCGTGCCTTTCTCAGGTTTGGCCGTAAAGTGTTTACAATGATCTAACCAAATTGTTACTGTTTCATGTAGTTTAAAAAAATAAAATAAAATAGAATACACCCGAATAAATAAATTGATAAGGAAAACAGCTCTGTTTTAAAGACATAGTATTAAAAATTGAAGGTTATTTTAATACTATCGTAGGTTTGACGAAATTATATATATTGATGAAATTATAAAGCAGAGTGGTAAAACGAAAAATTACTCGTACGGCATATTTTTTATTGGTAACTATTAATTATTCCATTAATTTATATCAAATAATAATAATAATAATAATCACACAGATATTTGTTTTTTATTCAGCAGATGGCCATATATTCAGATTATTGGCAATTAATTATAAAGGAGACGATATTATGTAATAAACAATGAACTTGAGTGTTATTTACATTTAATGTAAATAATAAATTTTTTATTACAGTTCATTTATATTATTGTCAAAATATATTTACTATGATGTATTGATATTAATTATTTTTATTTTTATGTATTATGCCTTTTTTAGCCCTGATATAAGTCCCATTTATTATGTGTGTTTTACTCATTTAACCACGTATAGTTATCTTATATTATAGTTTACCCGTAGCTGAAATGAAAAAAAAAATAAAAATAATAATCCGGTGTGGTGGTCATAAAGAAACTAAAATAGTAGAAAAATTATTTTATTTAAAGCCAACGTTGGATTTAAGTAAAATAGTTCTTCCACTATTGTAGTCACTTTATAACCACCATCCGGATTTTTTTTAGCGTCACTGAATAAAAATTAAAAAAAAAAAATTAAAAACAAAGAGTGGCAGACTGATTGACTTCCATCTGGCAAACGGACTTTCAATATACTTAACAATGATTGTAAACGTCAGATTCAGAACTTTAAAAGAATGAACGACGACAATTACCTCAAAAATCTTCCGACAGACGATGGAAGCTTATGGAGACAGACTAAGAAGATTGTAAAACATCGTGTGGTGTCAGCACTTCTCCGAAACGCAGATGGTTCCTGGGCTTTGTCAAACCTCGAAAAATCTGAGCTCTTTGCTGACCCTCTTTCTTCTGATTTTACACCATTTATACATATGATATTCCAGACAGAGTCGATACTCTGACCGACTTACGCAGACGATACAACAATCTTGACAAGACATCAAAATTCAATACCTCACATACTCTACAATATCACCTAAACAAATTCCACGACAGGTGCAAAACTCTGGAAAATTCGGCTCAATAAATCACTACATATCACTTTTACCTTTCGAAGTGAAAGTTGTCCTGTTATTTACCTTCACAATGTCACAATTCCTCAGACAGACAAAGTTCAATATCTTGGTCTGACCTTTGACAGAAGAATGACATGGGGCCAACATATCAAGAACAAAACAAAAACATTAAACCTAAGACTATGACTATTTTACTCACTCCTTTCAAGACATTCGAAACTAAAACTTAGACAGAAATTGAACTAATATACTTAACAACTCAAGCCCATTTGGACCAACGCTTTACTGACATACCTGGCAGCCAAATAGACTCATATACGCAATCTACAAATATTTCAATAAAAAAAATTTCAGAACCATCACCAAAGCTCCCTGGTGAATCAGTAACATAACTTTACATAAAGATCTACGGATACCAACAGTTAACGACCACATACGAACATATTAAAAAAGATGTCCGGGTAACTTACACGGACATACCAACTCACTGGTTCGAGGCATGACTATATGTAAGGGTAATTTTAATCATTTCATTCTCTTTTGACGCACAGATGGGCAAATGCTACTGTGAGTACCAAACACCTAGTATTTTACTCAAAATGAATCACTATCGGGAATCCAATCATTACTTCAGTTAATCGTTTCGCATCAACTGAAGTTGTAATTAAATTGTTTGGTACTCAAGAAAGGTCATTGTTTGAGTAAAACACCCGGTACTCAATACTCAGAGTAGCATTTATCCACCTCTGTTTTGACATGACTTTGAGTTAGAGTGTTATAAAGGAAAAAAGATAGTATCGAAAACCAAATGATAACGAGTGCTTTAAATATTTCATATTAATCCCGGTTTCATGATGTGTTCAATTCTATCGTGTGGTTTAAAGGAAAAATTTTTTTTTCTGAATAATTTATTTTATATTTGTAGAATTGAAGTAGTATTATTCGAAGTATTTCTTTTAAAATGTGGCAAATAAGTCAATTATAAGTTATTTGAAAATCAGAAGACCTAATAAAGCTTTATTTATTGTTCTCAGTGTGGATGTTTGAACTATACTTGATGGAAAACATGTTTTTTTTTTTTGTAAAACAGGATTATTACAAAACCTAACCTAGGTCAGAAGCGGAGGATCTAGTCTCAAAAGTGTACCTAGTCAAGGCCAACCTGGAAAGGGATTTGCCACATAATGTCCACTTGGGGGGGGGGGCAAAGAAAGGATGTTCGACCAATTTAAGGACCACGGTAGAATGAGCTTCATGAAAAGGATTTATTCCAGGCTGGACCGACTCCAAGAACGAGCCACTTCCAGATGTGGCAGCCGCCCACTGGAGTATAATGTACTCTGGATGATAATGGTGCCTTGAGTTGATAATGGGCAAGGCTATATCTCAAGTTAAACTTGAGTCCTTCCGCCCAGTTTGGTCTGTATTAAGGACCTCTTACATTTCGTATTGTCTTTAAAACTCCAGGCGAGATTCTTTTACAACTTTTTCACACTGTGGAACTTTTTTCATCCTATCATGAACAGTTTGTATTGTACTAGTTATTTACAAGCCACATAAATACCTATTCATCAGTAGAATACAAGATAAATGTAGTTGAAAAATTTCCCATGAGATGTAAGTCGAATAAATGTTTTGAATAAACAAGAATGCCTGTGTGCCTTTATGGACTCTTTATTAGATGAACTTGGATTATAAAAATGTTAACAAAAATTTCGCCATTGAATGTGGGAAAATGTTAATATTTAAAGAAAAATACTGTTTGCCTACTCCTCTAAAAAAAAAAAAAAAAAAAAGGAAATGAAATTAAAAGTTTCCTAGTTTCCCTTTCGAACAAATTATAAATGTAGAATATAAATAGAATATGTCTGTGCTTGTTAGTTAAATTAAATATTTACCAAATAATTCGTAATATAAAGTAAAAATATAGGTAATAAAAATATAGAAAAAACACATACATATATATATAAAATAAACAAAATAATATCTGGGGGTACTTGAAAAGCTCTCTTATGTGAATTTCGTCAATCGGAATGGGAATGGAATATATATATATGGTGCCGACGATAATTATAAAATATTTATTTATTTAATTTCTATGGAAATCACATGATAAAAATTGAATATAACGGTAACAATCCATAGAAGAAATTACTTATTAATTATTTATTGTAAGTGGTATTAACTGGATATGTAATGGATAGCGCAGTGCATTACACAACTTTTACTACTCATCCTACTTTCGGAATATTTATTTATTTTTTTACGTTTGCAAGTTACTTTAATCATAAATACAATACTTCCTGTTTGTTTGTTTTTAAAGTCTTCCGTATATACATTATTTATTTATTTTCTTTTTGTCGACATTCCGGGCCAATATTCCAGGAAAGATATTCTGAGCAATGCTATCCATTATATATTAACTTTTTTTTTTACAAGAAATAAAGCAATATGATTATGAAAACTGTACAACATTCATCCATTAAAAAAATATATTTTTGTGTTGTAAACGATTTTTTTTTTAATTCATGACTAATTGTTATTGCTGAATTTTAACATAGTTTTTGAGAAATAATTACACCATATTTACAGAAACCAAATAAATATAATAATAGCAATGCTCAGGGATTATAATGACAAAGAGATAGGTATTGAAAATTATTATTTTTTTTTCATTATTATTTATGAAATTTACAACTGTGCATTTAATATACATTCAGCAAATGTGATACAAATAAATATGTGAAATGACAAGACTTTTAGAGAATCTACCCATTTATAGCACTCCAATAAAGTTTATAAATTAGGAGATCACAAGGCCATCTTCTTTTGAGACGCCTAGGAGGTTTATTAGGGATTGAGAAGGAAGCAAGGTTAGAAACGATGGGATTAGGATGGTTCTGAAGTTTACTATGCAAGGATAGGTATCTGGATTGGACCAAATCGGAAACATGGAACATTCAGGTCATTATGGATTATTTTATTTGTTACAAAGTAAGGAGCGTTAAGGATTTTACGAAGGATTTTGGATTATAAAGATTGGATACGAGAGGAATTCGATGGTTTAGTGGAGCCCCAAAGCTCAACTCCGTAATTCCAAATAGGTCTTATTATGCTAATGTACATGAGTCTTTTGTAATTAATTGAAAGGTTAATGCGTTTGTCTAGTAAGTGTTGAAGTAGTCGGAAACGTCGAGCGGTTTCTTGTCGTTTCAGTCTGAAACGAGGATTCCAAGTTAGACGTTTGTCCAGGTGAAGTCCTAGGTATAGGTAGGTATATTGAAAAACAATTTTTTTATCTTTGGCATATGTTTACAGTGTGCTAATCGCAAAAATATTAAAAACGCGATTGAGAATTTGTAATTTTCAGAGGTTCGATTTTCTATTTTTAATAAGCTTTAAAAGTTTTCTATTATTATCTAGTTTACCTAGATCAATTAAATTTGAGATGCTATGGATACAGGAACAAACAATTCATTAGAGCACATCTCTCCCAATTTCATGACACGAAAAAATAGACCTTTTGTACTATATAATATCTTTTATAATTTTATAATAATCATTTGATAACAAATACCATATTAAATTTTTTATTTATTTCTTTTTTTCCTCAAATAATTAATGTATAAAACTTCTTTGTTTTTTCAATTATTATTAATTAATTTTTTTCTGAAGGAAATTTTTTTTTTGTTATGACATCATAATTTATGCCATACAGATGAATGTTAATTGCATACTTTTATTTTGTAATCTCTCAATTCAAGAATTCAAGAATGAAGAAAAATGAGTGTATTTTGTGTCTCTAAATTTACAATTCCACTTATTCCTGTTGAGCAAATCCGCTACTTAGGACTCCACCTTGACAAACGACTCACTTGGAACCCCCATACCAGACTGAAACGACTAGAAACCGCCCGACGTTTTCGACTACTGCAGCACTTACTAGACAAACGATCTAAGCTTTCAATCAATTATAAACGACTCGTATATATGACAATAATAAGACCTATTTGGACTTACGGAATTGAGCTTTGGGGCTCCACTAAACCATCGAATTCCTCTCGTATCCAATCCTTACAATCCAAAATCCTTCGTAAAATCCTCAACGCTCCTTACTTTGTCACAAATAAAATCATCCATAAAGACCTTAATGTTCCATATGTTTCCGATCTGGCCCAATCCAGATATCTTTCCTTCCATAACAAACTGCAGAATCATCCGAATCCTCTCGTTTCAAACCTTGCTTCCTCCTCGATCCCTGATAACCCTCCGAGGCGTCTGAAAAGAAGATGGCCTCGGGATCTTCTAATATAGAACTTTAATTTGAGTTCTACCAATGGGTAGTTTCTCTTCATGTTGTACATGCCATGTTACAAATTTCTCATTTACTTATTGTATTCTCTATGTAATACAGTTGTAAATTCCATTGAAATATAAAAAAATAAAAAATAAAAAAATTTACAATTAATCATATTTATCTTATTTTCCTTCTCTATTTTTTCTTCATGTTTTTTTTTTTTTCAAATGGTTTTGGGTCTATGTTGGATTTATAACATCGCTCGCCCCATCACTTTAGTATTACCTTAACAGCAGCATATCACTTAAAAAGTAGCGTTAGTGTATGTGGATTTCGCATGTTTCGAGGTTTAACCCCTTCCTTAAGAAATCTATATATTATCTTACATGTTTATTTTGTTGCTGACAGCTCATGTTTCTATTCCAATTACAACGGATAGACCTAGTTCAGCTAGATCAATTAAATTGGAGATGCGATAGATAGAGGAACAACCAGTCTAATTAAACCAAAGCCCTCTCCTCGGAGCGCTCGCCCGGGCTCAAAACAGGGCAAGTTTGTTCAGGGCTTACGTCAACTGCATACGGACCGCAGACCACACTACGCCAACTTCGAGTTGGGGTGACGCTCTAAACCCCTCCTGCCTCCTCCTGGGGACACCGCTCCAAGGTAGGGATGGTGTCGGAGGAGGGTTCTAGGTTATTCATAGCCCGGATTATGGGAAACGGATTTCCTCCAGTTTTCTTGCCAACGTTTCACTGCCACGTAAGCCAGAGTTCAAAAGAAAAAGAAATCTTTGATATTATAGTATTTAATGATTTTAAATATAGTGTATATTTACTACATAAGTTCACATATGTACAGAAATACAATAAATCACTATTAACTATTGTATAACAATAAGTAGAACGGCCCAAGCGATATCTTAAGCATCACAGAGAAAAGATACTTCCGCTTCTTATAAAAGGTCAAAATCCATTTCCTCAAGAAAATGAACCAAGACAATATACCAATTTATATACAGAGGATATGTGGTACCGAGTAGGAATGTAAATATCAGAAAAAAGATCAGTATTTAGCATATATTTAAAAATTGGATATTTTTATATATTTGCTTTCGATATGTACTTTTGATCCTCAAAATTTAATCTCTTAGAAAATTTACTCTTTTTTATATAAAAAATAAATAATAATAAAAATCCGATAGAATATTTTTGAAAAGTCAGACTCGAAAAAAATGTTATTTTCGGTCCTTGTGAGCGACGTGGTCTCTGTGGACTGCTATCTGCCAATGTTTATAACCTAAACACTGATAATTGTGATAAGGCACTGATAATCCCTATCTTCGTATGAAATTAGACTCTTGTATAATAACAAACATAAATACATTTGGTGTTACCTCTTATTTGCCTGTTTCTTATTAATATATATTGATCATGGATATTCTTATCCAATTTATTATTGGAAGCTTTAATATACATATATAAATTAATAAGAAATATAAATATAATAATAATATAGTAATTTAATAATAAGAAATATTAATAACAACAACACTTTTATTTTACAACATACATAATTCTTTGATTTATTTATTTTGGAACGCAGAATAGCTTAATGATATTTAAAATAGCGAGGAACGGGTTCTCTTCTCTGTGAGCCCGCCGCCACAAAATGTAATACCATTCACCAATGTAATACCATTCCCACAATGTAATAACATCCATTTAAATAAGGCACAATGAAGAAAGTTCAATGGATAAACGCACATGCAACAGCTCACATAGATAAAAAGGCAAGTTATGTGACGTAACACAACATAAGATAAGAAGGTGACGTAAGATAAGATAAGAAGGGAGGTTTACCAGAGACCACGTAGCTCACAAGTACCTTATTTTCAACAAGCAAACTAATTTTTTTTTCTGATTAAAAAAAAGAAGTAAAAAGGTAAACAATACTTTTTAAAAAGTTAAAGCATAATAATAATAGTAAAACATGTTATTTATTATGGTTTTTAAATAGGTTGCACTTATTTTATTACTTGAGGAATTAACCGAGATCACTACACATAATTTCATTAATTTTTATTGTTTGCACTTATTAATTTTTAAATAATCAAAATAAGTAAAGGAAAAATAGAACAGATAATATGGAAGCGATGTTGTGACTTAAAATTTCAAATCGCTCCAAGAATTTCTTACTAGATTTGAAGACGGTTAATTTAGCTGCACGAACTTAGGAGAGATAACCAAATGAAATTCATCTGAATATCTTGAATGTAAGTGACAGTGAGTAAGTACTTGTGGTATTTTGTATGAAATGATGCCAACATCCACCAGCCATGGGTTAAACTGATTGTATCTCGTTTGCAAGCATTTGTATATATTTCGTACCGTTTGCGAATTTACATGTAACAAATGAAGGATGCTTTATTAAAACAGCGCGTGTGTTTCTGTTTTGCCTCCTATGGGGAATATGGGACGTTAAAGGAATTTCCCCTCTTGTGCTAGTCATTTAGTTTGCATTTTTTTTTTCAGCTACGTTTTCTTTATATTGGAACTAAAGAGTATTCAAAATTAAAATATGCTTCATAATTCATAATCATAAAACCAGAGTGTCTTTGATCAGGATATAAATTAATGTATTAGTGGAAATAATAATATTATTTGACGGATACTCATATTTCTTTATTGAGTAATACTAAATTTTGTCAAATTTAAGGACATTAGTAATGATGATAGAGTAGCCCATTTTATGTACAACAAATAAAAATAATATAAATACTCAAAGTAAATGTATATAAACAAAAATAAACTAAACTAATAAAAAAAGACAGGCAAACTTTTATACAATGTTCACAAAATGCATTCAAACAGAACTCCGAGATAAGCCTTTCTCCCATTCGTGTAAGGAGATGCAGGACGCAAGGAATCTAACAACTTCTGACTCAGCTGCATTACCAGATTAGTGGAAATAATAGTCGAATTTTATAGCAAGCTTCGGTTGGTTGTACAGATATGAAAAAGATACCGTTTCCTCTACAGCACGTTAGAGGTGGTAAAATTCCTGAAGAATCGAAAAATAATCGGAAGAGTATTTAGAATCTGCAACACAGACATAACTTATCAGTAATCATGACAAAACCAGATAGAAAACAATTCACCCAAATGCATGTTAAGTTCACCTTGTTTATTATTTGTTTTCATATTTAAGGCAATAATAATAATAATAATTGGTTGTCTCTTACGTTTCAGGACAATTTTCCTATCATCAGTGCAATATTTATCTTTCTTGAAATTACGTACATTTTATATTAACTTTTATTTAACAGTATCATTCTACTTCATCTATTTTACAATTATTTACCTTTCTTTTTTTTATGTGGTACCATTTGTCAAAAATCAAATATTTGTCACATTTTTAAAACTATTTTTTGGTGTTACACATCTTCACATATTCATTGATACACTAATCAACATCTGGCTATGTTCAGTTTTATTTCTATACTTTGTACCTGTCCTGTTATTTCTTATTATGGTTGTTTGTTGTGTTTTTTTTTGCTATTGTTGTTTTTTAAAAATTTAATATTGGATATTATGTCCGAATAGTGTGTACCTAAATGTTTTGTATCTGTTTTATAGTTCACTGTTCTGTTATTGTTTTTTGTTATATGTATAGCTTCCAGCAGTTTCCTATTATTTGTTTTAGGTTCTATTGCCAGTATTTCTGGGTTTTTGAAGTCAAAAGTGTGTAGTGATTTAATACTATGGATTGCTAGGGCTGTTATGTTAATGTTTTTACTAGTTTTGCAGTTTGATGTATGTTGTGCTATTCTGGTTTTTAGTTTTTTTGGAGTTTCACATATATATATATATATTTGTTGGCAAAGTTGGCAGTCTAATTTATAAACAACATTTTTCTTGTCCAGTGGTTCTACCTTGTCTTTTGTGTTTGTCAAGTATTTACTTAATTTTTTGTCGTTATATATGCCAAGCTGGATTTCCGGTTGGTCATAGTTTATGAATACTTTTTTAATTGTTAAATATTCTTTTATTGTGTATTTTTCTTATTTTATGATTATTGTTTTGGATGTTGTCACTTGTTGTGTCTGTCTCCTTGGAAAACTGTGTAATGAATTGTTGTTTAGGTTTTTTTTGTTGTTCGATATTATTTATTTGTGTTTTTGGTATTTGGTATTTGGAAAAATAAGAAGATAACTTTTTTATTATTTATTTATCGTCCTAATATTTTCTTATAATCCGCAGAGAATTTGGTACCATTAAACTCGGATAATCGGGACTGAACTGAAAAAATATATAATAAGATTATGTTTATTAGTACCTCTAGAACAATCTTTCCTTATACCAGGAATGGTGAGTTAGAGGTTAATCGAAAAAAAATATTATGATTAGGAAATCTCCTTGGAAACAGAAATTGGGTTTTCCTGTTTGGGTTTAGGCATTCATCTTCCCCTCTCAGGGATAAGTGACGAAGCCTACTAAACTGTAACGTGTACCTGCATCAAGGCCCCATCCCAGATCTTTCTCGAGTTACACCCCTGGAAGATTACCTATGTAAACTCCGGTTGACTCTCTGGAAATTCGTCAGAGCTATTAAATATTAGCAAGGCTATTAATACCCTAAGAGCTAAATACCAGGGCCCCACAAATATCCAGGGGTAGAGCCCTCCCCTTGAATAAGTGATGATTCGTTTGTGGGAGGAGCGGAGTCCTACCACTAACTCAGTGAGGAGCTTACTAACTGCCTCAGTTAATAAATTAGGCTGGATACTCAGTTATGGTGTCTTCTACATATATAACGCTAAAGCGGACTGTAACCGATAACTGTGTCTATACTAAATAAATTAGCGAGGTGTATATCTCCATGTTCTTTGTCGATAGGCTTTACTGTTTTCTAGCTAGCTTTCAAAGGATCTGAACTCCGTATTATTATATTATTTCGTAGTTGCAAATTTGAACTCCCATCTTCCAGGGAGGATGACCTTACTCAGTCTTTGGGAAAATTTTGGAGTTCATTAATTTTTTTTTTATTTTTACACTACAGATCTCGCAGATCTTTTTTCTGTATCTTTTCCTATGTTTGACTATTTCTTTCCAGTTATCTGCATGCAGCTCTGTTGCATTTTTGTTGATTGGATCTATCCATCTGGCTTTTAACCTTCCATTTGGCCTTTTCCCAACTATTGAGGCAATCACTGCTGCTGATTACTCCAAGCTATATGCCCCACCCATTTTAACCTCCTTGCCTTCTTATCATGAGATATTGATCGACTAGTTTCTGTAAGTAGCTAATTATTGTTATTTCTTCTTCAATAGGACTCTAATACCAGATCGCTCTATTTATCTTGCGTAGGATCTTTCTCAAATCTTTTAGCGTTTTAGTGTTTAGATCTCGCAGCCATATATCAGAACTAACTTTATCATAGCTCATATTAATATTCCAAGAAGGGAACCATTTTCTGGACAACCGTAGGATAGAGTAAAGAAGAAGAAGACGAAGGTCAACAGGAAACGAGCACATGAAGCCCATGTGATAGATGTTAATTGGCAACATTTGCATACCCCCAAAGTTGTCCATACCCGTTTCGTAGGAAGGCAAGGAAGGGCGAATAAATAAGTAAAGATAAATAATATATTTCTACCTTTAATTTGAGCTTTCTTGAGATTTTTCGTGATTTCACCAATTTATTAATTCAAAGTTACATTTTATTTATGGGTTAACTTTGCTAACAGGAGTTATTAAAACGTTACTAACGTTTTCAGAGATTTTCAGTGAGTACTGTCTGTAAATTTAGTAAATTTATGATAAAATAGAGTGTGGATAAATAACATTACATTTCGCTAATGGCGAGTATAAAAATTAGGCGTAACAATGAGCAAACTCTATGTCACTATTTTACTAGTCAAAAATATGGTTTTGGAGATCTGAAACAGCTTAATTTTTTTACACCTCCATTGTTTTGTAGAATAACGTTATTGTGACTCACTGTATGGTGAAATTAATAATTACGTTCTCAACCGCTAAATAATAACGGATAGATTGAAAAGACTATTTTTGAGTTTGAGGAACAACGTTAGATGTGACACTAGAAGGGTAAATGTTATACCTGGATTGAAAATTTTAAATGAAAGAGTATTGATTCTGAATTTTGTTGAAAATCAGCAGGTATTTTATTATTTTTCTATTAAATACTGAGTCCTTGTAAAACATTATATGAAATCCAACCGTCTATCTGTCGACAGTTAAATTTTTACAAATACGATAAACGGAAAACATATTGTTATATATTCACCTAATCTGCAATGTAATGCGTTTATTTATTTAGTATGAGTATTATGCCATCCCTAATCACAGCATTCGTTGTCATCCAGTTACGGAAAAAATATCCGTATTCATGAAAACAGATTATCTGTTTAAATAACAAAATATATTTTATTTAGGGCTTCCAAAAAAAAGAAGATAATTATTCTAATGGAACAGAACGTAGGGATTTTCCCTATGCTTAATCATGTACATTTTAAATGAGAATTCAAATGGTTCCTTATCACATTATTGTTGATAACGATGGGATACGAGGCAACAGCACATACCAAAAGCAATTTTAATATTTTCCTTATCATCGGAATATGGAAGAACTGTTACGAGAATATACACAGATTGAAATAAATTAATCGCATTAAGTTCTTTAGATGAAAATATGTCGTCAAGAATAAAACGTTCTTCGACTCACAAGATCATAATCCTGAAAAATCTCGAGTAGAATTAGATTCGAAAGATAACATTAAAAAAGGGCGATTTAACGTAGGATAGTATGAATTAGCCTTCGAAAAAAGAATCGATATATTTGGTGAATAAAAATATTTGATCCACTATAGGATTAAATTAGACCATAGCTTGAATAAGTACGTCTTAAGTAGTGTGGCCCAAAATCGGTCTTTGCAAGAAGAAGACCAGGACGGGTAAAAAAAAAATCGATTTTTGATTAAAAAATTAAGGCAAAATAGTTACTATTACTTGACAATTACTATATGTAATGGTAAATGTAAATAATGACAGTTACTATATGTAAATAATTGGTATAACCAATATACTTTTGCATTTAACTCCACAAATTTTTCATTCGGGCTTAATTAGCTATCTCCTATCTAAAAAAATACACTAATATCTCTATGGTAATAAGCTAATAAGTCTGCAAGACTGTTGCCAGACACTTGCGCAAGACCAAGACCAAGACTGAATTTGTGAGACCAAGATTCGTCTCGGTCTCGCATTTGGGCAACACTAGTCTTAAGAACTTTTATCACTATATCAAGACTTGGAGGTTTACATCGACACAACTTTAGTCTCTGATTCTTTCAGTTGACAGAATGACTAACTCTAATTTCATCATCTTTCAGTAATGCCATTTTAGTGATATTTCTAGTTGGAAAAATTATATTTATATAGACAGTGAGTAAGTTGATTCCAGAGTAGGCGATTGCAATGTTGAAATATATAACTGTGAATAAACATATAAATTTTGCAACTAGAAACATCACTAAAGTCAATAATAAACAATATTGAAATTGGATTTAGTCATTCTGTCAACCGAAAGGCTCATATATTCCTAGAGATATTTGGAAGCATTGTATATCTAAATATTAAACCTATAAATGATTACAGATTGTAGGACTATTGGTCATTAAACTGTTATTTTTCATTGTAAAGTTTACTAAAATGAAATTACAAGAGTTTCATTGCCTGCTATGGCTAGATCAAACTTTGTCACACTAATTGTAAGTGGATAACGTTGGGATTTCAAAAGGGAAAAATTCATCAAACTATTCACTAATTTAATTGTCTAAAAGGTCACTTTGATTGATTTTTTTTTTTTTGGAATAAACGACTAATAGATATCTAATTATTTAAATATAATATAATATCTAGACTTAATAAACTACAGTAAATGTATTTAAGGTTATAAACATATACATGAATTGTTTTTATAATTTACAAATTCTTTCGCACAAGTAAGATAAAATAGTATTGGACACAATGGCGTTGGCTTGATTCGGTGGATTTTAAATACTTTTTTCTCAAACTATAAAAAATATTTAAAAGTTTACATTTAGTAAGAAAATTTCATTTAATTTTCAAGGAATCATTTGATTTACGTTAAATAATGTTAGTTTTCAGACATTATTATTTATATTTTTTTCGTCACTCTCCGTAACCATCTACAACTTTCTTTATTATGATATTATTTTTTCTGAAATCCTCCGCTTTCCAACGATATATCTTATGTATACCTTCTGACAATTATTTCCAGAGATTCATTTTCGACATGTATAAGGATTCTTTCAAAAGTTATATTCAGCCATTTTTTATATTTTTTTCAGAGTTAATTTATTTTAAATGAACCATGTTAAAGGTACTTTAGAGGAATACGTATATGAACATTTGGCATTTAAACCCTGTAAAATGATATAAATGGGGATAAGATCTCAATGATATTAAACACCACTTAATTATACAATGATGCACCGAGTTTAATCAAAATCGTTGGAGCCGTTTTTGAGAAACTGGTAAAAACGTTTTTCACCGTCTTAAATTCGTAATATCAGTTTCGTACGACTTTTCGTTTCTGACATAGACTGTTCACATGCACACACACACGAAGACCATTTTGCGGGACTTGGTTATTTGAATTTAGGGGGCCTCAAAAATAGTATTTCCGTTGAAAACTCGGATTTGAAAATTTTCACAATCGCAATACTTTCCCTTGTTATATATTCCATATATAGGTAAGCGAAAGTAAAAATAAATAATTTAGAATCCGGAAACATTCCGAACTTCTTGAACTTGAAAACGAAAAGGATGCTCGAATAATAGGAGCATTCCATATTAGCTATTAAAAAATTTATCAACCGAGATTCCGGGTGGAAAAAGAAGACGAGATACCTGATGTATATTTATGGTGTTTCATAATTCCTCTACATATTCCTATTATAAGATTATAAAGAACTCGGAATACCCCAGAATATATCAGCATCCCTGGGAAATCAGGAAGAAATTGTTACCAAAGTCATCAAGTTCCTGGATAGTGAAAGACTTAAGAAACACAAATGACACGCTTATAATTAATGATCCTTTGCAGATTTATTATTATTTTTTTATTTATTATTTTTTCTTTATCTGTTTATTTTTATTCTATTTTCTCTTATTATTATTCTTTTCTATTTATTTATTTTTTTCATTTCATTTCATTTCATTTTAAATTCATTTGTTTATTAATCTCAATTCATTTATTGATTTTACTGCTATTTTTAAAAGTTTATTTATTTTTACATTCCATCTTATTATCTATAAATGTCTATTATTATCCTTATTTATTTATTTTATTCCATCAATCCACTTCTTTATTTATTTATTTTATTATTATTATTATTTTACTTTTTTTTATTATTTTTTTTTACTTTTTTTTTTTTTTTTTTTTTTTTTTACCAACCATACAAATAGTATTAACCATACAAATAGTATTAAGTGATGTTATTTAGTTGATCGGGCGCTTATGACCTGGATGTTTTGCGCCTAGACATTAGTTTTGGGAAACAAACAAACAAACAAAATTATAAAGTGTTTTTATGCTTTGTTACCGAATCAGTGTTGTTAAGTAAAAACATTATACTTGAAAATCTTAATATCTATAAAAATAAATATGTTCATTCAATTTGTTTCTATTATACACCGATTTCATAAACTTGGAATGAAAGAAAAAAAAAATGGAATGAGTAGCTCCGTTAATGCTACACGGTAATTCTGAAGCAGAATTCAGATAAAGCTGTAAGATTTGTATATTAAGTTATTAAAAAGATGTAATCTTAAGTATACACGCATTTACGCAGAAATACAGAAATTCCGTAGGGAGCAATTAGATTTTATCTTTTTAAAAACAGCCTACCCTACGCAATCTCACGTAGAAGCAGCATTTGGTAGATGATCGTTTGGAGATATTCCGTGATATATGAAATTGCTTTAATAGAAAAATATTAAAAAAAGAAAAAAAACATTAATTGGTTTTATACTTGAAGGCAATTAGGTAACATTTCATAAAATAAAGAAGTAATTTGATGATTTTTTATTTCCCTTTGTGAACTCGAAACATTGCGTATTTACAATTTTAAAATTTTTTTTATTTATTTATTGAGTATTACTACGATCTTTCTCTTGGACAATAGTTATAGTGAGGTAGGATATCATTCACACTATATGTACAAAAAAATATTTAAAAAAAAGAAACAAAATAAAAAAAAATAATAATCAAAAAGTATATACAATAAATAAAATAACCTAAAAATAAGAAAATTAAAACTAAGCAAAAAAAAAAACACATGTATACCTATATACACTAATTTACAATTAGAGTAATTTTTTGAAATATAATAGAGCTTTGAGTTATTTATATGACCTTAAATAGGTTTTAGATATGATCAAAACTCACAGTTATGTTCTATAAGGTATAGATACATCAAAAAAGTATGAATGTATTGACTTATTATAATAAATGGAAGATATGTTTTTTATTATTTAAACTAATGCAGAACATTTTAGCGAAATAAGAAATAGCATAGAAACAGAAGACTAATCATAAATTCCTGTGACTTTTACAATTAGAATAAAAACTAGCTAATGATTTTAGAGAAACAGTTTAATTTTTAATTAAATTTTTTTTAAACTTCCTATTTAATACTATTTAATTTTTTTAATGTTTATTCTTAATTTAATTTATTTGGTACAATTTACAATTAAAACTATGTGACTTAAAGATATCAACTACTATAACATATACCTCCTGTGCATGTTAAATTATTGTATTTCTACAAATGTTAAATTAAAAGATATGGGACGCATAAATTCTTCTCATTTTGGATAACCAGAAAGAATTCCTTCTTTTGAAAAAATCATGTTAAATATTAACATGAAAAAGTTCAAATTATCAGGGCGTGAGAATAAAATGTAAAGATTCTAAAAAAAAAAATTAAAAAGTTATGAATGTTCTGACTAATTTTTTTTTTTAATGTTCATGCACGTCTTGCCAAAACACCAAAAGAAATTCAGAATGTGTTTCGTTATAAAATAACTAAATAAAAAGGAAACAAAATATTTGTCACCAATGTAAGTAAATAAAGTATAACTGGATCCACTATTTCAAAAAAAATGTTTATTATTTCTGAAAACGGCAACTTTTAATAGATTTTTCGGTTTCTTATGTTTATATATATATTTAATCTAAATATCTGGAGCGTTGTAGCCAAATTAATTTTGGAAGGTTAGTTCTAATTCTTACAAGAATAATTAGTTAATTTTAACGATATTTATTTATTATAAATGTCATTATCAAAGCTAGAGACAGAACAAAACGGTAATAATTATTAGCGAGAAGTCAGTTTTATTCCATTGACGAAGGACGTCATGTATAAATCAAGTACCTCATTAAAGTGAAGTTGATAGTACTAAGTCTGCTTACGATAAGTCGAGCTTACTTTAAGGAGGATATACGTTCTTCAAACCTGCTTGAAAAAGCATTAGATCTCCGTATAGGAGAGGACTTAACCTTGTTCATCTATAGATAATAATAATATTCCAACAACACTAAAAGGAAATACTGAATAATGATTCTCGTTTTATTCCTAAAATAAAACGCTTAGTCAATGGTATACAAGTTCAAATTAGCTTTAAACCCCGCAACAAGCTCTCCACCCACGTGTGGAGAGTAAAGCCTTAAACATGTACCAGCGTGCTAAACCAACTACGACAATGAATGCCAGTGAACAGTGAGTAATGGTACATAAATTACAGCTACACATGACATGAGTGAGGAATCTTGTAATCTTCAAGACTCAAAACGAGTAATTGTAACGTTCTGGGATCAACCTCTGAACCACAAAAGAATTATAAATAAATAAAATATAATCATTTAGCAGGCTTCCTTATCATTTTATGTTCCATTTTTCTACTAGGATTTCTGAACAGTCGAGTCTGAGTCTATAAAAGTGAAACGCTGTGAAATTTCTACATATTTATTGTGGATTAAGTCATGATAAGATGAACAAAATTTAAACAAGCTGGTGGATCAAGTACAGGGGAGATGAAATAGGCCTGGAGCCAGAGCCCGAAAATCGACCTGATCGCAGTCGAAAGTTTGAATGTAAATTAATAAAATGTTATTATTAGTAAAATGTACCGTATCTGTCACTCCAGAGCTGCTGTTCAAAAACGGTGACTTTTTTAAAGAATATCAGGCCAGTAACTTGATGATCGAAACGGGATATATATTTCGAAAAATGTGGGAAAAGCTGTTATTTTTTTTTTAACTTTTGCAAATGGTTTTAAACATATAAAATCGAACATTTCTAACTCAATCAAGCGAAGACTTCTAACAACCGAAAATGGCATATTTTTCTCGGTATTATTATGTTTTTTTCACATACAACTCCTAAACGGTTCATCGAAGCGAAAAATGTTACCTTTAAAAAATTAAATAACATTATATTTTACGTTGAACGAGTACCTAAACTTAATTATTTGGTTAAGTGGTATGGCAAAAAAACACGTTCAACGGACGCTGATTTTTACGAATTAGTCAAAAACAGAAACAAATCACTCCAAGTAGCCCTGTAGCTTAGAAATGAGTTCCCCTAATAGGCGCCTACTGAGTACCAACATTTTTAATGTAGTTCATTTGTAGTGTTATTTTATTAACACCGTAAAAGCGATTGATAATTTGAATGGCTGATAATTGTTGTGAATTACATTTTTTTTAGAAGATTTATTTATTTATGAAATTTACAACTGTACAAATTAATATACATTCAGAAAATGTGATACAAAGAAATATATGACGTGACAAGGCTTGTAGAGAATCTACCCATTGGTAGCACTCTAATAAAGTATCTAAATTAAGTAGTATTACCCGATATCGGTCTTGGTCTTGGTCTTGGTAGCAAAGTCCAAAACCAAGACCAAGGCGGCCTAACTGTTGCAAGACCAAGACTAGGAGTGGTAAAAATAATCGTTTTTTTAAAACAAAAATTAATGCAAAATAGTCACAAATTATTGACAATATTATTTACTATAAGTTAATAATTGGTATAACCAGTACACTTATGCATGTATCTCCTCTAAGTTTTCATTCGGGCTTAGTTAGGTTTCTCCTATCTAAAAAATTACAAAAATATATCTATACTAATGAGATAATAAGTAACTGCAAGACTCTTGCGCAAGACCAAGACCATGACCAAGACTGAGTTTGCAAAACTAAGACACGTCTCGGTCTCGCATTTGGGCAACACTAAAATTAAGAGATCACGAGGCAATTTTCTTTTTAAAAAATAAATAGAGATTTATGCAAAAAGATAAATATTGAGCAAAATGTATATACATTTTTTTTTCAGATATGCTGAAAATGACCAACGGGTGAAACGTATATGTAAATTAAAAGTGCATAAT
The DNA here is from genome assembly GCA_928085145.1 of Nezara viridula. Lineage (NCBI taxonomy): Eukaryota > Metazoa > Arthropoda > Insecta > Hemiptera > Pentatomidae > Nezara > Nezara viridula. The sequence continues at coordinate 76,268,924 of OV725082.1, forward strand.
AAAGGAGATTTGTGTTACCGAAGATCGAAACAGATTTTTATTTTCTTAACACATGTCGGTGTCCCATGCTATCCATGTCTGTTAAATGCTGTAATTAAAAAAACAAAATCCGAAATTAATTCCCAAACTCGCTCCTGGTCTGGAGAGCCAGTTTCGCCGAAGCTCTGGCTGAGTTATCGCAAAGAGATTTGTGGTTGTTCATCGGGCCAACGTCAGCAGCATGAGCTCTTCATATTCCTCAGTTGTGAAGTGGCCCTCGTCGCCTCATAGCCAACGCATTCTAATGAGATCGCCCCAAGGGCCAGGATAGTTTCAACTTTTATAGCAATCCCAGCATACGTCAGAGATTGGTACAACAAGGTACTGGAATTATTGTTGTAGCGTAATAATTTCCCCTAAGAGCAAATAGAAATACATGACCTATAATATCCGTTGAGAGCTGCCTTACGTTCCGAGAACTACTCCAATATCATAGGGGCTGTATAGTTTATTATTTATTAGGGATCCTTCGTTATTAAACGTTTTTATAGGTTAAGGGTTGCTGGCCATTTTTGATACATAACATTAAGTTGCAACAGTTTTATAGCTCACTCAACACAGGAATGTGCGCGTTAATAAATCATTTTATATATGAAGTTTTATTAAAAATTTGATAACGAGAATTTGGTTTACGATTTTATAAAGAAAATATCAACAGTCATACTGTAAATGGCTGTTCTTGGTTTTGGGTTATTTCAAAGATACAAACCAAAAAAGGTTACTTAAAATATTACAGCTTTTTCTTGAGCACGCAACAAAATTTTACCACATATTTTCGTTCGTAAAATAGAAAATTGATTCTTTCATTTTTTTATGGATATTTTACTTTTTATACATATAGATATTTGAAATATGGCTATAGATATGTATTAATTTAACTTATTAGTAATTGAATGGTATAAATAATGATTTGTTTTTATTAAATATTAATTTGCAATTTTTGGAGTGATGTAGCTCAGTGGTAGGGCGCTGAGCATCCAATGCTCCAGGCCCCAGGTCCGAATCCCGGCTTATGGAACATAAATAATTTAATCTGTTTCATCGGTCGTGGTTTTTTGAAAAATATATTTATGAAACGTATATAGCTACGGGCGTGTGTGTGTGTGTGTGTGTGAGTGAGTGAGTGTGTATACATGTATACATTTTTTTTAATTGTAAATAAAATAATATTCTATAATTGAGATATTAGAATAATTTAAATTTAAATAATAACATATTCTGATTTCAATTTTAGTCACCTAATATTTAAATATTGTAATGTTGGCAACGCCTCTCCTCCTCCTTGAAAAAATGGTCTCATTCGGTTGTGTTCTCTGACTAAGTTTGCATGTGCGTGCACTGTTAAAAAGTGAATGAAAATTTTGAATTACATGTAAGATAATATTATCCCTCAAGATGCCTGAAGAGGCGAAAATTTGGATAAATTTGAAATAAAGTTATTATTTATCGAGACTGAAAAGGCCCTTTTCTACTAATAAGTATTATAGTTTCTTTCCCAAGATCATCCATATCTTCATATCTTTAGTTTTTACATTTTAAGTTTTATAATTTTATATTTTGTTTTAGTGACAATAATAAAAATAGTTTAAACGTTAGTGATCTACCCATCGTGTAATAATTTTTACAGCTATTAGATTATTTAAGCAATATCGATGTGCCGTTGCAGAGCCAACGGTGGAACTTACGTTGCACATTTATAAGCCTTCGCATCGCTAGGTAACTGACGCAAATAAAACGCCAATTCCGACGTCATCCGCCGATTAGCTATCGATTTATGTCTGGTTTATTTACTTCAGTAGCCTCTACTATCGATACTGATGGAATTTTCAATTACTACTTGATTGCCGCATCAAAAGGATGCGCTTAAAGCACTTTATAAATATTTTAATATCATTAAATATAAATTAGATTATTGAAAAGTGATTGCGGACCTAGAATCATGTAATTAACTATTAAGTTAAATAAAGATAGACAGTAATGATTAGAGAGACAATGCATACAATTTATAATTAATTATTTGCTCTGGCAAACCATGTTTATTTCAAAGAGGTGGTTCCGGATCATTATTCAAATGACCTATTTTATTTAGTTTTAAACATTTTAGTAATAGAAATAATCTACGGTAAATTAATATAAAAATAACAATATGTAATATGTAAGCAGAAACTCAGCAGATACAAAACAACTGTTCAAAACCGCATTACGTGTCTGATGTATTCATATACCAACAATTTATCGAGCTCGGGTGGCCTGAAAAGATAATTGCATCATTTTTGTGTATACAATCTATATCGGTAAAAGTTACTGATCGAATTTCTTGTACATTAAATCTCACGTGTGGAGTTCTACAAGGTGCAATACTATCACCACTACTATTCTCTATTTACACAAGAAGAATTGTTGGGACCAGGGGTGCGCAGAAAGAGGTTTCATGGTTCAAGTTGCCCCGTTAGACCTTTTGAGGGAGGAGAGAGGAGTTACATTTTGACGAGGTTATGAATTTTTGAGGGGAGAAATGCACGTTTTAACAGAGTTATGAAATTTAGAATCAATAGTTCAAACCAAGATATAAGGAGGAGACACGATTTTTTAAATTCTAATTTCGTTTGCATTGTTTTAAGTAGAGATTCCCAAAACATATCTTAGAAGGAGGGGGGAGAGGAGAGGTTCATACGCCATCGCCATTGGGGGAGGAGAGGGATGTGCACCCCTTGTTGGGACCAAGTACAACAATGTAACAGTAACAGCCTTTGTCGATTATGTTGCTGTTGCAGGTAGCTTTTCAATGGGGAGGGGGCGGGGTGGCCGAATGGGCTAAAGCGTGTGCACTGCACCGCGAGTTGCCTGGCAACTGGATAAGAGATTTGGGAAGATTTAAAAAGTATGAGTTCTCATCTGGGTGCTGGAGGGGATTTTAAATTCCCGCTCTCACCCTCCGGCCCAGGAAAATCCTGTTAAGTCTAAAAGGCGAGGTAGGGAAGAACAAAAAAAAAAAAAAAAATAAAAAAAATAAATAAATAAATAAATAAAGAAATAAAAAAATTAATTAATAATCTCAAGTACAAAATTTACCGATTAACTCATCTATTATGTTCTTTCGGTGCTTCTGAAGATTTTGATCTATGAAACGATTATTGTTCCGACTATATTTTATGGCAACCTATCATTCTCATCTACCTAGGTGTTAGTTACATAGGTTGGTATTAGAAAATCAGCAGAAAGACGACTACATTTTTTTCAAAATAGAATATTGCCGACATTTAAAGAAATGGTAATGCAAATATTTTAAGTGTAAAGACTTCACGAGGAGTTAAAAATATCAAAAGTGAAGTATTTCATTACTGAGAGGAATGCTACATTTTACAAATCAGTAAAAAATGTAACCAATTCCGAAATCAGTCAATTAAACACTCTGGACCACCTCAACTATGACGAAATTATTGGAGGATTTAATTTTAGCTTTAGCGTTTGTGTAAGTTAAATTTAAAAAAAAAACAGTACCATCTCCTATAATATTCAATAATCATAAAAATGATATATTTTCATAAAAATAATATAACTGTACTAAATAAACAAACTACATATATAGTACTAATGAAATAGATAAACATAATCAGGCGGTTTCGGAATTATATGTACTTTGTGATCGATGCAATCTTGACCCACTTTCCTAACCGCCATATTCTATTATCATTATAATTTATACCATGTTAAAAGGATGGTTAGTAATCAGGATATGCAGTCTAAGTTTGTTTTTTGTTTTTTTCTTGAAGATGTTTCGGCCCAAGTATATGGTCATCGTCAGAGTCAAGATTTCAAGGATTTATATCCTTTAAATCTTTTTATATCCTTTTCGTTTTCAGAAAACTCAAATCTCAAATGATCTATGCCAATCTTAAGCAGTAGATTTTGAATACGAAATCCTATAGGATCTTTTTTTTTTTTTTATCTGTTTTGCAATTTTCCTCCCAAAACAATTTGTTGAGTAATTTTGGACAAAAAAAAAATCTTTCCCTGGGTCATCATTCAGAAACTGATAAAAAAAATCCTATAGGATTTTGTATTCAAAATCTACTGCTCAAAATTTGCATATATCATTTGAGATTTCAGTTTTCTGAAAAACGAAAATGACAAATCCTTAAAATCAGGACCCTAACGATAACCACCCATGCTTGGGCCAAAACATATACAAGAAAGAAAAAAAATTAGACTACATATCCTGATTACTTACCATCCTGGTAACTTGGTATAAATTAGAACGATAATAGAATATGGCGGACAAGAAAGTGGGTCAAGATTGCATTGATCACGCAGTACATATAATTCCGAAATCACCTGATTATGTTTATCTATTTTTTTAGTACTGTATATGTAGTTTGTTTATTTAGTACAGTTATGTCATTTTTATAAAAATATTTTATTATGTAGGTTTTTACGCTCAAATATCCAGTTATATCCATTTAATGAAGAAAAAAAATGTCTTAATATACGGATATTATTATAGAGAGCATTGGTAATATTCAAGAAAACGAAAAACCTGTGTTTTGAGACTGTGAAAGCTGATAATTTCCTACTTTTCACAGAAAGATTGGCTATTTACATCCAGCGATTCATTAGGTTCGATTACCGAAATCAATCGAGTACAATTTACAAGAATACATGTGTGGGCAATTCCCTTTGTTAATATTCTGTATTAAACAAAAAAGGCTCCTACCTAGTATTTAATCTCCGACTACGTAATATTGGATGCAATTCCGTTTGATAAATTTTTAAAATAAAAAGTAAATTATTTTTTAGCAACTCTATGTAAACAGAAAAACCCCTTAACATTTTCATTTTTGACTAAAGATGCATTAACAATGTTACAATTGGCTTTAAAAAGATAAATAGGATATTATCAAATTTAGCTAAAATCTGATACATTACATTATTTAAAAAAAATAATTAGAAAATATTATTTCCCACAAACATATAAGTATTTGGCAAAGAGCTTAAATAAATCAATAGAGTTCAGCGAGTTAATTTATTCGTCGATTGAATCACCAATGGCTAAGCGGTTACATCGGTTTTTGGAGTCAATGGATCCGCTGGATGAAATCTCAGTGTTGTAATATCTCAATTTACATTACAAATTTATATTCAATTTACTTTCTGTGTATATGGAAACCATTAACAAAATTCAGCACTTTCACTCATGGTGGTTTAGCGGTTCCGTGGGCTTTTGGAGTCGATAAATCAGCTGCATGAAACCACAGCTTTGTTATATTCAAATTTACTTCATATATTTATATATTTACGTTCGGTCTGTTTCTGAAAATTCCTAAACTCGGCGTTGAGCTCAGTCGCTGAACTTAGCGAAACATCACCGGTGAACTAAGTGCTGAGTTTAGAAACTTGTCCTAGTTATATCTGTTTTAAAATTAAATAAGTGGCTATTTCTTTAAACTTTTTTTTTGTTATATGTTTGGTAACTTTTTAGAAATATCAATCAAATTTTTCAAAAATTTAAATACTATAATTGAATTATAAATCAGCAATATGTTCTATATGTTATCTACTAATTTTTCTTAACTGAATTTCTTATTTTTTTTTACTTTTAGATATGTAAAATGAATACATTTACAATAACAATATAAAATACTAAAAAAAACTCTATGATTCCAATAGTATGATTACAACATACTATACTATTAAATTAACCTAGATTAGGTACTGGCTTTGGATTTTCTATTGGCTGTGATTTTTCAACTGTTATTCTACACACATTCTCATTATTACAAATTAATTGATTATATTGATTTAAACCTACTTTAAAATAAGGAATTTTGTGAATAAAACTTAAAATATATTTCAAATTCCCTAATAGCTTTGACTTAATGCAAACATTATTAATTTATAGTAATATAACTTAATGTATGGATTTTTATTTGTATCAATAGTGTCTAAACAAATAAATAAAATACATTATTGTAATTTCCATGGGATAGAACATTTATGATAACCACTAACACAGGATGGACATTAATTTATGAAATATGTTATATAAAGTTAATCTTAATAATTTTAGTTTTATTTCGTTTCTCGAAATAAAAAATCCTGTAGATAACTGTCCTATAAGAAAACGTTAATACTACCACTAATAAAAACAATTCAACTTCCCTCATTAATAATTTCAAAGGTAAATTTATTCTAGATTTTCAAATTTAATTTCACTCTCAGTCGTCTATAGCGGACAAAAAAAATATGAATAGTCTACTAAATTTGATTTCTATATAATTCAATATTATGATTGATTTTAACATTCTATAAATTTCCATTTATGTAATTGAATAGTTTTTTTTTCTTTTCTTTTTTACATAACATTGAGGCAAAGTCCATTACTGTAATGGTTCGTGCTTGTATACAGCAGTATGTTCTTTTTTTTTTTTTTTTTGAAAGAGAGTTTTGTTCAGGTCAGATTGAAAAGGATTTCCGATCACTGCTCTGATTTTTGACCAACTTCCAGTCATATTTTAGTTGCCAGAAATTTTCTGTTATTAGTATAAAATAATATTTCTCGTATCAACCAAGTGATTGTATGTTTTCTGTTATTTATAATAAATTATATATTATAATACTACTGTAAATATGAAAATTATATATTATATGATATATTTAGTACCTATATAGGTATCCCCAAATTATCTACAGGCATCTCAGATTAGAAAAATAAACATTATATTTTTTATACTGAGGAAGAAAACCTTCGAAAGTATTATAACTAGTAAATTCAATTATTGTTACAATAATCAGAATCGTAAATTTTTAATAGCAATATAAAAGAAATCGTAAATATATTTATAAATAAAGGTATTAATAGGTAATATTAATAAGTAATTTCTGACTTAAAACATACAATAATTTATTCATTTTGTAACAATTAGTAATTAATGTTTTTTTTTTGTGACAAATATATTTTGCAACGCAATACCATCCTTTTTATTTCGGAACTGATTTCCTCTTGATTTTGAGCCTTTGAAAAGAACTTTTTTTTATTTTTTGTTTTTATTTTATTTTTTCTACGTCTACTGTGTGTCTTGGAAGGTACTGGTACTGGTGGGGGAGGAGGGGAAGACTAGTCTGGCGGCAGTATCGTGGTCATTTTGACAACCCCTGACCTTCAGGTTACTCCGCGTAATTACTAGATTGGAAATATCTGCGGGGGAGTCTTTTATATCCCTGCACACACACCCTGACCCGGGAAAACCCCGTATAGTCTTAATGGCGAGGACCCCAAAAAAAAAAACAAATGTTCGGTCATTCTCCGTCTTCTGTGTCTAGTTGGACCTTACGTTGTATATATAACCTAATAGTTTTCTTTTTATAATATAACTTAAGGGATTGTATATATATATATATATATTAAGTAGATAATGTTACGTTTTCGACTCACAACTTATAATTAATAATTTATTTTATTATAATACGTAATTAATTATATTGAATATTTAATAGTTTACCGTTGCATTATAAAGGAAGGAGATGGTCAGGGATGGCGGTCATAAATAGGCTAAATAGTGGCAAAACTATTTTATTAAAAACCAACGTTTCGACCGACTTTGCTGATCTTCTTCAGGAATTTGTGTTCAGCTAGGAGTTTCACTTAGAACTGAAGTGAGTTCTAAGTGAAACTCATAGCTGAACCCACTTCCCTGAAGAAGACCTGAGCAGTCGGGTCGAAACGTTGGCTTTTAATAAAATAGTTTTGCCACTATTTAGCCTATTTATGACCGTCACCCCGGACCATCTCCTTCCTTTGTAATTAATTATATTTTTTTCTCTGTCAAATGTATTTTTCCACTCTGTCCTCTTTTTTTATTTCGAAACTAATTTCCTTTAGGCTTAAATCGTTATAAAAAAAACTTGTCCTTTCCTTCGCTACTTGATCTTTGGGGTGTCTCTGAGGGACTGTACGTTGTGTATATAACCAATTACTCTAACAGGATAGCAACGGGATAGCAAACATTTCATAATAGTGGCCGCATGGGAAGGTACTGCTTTGGTTGAGCAATTCTGTTACTTCAAATATCCTTTTTTTTTTAATAATTTTTTTATTTATACTTACTATATCACTCGGTTTTAAACGTTTCTTTTTACGAACACACTGTATTTAAAATTATTACAATTATGAATCTAATTATTTCTCCGTATAAATCGACTCAAACAGTCATTGCAAACTTTATATGTATTCTCTATCAAACCTTTACTAGGTGTATTGGGTTAATAAAAGTAGTATTGCGCAAAATCGGTCTTGGTGTTGCACTTTGCAAGAGCAAGAACAAGGCTGCCTGACCAGAAGGCTGCCTTGTAAGACCAAGACCAGAACTGGTAAAAAAAATCTATTTTTTAAGTAAAAATTAATGCAAAATAGTTACGAATACTTGACAATCTTAGTTACTGCATGTAAATAATAGGTATAACCAATATACTTTTGCATTTAACTCCTCTAATTTTTCATTCGGCCTTAGTTAAGTTTCTCCTATCTATAAAAAATAACAGTAAGATCTCTACAGTAATAAGCTAATAAGTAACTGCAAGACTGTTGCCAGACTTTTGCGCAAGACCAAGACCATGAAAAAGAAGGAGTTTGCAAGACCAAGACTCTTCTCGGTTTCGCATTTGGACAACACTAAGTAATAAAAATATTTATAGAAATTTTTTATGTTTGTTTATATTATATTTTCTAATAATTATATAATTTTACACAGTGCAGGACATTGAGGTCATCTTCATCTTCAAAAAAAAAAAAAAATTATTTCTTAAATTATTTTATATTAAGTAATATCTGAATCTGATTTCATTCAATATGTCTCTAATTCTTAATAGACTTTATTAACAATCTAAAACTAATTATTATCTGACCGTTGTAACTTCCTTTTTAATACCTAACAATTGGCGGGCATGCCGGATCTGTTCTTACATATTTATCTTATATTCCATAACATAAGAACATGTTTTTTTAACATGTCCAACATGCCTGGAATAAAAACATGTCCAAAAAATAACATGTTTTATATATATACAAGTTTTTTTTATGAAATTAACTTATTCTATTTTTTTTTTTCGTTCTTCATTTCTTAAAATGTATGTTTAAGCTGTCCAACTATTATATATAGTTTCGTTCATAGTTTTAAGTAATTTGTTCATAGTTTTAAGGGTTTTGTTCACAGTTTTAAGGGTTTTGTTCACAATTTTAAGTGTTCTGTATATAGTTTTATGTGTATTGTATATAGTTTGATCACCTAAGGTTTTTTTTACTTTATAGTTTATTTTTTTAAATTTTATTTATTGCTCTAAATTTTTAGGCCAGTAGTATTATTTTCCTTTTGTACAATTTTGATATTCTAAAGGGATATAGTCCCAGAATAAAGTTTTTGTTTCTAACTATCTATCTATTACAGAGGAATTATCAGAACTAAATGCAAGATTAGTAAATTAAGAAGTAGTCAAGTCATTTGAAATCGTTCATTTCAAAACCGACATATGCGACATTTTTAAAATGAAAGAATTATTCTCCACACTACTAATATAAATTATGCTTATTGTTCCTTAAATTTGCAATTATTAACAATATACTCAGAATTCAATATGTCGTTTTGTTAAATACCTGCTATAATTAAAAAAAATTAATAATTAATTTTGCGAAGAATGTCTTAATTTGTTCTCTTTACTCTGGTTTATTGGCATATTACGTGATTATTTTACTCGAATACTGTATCCTGATGATATTAGATAATTCATTTGTAAAATATTTCTTTTCATTAATGGAACCCCAAATTACATAATACGAAAAGGGGTAATAAGTCAAAAATAATTATTGATCGTTAAGTATATTAATTTAAATAAAAATAGAATAATAAAATGCAGACATGAAATACTCTCAAGTTTGCTAAATCCTGAAACATTAGTATCTATTCTTTCTGTAAGGTTGAACATGAAGCATGGTATAGGAAAGGCTTCGTCAAAAAAAGAAGTGAAATTCTTTTATAAGGTTTGGTTTACACCGTCGACAATATTGTTGATAACACAAGTCGCTAAAATTTTACACACATTCTCAAAAATTATTTTCTAATAAAAATGTCATAAGTTTTTCTACTTACATTTCTGATAACATTTTATTTTATTTACATCGATTCATTTAGCAGGTTAATACAATTTCGCTTTAAAAATGTAAAAGTAAGAAGAACTCAAATGTTAATCATATTTTTTCAATTTAATTTCGTTAATTACAATGGTAATGTTACGGCGTAAAAAGGTTGATTTAAATTTAGATAACCCTTTCAGTTTTTGTTAAATAAATATTTATATAAGTAAGAATATTTGTTTCAGTGATATCCACTTTTATATCCCCTCCTCAGACAGTATCCCACATCATCTTATTCCCCATAAGACTTGTCATATTATATTATTTTTTTATTATTGTCCTATTCCTTGAAATCATATTTTAGTCTCCCCTAGGGAGAGCCTAGTCAGATATTGATAGTATCTCACTAGTATAGTATAGTATCTGACTAGGCTCTTCCTAGATGAGACTAATATATGATTTCAAGGAATAGGACAATAATAAAAAAATAAAATAATATGACAAATCTTATGGAGAATAAGATTATGTGGAATACTGTCTGAAGATGGGATATAAAAGTTGATCCCGAAACGTTATGATGTAATTGAGTGGAATGGTTTTGGGAGAATAAATCACTGAAACAAATGTTCTTACTTATATACTTCGAAAATAAATATCTCCCTTAGGATAAATGAAGAAAACATTTATATGTACCTGTGTATTAAACACTTATTTTCATTTTGAAAGAGATTTCATTATTATGTATAACAATAAAAACCCGGATTGATCACAAGATTCCTCCTTTATTTTATCCCTAAATCCATCCATTCAGACCTTAGACAATTTTCAATGATTCAACAAGAGTAATTGTGAATTTATTTTATTTTATTTTTTATGTAGGTTTCTCCCCATGAAAATGGCCCAAAGGATGAAACTGTAGATGTAGAGGAAATAGAAAGTGAGACTATTATGATCTATGGGGTTTTTTTATTATTACAAATAAATGGAAGTCCTAAATAAGAAGATTTTAATTAATATAAATTATTTTTACCACTAATTAAAGTAAATATATTGCGAACAGATTGTATTATTTAGAAAAAACTGATTATGGTAATTATTAATATGAACAATTTGAGAATAATATGACGTGTTCAAATGAACAAATACATACATTTCATTGTAAAAAATGTAAAGTTGTTATAACATAAAAATTAATTCATAGGCTTTAGCCGTAATACTAATCTTTAATAAGAATAAAGGGCATCCCTATGATCTGAAAGCCATCGCTACTGCCCCACTTGAAACGAGTACTCTTCACTAATAGGATGGCGTCAGAGAATGGGCGGGATATAAGAAGGTATTAGGTCCATCGGGTCCCAGCCGGGTCGAACGAGTATTAGCCTCCAGTTCTCCAGGAAATGAAGACTCCAGTTCGACCCGAGCAACAAGTTGCCCTCAGTTTTGAATAGGGCCCCAATAATGGAAAAGTGTTCCTTTCATTTGAGCTGAAGTGTGCCATCTCGCCAGTCCGACAGCTTTCATCTCAATGGATGCTTCTTTTAAATAATCGACGGTCTAGAATGGGATAGGGGTCTTAAATCGTGTTTATGGTGCGAGATAAGTCCAGGCTTGGGATAGCTCTTTCTAGTAGAATTGTGTCGATAAACGGGCAAGGTACCGTTCTTCAAAACCATAAATTCGGTCAATAGAATATCTGATCCATTGTATAATAAATATCACCAATCGATAAATATTTTCGACGAAATTATGAACAAACTGACTGTCCAATCTTAAAATGTACGTTAGAAACAACAAAATACAATTAACTTTTTTTTTTTTTGTTAATTCGATCAAAATTGTAGGGTAATATTTTATCCAAGAGAAATAATAAAATCAACAAAAATTAGATTATATGCAAACATTGTTCCAAAAAAAAAATTCTAAATTTTCATTCGTGGTTAAACTGTAAAACCCAAAACAATCATCTCGTAGCCTACGGAGTTTGCGCTCAGTGATACCATCTACAGCATCACTTGCCTTCAGCATTGTCGAAGAAGCTAAGACTAACTTTGACCTATTGATGAACTCCTTCCATTAAGGACAACGAGCAACAGGCATACAGAAACAAGAATACGACTACGATATCTCGATTAGGGAGGAAACCCGTAGGATTCCTTCTTATTGAGATTGGCTGTGTACCGAAGCAGGGCCTTCTTGTATTAACAAATGCCATCATCTTTTGTATTTTATTTGTTTGCTTTTCTCTCCTACAGGGAATATACCAAATATGGAAGAAGCCTGGATTGTTTGTTTTGTTTTTCAGGACAAACAAATCCAGCAATACCTGATCCCCCTTCTTTTTTATTATCTCATATGTATCTCACAATATTTATTATGAAAACTTTTTTATATAGGAGTATATGCATAAATCTTATAAATAAAAAAAATCCTGATTCAAGCATCGTAGCATATATATAAGGTACAAGAATAAAAAATAAGTAACAACTAGAACAATTTTTTATTTATTTCTTTATTTATTGAGTTACAACAATCTGTCTCATGGACATTAGTTATAGTGAGGCAGGATAAGAAGAACAAAAATTAACATTGAATTGAAAAAAACCCAAATTAGAGATGGTTGTACCAGACACGTGTATTAGAATGTGATAAAAAAAGAGTAAGAGACTATGGGTAAGAGTCCGTCAAACTAAAGATGCTTTATTTTTACTATTTTTTTGTGGCAAATTTGATTAGACAAACTTGCTCATGTGTACTTATAAGATATATAAAAAAACTATATATATTAAATATAAACGTGTCAACCACCTGGGTTATCATCACCTTGATTGTAATTTTAAATTTGTCGGAGTGATCAGCTGTTACGATAACCTATATTATTTGTTTTCGTAATGAGAACTACTTTAGGTGCGTTTTGTACTTTTTTAGGGGGAGCGAATTAGATTGAGCCCTCAATTCTTCAATGTGTAACGCTCGGTTAAAGTCGGCTCCAGTCGACTAATTGAAGCGTTTTTGAATATGGATTAAAATGTCTTGGAAACTAAAAATCGGACCTGCACGCTGTAAGTGAGAGAAATATTCAACATTTCTTCCTGTCTGTATTGGGCTATTATTCAAAATTGTACCTTAATGCGGCACCGTGTTAGAGAGAAGAAAAGGAGAAAAATAGTGTCGTAAATCAGATTATAATGAGTTTGATTGAAGATAAGGATTAAAATATCTTAGAAACTAAAAATCGGACCTGCGTACTGCAAATGAGGGAATCATTCATCATTTCATCATATTTACAATGAGCTACTATTTATAATTTATATTTCATATTAATAATGTTTTCGCTTCTACCGTATGGTTTAAAGCACACACCTTAATTTTTTACTTAGTATTATTTTAATTTTTTTTAGCATATTAATTTTGTTTGGTAATTGCATATCCCATATGTCCATCCATTTTAATTTTTTTATTTATTTATTTTTTTTTTTGCTGAACTCACCTTTTTCCATTATACGATGCTCCTTCTGATAATCTGACGATGCTTGAATAGGTGGAACATCGACGGTTCGTATTATTCTTTACCTACATTTTAGAGACTGGTTGCTGTATATTTCCAATTATTGCCCAATATTGATTTCCTGTCTATTACTGAGTTTTTACTACATTTACATACAAACTATAATATAAACTTTTATAACTGTCTATTAGACCGAAATATTTTAATGCAGTGATGTAATAAAAAATAATATTACTGCTTATGTCATTATAAACTATTTGTGCAACTGCTTGATAGAGTTTCGCCAGCTTATCTATTTAAATAATTTGGGATTACACAGCGGACTTCCTGGCATCCACACCGTGTCCGACATTGTTCCGTGGTTCAATAATTACAGGAATCTGATAATTTCCTAATGATTTAGATTCTTGTCGAATATTGAGAATGTCAATCTGTAAGCAAACAATTAATATTCATCGTGATCGATTTTTGATATTTTTTTGGTATAGCAACTAAGATAAAGATTAAAAAAAAAAAAAAAAAAATTAAGATAAAGGTTATACGTGAGAAAGTCATTTAGAAATATGGTAAAACTATATGAAAAAACTACTAACGAAAAACTGTTCAAACAAAAAATAATTTCGAGCTTTTAACATTCAAATGCGTTGTTTGCTTAGATCTAAGCTCAGAAAGTAGTGGCTTAAATTTATTTTATTTAGTTCAATCATTTTTCTATTGATCCTTTTAATTGTTTACTAAAATAGCTTTTTTCTATGATAAGCTTATCTAATGCATTTTCAGTTAGGCATTGCAATGTCAAAAAACAAATCCTCAATATGTATTTTTTTTACATTTTTATTTCATCTATGTCTTAATGACTCCATAATCCTCCATAAAAATTATCCATAAAAAGACGATATAATCTTCAAAGTTACACATTTACAGGGTTTATCACTAGCAAATGGAAATATTAAAGGGTTCGAATGCTCTACCCAAGTTCACTATGAAATTTTAACCATAAAATCCCTAATATTTTGATTTGGAATTATTTTATTTTTGTATTATATGATTTTGGTGAAAATAAACATCTTCATTTTTTTCTTAAAAACAGCTTCTCTTTGAAAATAAAAACAACGAACGATATATTTTTTTTTTTTGCTGGAATAGACTGAAGTAACATTAGAATTCTACAATCAATTTTCTATCAGGCAATGATATTTAACCTGAAAATAAAAGATGTAATTATTATTTTAATTTAAATTGATTTATTTTTTCCATCAATTAGATCTTCTATATTAAATATTGTTTAACAATAGAAAATTGAATGAATGATTCGAATACATGGTGAGATTTTGATTTATTCTAGCGGAAACAATGAAGTATCGTTTTTTATTTTATTTTATTTACTTTGTTGCCTCTAGACTGTAGGGTCAGAATATGCTGTAATATACCATAAAGAATATTTTAAAAATGTTTTTGTAAATAAATAAAAATGTCTATTTTCTCTTTAATAAAAATGTTTGATTGTTGGTTGGTTGTTCTGATGTTATAGGCCCAAAACATCTAGGTCGTTAGAGCCTTATTCATGAAAATATTATTATTAAAATATTTAGCCGGTAGTTTTATGGGAAAAAAATTAATAATGAAAATTAAAAAAATAAAATGAATAACTAAAAATAATAGATAAAAAACATACATATAAAAATAAATAAAATAGTAATAAAATTAAATAAATGAAATAAGGGGGAAAATAGGTAGTATATATATAAAGGAAAACAAATTAACTAACATAAAAAGATAAATTGAAATTATTATTAGAACTCTTTTTATTAAATTTACACTTGTTAGAAATATTATTATATTATATTATTTTATTATTTATTATTAAAATAAATTTTATATTTTGGGCTTAAAAAAGAAATCTGCCAGTTTCGATTCTAAAATATGAGTACTCTCTTAAATTTAAATGCAATTTTATGTCCATCATTTTGTTGTGAATAATTTATTTTCCTGTTTCAAATTTAGATAAATCAATCGCAAAGATTTATTTTAATTAGGGGCTTAATAGCCTCTTTGAAATATTAGGAAGCTTTGATGAAGGTAAATTATTCCGAGAATTATTATGCTACACTGAGCTCCTCGCTGATTTTAGACCTGACGCTAAAACTATTCAAAGAAAACTTTATCCTCAGCTACTCGTCTCCCCAGGTCGCCAAGCTTAGAAATTTCATCAAGGATTCCGTTTAATGTTTGATCAATTTCTCAAAAGAATTTTCTTTTCCTAAAACGTGATTAATTGAACGTAGGATTAACTTTTAGTAAACAAAAAAAAAAGTATGTGGTACATACCTATATACCTAAACTTAGGACACCGCTTTGACTTTGTAAATAAATTTTGAGTCCACTTGATTGAGAAGTTAATTCAAGGGAGGGAAGGGGTTCGGGCTGAACCCTTCCCCAAAAAAGGAAAATTAATTTTTTTTTTTTAACCGTTTTTCTCCGACTACTAGACCGATTTTTTTTGCAAATATGGATTTAAAATCAGAGGTACCCTGGTAGGATGATCCTCCTACATTGACAATACCATCGGCCTTTTCCTTTCAAGATGGCGGCCAGAAAACTTGGATTGCTATCGACTCTAGCACCTAAACGAATGTACCGATTTCAATCAACTTGGCTAAAGTTAAAGTTTAAAGATGCCCTTTAAATATATAGCATACATCAACGAAAAAAAGCTGGAAAAAAATCTTCGAGGAATGGTAAAATTAGATATCTGAATAACTAAATAAATACACACTATTTTGTTGATATTGAATATTTAAAAGTTTAAAAAAATTTCTAAAAAAAAACAAACTTAAAATCAGACCCTCATACCAGAGTGAAATTACATAAAACCGCTCGACGTTTTCGACTACTTCAGCACTTACTTGACAAACGCTCTAACCTTTCAATTAATTACAAAAGACTCATATACATGACCATAATAAGAACTATTTGGACTTACGGAGTTAAGCTTTGGGGCTCCACCAAACCATCAAATTCCTCACGTATCCAATCTTTACAATCAAAAATCCTTCGTTAAATCCTTAATGCTGCTTACTTTGTAACAAATAAAATAATCCATAATGACCTGATTGTTCCATATGTTTCCGATTTGGCCCAATCCAGATACCTGATACCTGTCCTTCCATAATAAAATTCAGAACCATTCTAATCCTCTCGTTTCTAGCCTTGCTTCCTCCTCGATCCCTGATAACCCTACTAGTCGTCTAAAAAGAAGATGGCCTCGCGATCACCTAATTTAGAAACTTTATTAGAGTGCTACCAATGGGTGGATTCTCTACAAGTCTTGTCATGTGATGTTTTTATCTGAATCACATTTGCTGAATGTATATTAAATATTCAGTTGTAAATTTCATAATTAATAATAAAAAAGTTGGACAATTTGAAGCAAAAATATGGTCTCTAAATAGTTTTTATTTGGTCTACTACAAAGATTATATCCTTTGTTTTTTTGAAGTGTTACTGGAGTAGTGCTATTTTGTTAGCAAATTACTAATGATGAAAAAAAAAAATGCTAAGGCCAATAATAGAAATAACCTTTTATTTATTTTTCATTGTTATTAGGAAAGTAATGTTACTTTAGATGTATATTTTTTTGAAAATAATAAGCCATTGTGAAATAATTGGCAGCGTTTTTTTCTATAAGTGATCTTAGTCAAATAATTATTACCTTATAGCCGTGGTGGTCGTACGTGTTAAAGCGTTAACTTTAACATTCTGTAGTCTAACGAATTCAGGTTTGACAGATAATTTATTTATTATCCGTGATATAAAACATATGGACTAAAAAATATGTTTCTTTTAGAGAAAAATATAATTAAAGACTAACAATGGTTGAAAGAGAATAGTGACTCGGATAGACCCTCAATGTGCTATGGTCTAGTCGGGAAGAATAAGTGTTTGAGGCGTTCCGTTTGTGAACAGTCCCTTCAGCAAAAAATTGCAATTATTTTTTTTGCCTGGCTCCAATTAAGATACGCTAAAGAATCCTCAAACTGGTTTTCTTGATGAAGACAATTTCAAAAGCATGGCCGAATTATCCACAATTCAAATCTTATTCTTTCTTAATTATATTAAGAGATTTGTTGGGAATGGATGTTATATATACCTTCGAGCTTTTTATTTTGAGTTTATTAATTTTACTTCTTCACTATCGAAGTTAGGGAAGCATTGTGTTGGTGCGAGATGTTAAAAAAAATTGTGCTCAGAATCGAAAATTTTCACTCACATTTTACATTTCAAAGATCAAATTAAGTTCAGTGTCTGTCTGTAGTCATATCGATGTGACGGGCATATCACTCTACTATCTTTCATCAGATTATCATGAAATTTTCAGAGGTTATATGGGTTGGTGTCTAGATGTTTCCATTTCAAGTTTATCAAATTCCATCTACCACTTGCGCTTACGCATGCGTAAATGTATTTTCATAGACATGCCAATATTTCAGAAACGGCTCATTCGATTTGGCTCGAAGTTAAAAGAAAGGTAGGTTTTCGTAAAATAATGATTCTGCATAGAATTTAATGATTTCTGTCATCTACTTCCTCTTTTGTATGTGCAAACGCGTTTTCCTTGATATGTATATATCCCTAAAATCGTTAGTTCGATTTGAACCAAATTTGAAGGGAAGTTAGGTATTAGTTAACAGCTAATCAAGTATTAATTTTATCAGATTCTATCCACTAATCTAAAAAAAAAACTTCCCCTTTCGGAAAAGTAAACATATTATTAACACCCCTATTGCTTCAATACGGCTTGTTCAATTTGAACCAAACAGACGAAATGAGGAAAATAGTTCCATTCAATAATTAAAATTAATATGAATAACTGTTAACAATATAATAGCTGTGAAATGTGGAAGGCACTGATCATATGGAGTGAGAGTTAGGTTAAGACAATGTTTTTATGAGGTTATACAATTTTAGATTTTATTTAAAAAGTTAATTTATTGTATCTTGTTTAGTCGATTCCAAACGTTACTGGCATGACATTTACTGCCGTTACTTAGATTTCGTTTAATTTTTAGTAAATTTAAATTATTTTTTACTCTGAGATTGGTCTCGATTTCCTGCTTTAATGTCAAAGTTGTGTGAACTTCAAGCATATTTTTCAGTTTAATTAGTTTTTTTCTGACTGAAGAAAAGTATTGGTCTCGTTAACTGCAAATAAAAAACAATTTTTCTTATGGATGTTTTGTCCCATCCATTTTACAAGTAAAAATATACCTATTAAATATATACTACTACTGTTAGTGCAGAAGGTAGAATGTACTATTTTTGAACTATTATTCTATTTGTGTTAAAGATGAAATTTTGTCGCATACAACTGGTATAAGCAGTCTGCTACGAAGGAAAATAGCAGAGGGCAATAAAATAGGAAATTATACAAATAAATCATAAAAAAAAAATCATCAAGTAAACAATCTGCAAATAAGGAACTATTTCGAATTTCAGATTTCGCTAATAAATGAAACTCGTTGATATCAGACCAGTGTGTATTGATGGATTACTGAATTTCCGAAAAACTGCTTCTTCTAGAGATTTTATTCTCATACAAAAAATTTTAGACATTGTAATATAGATAATTTTTAGACAAAAAACGCGGTGATGAAGCTATACTAACCTTACTTGGAAGAAGTTTTTATTTTATTTAACACGTTTTGCGTTATTATACTTTAATTATACGCATTCCCCTACCACCCTGTGTTCCTGCTAATCAGCTGTTCAATATGATCTTCTATAGCTGGATTAATATAACATTATTTTTCGTTCAGTGTGTATTTGGATATCTTCTTGAGGTGTCTTGCGCAATAATTTTATTTTTCTTTATGTGATCTTGTTTTTTTCTGCCTGCCTGCATTGGCAAGTTAACAATTCATCTGTATGTCGGAGACTCATGGCTTTCTGGTTTTGATTTTTCCATTTATAATATACAAAGAGAATTAGTGAATTATTGTAAAATTTACTAGTTTTGTTTGAGTTTACTAGCAGTAGTGTAATTGGAATATAGTGAACGGTTCCTTTATTTTATTTCATGTGATTAATAAAAAAAAAAAAAAAAGAAAGAAACAGTTTAGAAAAACAGAACTACTTTTCTGAAGTGTATCCAATGCTACAAGAGGGGACAAACCCTCCTACTTAGGTAGCTTCAATTTTCCGACTCCCCATATTTGTTTGCTGCTAACAATATTTTGCTTTCGTAATATTGCCTTTCGTGTTTGTTTCATTTTCTTTGTTTTTCTTCGCCTGAGTCATTCGGAATGGAAACAGAACAATTCGTAGGAAAACAATTTCTATGTTGTGTTTTTAATGATTGAAAGGGCAACTGGAGAACAAACAAATACAGTGACCTTTAGGTCTTCCGGAATCGTGGGGGAAAAAAAAAGTGTTTTTCACGATTCTATTTTTTTAGTTTGAGAATCTTATTCCCTTCTGATGTTGCGACATTTCAGATGAAATAAAAAATGTATCATAAATTCTGCTTTCCTTTAATGGTCTTTAGCTCTATAATGCTATTTGAAACTTAAAATTAAAAAAAAATATATATATATAAAATTAAATATCAGCATGAAGGGAAAACGCAACGCTTTACAACAATATATTGGATTGACTTTATTGTAATCGCGTTGGTGACTTCTGAATGCAATTATTGTTTCAACAGTTCAGCTAAAACAACTAAATAATCGAGCGATCTGACCCTTGCCCTTTTAATAAGCCAAATTAGAATATTCTGTTGAATATATTTGACGTTTGATAAAATAATAGTGAAGAATTTAAAACCAGATTCGTAGAAGTGGCTGGTGCCAGGGATAGAATTATCCCATTGATGCAGCTATCAACTTGTTGAGTGTCGTTATGGTGAGACTGTTAGTCATCAATGATGAAGCTTCTCAAGATGTGGGCTCTGACATCACTGTTTGTAATAGTTTGCTGTCACTTTAAGACTTGTGGTTTTAAAATTTGTCCAAACTTGTTTTAATATCTAAATATATATTTTTTACCTCATCAATTTAACAAAAACTATAGTATTAAAAATATAATCAATTTCTTTATTTTATATTATATTTTAGTTGACTACGGATCACAAGAAAATAACACTTAGAAAAAATATAATTAAAAAAAACAAAGTTTAACTGCTCAATCTCAACCCATTTATCAACATTATGAAATACTTCATTTTTCACAGCTGAATATTATTTTAATAAAACATAAAATTAATCAATTATTTTTAGCCTTTGAGTTAGTCCTTAAATTTTGGCCAATAATTTTCCGTGAATTATCAGTAAAAAAAATAGATATTTTTTAAAGATTATTCTCTATGAATATATAAACGTATTTTAAAATCATCAGCAGTAAGATAAAATATTTTGATGATGGTACAATTTAAGCGGGAATTTATACACTAATATTTTTGAATTTTGTTGTGATTAGAACTTTAACAGACATATTTTGTATAAATCCATGATTTAATTAAGTTTATTTTATTTTTCTAAAATATAACTTATTGATAGAATTCTAAAACTAATTTATTATATCAATTGTTGATTATGGATTGTACGATCCGTTAATTGTGGATCATCCGACTGTCAGTTATTTTACATTTATCCACTTATACCTATTATTTTCCATTGGAAAGTTTACTAAAATGGAATTACGATATTTGTATAGATAGGTCAAAAATGGCCACACTAATTGTAAGTGGATACTGTTGGGACATCACAAAGGAAAAAATCATCAAGTTATTCACTAATTTAATTTTCTAAAAGGTTACATGATGATTTTTTCGAAATAAACGAATGATAGTTATCTAATTATTTGAATATAATAATAGATCTAGAGTTATAAACCAAAGTAAATATATTTAAGATTATAAACATATCCATGAAATATTATTATATTTTACCTCTTCTTTCACACAGGTACAATGGAAAAGTATCTTAAACAACGGCATTGCTTTGATTCCGTGAATTTGAAATAGTCTTTGTCAAACCTAAAAAAAATTTAAATGTATACGTTTAGTGAAAAAAATTCATTTTATTTCCTTGAAAACATGAGATTTACGCTAAATAAGTTAGTTTTCTGGAATTTTATTTATATTTGTTTTTTCGTCACTCTCTGTTATCTTTTACAACTTTATTTATTAAATATTATTTTTTCTAAAATTCTCCGCTTCCCGCTTCTGATAATTATTTCTGAAAATTTTTTTCGCCTTGGATAATTATTTTTTTTTCAGTAAGTAATATTTAGGTTTTTTTTATAACTCCTAACAACGAAGGACACTTAATTATTTAATATTAACTAAATTAAAGGTACTTTAGAAGAATTTTTTTTTTCTAACCACCCAAAATGTTTGTTCAATTAAATTAAGTATATAAGTATAACAAAACTAATATATACAAATAACAAAGTCCTCCCACTGCCCGAGGACATTTTAAGGATTGGGGATAGGTATGGGTAACATACGTGGCACAAGGCATATAACTTTCATTGAATGGGGAGGGAACGTGTGTGGAACCCCTGATTCATGGTTATATCATTACGACTATCTAATTATTATATCAGGCTTTAGAGGAAGACGTATGTGAACATTGCTTATTTAAGCCCTGTAAAGGGACCTCAATGGGTATAAGGCCTAAATGATATTAAAGGCCACTTAATTATACAATGATACACCGAGTTTAATCAAAATCGTTGGAGCCGTTTTTGATAAAATTGTAATAATGTGTTTTACCGTTGATATAAAGAGGCACTTCCGGTTAGACAATTTTTACGAAAAAGTTGCTATCACATCACATCCAATCACATCACATCCAATCATCATCACATCCAAGGTATATGCTTAATTTAAATACGTAATATCAGTTTCGTACTACCTTTCGTTTTTGAGCTAGACTGTTCACATACACACAGACCATTTTGCGGGACTTGGTTATTTGGACTCGAGGAACCCTAAAACGTGTATTCCTGTTCAAAACTCAGATTTAAAAATTTTCACGATCGCAATACTTACCCTTACTATATATTATATGTATAGATAAGTGAAAGTTAAAAGTTACAATCTTTGGGTAGTTTTAACGCTATGTATTCTTTAAAGTACTTGGTACTTTTGAAGGCAACGATTCAATTTAGTTTAACTGAAATTTATCAATTAGATTAATTTTATATTTTAGTTGTAGATTTACAATAGTAGGCGACATTGCTGTGCCACCCAAACGCTATGACAGACGGGATCGAAAGCAATAACTTCATCAAAGTTGTAACAGCCAATCTAGCAGGAAGTACAATTGTCTTGGGGATTAGCAGTTCCGATCAATGCTGCCCTGATAGAGATTGCCAATCTTTCTGTCATGTGACCCCTTGCAGGACGGTCCCTATTAAATATTAATTACAAATCAGGTTTTTATCTCAGGAGTTAAGATTAGAGTGAGCGAAAAAATCTAAAGATTCAATTATTTGTTTAATATTTACATATCGTCATATGCTGGCATACAGTTATTTATTATCTACCTCACTTTGTCAAAATGGAAAGATCGAATTATTTGCAATTATTGGCAATAAAATTACGAATTTAGGCTTCTGTTTTCTCTTAGACTTTTTTTATTATATTAGGTATTGTTGTAGACAGAGGTCGTATATTATCCATGAATGATATTACCGATCGGTGTTAAACAAAATTAGAGCGTCATAGCTTCATTGAATGTTGTTAATTGTATTTTTTACTGATGTTCTAAATAACATTTTCATCATAAATATTATCTATGTTTTTTTTTTATTGTTTATTGAAAATATTACAACCTGTCTCAAAGAACAGTTATAATAGTGTTCAGAGATCACATTCACACTCTATGTACAATAATAATAATATATGTATACAATAAAAAAGTTTCGAGTAAACGAAAAATAAATAAATAAAAATAACACAAACATACCTATATACACTATTTACAATCAGGGGAGAGAACTCCGAGCTAAACCTGTTCCTCCAACTATGGAGGGAAAAGCATTACTCCAGGAGATCTCTGCATTTCTCTCTCAACCATGTCACTGGGGCTAAAGCCAGTGGAGATTGAGTGAGAGTGCTTTAGCCACATACAATTATCTATATTAAATATATATAATATATTATAGTGCTGTATTATATATTGAATTATTTTATTATACCTTATTGTTTTTACTCTGATGTATTTCTTCGGTTACTATGTGGTGTGGAGGGTGATATTTTAACCCAATGAATTGTTATTTCTGCATTAGTTATTTCGATCTATTATTATTAGATTAGTAAATTCTTTTCGTGTCCCCCAAAACAAAAATACAGTACTCATTCATTCCTAATGGAATTTGTTGAAGTATATTTCACGCGTTCCAAAAATACTTGAATAATACGCTGATAATTTGAAATTTGTGGGTAAAGATGTATTAACATATTAAATTATATTCTAGAATATTTATGGATGCCAGTAAAGAATTAGGTATGTGGATAGTAAAAATGATATTGCTGATACTAGACCCTACGAAGATTTTAGTGATGTTTACGTATCAGAGAATATACTTGAATACCTAGAACAGTTTTTTGTCTTTATTTATTTTTTTATAAGAATAGTGTTGTAACATTGAAGGGCATCAAGTATTGGGCTACAAGTGTTTTTATTCACACAATAAGTACGTATAAAAGGGAAATGATATAAATAATTGAACGAACAAATTAATAAAATTAAAAATAATAATAAACTCATAGTATATAAAAAATGATAGATCTGAAATTGGATTAAAATAAATAAAAAAGTATTCTAAAAATACATTAATGAATAATACGACACTATAGGAATAATACATTTATACAAATACTTGACCGATTCATATGTTCCAACGGTTCATGAAAACATTTTAATTTCATGGGGTGGGCAATGAACTTGGTAAATAAGCAATTCAAGTAATTACTCAGTGGTTACGTAAAATTGTTAATTAAGTTACTGTGCCGGATAGTAACCGAATTCCTTAAAACCTATTCAGTAATGGACCGACGGGTAGGGTCCAAGTTAGTTAAACCGTGACGTGGGAACGTAGTACATAGATTGTATTAGACCTAACCTTGTAGGTTTGTCTGTTGGTGGAAGAGTTTAATACAGAAAAGTATTATATTTGTCTTTCGGTATATATATATATATATATATATATATATATATGGTGTCCCGTAAGTAGAGGGAATTTTTTAGCTACAAACCTTTCATATAAATGGGCCAATTAACACCAGAAAAGTTGCATATCGTATTGTTGTTTTTTAAGTGAGTCAAATTATTTATTAAATCGAAAGCAATAACTACAGGAATATTTAATTTAAATAATTAACGATTGCTTCACTATAAATAAGATAAAATTTATTTTAAACTAGCAACTAGAGTTTCATTGTTAAATCCATTTATAGAAGACTTTTGAGATGCTAAACTAAGCTAAGTTCCGTTTTTAGAAAAATTACAAATTATTCGACATTTCTTTTTATCATTATGAAACTATACTATTGTTAACCCACTTTTACAAAAGCTATTTTGTTTCATAAGCTTTAAGTTCGTGTTAATTAGGTTAAGGTTTATTAGGATAAAATTTGAGATTTATCTCACGTTTTGTAAAAAAAATGAAAGCAAATAATTTTAAAAATACTGAATTTTCTATTATTTTTCCTGTAAATCGGTTATAAACAGTATTTTTGCCCAGATATTTAGGAAATGGTCCGTATTTGTAAGTGACAAAAGAAGTGTTATGATATTATTCTCCTGATCCTAATATTAACGTTTTTATTAAAATAATTAAAGCAATGATCAACTTTTTTTTTAACACAAATTTTAAGACTAGAAACATTTATTTTGTCACTCACAAGAGATCTGGGTGAAGAACGCTGTTTATAACCAATTTATCCGAAAAATATACGAAAAGTCAGTATTTTCAAAATAATTTTTTTATAAAAAAAATTATTTGTTTATGCGATTAGGTTTATTATAATACATCGCAGATCATGAAAAACCCGGAGATAAACTTTGCAACAATTAATTTTAGTAATTTTTTATGAAAACAGTGGTACTATTATTTGACAGAATAATAAATATAATTTTTTTACATAATTTGAGCTCAAATCTCCAGTTTTTCAATTATAAACCTCAAATTAATTATTACGGATTTAAAGATTATTAAACGAAAAACTTTTTGTGAAAGTGGGGTAACAGTACTCTAGTTGAATGAAGATAAAAAAAATGGCAAATAATTTAAATTAAAAAATTAAAACAAATTCGGTTAGTTTAGTCGCTCAAAAATCCTCTGTAAAACATTTTAACAATGATAAACTATATGTCCGTTTAAAGTAAATTTCATCTTATTTACGATGAAGTAACTATTAATTACTTAAGTTAAATATTTATTTAGTTATTACTTTCGATTCAATAAAAAACATGACTCACTAAAAACACAAAACTTGGATTTCCTACTTTTCTGCTGAAAATTGGATCAATGTTTACATGCATTTTTTTTAGCTCTTGAGGTGTGATATCACTTATATAAAAATTTACGTCTACTTACGGAACATCCAATAATTCATATAATTTCATACTTGGGTAGAAGAGACGGAGCTCCACCTGAAAGGCCATCATATAGAGTTAACGTATCGGAGGCAGAGAAGACTTTATAAGTAATATTTTTATCCATAATGTCTGTTACAAATGGCATCTTAAAATACAAATAATACTATGAATATATGAGTTGACTACAAGAGTTCACTCCAGGTCTCCTCCTAGAGTGTAACTGCAAGAGTGATTAGGATCATGGGGGTTATATACCCGGGAATGGCAAAGGGTTAAAGGGAAGTCGGAAGAGGACTCCAATGGAAGTTATCGATAATTAATATTCTTAAGATGAGTTCTGTGAGAAAGAGACCTTTTGCTAAAATCTGTTATTGTTCCTTAAGTCCTGATAATGGGTCTTGTTGTGTCTTGACGTACCTTGTAGATAACTATTTCTAAACCATTAGAGATGGCTTACCCTAGCTATCTAGGGATAGCTTTGTCCTTTTATCCTTTGAATCATGAGAATGGTCAATACAATATATGATTCTCCAATTGGCATATTTAACAAACTCAATTATTAAAATAAAATAAAATAATATTATTATTATTCGTTACGGATTAACTCCATTCCGTAACTTAGAATAGCGAATGGCTGTGAAATATACTAGATATAGCAGGAAGAGGAAGGAGGAACTTTGTACACAGCTTTAATGAGAAAAAAAAATCTACTTGTTTTGATGGCAGTATTGGATATTGCTGCTAACCACTTGAATTGCCGAGCAGGCAGGGAAGAGTTTTAAATAAACAAATACCACTTCATACTACCAACAAGTATATTATACATTTCACAATTTCCTCCAAAACAACTACAACGGCATTAGTTAAAGTCATTATATCCATGAACAATTAAATGGGTTTTGCTATCTGGCAAGTATTATCCTCATTGAAATAGCACTCAGGTGAGCGGGCTCAAAGCTCGAAGTCTTCCTCTAAAGCCCCTTAAGTTTTAAATAATTAATCGTCTCTTGTATTCAATGGTAAATAAATGGATAACTATAGAATATAGAAGGATTTGGTAAGTAACTGAAGAGAATAACTGGAATAAGTGGAGAATAATAACTACATAAAGATCAATAAACTAAACTGAGTCAACATTGCGTAACATACCGATAATAAAAAAAAAAATTGAATTCTAAGAATCCAACACTACATCTACCACACATATATCCACAGCTATAGACAAAAAACAAGACAATGCCAACAATTAAAAAAAAAAAAATAAATAAATAAAAAAAAAATATATATATATTTTTCAATATTGTATAGCTTCTGCTCTTTTATAAAAATATAGGTCAATATTTTCTTATCTCGATATTCATGAATAAATATTGTCTTTAGAACCTAAAACAAGAATTTCCAATGCTCCAAAGAAAAAATATTGAATTTTATAGTAAGTTATCTCAAATTATATACCATAGTGTCATTTATTTTTGTATTTTCATATATTGTTTTTTATTATATTTTATATTCATTGCACACATAATGAAGAATATTTACTAGTGGTGGTATAAAACGAAGTAACCAGAAAATACGATGGAAAATAAAGGATTTATAGAATATGACCAAAAAAAAACAAAATAATTTGGGACCACTGTGTGTCCTAGTTCTCGGACTCTCTGCCTATTTAGTCTAATTCATTTATACAAAAATCCGGAGCGAACAAGTGAGCGCCCTCCTTCAGTGTTTAGGCCTCGCCGCCATATTTCAGAACTGGCTTTATCATATCATTGTTATTATTATTGGAATTAAAATATCCATATTAAATATCGAAATTTAATTAATTTACTGTTCGTTACAGATCATATGGCCTCCGTGAGCTAGTTGCGGCCTCCAAACGTTTTTGCGCCATGTCTTCTGATCTAGAACTATAATTAATTAATATTTAATTATTTCAGTTATGAAAATTATAAAATAATAAATTTAAGTTCAATATATGAATAGGGGTGTGTGTATTATATTTAGTGATAAATAAAAATAGTAACAGAAAAAAAAAATTGTTGCTGCCTCCATTAGCGCTGCGTAATCATATTGCGTCTTCCATTTTTGTTTTCCCAAACTTTCATATCTATGGTATACATCATTAGTAGGATTGTTTGAAAATTTCCAAATAAGCAATTTTTTTTTTTACGTTTATCTACATTCCCTTGAGTGTATTTCCGAGAAGTGGATGTTATTCCAGAGATTCGAGATAGCTAAGCAAATAAACATAATAATATATTTTATTTATTCTGCGACAAGCCCCTTTAGAATAATACATTTGTGGGCTTTAAAGCCTCATGCATCAATAGAAAAAAATAAACAAATAGAATTAAAAAAATATGTACTTAGATTTATATGTTGTTGACATTGAAAAGTAGAGTTTATAAGGGTTTCATTTAACGGGTTTAGTATTTTATATTCTTCTTTAGCGAACAATACTGGTTATATCTAATCAGTAATTATTTAACATAAACTATTTTGTTGCAGTTCATTTGTCTGTCTATTTTTTAAAAATTTTATATTCAATTATTTATTGAGAAATATTACAATCTGTCAAATCTAAGGACAATAGTAATAAAGCTCATTCATACTCTATGCACAATACATAAAAATAAATAAACAGGAAAATAATAATAATAAAAGTAAATGTATATATACTAAACGAAACTAAGTGGGGTTAAGAGACCAAGATTGTTTGGACAGAGATGAGTACAGGAACGCGTTCAAGGGAAGAACGGTTCTTGCGGGAAAGAAGTGCTCCAAAAAGGGTGTTGCGTGGTCTGAGGAGAGAAAACATAAGCATGCAGAGATCATGAGGGGCATATAGAAGAAGAGGATATAGATGAAGAGGGAGCACTGAAATCGTGATATTCGCGTGGTCTTTAAGGCCTGCTCGTGAAAAAAAAAAAAAAAAAAAAAAAAAAAAAAACGATACTAAACTAACCAAAATAACTACTTACATACACACATGGTTTTATACAATATTTACAAATTCATTAACTCAAGGTTTTCTCCCCTCCCCCCCCCATCATGGAAGGAAAGGCAGATCCCAGAGCCTCTCCCTCAGTCGCATTACTGGTATTAAGGACCAGTGGATGCTGAGCATATGCGCTATAACCAGACATACATGGCTTCAGCAGAGAATATGGCCATCGCCAGAACTGCAATATATTCTGACAACAGGTCTCTGGGCCACAGCCGCTTCAACCTTCAAGGATGATTGTAAGTATGGGTAGAGCTAGATAGGGATTGTGCAAGTGGGTTTGGAAGATATGTAAGGATTTGATGGAATGCAACAATTTTTTTAGAGATAAGGTCTAGGAAAAATGGGATATTAAGGTCATGGTGTAGGGATCTGTTGGATAGAACGGTGTAAGGTGTGGGGTAGTGGTGTAGTGATAAATCGGAGCATCAACTATTGTTCGAAGGACTGTCTGTCTAATTAGTTAAACTTAGTTCGAATATAAACTCTCCCGCTCAGGTTATCATTAACAATGATTAATGAATATATAAATTTTAATTATTGAAGAATATTTATAAAACAGACGTTGATGGATGTGACTAGTGTTGCCCAAATGCGACACCGAGTCTTGGTCTTTGCAAACTCAGTCTTGGTCTTGCGCAACACTTATTACTGTAGAGATATAAGATTAAAGCCACCAATTTTGGGCAACACTAGGTGTGATGATATATATACAAATATATTATTTTTTTAAATGTATTTAATGAAATTTACAACTAAATTCATGAAATACAAGTATATGTGGATTATATATAAACTCATGGTATTAATTTGTGAATGAATTCAATTACCCATCGGTAGTGATTCTCATGTTAAATATTTAAAATGTTAATTTATAAATATTTTATGAGTTTTTTTTTTACTGTTTTAGTTCATCATTTAAGTGTTCCTTCACTTAAAGTATAAACTAATTATTATTTAAATAGCTTCCTTTAATGAGCCCAAGCCTTGCTCGTAAGGAGATTTGTTTAGCCTTGAGATAACACAAGCTGGGAGTATAAACTCCTGGCTCAGTGCTGCAAGAAGAGGACAAAGTAATTAGGCACCCCCGGATAAACCGTACTCTTCAACGGACGATTTCCATTTAAAGTTTCAGTGAACTTACATTCTGAATTAAGTTAAGATTGTAGCTGTTTGCTTTAAATTTTGTCTGCAGTCTAATGTGTGTACCTCGCATTGTTGTATTGTAACAATAAAATATTATCATTTAAGTTATTACCACCTTAAATAGTCAAATCAATATGTTTGATAATCTGTCTGGTTATTATTTCCAATATAGGAACCTGCAAAGATCCATATCTGCATTTTTAGTTCGATAGAGAATATTTCAGTCAATATGAAATCTATATTTAAAAATAAATTAGTCAATACATTATTAGTAAGAAGAGACAAGCTTTTGATTGAAAGATTTTGGTTTATTATTTTCAATAATGAAACATTGTGATCGAGCAAAAAATTCAAAAACATAACCCCCTCTCAAAATTCGAGGTTTCACGTTTCAAGATGCGTAGAATTCGGAAAACGAATAAAAATTTTTTTGTTCGTCCGCCGTCCGCACATTTTCTCCTGGACCGATTTTTTTTCAAATTTTGATATAAAATCAGAGGTCACCCGAGAATGATCCTCCTTCATCGACATTACTCTCCGCCTTTAACTTTCAAAATGGCGGCCGAAAAACCTGCGTTGCTATAGACTGTAGCTCCTAAACGAATGTACAGATTTCAATGAAACTTCGCTAAAGTCATTTTCTCGACGCCCTTTAAATTTATCTATATAACATACTTCAACGAAAAGAAGCTGGAAAAAAAGTTACGAGGGATGTTAAAATTAAATTCCGAATAACTCGAAAAGTTTTTACTTTTTTGTTGTTATTGTATGGTTTTTTAAAAGTTTATGAAATTTCCTAAAAAAAAAAAAAAAAAAAATAGTTGAAATCGGACAATTAGGAACAAAGATATGGTCTCTGGTTTGTTTTTATGTGTTCTACTCCAAATGTTATATCCTTGGTTTGGTTTTTAAATTTTAAATGTGTTACTGAAAACATGCTAATTTTTTTGCATATTACTAATGATTAAAGAAAAACAGTTTAGTCCAATAATTGGAATCACCTTTTGTTTTGTTTTCTTTGTAACTCGGAAGGTAATGTTACTTTAGATGTATAATTGTTTGGAGATAATAAACCATTGTGAAATCATTTGCAGCGTTTTTTATTATGAAAAACCGTTACAGTTTTTGCGATTTAAATATTTATAATATATATAAATATAAAAGTATAATTATATATTATTATAATATATTATGGATGAAAGGAGTTTATATATAACTCAATAATATAAACCATGCGATAATGAAAAACGTAATACAAATTATTCGTATTGTTAACTGACAAAGAAATGGGATAACAAGTTAAATTCTCAAATTAATCAATATTATTGCAAATAGTGTTGTAGTTATGAATAAAAAAAAACTATGTATGTTGAATGAAGCTCTGTGAATCATATCAATTTACTCTCTAATTTCCATTAATTCAAGAAATAGCAACACTGTGGTTCACAAAAGGCATGTTTCTCTGTTATTCCTGCAGAGTACTACAACTTAAATTTGTAAAGTTGAGATATTAGGGCATAATCATATATTATAAAGGTATAATAATAGGATTAATTGAGAAATAATTTTATTTGTTATAAAAATGAAATTTAATATCAAATCTACACAGCCCTCACTAACTCTACAACATCGTTTACTTAAACTATAAGGTTGGCACACTATGGAAAATTCGATTTAATCATGACAACTCCAAGCATATGACATTTACTCTTCGAAAAAACAACTACTTTTTTCATTCAGTTTATATTGACACCAATCCAATTCCTCAAACGGACATGGTACTTTAGCTTGGACTCACCTTCGACAGAAGGATGACATGGGGCCCACATATTAAAATGAAATGTAAGGCATTTTACAAACGACTCAAACTCTTTACTTTCTTTATCCTAAATCTTCAAAACTAAAACTGAGACAGAAACTGAATGCATCTGCAAAGTAGCTTAAACCTATATGGGCGTACTCATCACAAATATACGGTATCGCTAAAAAGACTCACCTACAAATACTTCGAACCTTCCAATCAAAATTATTGGGACTCATTGCAAAATCACATTGGCACATAACTAACAAAACTCTACATACTGGCCTCCACCTTCCAACAGTTGACCAACATATAACGATCCTTTATCAACGATTTTACACTAATTTAAACGGACATAATAACAGACTAATAAGTGACATGGCCACAACTAACAACCTTGAACAACCTATGCAATTGGAACAAGTTAGGGAAGAGGTATTTCTGAGTACTTACCTTTCCCATGTTTGTCATTTCATTACTTCCTGTATCGCCTGAACATTTGCTGATTGTCAACAAGAAGTGCTGATTGACAAAAGAAAAATATTAAATTCAAAATTAACAAAAACTCAATAATATATATATGTGTGTGTGTGTGTTTGTGTGTGTGTGTGTGTGTGTGTGTGTGTGTGTGTGTGTGTGTGTGTGTGTGTGTGTGATTTCTTATTGTTAAGTATCAAAAGACTCAGCCAAATGAATTAAAGAATTATTTATCACCAATTATTCTATGTCATACCAACTGTGGGTATAGAACAAAATCATTATTGGTGTTCATAGAATAAAATAGCCAGTGCTTATCAACTATATTAAATGTTGATTTGTTTATTCTCTCGAATATTCTTTATAACTGATTAACTAACAAACACTAAAATATTGTTTACGATGTACGTTATC
Source organism: Nezara viridula (assembly GCA_928085145.1). NCBI lineage: Eukaryota > Metazoa > Arthropoda > Insecta > Hemiptera > Pentatomidae > Nezara > Nezara viridula. The sequence continues at coordinate 76,302,041 of OV725082.1, forward strand.
GATCTTACCTCGAACAACTTCCAAAAACTTCGTAAAAATAAGAGAATTCCGATACCTGAAGAGTAAATAAAAAATCTGGTGTGTCCCTTCACATAACTTTCCTACTTATTTCAGAAAAGTTTTTATATCTTTACGTATGTCCATTAAGGTACATTTTTTTTGTTTTGTTGTTAATTAATTATTTTTCAAAAGTTTTATTATAGATTTTACCATAGAATACATACTTAGCGAGTTAGGCCCCAAAACATTTTTCTTTTCTTTATTACTTCTTTTTCTGAATTTTCTCCGGAATTTAGTCTATATACGAAAATTGAAAAGGCAATCACTAGAACACTATAGGAAAGTTTATTCAAAATCGTTAGACCCGTTTTTGCGCTACAGTCTATAGAAAAAACACGTTTTTCATTTATTGCGCATGGAGCATAATTTGTGTCACAGGCAGTAGTCAAAAACCTACTGAATAAAAAAAATGCAACAAAATCGGATTTCTAGTTCCCGAGAAAATCTTGGCACAGACAGACAGACCAATGGCTAAAAATTTGTTTTTTGGACTCAGAGAGCTCTGAAACGTATAGATTCGTCGAAAACCGCATGTCGGAAATTTGACCTGATTGCAATACTTTCCTTAACTGGTATAGGTAGGAAATTAAAAAGGGGAGGATTAATTATATTTAGTATGAAATGTATCAGTTTTTTCTTATTCAGAGGATAGCCCAAACTTTTTTTTGAATTTTTAAGATTTATGGATATAAATTATTAACAATGTACATACGCACAAAATAAATCAGAAAATTACACCTATTAAATCGTCGGTTTTTAATTATATTAACGAATTATAAGAAAGATAATATTTGTTACAATTATTTTATTTTTTTACTTTTTTGAATTAAATGAAAAAAACAGCTGGGATAGAAACACCTGGAGAATAGAAGGTAAAGTTACAGAGGAATTATTAATCTATTCCAGTTCTATCCAGGCACTTGTTCCTTTCGAATAACTATTTCGAGAGACAAGTTTCGCGAGGAGACCTCCTTATCCCTTTCGGATAATTGAGGAGCCCTCAGTGTTTATTATTCAAATGTAATTCTGGCCATTAATCTCCGACGGTAGAACTACCCCCTCCCTCCCGCCATAATAATAAAGAGATGGAAATTTTAAATAAATCCCGTTCGGTTATCGCTAAACAAGGGACCCCAGGGCTTTGGAAGGATTTCTTTATTCCAAACAACGGACCGTCGGTGAATCGTTGGAATGTTTAATTTGATCCCGGGCGTGGTTTGAAATAATTTGGCCAACAGGAATGTCCCTCTCAATAATAACGTTTATAATGAAAATAAAGATTTTTTTTTTCTCCTGGGCGCAGGGTATTATCCTAAAATGGTATAATAAAATTATTCCGATGCTTTCTGTCAGTGCTATGCATGTAATATACGCAATATTTATTTATTGAGATTTCTAAAACAATTTCGCAATGAAATTTAATTTTGATAAAAAAATTAAAATTTGTTTTTCATAAAATACTATTATTATATTATATTATATAGTATATATATTTTTTTAAGTATCCTTCTTATTATTCCATTTGTTTTTATCTCGTTTTTTGTCCTTATCTTAAATAAATTGCTCAATTTCCACCCTGAAACTCTTCCATCGCTTCCGCCATCTCCTACCCATGTCCACACGTAGACTCCTAGTATCCGCCCTCATCTTCCCCCACCTGCTACGGCTGCATAGTGTACGGTGGCCTCTCATCGGAACTTGGAGGCAGATTGAAAAGAATCATGATTGGCTTTGTACGATTTGTCAATGGAACCCCGAGACGTTCTCGTGTATCTCACTACTACGCCGAGTTAGGGTGGCTCTTCCCCTCCTTCAGAAGACAATATTTCTTAGGTACATTCCTTTACCAAATAATCTATAATCATCGTCCGTCTTACGCATTCAATCTCCTTCAATTCAATTCATCTATCCAAATCTGCAATCTGCCTCATTTCACCACTCCTTTATTGGTCGCTCCACTACCTTTTGGAATTTCATCCCACTTAAAATCCCCCATGCACCATCCCTATCCATATTTAAAACCCTTCTATTCCAATTCCTCCTTACAATTCAACCAGACGCTGGGTAGCCATTTATCATGTAACAAAATTACATTTTTCTCTATTTATCATTTGTATATAAATATATATTCTTTTTTGAGCATGGAAAAGATTTCTAGTCACGTTCTTTAATGTAAATGTAATAAGGTATATACTTTTGTTATCACTTATTTTTTAGTTATTTTTTTATTGTAATATGTATTTTGGCCAGATGTAATGTTAATTATTATGTACAAAATTGTTATTCTTAAGGGACTTTGTGCCAGAATAAAGTTGATTTTCTTCTAAATTCTCTAAATTTGAATAGAATCTACATCATCCATATTCTCTAGCACAATCTCTATCTAGTTCCTTCCATTCCAAGAACTCTACGATACAAGTTTCGACATGATATCGTAGGATGTCACAGTATATGTAGATATTTTTATCTTTACAATTTATATTTATTTGTGGTAGACAAGCTGGAATTAGTTGATACAGGTTTAGTCCTATCGAATTTGAAAATGAAAAAAATACAAATTAGGATTAAATATTGGTGTTGATTAAGGATTAATGTCAATTAAAATAATAATATTGGTCACGTGGGCTATGTCGGGCAGGTGGTTAAGGTAGGAATAGTCTATTGTCCAACGTCCAATTCTCCGAAAATTGTGGCTCTTGCACTTTTTGCCATTTAAAGTGATATATCTTCTTTTTTCGAGTATGCGGTTGGTGTGATGTGATTTTGTATTTTTTTTTTTTTTTTTTTTTGTACTGATGATGCCTAAATTGGAAAAAGGTTGACGGTTTTTTTTTTCTGTACCTGAATTTAGGCTGTGTTGGAAGTTTTCAAATTATAATCTGGCATTTAATTTAAAATGCTATTTTAAATAAAATTATAATATAATTACAAGTTATAAAATGATATTGTTGTATGTTATTAAATAATAATGTACCCAACAAAGAATTGATTTAATAAAATATTAAATAAATCCCATTTTCACCAGTTTAAAAATAAAAGCTTAATTCCTATTCAACAGTTATGTTCGTAAAATTAGAAGTGAGAACAATCATCGAAGGTCGAACAAGAGTATTTTATTCCTCTTCTCTCGCCCAGTTGCTGAATGTACAACTCATTCGAATGGCTGTCCTAAATAAATTAATAAAATGAAATTTTTCACATTAATAAAATCCTAATTGCTTTTCCAATTGCTTTTGTTTTAGTTGAAAAAAAAAACAACAGTAAAAAAAACATATTTATTCTAATCAAGGTACTGTCAGTACTTTTTTTTCTCCGAAACCATGAGAGTTTTTCCCCCCTGCTTTTGTTTTTCCAGAGCAATATGTCAGAAGTGTTTTCTCAAATAATTGGAAACCATGCTGAATAAATAACTGCTGGTTGTTGGGCGAGTGTTGATTTGCTTTAATTGATTCAAATTAATTTTAAGAACGATATTATTATTTCTGGCCACAATGGTCGGAGATAAAAGGCGGGATTGATCGGGAGGGACACCTGTTGGCCAATCTCTCCGGCATTATAATTCCGAAAATAGGGGCCGCAAACAGAGTTGGCGAACTTGAATAATTATTGGACAGTTCCTTCGACACTAATTACTCAGACCTATTAATTGGATTCTTGTTAGTTCATCGAGGCAACTTGGGCCCTAACTCATTGAGTCCGCAATGTGGAAGGTGAATTAGGGATTTAGGGAAGCGTTTCCCGGCTTGTTTTTGGACTCATTATAATGATGGAGTTTTCTGAAAATCCGGAGGAACGATCGAAGCCCTTAGGCCCTTCTGCTAATTGAAACCAGTCTAGGGCTACACTATCTCTGAATTAAAATAACTTATCCCTGCTCTTTATTGACCCTTAAAACAAACTTGTTCTTTATTGTTTTATTGTTGAGCTCATTGTTTGAATCCGTAGAAAATAAATTCTAAAACTATTGTATATGTTAGAATTGGTTTAGCCTGAATCTAAGATTTAACTTTTAACAAACACTTCGTTGGGATGATTAATATTAAATTGCCTACCAACGAAAACATATGGATTTTTTTGTGTAGAGTGAAAATAAATGTAGCCTTCAGATCTCCCTTGTGTAACGCTCGGATAAAGTTGGCTGTAAATTGTTCCGCATTTGCTCCTCTCTGTAATAAGCTATTATTCAAAATTGTATCTTATCGCAAGGTCTTCTTAGAGAGGCGAAAAGAGGAAAAAATATTGTGGGAAACAAAATTATAACGAGTACTATCGTGGATATGGATTAAAATATCTCAGAAACTAAAAATCGGACCTGGGGAAGCAACGGAAACGTTCAGAATTTCATTCTCTTTATAATGAGTTATTATTTATAATTTATAATTTATATTCATACCAGACTGAAACGACAAAAAACCGCTCGACATTTCCGATTACTTCAGCACTTATTAGACAAACGTTCTAAACTTCCGATTAATTACAAAAGACTCATTTACATGACTATAATAATGCCTATTTGGATTTACGGAGTTAAGCTATGGGACTCCACTAAACCATCGAATTCCTTTCGTATTCAATCCATACAATCCAAAATCCTCAAGGCTCCCTTCTTTGTTACAAATAAAACGACCCATAATGATCTTAATGTTTCTTATGTTTTTTTATTATTATTATTTTTTTTCCTGTCTTCTCCTTCCTCGCCTTTAAGGCTATACGGGGGTTTTCCGGGCCAGGGAGTGTGGGCGGGGATTTAAAAACTCCTCCGGGCACCGGGACGCGAACTCGTGACTATTTTTTTAATCAAATCTCATGTATCAGGTTGCCGGGCAACGACGGTGCAGTGCAAACGCGTTAGCCCATTCGGCCACCCCTCCCACTAATGTTTCTTATGTTTCAGATCAGGCCCAATCCAGATATCTATTCTTCCATAATAAACTTAAGAATCATCCCAATCCTCTCGTTTCTAATCTTGCATTCCTGATAACCCTCCGAGGCTTCTGAAAAGAAGATGGCCCCTTGATCTCCTGATGTAGACATATTATTAGAGTGCTACCATTGGGTAGTTCTTCAACAAGTGTTTTCACGTCGTTATATCTATACGTTCAAATTTACTAGATGTATTTCTTTAATACAGCTGTAAATATCATTAAAAAAAATCATTTTATTAATCTCGCCTTGTTGATGTTTTTAGTCTAAAGCACACACCTTACCTTTTTTTTATATTATCAACTTTCTTTCTGAATGAAACGATTAATCAACTAATAGAATCATGCCTAAGTAAAGCGAGAGTAATTTCGCCTTCTTAACCAACTGTTCTACTGCACTGCAGTATAAGGATCTGATTGATCAAGTTCCTTTCTGTGACCATTTCTCTTCTTCGCCTCCGGTCAGTGTCCATCTTATTGTAGGTGTCCATGACTCCTCCAGTTCTTTCTATCTCTTCCGTTTCCATCTACTCCTAGGCTATTACATTCCGGTTAGCTCTTATTGTGACGTTTTGTTTCTTCTCATGTGTTAGTATTTACTTTTCTTGAATAGATCATCTCTGCTGTCTCGGGTTGCCTCTTATGATTCTGTAATTCGGACCCACTACTCGCATGCATATATCAATATCGAATGAAATCGTGTTCTTTTATAGTGTTATTTTCTGCACTTGGAGACTCCTTTTCTTGGGGAATCATCTGTTCGAAGAGTCAAGGAACCTGCTGATTTCATACTTGCATCCATCCTCCGAGTGAAAGTTATTTGTATTAGATTCTTCTGTTTAGTGTTTGCAGCAGTAACAATAATGTATAACGATGTATTTTTAGAAATTGAAAAACTTTTTTCATATTATATTGACAAGGTGTTTATTTCTAAGATATTCAAACAATAGAGAGAACTACAATAAAACTGTAAAATTACTCAGCTGTGTGACGCAGCATACTAATCCACCTGATTGACAATATCTTGTAAAACGATTAAGCATATCTTGATATGCTTTGTGTATAAAAATGTCATTTGTTGTTTTCTTTCTTTTCAAATCCTCATTCTTCTTAATTTCTTCACCTGAACCCATAAAACAATGACCAGAATTAATAGAGCTAGGTGATGGCACAGCATTCCCAGTGAGTCCAAAATAATGGACACCGCCATACTCCGTTTTTCATATTATATATTTAAGTTAATATTTAGAAATCGTTCTTTATAAAAGTTAGATTTTTACGCTTAAATGAAATGATAACAATTTGAAAAAATAAAAAATTATAAAAGTGTCAAATTCTTTAATGTTCCATGGTCACTTTCTTATTAACTGTCATTTTTTATTTTTGAAAAAAACTTATTATTTCTTTGAATTTTACGATTATGAATGAAGAAACAAATCTTCACAGAGAATGTCACCACTAAACATAAATAAAATAATGTTTTGATCCGACTAAAGAGAAATGTTTGTACTCTTTAGCAATTAATTTGTGTTCAATAAAAAATTTATTTGAAGGGGGAAAAATTCCTATCCCCTCTTATCCGCCCTCTAGCTACACCACTGGTAAAAGGTACGTTTTCCTCATTTCAATTACCACGGGTATCGTTGATAGTTAATCCCAATAATTGGACGAGGAAATCCTAACTTTCCAGCTATTTGGAATAATCAACTAAAATCAAAATCATAATTATATTCTCCGTCTCAGTTTTTAATTTTCATTACAGACAAAAAAATATATATAGGGTGTTTCAGGATCAAGAACGGCACTGGATATGCGTTATTCTTTCACAAGATTCAATTATCCTACTTCGTAAGGAATTAAGGTAATCGACCGGACTTGCTCAATCATATCCCATACCCCATATCCCAATTAATGGATTGGCCGTGCAGGATTAGTGGCTTGGTGTGCACGCTCTCCAGACCTGACACCATCGGATTTTTTTGTATAGGATGACATTAAATAAAAAGTTTATGCAAGTCTGCTCAATGAACTTAATTCCTCACGAAGAAGGATAATTGAATTTTGTGAAACAATAACACATGTGCCGTTCTGCCACTGCTGCTGTTGAAGAAAGATGCCGAGTCTATCTTAATGCTCAAGGAAATCATTTTGAACAACATTTAATATGAACGTTAATGTTTAAATTTAATTAATGATGTAGTTAGAACAAATAAATAGGTTTTATTTATTTCATATAACACAAATAATTTATAACAACCAAAATCTGTAGGAATACCTCCTAAACAAAGCGTTTGGGGACATACCTTCAGAGGAATTTCTTTTTGTTTTGAGGTACTTAGTTCATTTTTGCTGTTTTCCGCTTAACTCTGAAACACCCTGTATATATATGTATGTGTTTGTTATTTATGTAATTTCCATTTTTACTTATACGCCACTCTTTGTTAACATTTTAAAAGAGTAATAGAATGCTACCATTGGGTAGTTACTCAGCAAGTGTTTTTCATGTCATTATATACATTATGTTCTAATTTACTAGATGTATTTATTTAATAGAGTTGTAAATGTCTTTAAGAAATAAAAAAAGTAATTATTGAGCTCTTTTTTTTTTTTTAATCTTTTCTTGTTCTTCCCTAACTCACCTTTTAAGCAATACGAGATTTTCCCGGGCTGGAGGGTAAGTGCGGTAAATTTAAAATCCCCTCCGGCACCGGAACGCGAACTCGTACTTTTTTTTAATCTCATAACTTCGGTTGTCTAGTTGCCGGGCAACTCGCGGTGCTCTGCACACGCGTTAGCCCATTCGGCCACCCCGAATTGAGCCCTTCTCCCTCCCCCATAGTTGAGCTGGTTAAAAGCTGATTAGGTTCAATTTTATTTTTTAAATTTTGAACAATTTTAATTGACAAACAAATTCAAAAAGTTATACCCTACCCAGAATTTGAATATCAAGTTACGTAGAATCCGAAAATCCAATAAAAAATTGCATATGCGCTGTCCGCCGCCCGTGAATTTTCTCTAGGACTACTGGACCGATTCTTAAATTTTAAATCAAAGCCGGAGGTCACCCCAGGATGACCCTACTACCTCCACATTGTCATCGGCTCTTTCCTTTCAAAATGGCGGCCGAAAACCTGTGTCGCTATATACTGTAGCTCCTGTGCTCAGTCCATATAGGCTCGAAATGTGCACGAAATAAGATACGATAATTTTAACAATACTAAGGTAAATTGTTATCATCGAATACTTTTTAATTTATACATACTTCTACGAAAAGAAGATACAAAAAATGTTAAGTGGTATTTAAAAGTTAGATTTACCAATAAAAATAAAACAATTTTCTGATAATCTTGTTTATGTTTTTTTTTAATTTTTTTACGAAATTTTCTAAAAAAGAATTATTGAAATCGAACGATTTGGGGCAGAGGTATTGAGTTCTGAATATTTACATATGTTCTTTTGCAAATCCGATCTAGTTAGTTTTGGTCATCAACTGAATCAATCGAGTTGCTTGTTATGTACGTTAAATATTAGCATACATTTTTTATCTCTAAATGATAAAAGAAATAAATAATTCGGAAATAATAAACCGTTGTGTAATAATTTGCAACATTTTGTTTTTTTGGGGGGAGGGCGAGGGACTAAGTTTAGAAATTTATTGGCAAAGATATAACAAATTTAAAATAAGTTATTAAATTTATTAAACGTGATTATATATTCAATGTTTTTAAAATAGAAACAATAGCCTCGTGCCAAAATACAGTCTTCTAAAAATAAAATTCTTCGAAAAATCTAAATTTAACTTAAAAGTATAGAAAAGCCAATAACAAAAAACGTCAAAATAAAATAATTAACTGCAAATTTTACGGTTTTAGAATTTTTAGAGTAAAAATATTTTTAAGAAAATAACTTTATTTTTTCATATTAATATTTTTTACTTGGACTCTACGGTCTCTCTGTTCATAGAATAATAAAAATAAGTTCATGAACAAAGTATTCCTTAGTTAGAAAGTTTGATCAGTTTTTTTTCTTAATTTTACTATTTTATCGAAACTAATAAAAACTAAATAACTAAAACCCTAACCGAAAATCTCCAGGTTTCGATCTGATTAGTAACTATATTCTAAAGAATTTACCAAAAAAGGCCATTATATTCTTAACAAATATATTCAATTCCATTCTTAGAATGACACATTGTCCGATTTTACGGAAATACTATAATTTTACGGAAATAGAATAAAAATGGACGAGTCTAAGAGCCAATTTGTTTCATTTACACTTAAACATGACCCTTGTCCTCCAGTGTTCTTTAATAATATCGCTCTACCACCTTCAAAAACTGTAAAATATTTGGGTCTCCACTTGGACAAACGACTGACATGGACATACCACATAAAACAAAAAAGAAAAGAACTTAATCAGCGATACGGACTTCTTTCTAGGCTACTTGACAGACGTTCTAAATTATCTGTGACTAATAAATTAACTATTTACAAAGTCCTCATTAAACCACTTTGGACATATGGGATCGAACTATTGGGAACCGCAAAGAAATCAAATATAAAAATCATCTAGTCATTCCAGTCAAAAGTCCTTCGAAAAATTGTAGACGAAGCCGTTTATATTTGAAACCTCACGTTACACACTGACCTTAACATTCCTTTCATCAGGGCAACTGCCACTGACCACTTTAATAATTTTCATGACAGACTGACTCTAAATTCCAATCCACTTACCCAAGCTCTGGGTACTGCCACAAATCCATGTAATCCGCCCAGAAGACTGCTGAGGCGCTGGCCAAGAGACTTATTGCATTGAGCTACTTGCAGCATTATCTTTTATGTGTGTGTGTTAGTATGTTTTTACTTTACTACTTTTTTTTTGTTTGTCTTTTTTTTGTTATTACTATTCATTTTTTTTATGCTATCATTTCTTTTCCTTGATATCATATTTGATGAATACCGATGTAGATGGCAAATTTATTGTGAGCCAGGAATATGAATAACTAATAAAATAAATAAATAAATTTTACTATTTTAAAATTTCCAATGAGGTTTTTGATTGTAGCTTAATGTTTAAGGTTTTTAATTACTAATTATGTATGTTATACTTCACTGCATTTTCGTCGATTGTTTACTTGAAAAAAAAAATTCCCGTATAAGTAATTTTTAGTAGTTTAAGAATGTAAATATTTTTATATTATCCACCCTTTCCTCTTTGTATGAATTATATGATTTTAATATAATTTATATAGTATTATTATTGGAGGTAATATTATTAGGGAACTCGTGATTATTATATTTTGTCTATTGATCATCTATTAACAATTTTTGTAATTCTTTTAAATAAAGTTTGAATATGTCATTCTCTTACAATTTGTAACACGGTTTAAGTTTTGTCAACATAGTAATAGGACAAGTGTGAGGCCATAATTCATAAACGGTACAATCTCTAGAGCGCTGAAAACTTTTCGTACAAGCTTGTAGGCTCAACTTGCTAATGAGTGTTTGATTTTCCCGATATCCTGTCAGTGATCGTAGCGATACAGCGGAGCGATCTGAAATTAATTCTTTATTTATTTATTGTTTATTTTTACCTCTCCGTCACGGAATTTCATTAAATAAACTATAAAATAATTGAACAAAAACTTTATATTGTAAAATTTGCATTTGTTAAATTCTCCGTAGGTCTGCTGATTTATTGGTCAATATGAGGGAATTTTGAAGTTGTCTCGTCGAATCCAAACCACTAACTGGTACGATCTGCCTTTGATGGAGCATGAATCCCACCGCCAATGTTTCACAAATCGGTCACGAGGGTTTCCAAAAGGTGAAGTATAGCGAGCTTTAAACAAATAAGCTTTTTAAAATACATTAATTAAATATTACTGAACAACAATAATGAAATTCTAAAGACTTCCTTATTCTGATCTGCTAATTTTTACTAATATTTTGCCTCCTGGAGTCCACAGTTGGAGGGACAAGTCTGGTTTGGAGTTCTCTCGCCAAATTGTAAATATTGTATATAGGTGTGTATGTATTCTTTTTATTTATTTATTTTTAGGTTATTTTATTCTTATTTATTGTATATATATTATTTTTCTGTATAATTTATTTTATTTACTGTACATAGAGTGTGAATGTGATCTGTTAACACTGTTATAAATGTCCTTGAGACAGATTGTAATATTTTTCAAAAAAAAAAAAATATTTTGTAGAGAAAAGTAGATATGATAATAGAATTCTTTTATCAGCTTCGGTTCCTAACACTAGCGGATTCAAGGGTTGGGTTGCTTTCGGTCCCCTTCCAAAATGGAAAGTAATGATGCCTTCCAAAATATAAAAATATAGTTATTTTCATTAGTCCATAATTGTTTCTATGAGTGATCTGTTAAACAATGTCCTTTTTTTACCTTCCTATCTATACTGCGGTTTTTAACGGATCTATTCGTTTCTATACTCTGAATAACACATGTTTAGCCTGTTCTTTTCTAAAGTTAATGAAATTTCCTACGAAACAGTAAAAAAATCATTCATTTCGGAAAACTATTAACGAAGTTACAGCTATTCAATTTCCAATCTAAAATTATGGGTTCATATATTGGTGTCAGAAAGGGATGAATGTGAGAAAAAATATAACTAAGTGAAAGTAAGAAAATCAGTTGCCCGCATCACACAAGCTTCACTATTTACTCTCAAAGTCGTGTGAGTAGACACACCAGATTTTTTAAATTATAACGCATGCACTTCAGTTAATATATTTTAGCAAGTTTTAAGAAAAAATATAAAATTTATATTTCTATAAGCATTATCCTTCATGCGACTATCTTTAAGTTATTTTTTTAAAAATAAGTTAGCCCCCAAAATTAAATCATGTATCCGCTACTAGGTTCCAAGATGCATAAGTTATCAATACTGTGTTTGTGAATAACGTGAAATGTGAATTAAAAAAATATTTTCAGCAGCTGGATCAAGCGCAGATTTCGTGACCTTGACTTTAGTGTTTTGCAGGTAATAATTTATAATTTTTTTCCTTTAGAAGAGATTTCCTTTTTAGATCCAGGAACAATAACGAATCCAGAATTTAATTCATCTCGAAAGCTTATTTATAAAATTAAATAAATCTTATTAAATGTGTAATTACATTTAATAAGATTTAAAGAATCACTTTAACACCATTTAATATAGATAGTGAGGATCTTTTTTTCTTATTCCAAAGCATTAATACATACATCGGTTGACACTACAAACATTATAGATCTTTGACCGCGAAATCACGATTCCTGATTAAAGTACATGGAGGTAGGGTCATCAGTCCTACGCCCTATCAGTGTGAGTTGCCTCCAGTAGTCTGACGGGTCTCACAAACCCGGACAGAGGTCTCGGGCAGCGTGGCTTTCACTGGTGAACGGTCACCCATCCAAGTGCTAATCACTCTCGGCATTGTTTAACTTGGTTACTTATAAACTAACCTATTGCAAGCTCCTTAGCCCTCACGGCTACCCCAGCCAGCCCCCTATATATATAACGATTAATGCTTTGGAAAAAGAAAAAAGATCCTCACTATCTATATTAAATGGTGTTAAAGTGATTCTTTAAATCTTATTAAATGTAATTACACGAACAATAAATAACAGTTTTAGAAACAATTTGTTTTATATTTTTTTCATAAAACATTGTTATATTTTACTATATGGAGGATTAAGGGCCTCAGCCCGAAAACCCTCTTCCTGTAGATCCTCATGTTGTATGGAAGGAGAATAAAAAGAGTTTCGTCTTGTCTGGTGGATGGAACATTCCCAAATTCGCTAAAAACCCACCACCATATTGGGCATTCTGTGTCAATTTTCTTCATCTAACTTCGAATCCATTGGTTGTAAGGTAATAATAAATCGGAATGAAAATATTCATCATAAAATTCTAAATAAATAGTGATCTATTAATAGTTTGGTTAGTACTTACCGTTTTCGACTAAACGACTTTTACAGTTTTAATTGTCGCACCACCTTAGACCATAACAAAATAGGGCATTTGTGAGAAATAATTTATAAAGTTTTGCTCTCCACAGATGATTTTATTTTTATGGTCAGGAATAAGATGAATTCGGGAATGTCTCATACCTTATGCAGGTCAGAACTCCTACCTAATGGACGAAACATCTCCAAATTCGCAAAAAAAACACTCCTTCCTCAAAATTGGCATTTTGTGTCAGTTTTCTTCATTTAACTTCGAATCCAATAATGGATAGGAATGAGAATATTCCTCATAAGAGTATATAAAATGTGTTCAATTAATAACAAAATTATCTCCATCTATTTTCTTTTAAAGGCGTTGTTACAGTAAATACTTCAACTTCAAAAGCCGTACACTCGAAACCGACAAGTACAAGCCAAATTATCAATGTAAAACATTTTATATAGAATGCTAAAACGGATATTTTTATCCTGTTCATTATATCCGTCCAATCATTAGATTCGAAATTCAATGAAAAAAAAACTGACAAAGATTGTCAAATGTGGGGGCGTGAGATTTTTTTTCATAAATTATGGGATGTTTCATCCATCAGTAAGATAAGAACTCTTTTGATTCTTATTTATGATCCTAAAAAGAAAAACTTCTGTGAAGGACACAACTTTATAAATTATTTCTCGAAAATAATTTTGGTCTTTCACTTTTTTGGTCTAAGTTCATGGGGCTATTATGAGAGCATTTTCTATTGACATACTTTCTGTACTTCTACACAAGGAAACTTTGTAGACAGTCCAGTAGTAGTTCGCCGGCATTGATTCCAATAGTCCTTGTATCTTTGTTCGATCGAAAAAAGTTTTGGTGAATTGCCTTTACCTGCTCTTAGCATAAAGCTCCTTGATTTTCCAAGGAGAAATCCAAGTGAGAATGGAAAAATATAATTGCTACATTGCTACGCAGAGCATGGGTTTTTTGAATAGTTCTTTGACCAACGGGTTATTCATTGCAGTTGCAGCATCATCGACGAATTATGCCATTGAACGCTCACCAAGTGTGGAAAAGCGTGTTTTATTTTCTCTTCAGAGTACGATCAAAAGTTTAGGTTCAATGAAGATTCCTTTCTTGTATTTGACTTCACTTAATGTGAGGAATTCGCCAATCAAGTACACGAAATTTCCTTAAGAGTAAATAGCTTTACCAAAGATCATCATTCCCTTCTTGATGTGTAGAAGAGGGAGGAGAACGTTTTTTAATCGACCAAGGGGTGATATAAAATATCATATAGTACAAAAAGCAGTGTAATAAAATGCACCAATATCACGCGTAATTTATGTATATTTTGAAGAATCTTAGGGTAGAAGGGTTGCTCAGTGTTAGGGCACTAAGCTTCCAATGCTGAAGGTCCGAGGTTCGAATCACTGCTCATGGCAGAAAAATAATTTATTCTGTTTCCGTGGGGCGACTCTGGGGTAGCGAGACCCTCCTGGGGCACACCCAGTCTCTACAAAGTGGGTACCTTTAATTCAATTATTGATTAAGGTGGGAAACCTGGCGATTGAGCGTGGTTCTGGCCCGATCCCCTCTTTGCACAACCGTTGGCCTTGAAACAGTACTTTACCTAAATAGTACTAAACCCAAGAACCTTCATGGGTTGTAGTGGTACAGGATAGTAATTTAAGAATCTTAATATGTTGTTTAGGAAAATGTTAATGAATGATAATTATATCTAAGGGATAGTTATGATAGCCGCTACTCAGCAAAATGTTTTAAATGAAAATTATGCAAAACGACACAAAAAATTGATTGGCGTAGCAATGTTTGAGAAGTTTGTTATAATGAAGATTTATATAAAAGAGTTTTTTTACTATAGTACAGTAATTGTTTTTGAAAATATAAGCGGATTGAAGGGTGACTTTCCTAGTGCAGGCAACAACTGTTCCACTCCTGAAATAACGTCCTTATTTAATTGTTAATTAATTTACTATACATGATCCGGCGTATCCTCTGATAGATTTAGCTTTAGCAATTAAGTGCTAAAAATGCCAGAAGAAAATGATTTATATTTAAAATGCTAAATTAACAGTCGCTGAAAAAAAAGTACCTACTTAATTTTTTACTCCCCTTCAGCAAAATGAGCGTGTATAATTACCGAGCCCCACTCGATCAATGACGTCATGGACGTGACAAAGACAAAACAAAATGAATTTTTAAAATTATTCACGAGCAAAGCAGTTGTCAATAAAATTAGCCTACTTTCAACGGGTAATTCTTTTCGGATCTCATGTCCGGGCCAATCCTATTCCAATATTAAACTTCGATCGTTTATTTGCCGTTTCGCTGATTTCTTTTCGAAATAAGGCTTGTTATTCCTTTGTGGACATTGCTAATGGAATAAATGGAATAAACGCTATTGACCACTTATTATTATACGGTACCTTGGATGAATCAAAAGGAATATTAGATGCGTACATTGATAGTTGGTATTTCATTCAGAGTTAACAGAGGGTAGTGGTCTAGCAGCAGCCTGAAGGCACCTCATAAAAGATTTGTCGGTAATTAATTAAATATTATGGGATAGTATTATACATCTATTGTAAATTGGGGTGATAGAATATTGTTAGAATAAACTAATGTTATGGTCATCCTGTTTAGCCTCTAAGTAGTTGTCCTCAGATGTGACTAAAAAAGTCTTAACAATCTTCTTCTTCCATAAATTTACCTTTCAGTGTGGGGTGCCATCCGTTTCTGTCCCTGGCAAGGTGTTTTAATTCTCCCAAGGGTATTCCCCTGCGTCTCTCTATTCCTTACATGTGGGTAATGCAAGAAGGTTCTTAGTCGTCCTCATGGTCTTCTTCCTATCGGTCTTACCGCCATGATTTAGATTGGGTTTCTGTGATGGTTTATGCGGCAGACATGACCATACCACCTCAGTTGCCTCAATTCTCACATTCCGAAAACAGACTCTCCGTGTTTTTCCAAAATTCTCCGATGAAACTTCATTTCCAAGGCAGTAAGACATCTTAGTAGCCTCTCCTTCGTAAACTAATGTTATGGCAATCCTGTTTAACTTTTAAATAGTTGTCCTGTGTGCTGTCAGACGTGACTAAAAGCTTCTTAGGAATCCTTTTACTTAAATAAAAAATAAAATTAATTTCTTTATTGCTTTAATTGTTAAATAACCAATATAATTGCCAAGTAAACAAATACATAATTAAGAATTGAATTGATAAATCCACTCGTTTATGTGAGCTTGATTTTCCAAAATAAATTCTATGATTAAAGCAACCGCATAGTGGTATATTTCATCATTACATCATAAAGTGATATATACTTTATCAACACCATCAGTGACCCACCGTTTCATCTCTCGCTTTAAATGTTTACTTTGAAAACTTACATCATTTGCCTGATGATAAAAATACTAAAAACTAACTTCAGAAACAACACCTTATTAACACAGTGTTTAAAGTAAATATATTATAAGAGTTATTTCAGTTTAACCGATAATTTTAGAACTTCCTCCCTGAGATATAAATATATTCAACCTTGGTCTAGATATATTCTACATATACAGATATAACCAACAAATTTTACAGTTTTGAATAATAGATATATCCAACGAGTTTCTACGGAAAAATTGTAGGAAAAATGTATATAATGAAAAATACTCTGCGTAGTCGTTCGTAGCTTAAATCACTAGCTTAAAATATTTTTCTAGCTGGAAACAAGATATATAAGTATTATATAGCAAAATTTCAAGCTTCTTGAAACTAGTGAATTTCGATTCCTAAAATTGCAATACTATAATTTGAGCCTGTCAGTAGATTTCCGCCAGGCTCAGTAGATTCATGGGAAGACAAGTTATTACTGCCTCAAAAACTAAATAAATCCATGTACTAGAACTTAAAGAATTTTGAAATGGGCGATTTTCACGTCATACATACATTCATGTAAACTTTGATACATCACAAATTTGGTTAATTCTGACCCATAAAATTGCAATTTTTTAATATGATTCGCTCAGTGGGTTTCTGCGATACTGCATGAAAAGACAACGTTATTACTTTTTCAAAAACTAAACAAATTCATGTAATAATATCCGTAATGTTCACCTTTTTTTTTAATTTAGATTAATGATTTTTTTTAATTTGAGTCTGCCAGTAGAAAAATTCGGACTAAAAAAGACAGACAAAGTTACTTGTTCTTTATATAAAATACATCTATATTCTAGTTCCTAAGATTGATGAATTTATTCCTCCAAAGACTGACGGACTGACGGACTGACTGGCGGCTCTAAACGTACACCACTTATAGTCTGTGGGCCAGACCCCCTTACCGTGCACCCCCCCCCCACATCCCTATAAATTGCATATCGTTGTGTTCCTTGTGACAATTTATTAAAAAAAAGCCAATGTTCCCACAAAAAAAAGTGAACGAACTGCCCCAAAATGGCGTCCAAACATGGCGGATTGACGACTTTGACTTAAGTTAGTTTTTTTGTTACTGAGAATCAGCATTTGGCTTAATTTCATCAGAGTTGGTCTTTTATTAAAGCTAGATAGTCAGAGAATAATAAAACATGAAAAAATATTAAAAACTAATTGGCTTAGGCATTAAAAAAAATCGGTAAAGTCAATTTTTTTTACAAAAAAATTTTTAAGTTTAAAATCAGGCGCCGTTTGTAATTAAACGGTCAACAATAATGCAAAACAAGCTGAAATAAAACATCTGGAGAATACATTTTTCTTTCTAAAACACTGATTACTTTTTAAAATATTTGAAGTAGTTCCGTAGAAAATGTACATAAGCGGCAGAAAAGCGCTACTGGCGTAGGTGCCTTCAGGCCTCTACCACACCACTCAGTACTCATAATGGCTTAGTTATAGTGCTGTAATAACGTTTTTGTTATATTATATTGATTGTATTAACGAATAAATATTAATACAATAATTTAATTGTCAAAAACATTTGTTTATAAATTTATTATTTTTTTAAAACTTATCATTCATTTTTTAAAATTTAACTTCCTTTATTCTATATGGAGGTCGCTTAAGAAGGCCTCTATTATAAAAATTATATAATTATAATAATAAAACTTAATTCAAAAATACTTTGCAGAATATCTTGATTTTTATATTTAATATTTGCAATTTAACATTTTGTTTTATATATTTACTGATTCTTAGAGGTAATTTAAATTGTATATACTTCCCCGGAAATGAGTCATATTAATATCTGTGTTATAAACTAAAATAATATATACCTAATCAGAACTACTTTTAATGAATAGGTGATGGATTGTTTAGTAAAATTCATATATCGCTATTAAAAAAATCCTTTTTATTTCCTTTATTTTTTTTGTCTCAAGTTGGACCATATCACAAAAAATACGAAATTTTAATATTAGATGCATTATTCTCTCTGCACAAAAGAAATGTAGGAAGGGCGAAGCTATAAGTTCGTATAGGTAACTGGAACTGATCGTTAGTATTTGTTCTCAAAATGAGAGAAAACTCGAAATTGAACCCAAACATTGGAAAAATACATTAAGCGAACGACAAAGGAAGTGCCATAATTTTGGAAAAGAAAACAGGGATCAGTATCCATTATATGGTATAATATATAATCCAATATATAGTAGACAGATGAACAGAATATTTCAACATGCTGCTAAAAGAGGGTCAAAATGCTTGATGAGTTTGGATGATATGAAGCAGGTTTATTATGGTGAAGACCACTTTATCAGCAAGAAAGATTTGTTCTAAGCAATTGGCAAGCAGGTCTGGAGGAAGTAAACGAGGTTTATAATAGTGAAAACCACTTTATTTTAGATTTGCTATTGAAGTTGCACATTGGGACTGTCTTCACTTTGAAGCAGGTTATAGAGAGGTCTATCGATAAAGGAAAATATCTCTCCTCCTGTTTAGTGCAATTGCATAAGATTTTTGAAGGAATCTGAAAGGAAAACGAGCTTTTGTGAAAGACTAGTAGATATTAGATCAATCCGAAGTGTGAGGCACTAAGCAGATAGAGAACCATTTTTCTTTCTCTGTGGACTTCTCTATAACCTACCTTAAAGTGAAGACAATCCCAATTTGCAACTTATGTTCCAATGTGCAACTTGAGTTTCTCAATCCATATCGCTCAGACAATCGACAATATTTCTTATTTTAGCTTCTACAATTCTTGAGTAGACTTTCTTTGGTACTATAAACAATAAGTAATCTCGAATAACATTTCCTAGTATCTCATTTCCTGTAAAGGGACAAAACTACAGTCCTTTCATTTCATTTTCTAATACATTTGTAGCCTTTGTACGCACAGCATTTCGGGTCACTTCGTCCAGACCAGCTGACTTGCCAATTGCTTAGAACAAATCTTTCTTGCTGATGAAATGGTCTTCATCATAATAAACCTGCTTAATATCAACAGATACTGATCCCTGGTTTCTTTTCCGAAAATTTGGCACTTCCTTTGTCGTTCGCTTAATGTATTTTTCCAATGTTTGGTTTCAATTTCGCATTTTCCCTCATTTTGAGATCAAATACTAATAATCAGTTCCAGTTACCTAGAAGAACTTATAGCTTCGCCCTTTCCATATTTCTTTTGTGAAGAGGGAATAATGCAATTAATGTTATAAGTCCATATTTTTTATGATATGGTCCAACTTCCGAATAAAATTAAGGAAATAAAAATGATTTTTTTAATAGCGATATATGAATTTTACTAAACAATCAATCACTTATTCATTAAAAGTAGTTCTGATTAGGTATATGTTATTTTAGTTTATAAAACAGATATTAATATGATTCATTTCCGGGGAAGTATATACAATTTAAATTACCTCTAGGAATCAGTAAATATATAAAACAAAATGTTAAATTGCAAATATTAAATATAAAAATCAAGATATTCTGCAAAGTATTTTTGAATTGTTTTATTATTATAATTATATAATTTTTGTAATATAGGCCTTCTTAAGCGACTTCCGTATAGAATAAAGGAAGTTAAATTTAAAAAAATGAATGATAATAAATTAAAAAAAAAATAATAAATTTAAAAACAAATTTTTTTTGACAATTAAATTATTGTATTAATATTTATTCGTTAATACAATCAATATAATATAACAAAAACGTTATTATAGCACTATAACTAAGCCATTATGAGTACTGAGTGCCGCTTATGTACATTTTCTACGGAACTACTTCAAATATTTTAAAAAGTAATCAGTGTTTTAGAAAGAAAAATGTATTCTCCAGATGTTTTATTTCAGCTTGTTTTGCATTATTGTTGACCGTTTAATTACAAACGGCGCCTGATTTTAAACTTGAAATTTTTTTGTAAAAAAAATTGACTTTACCGATTTTTTTTAATGCCTAAGCCAATTAGTTTTTAATATTTTTTCATGTTTTATTATTCTCTGACTATCTAGCTTTAATAAAAGACCAACTATGATGAAATTAAGCCAAATGCTGATTCTCAGTAACAAAAAAACTAACTATAGTCGAAGTCGTCAATCCGCCATGTTTGGACGCCATTTTGGGGCAGTTCGTTCACTTTTTTTTGTGGGAACATTGGCTTTTTTTTAATAAATTGTCACAAGGAACACATCGATATGCAATTTATAGGGATGTGGGGGGGGTGCACGGTAAGGGGGTCTGGCCCACCGTGTATTAGTGTTAAGGGGTGAATCGAAGTTTCACATATTTTCTGATGAGGATCATTTTCAATATATTTGTATTTCTTTGAATGGCCGCTATTTTCGAAAGCAGTCGAATGTAATGACAAACAAGCCTAAATTTACATAGAATAATTCATAATTCACAAAACTTCTCTTCAAATGAGTACGTTTTTTATGACCTTTCTTCTAGGGTATTCATACATATCGACATAATATTGTAAAAACAAAACAAAAGAGTTTTTATTTACACACACACATACAAATATTTACAAAACAACCCAATAACGGTTACAATTATCTTACACGTATTACAATAGTGATGTGATTGCTGCTTAGTATCGAGAAATCCCTTTTATTTTTTTTACAGTAAATATCTAGCAAAAGCCTTCATTATTTATTAAATAAAAATTATATTACAGTCATTTAAGTACGAAAGACGTAGTGTATAGACAAAAGAAAACTATTTATATGTTTATAAACACACACCCACGTTATATATTATAATAAACTGTAACTTTACGATTACAGTTTATTAACTAGTATAGGATATTTCTCTTCTGCTAATTTATCAATAATTATAAAATAAGTGTCGTAATAAAGTGGATTTTTCATGTTGAGTTTTATCATTTTAATAATATGTGTTTAGTCTCTTTATTTGTGTACCGATTCAGTGGTTACTTGTCATAGTTTTCTATTGTTCAAATAACGGAGTTTTCACATATTGTTGGAATCTAAAAACATCTTGTCATACGATTAGTTTAAAAAAAAAAATCATTTTATTGTTAACAGGTCTACATTGAGATGTGATCAGGAAAATGCTGACTATTGCAGGCAGGAGTATGGCCGTCATCTTTACAATTGCTGTTGTTTCATCGCTCATAGCTAGTGAGTTTAACTGTTTTTATTTGTTGCATTAGTTAATCAATAATTAATTAGTAATTAACGTTATAAATAGTGATTAATCAATACTTTTAAGTGCTTTTCTGCGTGATAGCTACGTCATTGTGGGCCGGTAATGGATTGATGTTAAAGAACCACTTAAAAAAAACAACAGTAAAATCAAATAAAACTGATAACAATCTAATCATATTAATAACTTTTTCTTATTTTTTTTTACTAAAGGTTTCTTTCAACTATGAAAAATAAAACTCATCTTCCTAGGCTATACCAAACTTTGAAATAGTAGTGAATGACTGACAAAGAGCTAAGATCTCTTTAAAAAAATTACCTGCAAGCTTAGAGGACATTGTATGATTTTTAAATTTAACTTAATTTTATTATTTATTGAATATTAACACAATCTGCCACATTCAAGGGCAATAAGCATTAGAGCTAAACGTATCCAGTCATACAATATATACGTACATACAAGAAAAAGAAATTAAAGTAATTGAGAATAAATTAAAAGAAATAAAATAATAAATAAATAAAACAAAGTAAATAAAAATGAACTAACAATAATAATAATAAGTAGTAGTAATGAATGAATACTGATATCAGAAAAAATATATATGATTTCCCAAATTAATGGGTACATATAAATAGATGATGATTACAAAACCTGTTGATACCAAAAGTAAGTTAAAGATAAATACAAATATAAAATAATAAAATTCTTCTAAAACTCATTCACACCTATATACAATATTTACATTTGCCCAAGGAACTCCGAGCTAGGCTTTGTCTTCCACGTGTAGAAGACAAAACTCGGCTGGATGATATTAAAACTTAAATTTAGAACCAATACTACTTGTTTTATTTTTTTAATGTTAATAGGAATAAAAATGTATGATTCTATTTTTATTTATTTATAAATTCAATATAGTTATTGGTTTCATTTAAAGTTTAAATTTAGTTTAAAGGGAAATAAAAAAAAACCCTTAAGACGATATGTTAGTATAAGAATCATTAAAACACAATAAAAAATGAGTTATTCGTTAATTGACGTTTCTTTCAGGAGTGCTTTTTTGAAAATCTTGCTTGAATTCAATTAATAGACAGTAATATAGGTCAAATTTTTATCATTTTATTTTGTTTAAACCAAATAATTCAATTTTTGATCAATTATGAATAAAAATAAACATAATAACGTTTCATAAATTGAGAAATAATGTAATTTGTGGTGTTTTTAAGTACATCTGTAATGTATCCATCGAGACATGATAAAATAAAAATTTGTGTTATATATAGATGGATACAAACTTCATTGTGGAACAAGGTCCCTTAAGGATAACAAGCATGTACAAATAATCAGAAACAATACCTGACCACAAACTACCTCAACAGAAATTCATGTAATATACACAGTATCCTCGGTATATATATAGATAGATAGATAGAAAAAAAAACTTTATTCTGGGACTAAGTCGCTTCAGAATAACAATAATGTACAAAATAATAGAATATTACTGGCCTGAACGTTGAAACAATAAATAAAATTGATAAAATAAAATAAAAAGTAAAGAAAACCTTAGGTGCACAAGCTATATACAATACAGATACAACTATGTACAGAGTATTTAAAATTATGAATAAAACAATTAAAACTGAACGAATCATTTGAACTATGAACAAAATTATATTTAAGGGTTGAACAACATAAACATACACTTTGAGAAATGAATAACGAAAAAGAGATACAATGAGTTCATTTCATAAAAAAAAAAAAAAAACTTTACTTGAATATATATATGAAAATAAACAGTTACTTATAATTGAATAAAAAAAAAAAATACAAAAAAATGTATGTATTGAAATTCCTACGTCGATAGTAGGAAATGCATGTACTATCTCTTACCAAGTGTTATGATTATATGCTTGCTACACAATACATATATAATATTAATCGTTAGCTGGTATCTGACTGTTTTTGGAACAGGAATTGGAATAGGAGGTTTTTGAATGTGTACAGGGAAGGGGCATGTCGAATTTTGATCGGGAGGGAATTCCAAAAGTTGACTTATATATATATATATATATATATATATATATATATATATATATATATATATATATATATATATATATATATATATATATATTTATATATATATATATATATATATATATAAATATAAATATATGTGTGTGTGTACACATAATTATATTATGATGATGAATAGTACAGTTATTTCTAATTTTCTTATTCTTATTCTCTTACATTAACTGTTAAAACCTATAAATGAAAATTGGTTGTCAGGATTTTTAGAAAAGTACCGATCAGTCCAGCAGCCTGAGACATGATGGGTCAAGAAGAAGATACTCGTAAATGACTAAGATTCTCGATCCTACATTTAGAGCTGATCGCTGCTCAGTTTTTATGAATCAGCATTCATTATAAATCGTAGTAGAAGCTTCGTGCCAAATTTAATCTAATCCAACACTGGTAAATTTTAGTGTTAAGTGTTATTATTGGTTGAGAGGAGTATAAATTAACATTTAATTGTAAGTGTAGCATTTTCATGCTACAACTAGCGTTATTTCAGTATAATTGAGCACCATAGGATTAAAACAAAGATCTCCATCTTTGAAAAAAAATGGAGATTGCTATGATCCTACGCAACTCATTCTTAATTTTAACTAAGAAGTATTGCTGCGATCGAGTAAAATTTCCGATATGCGGTTTTCGACGGATATATATGTTTTAGAGCTTTTTTGAAAGGTGTTGCAATTTCCTACAAAACTGTAAAAAAATCGTTCATTTCGGACAACTATCAACGAAGTTACAGCTATTCAATTTCCAATGTAAGATTACGGGTTCATATCCTGGTGGCAGATAGGTTTTAATGAGAGAAAAAAGACAACTAAGTGAAAAAAAGAAAATCTGTTGCCCGCATCACAAAAGCTTCACTACTTTTAACAGAAATTATTGTTTGACAAAATTAAGATATGGTAAAAGTTTTTGATGAGCAATATTAGAGAGTATTGATATGTTGACACTGATCTACCTTAAGCTGGTTTACATTGCTTTAGTTTATAAAATAAATCTTCCTCAAATCTTTTCTTTGATCAATTTTCAGGTAAATAATATTTCAGGAAAACAAGCACAAAAATCGAATTCAATTTTCTTTTGTTTCTTGATGGACATACGTAAAGATATAAATACTTTTCTGAAATAGGAAGGAAAGACCGGTTGGTGTAAAACCTGCTTCAAATATTGTCTTTTTCTAGTATAAGATGGTTAAGTAACCAGCTCTGTGCTTTATATTCTGTTATTAAAAGTAAAAAAAAAATAATGTAATCCGAAGCTTTCTTCCATTACGTTATTATCCTAACTACAAGGATCTCAGATTAAATGCGCACAATCTCAGACGAACGTCTAGAGCGTCGTTAATGCAACCTCTAACGACGATCCCAAACACAAACAGAGGGCTGAACACTCCCTTCCTCCTCCCCCTTCCTACCCTATCAACAGCTACACTTAATTACCCTTAATAATGGTCATTGTCTTGCTGATAATTAAAAACGCGCTCAAATTCTCGGCTCAAACCGTCTCGTAAATCAGGGTTGAATTACTCCTTTAACGAGCCGGTCATTAAAATGTAGTTTATTTTTCTTCCAGGCCATTTCCCCCTCCTTTGTCTAGTTGATATTCTTTCCAAATGTTCGCCCGCAATAAATCCACCCGGCCTCCTTGCGCAGTTCGGATAACTCCACAGAGCTCCCGGATAATCGAATAATACCCTTAGCTGGGGTTCTTCTGGGAGTTACGACAGTTGCGGATTATAGCTAGCGTTAAGATGTTATAGCTAAGGTCACTTAGCACTGAGTTAATTATCTATTTGTGCACAGCTTTATAAGTGTTATTAAGATGTCATTGCATATTCTAAAGAACAATAAAACTGAATATAAAACTTATATTAAGTAAATGTAAAACGATACTTTAAAGGAATGTTTATGCAACATTGACGAATTTCAGAACTATCCATAATTAACCACTAAATAAGTTTATTTTATTAAATTTCACAATATTGTCAATAATATGAATTGTGGATTTTGATTAGATAGTAACATTTGTGATAAATGACACACGGTACTATAGTTAAAAGGTTCTCCATATATGGTGCCGCACATAAGTAGGGAACCTGCGGCCTCTATGCCTCGTTTCGAGCAATATCTATTAGTATAGCCCTAGAATTAATTAATATTTAATTATAAAATAATAATCAAAGGCTTAGCGAACCCGAAGGTTCACTTCCCTACGCACTTCCCTCGGACCGATCGGCCACCAAACCCTGTTCCACCAGATTAGTGTTTATGCTATCCTCTCACCTTCGCTTCGGTCTCCTCTTCGGATGTTTATAAGTCGGCACAGCAAATATTAACCTTTTAGGAATTCTTTCGTTACTAAGCTCAGCAATTTCGCATACCCATTTTATTCGCTGCAATGAAATTATTTCAATTACATCAACCGGATACAGTTCATGCAATTCGGCATTGTGTAACCGTCTTAGTTCTTCGGTTGATTCATTCCTCTTCGGTTCGATTATTCTTCGCAATACTTTATTTTCAAAAACCTTAAGGCGTTGCTCATACCTTAACCTAAGCGGCCATGTTTCGCACCCATAAAGAACCGTAGATGCAATAATGGTTTTGTATATTCTATTTTTTTAGTTTCGGGATAGGAGGTGGGAGCTAATTACTTTTTTCATAGTAAAATGTCAAGCATTTCCCGCCTTCAGCCTTCCCTTCATTTCCTCGTAAAATTCGTCAATTTATAGTAGACTCTAGATACCTAAACTTATCTACGTGTTCGAGCGCACTCTCATCTATATCGACATCCCGTTCGTGGTATATCTTTTCACCATTTGAGGCTGCGGTAAGGTTAGACATTGACAATGTAGGCCACAATAATTCTTATATTAACTCTTATAATTTCTAGTCTGAGTCCGTTGAAGCTATGAAAGAGAAGGCGACACGCATTCTAAAGAAATCGGTCGAAGAAGACTTCTACCACTGATTTAAACGATGGAACGCAAGAGGCGTTGTAAAAATAGAGAAGGAGTTTTTATTGAAGGTTGTAATAAGTAAATATTGACGAAATCAGTCTCACCTCATATACGTCAAGAAAATCGCATTAACAAGAAAATTTGCAAGAAGTTTTTCGTCTACTATCTGAAACAAAGTGATAGAATTTTTCGTCCATGTCTTCATGAACATGTTCATCTTTTGGAGGCTAAAGAAAATATTTTAAAATCGTGCCAGTAATCTCTACGTTTCTTGAAAGCTCAAACCCCTAATTTGTTGTGATGGGTTCATTTTTTTTTCTTGGATCAATACAAAGCTTACGGATGGTAAGGGAATATTTATGGTTACTGTTTAATTTACTATGCCAATCCCTTTCACGGCTGTCAGGGATATTGATATAATAATTCTGCTGTAATAGCTGGTAATAATTTATTGCTGTGGACTGTAAAGTAAAAAATTGAGTGGACTAAGAAAGTGAAGATGTAAAATTGATTGCTTTATTTTATAATTTTGAATTTTGTACAGGGGTTGAATATATGTTGGGCTGGGATACTTGCATATTTTATTTTCTTCTATTTGCCAGTCTTCTTGTTCATCTTCTCTCTCTTCCTTTCTTGGCCCCCTGCCGGGCCGCTGTAGTTTTTACTCTATGTTCAGAATATAAGTGGAATACCGAATTTTCTAACTGGCCAGTCTAGTAAGTCTCTACGCTACGTGAGCGTCTACGCTTCAGTAATGGTGGAGTTACAATAACGTCTGAGGTATATATACAGTATGCTCGAGATCACAGCTTTGTTTTTTTTTTCTTTTATTTAATTTAAATTAAATTTAAATGGAAAGTTTGATGTGTTCCTTAAACAGTTACAGATATTCTCAGATTTATACTTATATCTTAAATGGTAGTAATCCTGAGATATTTCAGCATTATTTGACATTGATGATATCCCGCTGGCTATTGTAACACTGCTTTATTCAGAACCATAATAACCATTTGCGAAGGGCTAAGAAGAGAGATTTCTTCCGTCCAATTAGGCCGGACCGAACTGGAGGAGATAATGACCTTCAATTAGAAGAGGAAGGGAACGGCGACACCGGAGCGGTTTTTCACCGGTCAGTGTTTCTTTTGTTTCGGTAATTGAGTCTACCGCTGCTGTCAGCAGGACTCGCCTAATATCGGGGCCTTACAGTCGGGGTAATGGCCCTTCGTCGATTCGTCTTGGGAGGGGATAGCTCTCTACTTCTTAGGGAAGCAAGAAGAAACCTGGTAACTTCGGAGTCCAGATTGACCGAAGGGCAATATCTCATCAACCCGGATGTAGTAATAGGATATTATTTTCTATATATAAATTATGATATGGTTTGAAATTTGTATAAACAGTAGATAGTAGTAATATGCAATCATTTTAATAATGTCTGTCATTTTAATAAAATATACCAACATTCAACTCAATCTTATGAATCTTCTTTTCAAAAAAAAAAAAAAAAAAAAAAAAAAAAAAAAAAAAAAAAAAAAAAAAAAAAAAAAAAAAAAAAAAAAAAAAAAAAAAAAAAAAAAAAATTTAAACATATATTTATTTTAAACATTTATACGCATCTGCCAACTGTAATCAGTTGACAGTCAAGAAAAATATTGGCATGTACGACACGTATGTATGTACGTATATACGACACCCTAATTCATAGAATCTTCGTAAAAAAAAAGACGGATGTTAATGATTTGATAAAAAGGGGTCTGCAATTAAACATGAACACGGACTAAAATTATACATGAACTTCAAGTATTCCTAACAACTTACAGTTTTGACTTTTTTCCCCGCTTAATCTGATTTCTGCGTAGCGTATAAATCTAAGGGAGTCCGATAGAAGGTATTAAAAATAAAAATTGATGGACAGGAGGGACGAGGAGGAGGATCGGTCCAAGGCCAATAAACTCGGGGACAAGATTGGCCGTGTCCCGAGCCCCCAGCCCGGAGGAAGCGCTCCCTCCCCCCTCCCACGGCCTCTTCAAATATTAACCCAACCTCCACCTTCTATAGCCGCTCCAAATTGTCATTAATAATTAAATCATCCTGGATTTTGGCAACGCTCCCCTCCAACATTTCTATCGCTTTTCTTAGTTCGCGGTTTAGTGATTTTTAAATATTAAACTTTGTTTTTTATTATACTAGAATTCGAATAAGAAAGCTAAATTGTGTACTTTAGACCACACGATGGAAGTTAAAACATCAAGGCGATATTAATAATATGAAATATAAATTAGGAAAAAAATAGTTCATTATAAAGAAGATGAAATGCTGAACATTTCCCTCGCTTAGAGTACGCAGGTCCGATTTTTAGTTCCTGAATTATTTTAATCGATATCTTCAATAAAAGTCGTTATCATTTGGTTTCTACACCATTTGGAAGTTTCTGTCGCCATAATCTCCTATAAAATATTATTTTATTGTTTTAAATTTTTTTTTTCAGTTTTTGTTTTAAGATTAATTTTGAGCGTCTTGAGAGAAGTGAGTATATCTGTCGTAATCTGAGGTTTAAAGTTTTTCTCTTTTTGTTGATATGTGGACCCCATGTCATTCTTCTGTCGAATGTCAGTCAAAGATATTGTTTTAATCTGTTTGAGGGATTTCGGTATTGTCAAGGTAATTAGGAGGGCATCTTCCACGTGTGAGAGTGAAAGTGATGTGTTGTGATTTGTCTTGGTTGAGACAAATTTTCAAGATTTTGCACCAATCGGTTGGTTTTGTGAGATGATGGGTTGGGTTTTTATGTCTTGTTAGAATAGGTTTATCGTCTGCGTAAGTCGCTATAATAGTTCTGGCGTTGTTAGGAATGTCGTGTGTGTATATGATGTATAAAAGCGGAGCGAGTACTGACCCCTGAGGAACTCCTGCTAAGGCTGGTCTTATTGAAGAAAGTTCTGAGCCTTGGCAGACAGAGAAAAATCTGTCAGAGAGAAAGGATTGAAGGTTAAGATAGTAGGTAGGATTGAGTATCATCTTAAGTTTGAAGAGAAGACTTATGCCAGACTCTATTGAATGCTTGAGCGACATCCAGAAATAATCCAGTTGCATTCAATTTTGGCTCCAGTGCAGTTGCAATGTAGTCAGTCACCCTGTGTAATTGATGGATGGTTGAATGCTGTGGTCAGAATCCAAATGTATAGTCGGGTATTATTTGTCCGTCCGTCAGTATGTTAATAAGTCTTTTGTACAGTAGTTTTTCAAAGATTTTGGAACATATAGGGAGTAGACTAATTGGTCTATATGATGAAGTTTTAAAATATAAAAACAACAGAACAGTAAAAGAAGTGACGGTTTGCTTTGATAACGATTCTTTATACTTCGACGCGTATTGCCGAGCAGTATTGCAGGTTAAGTATAGATGAAGGTATGCAGACGTTATCTTTTTATTGTTCTTATTCGATTGTTGTTCAAAACCAGGGGTCAACAACTTTTTTTCACCTACTGGCACATTTATAGGTTATTTATTTGTTTACATATGGCTACCATATATAAATAAAAGTTAAAGAGGATGAAATGCTGAACATTTCTCTCGCTTACAGCAGGCCCGACTTTTCATTTCTGAGATAATGTTATCCATATCTTCAATAAAACTTGTTATCATTTTGATTTCGACACTATTTTTTCCTTTTCCTCTCAATTGTTAAGATTCAATTTTGAATAATAGCTCATTGCAAAGAGGATGTAATAAGGTACATTTACCTTGCTAACAATATGCTGTTAATTTTAGTTTTTGAGATATTTTAATCCATATGGAAAAACACTTCAATTAGTCGACTCCAGCCGACTTTACCCGAGCGTTGCGCATCGGATATTTGACGGTTAAATCTAATTCATGCCCCACAAAAAAAGTGCAAAACCTTTCTAAAGAAGTTTTCACTTCAAAAACATTTTAATATGTTGCTATTAATGAACTGTACTTATAGGTTATAGGATACTATTTCAATGGTCACATCATATGACACTGGAATCGCTGGAAATAAAATGACAGATTCACAAGGAACACAAGTGATCTAGGAAGACTAAATAAAAAGTGGCCAAGTGTTTTCAATAACTGAACAAAAGTTCAACAGGTTGAAGTCTTCTGCCAGCCCGTTCAAAACGTGTGACGTATACTCTTTCACAGCTTCAATCAACTCACACTTGAATCTTTTAACGAAGATTTTACCTCCGATGCCGATAGAAGTCTGAAGGTACAAGATAAGTATAAGTTGGATAGTCTAGAAACCTTTTGACAGACACTGCAGAAACAGCCCTGGCTTATAGCCTTAGTGAAGAACCCGTGACTTGTCCTTCCACAATTTTGTTTGTTATTTTACTTTACTCACCTACTTGCCTATACATGAAATATATAGTAAGGGGCATTATTGGGATCTTGAAAATTTTCTATTCTGACTTTTCAACGAAAATAAATGTTTTGAGGATTCCTGATTCTAAGTAACCAAGTCTCGCAAAATGGTATGTGTTTGGGTGTCTGTATGGGACCAGTCTAGCTCAAAAGCGTAAAGTCGTATGAAAGTGAAATTGCATATTTAAGGTTTATATGTACCTGAGATGTTACAGAAACTTTTTCGTCAAAATAGGCTAACCGGAAGTTGCTCATTATATATTCGTTTTAACACATTTTTACGATTTTCTCACAAACGGCGCTAACGGTTTTGATTAAATATCAGAATATTATTATTAAGGTCCTTAATATTTATGTAGGTTATTTATGATAATATATAATTGATGTTCTCTGACAGGGCTTAAATGGATAATTTCCAATATTAGCTTCCCCTAAAGCTGGCGTTTAGCGCATTTATACATCATCTGGTGCAGCGTCAGTCTCTTTACATTATGGGTACAACTCGTATAATATATTCTCACTATACAAAATGGATCAAATGACGAGAAATGTGTTAACAATGAGACTTTGATATTTACGCTGATGAAACAACAATGCTTACAGTACGTCGGCATTTAACAGGCCTCACTAACATTGCAACATAAATTATTTCATTATTTAAATATAAAAAAATCGATTAAAATTACGATCATATAATAAAATTTAAAGGAATACATCCTCTTCAGTCCATATTGACAACCCGTATGGAAGTGGTCCAAGAGACATATCCTATATCCAAAAATACTCACTTAAATTACCAACTTCCTTTAAAAATATAAATACTCAAAACTTCCATTAAAAATATTATGACTCGTGGCGAAAGCAAAATAGTACATGATTGATACAATATTACAGGCACATCCAAACTACCAACAATTGACCATGCATGGGAGAAGACTGAAAATGTCGTGGACGAGAGATCTCGTTCCTAAGCTAGGCCAGAGTAAATGAAACAAGTCGATTTAAAGTTACTGCTAAGCACTATCATTCTCTATGACTGACATGTCATTATTTCTAACATACTATTTTATGATTGTCACAGTTGCTGGCAGATACAAATTCACATATAAATGTATACAGTCAGGACCTTTCGCACTCCATGATGAATATACTAGATAATTGATATATATTCTTCCAATTATATATATATTCCTGAGATTTTATTTTATCTTAGTGTTTCCTTATTATTGTATGAATCACTGTAAATATTATTACATTTTTTTTTTATTTCTTAGTGGTTACATACTACTTTTTAAATAATGTATATTATGTTAGAATTTTTATAAGTTAGTTTTTGGCCAGATTGGTATTTTATTTTGTATTAATTCATCTTTGTTATTCTAAGGGGACTTAGTCCCAGAATAAAGTTCTATTTTCTATTCTATTCTATATTCCATTTAATCCTCATGTAAGGAAAATCAAATGATATGAAGTATGACAGAGTATTATTAGAAATATCTGAGAAAGTATAAAGTTTGATAAAAATCGTAAATACTTAGAATAAAAAAATAACATAACTAAATCAAAAATTTTAAATTTTATTTAAAAATAAAACTAAGAATTTTTATAAAAGATCCATTTTCCCCACAATACTCAGGATTGTTTGATATCATAGTCGCAAAAGGAAATGAAATACGATGCAAATTTAGTAATACCATATTCTTCCACTTCCTATAAGAAAATTCCTATCTACTTCAAAGTTGGTAGGTGAAAGTTGGGTGATACGCGCATTGCATGAGATTTTCTTTTGATTCTATTAGTTAAAATGAAAAACATGTCTATTCAGAAAATTCCTTCTTTACATGTTGCAATTTTATTACTGAAATTATAGAAAATTTGATTTACTGTAGAAAATTTTAATAATGTTGCTCAATCATTTGTTTGTACTTTTGTATGAAATTGTAGGTTTTCTCTCTTTCTTTTTTTTTTTATCTAAAATGAGCAGAGGTGTTTTATACGGTTTGTATGTCTCCGAATGAAGAAGAAAAATGTACGCCGATTTTTCCTGATTTTCAATTTTGTTTTAATACTGAATCTTATGGTGTTTATCACCGGCCATACATATATATATTTTTAGTTTTTTCAAGGGCAGTTTTGGAGAACTAAAAAACATATTTTAAGTAGATTTCAGTTGTCAGTAGTAAGTAGAGGATAGTAAGAAACATTTAATTAATTAATCTATTATTTATTACGATACAAAATGGAATTAATAAGCTTCGAAAAGTTTAGATTGGAAATCAACTGTTGCCGGCCCGACTGTGTAACTTCGTTTAAGAATATATTTGACCGAGCTCTGGAGTTGGTCCAAAAAGATATGAAAAACAAAAACAAAATAAACCCGGGCTGTGACTGCTGTATTTCATATTACATAAAGGAACTGATATGCCTCACAGAAAGAAACTTAATATCCACTGTTATTTACAGACTTCATGGTCTTGACAAAAAAAACATACGTTCGAAGAATTGGAAAAGTCAACAATATAAAAAGGAAATATAATTCTCTCCTAGGATGGGACGTAGGTAAGAAAAAAAAAAACTCGGAATGGTCTCTCAAAGTGGAGCGTAAATTAAAATATTCATTAGGCGGCTGTATAACGTGTAATCGGGTGACCTTTCCCAAGTAAATATAGGTAATTGATTCGCAGTGCCACGGCGATTGAATTAGCTTTGTGAATAAGTAGGGGAGTTCTGTATAATGAATGAATTACTAAAAAAGTAATCAGTGTCTGACTGATTCGTTGCCAAGAAGGGTATCATTCTTTGTATCCGCAATTAATTGCAAAACAGTAATTTAAATAACATTTTATAATTTTTGAGCGACTTTAATTACGTAACTTTAATTATTCAATTAAGTAATTATAATTAAGTAACTTTATAACATAGAAACCTTGAGAAAAGTGTTGAAATATTTGAGAGAAACAATCCGTTCAACAATCGGAGTTATCGTGGATTAACACATGGAAAAAAAAATACCAATAAAGAACTGCTTACAGAAATGGGTCAATCAATATCCCATGACATGAAGGCGCGGAGGTTAAGATGGGCGGGACAAGTAGCTCATAGCAATCCATCTGTGAGCCTCTACGTAATAACGAATACCTCAATAAGAGGCAAAAGACTAAAGGCAGATGTATGTACAGAATTAACAAAGATGTTAAATCAACAGCGTGCAGATAGATGAAAAAAAAAAGAGTCTAAAACAGGTAGAAATGGAACAGGCTTGTTAAGGCGGCAAAATATGTACATGGTCTATACAACAGAAAAAAAAAATAATAAAAGACCAACTTGCTTTTAGAATTAGTGTAATCATTTTAAGATTCATGTTTGTGTAAGAGGGCGGGGTGGCCGAATGGGCCAATTCGTGTGCACTGCACCGCCGTCGCCCGGCAACCGGATATATGATTCTATGATATGAAAATAGTCACGCGTTAGCGTCCCGTTGCCGGAGGGGAACTTTAAATTCCCCACCCTCACCCTCTGGTCCGGGAAAATCCCGTATAGCCTAAAAGGCGCGGTAGGGAAGAACAGAGAGAGAAAAAAAAAAGATTCATGTTTGTGTTCAAGATTTTTTAAAACACATTTTATAAATTAATTTTTATTATTTAATTTATTTAAATTGTCTTTAAATACGGTATGAATAGAAATGAACTGTTACCATTGCCCTAAATTGAGATCGCATGCAATATTAACAAATAAAAACAGTTAAAATAAGAAGTGTTTGAGTAATGAGAACCTTGGTAAATGGAAATTAAAGTTTAGCTCCGACAAAAGTGTATTTAGTGACTTTTTGAAATCAATCAACGTCAGCATATTCGCAAACTTATAATCTTTGATAAAATGTCAATAGTTAGCAGGTATCGGACTGTTGGAATAGAATTTGGGATAGGAGATTTTTAAATGTCGATAAGGAGGGGGCATGCCGATTTTTCATAGCGAGAGAATTTCAAAAGTTGACAGAGCGAGCAACAAAGGGGTTTTGGAATAATATTGGTCTATGAGAAGGGGTGTATATGTCAGAAGGTCTAGATCTTGTGGTAAGGGAATGGATTGAGGGCTTGAATTGGAAAAGGTTTTAGGCATAAGAAGGACGATGATCTCATAAAGGAATGTGACTAGGGAATATTTTCTTCGTAAGGAGGAGAAGAGCCAAGTTAACTCAAGTAGTGGTGAGATACAGGAGTGCGTCTCCGGGTTCCAATAATAAAGCTTACCAAGCTATTCATTAGTATTTTCCGTCAATCATGGAGCTCCACTGAGAGGCCATCGTACACCACACAGCTGTAGTCAATGTGGAGGAAGATGAGAGAGGAAAGAAGAGGAAAGAGGAGAGAGGAAACCAGGAGTCTACGTCTGTTGAGGCTGGAGATGGAGGAAGCAGTAGTTTAAGGCTATATATTGCACCACGGGAGATATGAGAAATATGGTAATTCCAGGAAAGAGTTTGATCTATGAAAAAGTCTAAATTTGTAATAGAGGGGTAGAAGTTGATGGAACGGTTATTTAGGTAAAGTGAAGGAAAGTTGATATGGGATCTAAGAAGAGGCTTGGAACCAATGGCAATGATCTGAGTTTTAGTAGCATTTAGTCTTGACAAGTATTGAATTTAGCCTTAAGTTTCCCTAAGTACTGATTCGGTCTAAACCTTCTTGAATTTTGGCAAATTCTACTAATGACTCAGCAGGAGAAAATGATAAATAGATTTGTGAATTGTCGGCATATAGGCGGTGGGAAAATTGAAGGATTGAATCATGTAGGTCGGTATATTGTTGTGTAGGCATTATTTTGTTATGATAATGTAACAAATAATAAATATAGCAACATATATAGAGTGGAGTAGCTCAGGTAGTTAGGTACTGAGCTCCTATGTTCTAGATCCCGAGACTCCATAAAGTGGGTACTCTGCCCCGGGTACCCTGCGTGATCTGCCCCGATCACCTCTCTGAAAAACAGTCAGACTAGAAGCAGTACTTCCTAACAAAGTACTGAACCCAAATCCCTTTATGGGTTATATTTTTTTTCGTTCGAATTACTTACTTACGCACTACTATAGAAGTTCAGATTACTGTTTTTGCGTTGTACTTGCCGAAAATTTAGCCGGTGATTGTAAAGCGCAAGTTGATTTTCGTACCTCTTTACAAAAGATGTTTGAAGATCTTCAGTATAATGCCGATGGTTGCTCAATGCGATCCGTTCCATAACTGTTCGATCGCCTCGGACGGCCTGGACCTACAACTGCAGAAAGTCAATCAGTGCTAGCGTGCCGGCACCGATTCCATCGGTATTACTTAGCCCATTTCCCAAGCATTCCTCGCCATTCGCCATTCTCTGAAAGATTCCACAATTTTCCTCAACTCAGATATTCCATTTATATGTTTAGGGATTACAATAAAGTCTCTCTGAAGCGCGCACCCCAGGGAAATCGATTTTTTTTTCAGCTAAAGAGAGATGTCTCTTTTATAGAAACTTGAAGTGGAAACAAATATACAATTTTATGATAAAATAACATATTTTAGAATAAAAGTGCACCTATAAAATATAAACATTTAAATAAAAACTGACGACACTGCCAACTATCTTCACCCAAAAATCCATGATCTTGAAAAGTGGTTTGAAAAATGGAAAACCAAAATAAATAGTTATAAATCCACCCACCTTAGTTTATCTCTTAGGAGAGCCTAATGTCCACCCATAACAATTGCCAATAACCCAGTGCATTCAAAGAACTATGTACGGTATCTTGGACTCTACTTAGACAAAATAATTACAATACACTTTTCCGACTACTTCGACACCTACTAGACAAACGCTCTAACTTCCAATTAATTAATAAAGACTCATATACATGACTGTAATGAAGCCTATTTGGACTTACGAAGTTGAGCTATGGGGCTCCACCAAACCTTCAAATTCCCCTCGTATCCAATTATTACAATCCGAAATCCTTCGTAAAATCCTCAATGCTCCTTACTTTGTTACAAATAAAATCATCCATAGTGACCTTAATGTTCCTTATGTATCCATAATAAACTTCATAACCATCCCAACCTTCTTGTCTCTAACTTTGCTTTCTATTCAATTTATGATAACCCTCCGAGGCGTCAGAATAGAAGGTGGTCCCGTGATCTCTTAATACTGACATATTATTAGAGTGCAACCAGAGAGTAGTTTCTCACCATGTGTTCCATGTGATTATAACCATGTACGAATTTACTAGATGTATTATTTTTTTTATACTGTTGTAAATATCATATAAATAATTTTTTAAAAAAATAATAACATACCGAAAGGACGATATCGATATTATATAATATCGAAGGATATACTAAAATATCGATATTTCGGTATTATTTACTATCGATATCCATCCCTACCGTAGAACCTTTGAACTTTTTAAATTTAAATTTCAAAAACTTGATTAAATATAGTAATAAAGTTACTTAATAAAATATGATAAATAAATAAATTGGTAAGAATTAATGAATTGTTAAAATATTTAAGCGTATCACCATAAAAATGTGTGTGTGAAATCGTACCAATAGTGTAGTTAACTTTTGGTTAAAACTGCTACACAGAACTTCGACCTAGTTTGAAAAGAGTCTTTATTCATTTATGGGTCCTCATGGCTTTTTTTATTATTTAAGCTACAAATAAACGGACAGGTGTCCACTTTCAAGTCAATTAAACGATCATTGGAATCGTTTGTTTACCTATATTCTCTAACGTTTTATAGGACATAATGTTTTTAATTATGTAATTAATTCCATTACGTATAACGTTTCGAATATAACAACATGATTAATCAGGGATAACGTTTAACATTAGCAGTTACCTATTACTGATTTTATTTATTTTTTACTTTTCGCATTATATTATTATTTTTATTGCTTAGACAAATATTCCTGCTAATTAACTTTTCTGTGTCATTGTGATGGGTTTTTTTCAAAGTAAAATCTATTTAATAAATTCATACATTGCAGCAGACCATTTTTTTTATTGAAACAATTCAAGCCTTATATATCCTACTATCGATTGCTTGTCTTTTGAGAGATGAAACATAATAAAAAAATAAATCATTAATAGAGTATACTAGCTGACCCGTGCGAATAACCCGCAAAACCCTCATATTTTTATCTGTTTTCAATACATTAAGGACTCAGCACAAACTCTTTTTTTTTTTTTTTTTAATCTATTTATTGAATAATAATACAATCAGCCACTGCTGGAGGGCTATAAGTATTAGGGTTAAGAGTTCTCATTCAAACAATATATACACATATATTGATTCGCCCAGGAATCTCCGAGCCAGGCTTTTTCCCCCACATGTGAAGGCAAAGTAAGACTCATGGAGATCCCAGTGCCACTTTTCCAGCCCCATCACTAGTATTAGAAGCCAGTGGAGACTGAAAGAGGGCACTGGAGCCACAGACGCACGGGACATGAGTGGAGAAGCTGGCCATTGCTAGGACTCCAGAAGCATATTTACAAGAGATCTCTGGGCCACTGCCGTTTTAACCTTCGTGGAGGATTGTAGGGATGAAGGGAGCTGCTGGATAGGGATTGAGCTAGAGGATTTCGATGATGGATAAGGTTCTGGCGAAAGTTTGAGAATCTAGATGGGATGATATCGAGGACAAATGGGATGTTAAGGTCATGGTGTAGGGTCTTATTTGTGACATAATATGGGGCATTGACTATTGTTCTAAGTACTTTGGACTGGAAGGATTGGATGCGTTTGATATTTGAATGTTGAGCAGTTCCCCACAGTTCAAGTCCGTAGGTCCAGATAGGTTCCAGTATAGTCTTGTAGATTAAAAGTTTATTTTCAATCGGAAGATGAGATATCCTACTTAGTAATATATACAGCTGGCCATATCGTCGGTTAAGTTCTTGTCTTTTAAGTCTGGTATGTGGGTTCCAAGTTAGTCTTTTGTCTAGAAGGAAGCTAAGGTAACGGACTGTGTCTGAGTAGGGAAGTAGAAATGAATTGAAAAGGATTGGCGTACAGGATCTGCGTCGCAGGGTGAAAGTGATATGTTTGCATTTTGATTCATTGATTTTGATGCGCCAGATACAGCATAAACTCTAACTCTATACTCTAGCATTTAACCCGGGGAACCCCAGGAAAAGGAGGACAAAGAAGCTAAAAAAAAAACTTACAAAAAGGAAGAAAATAATTACTTATTATTACTGTTACTTATTGTTGTCATTGTAACAGGGAGAAAGCACTAATTCGTTATTTAATTTTTTTAATAAACTAATAGATATACATAAGATATAATACTTTAAAAAATAACAATGATAACGAATATAAAACGACGAAATAGACAATAACGTCAAAATAGGTAATAACGGAGCTTTTTTTCCAAGGTCCTTGAGATCTCCTAGTTTATTCCAAAGCTATAAGAGAATAGCTCAGACTAACTTTAGGCAAGCGATCCTTTTACTCTTTAGACTACAAGCAGACTGGAATAAAGGAAAAACTGTTTGAAACTATAGCTCTGAAGAAAAAAAAAAACGCTTTCTTTAAAAAGCACTTGCTAGTTAATTTATTTTTTTATTTTATCACTATAGCCTACAATAAAAAATTGTCTGAATTGTGGCTGAGTACTATATCTATCAATAAAATAGTTTGTTTTTTTTTAAAATTAAATCTTATGAGGTTTATGCTTTTGAAATGATCTGGCTTCGGATTTTCTTAGATTTAATATTAATTTCTAGTTTTGGCAACATTTATTGACAAAAAATAAATAAATGAACTGAAAGCGAATAATTATTTTATCGATCCGATGAGAAGAATTTCAGAATGCTGTATTGTCAATGTAAAGTTAACAATTATATTAAATAGAGTCAGGGACAGAGGTTACTCTTGTGTCGGAAAACGGACCATTATAGGGATTAGACTGATCAATTCTAACAGTAGAATTATTTATTTGAATAGTATTTATAATGTCTATAATAGGGGAAAAGACAACATATAAATTGAATATTTATATGTATGTACAGTAATGTGTGTGTATATATATATATATATATATATGGGGACTGGAGTAGCCTTGCGTGCTAAGGCACTTGCAATATTTAATCAAAATTAAGCAACGTCAGAGCGTGGACTTGGATGAGTGACGGTCCATCAAGGAAAGCCAAGCTGCCCGAGAATATCTCCCCCCCCCTCGGGTATATGAGACCCGTCAGCCTACTGGAGGAAACTCAAACCGACCGGGCATAAGATTGATGACCTTACCCCGTACTTTAAATCGGGAACCGGGATGTGGTCTAGCAGACCACACTCGGGATCAAAGATGTCGAGATGTCTTCATGTTCTGTAGCACCAAACAAAAAAAAAAAAAAAAAAAAATATATATATATATATATATATATATATACATACACATATATATTTTTATATATATATATATTTAAATAAATAAACGAATTTTCTTTTCTTAAGTTAAAGTTTCACAATAGTATTATGATTTAAAATTATTAAAGAGACTGAATGAAGGTAATATAACTCACATTAAGTAAACAAAGATAAAGTATTTTTAATAAAAAAAACGACTAATTAAAACTACTTTACAGAGCCAATATATTTTTCCTAGAACTGGGAGAACGAACGTTTGTTAGGTTAAATGAATATATTCTTCCATGAATTGCAGGTACAAGGATAATTTTAATAACTGAAGCTTTAATAACACTTTATACTTTATTTTGCGTTTAAAAGATCTGATAAATTCTAGGAAAATGCTCTTTGACTCTCTATAGACAAATATTATCCAAAGGTTGTAATATTATGTATTACATTTTTTTATTAAACGTCAAAGAAAATGATTTTTTCAGAGTTTGTCAGGTATTTTTGGCAGTGCTAGATATAAGTTATTTTAATCATTTCGAGGTGATTACTTTTTGCCCTTTAAGTATGCTCTCTTAAATTATACAGTGTGTTCGATCTTTGTAATGTAATGTTAATGATTAGAAATTGTGAACAGAAACTGCGATGAACTATACATGTAACATGTTTGCATTTCAATTTAAGGACATATTGGCCAGCTTCGCCACAAAAAACTCCAGACCTACTTGGTTTTTTTATAACAAAAGGACTACGCACCATACCTCGCACCATAAATACAATCTCTGATATATGCTCTGACCATTCCCTTATACACTTGGTCATCCTAGATGAACCCATCAACCTTCCAAGAAATCCAAAGCTCATCAATGGTAAAATGGATTGGGATGCATTTAGGACATTTCTGGATTCAGAACTGTCAATCCCTGGATCAATTAAAACTGAGGGAGAACCAGATAAGGCAGTTGAAAAATTCACTGAAAATGTTCAAAAAGCTGCTTGGACTTCAGCACTTCCAATGACATCATGGCCAGAACATTTACCCAGATACCCTGAGTATATAAGAGACTTGATCACGGCAAAGAGAAGAGCTCGTAAGGTATGGCAGACTAACAGTCTTTCTTCAGATAAACAAACATTTGACAGACTGAACAACGAACTTAAACGACTAATACAAAAATTCAATGCGACAAACTATGATGCTTACTTGAACAGCCTATCGACTGACGATGGAAGTTTGTGGAAGCGTAACAAGAATTTGTCAAAACGAGAGGTAACAATACCCCTGCGAAAAGAGGATGGTTCATGGGCTTTGTCGGATACGGAAAAATCTGAACTATTTGTTGACCATCTATCATCTGTATTTACACTATTTACTGACTTCACAAACACAGAACATGAACCCATTGTACTCCAAATTCCTCAGAAAAACACAGTACGTTACCTGGGACTAATATTTGACAGATGGATGACTTGGGGCCCACACGTCAAAATGAAAAGGCAGACCTTAAACAAGCGACTGAAAATACTGTACTCACTCTTTTCTAAATGGAAATTGAAAGTTCGACAAAAACTAAATACATACACTTACCTACTCAAACCCATCTGAAAATACGCCTCTCAGATTTACTGTTCGGCAAAAAAGATGCACTTACAAAAACAACAGTCATTTCAATCCAAAATTTTAAGACTTATAACAGGAGCTCCCTGGTACGTTAACAACAAAACTTTATACAACGACTTACGACAGCCAACTATAGACAAACACATACGTACTCTCTACTCTCGTTTTCATCTCAAACTACACGGACACACAAACAGATTTATAACCGACATGGCTATGATTGACATGCGCATCAGTAGGAGATCAAAAAGGAGTTGGATGAGAGATATTCTCACCTAAATCAAAAAAATAAATAATGACCTGGAAGAGGTGCTGCTGGGTACTATTCTTCCTCATGCCTTTAATGCCTATCCTCATCATCAAAACACATTTGCTGATTGTCAACACCATGATAGGTGAGGATAAATAATTAAAGCGAAAACCAGAAAAAAAAAAAAAATAACAAATGTCAGTAATTTGGCTCGATCAAGCCAGACACCTATCCATTCAAGATAAACTGTACAGACCCAATCGAACCCATTTGTTAACAGCCTTGCTTCCTCCTCGATTCCTGACAACCCTCCCAGGCGTCTGAAAAGAAGACGGACTCAAGATCTTGTTATTGAGAATTTAGAAAGTATTGAGAATCATTGAAAAGTATCTCGAAGAATGTGTTCTTGCCATTACTCTTGTTCTGTTCATATTTAATGGTTGTATTTTATTTAATATGTTTGTAAAATTTAATAAATAAATAAAAAATAAAAATACCCTTTATTGGACTGTAGATGTACCTTGGATAGATGTCTCTGCAGATCTGAAGTTGGTGTTGTAGCTTCAAGATGAGATAATTGAACGGCAATATAATTTTAAACAGAACAGGAAATAAGAATATGTCTTGCTGATGGAGAATCTGAACTACAGTATAACTGTCCATGTACTGGTAGCTCTCAATTATTGATTTCTGAGATCGGAACGAAGTATATATAAGAAATTAAGTTTGAGTTAGTTGAACTTACTTTTTTCTGGATAGCGCATTAAGACTTACCCAGTCGTAATAAACTTTCTATGGTTCTACAAGCAGATTCAACTAGCTGTCATCAAAGCTAGTTCCATAGGTGAAAAAAAAATTATGATTGATACGATTGACCGACATCAAATGTTAGATACCGAAAATTATCCGGCCTATTCATTTGGATGAGTTAATGTGTGTTCATTCATTGACTGTTTCAGACTTTTTGCCAGGTTTAAATAAATAAAAAAATAAAACCTGGTTGTCAGCCAGATAACGATTGACAGTAATTTTGCTGT
The DNA here is from genome assembly GCA_928085145.1 of Nezara viridula. Classification (NCBI taxonomy): domain Eukaryota; kingdom Metazoa; phylum Arthropoda; class Insecta; order Hemiptera; family Pentatomidae; genus Nezara; species Nezara viridula. The sequence goes on from OV725082.1 coordinate 76,345,302, forward strand.
ATTGTTTGACTGTCCGCTCGGAAGAATATAGATTCTATCATTATCCAACCAATCTAACGGACCTTCCAAGCTGAAGCAATATTTCAGGAAGTCGAGGAAGCAGAATTTCAGGTAGAACAAAATCGCAACAAACTTGATTAAAGTAGAGGACGACTTATTTAAAAATATGCAGAATTGTTAAAGCAGAAATATGTGGTGATCACTCTCACGTGGTGATCTTCATATTCAACCCTCCACTTACCAATAAAACTCATTGTCGTACAATTGCAAAATCAAACTTTACTGCCAAGGCTCAATTTAAACGGTGAGCTGTGGAGAGTTATGTACTCTCTGAAACCTCCTCACAAAAGGAGAACTCTCACACGTTTTATTCGAAAGCCCAATGTTGGTGGCTCATATTGAAGCTCATTTTTTGTCTAGACCTGATGGAATATCGTATATGAAAAATACTACACATTAAAACCAAACATCACCAAAAAAAAAAAGTTTTTTTTATTACAAAAACTTTTAAAAATTAGATCATTTATTATGAATGAGTATTTATTATATATCCCCACACACTTTTTTTGTTTTGTATAAATTATTTTATGTTCAGCAAAATTGAGAACTAATACAACATAATGTACAATTGTATTTTATCTCAAGATGAAATATTCTTGATCTTATTTCAATATAGGAGGAATTCGTTTAATGTGTAAAATTATTTATCAAATTAATTCTTCATCTTGTTTTATTCTGATAACACGACCCACTTGATGAGTCATAGCCTGTTCTAACGAGGATTGCTATCCCTCTCTATTAGTTGCCACTTCCTTCTTATTCCTGGAGTTAAGCTAAGCTAAGGACGTTAATTAATTGATTATTATTGTATTGTATTTTTTACGAGGAATGTTTATTTTCTAAAGTCATCTCTGAAATGTTCATAAACAAATACAGAATATTTTGTCTTTTCTCATCACGGATTATCATATCTCGAGATTCATATAAACAATAAACGTGATTATTAGTGTTGCACAAAATCGGTCTTGGTATTGCACTTTGCAAGACCAAGGTCGACTAACTGTTGCATGACCATACCAGGACTGGAAAAGAAATATCTTTTTTTTATATAATTATTGGTATCAAGTTTTGCTACTAATACTTGACAATCTTAGTTACTATATGTTTATAATTGGTATAACCAATATACTTTTGCACTTAACTCCTCAATTTTTTTTCATACGAATAATTACAGTAATATCTCTATAGTAATAAGCTAATAACTGTAACAATACTCTTGCGCAAGACCAAGACTCGTATTGGTCTCGCGTTTGGGCAACACTAGTGATTATTACTGTTTTGAAGTCCTTAGATCATATTTAAAATGTTAAGGTTATATTTTATAAATGCGTTTGTAGGATCAATCTTATACTTGACCGACATAGCTCTTTCCCCGCTCACTCGAGATTTGGTCATGCTCCGCCGGACTCATCTACGTCCGACTCGAAGATTTATCCGGTAATTGGGATCGGACGAAGCGAAGAAGAAAACTGGCTGGAAGGAGGAGAAATAAGGAAGAAGACGTAGATATCTGAGCTAATACCGGGATTGGCCGGAGAGTTTCCGTACGATTTCACTCGAGGAGGCCGGCCCTAAATCTTCAACCGCAGCCTCCGAGTTCCCTCTAATCTGATATAAATTGCTTTATCCCTGCAATAATCTTCTTGACAGTCTATACACGTCCTTGTAGCCATCTGGGTGCCAATTTTATTTGGCTAACTCAGGCGGAGCGGTGCTTCTGCAATCCCGTTCCTTCTTGAGTGCACTCATCTTTTGGCCCGTATATAACGTTTTTCATGCAGGTGACCTTTAAATTAATCAACTTTTCAAAAAAAACTCGAGATCCTATGGATTTTTGAAGAGTGAATTAGATTGATCTGTCAGATTTACGATGTGTAACGCTAGGATAAAGTCTGCTTGAGTAAACTAATTGAAGTTTTATTTTGCATATAGATTAAAATATCCCAAAACTAAAATTTGGACCTGCATATTGTTAGCAAGAAAAATATCCTTTATTACATCATATTTGTAATGAAATATTATTCAAAATTTTATCTTACGCGAAGCCGTATTAGAGAGGGAAAAATGAAAAAGATAGTGTGGATAACAAAATGATAACTAGCTTTATTGAAGATGTGGAAAAAAAATATCTCAGAAACTAAAAATCGGACCTGCTGTAAGCGAGGGAAATGTCCAGCATTTCATCCTCTTTAGCTATTATTTATATATGGTAGCCATGTGTAAACTAATACATGTACCTGTAAATGTGCTAGCGTGTGAAAAAAGATTGTGGAACCCTGCTTTTGAACAACAAACAATTAAGAACAAGAAAAAGATAACGCCTGCATACCTCCATCTATACTTGACCTGCAATACTGCTCGGCAATGCGCGTCAAAGTACAAAGAATCGTTATAAAAGCAACCGGCACTTCTTTTACTGTTTTATTGTTTTTATATTTTAAAACAATAAAATAGTATTTTATAAGATAGTATGGCGACAGAATATTTGGGAGTTCGTATCATAATAATTATATAAAACTGAAATAATAATAGAAAACCTAATTTTATTGCAAAGGTACATTTTTATTTGTATTTTATTGAGTGAGATAAGACTACATTTACACTATATATACAGAAGAGCGAAATAAGCAAAATCAAATTAACAACTAAATAATAATAAAAAAGTATATACTATAAATAAAAATAAAATAAATTTAAGGTAAATAAATTTAAAAAAAAAAACAGACATACCTATATATATGTACATACTATTGACAATCATGTGAGTGAACTTTGAGCCACACTTATCCCTCCAACTATAGAGAAAAAAGTATGACCTCAGGCGATCCCTGCGCTAATGCTAGTGAAGATTTAGCGAGACCGCTTAAGCCATAATCTCATGTCTGTCCATTGTCAAATCTCCAATATATTCGTGCTACAAAAGGTCACGGATGCACTGCCGTTATCATCTTATTAGAGGATTAAAAGCATGGGTAGAGCTAAATAGTGTTTGCGCAAGATTTGGGTGATACTTATGGTGAAATTTATGGTAAAATTTGAAGAATGTTCGTGGGATAAGGTCTAGAACAAATGGAATGTTAAGGTGATACATTTTTTTTTTATACTTGAAAAGTAAAGAATATTAATGAAATATTTAAATGAAAGTGGTGACCTATCAGTTTTCCAGCATAAATGAAACTATGAACTTCTTATTCATCGTTGTGATCATACATTCAGTCTTTTAAGATCCATTCTCTTAATTTTGATTATTATCAAACTGATTTAGTCAATTGGATTAGTGAAGAAATGCTAAAACAGTAAGGTAACGCTGTGGTTCAGTTAAGCCAAATTATATTCGATACCATACCCATCCGTCGTTGAACAGTAGAAATATTTGAATACATGTTAGTGTAGAAAAAATATTTTTGTATTGGCAGATAAAAATAATTCATCGCACTGTGTCCTACACTATAAATTAAAAGCATTATCGAACCATGGCAGTGATACCAGTCGAAAACTTTCGGTACTGTTGTTCTTCTGTTGCTATTTCTGGTGGAATTGTGGTAATCCAAATAAGGGGGGTCCAACAGACCAATTTTCCCCACAAGATCATTTCTCCCCCTCCAATCACATTCCATTAGTTGGGAAGCGATCTGTCATACTTCCTGACATTGGAGGGGGAGCAGGTAGACAGGCGGCCAAAATCGAATCACAAACTCCCCTCCTCAAAGAAGCTCATAAAGGAGCTAAATGGTGTGGCAGCATTGACATCGATGTTGATGGATGGACACCAATTTCGGTGTTACTAACTGCTGTCTTGCACAGGATTGTTGGGAGGATAGTTTTAAACATTTTTCTCGACTGATCCATAAGGAGCAAATATTTGTTAAACTATACGCAGTAATATTATTGTTTATTGGTAATGCTAGGAAGAATAGAATAGATTTAACATCACGCCTCAGTGAGTGTTGTTTGGTCGATAGAACAAAAATCAAAGGAATTTTATTCCCTTTACCTTAGAGAGAATTTGAAAAAAAAAAGAAGGAAAAAAAATACAGGAAATAAACGGACCTAGAACTAAAACCTAACAATGTATAAAAAATTCTCAGGTCGTTATATTCATGATTGCAGAACGTAAATATCTCGTATTCTTCATTTAATTTTAATTGAAAATAATTGTGGTTGCATTGATTTGGATGTATCTATTATTTTGTTATTTATCTCACATATTCAAGCCAAAAAAATTAATATATTCTTTTACACTTTCTTTAATACTTAGATTTCTTGAGATTTTTAACCAGAGTTGTAACTGTATCTTCATTGTCTTGTAATTTATCTTTTATTGTTAATGATACTTGTATCCGTCTGAGGAATTTGGTTGCTTTCGATATAAATTTAAGGCAGGTATTTCTTCGAAGTGTAAATGTAATGTTTTTGGATTTATCGTAGTTTAGTCGGATTTTCCATAATTTGTACCAGTTTACTATGTTTTGTAAAGTTGCTGTGTCGTCAGCATAAGTTGCAGTCAATGTCTCACTGTTAATAGGTATGTCGTAAGTGTATACAGTATATAGTGGTGGAGCCAGTACTGAACCTTGGGGCACTCACTGGACAAATAGAAGAAACTTTTGAGCCGTTCCGAACTGAGAAAAATCTATCGAAAGGAAAAGACTGATGAATCAGAAAGTATGTGTGCGGTACTTCGGACTTAAGTATAATTTTACTTTTGATTTTTGTATAATTGAGGAAACTCTAGTAAACAAATTTTTGATTAATTGAAGTATTTTGTAAAACTTTTGGCAAGAGGGTGCTTCTAGACCTCGAAGAAGGTACACCTGTGTAATTAGCCAGTATATTCGTATTCGGTAAAATATAATTTTTTCCATTTTTGAATTTCTTGTGCTTTTGGCCTATTTTTTACGCTCCGTTTTTATTTCTTATAATCTATATTTTTTCATTATCCGCCTATTTTCCAAATTTGTTAAGAACGTTTTCTTTGAACGGTTTACCCACTTCACTAATGCTATATCTTTATTTGTCGTAATACAAATATATTTATACATAATACTTATACCTATCCCCGTCCAGACATATAGACTAAAAAATATATTTAAAATATATACATAAACATTTTTTTAAGCAATATTATTAGAAACTATTTTTCAACTTTATCTAAAAAAAAAACACAGAAATTTTTATTTAAATTTTTTTTTGTCCATTTCCATCCACACCTGTCATGGCTTGACAATAAGCAGGTGTGCTGTCTCTAATAAGAAAAAAGTTGACTTTTTAGGGATGAGGAAAAAAAAAATAGTACCCAGCAGCACTTCTTTCTGGTCTTGATTTATTTCCTTAATTCAGGAAAGGAGCTCTTTCATCCAGCTCCTCTTTAGTAGTCTACAGATCGTCATGTTAGCTGTGGCATGTCGTTAATAAGTCCTTTGTGATGTCCGTGTAGTTTAAGATGAAATCTGGAGTATATATTACGTATGTGTTGGTCGATAGTTGGTTGTCGTAAGTCGTTATGTAAAGTTTCCTTGTTTGCGTACAATGGAACTCTTGTTATAAGTGACAAAGTTTTGGATTAAAATATCTGTAGTAAAAATTAAAAAAAAGATCACTATAGATAAAGTTCTTAATTTTGGAAAAAATGTGATATTACTCAATAAAGAAACGTTAATTATAAAACAAAAGTTTTAAAAAAATAATGCATGTAGGACCTTCTTCCTCGATTTATTTTTCTTTCTAAAAGCACCCTAAAAGTTGAGCTCAAACTAACATAATAATGAACAATTTAAATATATCATAAAAATGATTAAAATTATTTACTTTAAGCCAAGTATTTATATATTACTCCAAGACTTAGGAGTAATTGTTTTGAATATCGTTGTATAATTTTTAAAATTATAAATGCGAAAAATCCGTCAATCTGCCGTTCATCTAACAATGATTAATTTTTAAATGTATTGAAAAAATAATAAAAATCAAGAATGTTTAGTTAGTCAAAAATCAATAGTATATTTAGTGATTTTATAATTAATTCCATCTTACCTCCAATTGCATCATGTTTTATAATTACCACTGTTAATTATATTCAAATGTTGATAATTGTAATCCGACTGCTTATAAATACGTACTGAAGGGATCATATTTCGCCGGGGACCCTACATCAGTTTTGTACTAGCAGCTTATAAAAGTTTCCAAGAGGAGGACAATTAATGCTTTAGAAGGAATTAAGTTAACGACTGGAGGGAATTAAGAAGTCTTTGTTTGCCTGTCCCTAAACCGGCCAGGAAATAGCCTGTGATATACTTTACAACTTTAGAAACTTCACTAAGTGTAATATCCGTAAATTAGTAGCATAATGAATCGTATTCGCGGTCGTGGAATGATGGAAATGTTATTAATTCGTAATTTGCACTTCCTTTTGTAGGCTACTGCAACATTTCCTAAACCTTTGTATAATATTAATGTTCTCAACATGGTAAATTGTATGTGTATTCACTGTATGTATGCGTACAGGGGGATGGTGCTAATTTCAATGTGGTTTGAAGGAAAGGTTGCAAAGTTCGGAAAAAATACGAAATACAAAACATATCAACCCGAAAATTCCAGCAAAAAGCTCTGGGATCTCTTGGAGTCTAGCTTTGTCGTTCACACGTGGGGAAAAGGGCTATACTCGGAAATCTCTTGCTGATTGTAAATATTGTAATTAAGTATGAATGTTTTTCTATTTATTTCCTTTACTTATAATTTATTTAATTTTGCTACGAATTTCTGTATTTTCTTTAATTTTAACTCTAAGTCACATTTCCTTAGTTTATTATATTTTTTGCCTTTGTTATATAGATATATATATTTTTTTATTATTTTGTTTTATTTATTTTATTTTTGTTATTATTTATTGTATTGTATATATGGTATGAATGTGCCTTACTCAGTGTGGCAAAATGTATTATTTCTCAATAAAAAAATATATTAAAAAAATTCTCTACAAAAGGAAAAAAAAAATTATCTAAATCGGACAATTTTTGGCTAAGATACAGCTTATTGGAATTTGTAAAGATGTTGGTTCCAAATATTAATGAAGTTTTAAATTATTTTTTGTTTCCTTTGTCGGTTATATTTATTGTTAAAGTAACAATTGATTTATTTACCTTATGATATGTTGCATTATTTTATTTTATTATTAATTTGTCATTTGATCACTTAACAATATGCTTTGCGAATTTTTTGGACGGGCCTTCTTGCATTAATTAATTGCAGGGGTACTGGATTATAAATTAGTATGATTTAGACATCTCAATGTGGTCGTAACTTAAACGAACTCACTAATAATGTTATCATCACTGATGGTTAGATCATCTTAAAACTTATGAGTGCAATGAAAATGATGAGATACAATAAATAATTTTACAAGCCATCATTTTTTTGGAGCTTAATTAGTTTTGGGTATCAAAGGGTAGGTTTATTAGTGTTTAATGAGGAAAAATTATTGTATGTAATGACTCTGAAAGTCCAACGATAACTCATTTTCCTAACATTTTCTCCGTCATGGTTTTCTCAAAAGAAAGCTAAAAAAAAGAATTGTCTGCTTAAAAAATGATAGAAAAAAATAGAGTATAAAATATGAAAAAAAATAGTTATACATTTTATTATTATAAGTCATTTTATTATCGTTGGGCAATTGTAACTGAAAATTGTAAGGTTTTATGACAAAAAAAATTATGATTTTGTCGTATACCGTAATAACTTATTCATTAATTTATTAAGTTTCTATTAAATTGGTATATTTGTGCATGCATTCGATGGCGTATATTTTCTAACAGTTATCAACGCTTTTTAATCATTTACAACAACTTTAAATTTAACCATGGTTATATCATTTCGTTTTTCGGACCTACCATCCGAGTGATGTAAAAGCTCAACAATAGATCTGTTTTATTCACTATTGTTGGTTATGAATGTATTGAAGGTGACAAACTAATAGTAGTAATTGCTATAAACAAATATTGGGAAATTTCTGATGTACGCTATAAGATGAATATAAACCTTTCAGACTGTCAATTTAATGACTGACGGTTTCCTTGATATAAAATAGATTTTAAAATATCAGGTTCGTTAGGCGTATGACTTCACTCATACTTAGAACTTTCACTTACCACCCACTATTCAGCAGAAATAATCTATAATCGCTGTTATCTATACAATGAAATATTGAATAATACCAACCGAATATGTATATTAAAATAATATTGTCTGAGTTCGTATTATATTAAGCTCATATAACTTATGGAAACGTGCTCTAATCTTTCTGGCGACTTCGGCTGAGCTCGGGTCTGCTCGTATTCCTTTGTTTCTCTAATTACAACTATTCTCCGTTACGATCTCTTAGTTCTCCTTTAGTCAATTATCAAATTCTTTCATATTTTATATTTAACTATCTTTTATATTAGAGATTGATGTGAAAAGGCCAATAAAAAAAAAATTGAAGGTACTTTAGAGGAAGCTAATATTGAAAATTAGACTTCTAAGCACCCTTAGAGAACATCAATAAGATTAAAAACTATATTTTATTTAAAACTGCTCAATTTAACTGATATAATGAAATTAACCAAAACCGTTTTCGAGAAAATCGTAAAAATGTGTTTAGTCGATAATATAAAGTGCCACTTTCGGTTAGCCGATTTTGAAGAAAATGTTGCTGTAACATCCCTAGTATATAAAAATTTAAATATGCAATTTCACTTCCGTTTTCGTTTTTGAGCTAGACTGTTAAAACACAGACCATTTTGCAGGATTTGGTTATCGTGACTCAGGCGACTTCAAAACGCGTATTTCCGTTGAAAACTAATATTTAAAAAATTTCACGATCGCAATTCTCTCCTTCACTATATATTTCATATATAGGTAAGTGAGTTGGGCGGTTTGGCCGAATGGACTAACGCGCTGTGCACAGCACCACCGTTGCCCGGCAACCTGATATATGAAATGATATAAAATGCTAGTTATCAGCTATTCCATCCAAATATCTCCACTTAGAGTATCTGATAAATAGTATTAATTTGGAATCGATTTGTCGATCGGTTAAAATTATTCATCTAACGATGGCTTCATCGGTATAAAATCAACAACTCCGAGTGCTGTTTTATACTAATAATTATCGCCCTTATCTCACAAGTCATATCATAATATATCGATCACCGGCACATGCACCGTCAGATCCATCTTGCCAAGTCACAAGCTTCCTTCGAGTCGGGAGGATATCGTGCTTGGACTCGAATTACAGAAGCCTTCATAGTCACGAACGCACGCCAAGTGTTTTATAACATAATTGTATATTATAATCATAGTAATCAAAAAGGATTTTTTTTTCGGGCGGGTTTCGGATTTATCCAGCGCGATAGCCGTTGTAATTACAGGCCCTACTGAGAATGGCTCTAATGGCCTGGAGAGTGTTTAAGCGATCATTGCAACACTTAACCTTTCTTTCTATCTTCATTTGCATATGTTTAGTCTAAATAGAAGGTACTCACACGAAACAGCTTGGTTCAATGTAGGGCAGATGTGCGTAATACAGTTTGTTTTACAGCTACTATGCGAGAAGCCCGAATTAGTTTTCTTTTGTAAATGTTTAATGATAGAATATACTTTATATATTATTTTGTGATATTCATTATTCAAATTAATAACTCCATGACACCATAATTACAACATTAACGCACTTATTTGCAAGGACTGAATCAGAACTGGAAACGTCTTTAGGCGCGTTTTACATTAAAAAATTAAAATTCGGACCTGTGTACTGCAAGTAAAGGAAATTTTCAGCATTTTATCATCTTTGTTTCTTAACTTTTTTACTGGGAAATATTATAATATGTCTCAGTTAAGGACACTTATAGTTGGGTTCTGGGAGTATATTCACACCGCATTTACACATACAAATAAATAAAATAGTACATAGAAATAAGAGTAAAATAAAATGTTATAACGGGAAAGAAATGAAAGATATATATACATTAAAAAGTAAAAATAAAACGTACTTGAAGTAAAATAAACATGCCAGACACAAGCACACCTGTATACACTATAACCATCTTCTTTGTGTTTTAATAAGTTATTATTAAAAATATTAACTCAACGCGACGCCGGCACAGTAGAACGAACGCTACTTTTTGGTGACGAAATTTCGTTAAAGACCAATTTCAATCAGTTCATAAACGAAGTTTGTTTCTGAAATATACATCTCATTTTAGGTTAAATTTATGTTGAAATACCAAAAAAAAAAGTCACTCAATAATTATAAATTATTATCGCTAAATATTTCTGCTGTAAATCTCAAGATACATTCAAAATTTATTTTATCTGAAAAATACGTTTCCACTAAACAATTGTACCTTGTTTTAATATGCACCCTATCACAATTGAGTTAATAAAAACAATATTTAAGAACTGGTTCAATTCAAGTTCAATTTCTCATACTATTCCATACTTGACATAAAACTAAAGATTTTTAGAAAGAAATAGTTCTGACTACTGAACCAATGGAACTCGATTTATTCACGGAGAAAACATAAATGGATTTCTCATAGGTTTCACATCAATTGATGGATGTAATTAAGTACTAAAATAGTTTTATCAGAGTTTTCTTTGCAATTAATTTAGAAAAAAATAACAAAATAAATTTGCCAAAAGAGTGGTCGCTGGCGGTCGCGGCTAAATCGTCTCTGAACATGTTTACTACTATCCCAATGACAATAAGAGACTGGAATGGACGGTGGCTTCTATCTGCAAAATTAGATATTCATTAATTAATTTTAAAAAATAATGCAAAAATAACTCTTAAAGAACGAACTTTTTAAGCTCTTTTACTGTTCTTGAGTATTGCTGTTGGTGAAAAAAAAAATGCACATATAGGGGTCACAATAAGTATTTTGTACTGTTATTTCCTTGAACTTTGTATTTTCCTTTCAGCTATAATTTAAATTAAATCGTTATCACATTTCATTCAAATTTACTCTCGCAATAACACCAACTTTGGAAATAAATTTAATCATGAAAACAAATTTTTAAGATATAACTTTTCTAGAAAATAAATTATTTGAAAATTGGTATTTTGTCCCCGATTTCAGCGTTTTGTTTTACTGTGGCCAAGTTAGAGAGGCGGATTAAGAAAATAAGTGACGTAAACCAAATGGTAACGAGTTTTATTGAAGATATGGATTAAAACATCTCAAAAATTAATACTTTATACAAGGGAAATTTGAAGCATTTTATCTTCTTTATGTCTGTGACGCCGTGTCAGAGTGTCGGAAAGGGAAAACGATAGCGCCATAAAAATAAATAAGAAAGACTGTTTTGAACAGTTGGACTAACATATCTAAAATTTTTGATACCATGGAGAATTCAGAAACTGATTTGCTGAAGTCAATATATATAATACAAAGTCAATATATATATATATATATATATATATATATATATATATATATATATATATATATATATATATATCTTTTTTAATATTCATGAAAACAATAAATAAGTATTTTTATTAGATTTTCTGTTACACTCGATAGAGTTTCGACAAATTACTGACCCCCATTCCAGAAATTTCATTAAAAATATGACGGAGTTTTTGGTAGATATAAAGAAAATAGATTTCAATATTCTTCACATATTTTAGTTATCGTAAACCTACTGCATAATTTTTAGAGTATGATACAAATTACGATCAGTCAGAGCAAAGATTACTACAGTAATTTAAACGCAATTATAATTATATATATTGTCGATATTATTATTTTGAGAATATAGAAAAGAAAGTAGTTTATAGACAACTACATTTATATAAATTGAAAATGTTATTATTTAGTGAACATGGAACAAAAAGAAATATATATATTTCATATTATTAATCTATGTTTTCACTTCTAGCATGTAGTCTAAAACACAGGCCTTTTTTTTATTTATTTAAAGCAAATGAGTTATAAACATAACTACCTATTATGAAACAAATAATACTTTCTTTAGAACAAATCTGGAGGATATAGTATAATACATTTTCAAAAATTAAAATATCTTTTTCTTCATGCACTTTCCTCATCATTCCATCCCCCTTTATCCTCAACACTTTATTCAGGATTCATCAATATATTATGGTTCTTGTAAGAATATCTTTTAACGTTAGCAAATCCCAGCTTGATTTGATGAAAAGCATAGGAGCAAAGCACCGGTTTTCCTCAATATCCAATTGGGATCATCTTCACAATAAGTCGATATTCATTCGCCAATATGACATGCTTGGCTCATTCGAAATGTATTTACGACATTCTAAATACCAAAGTAGGTTTTTCGATTCATATTCAATTCCACGATTCACATTACGTTTACTATACTATTTTAGTATTCTTTATCAGGCCAATATTTTTATGGAACTCAGTTCTCAATGCTTTGAATAGTATTTTTGGAAAAAATGTTCTTAAATATTTTTTAACAATAGTTCGTTCTTAGCAGAGTTTGAAATCAATAATTTATAGAAAATGAAATTAAAATAAAATCTGATCAAAATTATTAAATATCATTAATATCAGCCTGATAATTTTTTTAAGCAAAATTTTTACAATTAACAATAATAATAATTTTTGAGTAATACTTTTTTAAATGAAAATATTATTTTTTCGCAATCTCTATTATATATTTTCAGTCTGGAGTAATAGAAGGAGAATATTGTCAGCTATTAGCAACAGAAAAAGTTTGTTTCCGACATTTATTAGACTTTTTGGCTTTAAAAAAAACAAAAAAAAACATATATATATTATTATGTGTATGTATATATATATATATATATATATATATATATATATATATATATATATATATATATATATATATATATTTTTTTTTTTTTTTTTTTTTTTTTTTTTTTTTTTAAAGCGGTTGATCGAATAAATAAACATCAAAGATAGATTTCAATTTGTATTTATATATTTATATCGGCCACGATTTTTATATTAAAAATAAAATATAATAGTTACTGCATCATTCAGTGAAACAAATAATTATCGATATCAAATCCTGGTTCTTAGAGATGAGAAATGTTCCTCAAATAGGGATCAAACTATCTTTCCGTATTTTTCACCTCTCCCTATTTATCTACAAAAGAACTTTTAATAGGAGTTTCTAAAAAAGAACTTCAAACAATAAAAAATTGCTAAGATAAACAAACGTCTACTTTTTAACTCTTTAATCTATCGAAACAGTTGTTAAACATAAAAGATATATTTATAAGTTAAAACTTAAAAAAAAAATTGTTTATTGAGGTTTTACACCCACATGAACTTGAAGAGAATGAAAATTAAAACCGTGGAGTACCGACGCCAAGAAAAAAAAAGATTTATAACACAACTCTTACAGGACGTATCATAAATTAATTCAAAACTTTTATGATCCTTTTATTAACACTATAAGAAACAGGTGTTTTAAGTTTCATCAATCCATCACTAAATTCAATTCTTATCTACTAATCATAAAGAATACTTGTTTCCATTTTAGATATATTTAAGCTTTATATTTAAAGTTCCTCCTTGTAAAAAAAAAATAATGAACAATAACACCATTATCTGAATATTTTCTTTTATTTTATCTATTATCATGACCTACATAAATTAAAATTTTAGGAAATTTATTCATGTAATCGATATTTACCCAAATGCCGTGCTAGGTCTCAATTTTCTCAGCTCTCAATATTTTTTTGTTTTTGTGCGTGCTAAGGAGTGTTAATATCCCGTAATAATCGGGACTGTTAAGATAAAAAAAAAATACTGAAAGTGACCGTTTAATTCTCTTAAGAACTCCTAAAAAAAAAAATTTCTCATGAAACAGAAATTAAATGAAATTGCCGACTTGATAGACCATTTTGATATGGGTCGTATTTTTCGCTCCACTAGTTTGAATTTAAACTGGTTTTATTATTTATTTTTGTTTTCCTTATTTATTTAGGATATTTAGAATAATATTAGGATAAAGATAAAATGTATAAGATAAGTGTTAATAATCACAAGATCGGATTAAGTTTCAAAATAATGCATTAATAATGTGTATAAAGTAAATTTTTTTTTTAACGAGAAATAGAATCTTGAAATTCAGGCGTTTAGAATAATAATCATTAATGAAAGAAAAATAAAGGAAAGCTATACAGAGAGTAACACATTTTAGGAAATTAAAGTTATCGAAAAGAGAAGCTTTTCATGGGATTAAAAAAAAAAAAAACCTGTACCACAACAATCTATGACGGGTCTTGGGTTCAGTATTTGATAAGAAAAAACTGTTTCTTAGTCAACGGTTGTACAAGGAGATGATTTGACTGAGATTACGCTCAACCGCCAGATTTTCCTTCTTAATTTATTATTTATTTAAGGATACACACTTTATAGAGGCTGTATGTACTATATATATATGTGGCTGTATAGAAGAGTATCTTGATCCCAGGGTCGCCCTACGGCCAATGAAATAGAATAAATAGTTTTTCTGCCATGAGCCGGGAATCGAACCGGAACTTGAACATTGGAAGATCAGTACCCTACCACTGAGCTATCCCAATCCCTCTTTCAGGGAATATATTTTTAAAAATTTGGTCTATTTCGAAGATGAAATAGAAAAGCTTCATTATATTAGTTTGAGAGAAAAAGTGATAGAATATAATATATATTTGCAGTATAAGCTTAATAAATGGCAGTTCATGATAAACGAAAAGTTTATCCATCTGTTGGTGTTGACAGAGAGGTCATATGATATCGACTTCGACATCACTGTATCAATTATTTTTAACCACGATTCCATTTATCACTTCATTATATATACTTTGACCATTTTAGTTTATGATTTTCCATCAATGTTATATAATCTGTCCTTTCATCCCACACTCAATCGCAGTTCTAAAGTTTATTTCATATTTATTAAATGTTAGATTTATCTTATTTTTTATTTTTTTATACCCTATCGGAAATATTAACAACCAGTTAATTAATTGGAAGAATTTATAATAATATTTATCTATTTTGTTTCTATTTATTGTGTTTAAATAGAAATGCAGTGTGAATATTCTCTTGACATTTATTGAAAAAGAAAAATATTATCCAAATAAATATATTTTAAAATAGTGCATCACAATATTCGTTTGTTTTTATTTATTCGTGGCCTGAAAATTTATATTTCCGTCTTTCCTTTGCATAGTGATACTGTCAGCTCCCATTAAGTATAATCTTTTCTCAGTTTGTATTCAGTAAAATTGTGCGAATACTGGAAATTATCCATACAATTTTGTGATGATACCGTATTACAATCTATACCATGTTAGTACAGTTACTGTATTACTTAAATAATTTAGTTAGAAACGACATCAAACGATTTTATAATGCATTCTTCTGCAAGTTTATGGTAACAATACGTGTTTTGCGTTTTAATTAATGTAGTTAAATTAAATTGTATAAATTAAGCTTCTGAAATACTGAAAGCTTCTGGGAACAATATTTTCCATCATTAGAATCGTTTCCATATGATTCGAGGAAAATTGAATATTAGCATTCCACCCTACTTCATTAAGTGTAGTATAGTACAGAAGGTACTACGTACAGGTATAACGTATTTTAAAATACTTTATTTAAAATACTAATTATTTCATTTACTGCTTACTTTTAAATAATTTAACTTAATTATTTATTTTATGATTATATATATATATATATATATATATATATATATATATATAATTTTTTTTTTTTTTTTTTGTTTGGGGAGGGGGGAGAGCGCAGTAGCTCAGTTCGTGAGCACTGACTTCCAGAGCTCAAGATTCCAGATTAGAATCAGGCAGAT
Organism: Nezara viridula; assembly: GCA_928085145.1. Lineage (NCBI taxonomy): Eukaryota > Metazoa > Arthropoda > Insecta > Hemiptera > Pentatomidae > Nezara > Nezara viridula. Next base: position 76,361,214 of record OV725082.1, read on the forward strand.
GAATAGTAATTTTTCATCAGCCATAGGTCGATCCTGGGGCCGGGAGACCCTCCTGGGACAAATTAATCCAATAATTAATAAGAGAGAAAACCTGGCGGTTGAGCATGATATTGGCCTCTCAACTCCCTGCACAACCGTTGGTCTTGTAACAGCACTTCCTCACATTGTTCTAATAACCCTTCATGGGTTGTTAGTGATACAGGTTTTTTAAAATTATTTATTTTGCTAAGTATTTAAGTTTCAAATACAAAATCCATATTCTGTAAAAAAATTAAGTATTTGTTGATTTTTTTTTTATTATTTCTTAATGAAATTTACAACTGTATAAAATAAAAATACATCTAGTAAATTTGAACATATCGATATAATGACGTGAAAACACTTGCTTAGTAACTACACAATGGTAGCACTCTAATGATATGTCTACATTAGGAAATCACGGGACCATCTTCTTTTCTGACGCCTCGTAGGGTTATCAGGAATTGAAGCAAGGTTAGAAACGAGAGGGTTGGGATGATTCTGAAGTTTATTATGGAAGGATAGGTATCTGGATTGGGCCAGATCTGAAATATTAAGATCATTATGGATGGTCATTAGTGATTAAAATTGTATTTTAGAACCACAAGATACTTGGTATTTTAAGCAAAGTATTTTGAAATACTTTTTTGCCCAGATCCGGTATGGTAATAATTCTTATGTGGCAAGTAATCCAGCAGGACGATTAATTGTACGACCTAAACGTTGATACATATCCAGTCAACAAATCTGTGTCTCCAAGATAAAGGATATTATCTCCAGTTTTTAGTGGAATAATTTAGTGACTAAGAAACAAATTTTTATAGCTGAAGTAGTGAAATATTGGATTCCACGAAGAAATAAAAAAAAATGAAAATAATACAAAAATATGCCATTTACCATCTAGGCACATGTATATATCATTACTGACCATACTCTCAATAATCATTTGCGGTCATTTTTAAAGATTTATTAAAAATCCTTTTCGCCTTCAAATAAAATTTAAATATTATAATATGATTTCCACGCATGAGATATCTTATCTAATCGGGCCCAAGTTGTTTTCCTTTCGGTCAGAAGCAATGGGGACGCAGTTATCTGGAGATCTGGCTGGAGGAACCCCTTAGGCCACGGGTCACGTCCTGACCTGGGGGGTGCGGCATGTTTGTAAATATGTTATCGCAACAACCGCAAAGCCGGGCGCTTTATTACATCCGGATCAAAAATCAGGAACAGCTTTGCCCCTCCAATACCAAAACATAATTTGGAACGGTAAGCCTTTATACCTAAATAACGGTTGAATAGAATTCGGAATTTCATAAACTACGGATGAAACTCGCTAAACTTTGGTGCTCAAAAAAACAATTGCGATTGGCTGGTAAAATGTACAATTTTAAAATTCTTTATAGTACTTCTTCGGTGAATCTTTCATAGTCACCCCTCCCCATTCTGCATTCATTCTTCAACATATTCTAATTTACGAGAATTGACAATTTTTTACTCACTTACATAATTTAATTCATGAATAAATAACATAACCCCACACTTAACAAGCATTGCGGTTGTTACTGGAATTTTTTTTAATTTTTTTATTCAGTATTAAATTTCTGTATGTTTAGTTTGTTATTTCACAATAAGAGGATAATGTTAATATATCTACTTTTTTTAAGAAACAAGACCTATCTAGTCAAATTCAAACAATATCTTATGCATCATGTTTTCTTTCATTGAACATTTTCATTCTAATACGGTTATAGTTCTTTTTAAAATAATTATATTTCATAACGTTTTTATTCCACTACTTTCAACCTCTGAATAGTTCATTTGTTCACCGTTTAACGTTCCATTTCAATTTTTTTTTTTTTTTTTAATTTTCTTGGACATTATACTATTATACCGTCTAATATTCATGAATATTAGAAAGTCCCTGAAAGTCCCTTTTATCATTGAACTTAGTAAATTTGAAGTCTCTTTTATTATTGAGCTTACTAAAATTAATCACTGGTTTCTTGAAGAAAATCTGTTTTACGATGGTGTATTTAAAATTTAATTGTTTTGAACAGGTTTTGAGAAATTCCTTCTTATTCAATAAAAACCGTGACTACCTTAAGAACAAACGCAAAATTGATCTTAACTCCTTTTCCATTTGGGATTAACCCATGCATCAAATGATTTTTTTGGGGGGGGAGGGGATTTTGTCTAGAATCATCCCCCAGAGTTTCGCCATGAACTGAGACACCCTTTCGATCCCTTTTTCGACTATCAGTTGGTACCAAACGAAAGAAAATTCCATAGTGAAGTGACGAATGCCAATTTCAATTCTTAAATTCCTGATAATACTTTGATAAAAGCCAATAAAAAGGATAGGGAGTTTCAAAATTTCAGTGTAGCTAAGTCGATGGATTAATGTGGGACAACTGTTTTCGCAGGCTTCAAAATTCAATTAAGTTTCTTCGGTTTTGTTTAGGTTGTTCAGGTTCTTAAAAACTGAAATTTCAATATTTATAATTATGTATAACTGACTATAAATCTATAATTCTCTAGGGCACCTCCGATGATACATATATTTTTTTAATTTTATATTTTACACTTATTTTCCGTTAATATTTTTCAAGCCGAGTTGAGCTTTGGTGCTCCACTTAACCATCGAATTATCCAATCTTTACAATCCAAAATCCTTCTTAAAATCCTTAATGGTCCTTACTTTGTGCCAAATAAAATAATCCATGATACTGACCTGAATGTTCCATATCTTTCGGATTTGGCCCAATCCAAGATAAATATCCTTCCATAATAAACTTCAGAGCCATCCTAATCCTCTCGTTTCTAACCTTGCTTCATCCTCGATCTCTGATAACTCTTCTAGGCCTCTGAAAAGAAAATAGCCTCTTGATTTCCTAATTTGATTCCTAATTAACTGATGAAATTAATAAAATTCTTTCAATTCTTAACAAACGCATTATTAATAATAACATATACATATTTCTAATTCTACAGACAGTCGTCTGTCGGGAAAGATCCATTTATTATTAATTATAGAAGAAGCATGAAAATCGTTGAGAAAAACTAAAATAGGTGAATAAGTAAATTTTTAGCCTTCTTGATTGCGTCCGAACTGGCGCGACCCCTGAAAGAGGCCATACACCAGGATTGGCAGACATTATGGGACAACAGCCCTCCAAATAAATTAAAGGCGATAAAAAAAGGAAGTGAAGCCATGGAGCAGTAAGCAGCAGAGAGGAAGTTGTCCTTAAGCGATTAAGAATAGGTCATACCAGACTTAAGCACCTTCACTTAATTACGAAAGAAAACCTTCCCATTTGTCGGAAGTGTGGAGAGAGAATGACAGTGGTCCATATCTTCGAGAGTTGTGCCTTTTACATAAGACAATCAAACATAAGAGGAATACCAGAAAATACACTGGCTGCTTTGGGATATGATGAAAAAATCTTAAACAAAATCATCTGTTTTCTCTCCGAAGAAGGAATCTTAAAAAAATATCTGAACCTCTTACACAGCACAACCCACCTCTTTTTTACTTTTTGTTTTTTACCTAACGTGCGAACTTTAAATAAATTTTAAACAATAATAATAAATTATAAAATAAACTTTAATAACAATAAACAATTTTTAACCATGACGTGCATTTTACATTTTTTTTTTATTTTATCCAATTCTTAATATTCATAACCAAAAGATATAATAATATATATAATGTTATTTTACGGCGTTGATGACCAACAGGTTTTACACCTTTACTATACAACCAAACAAGTTTTCCACTGCTTATCTGCATTTTAGCTTTTTATGTACTAATGAAAGTTGAAATTGTTAATAACTTACTGCTGAAGGAGAGACATAATTTTTTTTTATTGACAATTACATAATGATGAGATGTGAATGTATACCCAAAAGTTCTGAAGATAGAAGTTATTTTAATGATGTTTAAGTAGGAGACAAACAAATATGGAAAACATTTTGCTACATATATCTATATATTTTATTTTTTTTTATAGTCCTTTTTGGGATTTGATGGTTCCTTACTCCTCTCGGGTTCAAATCCTGCATCGAATAAGTCCCTATAAATTACAGAATATATCGCATTACATAAGGAGGAAGGGGGCCCTAGCAATAAAGAAATCACCATCAAAGGAGACGGATGATAAGCGGAAACTGGATCGAAAGATTATATAACGACCTTATCTTGGATATTTCCATCAGCTCAGCGGAACTCGATATCATCAGAGGGAGTCGGGTTGTCCGAGTCAATTTATCAAGAGAGTGTGGAGACGGTTCCAAGACTTAGCGGCAACTGGCTTACCTCTTTGTCGCCTTATTGGATGTCCCCGCTGTGGCTTTCTTCCTTCAGGGGACATCTTGTTTCGGTGCCCTCTTTGACATTATGGACTTTGGGCTTTGAGATCAAACGCGGACTACACTTTTCTACACGGTTACTCCGAACTCAACCAATACAACACAAAAGCAAAGATATAGAATAAGGTTGGATCAGCATTATAAATACATTTATTTATTATACCTTATTTGTCTCTGTCTTTTATCCAGGATTTGAAATCGATGATTATTTTTTCCCACAAAATCTAATTATATTTTATTTTTTTTTTATGCTTCAATCACACATCATAAATCTAGAAGAATGGTGTCAAAACTGGAGAATTAAAATAAACTCCAATAAATCCCACCAAATTACCTTTACCCTTCGTCGTAAACCAACAACTTCCTGTCCTACAGTTTCCTTTAACAATATTCCACTTATCCCTGTTGAGCAAATCCGATACCTAGGACTCCACCTGGACAAACGACTGACTTGGAATTCTCATACTAGACTGAAACGACAAGAAACCGCTCGACGTTTCCGATTACTTCATCACTTACTAGACAAACGTTCTAATCTTCCAATTAATTAAAAAAAAACTCATATACTTGACTATAATAAGGCCTATTTGGACTTACGGAGTTGAGCTATGGGGCTCCACTAAACCATCGAATTCCTCTCGTATCCAATCCTTACAATCCAAAATCCTTCTTAAAATCCTCAATGCTCCCTACTTTGTTACAAATAAAACCATCCATAATGACCTTAATGTTCCTTTTGTTTCAGATCTGGCCCAATCCAGATACCTATCCTTCCATAATAAACTTCAGAATCATCCCAACCATCTCGTTTCTAGCCTTGCTTCCTCTTTAATTCCTGATAACCCTCCGAGGCGTCTGAAAAGAAGATGGCCCCGTGATCTCCTAATGTAAACATATCATTAGAGTGTCACCATTGGGTAGTTACTCAGCAAGTGTTTTCCATGTCATTGTATACATTATGTTCTAATTTACTCGATGTATTTATTTAATACAGTTGTAAATGTCTTTAAGAAATAAAAAAAATATTTTATTTTTAATTTAAAAAGTATGCCTGATTTATAAATAAAAATTTATAAAAATTAATAAAATCGTTCTTTGGTGTTTATTGATTCGATTGAAAATAATGATCACTAAGGAGTGATACAGTTTTACATAAATAATATTGATTAAACTGTGATAATAATTTTTTTTTTTTATCCGACTAAATCAAGACAAATCACAGCTGATCACATTTACGCTTCGACATGAAACATGCCCTCCAGTTTTCCTTGACAATACACAGATTCCACAGACAGACACCGTTCACTACCTTGGTCTGACATTTGACAGAAAAATGACGTGGGGCCACATATTAATTAAGAAACGAAAAAGGCTAAATCAAAGGTTAAAAATTCCGAGTTCACTTCTTTCGAAAAATTCAAAACTGAAACTTAGACAGAAATCGAACACATACAATTACTTACTAAAACCTATTTGTTCTTACGCATCACAGATATTTGGAACTGCTAAAAAGACTCACTTAAACAAATTTCAAATCTTTCAAGCAAAAACATTCAAAACAATTACAAAAGCACCTTGGTACGTTAGCATCATAACCTTACATACTGATCTCCGTATGCTGACTGTTAACGAACACATACGAACTCATTACAAACGATTCCATGACAACTTACAAGGACATCCTAATACACTTATAAATGACGGCCACTACGGAAATGCCAGGTAACGTCTGTAGGAGACTGAAGAGGAGCTGGATGACGGACCTCCTCGCCTAATGTAGATATCACGCCGAGTGCCGCTGGGCACTGATCCTCGTAATGCCTTTCACGACATTATTTTTTCCAATCGACCTCATATTCACTGGTTGTCATTACCATTATGACAGGTGTGAATAAAAAAATTAAACCAAAAAAAAATTATTATTAATACGTAAACATAAAATTGGATATAAAAAATTGCGATCTGCAAATTTCTTTGCAATGAGCAAATTTTTTGGCTGTTTCACAGCGTCCCATCACAATCCAGAAAATAGTTCAGTTCAGCAGGTCTCTTGGCAACCGCCTACGTAATCGTTGTACTGGTTTCTAGTGCGTTTAAGGTTTTCTGTTAGAGGATTTATGTTGTTAGTCATTTGCAGTGTCTAAAATTGTTGGGGTGTTCAAGTCTTTCTGTAATCTATCGTTTGCCACATAAAATGGTGCGTCAACTATCCTCCGTAAAGTTTTGGATTGGAAAGACTGGATTTTTTAATATTGGAAGATTTAGCTGAACCCCACAGTTCTATGCTATAAGTCCAAATTGGTTTAAGTAAAACTTTATAGAGAGTTAGTTTGTTAGTCAAAGATAATTTTTAAAGTCTGTCAAGTAACCTGGATAAAAGACCGTATCGTATGTTGAATTCCATAAGTTTTTGTCTAATGTGTGTCCTTCAACAAACAAAATTAGATCAAAACATAAAAATCACCTTATACACAAAAATAAAATAAAATATTAACATATATATTGGATTAATTTAAAATGTTACGGTCTGTTTTGAAATAAAAAATATTAATATTTGTAATTACCATTACTTTTCGCATGGGTGGTTTCTGTGTATATTTATTTTATTTTCAATTAAAACACTGTGCAGAACTATATTTGACATGTAGCAATAGTTTTTTATAATAAGTTGTTCCTAACATCTGTGAAGTTAACCATCAATATGTTGTTATACGATGAAACACATTCCTGAATGACAGTATTCAATAAATAACTGTTTATTTTAAAATATTGAATTAAAGTCACTCCATATAAAATCTAACTGTTTTTATTTATTATACTATTATTCTTTGGTAATCCATACCAAGTAAGATTTTTGAATAACGACCTCTTCAATTAGCAGTGAGTTCATAATAAGAAGGCAGCATCTTAGAAGGAGGGATCCAATTACATAAATGAACTAAACAATCCATTAAAATGTATATCAGATGAGAGAAAATAATGGATTACAATATCTCATTAATTTAATCAAAACCATTTCTATGTAAAGAATTTCTTAAAAACCAATAAATAACTGCTTAATTTAGTACTTGAATGAATTTAAAAATTTCTCTTCGTCTAAGAAGATTATATCAATGAAAACGCCAAAGAACCCGAATTATTTTGATGCTTATTTTCAAAGATAATTAAGATCATACAAAAGTGGTGGGGCATAGCTTCGTCGAGATGGTACGGTTCTTAACCACCAGCTATACATTTATTATTTCTAAATAACCTGAGTTTACATCAATCACTTCAATGAGAAGTAATAAAGAGATAAATAATAAAGAGAATAAACATGAAAGCGAAATAAAGAGAAGTAAAAATAAATACAATTCTTAATCAGATTTAATGAACACTGGAAAAAAATTATATATGTTTGAAGAGAAAATTTCTTTAGGCTTGTTTTGTACTTGTGGAGAGGGAATTTTATTGATCCATCAGATTTTCGAGGGTTTAACGCTCTGGTAAAGTCGGCTATAATCGACTAATTGATTTGTTTTTACATATGGATTAAAATATTTCCCAAACTGAAAATCGGGGCTTCATATTCTAAGCGAGGAAATTGTTCAGTATTTTATCTTCTCTGTAATAGGCAATAATTCAAAATTGTATCTTAACGCGACGTCGTGTTGGAGAGCCGAAAAGGAAAAAATAGTGTCGAAAACCAAATGATAACGAGTTTAGTTGAACTTATGGATTAAAATATTTCCGATACTAAAGATCGGATTTGTATACTGTAAGCGAGGGAAATGCTCTGTATTCAATCTTCTTAGTAATGAGCTATTGTTGAAAATTGTATCTTAACCCAACACTGTGTTAGAGAGTAAGAGAGAGAAAAAGAGTGTCCAAAACCAAATTATAACGATTTTATGATAACATATAGCAATATCCTTTAATTTATTCCGTCTTCTCATCCGAGTCGTATGCCATTTATCTATCCGTAAGTCTTATTAATGAATTAAAAAACACTCAAATTATAATTTGCAGTGACTCATATTTGGTCCTAAAAAACATACAAAATTTTCAAACTTCCAATAAGCCTATTGCATTTTTCATAACACAACTGATTAAGATAACAAACAAATTAATAAAATTTCTCTGAGTCCCGAACCATGTAGGTATACCTAGAAATGAACTGGCTGGCACAGATGCCAAGGAAGCCTGCACCATATTTCGAGAACCTAAACTTAATACGGTGCTGTACGACATCTTTGCAGCCGTGCTGAGTCATTGCAAAGAAATATTGCGCTGCTTTTGGTCCAAGGTCCCGAAGACCAACAAGACCAAAAGACCAACAACTGAAGAACATTCATGAAGATACAGAACCATTCCGTCTAATAACAGGAAACCGTCGGGAGATCATAATTTGTAGACACAGAATATGACATACAAAGCTGATGCATGGACACCTCCTTGAAGGGAAGCCTTATCGTAGATGCAGCAGCTGCAACACACCATTGACCATCGAGCACATAGTGGAAAATTGTCAGCTCTTATGTCCTTCAAGAATTTCACTAAGACTCCGGAACAACCTTGGAACAGGAAAACCAGAAGAACTTGCTGTAATTTTTGAAGGATAGAAAATTCCATAAAATGATATAAATTATATAATTATGTATCAGGAACACGGTGACTCTAACCTTTGTTGTTGCACAGATTGTACAAATGCTAATATTATTACTGCATTCTTTTTTTAATCTTATTTATTGAAAAATATTACAATCTGTCTCAAGGACATTTTTAATAGTGTTCACAGATCACATTCACACTCTATGTACAATAAATAAAATAAATTATACAGAAAAATAATATATATACAATAAATAAGAATAAAATAACTTAAAAATAAATGAATAAAAAGAACACATACATACCTATATACAATATTTACAATCTGGTGAGAGAACTCCAAACCAGACTTGTCCCTCCAAGTGTGGAGGGAAAAGCATGGCTCCAGGAGATCCCAGCACTTCTCTCTCAACCGCGTCACTGGGGCTAAACCCAGTGGAGATTGAGCAAGAGTGCTTAAGCCACATACACTCATGTCGTGAGTGGAGAATCTGACCATTGCCAGAACTCCAATATTTACAAACTATAAAAGGTCGCTGGGCCACTGCCGTTTTAACCTCCTTGGAGGATTATATCGATGGGTGGTGCTGGATAGAGATTGCGCAAAGGGATTTGGATGATGGGTAAGGTTCTGGTGGAAGTTGGAGAATTTTGATGGGATAAGGTCTAGGACAAATGGGATATTAAGGTCATGGTGTAGGGTTTTGTTGGTTACATAGAAAGGAGCATCGACTATTGTTCGAAGGACTTTGGATTGGAAGGATTGATTGCGTTGGATGTTAGAAAATTTCGCTGTTCCCTACAGGTCAAGTCCGTAAGTCCAGATAGGTATTGTCTTGTAGATCAGTAAGTTGTTTTCAATGGAAAGTTTAGATTTCCTTTTTAGTAGCCGGTATAGTTGGCCATAACGTCGGTTTAGTTCCTGTCTTTTAAGTCTAGTATGAGGGTTCCACGTTAGTCGTCTGTCTAAGAGAAAGCCAAGGTACCGACCGGACTGTGTCTGAGAAAGGAAGCTGGATGGAATTAATGTGTACTGATGGACAGGAACTGCGTCGGAGCGTGAAGGTGATGTGTTGGCATTTGGGTTCGTTTACTTTAATACGCCATTTATTACACCAGTGCTCAATCAGGGAGAGGTTTCTTTGGAGGTTTGAGGATGCTATATCAGGATCTGAGTCGGATGATAGAATGGCGGTGTAATCTGCAAAAGTTACCAGGAAGATATCGGGATGAACAGGGATATCGGCGGTAAATACGCTACCTTGTAGAACACCTGCCTCAATTGGATAGAAATGCGAAAATTCAGTACCGCAACGAACTCAGAAGGTACGATCTGAGAGGTAGGAAATGAGAACAAGGTATAAGGACTGAGGAAGATTGGTTTTCAGCTTGGAAAGAAGCCCGGTGTGCCATACCCGGTCGAAAGTTTGAGCTATGAGCTATCGAAAGCTTGAGAGAACTGAACTGGATAGTGGATATGGATCTGTTAGGAGGGCAATATGCTGATGCTATGGTGAAGGGAAAGGAGAAGGTTTTGATTACGATAGCAGTGGATTGTAGGAAGTCTTGTGTCGGCAATGGGAGCTGGTGATGAGAAAGGGAGTGGTGTATAATAACAGCAGTACCGGCGCGTGCTTCACCGTCAGGATGATTACTGCATTAAAATTTTATTTTGACAAAAATATTAACAATATATAAAAAATAAAAAGAGAAATAATATAAATGATAATAATAGCAGCAATTTTTAGACATAAAGGAAAATATATAATAATATAACTTTCGAAAAAAATATAAATAAATAGTGTCAAAAACTAACGGGTTTTATTGCAGTTTTTTGTGGAGAGTGAATTACATTGATCCATCAGATTTATCAAGATTTAACGCTCTTATAAAGTCGGCTAGAGTCGACTAATTGAAATGTTTTTACATATGGATTCAAACATCTAAGAAATTAAATATCGTACCTGCATACTGTATCCGAGGGAATCGTTCAATATTTCATCCTCTCGTTAATAGGCTATTTTTCAAAATTGTAGGCCGTTTAGCTAGTCAAAAAAGAAAAAAAAATAGTGTCAAAAATCAATTTATAACTAGTTTTATGAAGATATGGATTAAAATATCTTAGAAACTAAAAATTAGATCTGCATACTATAAGCAAGAGGAATATTCAGCATTTCATTCTTTTTATGAGCTATTATTTATAATTTATATTTCATATTATTTATCTCGCCTTGTTGATGTTTTCACTTCTATCGTATCGTCTAATGCAAACAACTTTCTTTTTTTTTAATTTAAAGCTTTTTCTATTTTATTATATTTTTTTTTTAAGCTGGTATCTAATCTATTATGTTAAAACGGAGCAAGACATCTGCAACTGAGAAACTTTACGTTGGCTAATTTACCCAGGTCACGTCCTCAGTAATCGAGCCAGGGAACACAGGGTCGACATTAGTAAGTGCGCGTCCTGCGAAATATTTCTGTCCGCCCTAGGAATTTAATCTCGGAGGGGCTGGAATTCTCTTCCTGAAATCTGTAGCGATCTCATCGGGTTGAAGCCTTCAATACTATCTGCATTCTTGTCTTCCCTTTTGTCAAACCGAACTTACAAAGTTACTCCAAGGTAATGGTCTAGTTATTTTTTTTATATATATTTATTAAAATTTACAACCCTATTAACTAGAAATGTGACAGGCAAATATGAATTAGTATAAGGACATAGGCAGACTTGAAGAGAAGTTACCTTTTTTTCCCTAGAGCCAGGGCCCCAAAAACCCACCTGATCGCAAGCGAAGGTTTGAATGTAAATTACGAAATAGTATATGTATAAGTAAAATGAACCTTGTCTGCTATTTTTTTAAAAAATGGAGGCTGATTTGAAGAATAGTAGGCCAGTAACTTCAGGATCGAAATGGAAAATATATCGCGAAAAGTATGGACAAAGTTATTTTTTAAACTGATTATATGGGTTTTAAGCATGTAAAATCCAAAATTCTTAACTCGAGAAAACGTTGGAAAACTTTTTACATCCAAAAAAAAGACATATTTGTTCGATATTTTCTTGCTTTTCCACATAAAATTCCTAAACTGTGCATCTAAGCGACAATAAATGTAGTAATTACTACAACAAATTAAGAAGTTAAAGAAAGTTTCATTTTCTGTAAACAAGTACCTAAATTTAATACCATGAGTAGAAAACCACGATCAACGAACGCTAAATTTCACCAAATATTTCAAAAACTGAGACAGATTACTATAAATGGCCATGTAGGTTGAAGATAAGTTGCCTAAGGGGAAAAACTCATAGAATCAAACTTGTAGAACATCCGATTCTGCGACAACTCCGTACTGAAATTTTTAATGTAGGTTACTTACTCCGTTCAAAATATATGATTCCCGATTGCTAGGAATTGGTAATGACGGTATGTGTGATTTTCAATATTTTAACTGTATTGGTATAGTTTCTACTGAGTTATTATTTTTTTCCAATTTGCTATATGCAGTATAGGTCTCTTTTTGTCCTCTCAGGAGCGAAGGATTTTGAGAAACGAAGTGTTCGATCTTCATGAATAAATAACGAATTCCGATTCGGTAGGTATAATTGACCTACATCAAAAATGTTAGTACTCAGTGGACAGAGAATCGGATGCTCTATAACTTTGATTTTATGAGCTTATCCTCTTAGAGAATGTATTTTCAAGCTACAGGGCGATTTATAGTAATTTGTCTCAGTTTTTTACAAATTCGATAAAAATCAGCGTTTGTTGACTGCGATTTTCAACCATACTATTTACCAAATTATTGAGTTTAGGCACTCGTTCAACGCACAAATCGGCTGCAGAGCAGTTTGGTAGCATTACAATAATTCTAAAATATTAAAAGGAACCGAGGTCCTCTCCTTTTTAGATGCCAAGGAGTAATGGATCAAAGTTGATGTAAGATTAGAAACTAGTGGATTTATTATGGAAGGATAGTAATCCGGATTAGGTTAAATCGGCAATATATGAAACATTAAGGTCATTATGGATAATTTAATTTGTGAGAATGGTTTGAGCTTTGATGATTTTTCGAAGGAATCTATATTGCAAGGATTGGACCACCATACGCCCTACAGCTCAACTCTATAAATACCAATAAGCCTTATTATAGTAAAGTAGATGAGTTTTTTATAGCTAATTGGAAGCTTAGATCGTTTATCTAGTATGTGTTGAAGTAGCCGAAAGTGTCTCTTGTTATTTCAGTCTTCTATGACGATTCCAAGTAAAATGTTTATCCTGATGATGTCCTAGGTAGCGAATCCGTTCAACGGGGATAACTATTATTAAACATCGTTTAAAAAAAAAATTTACTTTCATACTAATGTATTATGTAAGTGCTTAGTACTGGGAGAGAAGCCTCTTTGTTTGATATAGGTTCCTGTACTGAGTTTTGTTAGCAAGTGGTGTGGTTTCTATTATATCATCAGTATGGTTTTGAAGGCGTCACCCTGTAATATGTGGTTTTCTGGTACACCAATAAATGTTTGTGAGCATTCAATTTTCTGATATTTACTGAACATCCAAATCCACCGTCCTAAATATCATATAATAATTGCAAATTTTTTTCATGTTACAATATAAATTTCAATAATATTTTTTTATTATATAATATGATCTGTTTCTCTCCGAAATGAACCCAAATCATAATTCACAAATTTTCAGAAAACACTAAAAAATATAATTTCTATTCCAATTCTGATATTTATATATTTTCGAAAATTACTGATTATTTCAATAGTAATTTAAAAAAAAAAATGAAACCCACATATAATCATTTACCACATTAGATAATGTTATCGACTGTAAAAATATATAATTTGAAAAAAAAATACCATACTTTAAAATTAATTAGTTTATTATCACTAACGAATTCCTTACAACACTGTATATTTTAATTATTTATTTGATTATAATAAATAATCAAGTTCTATGAAATATTTTTGTCTGACATGTACCACTGGTAAAGTAGGCCGCTACATTTATTTATATTTCATTATTTGTACACACACGCAGACCATTTTTTGGAACTTGCTTATTTTGGCTAAGGAGACTTCAAAGCGTGTCTTTCCTTTGAAAATTCAGATTCGAAAATTTTCACGATCTCAATGCTATCCTTTAACATATGTATTGTATATAAGTGAATGTAAAATTTAAAACTTCAGTAGGGACACTTTTGAAAAAAAATATTATTCCATTTTTTAACAAAGAAAGGTTGATTGGGATTCGGTTTGGAGATAAAAATGTTTTATGATTCACAGGAGAGAGAGAGAGAGAGAGAGTTATAAAAATTTTGCTATAAAAAATTAACTTTTTTTGGCATTCAGATTTTAGAAAAAATATTTTGTACAACATTTTGTTTACAATTATGTTAATTGACTTTTTATTTTCATTTGAATAAAATAGTTGGTACACATTTTTTATTTTAAGAAAGTTTAACAAATGCTTTATTACAGAGAGAAAAACCCATTTGGTATTCCTGCCTCTTCATATCACCTTTTGGCAAAAAAATAAAAAGGCCTGTCTGTTTTGGAAAAAAAAACTTATGGTGTTTCAGTTCTTAATGGCCGAACTCTGGTGGGAAGGGAGGAGGGAGGAGGGGGGGGCATTCTAGACAAAACTTCCAACAAAAAGTTCATTTGATGCATGGGTCGATTCTAAACAAAAAAGGAGTTAAGACCAATTTTGTTTCTTCCTTAAGGTGGTCAAGATTTTTATTTAATAAGAAGGATTTGCTCAAGAACTATTCAAGATAATTAAATTCTAAGTACACCATCTAATATGTAAAGTAGACAACATTTTCTTTGAGAAAACAGTGATTAAATTGAATAATCTCATTGATAAACAGGGCATTCAGGAGATCTAATACCACCGCTATACTGCTGCGAATGGATCTGGAATACAAGGATTTGCTACTGGTGCATGGGCACTGTAACATCATCAATACAGCAATCGTATAAGACCTGCCGAAAATTTAATCACTGTTTTCTCAGATAAAATTGTATCTGTTTTATGATGGTGTAAATAGAATTTAATCAACTTGAATAATTTTTTAGCAGTAAGGAGTATTATGTGGGACCCCAATTATCTTTTTTAGAAAATACCCCTGTAGTTTTTCAATCTCCTCCAACTCTTGGTAACTCCAAAACTGTGCTTCAAAATATATCATAGGCCTCACCGTAAAAAATTTGTACATTATGTAGGTATATTTAGAAACTGGGACGACTTTAAACATTTTTTAAACAACAAAATTACGTTAAACACTTTAATTAGTACAGCTGACGACCTCGACAATGCAGTCAACGACCTAACAAAAAGTATACAAGAGGCTATTCGGCATTCAACGAGCCAATACATAATCTTATAAAAGAAAAACGTAGGATTAGAGCCCTATGGCAAAGAACTAGATATCCATCGTACAAAACAGAACTCAACAAACTAACTTTTTTTTATTATTAAAACACTTTATTCAGAAATATTACAATTTGTCACAGTTTAAGGACACTTATAATAGAGTTCAGAGATTGCATTCATACCGTATATACAAAAATATAAATAAATAAAGTAATAACAAAAGAATAAGAAGAAAGAACAAAAGAGTAAAGAAAAAAAAATATATATATACACATAAGTAAATAAAAATAGAAATAAAAGTAAAACAAACACCTTATATAAAACGTACATTATTTACAATTTGCCAGGTGATCTCCGAACCAATCCTGTCCCCTCCACATGTGGAGGGAAAAGGGAGGCTTAGGAGATCCCTACGCTTCTCCCTCAGCCACTTCACTGGTATTTTAAACCAGCGGAGGATGAGTAAGAGCGCTACAGCCACAGACACTCATGACTTGAGTGGAGAATCTGGCCATTGCTAGAACTCCAAAATATCCATATTTACAAAAGGTCTCGTGGCCACTGCCGCTTTAACCTACGAAGGGGATTGTAGTTATGGGTAGTGCTTGATAGGGATTGTACAACGGGATTTGGGTGATGAGAAAGGTTCTGGTGAAATTTGGAAAATTTGGCTGGGATAAGATCAAGAATAAATGGGATATTAAGGTCATGGTGTAGGGTTTTATTGGTTACATAGAAGGGGGCATTGACTATTGTACGGAGGACTTTAGACTGAAAAGATTGAATGCGTTTGATGTTAGAAAATTTGGCTGTTCCCCATAGTTCTAGTCCGTAAGTCCAGATGGGTTTCAGTATTGTCTTGTAGATCAGTAATTTGTTTTCACCAGAAAGTTTAGATTTTCTATTCAGTAGTCTATATAGCTGGCCATATCGTCTGTTAAGTTCCTGTCTTTTAAGTCGAGTATGTGGATACCATGTTAGTCGTCTGTCGAAGAGAAAGCCAAGATACCGGACTGTATCTGAGAAAGGAAGCTGGATCGAGTTAAAATAAACTGGTGGGCAGGTATTACGCCGAAGGGTGAAGGTAATGTGTTTACATTTAGATTCGTTTACCTTGATGCGCCATTTCTTACACCAGTGTTCAATCAGGAAGAGGTGCCTTTGTAAGTTTGCGGACGCTGTTTCAGGATCTGAGTTGGAAGAAAGGATAGCAGTGTCATCAGCGAAAGTTGCCAGGAGGGTATCAGGATGGACAGGAATATCAGCGGTAAAGAGAATGTAAAGGATGGGGCCCAAGACGCTGCCTTGAGGAACGCCAGCCTCAATTGAGTAACAGTCGGAGAATTCGGTGCCACAGCGAACTCGGAACTAGCGGTCGGAAAGATAGGATCGGAGTACTAGGTATAAGGACTGTGGTAGATGGATTTTAAGCTTGAAGAGTAATCCGGCGTGCCATACCCGGTCAAAAGCTTGCGCTATGTCCAGAAATGCACCCGAGCAATACTGCTTGCTTTCTAGGGTTGAGGATATATGGTCAACAACTCGGAGTCCTTGCTGGACAGTGGAATGTTGGGAACGAAATCCGAATTGATGAGTAGGAAGGTTATGGGATTCAATTATAGGTAAAATTCGTTTCAGTAGGATCTTTTCAAAAATTTTTGAGAGGATTGGGAGTAGGCTAATTGGTCTATAGGATGCTGTATTGTTGGAAGGTTTGCCTGGTTTCAAGAAGAGGACGATGGTGGAATGTTTCCATAAAAGAGGGAAGTGGGTAGTTCGTAGGATGCAAATGTATATATATGTAAGGAATATGATGGCATTAGATGGAAGTTGTCGAAGGATCTGTGGGGTTAGAAGGTCATATCCAGGAGATTTGCGAGGAGTGATTTTCCGTAAAAGGTATTTGACCTCAGAGGGATTAACAGCTTTAGGTGGTAAGGAGAGTGGGATAGGTATTGAGAGGGATTCTACTACTTTTACTGTGTGGCTGGGATAGGATTCTGGATGAGGAGCGAAAGTATGGGAAAGGTGTTTGGCAAATTCCTCGGCTTTATCTTCATCAGATGCTGCCCAGGAGCCATCATCTCGTCGAAGAGGGTGGCAAATATGATGGGATTTGAGGATTTTTCTGGTGATATTCCAAAGGGAATTATCATGAGCAGAGAGTGTGGTGAGGTAGGAATTGAATGATTGGGATCTGAAGGTGGCTAATTCTTGTTTTAATTTTTTACAGTGATAATTGTAGGAGTGGCGGTCGGCTGGATGTCTGGTACGTTGCCATAATAATCTGGCACGGCGTTTTATGTGGATTAGGTCAAGGAGGTGTTGAGGTAAATTATGTTTCTTAAGGATTTTTGAGGAGTGATCAGGGGAGGAAGCAGTCCAGACTGCTTCTTGAATTTTGGTAGTGAAGGAATGTACTGCATTGTCCAGGTCTTCAGAGGTTTTCAGGGTTACTCTGAGGTCAATTTTATCGGAGAGGATTTGATGAAAGAGTTTCCAGTTAACTGGGCCTCTGATGAAGGACGGAGGAGAGGGTTTAGGAATAGGAGCTAGTGATACTTGGAGTATTAATGGGCTGTGGTCTGAGGAAAGCTCGTCAAGACGGGCAACGGAATGGTTGAGAGCACCTAAACCATTATGGATAAAGAAATCGAGGATATCGGGATTACGGTTAGGATCAGTGGGCCAGTAGGTAGGTGAGTTGGGTGGAAGAAGGGTAAAATTTTGGGAAT
The DNA here is from genome assembly GCA_928085145.1 of Nezara viridula. Classification (NCBI taxonomy): domain Eukaryota; kingdom Metazoa; phylum Arthropoda; class Insecta; order Hemiptera; family Pentatomidae; genus Nezara; species Nezara viridula. The sequence continues at coordinate 76,379,314 of OV725082.1, forward strand.
TGAGTACAGACAGCAATGTTCGACCACGAGAATTCGTGGTTCTTGAACCCCATTGTTGATGCTTGGCGTTTAAGTCTGCACCCAAGATGAAATGATGTCCTAAGGAAATGAGGAAGGAACTAAATTGGATATTGGAGATGGATTGGTTTGGAGGGCAATACGCTGATGCAACGGTAATAGGAAAGGAGAAGGTTTTGATTACGACTGCGGTGGATTGTAGGAAATCGTGTGTAGGCAGTGGGAGTAGGTGATGGGAGAGGGATTGGTGCACAATGACTGCAGTACCGGCATGTGCTCTACCGTCAGGATGGTCGGTACGGTAAGTTATGTATTGTGGTATTTTTAGGAGCTGTTTTTTAGTCAGTCGAGTTTCCGTTATTAGGGCTACGTCTACGTTCTTGTCTTGTAGTAAGGCTGTTAGTTCGTGTATGTGATTTCTAACACCATTCGCATTCCAAAGGAGAATGGATATGGGTTTGATGGAAGTCATTTAAGGATTTTTTAAAGGAGGGATAAGGTGAGATACTAGGTTAGTGAGAAGTGATATCAGTGGGGTAACAAGGGATTTAAATTCTGAAAGAAAGGATGTCAATAAGCTGGTTAGATCTGTAGCATTAGGCGGTGGAGGAACATATTGGATTTGATGTTGGTGAGGTTGTTGTTGATTAGGTACATTAGGTGGGATAGGATATTGAGATTGGGGTTGAGTTTGTTCTTGCGGCAGGGCCTCACATACATTAGTCGGGTCTCTACCCCCAAGTAGCTTGGCAAAAGAAACCTTAGAGTTCACAATTTTAGCGGGTCCTCTTCTTGGTTTAGGTGTATCATCAGGGTCCCTGGGTTTCATATATCTCGCTTTAAGATTTTTATAAATTTGGCAGCCTTTGTAGTTGGCTGGATGGCCTTCCAGGCATAGGGCACAGACTGCTGGTTCTGTAATTGGTTTATTACACTCGCCAGACTTGTGTGTTTTACCACATTTCACGCAGCGTGGTAAGTGGTGGCAATAAGACTTGGTGTGGCCATATGCTTGGCAATTATGGCACTGGATGAACTCTCTTTTTGGGTACGGTTTTTCGACCTTTACGCTGGTGTAGAAAATTCTATTCACATCGTATATTTTTTCGATCCCAGGCGATGGCTCTAGATCGACGAAAAATAAGGGCAATGGGATTTTATTCTTTACACCTGGTTGTTCTTTATTTTCTTTTAATACATTGGTTATCTGACGTATTTTGAACCCTAACGCCGTTAACTCTTCTTTAATCACTTCTATTGGGTTGAGGAGTGTAAATTTCTTATTACAACTCGTAGTGCTCTTTCCTGTTTCAACTGGTATGTGTGAAAGTCCGCATTTGTGTCTGTTAAATATTTTACGATTTTTCGGTACGCTTCAGGTGTGGCCGGTATTATTTTTGTATCATTTATTCTGTTTAGGCATGTATAGCTACCTGGGCAGATTTTATTAAGTTGAGTACACAACAACTGGAAATTTCTCAAATTTTTGACAAAGATAGGAGGTGGGCGTGGTTCTCGAGGTATAGGTGCATCTTCCATTTCTTCCCTGTCATTTTCAAGTACCTGGTATGGATTAGGTGTAAAAAATGGAGATTCCATTTCTTGTGAAGACGTACTTGGCAGTGGTTGAGACACAGATACTTGAGTGTTTGCTGGAGGAGTTCCGGGGGGTGTTAATCGCTTACTACGACGTGTTTTCTGTTTAGGCGGTGAATTACGTGGGGTAGAGCCAACTGAATGGGACCTCTGAGTTGACATTACTTGGTGGTAATATCGCATATAAGAAAAAAGAAAGGGAAAAAAAAATAAATAAATAAAACTACGTCTGCGTGTTATTACAATGGATGAACCGCCGGCTGAGTACCAGCTAGTTACATGGCGAGGCCACAACTGGAGTGGGGAGCCGTCAGCTGTTATGGCTATAGAGATTAAGCCTATAGACGCTAAATCACTAAATTCACTGTCTGTAATAGTACACAGTAAATGACAACACTACTCACTGTGGTGTTAGTCCATTGTTGTTGTTTTGATGTCTGCTTAACTAGTTTTTTTAAAAAAAAGTAAAAACTGAGCACTTATTCTACTAAAAAATAGTAAAACTGTGGGACACGACGTGAAATGTGGGTATTCAAATCAAGCGCATGCGCAGAACTCAACAAACTAACTAGAAAACTTCACGAAAAACTATTAAAATTTAAAAATGACAGCTATAAAGACTACATAGACACAATAAACAATAGAAATGGATCAATATGGACAACAACAAGACGTATACTAAAGAAAAAAGACCTTCAATACCTTCTCCGACGTACAGACAACACTTGGGCAATAACAAGCGAAGAAAAAGCCAATGAATTCGCTAAATATCTTGCACAAGTATTTGGGACAAACAGAATACAGGACAATAATTTTAATGACGCAATAGAAGAAGAATTGACAACACCACTACCCTTATCACTACCCCCACCGGCATTTCATCCGAAAGAAATTTACAAAGAAATCAACAGACTACCAAACAAAAAAGCTGCTGGCTATGATCTAATCACTCCCTTCATTCTTCGACACCTACCTCGAAAAGCTGTTTTGTTTCTTACACACATCTATAACTCCATTTTACTCACTACCTATTTTCCTCTCCTTTGAAAACTCTCCGAAATCAAAATGATTGCCAAACCTTCAAAACCTACCACTTCTCCTTCATCCTATCGTCCTATAGCACTTCTTCCAATAATGGGCAAACTATTTGAAAAACTATTACTAAACCGACTAAAGCCCATTCTAGAATATAGTGAAGTGATACCAAATCACCAGTTTGGCTTTCGCTGTTATCACTCTACTGTGCAACAGTGCCATCGGATAGTAGATGCTATCTCTGTGACTTTTGAAAAAAAGGAATATTGTTCTGCCGTCTTTCTCGACATAGAGAAAGCATTTGATAGTGTCTGGCACAAGGGCCTATTATGGAAACTAAAACCGCACTTACCTTCCACTTACTTTTTAATTCTTCAATCCTACTTTCTTAATAGATTTTTCTGTATTTCCGTAGACTCTTCTGTATCTTCCTTCTTTTCCCAACACAAAGGCGTACCACAAGGTAGCGTCTTGAGCCCAATCCTCTATTCTATATACACTTCTGATATCCCTGAGCACCCTAATACCACCATTTATTGCTTCGCTGACGACACTGCTATTCTATCTTCACACAAAAATCCTACTATCGCATCAATTGCCCTACAAAACCATCTTCATTCTCTTGAAAAGTGGTTTGAAAACTGGAGAATCAAAATTAATAGTACAAAATCCACCCACATTAGTTTCTCTCTTAGGAAAGCCTCATGTCCACCCATAACGATTGCCAATAATCCAGTGCCTTCAAAGAACTATGTACGGTACCTTGGACTCTACTTAGACAAAAGGCTTACTTGGAACATACATACGAAATTAAAAAGACAAGAACTTACTAGACGATATAGCCAACTTTCACATCTTCTGGACTACAGATCTTCACTTAACTTACGAAACAAGCGACTTATCTACAACACCTTACTGAGACCAATATGGACATATGGAGCAGAACTTTGGGGTTCAGCAAAACAAACACACATAAACAAAATACAAACAGCACAATCAAAAATTATACGAAAAATTGTTAACGCACCTTGGTACATTTCAAACACTACTATACATAACATCCACGACAAATACACTACATTTCATTCTTCAACCCAAAATCACTCCAATCCTCTGGTTCTTTCTATCTCCTGCTCCCTGTTACGTGAGCAACGAAGATTAAGAAGAAAATGGCCAAGAGACCTACTACATCAATAAAAAAAAAATCAAGCAATTACACCAAGACAATAAAAATACAACAAATTTGCTAGATGCACAGCTGCGCAGGTGCAAATTGCATAAAATAAAATAAAAAAAAAAATTATAAACAAATAAACGCTTCTATCTATCTATCTTGTTTTTTTAGCAATTCCTTGTTATTTAATAAAAAAGGTAACCAATTTAAGAAAGACACAAAATTAGCTCCCTTTTCCGTTCGGATTCGTCCCCTGAAGTGAACTTTTTTGGTGTAAATTTTATTGAAAATCACCTCCCAGAGAACTGAAACACCCTATAAATACAAAACTTTATATAATATTTAGGTTCATTGTTTAAAAAAAAATGATAAAAAGAGTAATTGGATGTTATCTCAATTTTCGTTATTAATTAAAATTTATTCATTTAAATATATAAATTTTATTATAGTTTTCTTATTCTATTTTAGTTGTTTTTCATTTCCATTCCACTTGATTTACTTTGGAATTGAACCATATCTTGAGGACTCGTTCCTGCTCACCACATTGAGGGAAGTTTTATTAACTTTATACGTTCGTTATTCATTGTTTCTTAGTGGGAAACTAGTGGCATATATTACCACTATTTTCCTGCTGCACTTGTAAGATCTCTATTCTTGTGGGACTTATTCGATATAATATTACCGAGACTAACTTTTCTTATTGTGGAAACTTCTGCGATGTGCATTAGATAAAACTGTTTTAATAATTAAGGAAGTGAGCCCTGCGCCGCTCAAGGAAATAGAATGAAGTTTATTAAAATAAAATGTATGCATATAAAGTTTTTTAATGTGAAGAATTAACGCGAAACTCGTTTTGCCCTATTAGGCCATTTCGTGTCAATTTAACACCAGGTCTGAAGCTAACCATTTCAGATTTTTTTTAAATTCCTCATAGTTGTACTATCTGTAGGTACTTGAACAAATATGAAATTTTACTGACATAATTAATCCCAATATTGAATCTACATTTTTTCGTCGCAATCACCTTGAAACTTAATATAAAGAGTTAAATTTATAGAAATCGAAAATTAGTTTTCATTTTTTTTTAAAGATGAAACTATTGTCATCCCACATTTAAATTTTGTTCTACCATTCACTACAACACGTATGCATAGAAAGAAATCGAAAATTTTAAAATATGTTTTTTCAAAGAAAATTTAAATGGAATTTTTTTTTGTGTTTATTGAATTACCTTTACAACCAGTAAGTACGAACAAATTAGAAATAATGACATGATCGGTCTTGAAGAGATACGACCCAGTGGTAGAACTCCATAAATAATTCTAGGTAAGAAGATCACGAGACATCTCCTTTTCAGACACCTAGGAGGATTATCAGGAATCTACGAAGAATCAAGGCTGGAATCATGGGTATTCGGATGGGGCTGGAGTTTATCATAAAAGTATAGATAGATGGCTCAGGCTAAATCAGCTACATATGGTACATTAAGGTCTTTATGAATGGCTTTAGTTTTGACAAAATATTGAGCATTAAGGATTTTACGAAGGATTTTGGATTGTAAGGATTGGATAAGATAGCAATTCGATGGTTTGGTAGAGCTTCAAAGCTGAACTCAGTATGTCCATATAGGTCTTATTATAGTTATGTAGACGAGTCTTTTGTAATTAAATGAAACTTTAGTACGTTTGTCTAGTAAGTGTTGGAGCAGTCGGAAACGTCGACCAGTTTCTTCTCGTTTCAGTATAGTAAGGAGATTCCAAGTAAGACGTTTATCCAAGTGTAGTCCTAAGTAGCCGATTTGCTTAACAGAAATAAGTGGAATATCATTGAAGGATACTGTAGGAAAGGAAGTTATAGATTTACGGCGGAGAGTAAAGGTGATTTGATGCGATTTATTGGAATTTATTTTTATTCCCCAAATTCTACACCATTCTTTAAGGCTTGTGATATGTTATTGAAGAGTTTGGAATGTAATTAAAGAGCCATTATTTACAGATAGCAAACATGTGTCATCGGAGTACGTGTTGATGAAAGTGTCAGGATGTGTTGTATCATCAGCTGTATAAACTGCGTAGAGGATGGAACTGAGGACACTTCGTTATGGAACGCCTGCAGATTGAGCAAAGAGAGTTGAACAGACATTATATTGGTTTACTTTGAAGTATCTATCAGCAAGATAGGAATGGATAATGAGGAAATATGTAGGAGGTAGGAATTTACGGAGTTTCCTAAAGTTGAAGTCCCGGTGCTAGACTCTATCAAACGCCTGTTCAAAAAAGACTCCCGTGCAGTTCATTCCACGCTCCAATGCAGAGGATACTACATCAACCACACGATAACATTCTTGGATAGTGGAATGCGATCCCAAATTGATGGTTAGGTATAATGTGGTTAGAGTATAGGATGTGGTATAGGAGGAAATTGAAATATTAAATTTGATTTTGAAAAAAACATTTTCTTTTATTAACCTATACAATTCAGGATAACATATGAAATAAGATTTAAAATTTTGTAAAATTCCATCAATTTCTGACCTCTAACAACATTAAGAAATGTTGTAGGGCAATTTTTGATCTTATTTTTTTTCTGTTTTTGTGTCCATTTATGATTTTTTTCAGCTGTCTAATTTAATAATGAGTTTACTTGTCACAGTAAAATTTTATATTTTTTTAAGTATCGAAAAATAATACAACTGTGGCGAATTTCAAGAAAGTCCGAGATTGTGAGGTTGAGACCTAGTGTAGAATTGACATGGAATGAACATATTTTATTACTGTAATTAGTATTTGAGTTCTTTCAATGGGTAGTTTCTCTTCATGTTGTACATGTCATGTTACCAATGTCACATCTACTTGTTGTATTTTCCATGTAATACAGTTGTAAATTTCAGTAAAATAAAAAATGTCTTTAGCTTATAGTTAATACAGCTTATTCTTCTTGGTTGGTACGAAACGTCAATACCCTAAGCCCCCTTTCTTCATTATATATTAAAACGATGAATGGCTTATAAAATCGATTACCGTGGCAGTGGCCATCATTCATTGAGTGGACAAGGTTAGCGACATAATTGCCACACAAAAGAAGAACCGTTTGCTCTGTCAGCCGATGTCACTGCTTCTAAAAAATTATACCCTTCTAAAAAATTATGCCCTCATATAATTAGTTACCAGTTAAAGTAATTTATAAAACTGGCAGTAATTTTATACATAAAGTAAATACATTGAACTTTGATAAGTACTTTACTTCACTTTCATGACATAATATATTTCAATATTTAAGTTATTATTATAATTAAAATACACTGTATAAAGTTATGTAATAACCATTGTTTTGCTCTATAATGAAAGTATAGGTTAGATCGGTTGGAAGAGGGTTTAAAAATGTTTTTGTCCCTCTTTTGTATCAATTCGTTATGTGAATATTTCTTTTGTATTGGGAATTTAGTCTTCAGTATACAGTTGCATTTTGTCGTAAGGAACATTAGAGCTTTTCTGAGATTATTTTGAAGAGCCAGTTATGAAGTGATAAGATGGGGCTTATCTTTTAGGTAAGTGTATGATTAGTAGTACATCTTGTGAAGGGGGGAACAAACTGTGGTAGGATAAAAGAAAAAGATGGTTAACAGTGAGTTCAGATTTTTCCAAACCACACAAAGACAATGAACCATCTTCCACTCTTCTTCTCCATCTTCATTTTATTTCCCATTCGCAGTGGGACTGACACCTCTCGATGTTTCAACAAGTTTTTGGCATTCATCAATGGGCTTCTATTGTCAGTCGATAGGCTGTTCAATTAAACATCTTAATTTGTCCTACTGAATGATTGTATTATAAAGATAATTAATATACATTAGGTGCATTGTCTATATTTCAACTCACTCCTATGTATTTATCTATAATACCAAATGTTTAATTGTGTATTTCTTCAATTTTAATTTTCAGGTTCGACAACTATGTAATTTAGTTAATTCTTTATTTTTTTCTTAAACCAGACATATGTCACTTCATTCTTTATTATAATTATTCTTAGGAGACTGAATGTCTCAGAATAATATTTACTTTTCTTTCTTTCTATTATTCAAAGCTTAGTATTTAGCATGTTAAATGTTTATTTAGGAGAAGTCAGTTAGCATTTGTTCTGTTTTTTTTGCGAAATTTACGGGAAATCAACGAGAGAAATCAACAATAAATATATTTTAAAACTATAAACAATCACTAATTTCTTAGTTGTTCAATAATTCCATAAACCAATTTTGGTCAAAACATAGCAATATAGCTTCAATGTGCCATTTAGATAAAACATTGTAAACTACAAAATTAAAAGGAAACATAAATGTGTTTTGACAAAATAATCAAATCGACAATTATTAAATTCATTTATATTATAATAATAAGAAGTTAAATTGTAATTTTCTGATAACGGAATTAGTTTAACGTAAATAAGAAATTATTTTTCTGTAAAGTAATTAAAATTATTTTTATCCTTTTATATGATTATGAAGTTTATTATAAGGATAGGTATCTGGATTTGGGCCAGATCTGAAACAAAAGAAACATTTAGGTCATTATGGATGGTTTTATGTGTAACAAAGCAGGGAGCATTGTGGATTTTACGAAGGATTTTGGATTGTACGGATTGGATACGATAGGAATTCGATGGTGGAGCTCCAATGCTCAACTCCGTTAGTCCAAATAGGCCTTATTATAGTCATGTACATGTCTCTAGTAACTGATGAAGTAATCGGAAACATCGAGTGGTTTCTTGTCGTTTCAGTCTACTATTATTATCATATATACATAAAAAAAAGTAATTGCAGAATATGATCAAAAATCAAATATTATGAATTAGTCTGCTGTAAAATTGCAATATATCAACTATTCATGTTATACAACTGGTCATCAATGAAGTTTTGATAAGATATTTCCGTACTAGTTGAATAATAATGAAAATAATAGTATAAACAATAAATTAAATATTATTTAAATAATTGAATAAAAAATAATTCTTCTGCGTTAAAAAAATAAATTTTATTTAGGGAAATTAATGTACATTAACAAAATTATGAAAAGGAGGAATGTTTTCGAAAAAAAAAAAAAAACAACATGAAGGGTCTTGGGTTCGGTACTATTTAGGGGAAACACTATTTCTTGGTCAACCGTTGTGAAAGGAGGTGATTTGACCAAGATCACGCTCAACCGCCAGGTTTTCTCTTTAATCAATTATTTAATTATGAGTACCCAATTTATAGACTGGGTGTGCCCCAGGAGGATCTCCCAAATCCAGAGTCGTCCAAAGAATAATGAAACAGATTAAATATTTTTTCTGTCATGAGCCGAGATTCGAACCTAGGATCTTGAGCCTTGGAAGTTCAGCACCCTGTCATTGAACTTCCCCACTAACTGTTTTTGCTTATAAATATAAAATGAAATAAATTAAATTTTGATACAAGAAAAATCATCGGGGTTAGCAGATTCCTAATTAATTGTTTCACTATGAACTTATCAAGTGATTGATAGAATCGTGTAGGTAAACTGGTGGAATAAACTCCTGAACAATAAATTGTGGCTCTAGATCGTGAACTGAGCTATAATATTGTTAAACCGGTTGAAGACTGTCAGACATCAGCTCTCTGTGAAGAGTATATTTTAATTATGATGATGCAATAGGGATTTTCATTTTTGACTCAGGGACAAGGGCCAAAATTCATCATTCAGCAAAACAATTTCTCTGACACCCTTTGAAAATCTTATAAGGCATCACGCGGCACAGAAGACACTTCGAATCGTAGATCACGCGAATCTAATTTTGGCACTAAATATGAAACTGGGTCAGAATGCCTAGATCATTGGGAATGGCTGCCTAGCCCCCAATGACAAACATCTATTTTCAGTTTTTTACACGATCCTTGTATGGCTTTCCTTTTTCCCAATTAATCCAATGGCTGCAGAACAATTTTCCGCTGTCGCCAATAATTGGGTCGACCGTACACGGGTATCGATGTATCGACTCCTTTGATAGAGTTTTCTTTCACCTTCTTTTTAACGACTCTACCGTATTTGATTGCAATCGATTTTTTTTTTTTTTTTTATTGTTTCGTATTAGATATTCAAAGTAAAAAAAAAAAAAAAATAACATATTATGTACATGGAGAAGCCAGATTTTAAAACTGAAACATTACTAAATTTTGTGAATAACATCCTTCTAAAAGCAATAAGTTTAAGGTACAATGAAATAATCTGCAAATTATTTTTTAACCATAAAAAAATTTCACTGACTGATCTAAATACGAAGAAGGTGTGGAATATGGTACTGTGGCCCAAAATTTGAACTATTGAAATTTTAACTTTTTGGGCGCCAGGCCTTTCGCGCCTTTTATCTCTAAAGAGATAAATATAGAGAATATAAAGTTCTCATACATTATTGGTCATAGTAAAACATTTATGGTACCATGGTAGTTCTGGTGAAGAGGTTAGGTTCGATTTTTGTATAAAGTAACAAAAAAAAGATAGTTCAAGTTAAGAGATATATTTATAGTAAAAACAAAAAATTACAGAATACTATGTGCTAGCAAAATAAATAAAACGAAAGGAAAAGAGAAAATTTAAAAATAATTACTATATACAATTTAAAGATACTTCAGATAAAAAGGTGATAACGGGGGAAAAAAAAGTATTCTATTACTATGCACAATGGTATGGCATGCCATATCAAAAGATACAAGAAAACGATTGTCCAGAGCACATGTTCATGCTAAAATCTATGAATTAATCAGTCCAAAAGAAGAAGGCTTTGGACTTGGTTAAAGTACATTATAACATATTTTTTTTAAAACATATTTATTACAATCTGTCACAATTAAGGACATTTAAGATAGTGTTCTGAGAGTTCATTCACACACTATGTGCAATAAAAAATGCAGAAAAACAATAATGCTAAAATTAAATGTATATAAACTAAACTAATAAAATAACTACCCACATATTCACATGCTTCTATACAATATATGAAAATAATAATATGAAAAAATCATTCAGTCAAGATCTCCGAGCCAAGCCTTTTTCCCGATTCGTGAAAGGAAAGGCAGGACTCTAGGAGATCCCAACGCCTCGCACTGAGCCGCATTACTGATATTAAGAACCAGTAGAGGCTGAGAAGAGGTGTGTTATAATCACACATACTTGGCTTGAGTGGAGGATCCATTCCCAAAATTCCAAAATATGCTTATTCACAGAAGGTCTCTGGGCCACTGCCGCTTCAACCTTCGAGGAGGATTGTAAGGATGGTTAGTGGTGGATAGAGATTGTGCAAGGGGATTTGGATTTGGAACATAGGTAAGGTTCTGGTGAACTTTGGAGAATTTTTCTGGGGTAGGTTCTAAGACAAGTTGGCTATTAAGGTCATGATTTACGGTTTTGTTGGTTTTTAGACTGAAAGGATTGAATGCGTTTGATGTTTGAAAATTTTGCTGCCCCCACAGTTCAAGTCCGTGTGCCCACATAACATTCAGGATTGTCTTGTAGATCAGTAATTTGTTATCAATTGAAAGTTGAGATTTTCTAGTCAGTAGTCTGTATAATTTGTCATATCGTCGGTCAAGTTCTTGTCTTTTAAGTCTGGTATGTGGGGTCGGTCTAAGAGAAAGCCAAGATACCGGACTGTCTGAAAAAGGAAGCTGGATGGAATTAAAGTGGACTGATGGACAGGATCTGCTCCGGAGCGTGAAGGTAATGTGTTTGCATTTGGATTCGTTTACTTTTATGCCCCATTTTTTTTTTTTTTTTTTTTGCAAAAATGAACTCTTAAATATTAAAAAAATAGTGTGGACATTAATTTATTTCCAAAAGTGAACTTTTTTTAAATTAACATAATTAAAATATCATTTTCTAGGCATACTGTAAAAATAAATTCATGAAAAGCTCTTTTAAACTTCTATTCAATTGACAAATAAATTCATTTTATCGTACCATTATTGTAACATACATTTTTTCCCTGTAAATCATAAAACATGAGAGAAACCCTAATCAATATTATTTAAATTGAAAATGGGCCATGAACTTAAATTATTTCCAAAAGGAATTCTGTTTAATTACTATTGAAACAATCTGTGACTTTTGGAAATATTTTCAACAAACATGGAATTCCACTTCCGAATAAAAATAATATATTATATATATATATATTATTATAATATATTATATATAATAATATAATATATAAATATATTAATTCATAAAAAAATTGTTTTCATTGCTTTTAGATCTTTCATAACCCAATCTTTCATTGAAATGTGCTTATCTATCAAATTTGCTCTGAACTAGACAAGACATCATCAATTTAATGAACAAGAGGCTGCAGCATCGACAGTTGACGGTCGCAGTAGAGACTCTCGCATTAAGGACCGCAGGTACAAGTCCTAATGCAGATCATCTATCAGTTAACAGCTGTTACTGTATGATTACAGTGACAGTAACAGTAGCTGCAGCTGTGGTGAATGCAGTAGTGCTTAGGTGGTATATTAACATCATCTAAGTTCAGCACTCTCATACCTTTGCTAGCTCCAGGTTAAAGAACTACTTTGTTAAATAGGTTTTTTTTTTTTTAGGTGTTTCAAATACTTCCATATTTTAATGTGAAATATACTTTGTTTTGATAAAAAACATTAAGCTATTGAAAAAAATAAATACTCATTCACTTAGATAAAAAATCTTATTCCTTTATATTTTTTAAAATGGTAATAAAAAAATGTCAAATTTAAACTCTGAAAGATTTTAATAATTATTCAAAGAATAAATAACGGTTGGACAGTTGGGACAAAAAATCAACGAAGCATTAAAATCTGGACGTAGAAGCTGGGAAATCGGAAACGATGGAATGAGCCCGAACTCCCTCGATCTCTCTCTATTTAAACAAATCATTACAACGATATTTATTGTTTCTTTAACCGTTATTTCACTTTTAAAAGCCAGTGAAGAATGCAGCCAAATTAAAAATTAAAATTCCTCGAATTTATTAGATTTTTAAAACAGTGATTTATTTTTTTTTTTTTTTGCATTTAACTATTACCCATTTGTATAAACATAATCACTTATTTCTTATGACAATTACATCATTTTTTTAAATATGATTTTTTTTTTACTGTATTTTTTCATTTAGGGTGGAGCAATTTTAAAATCCATTTGTATTCGCCTCCACCCTAAATGAAAAAATACAGTAAAAAAAAAATCATATTTAAAAAAAAATGATATAATTGTCATAAGAAATAAGTGATTATGTTTATACAAATGGGTAATAGCTAAATGCAAAAAAAGATAATCACTGTTTTAAAAATCTAGTAAATTCGAGGAATTTTAATTTTTAATTCGGCTTCATTCTTCACTGGCTTTTAAAAGTGACATATGTCCTCAAGAAAAAGAAATTTTTGTATCATATTTTTTTTTATATACATATTATATATATATATATATATATATATATATATATATATAATATATTTTTTTTATATATTATATATCTTTTTGTAAAGAAAAATTTCTTTACAAAAAGAAATTTTTCTTTTGTATCATATTTTTTTCTCGATATATTATATATATATTATATATATATGTAAAAAAAATATGATACAAAAGAAAAATTTCTTTTTCTTGAGGACATATGTGGACAGTACATTACATAGATGCCAATTTTCGTACTACTGTACTAATGCCATTCCACTTTAATGAGTGGCACTAAATCTCATGATCACACAAAAAATGGAATTTCGAGAATTGTCGAGTGTGTCCGAAAGTATATTGAAGTTGCCGAACCTTCGAGTAAGGCCCCGACTTCTGCTTAAAACTCAACTGAGCTTGTTGAAGTGGGATTTTGTGAAGTCATGAGTGACTTCTGCAAACATTCGTATTATCAATAACCCAAAAGAGAGTGGAAGATAAAGATAATTAAACTGAAAACGACCAGAAGGGAATTAGTCTTATATCGTGATCTAAATAAAGGGAGGATACCAGACTGAAACGACTAGAAATCGCCCGATGTTTTCGACTACTGCAGCACTTACTAGACAAACGATATAAGCTTTCAATCAAGTATAAACGACTCTACATATAACAATAATAAGACCTATTTGGACTTGACGGAATTGAGCTTTGGGGCTCCACTAAACCATCAAATTTCTCTAGTATCCAATACTTACAATCCAAAATCCTCAACGCTTCTTACTTCGTCACAAATAAAATCATCCATAAAGATCTTAATGTTCTATATGTTTCTAATTTGGCCAATTGCCCAATTGACCTTCCATAACAAACTGCAGAACCATCCAAATCCTCTCGTTTCTAACCTTGCTTCCTCCTCGATCCCTGATAACCCTCCGAGGAGTCTGAAAAGAAGATGGCCTCCGGATCTTCTAATATAGAACTTTAATTTGAGTTATACCAATGGGTAGTTTCTCTTCATGTTGTACATGTCATGTTACCAATTTCACATTTACTTATTGTATTTTCTATGTAATACAATTGTAAATTCCATTAAAATAAAAAAAATAAAATAATAAAGCGAGGTTATAACCGTAAAAACGTTGTAAATCTTTGGCTATTCTCGGAATCCTATTAATAGCGTGATCATTAGATCTTGGTCTACTCGTACAAGGGGGTTACTTATACGATGATATTTTTTTTTTTCATGTTGATTAGTCGAACATACTTGCAGTTCTTTCCCATTTAATTGCTCACTCATAGGTTCCATACCACACTGTGGGCGGGGTGGCCGAACGGGATAATGTGTGTGCAGAGCACTGCCGTTGCCCGGCATCTTGATATATGAGTGATTGATGAAAAAAAAGTCACGATTTCTCGTCCCGGTACCAGAGGAGTCTTTTAAATCCCCGCCCACAACCTCTGGTCCGGGAAAACCCCGTATAGCCTTAAAAGTTGAGAAAGGGGACAACCCAAAAAAAAAGGTTACATACTACATTGATTGGTTTTAATTTTTTTTAAATTCGTTGAACAACTGATATCTTGTCATGTTATTTATATTCCTGTTTTCTTTTTAGATTTATTCCTATAGAGAATATTTGGTCCAGCTAGGGTTTATTATTAATATATACGGTTATGAAAGAAGAGGTCATTAAAATTATATAAATATGGTTTTATTGAACATATAATAAATTTTGAAGGCTGTAATTTAAATTAATAATCCTTTCAGATGCCTTGATGTTTGTCAATTTAATCACATTGGACCAAGGCCGGCTGTCAATTGTGTTTCAAGTATATCCATAAACCCGATTACATTAATTATACTACAGAAGCAAATAAGCTAATATTTTAATTGTACCAGGAAAGCCAGAAACTGCCAATCCCCTTGACAATAATAATTAACCCTAATTAGTTTTCCGACTGTAATGCCAATTGTCCAAATCTGCCTGATATTACTGTATGCACAATATTACAATATCCGAAGCTAAATATAGACACTACAACAATTATCGGCAGTGAATGTCCAAAAGGTTCTTGGGGTCAGAGCGACGAGGAGTTGGGGGTAATCGATGTAGGAATATCCTTTAAGGTCGGGGCCAACGGGTATCTGTTCTTGCCCTCCTGCGGTGGTGCGAGTCCCTCCAGGATTAAGGAGCAAGAAACATTCAGGCGGCGATTATTTTTTACCTTAATAATGGCTCTTCGGTTTGTTAATGGTATTTAGGTTCTGAAGATATTGGACAGAATTTCAGAACATATACGATCAAAGATTACTTTAATACTAACCATCAACGTAGATAATATATATATATATATATATATATATATATATATATATATATATATATATATATATATATATATATATACATAATAAAACAAAAACCTATTACAGATGTTGAGAAATGTTATTCATCCTAACCGAATGTATTTGCATATACTTAAACACTTTAGTGGATGGGGTGGGGGGGGGGGGGGTTGCTTCCACCATCGGAATGAACCTCATGACTTTTGGATATACATCTTAACATGGGATGAAATCTAATTACCAGGAGCCGTAATGCATAATGTATAGTGCAAAACAAGTACTCGATTACTACTACATTAAAATATTCATAATTGGTAATTGGTTGACTGTCGAGGATAATGAAGAGAAGAATAGTTGGGGTGGTCAGTCAAAAAGGACTGATAACTATATTTTTATTTTTGACTGACCAGCCCAACTATTCTTCTCTTCATTAAAATATTCATAGATTTTCTTAACAATCTACGACGTTATTTAAATACATACGAGTGTAAATCCCCTTAGTACTGATTGTATAGCCAAATTTAAGTATTCGGGTTTTTTTTATGTATTTTATATTTTAACATTTTTAATTTTTAAAATATTAACAATTTTAAATTTTCAGTTTATATTCAACATATTATTAGTCCGTGGTACCGACCCCTTTTTATGAAATTATTAACATACGGCTGAAACTTCGTAAATAGTTTCATCACATCGTAACTTACAAATATTTCACTTTCGAAAATTCTCGGAATTGGGGCGTTTTCAATCTGTAGGGGGCGATGATAATACCTCATCATAATGAGGATGGAATGCTAAACATTTCCCTCGCTCAAAGTATGGAGGTCCAATTTTTTAGTTAATGAGATATTTTATTCTATATCTTCAATAAAACTTGTTATAATTTGGTTATCTACACTATTTTTCCTTTTCGACTCCCTAACACGGCCTATGATTTTGAATAATAGCCTATTAAAGAGAGGATGAAATGTTGAACAATTCCCTCGCTTAAGCAGGTCCGATTTTTAGTTTCTGAGATATTTGAATCCATATGTAAAGAAACATTTCGATTAGTCGATTCTAGCCGACTTTACTCGAGCGTTAACACATCGGAAATCTGACGGATCAATCTAATTCACTATGCACAAAAAAGTGCGAAACGCACCTATAGAAGTTATCACTTCAAGAAGAAAAAAAAGCATTTCGCCCTTCGCAAATTCTACATAGTTTATTGATTATCGATTCCTCCAACATCATAAGACTAGGTCAAACAATTAATTCTCCTCATCTAGATTCTCATAAACCTTAGATTATTATAAACTAGCAGAATCTTGCTTCAACGGAATTTTATAGGTTAAACAAATTTTCTTTAACGATTACATATTTTAGAGGTATTTACTTCAGTAATACCTTCATAAATATCTATTCGGTCTCGCTATATTTAACGAATAATAAATATTCCTCCGCAGAACATCACATCTTAAGGCATTTTACTACCTGACTACTCATACTACAAATATTTAAAAACAAACATCACCTAAGATTCATAATAATAATCCTAAATACCTATATTAAAAATTATATTTAAAAAAAATATATATCTATATTTAAAAGTGTTTTTAGAGTGCTACCATTGGGTAGTTACTCAGCAAGTGTATTCATGTCATTATATCAATTATGTCCAAATTTACTTGATGTATTTATGTAATACAGTTGTAAATGTCATAAAGAAAAAAAAAAAAAAAAAAAAAAAAAGTGTTTTAAATAAGTGCAATATTGTATATTTTTTTTAATTGTAAAATAGGTAAAAGGTCTTGGATTAATATTCCACAGGAGGATGACCCGGAACCCACACGGCAGAATAAAAACACCGATTTTAATCAAGTGACAGAAAATATTATGGCCAATTTTTTCTAAATTTAAATTTAAAATTAGACACAAATTAAATATGTACACTCACCTACTCGAACCCATATGGGCACGTTTACGGTTCAGTAAAAAAGACGCACTTATTGAATCCAAAGATTAAAGGCTAATAACAGTAGCTCCCTGGTAAGTAAATAACATAACTATACTGACATACTGACATACTGACAACCAACTGTCGACCAATATAAACGTACTGTTTATTCCCGATTTCATATTAAACTACACGGGCACAACCGACTTATTAATGGCATGGATAAGGCTAACATACCCATCAGGAGTCGACTGAAAAGGAGTTGGTTCAAAGTCTTCAAAAATCCTTTCTTGAATAAAGGAAGTAAACAAAGACCACAAAGAAGTGAGGCTTTGTACTATTCTTCATTATTCCTAAAAAAATTCTTTGGACTGACAGGCACATATATTTATTAACATGTTCATGACAGGTGTGGATAAAGAAAAAAAAAATTAATACATTTCTTTTAAAATTTATTTATTTCATTTTTATTCTGACCTGCCTAAGAAGATTAGAAAGATTTTTATTCTGACAGGATTTTTTTTATGCTCAGAAACGAATAGTTCGATCAACGTAAAGTGATGAGTGAATCAAATAATTCAGAATCAATTTTCATCTCCTTTTTTCGAAAAAGTATTTTTTTTTCCTACGCCTATATTTTAAAAAAGGTTCATTTGATTAGATCCAGAGTTGGGGGAAAATTAGGGATAATGTACAGTTGTTCTGGTTTTAGATTCATCAATTTTCATTAAAAATTTAAAACTAACAAAACTGTTAAGAATATACGTAGTAGGCTGTGAAATTAGTTTGCAAACATATAATTGTGTGAGTTTACATCAGTTTTGAAACTAAATTTGATTTTTTAAACGTGTTTTTATTTGATTATTTAATTCAGTTTTAAATAAAATTATAATCTCTGTGCCTTTTAAGCGTGTATGCGTATTTTCTTATATACCTAACTAAAATGGCGAAAAAGCTATTCTGGTTTATTTGGCAAAATCTTTTCTTCACTTCGTAATCTATTTTAATATCCAGGTAAAACTCTCATATTTTGTTTTTAGATATGAATTGGCAATCAAATTCGGTTATATCCGTAAAAATTTTGAAGAAGTCAACATTTCTGAAAGAAGTCAAATCAAAACTTATTATTAAAAATGTTAATTAAATAGTTATTAATATGAATGTAGTTCCAATATCCTCGTTGTAAATGTCGGAGTATTATTTGTATAAATATATTCATATTTGTTCATTTTATGTTAAAGCTATAGCAAAGCAAAATCTTTTTGCCTGGGTGGAGGTATTACTTCGGATGAAAAAGATTGTATCGAACCCAGCCTCTTCGAGGCCGGGCCATTGGTCTAATGTATCTAGAATGTGATCTGTGCAGCTGATGTATTGTGATATATGAGTTCCCTTAGCTACCTATTAAATCAAGTGATTGCTTATTTTATTTCATTTTATTTTTTAGGTATTATTTTGCTTAATTCCTTCTATTCAGCTCATCATGCGAAATAATAAATCGAAAATCTGAATAATAATTTCAGAAATACGCTTCGTCCAGTGTTATTTCATATTATTTTATTTACTTATTCTCTGTACACTCTTATTATTATCTTGGTATGTCTGTTATTAGGTGATTTTATTGGAAAAGATATCACGAATTTAAAACATATTGTGGTTTTATGATTACTATAATCATGACAATTTTGAATTAAAACAAAAAGAATATTTCTGTACATATAAAATTTTATTTTATTCATTATGGCTACATTGGCGGAAGTTAGTCGACTGTTCTACACATCATGGGTGATAAATAGTCAGAGCCCAGTCATTTTTAAGATTTTAATTGGTGCCGACGTTTCAACGTTCATGTGGGTCATCATCAGGGCGTGTTTCGAACCCTGAAGATGTTCAAATATCATATACGCCGGAACTTATAAAAATCTTAAAAATGACTACGTTCTGACTATTTATCGCCCTTGATATTATGACTACATATTATGTATTTTAGATTTTAGATTTGGGAATATTCGAAAACAATCTTTATTTATTTTTTTCTGTTTGCGCCATAGATCTTTAGTCGTCTAAAAAAGTTTTCTTCACCTCTGCCTATTTGGGCTATTCCTTTCCAGTAATCTGCCTACAAATCTATTGTATCATTGTTGATTCGATCTATTCTTCTGGTCTCTGGCGTAGTATTGTGAAATTCTTTGTTGTACTTAGACCCAATGGATTGCTCCGAGCTAAGTGCCCTCCCCCCCATTCTTAACCTCCTTGCCTTTATACCATAAGTTATCTATTGATCTGTTTCTGCAAGCAGGTCTTCATTTTTTTTTTCTCCATGTGTTGATAATGAGATCCCAGATGGCTCCAGTTATCATGCTGAAGATTTTTCACTCGAAACATTGAAATTTCTTTAAACGATGCTGGTTAGTGTCCAGGTCAAAATTGGCTTTATCATAGCATTGTAGATCCTTAATTTGAGATTTGATGGAATTTCAATACCTTTAAATGAGATAAGAAAGCTCTGTTTGTTCTTGTTATAACGCTCGTATATTTTTAACCGTTTGTTATTCATTGAGGTTATTATAGAGCCGACGTATTTCAATATGTCGGTCCTTGGGTATGATTTCTCTTCTTCGAAGATTCTGTTATTATGGTGGGCTTTTGGAAAAGTGTTTACAAAAAACAATGTAATGTGGTATGAGAATTCCTATTTATCGATAGTGCTTAATTTTATTGAATTGTTTTGAGAGAATGAAACGTTAATAATGGCGATGATCTCCGAAACATAGGTTTTGAAATGTATTATTAAAAAGACCTCTCATTGGATATATTTATTTCACTAAATATATGACTATACCTCCGAATAGTTGGGGAGTATATAAAATGCGTACAGAAGGCAAAATTTTGTTTTTAAATCACTTTTCCTTCCGGAATGTACACGACCCTCAAATCAGGCTGTTCTTTGGTGCCTGATCCAGATCAATTCCATCGGTAGCCATTAATTGATTTGTTATTTCTCCAGCACTTGGAATAATCCGCTCCAGGTCGAGATCGGGTAATCCTCCATGAGCTCTTCCAAACAGGGCGCCAATCAAATGGGGCTTTGGCCTTTCCAGGGCACTTTGGTCGTGGCCATTGCCAATCTGTTACGGGCCGCAGCTGGCTACCTGAGAATTCATGAATAGCCCTCGAGTTAGAACTTCATCCCCCTCTAATATAACTTGCAATGTAAACTTCAATTTATCCCACGTTTCCTTTAAATGGAAAGAAAATATAATCTAGGAACTGAAATGAAGCATTCAATCTTCGTGTAATTGCGTTCGCCCACAGACTTGTGTTATTGCATAATTATGAGATCCATCATTAATAAAAAAAATACAATAATTAAAGGAACGAAGTTATTGGATTATCATTTCTATATTAACAATATCGTTCCTGTATAAAATTACGAAGTTAAAAAATGGTAGAATATTCCAAAGTACATTTTACCATTTAGTAAAGTACATTTCATAATCTTAAATCACGCAGAACTTAAATGAATTTTCAATTTGTGAAATCAAAAAATTGTGTGCTTGTTGCATGTGTATCTAATGTACAACAGGTTTTGTGCCATTTTATTGCACTTATTGTGTTTTTTTATGGATAAATAAGATCGAAATTCATAAAAAACGTTCTTACAAATTCATCTAATAAAAAATTATTAGTTTGGCAAATAAGTCCTTTCGGTTTTTTAGGGTGAAATAAAACTCAAAGTATTATAGACATAAAATTTATTTTAATCTGCAATATATTTAATATTACTTTTTCCCATCTTTCCACTAACTGCATAATGCCATGCTCATAGAATGTCTGGAGTTAATCGTTAAAAAACTAATCCAAGTTGTTATTACTAATTCTTCTTTTCTTCTTGGAAAATTCTTCTAAATCACGCTATATCCAAACACATTACATTTACACTTCGAAATAATACCTGCCCTCCAAATTATATCAGAAACAACCATATTCCACAGGCGGACACCTTGCCCTGCCTTGATCTTACCTTTGACAGAAAAATGACATGGGGGCCACACGTCAAAATGAGGCTGAAAAGCCGCAATTGACGACTCAAACTACGTTACTTACTTTTTCCAAATTTCCTAAAACTAGAACTGAGACAGAAACTATATAGAATATAATAGAAAATAGAACTTTATTCGGGGACTAAGTCCCCTTAGAATAACAAAGATGAATTAATACAAAATAAAATACAAATCTGGCCAAAAACTAACTTATAAAAATTCTAACATAATATACATTATATAAAAAGTAGTATGTAATCACTAAGAAATAAACAAAAAAAAAGATATACATATATATAAATACACGCACATATACATATATACACATATGCATACTTATACTGTTTAAGCCAATATCGACTTACTCCTCCCAAATATACGGTATAGCTAAAAAGACCCACTTGCACAAACTTCAAACTTTCCAACCAAAAATATTACTACTTATAACGACTTGGTTCGTGAAAAACAAAACCTTACGTACCGACTTCCTCCTGCCTACAGTTGACCAACACATAGGAACTCTTCACAACCGATTTCACAATAATTTACACGAACATACTAACATACTAATTAGAAATATGGCTTCAGCTAACATGCTCATCAATACGAGGAGGAGATTAAAAAGCCAATGGATGAGAGACTTCCTTCCATAACAAATCATAATAAATAATTCAAGAAAGGGAAGAGGTAGGTAGTTCTGCATGCTCTCCTTCTCCATGCCTGACATGTCACTTTCGTTACTTTAATCAGACCATCTGCTGATTGTTAATAGTCTTAGAAAGGTGCAGATTAATACTGAAATAAATAAATGTTTTTTTACGAATACAATTGATGTAGGTAGACTCCGATTTCCCGTTGCTAACGCTATGACCGAAGATGCTTATCTGATTTTTCCTCCCCTTCTTTTTATAAAATTTCCCTTACAGTAAAAAGTAAAATCTTAGTGAACCCGAAGGTTCGATACCAATACCAACGCCTCCTGTTAAAACTAAACCGCACCACATTAGCTGTAATACAATTCTCTCACATTCGTACCCTTTTGTCTACTCCTCTGAAGCCTAACAAATGGTACCGCGCAAATGAATGTTTTAATGATTCGTTCAACGCTAAGACCAACAATTTTACTTGCTCATTTTATTCATCACAAAGCTACTATCTCAATAATATTCTCCGGTATCGCAGTTTGGCGTTGTGTAGCCGTCAAAATTCACCATGTTTGAAAAATTCTTTATTCCCCTAAGGATTATAAAATTGAAGAATTCAAGAATATTTAACGACTTAATTAATTGTTATTTTAAAGGTATGGTTGTTTTTTTTTTAATTTAATAACTTAGTAAGTAGTGAAGCCCACAGTATTCTCAATCATAAATTTAACTTCTTGAAATATGAAAAAATTCACCATTTCTAGTGTCAACAGAGAATCAAAACATTTTTAATATTTAGTAATCATATGTATTTTGTGATTCGCGTTGCCCAGCGTTGCACACTTCAAAAAACAGTGTGCCAGTTAAGTTACCCGCATATTAAACGGTTGAACGTTTCTTCAAAAGTTCAAACTATCAATTTCGTTTTTTCCATAGATTTGATTTTAGCATTTAGGTCTCTTAAAGGCTCTTTTGAAATTCAAAAACTTATGAGTTCAATAAAACTGCTGTAAATCAATAACACTATAAAATAAAATAAATCAATAAAACTATTAAATTATTATATTAGTCCGGTTACAAGTCCATGTTAATACAGCCATTACGAAATTAAAAACCATCAATATATAATTTTAAGATTTAATAACATTATAAATTTCTCATTAAATATTTGTATTTCGGAATCAATTTCAACAAGTAACTAGCAAAAACTCGAGAAGCATAGTAATATACTGGAAAAGAAGGACTTGCTTTGAAAGGTCTTAAGGCCAAAAAAAAATAATGATAAAAAAAAATTGCACTTAACACACTATGCGTAGGTATATGATCACAACATTTTAAAAATATTGCCTGAAATGTATGGTGACAAAAGGAAATGAAGATTTAAATTAATATTTGGAAATTAGAAAAAATAAATAAAATAAAATATCTCCCATATAAGAGATATAAGATTCAGCTCTTTTCCAGTTTCCAGAAAAAAATATTAATTACTTTAAACAAATACTTAAGGCAAAAAAACCTATTGATGTCTACATGGTCAGTAGCTTACCTCATTTAAAAGCGGTAGTGTGTGAGACTGCATTAAACTCTGTCCCTATATGTTATATATCCGCTTAGATGAGTGTTTTTCTTTTTTAATTTATACATTATGTATGAAAGAGGAAATATAATATTAATAATTTATATGGAATGCAGAATTTGATGCCTGGCTATTCTTATGATGCCGAGAGAGCTCGAAGTTTTCGCGCCATATTTTACAGAATTACGTCGGCTCTATTTGGTGGGGGATTAGTCATATTCCCCGCTTCAGACTTGGCGGTAAAAAACTTCGGGGCTTTTCCAAAGCCCTCTCTAATCACTTTTCCAGGTTTTTTCCCCCTCAGTCCTTAAGTATTTTGTCAAGGAAAGCTGTAATGCTTGTTTAGCTCAGTGCAGATCAGCCTATAGTATTGATTACTTTTGTTTCTGTTTGTCTTGTTTTTTCAAGCATATTTTAAGGATTATAAAAAAGATATAATAGGTTTATTTTAAATAATAGTATAGTAAACACACGCATACATATTGTTGAAATAATAATAATAATAATGTATGACAAAACCGAGTGAAAATAATTGGTCCGTGTTTCGCACTTATTACATCAACTAAATGTTTATATATATATATATATATATATATATATATATATATATATAATATATATATATATATATATATATATATATATATATATATATATATTTAGAACATATTAATTATAATACCTAATAAGGTGATGAATGCTGTAAAAAAAAAAAAGGTCAATATATAATCTAACATTGTCTAAGCATCACTCTAACTTGATATAATAAATAATTATTTATTTGGATTTTTTGTTATCTCTACCCTGCAGGGTCATTTTTGAATTTGATTGCAGAGTTTCAAAATTTTTAAAAATTCGAATTTTTTTTTGTGACGTTTCGCAGTCTTTTAAATTACACATTTCACAGGTTACACAATTATTAAGTAGCTATGCGGAAAGTCAATGCCCAATCCTTAATCGACAGAAGTGTTTAAAAACAATTAATTTTCAATATCATGTTATGAAATAACAATTAATTTGTGTTCAAGGAAATTATGCCTAATGGAAAATAATGCACACAGATAATATGACGTATCTCTGTTTTCGTTGATTGTCTATCAAACAATCCTTAATACTATAAAATAAAAATAAATGAAGAATATGAAATTTAAATTTAAATATACAGATGAAAAAATAAATGTTTATAAGAAGTTGAATAGGTTTTATGAATGACGATGAATAATAAACTCTAAGAAGAGGTTATTGAGATGTATTTATTATTATATTTAAAAAAAAAAAATCTAATATGCCCTTTTTATTATGAAAAGCCAAAAAAAATAATATCTTAATCTATTTATTAGTTATATGGTTGGGCAGAAAGTAAACTGATGTTTTAGATGATATGCGAATATTATTTTTAAATTAGAAAAATATGACTTTCTGTCGTACAGTATCCTTAATCAATACCCCACTTACCCTGTTAAACAAATCCGATACCCTGGACTCTTGGACACTCTAAAAAACCTCTAGCTTGGAATCTTCATACCACACTTAAACGACAAGAAAAAGCACGAAAATCGCTCTTAGCTTTCAGTTAATTACAAAAGACCCATACACATGATTACAATATGACCTATTCGGACTTGAGGGGTTGAGATTTGGGCTGCATAAAGCCATCGAATTCCTCACGAATCCAATCCTTACAATCTAAAATCCTTCGTAAAATCCTCAATGTTCCATATGTTTCCGATTTGGCCCAATCCAGATACCTACCCTTCCATAATAAAGTTCAAAATCATTCTAACCCTTTCGTTTCTAACTGGCTCTTCGATCTCTGATAACAACCCGAGGCGTCTGAAAAAAATATGACCTCCAGATTTCTCCTCTTGTAAAAGCGTTTTTTTTTTTTTTTTTTTAGAGTGCTACCAGTTGGTAGTTTTTCAACAAGTGTATTCATGTTATTTTTTTTTCTATTATCACAGTTACTGGATGTATTATTATTCACAATACAGCCCTGAACACCATAAATAAATAAATAAATATGCTTCTTCCTTCCATCGTAAAATAGAATTCGCATTATGTGTTGATGGTTTATGGCGATGTGTTTTTCAAGATTACTATAGTGGATTAAAATTTAAAAAAAAAATTTTTAATACTTGTCAGAAAATTAAATTCGAAGTGAATAATATATTTCCAAATCCAAAAAAATTCATAAGACCTTTAAAAGAAATATGACGTGTAAAGCTAATTAAATAATTTATCATTACAGTCTAATTAAAGTGTTTCATCAAAGAATTTGCAAAATTTCTTATACCACATTTGTTTTGCGCCCAGCAAACAACTTAGCACTCAACAGAATTATTATTTTAACAAAATAAATTTCTGGAAGGTATGAATTTTGCTTATCTTTTATAACAATAATTGAACGTAAAGTGCAATGGAAATATTATGTGTAAAATATAAATATGGATGTTTTGTTTTTTTTAATTATGAGAATGAAAATAATTAGCATTTTCAGTCAATAATTTTTTATACTAAAATCTTGCTCTTATAAAAAACATGTGTTATATTATTATGAATTGGTACAGACATTGGTGATTTGACAATTGTAAATTGTTTATATTTGTATAAAGCATATGCTTATTAATTATGCTGTTTTGACATAATTATAATCATTAGATAAATAGGTTGCTAAAATTCAAATTATAGTTAATATAGTTTTACCATAATTTGTATTTAAACTAAATTCCTGTTTTTACATAAAATACGAATTTTCGAATTATAACATATTTATTCTGACAAAAGTTATCATTCATTTATCACACAATAATATCATTTTCCAGCTTTTATATGCTTATTTTAATTTATATATGCTTTCACTTATAAGTTTTATTGATTTATTTAGTTTCTTAATGTTTGAATTACGTATATTTCTAAAAAAAACATTTCACTACTTCAAAAAAATTTTCATTACATTAATAGAGTTCGTTGGGTTATTCTGCAGTAGACCCAATCAAATTAATCATGTCGTGAAATATGATAAATATTTTTTGTATAACAAACCTGGCTTATCAGAGACAACTCACCTAATAACAATCAAAATACTTTTTATAATTAAATATATTTTAAATATTTTAGAACTAATCTGATAATAAAAAGTTGTGTGAATATGGAATGTAACGGATAGAGTCGGGGACTTGGCGAGTATAAATTCCACACATATTTATGAATAATTTTGTTTTTATATAGTTTTAATTAATATCACAAGATAATATTATCATTTCCTACCATAATATAGTATAGATCCTAATGAAAACATAACATTAGGGAATTCAATGAGATATATTTAAAAAGAACATTTTTACTCAATTACAATAACTGACTAGTTATTAAAAAATGTTAATCTATTCATTTAATTTTGTTTAAGTATCTATTGTATTTTATAAGATAATTAACTTTATTAAATCCGTTTAAGGATATCCTGAAGATGACCGGACAGATGTAGCACTGAATATAGTTTTTTAAGTGGTGAAATATGTTTTCAAGTGAAATATATATATTTTTTTTGTCTCAAACTGTTTTAATTATTTCATATCCCTTCAACTTAAGCATAAATATACTAAAAATTTTTTTATGTAATATCTCTCACCATAAGAAATATATAAATGAATATAAATATTTTTCATAATGCTTGTTTGGCCTTTGTTCATTTCATAGTGGTTTATGTGCTTATTAGTCATAAATAAAATGGTCATTCTATTACCATTGACCATTTAGATTTAATTATAACTTTGTGACTAACCCATTTTCTTGTGAAATAAATTTTTGTGGAAACGTACAAATAAATTTTGCAATCAAATACTTAGTTTTCTTTAAATTAAAAATTGTGTGTCTAAAAATTAATTGGACTATCATATCTTAAAGAATCATATCAATATTTTTTGCCTATTATATGTTTTAATAATTATTTCAAAAGTCGTATTTTTTTCTTTATTTCTAGGTACAATTGATATATCTTATATAGAAATAGTTCCAAATATTTGAATATTTTCATGATCTTTTGCATTACTGTGAACAAAGTAAAACCGTAAGTAAACTAACATTTTAGCCTAACTGATGATGTTATCCTTAATTTCTAAAAAAAAAAAAGTAAAAAACTACCTGTTTATAAATAAATATAAAAAAAAATATGTCATCACATTTTTTAGGATCTTTACATATTTTTACTTAACACAATTCGAAAATTCACTAACGCACCTTATATTCACAAGACTTTTAATTCTACTTTCATCAAGTAATTTGCGTCTCGAGCTACCTCTTAGCGTAATTTGTATATTAATTAAAGGACTCATCTAAATTGTTAAATTAACTTAGGGAATTAAAGAGGGACGTCTCTGCTCGGGAATGATGTTGATACAATTAGGATAAAATTTAATCTCATATATGAAGGGCTCTTTTTTGTTAATTTGTTTGTTTATGTTTCTTCTAAGAGATTGCCTGTAAAAGGGAAGACAGAAAACGTTTGTGTTATTTCAGGAGTCGGTTTTATAACGTAGGTGCTTTATTTAGTTAAAGTTAATTTAATTAACATGAAAAAAACACATAGCACAAAAAACAAAATCACTGACGAACAATTTATTAAGTGAGTGAAAAATATTATTTAAGAATACAGATTTCTTTTGATTTTCTATAATTTTGTAGTTGGTAAATGGTTAATTAGATAATGTATGATATAATTTAAGGTATTCAATAGTTATTAATAGTTTATTTGTCTCTCTTCTCTTGGAAACAGTTACCAATTTATTCATGATAGTGAATTCATAATTGACTGTCGGAGATATATTGATGGGAAGTCGGTTGGGCATTCATTTAAACAAAGAACAAAGTAAAAATAATTAGACTATGTATTTATTTTTATTTTTGCCAAAGTTTCGACCTAATTTCCAGGTCTTTATCAAGTCGTAAGACACCTGTCTGCACCTTTCCTGGGAACATCACTGATGAATGCCTGTAACGTCGAGAAAAATAAAAAATAAAATTTATTTATTTTTACTTTGTTATTTATTTTTTTTTTGTGTGTTCCTCAATGTAGTATCCTAGGTCCTATCCTTAACACAGTTTATGTAGCTGACATCCCAACCCAACCACCTATGCTATGCCGATGACACGTGTATCTTATCAGTACATCTATTGCATCCCAAATTCTTCAATCACCACAAATTCACAAGTCTTGAAAAATGGTGTCAAAATTAGAGGTTTACGATAAATTCCAATAAATCCCATCAAATTACATTTATTCTTTACTTTTCGTCATAAACCTATGACTTTTTGTCCTCCAGTATCCTTCAACAATAGCCCACTTTTCCCTGTTGAACAAATCCGATACCTAAAAAAACGACTCACTTGGAACCCCCATACCACACTGAAACGACTAGAAACCGCCCGACGTTTTCGACTATTGCAGTACTTATTAGACAAACGCCCTAAACTTTCAACTATTTACAAAAGACTCATATATATTACTATAATAAGGCCTATTTGGACTTACGGGATCGAGCTTTTGGGCTCTACTAAACCATCAAATTCCTCTTGTATCCAATCCCTACAATCCAAAATCTTTCGTAAAATCTTCAATGCTCCATACTTTTTCACAAATAAAATCATCCATAAAGGTCTTAATGTACCACATGTTTCCGACTTAGCTCAATCCAGATACCTAACGTGTGGTTTTCGAGATAGAGGTGGATAAAAATACGAAGAATTATTAGATTAAATTTGATAAAATTTATGCAACATATATGTTCGTTTTTTAAAAATCTTCCTTCATGTTTTTTTAAGTGAAAATTTCTTTAGCGAGTTTTTCGATATTTTGTGGAGCCTGAATTAACATTAGATTGATCCGTACAATTTCCGAAGTGTTTCGAGCCAAAAGTCGACTAATTGAAATGTTTTTACAAATGGATTAAAATATCTAAGAATCGTTCCTCTGAAAGTTCAATGTTTCGTCCTCTCTGAAACTAGCCATTATTCAAAATCGTATCTGAAAAGTCGAAAAGCAAATGACAACGTGTTTCATGAAGAATTAACGATATGAAATATAAATTATAAATAATAGCTCATTATATAGAGGATGAAATGATTAACATTTCCTTCGCTTACAGAATACACGTCCAATTTTCAGTTTCAGAGGTATTTTAATCCGTATCTTCCATGAAACACGTTGTCATTTGTCTCGCATTGTTGATGTTTTCACTTCTATCGTGTGGTCTAAAGCACATATCTTAGTTTCTTTTTTGTTTTAATACAATCGTAATTTCCATGAAGCAATATAAAAACAAACGCATAGAGTTTATATATGTGTTTACAGTGCGTCTAGTCATATAAGTAAGAGTATATAGAGAAGACAGGACGTTGCTAACTAATAGAGACCCAGCGAAGCGATCTGTCTCAATCTGTTCCGTCCTCTGGCGATCCTTCTTCTTCTCCTTTCTTCTTTCATTCTTTATGGTGTTCTTTAGCCCTCGGTCGAGGTTTTTCTTGCGCTCTGTCCTACCTGGCAGAGCGATTGCCCTCGGTAATCCTTTGCTCTAAACAGATTGCTCCTTAAATTTTAACGTTATACACTAGGATCCTTGCCGAACCCCACCCTCGTAGCGTTACCACTTAAGGCATTAAACATTGATAATGACGTATCTCTTTCCAACCCCCATTCCCTTATTGCGGTCTTGATAATGACCGAGATCTGTCTTTGTACCTAATACATTTACGAGTCGCAGTAATCGCCAAGAGATCTACCACGACCTTTTCTCCTTTATTTTAATAAGAATTATTATTAATTATATCATTATTAATCATTGTTACATATTGATTGTAATAATTATGATTACAATTAAATTTGTTAATTAACTGAAACCGGCCACCCAAAAAAACAACAACAACGGAAATAATAAAAGTACCAAATATACACATTTAAAGAAAATAAGAATACCACATTACAATTGTCAGAAAGAATATCTCTTATTATATATAAATTAAAACAAATAAAATTAAATGCTATAGAAAAAGAAATTCCCCCTTGGACCTATATACAACCAAAATTAAGTCTCCAACTCGCCAAATTCACCAAAGATAGTACATTACTTGAGATCATATGTGAAAAATTCCACAAAATAATCACCACATTACCTGAACATCTTCTAATATTCACCGACGGATCCAAATCAGACACATCTAATGCATCACTCCTGATACTACCTACAAATATCAACTACACCATCTTTGTAGTGTTTACACAGCAGAGATTAACGCCATAGCAATGAGTCTCCAATACATCATGAAGACGCCAGTTGCAAACGTGGTTATGGTATCGGATTCCCTAAGTACTATGAAAGCCATGAATAACGTGTATCCAGACCATCCAGATATACACATTTTATCTGGTCGCCAGGCCATATAGGCATTAAAGGAAATGAAATTAAAGCTTTTTTGACACCGTCTGAACTTACACGACCTCTAAGAGAAACTATATCTCAAGAATGGAATAAACGGTGTGACAACAGCCCACCTAGCAAATTAAAAACAATAAAAAAAGAGGTGGACCAGCTCCAGATGCAGCAGTCGTAGAGTCCTCACGCGGCTGAGGATCGGACATACTAGACTGACACATCTCCACCTCATAACAAAAGATCATATCCCCAGATGTCAAATGTGTGACCAGTTATTACCCATAAAACGTATTTTGGAAGAGTACCCTTTTTACACCGCAAGGTCAAAAGATCGAATACCCCAGAATATATCAGCATCCCTGAGAAATCAAGAAGAAATCGTTACCAAACTTATCTAGTTTCTAGATAATGCAAGACTTAGACAAAATATATGAAAAGTTTATAACTAATGATCCTTTGCAGAATTATTATTTTTTATTTTTATTTATTTCATTTTATATTTTTTTATTTTAAAAATTCATCTGTCTATTAATTTCAATTCATTTATTGATTTTTTAAAAGTTTATTTATTTATCTATTCTATCTTATTATCTATCTTTCTTATCCTTTTTTTTTTTTTAATTTTTTACACTAACCACCTAAAAAGTATGAAAGTAGTGTTATTTAGTTGATCGGGCGCTGATGACCTGGATGTTTTGCGCCTAGACATCGAAACAAACAAACAACCAAATATATACAGGTTGTCCAATAAAAAACGTAAGGTACAAAATAAAATGAAATTCTTTTATTTTCATTCGTGTTCTCTCTGATAGCAACCACAACTAACATCCCAACCATATATTCTACAGTCGACAATTTCTTCACTATTACGAAAACATTCCATATTTATATTTTATATTGACATTTCCTTACTGGATAATATTCGATATGGATTATCCGCACAAACCATCTAGGTAGTTTATAATAAACTAAATTATTACATACTTAGTCAATGGGGTTTATAAAAAAGTATAATGACGACATGTATTCACCATTCTTTAAGATGACAAGAAAATTTCAATATAAAATTAATAGAAATGCGTTTTTCGGATCTTTAACGGTTCGTTATCTGCAAATTCCAGGTTTTTGCCGCTTGTAAGCCGTTTTATTGAAGTTAAAATGACAGTTGTTAAAACTAATTTTATAGTTCCCTAGCTCTAACATTTTTTAACCCTATTTTTCGCTTGGAGATGAGAATTGTATTTATCGATTTATTCTGTACACCGTGTACGTAAAGTAAGAAATGTTTCTGTTATCCCTCATAAAGTACATAGTTATAAGCAGATTGCTTATATTTATTAAATGTCAAACCTTCAAAACCATGAAATTAATATATGTGAATATATAAAATTGGAAGATGCAAAAAAAAAAAAATATATATATATATATATATACATATACTATCCAATTTTATATTACATAAACTTACTCAAAGCTTTGTACTTTCGGTCAGAAGCGGAAGCTATTTTAGAATTTATTCCCCAATTATTTACAAATGTAAAATATAAATTTTACACATGAAGTTATTAATATTCCGGAAAAAGCGTATTTAATAATATCTATCCCGCACAAAAAGCCTCAAAAAACATATACACAAGGTACGATGAAAGCATTTCCACGAAGATGGTTTTCAATATTTTTTTGTGATGTTTTTTTCAACTTTAAATGATCGGCCCTAATTATATGGCTTACTTGGAATTTTATTACCAAATATACAGTAGATTCTAATATGTATTTACTTCCGTTAATATTTTATGAAATTACTTACCGATGAGAATAAAAGTGGCTATCTACACTAGTAGAAATCAATTTCTGGATTTTTGAATGGATGTATTATTATGAATAAGGTATTAAACGAAAGGAAATTTTACAAAGAATTGGCAAACCTCAATTTCAAAAATGAAACATGAACAAACAAACTTTTTTTATTATATTTTCATGATATTTACAACTGTATTAATAAAAATTCATCTATTAAATTTGTATAGATGGATACAATGACATGAAAACACCTATTGAGAAACTAATCACTGGTAGCACTCTAATAATATGTCTACATGAGGTGATCACGAGCCGTCTTCTTTTCAGGCGCCTCGAAGGTTATCAAGAATCGAAGAGGAAAGATAGAAACGAGAGAGTTAGGATGAAGTTTATTATGGAAGGATAGGTATCTGGATTGGACTGAATCTGAAACATAAGTTCATTGTGGATGAGTGTATTTGTAACAAAATAAGGAGAATTAAGGATTTCATAAAGGATTTTGGATTGTAAGGATTGGTTTTTGATTTGACGAAAGGAATTTGATAGTTTAGTGGAGGACTAACAAACTAAAACTATAATAAAAGTCATTAGAAAAAAAAGGGATTTCAAAAGTCGACGTATGGAGAAGGAATTAATTATGTTTATAATATTTTAATTACTTAAAAAAAAATTGAAAGCCTCTTAGGTGGTATATTTGCTTTATTATGTTATTACGTTTAGGTTTCTAAAATTAAAATATTGCTATGATCTATTGGTAGGGTAAATAGAGGAGTCATGCTCTGTCATCTATTGGAACTTCGGTTATAAAAAAAATAATAATAAAAATAAAAACCTACACGACCCTCTCTCGAGCTCTTAGAAGATAGCAAAAACAATATAGAAAAAAATAGGAAATTTTTGAAAATTATCGGACTACACCAAATAGTATAAAGAAAAACAAACAGCATGACGTCAATCACCCTTTAGCGTAGAGACAAAGATCAAATTAATAAATAAATTTTACTGACAATGTCAATATTTCAATGATTGATATTCTTTTATTTAAAAAAGTAAACATTTTATAAACAATTCCGATGTAAATTCGTCTATTTCTATTGCATAAAAATAAATGTTAAAGTGTTATTTCTTGTTCTGGATTTTGTCATTTTTATAATACTAAAAATTGTATTCCAATAAAAACGGATCTAAGATGAATGTTTATCTGTTATATTATTTTTTCTTACCCGATAAACGCTCAAAATCAGTTATTTTCAATTCAGAAGTAAAGACTAACATGGAACCCACATACCAGACTTAAAAGACAAGAGCTTAACCGACGACTTGGACAGTTATACAGACTACTTAACAGAACATCTAACCTCTCAATTGAAAACAAACTATTAATATACAAGACCATACCGAAATCCATCTGGACCTACGGACTTGAACTGTGGGGGACAACTAAATTTTCGAACATCAAACGCATCCAATCCTTCCAGTCTAAAGTCCTCCGTATAATAGTCAATGCTCCTTATTATGTTACGAACAAAACCTTACATCATGACCATATCATCCCTTATGTCCTTGAGGTTATTCCATCCCGATTTTCAAATTTTCATCAGAACCTAATCCATCATCCTAATCCCTTAGCACAATCCTTATCCAATTCCAGCCATCCCTACAATCCTCCTCGAAGGTTGAAGCGGCAGTGGCCTCGAGATCTTTTGTAAAGATGTCATTGGAGTCCTGGCGATGGCCAGCTTCTTCACTCAAGTCATGACCGTATGTGGCTTCAGTGCCCTCTCTTAGTCTCCACTGGATTCCCATCCTAGTGATGCGGCTGAGAGAGAAGAGCTGGGATCTCTTGGAGTCTTGCCTTATCCTCCACACGTGGGGAAAAGGCCCGACTCGGAGCTCCCTCGGCTGACTGTAAATATTGTAAATGAGTATGAATGTGTTTTTATTTTTTTTTTTTTTATTTAATGTTGTATCATGTTTGATTTATTCTGTTTCTCCAAGTTTTATTTTATTTTGTTATAATCTTGTTTTTCTTTTATTGTATATATATGGTATGTTTGTGTTTCATTCAATGATCAATAAAATATCATATTTAAAAAAAAAATTCAGAAGTAAACAATTTTTTTTTTTGACTTACGTAATTAGGTTATTGATTGACCCTGGGCTTTCGACCTGAAGCGGTATCTCAAGTCTATAATAAGCCAATGAATTATAAAGCCATAAGTAAGGAATGATCCAATTTACTAGCCCGAGGAATGGGAACAATGGCAACACGATAACAAAACCCAATTTCGATCATTGGAGAGGTTCCTGGCAGTTGCTGTCCGCCTCAGTTCCATTTTTCAACTGACGTCCAGTCACTACCGAGCGCTACATCTCTCAATTCTTCTTAGCCTGGTGTCAGTGTTTGCTTTCTTCTTCTTACCCTTTAATATCATTTTTCTAATCGATTTCACCTTTTGTAGGCCGTTTCTTTATAGCTTTAGAAGTATTTCTTCAGAGGGACTTTTTAAAGGGAATGACCAATCGTTAATAACTACATCATTATCTTTAAAAAGGAGAATATTTGTGTCTAATTTTTTTTTCTACAATATATATAAAAATCCTTCATTAGAGATTGCAGATTCAAAAAATTAATGCAACATAATAAGTTACGTTATAATATTATAACGTATTATTTTTTACGCTATTATTTAGTATACTATATGGTTCCTGCAAAAAAATCGCACAGTATGTTGTTCAGTGATCAAATACAGAATTAATAATAAAACAAAATAAAATAATCTAATGTATCATAAGATAGAGGAATCAATTGTTACATTCTCACTAAATGTAATAATATATGGAAACGAAAATTAATTTTAAACTTCATTAACGTTTGGAACTAACAGCCTCACTAGTTTCATATGCTGTATGGCTAATAATTGTAGGATTTCGATGATTTTTTCCGTTTTGTAGGGAATTTAGTAATCTCTTGTGTAAACATAAAGGTAAATTGAGTTTTTTTGCAATTAAATTTTATTTTTTTTTTATAACATCTTTGCCTGAATTTTCGGGATGATTGGACTATTTTTCTTGCCTGAAGGAGAAAGGAACCTTCAAATTGGTTGCTCAATCTAGTGATTTGATAATGAATTAATGATGACATGGCTTATCGACAAAAAAATACATTTGATAAACAATATAAACTCCTCCGCTTTCGATCATAGGGACCTAAAATCGACGAAATGAGACATGTATTTCAAGGCAGCACTATCGCTAACGAAGGATTGTGTGGATGCTAACCCTTTGCCTTGCGTTATCTATAAAAATTTCGGACTTAAGAAGGCTTAAGAATAAAAATAGTTCCGAAGGATTTTTTCAGGCCTTGTTGAACGCATCAAAATCTCCAAAGCCCAATTTTTCCCGTATCCATCTACAGACATACCACCGTTGCTGTATTTAAGTCTAGAAAAATGTTTATATCGACTTTATTTATTTTAAAAAGAAAAACGAAAGGGGAGAGTATGATTTGGTCAAGCCCCCTGAAATTCTGAATCCAACTGTATCCCATTCTTGGTATTTGAGTTTGACAGGGACTTATATTATTCATAACATATATTATAGTATCACATATTGTAGTTTTTACCATTACCATGCCTTTTTACATAGAAGGTCCCTTTGAAAAATTTTAAAGTCACATATATTTTTGGATTGAAAAACAGCTACCCGAGATTATCGGATATTTTGTTATATTAAATTAAGTAAATTATTTTCTGACTCGACGTGTCCAGGATTAAATTCCGCTGTTTACATTTATATTTTTAAAACGCACATTACTAGTAAAAAAAAAATCGATTTGCAGTATTTAGAATAATTGTAAAAAAAAAAAAAAAAAAAAAAATCTAAGCCCAACTGAAAAAGGCTTCAAGGCTGCTACTGAAAAAAATTATAACATAGGAGAGGCAGTTATACGCAGAAATGCTGTGTCGCACTTTGCCATAGAGGTTTCAACTATGAGATTCAACGTTTTGCATTTTTTGCTAGTTCCTGATGGTTAGGCAGTGGACTAAAACATTTATCGTGAACAGCTAAACTGATTTTATGCAGTTTTGAGCGCCAAGTATCCTGGTTTGTTCAACAAAAATCAAGCCATTTCGCAACATGACGATGCTCCTGCATATCATTCTCGTTCAAATCAGCTTCATCTCGTGTATAGCCCACATGATAAACCATCAGGTTATGGTTTGTTTATCTCAATGGCTCATTTTTGAAAAGGTCAGATCTTTGATAATTACGAGGACATAAAATTTGGATGTGAAGAGTTCTTCGCCTCAAAATCAAAGGAGTACCGAAATCAAATGCAATTATTGGCAGAAAGATGGATTGCAGTAGTTGGAAAGAATGGACTTTACTTGGTAGGATAGTATTCATTGTTCATTTTTTTTTTACATTCATTCTTACACACAAATTAAAGTACAAGCTAAGAATAAAATAAACTATTAAGAATAAAAAATAAGTAAAAATATATACATTGAAAGAAATAGAAAAATACAAGTAAAAAGGAAAAAAAGTGCTCAAGGACTTTTCTAACAACCTGTTAATAGTTCTGGTAATAAAAATAATGTGTAAAATGGGATTAGTAAAGACTTTTCATTGATATAGACATATTTATTGTATTTTTTGGGGGGGGGGGGGTAGTGGCCGAATTGGCTAAAGCGTGTGCACTGCACCTCGAGTTGCCTGGCAACCGGATAAAAGATTTGAGAAGATTAAAAAAGTATGAGTACGCTTCCCGGTGCCGGAGGGGATTTTAAATTCCCAGCCCTCACCCTCCGGTCCAGGAAATTCCCGTATAGCGTAAAAGGCGAGGTAGGGAAAAACAAAAAAACAAAAAAAAAAATATATATATATATATATATATATATATATATATATATATATATATGTGTGTGTGTGTGTGTGTGTATATATATGTATATATTTATTGTATTTCATGCAAATTATGTATATGCACAAATTATGTTCATATTATTACTACCATTTCATCTTAATTACATAATTTTAATACAAATGTTTTTTTTATTTTTACAGGTAAGTGGAATCTGGAAAAGAAAACATGCATTTAACGTAAAGTATCAAAATTTAGATCAATACGTAATGTAGATTTTATATTCTGATATAAGATTATTTAATTGCACTTTCCTGCATATCTGCGACTTCAGATCACGCTAATCTATAACCGACAACCTTATCCTACCACCCTCCCATACCTTAAAAGAAAATAATAATAATAACCGATAAATAAAAAATGTTAAAAATAAAGAGAGAACTACAAAATTGTAATCTGCTCTATTGTGTTGAGTTGATAACTGACACAGCATACTAATCCATCTGATTGACAATATTTAACAATTCACATTTATACTCTCCGTTTATAAAAAATAGTCTTGAAAATATAAACTACAATAAAGTTGATCTATCATTCAATAGATATAGACAACACAGATGTATTGTCAGTATAATTCTATGAAAATGTTGATTGCATTTAAAAATAAACAGAAACTGAATCAAATTTATACCAAACAGCTCTCTTCATACAGAATTAGACTTAATTAAATATAATAGGTATTGTGTCGAGCCATTACCAATATGGATCCATTCAAATATATAAATGGGTGTTCTATATTGCCCTCACGTTTATTGAATTGATTAGCTGGGTGTTAGCGATGTTTATAAAATTATATAACAATCAGTTTCTGGTAATTTTCAATTATAATTACCAATTTCTTGCTCATCACTAGTGTATAAATGTCTTCCATATAGATGATTTTATTTTTCTTGATATAAATACTGCAATAAGAGAAGAAAATTGTATTGTTGGAGTATAACATATATTTGTCATGCTTGGGGCACCGACATACCGACGAATTGGGGATGACGAATTCGAAATGTTTGAGAGAGGGAGCATATTTTTACGAAATTTAGTATTTTAGAAGCGAACTATATTTAACGAAAGTTCAATTCAGGGAACTAGAGAAAAACATGGAACAGTTAAATGAGAAAAAAAAAATACTGCAATGCTTGTAATTCCACTTGAACTTCGGAGGTGAAAGGAAGATTGTCATTGGAAGATGAGAATCTATATCTCAACTTAAATTTAAGAAGAAATAAAGTCATGCCTCTTATGCGTAGTATTGAGCAAGGGTGTCCATCCCTCTCAAGAACCTATTCCCCACACTTCCAAGATATTTTATTGCTCATCTTTCCTTGAAAACAGAGCAAGCGATGGTAGAATTACAAAAATCGTAGATCATATACAATTATACTTGCTGTTGTCTTTTCTAAGTTTTCTCCTTGCACCTTAATATGGAACTTTTTATTCTGAAAATTCATAACCCCGTTGAAATGTGTCCTCATGAACAATTCAAAACCCCGCTAAAATATGCTCCCCTGGCACTGAGATCTGTCAATACCATGTTCTGATGATGCGAATAACACTATCATCCAAGGTGACCCCATTTTCAGGCATCCCAATTCTAGCGATTTTCCATCAGCAGTTGGTGAAAACTGTAATTGGCAGGAGGAGGAGTGTCGGGGAAAGTTTTACTACGGCGAATACTGGACGTGGGGGCCTCCAACTTCCATGGTCCAAGACATTCAGGAAAAGTCGGCAAATCACGCCTGAAGAATGCCTCCGAAAGTTTGTTGAAACAACTTCCCTCGGTGACTCCGGGCACAATATATCCATATATTTCGTTACTTTCTGATGCTCGTGACTTCTCCACTTGCGACAACTTCTCCAAGTTAGGTTCTTTCAAACTTTATTTGAAGACTGTATTGATAAAAAGAAATATATGAATGTCCACTACTAACACACTGTTTTTATGGAACTTAAATCAGGTATAGGCATTTTAGATAGGAATTACTGAAAAATAATTTGAGTGTTCTTCCTTAACAAAACCAACAATAGCAGTCCTTATTAATGTTATAAAATATCAATTTTTCATAGCAAACATAGTAACTATGCAGCTTCCTGATGCAGGTTTGAAAAAAAAATTAAGTTAACGAAAAACCATTGTAGTTTTTAATACTTTTTTTTTTATTGAGTATTAATACAGTCTGCCACACTGAAGGGCATTGGTACTAGAACTATAGTATTCATTCACACAATATGTACATAATAATAATAATAATAATAAGGCTTAGCGAACCCGAAGGTTCGATGCCGACACCACCAATCGCTTGTTACACACCTCCCTCCACCGTTCGCCGTCCAAACCCAGTCCCTTCAGATCGGCTTTAATGCAATCTTCCCATCTTCGCTTCGGTCTACCCCTCGGACGCTTACCATTCGGCACAGCAAATATTAACCTTTTAGGAATTCTCTCGTTACTAAGCCCAACAACTTTACAGGCCCATTTGATTCGCCGCGATGAAATTACCTCAATTATATTACCCGGATACATCTCACGCAATTCGGCGTTGTGTAACCTTCTGAACTCTCCGGTTAACTCATCCTTTTTCGGTCCGAATATTCTACGCAATACTTTATTTTCAAAAAAATTAAGACGCTGCTCATCCCTTAATGTAAGCGGCCAAGTTTCGCATCCATAAAGAACTGTATGTAAGATAATTGTTTTATAGATTCTAATTTTTAAGTTTCGGGACAAGAGGCGCGAACTAAGTAGTTTTGTCACAGAAAAATAACAAGCATTCCTCGCCTTCAGTCTAACCTTAATCTCTTCTTCAATTTCGTTTTTTCTAGTTATCGTAGAACCTAGATACCTAAATTTATCTACCTGTTCAAACATATTACCATCTATATCGATATCACCAGTAGTATCGCCATTTTTGCAGCTAACCATATATTTTGTTTTATCCACGTTTATTTCGAGTCCTAGTTCTTTCCCGGTTTTCATTAACGTTGTCGTATTTAGTTTTATAGTTTCAACGTCTTCGCTTAACAGTACCAGATCATCAGCATAGCCCAGCACGGATGTTGTCCCGCCCAGATCCAACCCTTTCTCGGTTCGCATTACCTCCCTAATGGCATG
The DNA here is from genome assembly GCA_928085145.1 of Nezara viridula. NCBI lineage: Eukaryota > Metazoa > Arthropoda > Insecta > Hemiptera > Pentatomidae > Nezara > Nezara viridula. Next base: position 76,420,371 of record OV725082.1, read on the forward strand.
TTCTAATGCCAAATTGAACAGAACAGGCGAAAGAGAATCCCCCTGTTTTAAGCCCGAACGAACCTCAAATTTTTCGGACAAATTATTACCGATTCTAACTTTATTGAGTGTCTCCGTCAAGCACATCCTGACTAGATTTACTAGTTTTTTTGGAATCCCCTGCTCGATTAGAATATTATACAGTTTCTGGCGGTCAATAGAATCGTAAGCCTTTTTAAAATCTATATACAGCTGGTGAACAATACCGTTATACTCCAATTTTTTCTCTAATATTTGGCGTAAAGAAAATATTTGATCAATAGTCGAACGATTCCGTCTAAATCCGCATTGGTAGTCTCCGATAATTTCCTCGGCGTATTCCGTGGTTCGACTGGTTAAGATTAAAGTGAATATTTTATAACATACCGGAAGGAGTGAAATTCCTCGATAGTTATTACAATCCGTCCTCGGACCCTTTTTGTGAATCGGAATAAGAATAGATTCTTTCCATTCTTCAGGTAATTTCTCGTTCACCCAGATCTTTTTAACCAACCGATGTATTTTAGAAACTCCAGCTTCTCCGCATGCCTTAATTAGTTCAGTAGGAATATCATCGATTCCCGCTGCTTTATATGATTTTAATTTTCCGATAGCTACTTCAACTTCCTCTTTACTTGTTCCTTCTATTAACGGTTCAGCACTCTGGTACTCAGAAGGAGGACACAGATCATAATTTCCCGTATTTAAAATATTGTCAAAGTGGTCCTTAAACTTATTCAATATGTCAGCCGGATCGGTCAGAATATTGTTATTATCATCCCTAATTCCAGACGTAAAGGGCCCTACATATTTACGTGATCTGTTTATACCTTTGTACATGTCTCTTACGTTATTTTCGATTCTATTAGTTTCTATTTCAATTATTTTATTTTTAAGATACTCCCTTTTTTTTATTTTGAGCAATTTTGTCGTTTCGTTCTTTGAGATTCGGAAGTATTCCAGATTGTCTTCGCTAGGATTATTTAGAGCTTTTAATTTAGCGGCTTTTCTTTTTTCACACATGTTTAAGCAATCTTCATCAAACCACGGTTTGTTATTCTTATTTTCCTTTTTTCCTAGACACGAGTTACCGACCGCTTTAATATTATCTCTGATCTCTATCCATAACTTGTCAATATCCTCGTGGTCCTCGTCAGGAAGCTCTAAAGCTTCAAACCTATTCTTAACATCTAGCTCGAATTGGTTTCTAATTGATGGATTTTTTAATTTTTCCAAATTAAAATTCTCAAAATCGTAACGGTTTTCTTTTCTCTTTTTTATATTAAGTTTTTGTCGAAGTTTCGCGATTACTAATTCATGATCCGATCCACATTCTGCTCCGCGATAAGACCGTACATTAATTATACTGCTTTGCCAGCTGTGTTGTATCAAGACATGATCGATTTGATTTCGTGTTTGCGAATCCGGTGATGTCCAAGTATATTTATGAATATCCTTATGTTTAAACGTCGTACTTTTAATTATCAGGTTTTTCGAGATGGCAAAGTTTATCAGACGGATCCCATTATCATTACTATATTCGTGCAAACTTTCTTTACCAATCGTCGGAATATAAACTTCTTCCCTTCCTATCTTTGCGTTCGCGTCACCTACAATTATTTTCATGTAGTTACGTGGTAGTTTATCATAAACCCATTCGAGTTTATCGTAAAATTCACTTTTGACTTCATCGTCACTGTCTTCGGTCGGACAATGTATGTTTATTAATGCGATTTTAAACCAACGTCCCTGAAATGTAGCTACCGAAATTCTATCACTAAAGAATTGTACGTCCCTCAAAGCGGATAGTAATCTACGCCTAATTAGAAACCCGGTACCTAAACAATGATTCTCGCTTCCTCCGTACCAAATAGTGTACTTCCCTTTCCTCATCGAGCCCTCCCCTGGCCAGCGAACCTCTTGCAGAGCCACGACATCCAAATTGTACCCATTTACCTCATTCGCGACCGATTTTAGCCCCCCTGCTGTGTTTAAACTCCTTACGTTCCACGTACCAATATTTAAATCCCTATATTTCAACTTGCGCCATGAATCCCCTAAAGCAGTCCCCACCCGGAGACCCGAACGGGGGACTAGTTTACCTCCGGATAATGAGCGTTTTACCTTAGGGAGATCCATGACTTTTTGTGGTGTTTGGTGAACTAAAGATATGTGAGTAGGGCGTTCAATCCTACGTCACACCCTCCAGCAAGTCTGGTGGGCCCCTACCTCCAGCAAGTCTGGAGGTCCCCTCCCTCCAGCAAGTCTGGAGGTCCCCTCCCTCCAGCAAGTCTGGAGGGCCCCTCTCATTGTTGGTCAGCGAGTCCATCGGACTTAGCCAGGAGGAACTTCCAAGAAATTTCCACCGACCATCCCCACATCCGCCACCCGTGGGACGCTCCCCATACGCGGTAATGAGCCCGCGCGAGGATATGTACATAAGAAAGGAAAATAAATAAAAGTAAACAAGTAAGAAGAGAAAGAAAAAAAAAGATATATATATATATATATAAATAAAAAGATAAAGTAATATACAAGATAAGTAAAATAACAAATTAGCCGAATGAGAACAAAATAAATAAAGCACATTCACACCTATGTACATTTAATACTAGTCAAGATATTAACTTTTATTCAATAATCTCTTTATGACTCCTCTGACTGAAATGAAAACGCCCGGAAACTCATAAATTTTTCAAAAACTGATTGATATTATTTTTATTAATTAATTATCTGTATCAGTAATAATATTATAAATGTAAATATTACATAAATACCACAAGGGATGCCGCTTATATATTAATTGAATTTAAAACAGTAACTTGGTGCTAATGATTCGAATTAGAGCCCAAAAATAAAAAAAAAAAATGACATTTTTGAGGCTGGGATAAAAATATTTTCATGGGCTCGGATCTCATTAAATAAAATTGTATCAATATTTCAGACTGTTTTTTTCGTTCTACACTGGCCTTTCTAAGGCCACATGGGTCTCCGGCCAGAGGAGAGGTCGGAGAATAATACCGAGTTATAAGTCCCAACAGGCACCGGGATTTGAACTCGTAATTATTTTTCTATCTCTGACTTTGATTTTCATGTTGTCGAGCAACTCACGTTTCTGTGTATACGCGTTAATGCTCTCCGCAGTAATGCTCCCTCGCGTTAATTCTCTCTTGCCTTATTAATAATCTCTATAATATTTCAGACTTGTGATTTTTGTTTTAAATTTCATTATTGACATTGTATATACTTACGGTATAACTCTTAACAATGATACATTGATAGCTACTTGTCCTGACGACACAAAGATTCGACTTAAATTACTAGATTGGTTACAAGACTGAAAAAAATACCTGCCCTCCAGTTTTTATTGACAGTACACGAATCCCTCAAATTAACATCGTACTTTATCTTCGATCAAACTGATGACAGAAAGATGAGATGGAGCCATCATGCTGAAATGGATGACTCCTTAGAAACGACTCAAACTACGTTAGCCAATTTTTTTATTCGAAATCTAAAAACTAAAACTGAGACTGAAATTGAATACATTGATAAAAAAGTACCTAGATACATGACTTAGAAAACTCTACTTATTGACCTCGACCTCCAAGATAAAACGATCCATTACTAAAAAGTTTATAAAAATTTAAACTAAAAAAACAACAGTTTAATAAGGTACATGACTACAGCTCATATCCCTCTGAATATGAGGGGGAATAGTAAAACAATATCCAGCGCTTCCTTGAGGGATCTTCTTTTGACTGCAAAAGTAATTGAACTAACCCAGGGAATATGTATTACTAGATACTCTCCATTCAAGGGATTGTTTCCTATATTATAATCTCGTTGCTGATTCGCAACAAACAGCAATTGACAAATGCGAATAAATATTTAAATAAAAAAAATAGTAATATTTTGTTTTCCAATATTTGAAAGATGAAATTTAACAATGACAAGACTGTACAATGCGTTTCCCATATATATGTTGTTTTTTTCGTGGGAGAGGTTAAAATATTGTGCTCAGAATCGAAATTTTTCACTCGCGTTTTACGATTCAGACATCAAGAATCAAATATGGTTCGACGTATGTCTGTCTGTAGCCAAATCTATATAACGATCATATCACCTGCTACCGTTTATCCGATTTTCATGAAATTTCCTTAGATTGTGCGGGTTGGCGTTTAGATGGTTCCATGTCAATTTTATAAAATTCCATCTCGCACTTCCGCTTGAACACGTATACATGTATTTTCTTATATTGCCATTATTTCAGAAACGGCTCGTTCTATTTGACTCAAAGTTGGAAAAAAATTGTAGGTATCAATAAAAAAATAATGCTCTTCTACTTTCTCTTATATGTGCGCAAACGTGTTTTCCTTCATACTTCTATAAAACTATAAAACCGATTTGGCTTAAATGTGGAGTGAAGTTAGGGATTGGTAAACAGCTAATCAAGTATGAGTCAATTTTATCAAATTCTGTTCACTATTTCCAAAAAAATATTTCTGCTTTCAGATCAAAAAATGTATAATTTGACACCAAATAGGTCGAAAACTGTTAGTTCGATTTGATCCATACTTGGAGGGAATTCGGAGAATAGTATATGAATTATCTTGTATTTATTTAGAAACATAATAATCTGTCACGTTGACAATAATTATAGTGAGATATAAACACATTAACACTATATATACAAAAAACATTAAATTAGCAAAATTAAAATAATAATCAATAATTATGTACAATAAAAAAATAAAATAACCTAAAGTAAGTGAGTAAATTAAAAACATATACACTCAGTCATCCCTATATCCAATATATACAATCTAGTATTAATTTCATTGAATTTCATTTTATTATTAAAATTAATATAAATAATTGTTAATAATATAATTGCTGAGAAATTTGGAAGGGAGTTATAATACGGTGTGGGAGTTTAGTTAATACAATATTTTTATGGTGTTATAAAATTTTAGGTTATATTTAAAATGTTAATTTACACTGTATTATTTGGTCGATTCTAAACGTTACTGGCATGATACTTACTACAGGTACTTGAATTTTCTGTAAGTTTCTATAAATTTAAATTAATTGTTACTCTAAGTTCGTAAAAAAATAAATCTTATTTGTGGTTGCGTTTATTTCTATTGAAGTTCAACCAGCTTGTCGTTGTCTCGATTTCCTCCTTAAATATCAAAGTAGTTTGAACTTCACAAATATTTTGAAAATTATTGGCTTCACTAACTCCGAATTGACAGAATGTTGAATTGTTGTTCCTGTTAAGTATATATTACTGCTGTTAGTGCAAAAGGTCGTATGTAAAGGTTTTCAATTTTTATTATATTTTTGGCATTATGTAGTTCGTGCGATTGATATTAGTAGTCTACTACTATGGAAAATAGCAGTGGGCAATAAAATATAAAATTATGCTAATAAATCATAAAGAAATAATTAGTTTTTGTGCTCTCCTGTAAAACACTCAATTATTACATACAATATTTTGCACTAAAATTAGCGATATGCATATTCAGTATGCACAGGATTTTTTTTTAATTATGAATAATCAAATATGCAATCTGCAAATGCGGAAATCTTCCACAATTTAGTATTTGCTAATAAGCAAAACTCGTGGATATCAAGTATATGTTGAGGAATTGTTGAATTTCCGGAAACGGCTTCTAGAGATTTTATTCTCAAACAAAAAAATTTAGGTCTTGTAATATAGATATTTTTTAGCCCATGGATACGGTGAGGAAGCTATACTGACCTTACTTGGCACATTTTTATTTTTTTTTTATATTTACAATCAAGTTCCAAGATGTTTAACCGTGAGTAAGAACTCTGGTTTGGCCCAGTGGATTTATCCATGGATACCCCAAGGCAATAAATCTTTGTAGAAGGTTCTTGGAGCGGGGTTATAAGAGTATTCGACTTCGCTGAGTGCCCTCCTCCTCATCGACACTGGTGATGGATGGAGCAACGATCAGATTTAAAGACGTAATGTAAAAATCTCTGGTGATAGATTACCGATAGGCTCGGTAAGTAAGCAACTGTCTTGTTAGCGAGGGAAAACATAATTCATTCTATTATTTCCAGAAAAAAAAAAATCGAATTAATTTGTAATAATGGTCGGCTAAAGTGGTGCCAAAGTAGGGTAAGCGCACCAGTGGTTGACACAGCAGAGGAATATTTTTTTCTTTTTACCAGCGTGATTATTATAGTTATAAACTTCTCCGTTGGACGTTTAGAATCTCTTTTGTCTCCTTTTTCTATTTAGCAGATTAAAATTGAAAAAAAAAAATGTTCGTTTATGCAAGTATAATCTCCATTTTAAAAAAAAACAACACCTTTTTGCACTATTGATGGACATCCGGAAATAGGACTATTGGTTATCAAGTTGTTTTCCCATTGTAACAGGTTTTCATTGCTTGCCATGGATAGGTGGAAAGTTGTCACACTAATTTTAAGTGTATAAAGTTGGGATTTCACAAAGAGAAAATTCATTAAATTATTCATTAATATAATTTTCTAAAACGTTACTTGATGATTGTTCGAAATAAATAGCCGATTGATACCTAATTATTTAAATATAATAACATATCTAGAGTTATTAAACGACAGTAAATGTATTTAAAATTTTAAACATATCCATTAAATATTGTTATATTTCACTTTTTCTTCCAATGAAATACAAGATACAAATACAATGAAATAGTATTTTAAACAATGTCATTGTCTTGATTCGGTATTTTTAAAATAATTTTTTCAAAATAAAATAAAAAAATTGAAGTTTACATTTAGTAAAAAAAATTCATTTAATTTCCATTAAAACAAGGTATTTAAGTTAAATAGTGTTAGTTTTCAAAAATTATTATTTAAATTTTTTTCGTCGCTCTCCGTATCCTTCTACAAATTTATTTATTTGATATTATTTTTTCGAAAATTCTCCGCTTTCCAACGATATATTAAACATATACCTTCTGATTATTATTTTATTAGATTCGTTTTCGACTTGGATTAACGTTGTTATTTTTTTTCTCCTTTATTCAATTATCTAATTCTTTCAAAAGTTATATTTATCTTTTTTTTCGAAAGTCCTAACAATGCGAGATAGCTAATTATTCAAAATAAACTAAAGTAAAGGTACTTTAGAAGAAGAAATGTTGACATTGGGCATTTAAGCCCTGTACAGTGATATCAATGAGGATAAAACCTAATTGATATTAATGACCACTTAATTATACAATGATTCACCGATTTTAATCAAATCGGTTTTTGAGGAAATTGTAAAAATTTGTATCACTGTTGATATTAAGTTGGGCTTCTGGTTAGCCGATTTTAAGGAAAAACTTGCAGTAACATCTCAGGCATATACATATCTTAAATACGTAATATCAGTTTTATGCGGCTTTTCGTTTTTGGGCTAGAATCTTCACATCCACGTGTGTCACAAACACTCAGACCATTTTGCGGGACTTGGTTATTTGGACCAAAGGTACTTCAAAACGTATATTTCCGTTGAAAATTCAGATTCGTAAATGTTCGCGATCGCAATACTTTATCTTACTTATACTTTACATTTATAGGTAAGTAACACTGTAAGCTTACTATATTAAAAAAAAAAAGCTTAAAAAACTTTTTTTTAGTCCCTCCTGTTCTTGCCTTTTAGACTACATGCGGTTTTTCCCGTGCCGAGGGAAAGGGAAAATCTTTGCCACTACAACACATGAAAAGTCTTGGGTTCAGTATTTGATAAGAAAGTCCTGCTTCAAGGCCAAACCTCAGAAAACAGAAACAGAAACCTTGCGATATTTGAATTTAATGTCTATTTTATGTTTAGGTACGTTCAAATAAGTCTTAATATAGAATTTTTTTTTAAACTTATTTATCGAAAAATATTACAATCCGTCTCAAAGAACATTTGCAATAGTGTTTAATAAATAAAATAAAATATACAGTAAAATAATAGAACAGAATAGAATAGAAAAATAATTTTATTCTGGGACGAAGTCCCTTCAGAATAACAAAAAAGTACAGAAATTAAAATTTTATATCTGGCCAGATAAAAACAAACATAAAAAGTTAAGATAAAGATAAATCAGTAAAAAAAAGAAAAAAAAATATTGGTTATACATACTATATACAACATAAAATAAAAAAATCTATATACAAAACTCTTGAAACCATACAAAGATACTTAAAACTATGTACAATCTTAAAATATAAATAAACCCTTTTAGAAAAAATACAGAAAAAGTAAATGTAAATTCTTCTTAACAGTAAAATCTGTGTTTCTGTTGAAAAAAAAAAAAAATAAAGTCGAATCTATAATAAGTATTTGGGTTATGAGCTATATGTGAATATGTTATTATTATAAATAATATGTAATTTTACATAAAAGGTTAGCTGGTATCTGACTGTTTTTGGGACAGGAATTGGAATAGGAGGGTTTTGAATGTAGATAAGGATGAAGAATGTCGAATTTTTATAGGAAGGGAATTCCAGAAACTAACAGAACGAGCAATAAAGGAGTTTTGGAACGAGGCAGATCTGTGAGAAGGAATGTAAAGGTCGGAAGATAGAGATCTTGTGGAGAGGGAGTGGACTGAGGACTGGAATTGGAGAAGGTTGTAGGCGTAGGAAGGACGATGATTGTTGATGATATGATAGAGGAATGTACCTAGGAAGATACATTCCTATATATATATATATATATATATATATTTATATATATAAATATATATACAATAAATAAGAATAAAATAACCTAAAAAAGAACACATACATACCTATATACAATATAGAATATTATACTTTAGAGATGCTCATTCTTCTAAAGGATGATGGCGCATTTCCTCTCTCCCAAAAAAATTTATTGTTCTTCTCTTATTAAAATTTATATAAAATAAAATAAAATGAAAGTAATTTAAATATATTGTAGTTAAGTTTTTCATTTGTTCCTCGGTTTAAAAATTCTCATTTTTTTTTTTGTTCTTTCCTATTCCGCCTTTTTGGCTATACGGGGTTTTTCCAGGCCGGGAGGTGAGGGCGGAGAATTTAAAATGTCCTCTTTAATTAAAACCTCATAAATAAAAGGGTCACGTAAAAACGTGATTCCCTAAAAAAAAATTGATAGATCAGGCACTTCCTTTTGTGTTCTCCTTCTATATTTATCTGTAGCAATATTTTATTCAATAATTAAATAGAAAGTATAATGGAAGTGGTTTAGAAATCACACAATTGATAGTGAATAACTTTTGCTACATCCAAAGGCAATTGAATATTTTATTCTTAAAGTCGGATAAAAAAAAGTTAAAAATTGGTCGAGGCTTTCGGGATATCTTCATATACATTTATTTAACCAAAAGACCCTTAATCTCTGACAGATCCTTGTAAAAACAGGCCGTCTAAAAAAGGTGACTTTCCTTCGACAGAAAAGGACCAATTAGGATTAATTAATTCCTAAGGGGGAGGGCCTCCCCCTCCCTTACAGCGTCCAATCACATCCCTCGATGGATCTCTTGCTAATTACTTGTCAACTAATCAGTAATTAGGTTACTTATAACTCGGGGAAGGGGATCTTTCTTTGATCGTGTTAAAGTATGCGATACAATCGTCTTGTTTCAAACGTTTACTAAACCGCTCCTTCTAATTCCCCCTTTAAGCTTCTGGGTAATTTTATCACTTTGGTTCTTAGGCTTTCGTTAATGGTAATGGTCTTTGAAGTCGGGACCTCCTCCTCCTTGTCTAAGTTGCTGCTTCAATGCCAATAATTCTTTTAAAAGTAGAAGGGGAGCAGATAAGAGTTTCAACAAATATGATGAAAACGAAACGCATAGTAAATAATTTAAATATATCGATAAAATTACCAACCGGAGGTTAATTTGTAGTATTAAACGTTAACGCTAATAAATTTATTCTGTTGTAAAATAAATTGAATAATGTGTAGCTTTACTTTTATATTAATTATTATTATATAAATGCATGTTTTGGCTTAAGATGTGATTTACAAATGGAAATATTAATATGAGAAGAATAGTACAAATGAAAAAATTTACATAAAATTTAGGAAAACATACATTATTATCAAATACAATATACACCAGTAAAGGATCAAGGATTTGGGTTGGGGGGGGGGCTTTCTATTTCTCTTTTTTATATATGATATTAATTACTCCGGAAGAAAAAAAAAAAGAACCTATATACAATAATGTTTAATTATTTCTTGAAGGCCTGTGAAAAAAAAGGAAATACAGAAAACATTTAATGATTTTAGTGTTATTATTTTCATGACAGGATGTTTTTTTTTAACTTTATTTTTAAACTCACGCCTGTTAGGAATACCAACAACCAGCGAGTGTGGTGTCGGGAAGAAGAGTATAGATTAAGATGTCGGTAGGCGTAAGTGAAAGGAGTGCCCAGCGGTGTCCCATCCTTACTTGATTTTATGTTTATAGTTAGTGGAGGAGATCCTTCATCCAGCTTTTTTTGAGCCTCTGACGGGTGTCATCTCGTATGTTTTTTTTTACCATACTTTGAATCATTGAGTTGGAATGTCCGTGTATGTAACAGTGAAATATGTTATAGTATGTTACTTAACTGTTGGTATCTGTAGGTCATTATATAAAGTAATGTTATTGACGTACCAGGTAGGCTTGGTGATTGTCCTGAAAGTTTTTGATTGAAAAGTCTGTAGTTTACGTATGTGAGTCGTTTTGGCTGCCCTCTATATCTGTGAAGCATATGTCTAAATGGGCTTAAGTAAGAAAGTGTATATATTCAATTTTTGACTAAGTTTTAATTTCGAATGTCTTGAAAGGAGTGAATATAGCAGTCGTAGTCTTTGGTTTAGTGTTTTTGTCTTGTTCGAGAAAGGTGCTTAAATTAATTTTCTGTATATAATTCAAAATATACACACATTGTAATTTTTCAAGCATTAAACTCAGATTAATCATAAAATATAGAAATATAGAAAAAAAAAATATTTTTCTATGCTGGGAAGTTAGATTCAGCTCGACTTGTTACTTATCTATCAAAATTGAGAATAATATATAAATATATACGTGTTTTTTTTGTTATGAAAAAATATGAATAATTTATATCAATATTTTTGAATAATTATTGTATAATTAAAGGTGATACATTAATTTGCTCTTTTGTTGTTTTTAAAATCATTCTTTCGATCAACTGTTCAGGAGAAAAATAAAAGAGAAAGTATGAATAAGAATGAAGAAAATTAAATTGATTATCGCCATTTGACAATAGAATGCGGCGTTTCAACTGTATTAATCCATGATCCATTCACCGAACAATTATATAAATAACGATGTATTTCATATTCTGGTCTCTCGGTGTGCATTTTCACTAACTACATCTCTATTACAATTGAAATTTCAATGGTAGAATACTCATGTTCCGTCACATATAAATACTGAAATAATTGACAAAACGACAACATCAACAAACCAGGAACAATGCAGCCATCTAACCGAAATTACATGCAATATGTTGGTGAAATTATAATGTAGGATTTTCAGTTGACAAGGAGTCAAGTTCACACCTCGATTCATTCTCATGTTGTAATTAATTAAATTGACAAATTTAACAAAGCCGACGCCGGTAAATTGAAAATGTCATTGCGCCAACGGGACTCGTTTGTGGATTTAGCCCAATTCGTGATTTGGATACAGTGACTGCGAGTTCACAAGTTAATTGATTCTATAGTTGGCTTCCCTTCCGTTTATTAACTAAATACGTTCGAGATAACTGCCTTGTTATTGATCACGTGATCAATAGCAAAACGATGACTACCTTGTTATTCATCAATGATTAAACAATTAACGGATACTTTGTGCGATGTTTGCCAAATAACAATTTGATTACTTAAAAATAAAGTAGGTAAATCAATTTAAATGCCTTGATAACTATGATTATTCCACCTGTAATAAGCAAGCTAAAAACTAAATCAACACTTAGAATTTAAATTCACAATGTAAATAATAACTAAACAACTAAACGTTTTATTCATTCACAGGTCTGTATTTTGAGCTCAAGTTGTTTTAAAACGCTCAAGGAATCTTAATTATTATCTCGAAAAATGGATGCATACTTTTTAGCGGACAATCCAAACAGAGTCTTCGCTTTCATAACACTCAGTTGTTCTCATCGAATAATTTGTAATGTCATCATGATTGACCTGATTCCTATCATTCTTTTGATTGTCATTCCTGGCTGACTGTGAGGGAGAATAATTTCCCAATAAACAAGTAACACTAAGAGTGTTCTCTACAAGAAACTGTTATATTTATTTAAAAGATGATTTTATAATTTAATAAAGTCATGCGATAAGTATTTCGTAAACTTTTGAGAGTATTCAAATTAAACGGCCATTTAAAGAGTAATAATAAAAATAAATAAAGGAATGTTTCCTCTTGCTGAATTATATGGCTGAAAAGGGTAGCTAATGAATGAATATTTTAAGAAGAAAAACTTTTATGAAGCTGTTCTCAAAGAAATGAATAAAACATAAACACTAATTTAATATTTAATATTCTAATGCTTACTAATAGAGGGAGGAAAATTATTTTCCTTGTATTTGACCAAAAATTTAATTAATCTATTTAATTATTATATATATTTATTACAAGAACATCTGAGGTTCAACACTTGAAGAAACAAAAGCTGTACCTATTGTAGGATTACTAACCAAGATTCCATTAATAAAACCCTGATGTGCTAATCATTGTTATAACGTTTTGAAGCAGTCCTTTAAGTTCGCTTCATTTATTAATTTACTACCTGCCGGGTTTGAAAATTTTTTTAGTTGAAATTTATTGAAATTATACATTTCAAAATAGCAGAATGTTTCCTTTTCTTTTTTTCCTTTTATAATAACCCTTTAATATTTTTCCATATTTCCATTCTTACCATTTTATGACATAACGCGTTTAACATCAACGTCGAAGTAACATATTGCTATGTTTTGGAATGTTTAATTTTATTCGGGATGCCACTGGATAATTACTGATGATAATTATCCAGAAATGTTTAATAAAAAATTACTAAAATAAATTTGGATCTATAATATTTTGATTGTTCCAGAATAGATTAATTGAATTTCTTTACTCAAAGGCTGGTTTGTGTTTATCATGCTTTATAATTACACAGATTACCTGTGATCATCATGATATAAATAGGTGGCAGAATTAAAATAAATTTTACTAAAAACTTTTTTTTATTTTTTTTATTTATATGATATTTACAACTGTATACAACAAATACATCTGGTAAATTCACACATGGATATAATGACATGGAACACATGTTGAGAAACTACCCATTGGTAGCACTCTAATAATATGTCTATATTAGAAGATCACGTCGCCATCTTCTTTTCAGACGCCTCGGAGGGTTATCAGGAATCGAATAGGAAGCAAGGTTAGAGACAAGAAAGTTGGGATGGTTATGAAGTTTATCATGGAAGGACAGATATCTGGATTGGGCCAAATCTGATACATAAGGAACATTAAGGTCATTATGGATAATTTCATTTGTAACAAAGTAAGGAGCATTGAAGATTTTACGAAGGATTTTGGATTGTAAGGATTGGATGCGAGAGGAATTTGAGCCCCATAGCTTAGTACTAAAAACTTAATTTATTTCTACGTTTAATAAAGAATATATACAAATTATATTTACAAGAACAAAATACGTGATTCAATGAATTTAATAATTAATTGATGTGAAGTGAAGGCATGATTTCAGATGTTTTGAGAATTTTCGCCATGAATTATTATTACATTAGGATTGGGAATTACAAGGAATTACAATACAATCTATTGTCGATGAAGTGGTGTGGTTGGTAGATTTCTTCGCTGCATCTGGAGATCCGAGGTCATCGGTCAAGGCCAGGTCCAAAAGTCTGCCAGGAACTTCATGGTCTATATTGGGCCAAAGCTTTAGTCCCCATGTCGGAAGAAAACATAAGAAGACCTTTCCTCAAGACCGGACATCAACATAAGATCCCTTTTCTTGCTTCCCGGCGTATTATATACAAATATTCAGGGTGGGGCAAGGATGGTTATCATTGCTTCTTAACTTGCTAGTTTTTACTCTAATCCTTACCCAAGGTGCAGGTACAAGTCGGTCCTTATCTACCTGTTCTCTCTCTCTTGACGCTGATTTTTGATATCAGAAGTCGGTTTCATTCAACCTTATTTTACACACCTCATAATAATTTTTAAAACCTCATTTAATATGTTCAATACATAGCAATATTAATGATATGAATATAAACATGTATAAAATATTTTTGTACATAATTAATTGAAGTAAATAAGTTAATATAACAGGAAAAATAAACATTAAGGATAATTAATAATCAGAAATTTTGAATCACTTATAGTAATTTTAATTTAATTCATTACGCCACATTTATTTATTTTTAATTTAAATAATATTTACTTAATGAATTTTATGATAAAGCCTGTTCTGATATTATAGTGCGCCAACTGTATACTATCAAAATGTGATATTACTAACGCTTAGAAGAGAATAACTAATTAAGAACTACTTACAGAAACTGGGAAATCAATATGTCATGATTAAAAGGCAAAGAGTTTAAGATAGACTTCATATGAAGCTGGAAGCAATCAGAAAACCTCTACATAAGAATACAAGCCGCAATAGTATGCAAGTAAGAGATAAAAAACAAAACAATAAATATAATAGCTAATACTTAGTTACAATGCAGTAAAGTGGAAAGCCATATTTCAATAAAGACAGAGATGGAAAAGATTATTTGAGACGGATTAAGAACTACAATGTATGTAAGGTTAAAAGAAAAAAAAAATAATAAGAATTTGTGGGGATAGTGGAGAAGCTTGGTGAGTAAGGTCTTAGAAGCTTAGGTGAGAAGATTATTTAGCTCTCGTGTTCGAGTCGGGATGAGGCAGATATTTATTTATTTCCCTTTTAAAATATTTATTAGCCCTTTATAATATTTATTTGTCCATTATGTTATAATGGGAAAAATCCAAACAACAAAGCCATGAGGCGAAACTACGGCAAGTTAACTGTATGTTGTGGAGATGGCTTTGTTATTTGGATTTTTCCAATTATAACATAATCACCTTATATCTCTTTTCTAGCTTTATGATCATTTGTTCATTTCAATATTTTGATTTTTTTTTTAAATTCCTCAATCCCACATAGTGGATATCATACGCTTACTGAATAATTATTGTTTCAATAATGATACAATTCCTGTAATATTTCATGAAACATTTCAAGGAGCTCTGGAATAAAGTGAAAAGCATTAATGGGATCTCCAAAACAAAGAAATTGCCTGATATAAAGAGTGGACAAGACATTATAACTGACCCTGACGAAATCGCTAACGAAAGTGATAAAACTCTATAACAGAGTGTAATTTAAAGGCGTTGCCAATGACCCTACAGGGTAGAGGCAACAAAATACCAAATAAATAAATAAACAAATAATTAAATTCCTGTAATAATTGTATTAAAAAGAATAACTTTTTTTTCTGATTTTGATCGTCTTGTCATTTTTAAAACACCAAAAATTAAAAAACAAATACAAAAAAAAAAATAAAGAAATTCTACTGGCATCCAGTGACCAGCCAATTAGTTTAACTGGAAGTCAAATTATAAAATATTAAACGAAATATTCTCTACAATAAGAGCTTTTTTTATTCAATAGCAAAAAATTAATAATACATAAAAAAATTAATTAAACATGTGAGGATTTGAAATATTTCTACACGTCAGGAGTCTTAATTGAATCCAGTGTATTGATGATACAGAAATGTAATTATAACCAGATGTCCAGACGGCTATTAAAGGGCGCTTCAAGTAAGTGATTCAGTACGTTAAATAAGCCAATAATTTGGTATGATTAAACTGATCAATCATCACTGCTTTGATTGTGTATCATTAACACTATAAAGTGAGTTTCAAATCATACCCATTTAATAGGTGCTATAAAGTTAATTATAAATTCACACCCATCTAACCGTTTAACCTTATTGTCATAACATTATGTATCTTATATATTTGATTATAATCTTTCAAGATTGATTTATTTTTTTAAATTCTCCCTTTTTGTGATAAAAACCATGACATTACATTGATATTTATTTATTAGAAGAAAAAGATTTATTAGTTACTTATTCGAATTTCGTTTTACCATATTTATTAAAGGCATGTTTGTGTATTTATTTTAGAGAGCAGGGTAACTCTTTGGGTAGGGCACGGACTTCCGAATTTCAAGGTACCCGTATTGAGTCCGACCGATAGCAGGTAATTATTTACTCTGTTTCATCTACCATGGGTTCACCCAGGGATAGGGTAACCCTCCTGGGAAACACCGAGCTTCTATATAGAGTAATCTAAATAAATTAATTAATTAAGAGGGGGGACCTGATGGATCAGCATACACTCGGTCAAATCCCCTCCTCGTCCAACCGTTAGTGTTGCCAGAAATCAGTCTTGGTCTGGCACTCTGCAAGTTCAAGACCAAGACCATGACTGATAAAAAAAAAAATCGTTTTACGAATAAAAATTAAGGCGAAAAAGTCACTAATACTTGACAATTTTAGTTACTGTATGTAAAGAATTGGTATAACCAATATACTTTTGCATTTAATTCTTCCAATTTTTCATTCAGGCTTAGTTCTTTTATATTTTTTTTGAGTTATAATACAATCAGCCACTATTGGAGAGCTATAATTATTAATGCTAAAAGTTCTCACTCATATAATATATACAAATAATAGAGAAAAAACTACAAATATAAAAAGTAAATAAAGAATACTGATAAAAAGAAGTTAATAAAAAATAAAAACTTCTAAACACATTCATACCTATATACAATTTATACATTCGCCCAGGAATCTCCGAACCAGGCTTTTTCTCACATATGTGAAAGGTAAAGCAAGACTCCAGGAGATCCCAGTGTCACTTTTCCAGCCGCATCACTAGTATTAGAACAGGCTTAATTAGCTTTCCTCTATCTGAAAAATTACTGAAATGTTTATATATATATATATATATATATATATATATATATATATATATATATATATATATATATATATATACAGTAATAGGTTAAAAGGTAACTGCAAGACTGTTCCAAGACTAAGACAAGTAAGACATTTGTGCAACACTAACAAACGTTACCCAAGAAACAGTAGTCCCTTACAAAGTATTGTACCCAAGGCTCTTCATGGGTTTCAGTGATACAGTTTTTTTTTTTTTTTGTATAATTATTTAAATCCTTATGATAAAAAAAAAATCAATTTGTTTGCTTTAGATCACACGATACAAATTAAAATATTAACAAATGGAGAACAATAGTTTAATATATGAATTACAAATAATAGCTCATTATAAGGAAGATGACATGCTTAACATTTTCCTTGCTCACAGTATGCAGGTCCAATATTTAATTTCTGAGGTATTTAAATTCATATCTTCCATAAAACCCGTTATCGTTTGGTTTTCGGCACTATTTTTTTTTCTTTCTCCTCTCTAACACCGCGTCGCGTCACGATAGAATTTTGAATAATATCTCGTTACAGAGAGGATCAAATGCTCAACAATTCTTTTGCTTACTGTATGCAGGTTTGGTTTATAGTTTCTGAGATATTTTAATGTATATCTTCAATAAAGCTCGTTATAATTTGATTTTCGCCACTATTGTTTCCATTTTCACCTCCCTAACACGATGTAGCGTTAAGATACAATTTGGAATAATAGGTCATTACAAAGAGGATGCAATGACGAACATTTCCCACGCTAACAACATGGAGGTCCGATATTAATATATAATTGAAATAGTGTATTAGGGATATTATTCAGTCAATGAGCACGAATTTGTCATGTACTCACCAAGTACTATGACTAGTCATTACGCTCATTGTTCAAATTTGACAAGAAAGAGACAGCGATGCTCATCTATTCTCAAATAAATGTTAACTTTAGAATATCTTTATTGTTTAAATATTTTAAAGTTAGTTTAACCGAGATATTTTGGGCTAAGTTGAGCGAATATCGAACAATTTGTTTCTCTTAAAATAATAAAATTCTTACCAAGAAGTTAATCTAATTTCATAATCGAAATTCGGTAAGTTTCTCTAAAACTTTTTATACTAAATATAATCAATGTTATGGGAAGGAGTTAATGGGAGGCTGTGATCAAATCAATACTGAATTAAAATATAGTAATTATTTAAATAATGACTATATTTTAATTACTATAATTACAATATTAAATAATTAATATATTTTAATTTAGTATTTATTTGACCGTACTCCCCGATTAACTCCTTCTCATATTATATCAACGGTCAACCATCTCTACATAATAATCAATATTAGTCGCACATTGACACTATTGTTCTATTTATTTCTAAAACGGCACAAAACATTACTATTATCATAGATTGGAAAAATGTCGTTATAAATTTATAATTATATTTATATTTATAAATTTATATTACAAGGTTATAATATCATATTTGCTGAATACCAAGGTAGATGGCAAATTTATTGTGAGCCACAAATATGTACTACTAATAACTAATAAATTTATAATAATAATTGATCTATAGCGGAAAAGAATATTACATTATAATTGAAGCAATGAAATATTTTATTGATAAATATCCTTATTGAATGATGTATGAGTTATACTTTTAATATAATTTAAGATTTATGATCTCTTAAATAATAAAATATTTTGTTGGCATTGTTTTTTTACCTTTCTTCTTTTTTATTTTATATATACTTAGAGCAAGAATTAAAACTATTTTTTTTAATTTGTTTATCATCTTTATAACTGTATTAGTATGAATACATCAAGTAAATGTGTACAGAGGAATATAATCACATGAAAATGCTTGTTGAGAAACTACCTATTCGTAGCACTTTAATAATATGTCTACATAAGGAGATCACGATGCCATCTTCTTTTCAGACACCTCGGAGGATAATCAGGAATCGAAGAGGACGCAAGATTAGAAACAAGAGGATTCGGATGGTTATGAATTTTTTTATGGTAGGATAGGTTTACGGATGGGGCCAAATTAACATTTCTGACCAATAAAGTCTTTTTGGGTTATTTTATTTGTGACAATGTAAGGAGCATCGATGATTTTGGATTGTTGGATAGGAAAGGAATTTGATCGTTTAGTGGAGCCCCATAGCTCAACGCCGTAAGTCCAAGTAGATCTTATTATAGTCATGTATATGGGTCTTTCTGTGATTAACTGGAAGTTTAGAGCGTTTGTCTAGAAAGTGTTGGAGTAAGCGGAAACTTCTAGTAGTTTCTTGTCGTTTCAGTGTTGTATGAGAATTCTAAGTGTGACGTTTGTCAAGGTGGAGTCCTAGGTATCGGATTTGTTCAACAGGGATAAGTGTGGTGTTATTAAAGGATACTGTAGGGCAGGAAGTCATACGTTTACGAAGAAGGGTAAAGGTGATTTGATTGGATTTATTATTAAAACTATGAAATAAAATATACGAAAGAGTTTTAAGCAAATCTTCTCAGTAAATACTAAATAGAAACAGCCATAGAGAAAGAAGAAAAATATCCTAAAGGAAGGAGATAGTCCGGGGTGGCGGTCATAAATAGGCTAAATAATGGTAAAACTAATTGTTTCACTTAGAACTGCTAGTTTTTTATTCAATAAATCTGCAGTTCTAAGTGAAAATCCTAGTTGAACACACCTCCCTGAAGAAGACCTGCAAAGTCGGGTTGAAACGTCGGCTTTCAATAAAATAGTTTTACCACTATTTATGATCGCCACCCTGGATTATCTCCTTCCTTTATAATGCAATGGTCAACTATTAAATATTCAAATATCTCCTAAATTTGCATTTTTTTTTAAATTTTACTAAGTAGGAAGCACGTAAAACCAGACAAACAATTGTTAGATTTAAGATAAAATGAAATAATGTTCCGTCTGCGATGAATCATCCAATAAAGTTAATACCACTTTAGCAAGAATTATGTAAGGAAGAAAAATTCCCTAGATGGTCGGGTGGTCATGGAAGTCCTGCGGGAAGGGTCGATGGATTGCACTCATCGAAGGCAATTTTTCCTAGGCTTTCTCGCTGTTAATAAATAACGACCCCTGCAGTGGGTTCCATGTGATGTTCGCCAAACCACCTCTCAACTAATGGAATTTCTCGGATAGGGTCTATGGATTTAAACTGATAAGCTCAAATATAACCAGAAAGGCGTTCGATCCTACCATTTTCGTTAAAATATTCATTTTCTAATTTATTTTTTCTAAGGACAAATCTACAGACGTATCTGAGACTACTTTATTAATTAATACCACATCGCAAATCTTTCATTAATTTGATTTTATGATTTTTAAGTTTATGAAACTTTATAACAGTGTGAAACATCTTATTATATTTAAGTTTATACGTATTTTTAGTATGAAGAGAAGATATCGGATCAAACAAAGAAACAGAACCTTACGAACTTATTCCACACTGAATTTACACCATTATAAGGGTACTTTCTTTCTTTTTTTTTCAATTTAGAGGTACATAAACCAAAAGAAATGGCACAAACTGTACTCTCATAAATATTTTAGGACTTGAGACATAAAATAAAAAAGTGACAAATGAAAAGATAATTTATTATCAAACTACTTTAAAAGTATACTTCCTTATTGTATAGATCCATTATTATTTTAAAATTTACTAAATTATCCACAAAAATAAGATAACAATTAATATAAATCAATTAGAAATTTGTAACTTATATACAATCTGAACTGATTCTACTAGCAAAGTCGGTTCAAATATTTATTTAAGGTGCGGCAGAGATGAGATTATATTTAGCATCTCGAACAATTTCGAAATACGAATTTTCATGGAAATCGAAGAAAAATAAATTTTTAGTTATTTTATAGTTCCAATATTTTAGGACTTGAGACATAAAATAAAAAAGTAACAAATGAAAAGATAATTTATTTGCAAACTACTATAAAATTACACTTATTTCTTGTTTACATCCATTATTGTTTGTAGATTATTTATTACATAAATTCCGAATAACTTAAAAAATAAACACTTTTTTGTGGATATTGTATATAATTTCTTAAAAGTTGGCGTCTACTGACAGAAAGAGATAACTGTAAATTCTGAAAGCACTAAAAAAAGACAACAAAAAAAATCTTGTGAATGGTTCGCAATTCATAAAATAAATGTCTGATGATTTAGTTAGAAAAAATTCTCTTTATTTACAAGACAAAATATCATAAAGTGGGTTTTATCTCCTTTTGATGGAAAGTAGATTTATTAACAAATAATAAAATTGGTTATATGACCCCTTGTACTCTATACAAATTGTATTGCTCTCCATTTCTTAAAACGCGTCGCAAGTGAATGAATAACTATGTTTTACTCTATTTCTTGATTTGGATTTCTTGATAACCCGCAAAAATATGATAGTTTTAAAATTCAGAAACCAGAAAAATGTGCTATTCTGGGATATTTATGGTAAAATGTGCCCCCTTCAAAAACTTTGATGATTCACCTATCGCCATGACACCCTCTTTTGAACACCCTAGTTTTAATGTTATTGAATGCACTATTGGCTTCAGAAGGGATTTGAAGTCACCCATCCTCCCCCCCAAAAAAAATTTTTTTGAGCCAATACTTTAACAATATGTTTTATTTCTTCAATATAACGCGGGTACTTACAGCTATCCCACTTCTGACACATAATATTAGAACACTTAATAGTGCAATGGCTAGTATCTTACTTTACAATACTAAATCGTCAGGTTCATTACCGGGTTTTCATCATTCTTTTTCTTTGTGGGCGGGGTGGCCGAATGGGCTAACGCGTTGTGCACAGAACCACCGTTGCCCGGCAACCTGATATATAACAAATATGATAAAAATAGTCACGAGTTCGCGTCCCGGTGCCAAGGCGTCTTTTAAATCTCCGCTCACACCCCCTGGCCCGGAAAAACCCCGTATAGCCTTAACGGCGAGGAAGGGGAGGACCCAAAAAAAAAGGTACGTACAGCTATTCAATGTAAGCAAGTATGTAAAATATGAACATTTCAACCATGAAATCGTTATTTTTAGCTTAATTAGCGCTACTTTAATAACAATAGCTTTAGAAAACTACGGTTCGATGCTGATACCACCGCTATCCATATTCCATCCACCAACCGCCTTCCAAATCATTACAAAATATATCTTAATCCAATGTTTCGCTTCGGTCAACCCTTAGGATGTAGTCGGCAGTACATATATTAATATTTTAGAAATTCATTCATATAATCATTATTTATAAATTAACCTCCTCAAAATTACATTATAAATCAGGTATTGATTGAATGCGACAGTCTCTTTGAATCTAAAAAGCTGGTTTTTAAAGCAGTTATTGTAATTATTATGGCTGACATAGGCGTAGACATATTATTCTAGTTGGGGGGTGCGACGGACCCCCAACCAAAGAAAAAAAAACACTCTCAACTTTATATTATGTATAATAATTATGAATGTTAATTAACATAATAAGCATTATTATTGTAAAACGAAAAATATAATACTATATAAGGAAAAAGTGATTATATATGTTTTAAAATAAATTAGTTTTTTTTTTTTGCCTATGGGTAATGAGTATATTTGTAAATATGTTACAAAAATTGAATATATTACATATTTTTATTTAAATGTTTGAGACAGTGAAATTAACTCTCAATTCTCAGATGCTTCAAATTTGCCGCGGAAAATGTGGTAACTTCTTCACTTGAAAATGGAAGGGAAGGGTGCAAATGAATGAATCATAAAATCCTAGGATATGTTAATATATATATAAATATTTTTGAATATAAGTTAAAATTTCAATAATAGGACGATAGGGCTTAGTAAAATACTTGCGTAGCAACTTCTAGTCCTTAGCTTACCCATCGAGTCGACTTTTCCTATTTTCTGTACTAATTTTAGTCCATCTATTTTATTCATTAGTTATTATTACAATGGCACTACGGTGCTGCAAGAACCCGGGCCTTCGCGACAACAGCCAACCAATCTCCACGGTCTTGTGCTACTTCCCTCCATCTTCGAACGCCCAGCCGCCTCAGATCTTCCTCAACATCCTCCAGCCATCTGATCCCTACACTTCTTTTGAAATCCAGCTTCTTATGCAGCATCTTCTTTGGCATTCTTTGGTCCGGCATTCTTTACACATGACCCAACCATCTGATTCTGGCTCTTTTTATCAATGCTACGATATGAGGTTCAGCATGGAGTTCCCGCAGATCCTCATTCTTTCTTCATCTCCAAATTCCATTCTCAAAGATTCCGCCATACAGATATTCTTCTCAATACTTTCCTCTCCCAGGAGTTGAGCGTGCGTTCTGAGGTTTTGGTTAAGGCCCAGGTCTCACATCATTATTCATCGGTGTAGATTAATTGTTACAAATTTTTATATTTATTTCTGTCCTTCGAAATATTAGTTTATTGGGGAAGGAATAAACCAATAAACCAAGGAATAATCCAACCTCCCCCTCCCTCACCCATAGTCTACGCCTATGAAGTTTATATTGGAAATAATTTTTGTACCACTTTAAAAAAAAAAAATGCTGATAATATAATTCATAATTTTCCAATATAAAAATTTTAAATTTATAGTTGCCAAATAAATTTGTAATAAACATTTTCTAACCCTCTTTATCGAGTTAGAACATTTCGCGTGAAGCAAACAAATCTTATAACATCACTTAGAGCCGGCGGTCGGGGATTACAAAAGCAAAGCCACTTGCCAGTAGGAATGGAGGTGGAAGTAAAACCCCGTTTAGCCCGCCAAACTGGATTAGTTCCCGCCAAAACTTGGCCAGTTTCCGCTGGGATTACCGCTCTCTTTAAACAGAAACCACAACTTTTTCTAACCCCCTCCCCCCCGCCCCTCAGCCTCCTAACTTTATTAGCCCCGGGCTTTTCAATACTTCTTCTTCTCTTCCTCTAGTTTTTTTTCTCTTTACAATTATTTCGTGGTATGTAAGCCAATAATAGATGGACAAGTAGATTGTGTAAATTCTATGAAAATGAGTATCCATTTATCCATTATTTTTTTAAAACAAAACATCTCTTGATAAATATTGTATTTAAGCTGCTGGGCTCCATTCTTCGTCATGCCTATCATGTCATTTTCAATTTAAACAGCAAATCTGCTAATTGTCACTACCATGACAGGTGCGGATGAAGATGTAAAGACAAAAAAAAAAAAAAAAAAAAAAAAAAAAAAAATTTTTATTATCAAAGTTTTGAGCTACAGGCCGATATTCAAAATCTACAAGCTCCATGTTATTTTAATGTGTGAACAGAAAAAGATTCCACCATAATTTAAAAAAAAAAGTATTCAACATAAAATACATTTTTTTAAAAGACGAAGGTTGTTACGATTTCCATAGTCCTATTGCTTCGTCTCATACCAAATACACATACACAGAGTTATCCATACTGTAGTTGGCATAACATTTAATTCTGCCCTAGCTCTTCGTACACTGCCAGATGGATTATCATGAAAATATTGTAATATGGTCTCACTCCTATCTTCATTTCGTAAAGGGGAAAAAATACCACCAGCCCGGGGTATTATAGCAAATTTACCAGGTTCTCTAAGACGTTGAAACTTGGAGCTAAAGATAGACTTGTTTGGTAATCTTATGTTCGGAAATCGACGGGTATATTTACGACGGGCAGCATTAGCATTGCAATAACCGTATACAAACACCATATCGGCATGTTCACCATTAGTATAAATGGAAGTCATAATGATGAGTACTCTGCGAAAGCCTCTTACAAACTGATAAATGTTATTGTGTGTTCCCAATCAGGAACAAGAACGTGCCTGGGAAATATCTTCCAAAGGATAGAAAGAGAATATTTCCTTTACTCAGCGTAGTGTTGGTAGACACGGAAACGTTTCGGGTGCTTTACTATCCATATAATATAATAATATACCTCCTTTTTAAAAAATTGAAATCATAAAATATCATTCTGTTTGGAATAATTGAAAATGATTTGGTACGTTAATATCACTATCGATAAGGTCGAATTTCCTCATGTTGAATATTTTTCCTGTCGATATAGTCTGTGTTTATCTCAAGTAATAAATGTAATATGTAATAAATGGTGATCAGTTATGATATTGTATTTTATATCTTAAGTCTTTCAGAAAAAAAAAAGAAATAGTATAAATGAATTGTGGAGGTTCTTCCTGTAAGTGTTGTTAAGTATTGTCACGAGATTATCTCGACCTTTGTAAAACTTCTGATAATTATAGACATTTAATATTCCCTCGTCTGTAAATAATTTGATTATAACAGTGGGCTGAAGTTGAGGTTGTAATTTGCGAAACAGGGACATGTGTCAACGATGTCACGACTTTCAACACTGCTGGGAGTTTTCAAAAGTAATTTTGCCACTTCTCATTCGGTTTGAACTTAGTTGGCGTTATTATCCACTAATAAATCATAACATCCAAAATATAAAACTTTTTTTTGTTTCTGTATTATTATATAATTCTATCGACTCATTCGTAATAACTCAAAGTTCGCAAAAAGCATTTTTAAGAGCATGAGCAAGTTGTAAACCCTTCTTAAAGATAAAATACTAATTCAGCAACAATATGATTTAGTATAGTATTGCTCTAATGTTCAAATTGGTCGTAATATCCCAAATGTTGTGAAGAAGAATTTATCTGCATTAAAAGGATCGCAGAAATATTAACAGAAAATTGTCAAACACTCTCTAAAAAGTGTGATAAATATGAATTTGCTTTTGATATTGTTCAAGTATTACAGAAAGAGAAGAATAGCTCCAAAACAAAAATATTTAAGGCTATATATATCGCACAGAAGTTAGATCAGTTGTTGTTTGCTTGTTGGGGTTTTATGGGGTAAAACATCAGGGTCATCAAAGACTGAAAATTCATTTTGTTTATCTCTGAATTAAATTTTTAAGAGATTTTTTTTTAAAGAAATCGTTTAGTTTCAAGAAACCTAACACTGACTTTATTGTCTTCGCTATACCTCAAAATATTTGCTATAGGGGTGTAAGTCCTAAACTAGTTACACCCGTAACTGACTGTAAGTGTATTATTGTAATGTTGAACTTGTGGTGGTGGTATTTTGCTAATAAGTTGTAAATGAGTAAGATTGGTGTGGCCTATTCTAAATCTGGGTATGACAACCTTTTCTCTGCGGATATAACGATTTGATGTTGACCATGGCTTTATAGTTTTTTTAATTTCTTTTAATTTGCTTGGTTGACTCTCATTCCACATAGATTGGCACTATGAGTTATTTCTTATTTGAGAGGAAGACTTTATATCTTGCAGCGTTGGAATGGCAGCGACTCGGCCTGGATGAGTAAGAAGTTAGAACATATTGTTAATAATAGAACTGACAGAAGGAATTTGAATACATTTTATTCAGAAACGCTAAACATCTTGAAGAAGTCTATTAAATCTATCTAATTTTCTTTTTCAAATCAGTCTACATGATCAGCTGTTTTCAATGATAATCTTCCTTTGATGTGCATTTAATTTTTTTTTTGTTTTTTTTTTCTCTTATTCTTGTTCGTATCTATTGCTGTAAATTTTGTAATTTGGTTGGTACTTATATATTCTTCATATTTTTATTTATTTTTTGCTGCTGATCAGCTGTTTGATTAATACCTTCCTCAAGTCCTAATACTTGCCTCACCTTTCTTCCAGTATGCGATTGGATGTTATAAGGTAATGTGATCTTGGGTTTGTTTTAAAAAAAAAAATTAGACCAAGCTGCCCATTTCTCTGGAAAGAAGTAACAGACATAACTGAATAGAATTTCACACAGAGGATTGGATACACTAGTCAAAGAAAACTCTGCTTGAAAAACGGAAAAAAGGAATGGAATATGAAATAATCCAATCTATTAGCAACAAAGGGGAGTGTAAGAAATGGCCCACAAGCAAAGGAAAATCGAAAAGAGAATAAATTAAATTCAGCCAAATAAGAAAAGGACACTATCTCTTTACACAAGGGTATTTATTCAATCATACCATTGCTTTCGGCAAGACACATTTTTAAATAAACGTTTATAGCTACTTCTGCTGCAAAATATACAATATTTAAACACGACTCCATGAGTGCAGCAATAAATTAAATTAATGTTTTTCATCTTATTATTTATTAGAAGAAAAATAATTTATATTGATTTGTAGAAAAATTGTGCATTCACTCCTACAGGCCCGATACTTATAAAAGATCGAGTATTAAACTATAGAGTTCTGAATTTGCTTTAAATGTCAGACACTATAGTATTACCACACCAGAGAATGAAAAATAAATAAACGTTTCTTTCTTAACATGTTTTTCTGTATTCCCGTATTTTTCTGTTTCCTCGTACTTTCCTCAACTAACTGCGTCACCATAAGGTAGCGTTTTAAGCCCAATCCTCTTGTTTTGCTGATGTAATTTGTACCAGAACGCCGCCTTGCGGTGGGTTGTAAAAACACATCTGATAAGAATCTTGAAGTCGACTGAGAATATTTACTTCACTTTAGACCACTTGAGTAAAAAGGACCAAACACCTAAGACTGGAGGAGAGCTTCCTCACGTAAGATCTTTATATGCCATCATAAAAGCGTGAGTTACTTTTCATAAATCATATAACCTACCAAATTGAATAGAAATATAGCCCACTGCCAAAATAATGTCGAATGTTGCCTAAGTTGAACTCATTAGAGTTATTTTTCTTTACCTTTATTAAATTGGGAACTTGCCTGTACACCTCTTTTCAACATACTCATCTGATATCCCTGAGCCATTTCGCATCCAAGGTTTCGAATAGTGGGAAAGTATTTCCTTAAGGTTGAACCTGTTGTGGTTGTCACCCATCGCTTGGTCCACCCCTCTGTAATATCCCCGGATGATGTTTCTATTTAAGAGATTCTTATCAGAGATCTAGAAAGACCCAAGTGCTAAATGTATAAGAATAAAATTTAAAAAAGACTTCTCTTAGTTCGCACAAATCAAAAGGAAATTAGAAGTATCTAAAATTAAAAACAAAAACATGTTGCAATATATTTAAAACCACTCTTAAATATATAGTAACATTCATTTTTAACTTTATTATGTTTCACTACCTAAAGAGTAAAAATATAATAAATTTCCATTTATATTTCTGAATTTTATTGTTTCCTCATTTAACCATTGAATTTCATTTAACCGTGAAAGGTAACGTTTTCACCAAGATCTGAATATATAATTGTTTCTATTTAAGAGCCAACCCGTGTGACACGTGGAATGTCCGAGGTCGTTCTTATTTTAGTGTTAAATTGCCAAACCGTGTTCTATTTTCATTTAAGCTTATTAATGTTGTCCCGGATGATGTCAAATTAAAAAAAAAAAAAGAAAAGCGATGTTATTGACGAAGAGAGCACACCAATAATGGGACATATATTCCCAAAAGGTCACCTTTGTCAATAATATGTGGTAAATAAACTGGATATGTACCATATAGGAAGTTAATTCTTCCAAGCTCATCAGTACATGTTATTTTAAAAAAGAAAAAAAAACAGAAGATACTTTCTTTATTGTCTATAAGTGCTAATTGAACTAACCTTTCTTCAAAGTTTCTGTTAATTGTTTAGAACCACCTGTAATAATCATCCTTGGATAGACTGCTG
This sequence comes from Nezara viridula, assembly GCA_928085145.1. NCBI lineage: Eukaryota > Metazoa > Arthropoda > Insecta > Hemiptera > Pentatomidae > Nezara > Nezara viridula. The sequence continues at coordinate 76,449,125 of OV725082.1, forward strand.
AAACTGAACGGTCATAATTTGCGGGTCCTAACAGTTTCTTACCACCAACTGATTTTAAAATCGCACTATACGACCAAAGATTTCGTTGTTCAAAATTAAAAAATGAAATAAATAAGAAATGATAAATCTGCTCATGCACTTTATTAAAAAACTACATGATGTTATTCCACTATACGCGTTTTGTATTTTGTATATTTGCAAAAACCATTATACTCATCTGGTCCAAGTTTTATTCAACGTTTCAGTGGAGGATATTGGAAAAATATAAAACTTTTATATTTAAAGGATCGCTATATTTATCCGATAGTTTTTTTGTTTTTTTTCGATATGTTCTACTACCGATATTAAATTTTTATCGAAAACTGATATTTTCTCCAGCAAAAAATATCTATAATAAAAGTCATTTCACTGGTGAACACATAAAAATGAGAGCATTTTTCAACATAATATCAATTTAAGAAAATCGTTTTGTATATTAGTAAGAAGTTTTTTGTTTTATTTTATTGGTGCTGTTTGTGCGAAAATGGTTCCAAGTTCTCCCGTCATAACAAGTGGTGGGAGCAGATCAGAATATCTAAAAGAAAATGCTTAATCCGTAATAGCGATGCTTCTCTTGAACTCAGACCAGCACAGATAGTCAGACGCCTCAGATGCAACGAGGGCGCCCTCAAGGTAAAAAAGAGATGTTTTGAGGCGACATGAGTATAAGCTATTTTCACACAATCAGTATAACCTACCAATTTATATAAATACAGTCCACTGCTCAAAAGTAGAATGTTGTCCATAATTTGAATGTTGCCTATAAAGAGCTCATGAGAGTTATTTGCCTTACCTTAATTTGAAAAGTTGCTAAACAGGTGCTAAAGGTAATATTTCGTAGTATGCAACTAATATAGGTAATATTGAAAATAGCAGAGTAAAATGAAATATGAAATTACACTAATAAATCATAGAGAAATAATTAGTTTTTATGCTCTCTTATTAAACACTCAATTTATACATATGACTTTTTTGACTTGCAGTAGTATGTATGTAGTAGTATATATTGGGACATTTTTTTTTTTTAATCACGATTTATCAAATAAGCGGTTTGGAAATGTATATAATTCTTCCGCATTTTAGTTTCACCGATGAACAAAATTATTGCATACGAAACCGTGAAGGAATTACTTTATTTTCGAAAATAGCTTCTCCGGGAGATTTTATTTTCCTTCAAAAAATCATGGAATTTTAAATATAGATATTGTTCAGGAAATGAAAACAATGAGGAAGCTATACTGGCCTTTTGGTAGACTTTTTTATTTATTGTTGATATTGAAAATTGTTAAAATGTCTATACGCATACATTGATCTTTTTTTTTCGTAGCAAGCAATACCAATTTATTCAATTTTAGCCATTACACATCTTACAATAAGAATAAACAATACTTTTTATTTATATATCAGTTCGTTATTTACATCTGTAATTATTTTAGGCGATTTACTGTCTTTTTTTTTTTGGCCTTTTTGAATAACTAAGTTTATGCTTGTTCATTATAAGACCAAATAAATATTCGTTTTTAATGGGAACAGTAAGTATAATGTAAGTAAATAAATTCCGTTTATACTTCCGTGAAACAATTTAAATTTTGTGTTCTTTTAATCATGGTTTAAACGATTATTTATCTTGAATTATCTGTTTACAAGCAAGGGAAGATTTACATTTTGAATTTTCCTTAGTCCGTCTTAATTAAGGGATTTAATTTTACACTTCCATGAATACATTTTCATAACTTTCTAGTTCAGTAGTTTTAATTTAGTGCTGCCAATAAACTACTATTAAGCCGTCAGGAACACGACTTAGTATGATTTACTTTATGCTGAGAATATTTTCAGATGAGAATAGTAAGTTCATCTTTTCGACAATCCCCTCATAAATAAGATAATATTATTTTTTTTTTTTTTTTAGTATCTAAGATCATGTATGTTTTCAACTATTCATTTTTCACAAGTGTAGTTAGAATTTAATGCTGGTTCTCTGGACCAAATAAAGCTCGCATTGTTCGTTTGTTTCACCCGGACAGGAATTAATAATTAACCGAATTAGAACTTAACATTTGAGCCGTGAATTTCGGCTGATTCTGCCTTTTGAAACACTTTGACTGACACCAAAACCATTCCCTAAAAGCATTCAGAGTTAAACACTCATTAATCAAGCAAAAATAATTCAACAATGGTCATATATTCACATAATGTACATTATAAATAATACGTAGACGAAATCAAATTTTAGTTTTTGTTTAAATAAAAACAACTAAAATATAAATGCTACTGTTAAAAATTATGCTAACAAGAAAATAAAATGTATTCAATTATTATTTTATACATTCAGAATAATACGATAAATCCACAAACTAAAAAAAGACAGGAACAATGCCTATTTGAGAAAAAGCAACATTGGAATAATGCCCAAATACAATGGGCTGTATATCTATCAATTTATTACAGATATGAGACTTCTTGTTAAATATTTGTTCAAGATATTTACAACTGTATTACAGTATAAATCCATCAAGTAAATGTGTACACAAGAATATACTCACTTGAAAACACTTGTTGAGAAACTACCTACATGTAGCACTCTAATAATATGTCTGTATAAGGAGATCAAGAGGCCATTTTCTTTTCAGACGTCTCGGAGGATTATCAGGAATGGGTTCAGGAAGCAAGGGTAGAAACGAGAGGAAAGATATGAAATTAATCTCATTTTATAAATTAAACAAATATATTTTATTTAGATTTTTTTTTGTAAATATAGTATTATCTATCAATAATTAATTGTAATTATTTTTTATCTCCTATGTCAGGAAGTAAAACATAAAGTTAGTGGTATTCTGCATATCCTTCCCCAGTTTTTTTTGAGGGGGAGGGAGAGCGGGGTCTTTCTCTTCCTCGCCTTTAAGGCTATACGGGATTTTTCCGGGTCATGGAGTGAGGGCGGGGAATTACACTACGTAATTACAATATACGTTCTCATTGAAAATGAGCTTCCTCAATTAGTCATTGAGGAGAATTTTCTGTAGTTCAAGGAATCCTCAAGTGGCTGAATGACGGTGATGGGTCCAGCTCATTTCAATATTTGACCTCGCAGAAGTCAAGACCTCAGGATTTTTGAAGCCAATCTTGAATTTATTGAGTACTCGAAAAGTTAAAAAAAGCTAGCTGTCAGTTTTGAATTTTATGTACTGTTATAATTGCAGTAGTTTGTTATTATGTATGAATGGTTAACATGACTATTCTGCAGATTTGTCGAAATGGGCTGGGAGGTTGGAAATAAATAAATAAATAAATATAACAAAATGAAATAATTGTAATAAAACGAATAATGATTAACTTAGCCAATCTTACTTTTAGAAAGGGGTCGTATGTGGACCGTATAGCGATCCTGGGTGCTTTGAGATAGCTGTACTAATCGATTGGGCAAACATTAGCTCCTCAAACTGATTCAGTTAGACTCACAAAACCACCAGTAATTTCGGGTCTCATCACCGAGCGTTTAGTGCCTCTCCTAATTCCTAGTTAATCTGATAGACCACTTTTTCCCGATGGAGGGGGAGGGGGGAGGAGGTGGGCTCAGCCACCCTTTGCACTACCCCCTTGACATTCCCCTTCTAATTTGTCTACTGGAAGGCCATTAGCCTAATGAGGTCCATCTCTATTCGCGGGCATTTGTGTCCCTCCTAACTCTAATGGGCCGTGCTTACGCCCTATATTTGCTCTTCGGGTTCCGGTCCCGATTGTCTGGGGGAACAAATAACGTAATGGTGGCAATCCCTCAATATACCCTCAAGAGTAGGGAGAAAAAACAACCTCAAATTGGAATCCACTTTATCTGATGACTAATGGTTTTATTTTCTGTTTCAAATTTGGCTCTGAAAACAATCGCAGCCTAGTTCATACTATTTATTTAAACCACTATTAATATAGCACAAGTAATGTATGTTTATTTTATTTGTTTATATATATTTTTTTCTGATGGTTTATCTCTTTGGCGGGGAATCTGTGGCATCCGCAGGACGTTGCTGCGCCCAAATGTTTTTGTGCCATTACTGCTAGTTACAAGCGCTAGAATTAATTAATATTTAGTTATTTAAGTTTGAAAACTATTAGAATTAAGTTGAATGTGTGTATATAAGTGTGTGCGTACTTTGTGATAAATAAAAATAGCAACAGTAAAATATAAAGAATTGATTCGGCCTCCATTAGCACTGCCTAACCTTACTACGGCCACTTATGATAAAAAAGTGAAAACGGATAAAGCAATAAAGTATTTATTTCTATGATGATTAGTACACATTAAATGATTCATCTTGACCTTTAATAATGTTCAAACTTCAGAATTAAAATAAATTTCAATTGATCTCAATAAGTCATCAAAATGTAAATTTTGAGCATATTTCATTATTTCATTACATCTCATTTATCCTTAATCAACTAGTGCTACAAGGTGTGTTCAATCAAAAGATATGAAATCTTCAATAAAGATCGAAACGAAAAGAAATTAGTAAAGATTTTATATGGCTGTAATTCAGCATATTTAAAAATACCAACTTTACTAAACCATGAAATTTCAAATGCAATATTTAAGAATTATTCTTACTTAAGCGAAATCGTTTGTCAAATGTTTTTATAGTTATACTTTAAATTATATTTAATAATCGTAAGGACTTATGTGTTCCTGATTTGACCCAAAAATTCTTGGAAGTGTCACAATAAATATGATGTCTTGATTTAATTTAGGGTCTTTTTTTAAAGTAGCCTCTTTTCTAGTCATTATCATGTTTTATTAAATACACCATCAAACAATGAATTACAATATATGACCTAGTTGAGAGACAAGCGATGGAATCTCCTAAAGTTTTCCTTATTCCACACTCCAAGGAAAAGTGCTTGGTTGGTTTGAAATCTTTAACTCATAGGCTAAATTATTTTTTTTAATTAAAAAAAAATATAGAATAGAATAGAAAATTAAACTTTATTCTGGGACTAAGTCCCCTTAAAAAAACAATGATGAATTTATATAAAATAAAATACAAATCTCTCCAAAAACTAACTTATACAAATTCTAACTTTATGTACATAATTTTAAAAATGGTATATAACCACTAAAAAATAAACAGAAAAAAAAACTAAATGAACGAAAGATCTTCTCAAAATTACTTATTACTGTGATGAAAAAAAAAAAAAAATTACATATTTATATATGCATAACTACACAATTTATAAACGATTGGCTAACTAATAAAAAAATAACAGTACAAAATGTTATAATATCTATAGTGATTTATATAATAATATGCAAACACTAAGATAATTAAAAAGAAAATCTCAGGATTATTTGCAGTTTAATGGAAAAAAGAATTATATATACATACATACTCATATTGGTACACAGAAGAGACAAAAAAGTATAACATGCATAAATAAAGATAAATAAATAAAACAATAAGATAATAAGATAACAATAATAATAACAGAAAGGCATTGGTTTAGATGTCAAAATACACAAAGTAGGTTAAATAAATAAACTAGCTCTATAAAATAATATGTTATCAGTTAAACAAAAAATCTTCTCAAGCATGATTATAGATGAAATTTAAAAATAAAATGAAAATACATAAAAAATATGACCCAGAAAGAAAAGGTATGACCTGAAACAAAGAGAAAAACAAATAAATAGTAAAAATGATAGTCAAACTAGGTCACAAAGATCATTGATGTTTATGTTAAAACTTAAACAGTAAGCACCACCATTTACTTCTCACAAATCCAATTCATAAAATAACATTTATGGTTGCGAATCGTCTGTTTGGGATGTAAGGAGATATTGGAAAAGGAGGTATTTGAAAGTTGATTGGGAAGAGGCATGACGGATGTTATGTGGCAAGGAATTTCAGAAGGCAACGGAGCGGGCTAAGAAGGAACGTTCATAGGTTTTTGTCCTATGAGATATTTAATTTTAATATATAAAATATAAATGTATAAAATCTTAAATGAAAAAAGAAAATTTTTGTTATCACTATTTACGGAGTATTCGTACATAAATTTTTTTTCAATATTACTATAACCATTTGCATGTAAAAAAACTTCCGGTGGCACATCGATTCAGCTAAACTTAAAAAAGAGATCTGTAAAATGAAATATTATCATAAAGTGTATGACAAGGAATTTCAAAGTTACCTCCTTTCGCCGTTTTAAAAATGTATGGCCACCTGAAAGAGCGACAACAGAGGTACATAAAACATAACTCCTCCAGGCCTAGCGTTCACCTGTGCCCTGGAACACAGGGGGCTGAAAGAAGAGGCTGGAGCATTCCAGGATGATGAGAGTAGTTAGGGAGATTTATGAAGACCGGTTACAGAGCGCTGCTCCGGCTTGACGTATATCGCGGGGGAGGAATTTCAGCCGAGCTGGAAAATTTTGATGAACGACCGGGAATAAGTAAGGGAGGGGGTTATCCTCTCAGCTGGCGTGTAGGGGGGGGGGAGGAGAGGTTGGAAGAGAGGGGTAATGAATGACAGCTCTCGGTGTCTGTTTCACCTGAGGACATGGCTATGGCGGTTTCTCTTTGTCGTCTTGAGGTCTGTGAAGTAAAAGAGGTCTGTTCATGGTTCCCAATAATAAATAAATTAGTACATGAATGTAAAAAATGTATGTACATATATTATTAGTTAATATATTGGTTTATTATTTTCAATAATGAAACATTGTGATCGACCAAAAAATTCAAAAACATAACCCCCTCTCAAAATTTGAGGTTTCACGTTTCAGGATAGTTCGAAAAACGAATTCGAAAAAATTTTTTGTCCGTCCGCCGTCCGCGCATTTTTTCCGAAACTACTAGACCAATTTTTTTCAAATTTTGATATAAAATCAGAGGTCACTCGAGGATGATCCTCCTTCATCGACATTACTCTCCGCCTTTAACTTTCAAAATGGTAGTCGAATAACCTGCGTTGCTATAGACTGTAGCTCCTAAACGAATGTACAGATTTCAATGAAACTTCGCTAAAGTCATTTTCTCGACGCCCTTTAAATTTATTTATATAACATACTTCAACGAAAAGAAGCTGGAAAAAAAGTTACGAGGGATGGTAAAATTAAATTCCGAATAACTTGAAAAGTTTTTACTATATTTAAATTTGTTACTGAAATAATGCTATTTTTTTTTAGCATATTACTAATGATTAAAGAAAAACAGTTTAGTCCAATAATTGGAATCACCTTTAGTTTTTTTTTATTTGTGACTCGGAAGGTAATGTTACTTAAGATGTATAATTGTTTGGAGATAATAAACCATTGTGGAATCATTTGCAGCGTTTTTTTTTTTTTTTATTAATTCATTGATATTTACTACTAGATCATTATATAAATTGGCTAACACAAAACGGTCCAGTCCCTTTTTCTTCTCAACCAATTTTCTTCCTTCATTTTTTATTTAATAGCTATTGACGAGCTTTAGTGTAACAATAAATAAAAATATGAAATAGTGCATACAAATAAGACTATAAATGGTAGTTTGTTCAAAACAGCTAATCTCGAAAAGTTCTTCACAGATTTATTTTAAATTTTGATACAACGTCGTAATGTGATTTAGGAGTGCTTTTGTAAATTATCATTCGGTTTTTCCTTGCGAAATGGCGGCCGAAAAACGTGATTCACATTAGGTTGTAGCACCAAAACGGCTGCAACGATTTTAATGAAATTTGGTTAAAGTCTTCTCCTTGAAACCTTATAATTTATGTATGCAACATACTTCCCCGAAAACAAGCTGCATACATTTTTACGATGAATTAAATATTTTATCGGAAATAACTTAAAAATTATAAAATTGTTTACTAAGACCCATATTTATTAGGAAGCTTTCTGAAATCCCTACAAAATAAAAAAAAATCATCATAATCTGCCTATTGAGTGCAGATATAGAGTGTTTTAAACTTTGATTTTATTTTTTTTTTAAATTTATTTACTTAGAAATATAACAATCTGTCACGTGGACAATAATTGTAGTGATATATGATATAACAAATTCATACCATATATGCAGAAAATAACAAATTAACAAAAGTAAAATAATTATTAAAAACTATGTACAATAAAAAATAAAACAACCTAAAGCTAAATAAATTAAAAACATAAAAACACAGTCATACCTATATACAATATATACAATCAGGCAGGGAACCCCAAGCCAGAATTCTCCCTCCAACTATAGAAGGAAAAACGGGTCTTCAAGAGATCCCTGCGCTACTATCTCAACCGGGTCACTACTGCTAATTTTTTTTTTTTAAACGAGGATGTTCAAATCGCTGTTCATTTTTTTTTTATTGAATTTATTTTTCATTTAATTATGTGTTTTCTTCAAATTTTCAATAATTATGGTCGAATTTCCACCAATGGACGAACACTAGTTAATACAATTTTATAAAGAAATAATCTTACAGTTTAATATAGCCCTAAATCTCAACTTCATTTATTTCAATTCTTTTTTTTTTCATTCAATTTAATTTTCATTATAGCTGCTAATGCATAATGTTTTAAAGTATGTGAATAAATAAAACATAACAAAAAAAAAAATGCTTTTGTATGTAGTACAGAGTTGATTTCCATACGTACATAAAATAAAAAAAAAAACACCAAGGGTTGTGTCGGAAAGAAGATTTCATTTATAAAAAAAAAATATTATATTTTAAAAACAAGACAAACAATAAAGAAGATTAAAAAGGCCAACACATTACTTATGTGGATATGTGATATAACTAAATAAAAGATTTTTATGGGATTAAAAAATGAGTCCGAATTTGTTGTTTATTAGTAAATTAACTGTTTAGAAATTAACGCTATTATATCCAATAATATGTATTTAATAATGAGTAACTTAATAAAAGGTGAAATTCATGAATATTTAATAAATTTTAAATTTTAAATTTTAAATTTTTTTAAAAATAAATAGTTCATAAATAAGAATGAATATGTGTTCACGTTTTCACTAATAAAAAGAAAAATATACATGAAGCTGACATATCTAAAAAATATTTGAAATTGTTTGTGCCTATATGAGAACTTGATTAATATGCATTTTTTCAAAGGATAGAAGTTCATCACTTCCTTAGAGTAATTTCTGATTACTCGTACTATATTCATTATATTAAAAAAAAAAAATCATAGATATCTGGACTTGCCGGTGTAAGCCCTGGGATACAGCATGATTTTTTTTTTTTTTTATAAATTTCTGGTGTAAGAGGCAGGGTAGTGCTTTGAATAAATAATAATATTTCATGTGTGTGCTTATGCCCTGTTAAGTGCTGATAATACATTGTTTATGACTATGTAAATTATATCAGTATTTCTATATAGTATGACATTATACCATCAGATCCTAAGAGCATAAATTGTGTCATAATCGCTCCAAGTTATTCCCTTAACAACGCCATTAAGTAATAAATGGTACAGTAAAAGAGAGTGAGATGAGCACTTATTACTCAATATTCCTTATTGGTCTTAGAAAGCTATAGGCGGAGGATATTGAAGCAATGGGCCCTCTTTATTATGCAGTTTCCTTTATTCCTTCAACCGTCGACCTGACTATTACCCCTCCGGGTGATAAAACTTCTTCCTTAAAACATTTTATTTTCCTCCTGTCGAGTAACTCTCCTTTTATACCTCCAGTGGCTGTTGCCCGCTTAACAGTCCAATTGTCTCGATGACAATTTGTCTCCCGTGCGGTAAGTCTATCATCGGCCGTTTATTCGAAATTACCACTCTTTAACGAAACGGCTGGCGCAAAGCCGTAATAAATTATTCTTTTTTGAAGGAATAGGGAAAAATATATGGAATTTTTTTATAGCCTATAACCTTTATTTGTCACTATTCTCCCGGGATGGGAGGACTGTAAAATGTTTTACTATCCAGTTATCATTGTAATAAATATTCAATTTTCCTGGATAAATATGCTGATGTGGAGCATTTGTCCACTTTCATTTTATTCCAGAAAATAATTTAAAAAAAATATTGAATCCTAATCAGAGAATCTCTAATAAAAGTTTTTCAATCTGAAATATTACAATTTAATTTTTATAAATTATAAAATAATGTCAAGATTAAATACACGATGCTTTGAACGTTCAAGGAATATGTCCCGTTTAGTTATTTGGAAATCGTTTCATGACAACACGGAAACAAAATAATTTATGGTCCTTACTGAATTATTATATCATAAAATACAAATAAAATTGCGAATTCTTCTATACTAAGAATCATAGCATGACCTATATTAACCATTAGCCTTTTTAGTCATGCAAGATCAAGATATGGTATGTACTTTAAGATAAGCATGCCAAGGTCTCCACTACATTCATAGATTCATAGTTTATTCACTCATGGTACATATGGTGGGTGGGCTGGTAAGCATTTAACCTATATGCTTGCTAATGTAAAAATTGCTTAACAAATGGTTGCTATTTATCATTAAGCTTTTTTAAAATATTTATATTACACGAAAAAAAAGTCGCTAAAAATGATTAATGACAAGTTATGACTCTACAATGAATACGCATAATAATAATTGGTGCCGAGTATCGTATTGCGTTAAAACAGCTTTGATACAAATCAAACTTCGAATTTAGAACCTGCTTTCTGTAATTAAATTATTTCTTAATTTATTCATGTTTTCCTTTGTCTTATGTTCTTCCTTAAAAATATAATTTTGTGAAACAAAATTATTGATAGAGATTTTGGCAGTGAGGAGTATCGATGGAGGAATCGTACTATCACTAATATTCCCGTGCCCGGGTTCGAGTGTAGCGGGTTATTTGTTTAATTATTTCAGTCGAGGATCGAACATAGTTTCCGAACTCCATTTTTGTTAACCTGAAACGCTCACGAAAGATCCTTAATAGTATAAAAGGTATTCGTTCGGCATCATCCATTGCTTATTAAACCATAGGGCAAGAACCTACTTCCTGACTGTACTGACCCCTTCATGGAAGTAACAGATTCAGGATTTAATTTTAGGAGGGAGCTTGGTTTCTTAATTTTTTTTTTTTAAGTAACAGTGATTATTCTGAAAGAAAAAGAAAGGAATTGAATATAATATCGTACATCCTTTTTTTTTTTTCTAATGTGGATTTGTAAATTATAATTATATTAATTTGTAACTATAGTTAGTCAAGCCAACTTAAAATAAAAAAAAAACTTTGTTTACAGAAAATTTATCTTGACGCTTGCTTAAATTTAGTACCTGAATTACAGCGTTATAAATTAAATTTAGTACATATTTTGATTTTTTTTTAAAGTACGGATTGAGCTTAGATCACCCACAAAAACAAATAAGGACTTATTTAAAGAAATCTCATTTTGGAAAGGCTTCTGCTAGGGATGGGATATCGAAGGCCCAATATTCATATTGTCATCGATAATGATATCGGCCTATAAATACTGATACCATCAAAATATCGAACTTGGAAAATATCGATTTTGATTGATATTATAAACATTTTTGAAATATAAATATCAATATAAATTTTGTTTCTATAACATATATCTACATCAAAAAATATGTTATTTTCCTCTTAATTAATTCATGGAAATTTCCTAATTCCTGCCCATCTTCGTCATCTTCAGATTTTTTAATGAAATTTCCATTCGACTACAATTATGCCTTCCATTCGCCCATAGATTGGATTAAGCGAAATGCTGATTTATTTGCATCCTACATCGATTTTTTTGACGATTCGTGGCATTGGTATGAAAAGGTTTTAACTAACGAATTTGGAAATATTGAGTTTACTGATGGAAAAGGTTCCCATGGAAGCTATTCAACTCTACTTAGAGATGGTAATCGATAGTCGGTATTATTGAAATATTACAATTTATGAAACAGACAAGATGAGTATAATTTCTTTTCTAACGAACAGGTAAATATATAATTCCTAGTGCTTTCCGATAACGATAATTCCGTGCTTCAATTACTATTTATTTATGAATTTATGATATTCACAACTGTATTAATAAATAAAATACATTTAGTAAATTTTATGACAGCAAATAATAATATGAAATCACTTGTTGAGATACTACACCCTTGTAGCACTCTAAAAGAAATTTATTTACAATGGGAGATCTCGAGGCCATCTTCTTTTCAGACGCCTCGGAGGGTTATCAGGGATAAAAGAGAAAACAAGGTAGGGGACGAGAGGATTCAGATAGTTCTGAAGTTGATTATGGAAAGATTAGTATCCGGATTGGGCCAAATCGGAAAGATAAGAAACGTTAAGGTCGTTATGTAATATTTTATTGGTGACGAAGTAAGGAACATTGAGGATTTTCTGAAGGATTTTGGATTGTAAGGATTGGATACAAGAGGAATTCGATGGCTTAGTGGAGCCCCAAAGCTCAACTACTTAAGTCCAAATAGGTCTTATTATGGTCATGTATATGAGTCTTTTGTAAACAACTGGAATCTTAGAGCGTTTGTCCATTAAGTAATAGAGTAGTCGGAAACGTCGAGCGGTTTCTTGTCGTTTAAGTCTGGTATGAGGATTTCAAGTTAGACGTTTGTTCAAGGTATCGGACTTATTCAACAGAGATAGTTGGGATATTATTAAATGATAATTCAGGACAGGAGGACATAGGTTTAAGACAAAGGGTATAGGTGATATGATGTGATTTCTTAGAATATAATTTTTATTTTAAAACTAAAAGGTTAAGATATTTAAGGGATGGTTTCCATAGTTGATAATATCGAATATCGGAAGGAAAATATCGATATTTCGATAATATCCACTATCGATATCCATATCTATCTTAGCCTCAGACATGAGGCGTGGAGGTTTGAGTCACGCCAACCCTTCTCTCCTCAGTGGATTCGCAAGTGCTTTATGGTTTGCATTTATTCCTTTTTTTATTTTTATTTCGGAATTGTGAATTGTAGGTACATTTATTTGTAATTATACTGAGATAATTCTAACTTTATTTTTATGGTGGCTATGATAATTTTTAAAAAATTCACTAAAGAGGTTTAGCTATTCCTCATTTGACTCATTCTTTGACTAGAGGCCGAAGTTTACATCCTAAAACCTATGCTGAATTTACCCGACCTTTAAAATAAATAAAATGTTTTAAAATTCCCTGGGCAAGTGAAGATGCATGACCGAACAGGTCCCGAGAGTGGAGCGCTCTGCAGGCGGGGTCATGATTTTATTCCCGCGCGAGAGAGCTGAGGTCACGTCCGCCCCATCACAAGGACGTGCCCAACTGTCAAAAGGAAATAAAATCCCGATCCCTCCGCAATATGGCTTAAGTTGTTTTTAAATATTTGTTCTTGGAAAGCTACATTTTCAATTGGTTCGTTGACAAAACAAACGTTGAAAAGTTTGCCAAGTATAGACATCATAGCTATTTCGCCATATCTGTTGGTAATATAATTATGTTTTGTTTTTTTTAAGGTCTAACACTTGTTCTTTTCGAATAAAATATACACTAGGAGTCGTTTTGAAAAATATTCTTGTCCAGACCGTCGCACGGATTGGGGGACCGAGACGGTTGCTTTGGGCCGCAGCGGCTGGTAACAAAAATAGAAAGAACATAAAATAGGGGAGAAATCACTTAGCACAATCCTTATCCAGCTCCAGCCATCCCTACAATCCTCATCGTAGGTTAAAAAGGCAGTGGCCTCGAGATCTTTTGCAAATGCCTCATTAGAGTCCTGGCAATGGCCAGCTTCTCCAAACAGGTCATGATGTGGCTTTAGTGCTCTTTCTCAGTTTCCACTGGATCCCCATCTCAATGATGCGGATGAGAGAGAAGCGCTGGGATGTCTTAAAGTCCTGCCTTATCTTCCACACGTGAGGGAAAAGGCCCGATTTGGAGCTCCCTCGGCTGACTGTAAATATTGCAAATAAGCATGAGTGTTATTTATTTTATTTTTTTCTTATTTATTAATTTTTTTAAATTTGTGTTTTATCATATTTTATTTCATCTGTTTTACTAAGCTTTCTTTTCTTATTTTTGCTGTAATTTCTATTATTTTTGTAATTGTATATATTGTATGAACGAGTTTCTCACATCGCAAATACTAAATGCCCTTGATTCAGGCAAAATGTATTTTTTCTCATAAAAAAAAAAAAAATAGTGGAGAGCGGTGCTAGAAGTTCCGATTATTAAAGAAACTCAAGTATCATTTATAAAATAACGTATTATTAAATAGAAATCTTCGATTGGTTTTTCTTTTCTGTTCCGATGATGCCTGAATTAGCAAAACCTTGATGGTTTTTCTTTACATGCATTTTAGAGACATAAGGCTGTGCGGTTGGAAATTTGCTGACTAAAAGCTTATAATTTAGAACTTTTGTATATTTTATTATATAATTATTGGTATTTCTCACAAATTTCTAAACTCTCAAAAATAATTCTAGAAAAAAAAATCAGGCTTAGAGAATTGGTTGTCCATTGGGCGTCGATGGAGAAAATGTCTACACTACAGGTTGGACATTTATCAGCGATCGGTGAAATTGCATAGGTATATAAATATAGTTATAGTAGGTATAATTTGTAAATATAAGAAAATATATCACCGGCCTATTTAAGAGAGGGGGTGCAGATAATCCACTCGGCTGACCTGATTTTGTCAAGGAAAGACGCAATAATAAACGAACGAAGCATTCAGAATTCCAAGCGAAAACATTATTTTAAAGTAGTGATTGGAATTTAATAAAACTGACACCTTTAACAATACCTAACTTTTCCCCAACCTTAGGCAAAATCGAAAATGCGGTATTTGAGAACGATGCTTATCAAAGAATCTGTACATAACGGATTCGCATAATTAAAACTGAAACATCATATTTTCAGAATTCCCCCTTTTTTTTTTCTAACTTTGGACCAAATCGAACTAGCTATTTCTGAAATATTGATTTTCAAAAGCAATATTTAATGTTCAATTTTAGAATATTAGTGGATGAATTTCGGTCCACACGAGAAGTCCACACGGGAGCTCTATGTATCAACTTGTACGATCGCTGAAAGATTCATGAAAATCAAATTAACGGTAGTAGGTGATATATGCCTGTCACATGGAATGGACTATAGACAAACTGACAGGCACGCGTCCAAATTGGTTCCTAGATGTGTGTAACGTAAACTGAATGTATACATTTTCTATTCTGAGTACAAAAAAAATTAAACATTTTTTATTTTTTTTTTTAAGCAGAAGAAATATATACATTTTTTTTTTACACACACGACTTCCCATCTATCGAACTCGATTGATAACGGGTGTATCATTCATGACTATTTTAAACCTAAAACTTCATGAAGAAAAACATATTCTGAATGTATTTTTTTTTTTTTATTATTGAAATTTACAACTGTATTAAATGATAAATACAACAAGTAAATATAAAACAAGTAACATGGCATGTGCAACATGAAGAGAAACAACCCATTGGTAGCACTCCAATAATATTCCTATATTAGAAGGCGAGGACATCTTTTCAGACGCCTCGGAGGATTATCAGGAATCGAAGCGGAAGCAAAGTTTGAAACGAGATAATTCGGATGGTTATGAAATTTATTATGAAAGAATAGGTATCTGGATTCGTCCAATTGGAAACATATGGAACATTAAGGTCATTAATGATTATTAGGAGCATTGAGGATTTTGAATTGTAAGGATTGGATACTAGAGAAATTTGATGGTTTATTAGAGCCCCATAGCTCAACTCCGAAAGTTCAAATAGACCTTATTATAGTAATATATATGAGTCTTTTGTAAATAATTGGAAGTTTAGGGCGTTTGTCTGGTAAGTGCTGCAGTGGTCGAAAACGTCGGTAGGTTTCTAGTCGTTTCAATATAGTATGGGGGTTAATTCTGAAAGTCAAATTAGATTCTTAAATATCTCTCAGTCAGCTAATGAAAATTATTTGTTGATACGTTCCACTTTATGTTTTTTCCTTTTCTTTTAATTTTAAATAGAATAAATCGTCAGCTTATTGCATAATGTCATTAAGTATAGTGTTTTGCCGATTTACCTGGGAAAATGATTTATGGAAAATAGTATAATTAAAAGAATGTACTATAAAAACCGTCGATATTTTTTTACTTTTAATTATATATATCGACAGCCACACTGCAAAAGCATGCAAGTGTAAAACGGAAAATTATGAATAAGAAGAAATTAATCGCGTATATCATATTTTATCAAGTATGTTTTCCGTTCAATTTTTATTGCATGCTGAAGGCAATGATGTCATATTCTAAATGAAATTTTCACTTTGTTCTTACGAACATTTCCGAAGCCAAGATTAACTGATAAATCCCAAAACTGTACATTCTGATTAACTTGTAGTTACAGCATTTGCAGGCTGTATTGTTCTCAATATATGGAAATACTTTTGAAATTATGAATTATATAAAGTAAGTAAAAGGTGTGTGATATATACAACTGACCAGATTTTTGAAACATTAATACGTTAATTAAACATTAATAATTTCAACAATATAACATGAAAATAGTTGGGTCTGCTTTCAGTCTTAGGAATGACTGTTGATTATGCAATTCAAAAATTAACTTTTTTTTGGCCTTAGGAATTGTCAAAGCAAGTCCCATTTTGCAATAAATTATGTTATATTTATTGTAGTTTCAATTTTTACCAAATTTTCGAGCTATTTTCTAAGCCCACCAGTACTGTATAAACAAGATAGGAGTTATTCTAATTATGTATTTTATTTGTTTGTGTCAACCAACTGATTATTTCTGCACTTTTTTTTTGTATTTTTCACCTTTTGTGCACTTCCACTATATAATTTATTTGCTTTCGCTCTAGTTATTTACAGTGTTATGCGATTCTCATTTACTTTTTTATGAGGCCATTTAAAATTTCATGTTTCAATCGCACCCACAACCACCTGTTCCTTGATAAAATTATTTCTTAAAATGAAAACAATAATTATATTTATTATATTGTAATAAATATACTATATTATGTTTATTATATATTAATTATATTTATTATATCGGCATTCCAACGTGCGGTGCCTTTCACGTCAGGGCTGAGCTCCAGAATTCGCGATCAAGCCAATCCCCATTCTGAAGACCGAGGCCAGCCATCTCCTCTTTCTCTTCACGTAGCCATCTTTTCCTGGGTCGTCCTGGCCTCCGTCTTCCCAGCGGTAGCCAATCTAGAATTTTTTTAGTCCATTGCTGGGTAGACATTCGTGTTACATGGCCGTACCATACCTGTCTTCGCCATCCAATTCTCTGGTTGACGGATACAGGAGTCTCCATCCTGCCCCTAACGACATAGTTCCTAATTCTATCCATCCTTGCCACACTTAGGCATCTCCTCCAAAGTCCATTTACAAAGCTTGTACATTTGAATACAGCTGGGATGACATGGTCCAGGTTTCAGCTGCGTACGTCTACGATGGCTTGGTATATCCTTCGCTTGTTCCGTTTAATTTTCTTTTAGAATTCCGTCGTTCCTCAAGACAGGATGAAGCGTTCGTGTGCCTTTCCGAGCATCCTCCGAAAACATACCATTTTGAAATATTTAAAAAATATGCATTAATTTAAAAGATATTTTTATCAACATGCTAAAATATTTTTAAAAAGCTAGTAAAAGAACAAAAACCAAACTCACAACTGATCAAGATTAAAAAGAAAATATTAATTTTCTAAAATTACAATGTGTAAATTTTAATTCAAAGCAGAATCGCTAATTGTTCCACTGCAAATCAACATCCAGTATAAAATCCGGCGTTACGTTTCAATCTACTTAACTTCCCCTAATGATGTAGGGTTTTCATTGTTGTTTCACCACACATACAATGTTTGCATAGTCGCAATACCAAACACATCCAGGCTCATTGGTGTTGTTGAGGGGAGAAAATTGAGTCAGGGCTCTTAACATTTCAAACAATTTAAAATTTTAATCATTGCTAACGAGGATTATAACGATATAATTTAGTTGAATAATTGGAAACATCGCTGTTTTAATACCAATAGTAGAGAGAAGAGTAGCATGGGAAATAAAAATAAAATACAAACGTTGTGATGGCCTGAATAAAAAAATAAATAAAATAAACCATCGCTCGTGGCTTAATCCAATATATTATATTATTCTTTGTGTTTACTGCTCATATTTATGCTTATACTTGATGTCTTTATTTAATGTTAGGCTCATAATGAAATTTCATTTACTTAGACGCACATTATATTTGAAATAATATTTCATAGTTCCGAAATAAAATTGTTTTTATTGTTAGGTAAATTATTAGAAATCTCTCTCTCTCTCTCTCTCTCTCTCTCTATATATATATATATATATATATATATATATATACATATATATATATATATATAGAGAGAGAGAGAGAGAGAGTGATTGGTTATATGTAAATATATACATATATAGTTACAAAGAGACTCATAGCTCAATACCGGTTTGCTTATCGATAATTTGTCTATGTTCTGTCAGCCAATACATGGCCGAGCACTTAGGTTCTAGGTGTTCAAGTATTAAATGCCTTTCCACGAATCAGACCGTCAATAAACCGAACCTCAAGGTTATTATAAGGGCTCTTGAGGTGGAATTGAACTAGTAGACATAGGGGGTCAAACCATGAGATAGGATTGCCTGATAATACCATGCAGTTATTCGCTGGTATTTGAGAGCTCTAAACCTTAGTTTTTGTAATCTTGCAATAGTGTTTATTAATTTATTTGTCTAAGGCATGGAAGATAAAGAAGAAGTCGATGTTTTCTTCAACTTCTCCAACCTGTGTCAGGGCATAATTAGTCCAAGACAAAACATATTATTGTCAAATGCTCCTTTCATCTGCTAAAGGGATATACGATTTCAATTTAGTCTGAGTGTAGTTAAGCCGGAGAGAGAGTGGTTAACCTATAGGTTATAGATGGACTTAATCCAGAACTAAGGCTGTTTTTTTGTCCAGGAATTTGTCTTTTACTCGACAAGCATAAAAGCAGACTAAACGTATCTGAAATGAAAAATCTAAGAACAGATCAGGAAAGATGTTAAGATGCCACCGATGTTGAGAATCGAAGAAAAGAAAATATTGAAATGGCTCGGCAATGTAGAGAAAAAGGAAGAAAGAGGACCAAAAAAATTCTTGAGGGTAGATCCAAAAAAAGAAACCTACAGGACGATCCCGGAAAACGTGGATGGATGAAATATCTAAGCTTGGAAGCTAAGATTGGAAAATGACTCTTGTTACCTGAAACTGAGAGTTTCAATAGAAACCTCCCTCTTGTCGAGATATGCTAATGACCATTTTTTTAGTGAGAATGGAAATTGTTTAAACATAAAATAAAAATATAATTTAAAATAAAATAATCTTCTTTATTCAGATAAAAAAAAAATACATAAAGATAAAATGGTACTGGTAAAAAACAAAAAAATATTTTACCAGTTCAAAAAAATTAAAAGAGATATAATATAAAGGCTTACTTTTAATTCGCAAAAGTAAAATAAAATAACTGTATTTAAATATTTATTGATCTCAACAAGATAAAAAAAAAAAGTATGTATGTGAAAATTAAATGTTTTGTACTAAACAGAAAAATTAAAATATAAAAAAAAAATGTTTGTAACTTGCAGCATGATTTTGAAAACGATTCCTTAAACAGATGGGTTGTAGAAATTGGCTGAAACGTAGAAATGTCAGCGGAAGAATTGTACCGAGCTCGGTATGGAGATGAGCTACTGCACCTATACATAGATGTACCTACGTACTCTACGTACTAGTGTTGCCCAAATGCGAGACCGAGATGAGTCTTGGTCTTGCAAACTCAGTCTTGGTCATGGTCTTGGTCTTGCGCAAGCGTCTTACATTTACTTCTTAGGTTATTACAATAGATATATTACTCTATTTTTTTAGATAGGAGAAACCTAACTCAGCCCGAATGAAAAATTAGACGCAAAAGTATATTATTTATATCAATTATTGACATAAAGTAACTAAGATTGTCAAGTATTAGTAATTATTTTGCCTTAATTTTTATTTTAAAAATCGATTTTTTTTTTACCAGTCCTGGTCTTGGTCTTGCAAAGTGCAAGACTAAGATCAATTTTGGGCAACACTAACTTCTACTCAACTAAGCAGCTCGAGAGTGGGGGAAGCTGAAGTCAATTCGGCCGGCAAGCATTAAGTCCTTTCTTATATTGATAAATATCTTAATTTAAAAATAAATCTCATCTGTTATATTGTTTTTAATTGCGATGTAAAACCTAAGTTACAATTAAAATAAAATAAAAAAATTCTCAATGTTGCAGCAACAACTGGGGTAAATGGGTTGAAACTTCTTCCGCCGGCGAATCATTTTTAAATGCACCATCATGTCCTAAAGATGATCAAAATGGATTGTAATAATACTTAGTGAAAACAGATATTTCATGCTCAATCTTGTAGATGGCGGGAGATTTATTTTGAGCTTTTAAATTTGGCAATAGTTTTAATAATTTGAAAGTTAATGACAAAGTTATGAATGCTCATCGATTTTCATTCGCCAATCCAGTTGGTAGAAGAAAGAAGAATCGTGACGGAAGTCACTAACTCACCGAAGAAGATGGCTCTTTAACCAGGATTCGGAGGTAACAATTGTCCGAGATGAGGAACTAATGGAGCTCACATTTATCAGTTCCAGCTCCAGTCTTTGTTCCACTGATTCACAGCCGACATTACGGCTGGAAAAATCTACAAATTTTATATAACTGCAGCTAAAATTGGATCCGGAATGGCTTTAGCATCATAACCCGCTCGGGATATGTCGATATATAACCGACTCAATAACTCTTCCGACAATTCAATTGGAAATGCTTTTCAGTTAACTAATGGCTTCCGCTGTCTTTTATTATTATTTTATTTTATGTTTTGTTCTCTGCGCTCCCTCCGAATCAGTTTCAAATGAAACACGTTTGTTTAAAATTCATTTTAACAAGAATTGTACGTGTGATATGCGATGAAACGTATCTTTGTAAATTTTTAATTTGGTTTTAATTATCCCTACAACCATTATTTTTCTTTGACATATCAGTAAGCACAATTACTAATTAATGGTAATAGTCTTGTTGAAAAAAAACAATCCTCATACAAGACTGAAACGATAAGAAACTGCTCGGCGTTTCCTCTTACACCATCACACACGAAACAAACGCTCTAAACTTCCAATTAATTACATAAAACTCATATACAAGACTATAATAAGGCCTATTTGGACTTAGTTGAGCTAAGGGGTTTCACTAAACCATCAAATTCCTCTCGTATCCAATCCTTACTATTCAAAATCCTTCGTAAAATCCTCAATACTCCTAATAATCAGTAATAATCCTTAAAGACCTTAATATTCCATATGTTTCCGATTTGGCCAAATCCAGATATCTACTCTGCCATAATAAATTTTATAACCACCCGAATCCTCTCGTTTCAAATCTTCCTTCCTCTTCGATTCCTGATAACCCCCCGAGGCGTCTGAAAAGAAGATGACCTCGTGATCTCCTTATGTAGACATATTGTTGGAGTGCGGTGGGTAGTTTCTCAACAAGGGTTTATATTGATACACATATGATTATATTCCTGTGTACACATTTACTTGACGTATTTGTATTATAATACAGTTGTAAATATCATGAATAAATACAAATATTTTTATAAAAAATTTATTTTGCAAACCATACAAAACGTATAAGAAGTATTTAGCATAATTAAATTGTGTTAATCCAATTTAAACGAAAGGAAATGAACTTGGTCAGTTACGACAGTAAAAACATAAAACATGAAATTAATTTATTCCCTTTTTCTATAACTTCAAAACTAAAAATTAAATAGTGGCTAAATTAATACGCATGCGTGCTTACGCCATTAGGGACATAAGCCTCATAGATTTATTTCATATTACAATACATGCAAAATATCGAAATAAACACAGTTTTTATTTTTCTTATCTACAATAATCGGATATCTTGTACTTTTTCGAATTATTAAGCAGTAGTGCAAAAATACCAATATTCGATATACGTAAGTTCATTTTCACACTATATTATCAATTTATTCTATGAAATTATAACATAACTTATTTATATTTCGTTTAATTGTAACATCTATTGCAACGGCAAAAACAAAACAAACAAAAAAGCTTTTCAACCAAGTGTAAAGTTTACAAGCTCTCTTTTTCATTTGGAATTTGGAAATGGAAAGGAAGTGACAGTCGAAAACACTTCAAAGTGATGGTCTATAGGGGTGTCCAGAAGGGAGTTTGATGACGCAAATTGCGTCATCAAAATTTTTGGGAAGAGCATATTTTGGTGGGTTTTGGAATATTTGAGGTTGGCACATTTTGGAATTCTTACGAATTTTCGGAATGTAAAGTTTCGTACTAAAGGACAAGGGGAAAACATAAAACAGGCCGCCACAAGAGTAATTGTGTATGATCTACGATTTTTCTAATTCCACTTCCGCTTGCACTGTTTTTAAGAAAAAGTTATCCAATATGAGTATATACAATAAAATATCTTGTGGGGGAGACAGGTTCTTGCACCATCGACCTTGGGTGGGAATGGGCACCCCTGATGGGCTAAACTTCTTTTGAACCTCGCAGCTCTTTGATTTTTGGATGTTCTAAAGGACTTCGTTATCATTGGTTCTCATTCCAATTTCAATCACCTACGAACATAGGATTAAAGTGATTTTAATAAAAAAAATTCTGCAAAGATTGATTGGAATGTTCCAATTCAGATTGAAATATAGAAATTCTTTTGAAGAAGGAGGAAAAACCAATTATTTAGTAAAGGAAGTACATAAATACTTTAATACCCATTAAGTTATCTTATCACTAATTAATTAGTATGAACCAATTAAAAATGCATTTTTATCTTCAAGCAAAATAATGATCTCGTAGGTTTGATTCATTTGCTCTAATTTCACGGAAGATTAGTTCATTCAATTCGAAATGCTTTTGTTCCATTGTATGTTTTGAGGAAACCTTGTTTAGTGGACGCTGTTGTTTGTAGTGTAGGATTTGTAGCTGGGAAAGCCAACGCTTCTGGTTTGGCTAGCTACGTAATGAAACGGAACACCAGGTTAGAATGGAACAAAATAATTAGTGGTGGGGATGGCTAGCGGCCAATGGGAATCCTGTCAGCCGGAACGGGGATGAGTTGAATAATGGGCCGGCTTCGGCAGGCAACCAATAGTGAGCGCCCTTTCATTAGTGTCGTGATTAGTCCTGTCCAATAACTTCATTGACGATTTGTTAGTTCTTCGGCCTTTTGTTGACTTTTTTCACTGTTTTCCTTTCGGTAGACGTAATAATCACCTTTCTATTCGGGAACTAATTGGTTGAGTGGAAAAACGTCAATTACGTACGGATAAGCTATTTTTGATTCTGACAGCATTGGAATTTGATTGCTAGGTTTTAGGCAGAAATAGTTTATGTGGATTTTATAATCAGTCAAACCAGATCGTAAGCTCATTTTATAGTGCATCGGATATATACGAACGGAATTAATGTATTTTATATTGAGATTTTTTTTATAAGGTAGTGCTAAAAAAGCAAAAACAGTTCCACTACAATCCATGAAGGCGCTTGAGTTAAGTAATATTTAGGGGAAGCACAGTTTCTTCATCAACGTTTGTGCAAGAAGGTGATTTGACCGAGATCAAGCTCAACTACCAGTTCTCTCCCTTAACTATTTTATTAATTAAATTTAATAAAAAAGGGTCTCACGACTCCAGAGTCACGCTACGGCCATTGAACAGAATAAAAACTTTTCTGATATGAGCCGGGATTCGAACCTCCGACGTTAGACATTGAAAGTTCAGCTGCCTAATACTCGCACTGAGGTACCCCACGCCCATAATATAATACTAGAGTGATCAATTTTAAAATCATTTAAAGCAATGTAAAAGAAAAGTAATAAAAGAATTTTTTTAAAAACAAACATTAACCTAAACGCCAATTAAATCCATAAAACATTTTGGTTTCTTAATGAAAAAAAAGAAAACTTGATTTTGTAAAAAAAATATATGGATGTACATTCGCATATTGTGATTCTTAAAAACATTCTTTTTTTCAAATCTTCATCCGCAGCTGTCGGAAAGTGGCAATAAGCAGATGTGTTGTTCTTGTTTGGAAAATAAACTCATGTGTTTTTAGAAAATAATACTATAGTTGTGTCCCTTGTTTACCTGCTAGGAGATAAGAGGAAATGAAACATCCATTAAGTCGTATTCGAATTGAGTGTGTCGATTAACTCCAAAGTTCATTGAAAAAGAAACATTTTAATTTCATAGATTTTGACTATTATTTTCTCGTTCCCTTATTGTATGTTTACAATTTTCTGTTTGTGCTGGGAAAATAAAGCATTTATCACAAAATTGTATAATAGTTTATGATATGGCCTCACCTCAGAACGAAATAAAGGAAGTAAAAAATAATTAAAAAAATTAACTTTATCTTTATATATATATATATATATATATATATATATATATATATATATATATATATATATATATATATATATTTTTTTTTTTTTTTTTTTCTTTTTTATGTACATATTGTGTGAATGAATACTATAGCCCTAGTACCAATGCCCTTCAGTGTGGCAGACTGTATTAATCTCAATAAAAGTTAAAAAAAAAATAAAAAAATTTGTGATTATTGATTTATGTGTTTTGCTAAACAGTCCGATAACTGTTCATTATAGAGATTCAGATTCGGTAAATATTTTAGTTTTTAAGTGAGATAATAATATGATTGATTGATGGAAACGATATACAATTTAACTAACCTCTAAGAATCAATTTAAAAAATGTTAAATTGCAAAGTATTTACTAACCGTCTTAAACGTCTTAGAATATATGAGTGTAGGAAGAAAAAAAAATTTTCTGAATTATTTTTAGAACTATTAAATTATTGGATTAATATTTGTCCATTTATGAACGGTATGAGGTGGGCTGAAGACGCCCACGTCATTATCCGCTGATTAAATGCATTTTCTAAAGAGCCATTTCAAATATTTTAAAAATTAATCAGCGATTTAAAAAGATATTTTTCGTTATTGTTGTACATTTAATAACAAACAATGCTTGATTTTCAATTTGAATTTTTTTTTTTTTAAACTTGGCAACTTTGTAAATTTGACGTTTTGTATTGTCTAAACCAGTTATTTTTTCATATGTTTCCATGTTTTAATATTCTATAACTATCAAGCTGTAACAAAATATCAATTATGACGAAATGAAGATTCTTAGTGACTATAAAACGGACACAAATCAAAATCAGTCCGCCATGTTAGGACGTCATCTTGCGGCAGTGCGTTCAAATTTTTTTAACATTGACTATTTTTAAAAAATAAATAATTACAAGGAACACAACGATACGCAATTTATACAGTTGTGGGGAGGGGAGGTACACGGTAGAGGAGTTGGAGCTTTGCATTACAGACGATCTTTTCTTCTTTTCACCGGTGTCTGACACCCCGCGATGACTTAACAAATTCTTGGTATGCTTCCACGAACTTAAGCTATGCTTGGTATGCCTCCATCGTCATTCGATAAACTGTTAAAGTAAATATCTTAGTTTATCCTATTAAATTGTATGGGTCTGTTATGTTGACCGATCTATCAATCTATCTATACATTTTATATATATATATATATATATATATATATATATATATATATATATATATATATATATATATATATCGTATATCGATTATTAAATATAAATGGTTAAATATATATACATATATATCGTATAGAATATATATATATATAGTTTTTTTAAATGTTAATGATTATGGTTAAAATGGTATTTCATATTTTTAATATGGTTAAATTTTCTTCTTTTTTTTGCTATCCCATAATCTAATGTTTGATCGGATATATCAATACATTGCCGTACATTTGTGTGCATCGATGAGTTTAAAAAGTAATCAAGTAATGAAAATACTAATAGCTCCTGTTCTGTATATTACACATATTGATCTCATCCCCCACACGGGACCTATATCCGCTAACTTACTCAATATTCGGAGAGTTTTTTGAATATCATTCACCGGCTGAAATATTGGATCCAATATATCTACTGCCTGCGTCCTCTGTGAAGGGGCATATCTCTGCGATATTAATCACTCCTGATAGGAATAGCACTGATTTCGTGATAACTGTCAGTTGTGATCGCAAGTAATTTTTCAACTCTGTTTTTTTTTTTTCAGGTAATATCAGTGTGCAATTATCCAAAACAAGACACGAAGCCAAATTATAAGAACGAAAAAAAATATGGAAAACAAACAAGCATTATCTTATTATTGATAGTATTCAAATTAGGTTATTTACGTAACTACAAATATTTTATTATTTCCTGTTTCTTTTATAATGTATACGATGAAACCATCCGTACAGTCTTCCTTAAATCTATTTTGTATTTTTATCGGAGTAGTATACCAATTACCTATTCCTAGGTATGAATATACGCTGCATTACAGTTCCCACTGTTTTTTAAAAATAAAAATGACAACTTTATTTATAAAAAATATTCAGATGCATGTCATTAAAAATATTTTTCTTGACTATCCACTATTTTCTCCTATCTTTCAGGTAATATATGGAGTTCATGTTGAAAAACAAAACAAATATATTTTG
Organism: Nezara viridula; assembly: GCA_928085145.1. Classification (NCBI taxonomy): domain Eukaryota; kingdom Metazoa; phylum Arthropoda; class Insecta; order Hemiptera; family Pentatomidae; genus Nezara; species Nezara viridula. Next base: position 76,475,832 of record OV725082.1, read on the forward strand.
AGGCAATCTAGTCATCAATCCATTTATTAGTCTCGTCAGAAGAATAGCACTCCTGCCATGGCTTGAGTCATTGACCGGAACAAGTGGCTGGTGAATATGGCGGGTGGGACAATACTTCTCGTTTAGTCGTTTCCAAATAAGGTTAAATAGGGTTTGCAACATGAGTTCAAGCGTTATCATACAGTAAAATTGCCTGGCCTTTGCGTTTGCATTAGGTCTTGGCCCAAATGCATCAATTGTAGTCCATAGCGATCTCATTTGATGGTTTCAGGGCTGGAGCTGTTTTTTTTTTTTTTTTTTTTTTTTTTTTTTTTAGTACTTCTGGACGGTAATCGTCTCCAAGATCAAAATCATTGTTATGAAATGTTGGAAGCATTCTCTTCATGTTTTTTTCAGATAGAATATGATTGCCATAAGTTCACTAATGAATTTTATGCCGTCCAGCTACAGCTTTCTTTTGTAATGAATGGTATAATAAAATTGAGTGTTTGAAATGTTCCATGTTTGAAGATATACGGACAATGCTGTATATACACATTGAGCATTTAAAAAAACTGATAACTTATATCTTGGTTACATAATACATTATTAATAATTAGTAGTTATTTGCTGACAAATATCTGTTGGGGCTCACTGATCGTGCTCCGAAGTATCAATAACCCTTACTCACAGAATCCTGTCGTGATTGAGATCCATTGCCTACTCCGCAGTCTTCAAACTTCGAGCAGAACAGTAGTTTTTGTCTTTGAAGCAAGCCATATTATAAAGGTATGTATAAATATGGCCGATAGAGCTGCAACAGAAGCCCACTTGTTAGTTGAAAGTTGTCAGGTAATATCATCAAAAGCTGAAATCTTTCAGCCTGTACATCAATGCATCTGGGTTATGTGGTAAAATCTGTGGGATTAGAAAAAATCAAATAAACTTAGACTGGTCAAACCATTTTTTATTTTTATTTTTTAATCTATTTATTTTTTTTTTGTGGTCAAACCATCATTGAAGAAGTGGACATGGCCCAGAAAGTTGAGAAGAGACGAAGTGGTATTTACTCACTTGCGTATTGGACATAGCTGCCTCACTCACGGCTATCTAATGACAAACCAGCCAACTCTCAAAACTATCAAACAGCACTCACAGTGAAGCACATATTCGAAGGCTGCCCTAAATATAAGAGGAAAATGGCCGGCATAGGTAAAAATTAATATCATTATATTGCATGGAAGCAAAGAAATAATCTGCCAGTGCTTCGCGGGATAATGATAACTCTTTTTCCGATCATTAACCATGATTTCTATTATCGAATATTGCCAACAAATCTTAGACTAATTGAAAAGTAATATCACCTAGGGATGTAAAAGGAGTCCATTAAGGTTTAGGAGCTTAGGAGGAATATAAACCTGAAAGGGGCAGTTGCCGAGCCGGAATAAAAAGAGGCGTTCTGATATTTGCCGGCCGTAAAGTGGCCATGCTTGGATCAGCTCGCACTAACCTTCACCAAGCCACTTGATTCTTTATGAGTCGGTTCGGTTTATACTTAACCTAGGCCTCGTGGAGTTTAGTATGACTGAGCATTGGGAGCGTCTTGGGTTTATTGGATTGCCCCTATTTCTATTTATGTTATTTTTAATATCCCGGTATTTATTATATAGTTTTATAGTGATATTTACGAGGCAATAACGTATCATCAAGAATTAAAGATTAATTCAGGAATTTACTCCTAGTTGACTAATCTGGAGGGATGGAAATCAAATTGAGAAGATTGGTTTTTGGAAGGTAGAGGGTATATAATGAAGGGAGCTCCTCGGGGAAAATTTTATTTACTTTCGGTCTTTCATGAAAAATCGAATATTTTCAATCATCTTATATATCTATTTAAATAAAATAGATAAACTTTTTAAATAGATAAATATCTTGTTGAAGGTAATCCAAGATTCAATACTGGCTCCCATACTGTATATTGTATAAAATTATAAAATATTTATTAACATTGACTGCTATATAGGTAAATGCTGACGATACAGCGATTCTCAGAACAAATCAAGATCCTACACATTCTTCAGTAAGGTTACATCACTTAGGCAAATTATTCGATTGATATAAATTTTGGAAAATTCTACTAAACCTTGATAAATCGAAACACATTACATTTACCGTATAAATGTTATATGTTACATGCTATAAAAGGTATATGTACATTACATATGCCTGACCTCTAATTTATATGAAAATAATTAACTTCCTCAGATGAAAACCGTTCACTATCTTAGACTTACGTTTGATAGAAGAATGACATGAGGTACACATGTTAAAATAAAATGGAGGACCCTTAACAGACGACTCACTTTTTCAAAACTTTCAAAACTAGAACTGAGACAGAAATTCATAGATATATTTATAATTAAACCTCTATGGACATACTCCATAGAAGAGAATAGAAGTATGGCTCAGATAAAAAGACCTACATTTACAAATTTTAAATATTTCAATAAAAAAATATAACGACTCATAACTAAAACACTTTGGTAAGTGGCTAACAAGAACCTACTTATTGATTTTCAACAACCAATAGTTGACCAACTCATAAGGACTCTTTACCAACGAGTCCATACTTTCTTACAGAGACATACATACTAATAAGATACATGGCTTCAGCTGATATGCCTATCAATCCTCTGAGGAGACTGAAAAGGGGCTGGGTAAGAGATGTCCTTCCTTAATAAATAGTAATTGAATCAAGCCAGGGCAGAGGTCATCAGAGTCAGGACATCTGGGTAATATTCCCATGACTCTGTATGACTCTGTAGGTACAGATTCAAAGTTATACTAACAAAATAAAAAAAAGAAATTTATATATATATATATATATATATATATATATATATATATCTTTTTTTTTTGGTTGGCACTACAGACCATGAAGATCTTTGGCCGCGAGATGTGGTCTCCTTACTGGTATGCTGCTTGCGGGAGCTCAGATAGCCTGGAAGGCATTACCCAACCTCACGTTACTACGACTCTATATATATATATCTATATATATAAATTACTATTTCTTTTTTTATTTACATATCAACAATTATTATTTTTTTTTATATTCTATCACTACAATGCTTTGCCTACAAAATTGATTTTGCGTTCCTTTCTAATTTCATTCAGTGATTATTATGCTATTGTTTTAGCTCCAATATTGTAGTACTGAACCCCTATTGCCCAACTGTTCTCGTTAATTTATCCTAAGAGCTATTATACTTAATTTATTACTAGTATTTTGTTATTATTCATTGTAATAAGTCTTTTGGCCAGATTTATGGTTAATTTATATGAAGAATACTGTTATTCTAAAGAGACCTAGCGCCAAAATAAAGATGATTTTTCTATTTCTATTTCTATATATTAGAAACTTGCACATTGAAAGTAATATCGGTAGTAAACTCCTTAATTCAAAATAATACGTTATATAACGTAACATTCTCAGTTTCAAAAAGATTGTATCCAATACAATACTAAATAATACCAACGTAAGATCGTTCGTAGGAAATCCATACATTATTTTTTCACTAGTCAACTTACCCGAATCGGTAAGAAATTTAACCGATTTATTTACATTTTTTTTTAAATCTTGGTGTTAATTAAAATTTATTAATATTTCTAAAAAAATATTAATTAACTTAACTTTTCAGTCAGTATTAATAACTTGAATAATTTCAATGACATTTGTTGTTATTTAACTTACTCGGACATAACAATTCACCGATATGAGGTATAGCCATAGCTAATATTCCCGAAGGCACAAAAGGAGCTGGATGAGGGATCTCCTCCACTGATTATAATCACCAAATCAAGTTAGGAAGTTACGCCGCGGGACACTCCTTTTCCTCATGACTACCAACGTCTTAATCTACACTCTTCTCCCCGACATCACACTCGCTGGTTGTAGGTGTCCCTAACAGCTGTGAGTTTAAAAAAAAAAAAACATTTTGATAGTTTAAGTTTGCAGAAAACACATATCGTTTAATTTTTTTTCTCTTCAAATTTTGATCTACACCTGTCATGAATTTGACAAAAACTGATGTGATGTAGAAAATACAAACATTATCGACATGAGAAAGAGTAGTACCCAGCAGCAGCTATTCCCAGCCATTATTTCTTTCCTCAATTCAAAGAAGGATACCTCTCATCCAGTTCCTTTTCACACGCCTTCTGATAGGTATTTATAAGTCTATTGTTTTGTTCAAATAGTTAATATATATATATATATATATATATATATATATATATATATATATATATATATATATATATATATATATAATATATATATATATATATATATATATATATATATTTATTGAAAGTCGGAATGTAAAGTTTTGTTGCTTATATGTATGTTATGTTGCTTATGGAATTTTTTTTATTATTCATAGAATTTTGGACTATAAATATTGTAGTTTTTGCAATTGCGTATTTTTTTTTATGAAACATAATATTAATTTGGAATTAGTTTCTGAAAAATTCAATACCGATTTTTAAGATTTTAGGTAGTGCGTTATCTAAAAAAGGGAAACAAACCTTTTCATAAAACAATAGCGAGGATTGTTAGAAAGGCCAAGGAAGATAATTTTATTTGCGGTGAGGAGAACCCAACAAATCAATAGAGCAATTTTCGTTGTTGAAAATAATAAAGTTGACCTACAATTTTTATGTGGCGCTTTATATGGTATCCTGAATATATTAAAATTTAAGTATGCTAGAATTTTAATACAACTCATCATATTATACAGGGTTTCCCATAAGCAGAGGGAAATATTTAAAAGATTAATAGCAGACATCAAAATCTACAATAAAGTTCTTATAAGGTATTGCCCACGTTCTAACACAAAAGAAGTAAATTTAAGATTTGTTCTATTTTAAACGAGTTCAATAGGAATCGATAACTTATAAAATATTTGATAAATAATCTAACATTGCTTCATAATAAACTAGAAAAAAAAATTACTTTAAAGAAAGTTTTTTTTTTTTTTTAATCTGTTTATTACCAATTACCAGTAAAAATTCTACTTTACGCAGACGACCTAGTATTGGAAAAATCTGCCCTACATTCATAGCTCTTACAAAACACCGTTAACAGGGTTGTTGCGTGGTTCGCAAATAAGGGGCTCGTGGTATCCAAAACGAAGTCCCAGGTAATATTATTCACGAGACACAGAGATCCCAACGTAAATAATATTAAAATAAACGGAGAGCCAATTGAATATTCTCAAAGTGTTAAGTACCTGGGAATAACATTTGATAAAAATCTGACGTTGGCAACTTATATTAAAAAAATAAAAAATGAATGCCTGCAGTCACTTAATTTGTTAAGAACGGTCATTTGCCATTCGTGGGGAGCTGACAAAACAAGCATACTTATGTTATACCGGAGCCTCGTCTTAAGTAAACTTAATTATGGTAGTGTAGTTTACAATTCAGCCAGTGAAAATACCAAAAAAAATGTTAGACCCAATCCAAAACACCGCTCTTAGATCAGCTTTAGGTGCTTTTCGCTCTAGTCCAACGGTAAGCCTACACTTGGAAGCAGGAATTATGCCTTTGGATTTTAGAAGAAAGGCACTTTCTCTTTTCTATTTCATAAAAGTAATTTTTTGCCCCCAGCACCCTCTAAATCGTCTGTTTTCTAAAGACATAATCTTAGTTCAAAATCACAAAACATACCGCCCATCGTTCCCAAAAAGATGTAAATCCTATCTCACTGACTTAAACCTAGCACTACCATCCCTACCAAAATTCGAAAATCCGAAAATAGAACCCTAAACTTAACAAAATAAAATCAAAAGGCAATTCGCCAATTATACCGTTAACAGATTTCAATCGCTTCAAAAACGCCCATCAGGAATGGACATTTATTTATACCGACAGGTCTAAACGCAAAGAAGGAGTAGGTGCTGCTATTCATATAATGTTATCCCTTCCTCAGATTTGTAGTATCTACACCGCTGAGCTATCTGCTCTAAACCGCGCCGTAAAATTCATTGACGCTAAACCACCCAGCCGAGTCGTGATTTGTTCAGATTCCAAATCTGCCTTATATCGATACAGGACCCTTTTTCTCAAAACTGGTTAGTTGTCGATACTCTAACTAAACTTAAAACATTGGAAATGGCTGGATGTATGGTAAATTTTTTATGGTTACCAAGTCATGTCGGGATCAAGGGCAATGAGATGGCAGATTGTATGGCCAAGAGAGCTATCAAAGAAGGTCAACCTATCATCACCACTCAACCTTCTGAAGTTGTCTCTTTAATCAAAGAAAAATCATGGTTGGCGTGGCAAATAACTTGGTCTGCCACTAGAGATAATAAGCTAAGGGTTGTGGAGCCATACGTCCGGAGAGTTACTCCAAATATCATACTGACCAGAAGGGAAGAAGTGGTACTGACCCGGCTAAGGATCGGACACACTAGGCTTACTCACGAGTACTTAATGAGGAAAGACTCTCCCACTCAATGTCTTTCCTGCGGGGTACCTCTCACAGTGAACCATATCCTAATAATTTTTAACTATAATGGTTTTTCAATTTTTCTTCTCATAATTTTTAATATTTAAATTGTACTTCCTAACTTTTCCTCTTTTAATATTAATTTTGTTTTTTAAACTTTATTTTTAGATTATATTCCTGAAATCATTAACATATTATTTAAATATCCTTGTTAACTGTTAACTTATCTTTCTCTAATCTTTAATGTTTAATTTTAATGGTGCTTGTACTTTCTAATGTTTAAACTGTATTCTTTAACTTCCCCTCTATTAGTATTAATTTTTATTATTTAAAAATGTATTTTTTAGCTTTTATTCTTAATATCATTAATCTTTATTTTTTATTGTCTCTGTTGTCTTTTCTTCTATTAAATCTTTAAGTTTCAATTTTTATAATTTGAGTTCAATTGTAATATCATAATCATCTGTAATTATTCTTTACTTTTCAAACTTTAAATTGTATTTCTTAGCTATAGTTGATTTATGTGTGTAGTAATTCATCAAATTGTAATGTAGGGCGAAAATGACCCAAGTGGTTGAAGAGCCCAAAACATGTATAAATAAATAAAATAAATAATATCTGTTTATTGAATAATAATACAATCAGCCACTGCTAGAGGGCTATAAGCATTAGGGCTAAAAGTTCTCATTCATACAATATATATAAATAATAAAGAAATAAATATAAATATAAGAAGTAAATAAATAATACTGATGAAGAAGTTAAATAAAAAGAAAATAAAATAAACAAATAAAATAAAAACTTCTAAACACAATCATAACTATATACAATATATACATTCGCACAAGAATCTCCGTGCCAGGCTTTTTCCCCCACACGTGGAAGGCAAAGCAAGACTCTGGAAGATCCCAGTGCCTTAAACCAAACATTTTTTTAAGTTATCGCTTCCTATTCGTCAAAAAACCCTACTCACATAAAAAAACAAAAAAACTTAAATTTCTTACTTTTCTGCAGAAAATTGGGCAATTATTTATATGAACTTTTTTTTAGATCTTGATGTCTACTACCATCTTTTTAAATATTTCCTTCTGCTTACGGGACACACTGTACATCTATGAATCAGATTAGAAGAAAATAAATTATTTAAAAGTGATTATCCAATCACAGCTTACGTAAAGTACTTTATCCGCAACACCAGGATCCCTTCAACGGCAAAACCAAACCATTTATAAAGTTGGATCGTACTTGATCTAACTTGTGGTAAAGAAGTTGCTCCATTCCGGCCAAGTAAGAAGCTGAGATGGAAAATTCATTCGTTTTTGAGCCGGTCTCGGCACGAGTTGGAGTTGCTAATTTCCGGCGCTATAAAATTAACTGTCGTCGTAATTTGTTGCTGCAACTCTATGAATATACAATTTTACAACTGCTCTCATTAATTTTATTTAATTTTTTTTAAAGCCTAATAAAGTGGAAAGAACACTAGAAGCGGACCATGTTAAAATAAACTAAAAGATAAAGTTTGTAGAACTTAAATGAAGCTAAAACAACTAAAACTAAAAACCTACGTAAGCATTCCTTTGATAAAAAAAAAACATATTTTGCTTTAAAACCAATATAACATTGGTTAAAATTATTATTTTTTTTTTTTGGAAAATAATAAATGCATAAACTATTCAATTCAATAAAATTAAAATTAAAAGTTTTCCTATAATAAGGCCTATTTGGACTTAGTTGAGCTATGGGGCTCCACTAAACCATCGAATTCCTCTCTTATCCAATCCTTACAATCCAAAATCCTTCATAAAATCCTCAATGCTCCCTACTTTGTTACAAATAAAACCATCCGTAATGACCTTAATGTTTCTTTGGTTTCAGATCTGGCCCAATCCAGATACCTATCCTTCCATAATAAACTTCAGAATCATCCCAACCCTCTCGTTTCTAACCTTGCTTCCTCTTTAATCCCTGATAACCCTCCGAAGCGTCTGAAAAGAAGATGGCCCCGTGATCTCCTAATGTAAACATATCATTAGATTGATACCATTGGGTAGTTACTTAGCAAGTGTTTTTCATGTCATTATATACATTATGTTCAAATTTACTAGATGTATTTATTTAATACAATAGTAAATGTCTTTAAGAAATAAAAAAAAAAAGAAGTTATCCGAGATATTTATTTATTATGCTCACATAAAAAGCCAATATCAATCCTGAATAGGTCTTTCAATGGCCTTGTGACTATTCCAATCAATTAAAACTGTTATTGATTTTCGATTAATAAATAAAGATTTATAATATAAAATTTAGTTTTAATATTATTAATACGGCTGAAATGCTCATCAGGAGATGACTGAAAATGAGCTGGATGAGAGATCTCCTTTCCTGATTTTAGGATGTAAACAGAACAAAGGAAGAGGTGCTGCTGAGTTTCATTCTTCGTCATGCCTATAATGCAATTTTCTACCTAACAACAAATCTGCTAATTGTCACTACCACGATAGGTGTTGATGGAGAATTTAAGACAAACAAAAAATATATTATTATTACTTACTCTTTTTTATGTTACAATTGCGCTGAAAAGTTCCAAAACTATCCAACTTCATTTTAAATATTTTACATTAATTGTTTTATTACTATATCATATTGAAGTGAAGGAATTAATTTTGAAAACGGGAGAATAATATCATGTTGACTCAGTTTTCGTAAGAAATTCTTTTTATATTAATAATTTAGTACTAAAACTTAATTGAAAAAAAAATATTGAAAATGGCATTGGCTGACTTTGGAACCCTGAGACTCAATATTTTGTAATATAAATTTCAAACATTTATCATCTTTAATTTATATAAGAGGGGACAAAAAAACGATAAAAAAAATCTTAAGGTAAGTTTTTAGAGAATGAGGATTGGTGAATGGCCTATATTCCAAGTTTAAATAAAATAAAAGTGAAACCAAATACGTCCAAACATCTTATTGACAAAAAAAAAAAAAAAAAAAAAAAAAACTGGTGTGGGGTGTCTCATTCGATTTTTTAACTGGTTGATCTGTCGTGATTTAATTAAATTTTGTAAAAATAGTATCAGCTGCGTAGGTTTCAATCAATGTCTAGGAAGTGGTGGGTAGACAATAAAAACTATTCATATCCGAAATCGTCTCTTATAACTTACCAGTCATACAAAGTTAACTTAGCAAACCCTGATATCACAGCCTACTCTGTTCTGATGATTTGATTTTTGAGAAATACCAATAATTTTCACAAATATATAGTTTATCGTTATAGTTACAATATCTGATAGAGTACGAATATAACATAATTATTCAATTTTTTATTCACTAATCCTTGGGAGAAAATTTTAGGAAAAACAAAAAATTTACGAAAGCGTTTAATCAGCGATCCGCAATTTACTCTTAATTTTCTCTTTTATGAAATATTAAAAAAAAAAAAGTCTGAAATAAATGAATTAAGTGGAGTATTATACTGAAGATTATGAAGGCTTTGGCTAAATCCTTAATGAAGGTGTAGACGGGAGTAACGGGGTGGTGGGGGTAGAGATAAATCCTGTAGAAATTAATCGAAGCTCCAAACCACCGCCATCTATATATTTCCCGATTAAAGGAGCAGAGGCTTTATTGCCGAAAATAACTCTTTTTTTTATTTTATTTTATTAAATAAGTCCTCCTAAGCGTTTTTTTGATAATTTTCTCTTTAGATTTAAGCTTTCCACAGAGTAACATTTATACATTCTAAGGATATAATAAATAGGAAACCACCAAGAAAAAAAAATTACATATATTTAATTACTAACCTCAGTACTATTTTGCAAGTTTAATTTCTAATAATGATATCATACATACCGTAGTCCAGCCAATGAATGCTCGAAAATGCGGTATAGAAGGAAATGGCTGCGACACAATTTTTGATTTTGGGACATTGTTTCCCACGTAAGGAGGTAAACATACTAAAAGTCCCCACTCCTAAGTGGTAAGCCAAATGTGGAGGAGGGGGCGCAATGAGTACGGCTAATTTTGAAAAAAAAAATGTTTTGCCACAGTTTATTGCTTTTTTACGGGTTTTCGTTTATATCAGGAAAACTATCCATCGCACTGACAAAGATGTTCTATATAAAATTAAAGCTGATAAAATTTTCAATATGATTGATTATATAACTTTTTTTAGTTACCTCGCTTAGTTTTCGAGATATCCGTCCTCAAATATCACTGATATGGAAAAAAAAATTAATAATTTACATCATGTTTTTTACAGTGTTTGATTAGATAACTCTTGATTTCTTCTTTATACGATTATGTTGCGCAGAAGAAATTTTTTAATAACCAAATTTTCTTCAAGAATATATATTATTATACGAGTTTATCTCTAATGGTTCAAAAGTTAGATCAATTATAAAACTTTACATGTCAATTCCAAAAATCTGAAAAAAAACTTTTATAATATTCGTTATTAATATATTGATTTAATTCTCTAAATATCTCTATACATGTGTTATATGTTATATATGGTGTATATATATATATATATATATATATATATATATATATATATATATATATTTTTTTTTTTTTTTTTTTTTTTTTTTTCGGTTGGGGCTACTGACCATCTTGAAGATCTGGCCGCGAGGTGTGGTCTTACAGACGTATGCTGATTGCGGGTGCTCAGATACCCTGGAGGGGATCACCCAAACTTACATATCCATGAATGTAACCTATGAACCATCATATCCATGGTGTAGCGGCAGGCCACCCGTAACTCCAGAGCCGATCCCTTTAGGGCTAATCTGGCAATGTCTCTTCCACCGACTCACTCGGGTTCAAGTACAGTGACAAATCGGTCTAGATCCGTGGATTATGGTTCAGCAGGCGCACGAAGACCTATATTTCTTTTCCCGAAACAGACCGTCCATGGACCGAACCTCAGGGGTGCTATTAACATCCTGGTAAACCACATCCCGATTTTTTTTTTCCACGTTAGCCATGGTTGAGGATGAAAATCTCGAAAACTAAGCGAGATAGCATAAAATGTGCATAATTAATCATATTTCAAATTTTGTCAGCTTTATGTTTGTATAGAACGTTTTTGTCGGTGCGATGGAGAATTGTCTTGATATAAGCGATATAATTTTCTAGGCCCTTCCCCACATCTGGCTCACTACCTAGGAGTGGGAGCTTTTAGTATATTTACCTCCTTACTTAATTGTCCACACAATGTCTCTAAATCAAAAATTGTGTCCTGCTATTTCCTTCTATAATCATTTATTGACTGGACGGTAGTGTTTTTTTAAAAGAAGTTATTACCCTTTTCACTTCATCCATTTATTTAAACATCATCAAAACTTCGTTTGGAGCCTCATTGTCCAATCACTAAGCTGTGAGTGATGGTATTAAGAGAGGGACGTAGAATAAGGAGTTCTAGCATGTATGGAGGATTTGATTTCGGTTTTGAGAACTTGGAAAAAGAAAACGTTATGAAGGAATTGCAGTCAAGAAGTAGGATAGAACCACATTAACTCGGTGTACCAGCATAAAACATTTTTACGTGGAGGGCTTAAGTTTAATTAAATAATATATTTAAGAACTTTGGATGTGTTGTTTTAAAAAAAAAATCTGGCCTTTTCATAAAAATAATTAATAGATTACTTAATGTATTATTAAATTCTCCATCATTCTTTATTATTTTATTGCACAGTATAATCAGAAACACCCTTATATAAGAGACTGAAATAAATAGTTTTAATAAGTAAAAGTTTGTAAATTTATGTTTTCCATCTATTAATTAACTACGCTTTTTTTTTTTCTTTTTAACAGAAAAAGTCACCGAAGAAGGCTCGTTTTTGTTTAATTAGTTTTCCTTTTAATAATTCCCTTCCAGGGTGAGTGGGGTTGTCCCGTACGAAGTTCTAAGCGAAAAGCTAATGGAAATTTAAGAAGCCCTGTCTGTTTAACTTAGTCTATTTAATTTTCTTGTTAAAGCCCTCTTCAATTTAAAAAAAAAAAATGTAAAAACTTTAAACTCTCCCAGAATATTTAAGACTATTGCTTCTTGTATCAAAAAGAAAAAAAATTAGTAATGTGATAGTCTTGATCAAACTTTTTTTATGCTGATAACTCAACCAAAAATCATGTTTTAATGTGTAAAATGGGTTTCGTATAATTTATTTAGAAAATTAAGAATGTATCATACATTAAGAAATCTGAGAAGGCAAAAGGAAGAAAAACATTTTTTAGGAGTTAAATTAAAAATCAAGTCATAAATATTGAATTCATTTTTTAAATTATTTTTTTATTTTTAAGTTTACGACCTCTAATCAAAATAATCATTGCCTAAAAAATATTCTTTGAAAAAAAATAAATAAATAAAAAAGTTGTCAATGTTGCTTACACTGTCTTGTATAATCTCTTCGAGGACTCCTTGTAATATTAATAATAACCATTGGATGATTTTTTTTTTCTATTTAACCATAAATGAAAATAAAGGCAAGGGCAAATTGTTGAATGTGACCATCAACACACCAAGGCAATGAAGGTGTGAAAGTAAGGGGTACGGTACAAGGAAGGCATTCACCTTCAAAAAACATTTAGATTATAGAAACATTTACTAACAGGGATGCCTAAGATATTTTATTTGTCTTCTTTTCTTAAAACAGAGCAAGCTAAGATAACATTTTCAAAACATAGGTCTTATACAACTACAATTTCCATGGTCTGTACTATGCTTTTCTCTTGTCCCCTGGGTTAAAACTTTTCAATCCGAAAATTCATGACCCCGTCGAAATGTGCTCTCCCTCAAAAATTCAAAACCCAGTCAAAATATGCCCCCTCAACAATTTTAAAACCCCTAGTGGGCGCCCCTATGTACTTATATTACTAGTGTTGCCCAAATGCGAGACCAAGACTCGTCTTGCCTACTCAGTCTTGGGCTTGGTCTTGTTCTTGCGCAAGTCTTGCAGATACTTATTAGCTCATTGCTATAGATATATTACTGTATTTTCCTTTTTAAATTGAAGAAACCTAACTAACCGGAATGAAAAATCAGAGTTAAATGCAAAACTATATTAGTTATACCAATTCTTTACGTGTATTAATTAAAATTATCAAATATTGTAAACTATTTGGTTTAATTTCTATTCAGACAATCAATTTTTTTTACCGGCCTTGGTCTTGGTCTTGCAAAGTGCAAAACCAAGACCGATTATGGGCAACACTAAATATAACTATTATTACTTTGTTTAACTATTGCTGGAGTGCTCAAACAGTCCTAGTATCAAAATTAATTCTTGAATTTTATTTATACAGTTGCGAAATTCAATAAATAATTAAAATATTATTAAGGTAATTTTACAAAAGAACGAAAATGTTGATTCTATTAAATTATTTATGTCTTGGATCAATTTTTGATTACTTAGAAACAAAAAATCATGTCTTTAAAACCCCATAGAATAATCAACTATTAATTTATATATTGTTTAAATATTCTTATATAATTGTAGTATATAAAATAATTATACATTAACGTAAAGTAAAAATAACATGCTATTCTCTCAAAACACCTAAATATATGTATAAACAAATTGTCCTTTTTTGTTAGATATGTTGTGTGGTTAATATTACTTTAGGTTCTGGTCATCAAGAATTCATTTACAAATCAACTTAGAAAGCAAACCTGCCGAGTTAATAATTCTTGCAGTAACAACAGTTTCGTTTTTATTAATAAACAATGGCAATTTCACTAGATAGACGGATGATTGGTTCCTTTTTAATTTTTAAATATTGAACCAACGGCTGTCCAAGCAAATAAAGATGTATAGGCACGACAATATATATATATATATATATATATATATATATATATATATATATATATATATATATATATATATATATATATAATACAATTATATATTTTACTTATTATATATACTAGTATAGTGAGTACTATCAGATAGCTCATTATCATTATATCATTATCGCTGGCCTCAACAACTTATCATCACTGATACGTATTCCATAACAACCACAGACCTTATGAGACATTTGGCAAGAATTACAATTTATAAAGGGAAATTTTTGTGTTTTTAAATGCAAGAGCCTATCAGACTCTAGATCCTTCAGAACTAAATCAGATCTTGATAACCGTGTCAAAATATTTAAAAAAAAAAAAAAAAACAATCCCGTTTTGATTCGTAACTTAGAAACCTCCCAATTCTTTCAATGACTATCATTAAAGTTTTTGAAGAAATTCGAGGATCGAAATTAGTATTCGACACTTTATGATATTAACTTTCGTTTGGTAAAGTATTCATTAAAATCCATCGCATCTGATAGCTTTAAAAGTTATCTTACCTAATGTTAGTGTTGCACAAAATCGGTAATTTTTTTTTATTTAAATAGTTTTCTTAAATAAAAATTAAGAGATAATAGTTACTAATACTATACAAGCTTAATTACTATGTGTAAAGAATTGATTAAACCAATATAATTTAGCATTTAAATATTAAAATTTTTCAGAAAAATTATATGAGTGGACATACCAGATTTTTTATTTAAATAATGGGTGACATTGTATAGATTTTCTTAACTCTACCACTCTACCATTCCAAGATGGAGACCTATCACTATCTTTCTTGACTATGCCTTTAATTTATTGTCAAGTTAATTTTAATAATTGGTTTGACTTTACTATGTTTATGTCAATAAAACATCTCGATGTAACTATGTAAAGTAACATGTTCAATAAATACCAATAAGCTATTAGAGGTAACTACAAGACTCTTGCGAGATTCCAAGACTGAGTGCATAAGACCGATACTCGTCTTAGTCTTGCATTCGGGCAACACTAACTATCGAAGATTACTATAGTTTCAAGTTTCAAGATCTGTAAGTGACCAACATGTAAGTGATGGAACGAGGATATTAAGGTCGGTGGCCTACTTCAATACTCGCTGAGTACTATTGGAAAGTTGTGAGGGATTTGCCAGAAAATCAGTACAATCTTCAAGCAAAGAAGGAACGTTCTAAATAAACTGTGCAACAGCGCTGTTCTCACCGAGAGAAGTGATTTACTGTTTTGTGGGTTGTAAAAGTATTTAGCAAATAATAAAGCACGTTTAAAGCCTATACAATTATCGTGTAACTTGCAATAACTTAATTTATTGTACTGGATAATTGGTATACGCATTTGCAGAACGGTAGCTTATATAAGGATTCTGACAGATAATTCGAGTTTCTCACTCCAAAATTAGTCGAGAGAAACAGTTTATATTGAAGTTACACTCAAACGTATTGAACATAGCAATGTGGTAGTTTTTAAAATTATTAATTGTCAAAGAAAGGTTGAATGAAACCGACTTCTGACATCAAAACCAGCGTCAAGTGTAAGGAGCAGGTAGATAAGGACCGACCTGCACCTGGACCCTGGGGAAGGGTTAGTGTAAAAACTAGTAAAGGTTTTTTTTTTTTTGTTTTTTTTTTTGTCCTCGCCTTTAAGGCTATACGGGGGTTTTCCCGGGCCAGGGAGTGTGGGCGGGGATTTAAAAACTCCTTCGGGCACTGGGACGCGAACTCATGACTATTTTTTTTTTTTATCAAAGTCTTATGTATCAGGTTCTCGGGCAACGGCGGTGCAGTGCACACGCGTTAGCCCATTCGGCCACCCCGCCCACTAACTAGTAACGGGCTAAGTAACTGGTTCCTTTTAAGGTGTTACCAGTTATTATGAAGTAATAGGGTGAAGTTAAGAACCAATGGAAACCATCCTTACCCCACCCTGAATATTTGTATATAATACGCCGAGAAGTAAGAAAAGAGATCTTATGTTGAACTCCGGTCTTGAGGATAGGTCTTATATTTTCTTCCGGCTTGGGGACTGAAGCCTTGGCCCTACATAGACCCATGATGATCTTGGCAGTGTTTCGAACTTTGACCAGACGACCTCGGATCAGCAGATACAGCGATGAAATCTACTACTTACACAACTTCACATACCATAAGAGCTAAGTTGTAATTCCCAATACTAATGTTATAATATTCCATGGCAATTATACTCAAAATAGTCCATCTCAAATCATGCCTTCACAGTTAATTAATAAATTCTTTGAATCATGTATTTGGTTCATTGTATCATGTATTTGCACATTAAGATTTCTATGTTATTTGTATATAATTCTTTATTAAACCTAGAAATAAATTAAGTTTTTTTAGTAAAAGTTATTTTAATTCTGCAACCTATTAATTTCATATTGATCACAGGTGATATTGGTAATCAGAAAGCATGATAAACAAACATTAATCCTGGACCAATCAATATCATATAGATCTAAATTTCTTTGACTAATCTTTTGTTATTGATTTTTATTAAATAATTCTGGGTAATTATCCGGTGGCATCCTGAATAAAATTAAACACATCAAAACATAGCAGCAGTGTAATTTTCAAATAAATACAAATTATAATTAATAAACGATTATACATTGAAAATATAAAATATTTGTTTTGTATAATTTATATTCTATAATTTATAATTACCTCTATCTTGCATTGATCAAACGCTGTCTAGGTATGTATCTTTATGTATTTATGTAAATATTTTAACTATCAAAAAGATATCTCTGCTCAAGTAAAAACAGTTTAAAACTTATTTTGTTTTAATGCTCCGGTCCCTTAAGAACTTTTCTCTTTATATTCCTCTGAGAACGCACTCCTGTTTCAACTCGAAAAATCCCGACAGAAGCTAAACTCAATTTAAGGCGCATACATCCTCATCAGGGGAGTCTTTCCCTCCAAGTTTCCCGCTTTAGCGCAGTCCACAAAGTTAGGACAAACATTCTCGAATGCTCCACAAGGAATTATACCTCTTTGAGTTTATTTTCCAGGATGTGAGGAATTCTATCAAATATTTAAACTTTTACTTAACCGTCTTGTTGAATAAATTTTTAAACTTTCAAGGAGTATGTTATGATTTTTGTTTATTTACTTATTTTTTAAAATTATATATATATAACGTTGATCGCATTCAATTCTTTTTTTTTTTACTTATGTAGGTTATAAAAAAACTTTAAGAATGTTTCCAGACCAGTTTTATCGAATGCCATGATAACAGTTGTAATTATGACCGGTTACACAAATCCGTCCTCTCCATAAAATATTAAAATTATGAAGTTGCATCACTACCAATCAACGGTAGTCATAATTTTGAAAAAAAAAAGCACCATGGAGCGAAAAAAAAATCTGACTGGAGAAAAAAACAAACAATTTAGCCGCCTAATGGCAGGATAGTTTTTAGAACATCGTTTCAAAACGGGTAAAAAAGTGTTCGGAAATCGTGCAGATACAATCTGGTAAATAAAACAGAATTTAGTAAACTTTTAAATAATCGTACAACTCGGAAATGTAATCTTACTACCCATCGTAATTTTTTTTCCAGATTCTTTTCGTTAAAGGACGTTATATAGATAAATTTGAAGGTCATCAAAGAGAAGACTTCGGCCAAGTTCAATTGAAATCAATCCATTCGTTTAAGCGCTACAATCTATAACAACACTTTAGGTTTTTCGGGCTCCATCTGGAAAGAAAAGGGCGGATAGTAATGTCGATGAAGGTGGATTATCCTCGGATGACCTCTGATTTTAAATCCAAATTTTAAAAAAATCAGTCAAGTAGTTTCGGGAAATCTTGTCTTAGAAAATAAGCTGTGTAATTCAACTGAGCCATTTGATAGTTTAATAATATGATTATTTGTGAATATGCTTTATTTTGAATATCATATCGTGACTTAGAAGAAGAATTGACAATTTTTTTCAGTATTTCTATAAACGATAAGCAGCGGCTTTTTCCATAAAATTTAATATAATGAAAGATCCGATTATATTGTTTAATCGATTGTTTATTTATTCGTTCATATTCATACTTATTGAATACATGAAATACTTATCATTGTATATTGCTTGTAGGTGGTTTATAAGAATCACGTTCCTGTCCAAGTCCTATCACAAGCATGTGTTGAAACTAAGCCGAGGTACTAATTAATTAATTTATGAAGCGTTAATTGAGAAAGACGCTCATGGACTGGAGAAAATGACCCTAGCCGCAACCCTCCAGCCAAAAAGCACTTCAGGTAGGACAAGGGCTCGAGAAAAAACTGAGCTGAAACAAGGACCTGTTGCTCTCCTTCTACTAACGCTCGCCATTTTATAACTTCTAAACACCTTTTCTTTATTAGTCCTCCCTTTATTATTTAGAAGAAAACTTTACTTTGTACCACCCAATGGAAAAAAACAAAATGTATTTATTATTTATTAGTTATACATTCCTGGCTCACAATAAATTTGCCATCTACCTCAGTATTCAGCAAATATGATATTACGCAGAAAAAATGATAGCATAAAGAAAAAAGAATATTAATAACAGAACAAAAAGAGAAAATAAGAAATGATAATAAAAAAATAAATAAAAAAATAACAGTAGTAAACAACACATAATAACACACACACACACACACACAAAAAGATAATGCAGCAAGTAGCTCAATTCAATAAGTCTCTTGGCCAGCGCCTCAGTTGTCTTCTGGGCGGATTATATGGATTTGTGGCAGTAGATAGAGCTTGAGTAAGTGGATTGGAATTTAGAGTCAGTCTGTCATGAAAATTATTAAAGCGGTCAGTGGCAGTTGCCGCGATGAAAGGAATGCTAAAGTCAGTGTGTAACGTGAGGTTTGAAATATAAAAGGGCGCGTCTACAATTTTCCGAAGAACTTTTGACTGGAATGAATGAATGATTTTTATATTTAAAAACACTTAAGGAGACAGGTAGTACGTCTTTTATTTCTTTCTTATTTCAACTTTCTCAATTTCTTCCCTCCTTCCTTTCATTCCTTTTCTCTGTTTTTAACTCTTTATTACATTATACATTGTCTATACATCTTGATAGACTTTACAATATCTCAATTTTCTATCTAACTACTCCATTCTCAATGTCCTAATTTTCCTATTTATTTTCATTTCTTATATATCTTCATATTTCTTTTTTATGTTTTACATTTTATTCTAAGATTCCCATTGTAACACTTATGTCATCCTTTTTGATTATGCCTACTTCATCATTCCACACTTTGTAACGGTTATTATTATTTATCTCTTAGTTCTTAGTCATTATTCTAACAATTTAATTTTACTTTAACTTTATTTATTTTATTTTTTTATTTTATTTTATTTTTATTTATTTATTTTTTACCATCACTACTTATGTTTCTCATACCTTATTATCTGGTTATTTTCTTAGCCCTGATGAAGGCCTGAACTTCAGGTCGAAACGTCGGCATATGTGAAAATAAATATCATCATTTATTTTGGCTTCCTTTTTGACTGACCACCCCAACTATTCTTCTCTTCATTATCCACGACAGTCAACAATTACCAATTATGATTTTTATATTTGATTTCTTTGCTGTTCCCCATAGTTCGATCTCATATGTCCAAAGTGGTTTAATGAGTACTTTGTAAATAGTTAGTTTATTAGTCATTGATAATTTAGAACGAAGAAAGGAACTTAATCAGCGATACGGACTTATTTCTAGGCTACTTGACAGACATTCTAAATTATCTGTGACTAAAAAACAAAATAAAAACCGAAATAATTCCTTCTTTAAAAATATAATATATTTTACCATAATATACACATACGATCATAGACATTACATCACCTAGTAAAAAGTTTATCAAATTTCTTTTTATTTACTATATTGCTATCTGAAATATGATCCGGATATTTCTTTGCCAGTTAAACGATATTCCAAAAACAACTGGACCATTAAGCGGTCAAATGGTTCGTTTGTTTTTTCTCCTCCCAGTTTTTTCCTTTCACTCCATGGTGCCTTTTTTTTCTCTCTCTCTCCAAAATATGACTGCCGTTGATTGGTGGAACCTTATTCTCATTACTCTTTCCCATGAAAATAACGTTATTTTATGTAACGTGACAATTTTAATATTTTTTGACAAGGACAGTTTTTTAAGCAGGTCATAATCCTGACATTAATTAAAACTGAACTGAGAAAAATTCTTCATGTTTTCTTGTAACATTAATGAGTAAAGACAAACAAAAAAAAAATCAATGGAATCAGCGTTATCAACTTAAGAATAAAAAAAAATAGGTGATACAGTTTCTATGACCGCGACTGCACAATTTAGTATAGAATAAAATAACATTTGTGTATTTATTTGTTCTAGCATTGAAGTGTAAATATTAATCCTTTATTTCCAAAGTTAATCCTTACCGACTTTTAAATGAAGAAAATCTGGTGTTTCCACTCATACGACTTTTCTACCTATTTCAGAAAAGTTTTTATATCTTTACATATGTCCATCAAGAAACAAAAACAAATTGAATTCGATTTATTTTCCTGGAAATATATCAAAGAAAAGATTTGAGTACGATTTATTCGATAAACTAAAGCAACGTAAACCGGCTTAAGGTAAATCAGTGATAAAATTTCAGTACACTCTAATATTGCCGTTTCTGTTAAAAGTAGAGGAAATAGTGATTAACTCATTTCATTTTCCACATATCATTTTTCTCTCATTCACCCCTTCATGACAACAAGATATGAACCTGTAATAATCTTACATTGAAAATTGAATAGCTGTAGGTTCGTTAATAGTTGTCCGAAATGAACGATTTTTATATAGTTTTATAGGGAATTCCATTATGTTAAAAAAAAAAAAAAAAAAAAAAAAAACCAGAGAGATATGTTTTTCGAAATATAGCTAAATTAAAAATCGCATATCGGAAATTTGACCCGATTGCAATTCTTTCCTTACCTAGTATAGGTAGGAAAGTAATAAATTAAAATTGAAAATAGTATATATTTTTTTTGTTTTATTGGTAATTTAAATACCTTTCAAATGATTTATTAATAATTTTACTATAGAATATATACTTAGCAAGTTAGGCCCCAAAACATTTTTCTTTTCTTTATAACTTTTTTTTCTGAATTATCTCGGGAATTTATTCAATATACGAAAATTGAAAGGACAATTATTTGGACATTATAGGAAAGTTTCAGCAAAATCGTTAACGCCGTTTTTGCTCTACAATCTAGAGAAAAATATGTTTTTTTATTAATTAAGCAGCAGCTTTTGCGTATGGAGCATCCAATTTGTGTCGCAGGCATCAGTTGTCAAAACCCTAGAAAATAAATAAAGAAGCAACAAAATCGATTCAGTAGTTCCTGAGAAAATCTTGGCACTGACAGGCAGACATACCAATGGCTAAAAATGTATTTTTCGAAATCAGGTGGCTCTGAAACGTGTAGATCTATCGAAAATTACACTCGATTGCAATACTTTCCTTACCTCGTATAGATAGGAAAGTAAAAACGTGATAAGTATCGATACTTATGCAAAAATACATCGTGAATCCGGCGTTTTTTTTTTTTTTCAAACAACAAAACTATTTTATTTTATAATCTCTATAAACGTAACCTGAGGATTTTACAAAAATTTGACTTACTATTAAATATTTATCACTCCGAGGTAGTTAATTGTTCATGCTATAAATTTATTCGTACTCATTATAAATAAATAATGTTTTTTTCCGAAAATGAATGACTTTTCATTGTATTTTCTATTTTGTAATAATAATATATTCAGTCTGTTATACTTCACTTTGACTTCATGAGCATGAATTCAATTTGAATTAAATAGTTTATTACTCCTCTGTAAACAACTAATTTGAAATTTATATTTGATCTCAGGTATCGGGGATAAAATGTATTTTATTATTAATTAAACAATTTTCTGTAGTTTTAATTTAATGCATCGTTTATTTTCTAGTTTTTTTTTTTTACATTATTATATAATAATGTGAGATAAAATAATTATTATAGTAATCTCTTGATAAATTGTATGATTTCATGCGTGTGATGTTTGGTTATCTTCAGTGTTAATGGATATTTTGAGAATAATAAAACACTTATTAATTAATAAGAACATAATAAAGTTAAGTTTAAAAAACGCAACATAGTAAAAACACTAGGCTGTGTATTGTGGATAACTTGCGGAAAATAGATTTATTGTGTATGTATATAGTTATTTGCTTTTCTGTTGCTTAATAGGCCTTGGAAATCTTTCGCCAACTGATCCAGCCTTCTCAAACTTTGCCTATCATGGGCTTTGTCTTTGTTGATTTGAATTAACCGTCTGTTTTTTATAGGAACTTTCCACTTGGTCTCTTGCCTACTATTGAGATATTCATTTATATGTACAGGGTTCTTGATCGATCTTCATGACCCGCTCATCTTACTCTCTTTGTCTTAATATCATGAGGTATTGATTGACCAATTTGTGTAAGCAGTTCTTTATTCATCTTTCTCCTCTATGCCTTAATATTCTGATGTCAGTTCACTTCCATTATCGTGCCTCAAATCTTTCAATACTTATTTTTAGAATGCTGTGTATCAGAAATTGTCTTATACTGTACGCCCTTAATTTGATATTTCCCGAGATTCTCATTACGTTTAAAAGTGATAAAAAGAATTCTGCGCTGTTTATGGGCTAGTCTGTTTCTTACGTTGGCCATTTATTAAGGTTATTATGGAGTCCAGGTACTTGAATTTGTTTACTCTCAAGAACGATTTCTCTTTTACACAGATCCTATCATTAGAATTGGTTTCTTACCATTGATATTTTCGTCTTATTGTCATTTTTTTTTAATGAATTTATTTGTAGGCACTACAATCCAAAATCCTTAATGTTCCCTACTTTGTCACAAATAAAATCATCCATTATGTCCTTAATGTACCATAGGTTTCCGATTTAGCTCAATCCAGATATCTTTCCTTCCGTAATAAACTTCTGAACCATCCGAACCCTCCTGTTTTCAATCTTGCTTCCTCTTCTATTCATGATAAACCTCCGAGGCGTCTGAAAAGGAGATGGCCTCGGAACCTTCTAATATAGAAACATAATTGGAGTGTTACCAATGGGTAGTTTCTCTTTATGTTGTACATGTCATGTTACTTGTTCATATTTAGTTGTATTTATAATTTAATACAGTGGTAAATATCAATAATAGTAAAAATAAAAATTTTGGAGGCCGAAATCGTTTGATTTTCTTATCTTCGGATCTTAGTGAGTTTCGATGTCCTCTTCATACCTTCTAAGGACATCTACATTTTCAAGGATATTATCATTCTTTCTGATGTGCTCCCTTCCATTTATACGTATTGCTATTCTTTTCACCCTATCCAGTGCTAACCATACGAAGGTCTATCCCCCTTTCCCCCCACAAAAAAATATATATATTTATTCTAATTGTAGACCGATTATATTCATATTTAATATCTCAACACGTTTGGTAAAAGCACATGATAGTATCCTGTCAACGTGATATTTTACGGTAGCGATCAACATGTCGAAGCACACACAGGCACTAAGCCCCATCGCGGAACATGGCGAGGGATTGTTGCCTGAGGATGGGTACACGACGAAGCACTGTGTTCTTGAGCGGGCAGAGGCAGGAGGGAGTCGGATACAGCCCCTAACTAAAGCAATTAAAACTTTATACCGGCTCTTAATGAGATTATACTTTCAACATTGTTTATATTTTTGCAAAGAGGTTCATAATTCTCTGGTAATCGGTTTTCCTATATAATAGCTGTAAGGACCTACAGCGATCCTTACCTACTTAGAAATAGATTTTTTTTTTTTTCAAACACTGAAGTATAATTCATTTTCCCATGTAAATACATGTTTAATTTCACAACCCAATACTTTATAGATAAAATTTTTCTTGTACGAACTGCCTAATTTCTTTTTTTTAAATTCTTTTTTGAGATATATTACAATCTGTAACATCTAACGACAATAATAACAGTGATAAAAGAGTAGCTCATTCACATTATGTATATTAAACAAAAATAATAATACTAAAAGTAAATGTATATAAACTAAACAAAAATAAACTAAATTTATCAAAATAACTACTTAAATACACACATGCTTTTATACAATATTTACAAAATTCATTCACTCAAGATCTCCGAGCCAAACAAGGAAATACAGGACTCTACAGAACCCAGCGACTCTAGAGTTATTATATATATATATATATATATATATATATATATAGGGTGTTTCAATGTCAAGTGGCCAAACTGCAAAAATGAACTAAGACTTTTGTTTTTATGAATTATTTACGTTATATGTACGAAGTAAAACCTATTTAATAGTTCTAACTACTTTATTAATTAAATGTAAACTTCTTTTTTTTTTGCTTTAATGTTTTATTCACACCTGTCATCATGGTAATGACAACCAGTGAATGTGAGATCGATTGCTAAATATTATGTCATGAAAGGCATGTGGAGGATCAGTGCCCAGCAGCATCTCACTCGGTGTATTATCTACATTAGGCGAGGTCTCTTCAATCTTCTACAGACGTTACCTGGCATATTCGTAGTGGGCATGTCGTTTATAAGTGTATTAGGATGTCCTTGTAAGTTGTCATGGAATCGTTTGTAATGAGTACGTATGTGTTCGTTAACAGTCGGCATATGGAGGTCAGTATGTAAGGTTATGTTGCTAACGTACCAAGGTGCTTTTGTAATTGTTCTGAATGTTTTTGCTTGAAAGATTTGAAGTTTGTTTAAGTGAGTCATTTTAGCAGTTCCAAATATCTGTGATGCGTAAGTCCAAGTAGGTTTTAGTAAGTAATTAATTGTATGTGCTCAATTTCTGTCTAAGTTTTAGTTTTGAATTTTTCGAAAGAAGTGAACTCAGAATTCTTAATCTTTGATTTAACGTTTTTCGTTTTTTGATTATATGTGGGCCCCACGTCATTTTTCTGTCAAATGTCAGACCAAGGTAGTGAACAGTGTATGTCTGTGGAATCTGTGTATTGTCAAGGAAAACTGGAGGGCATGTTTCATGTCGAAGCGTAAATGTCATATGCTGTGATTTGTCTTGATTTAGTCGGATTTTCCAAATTTTGAACCAGTCTTCTTGTTAAATACTGTTGTATGTTAAATGTTGTTTAAAGTGATTTCCTTGATCATTAAGACAGGCTCGGCACATTTCTTCAACAGCAGCAGTGGCAGAACGGCACTGGATATGTGTTGTTGTTTCACAAAATTCGATTATCCTTCTTCGTAAGGAATTAATGTCATTGACAGAATTTTCTCAATACTATCCCTTATCCAATATCCCAATCAATGGAAGGACTAGTGGCTTGGCCTGCACTCTCTCCAAACCTGACACCACTGGACTTTTTGTTTGGAGTGCCATTAAAGGAAATGTCTATGCTAGTCCGGTCAATGACCTTAATCTGTACGAAGAAGGATAATTTAACCTTATACGGTTTTATTTTATTCACATAATCTAAATAATTCATAACAACCAAAATCTTTAGGTGTGAATATTTCCTAAACAAAGTCTTTGCTGACATACCTTCAGAGGAATTTTTTTTTCTTGTTTTGAGGTCCTTAGTCCATTTTTTTTCAGTTTGGCCGCTTAACCCTGAAACACCCTTTGGTAATCAACTTATTATCGAAATACGAATCAGTTGAAAAGGTATTATTTAGTTGTTTTTTTTTAAGTGGTCAATTGGCATTTCCCCAGGATTATTTATGTGTTTATTTTTTATTAGCTACTTACATAAAGGTACAAACATGTTCCTCGTCATAATCTCTACTTCAATTTCAGACGTTTGTCCCACTAGATTAGCAATTAACAATACTGTTTGTCGTTTATGACAGATTCCGTTTCGGTACGTTTGAATCCACCATCACCAAACATTAAAAATTATATGACGATATTATTAAATAAATATCTTCTTTTTATAACATTAATTCATTTTATCAACTTAGTTTAGAAAAATAAGATAAAATTTGGCCCCCAAACAAGCAAAGTATATTTCATATATTTTAATTGTTGAGGAACTTCTTGATTGGGGAATGAAGACAATATTCAGCAGTTTTAGCAGGTTGTTAGATCAATCCACGACAAACTTAGGGTTCGGAGTGATAGAAGAATAAATTCACTGTACAAATATTTTATAATATTCAGAATGCAGCAAAAGTTATTAAACACAATATTCTGATTAAAATACCACTTAAGTGAAAAAAAAAATGCTAAAAGCAGAGGATCTATAAGGAAAATTCTCTTTATATTGTTGAAAAAGACAAGTTTTGAAGAATAGTAATTTTAGACGAGGAAAGTTTTCCTTTTCATAATTTAAGAACCTAAGCTCTTTTAACATATAAAGAAAAAAAAACGGTAATGGCTGGGTTGGCTCCAAGGGCATATAAGTGATCTTATATTATTCAGTCAAAATGTTATTTACTCCAACATAAGAGGCTTAATTCCTTTTATTAGAATCTTCCAACAACATCATGATAATAGTTTAATCTTTTTTTAAATTTTTATAAATTGAAGTAATTGTATTTTTAAAAAATGGCGTCGAATCTTAATTTGAAGATAAGTTATCGCTCGTTTTTTAAAATCACTGATAATAATTGTGTTTCAGGTGGAAAACACGAAAAAATTAAAGTGTTCTGAGTATACTTGTAACGCCTAATGTCAGAACAATGAAAAAGAAATCAATGGCCTCGTTCTAAGTGATGTTTTATATTTGGATTTAAAACTTTTCATGAAATATTAAAAACAGTGGTATTAGACAAGGAATGATTTACAAATAATTCAATGACTTATTTAAACAATAACAGATCAGTCTAGATGAGAAGAAATGTTTTATTGTCAATAACATGATTCTAGCAGGGTTTGAAAATCTTAATTATTATTTTTTCCAAAAAATCATGTAATTATTATTAATTCTATTTCATTTTTAATTTAAAATCATGCCTGATTAATAAATAAAAAGTTAAATCGACCTTTAATTTTTATTTATTATATGGTATCGTTAAATTATAATGATAAAAAAAATTTGGTCAGAAAATAAAAATCACCTCTTCCACACACATTAAATGATAATATATATATATATATAGACTTATGAATTGCTTCGTAAGATTTGTAATCGGAACCCCGAGACGCTCCCGTGTCTCCCACCACTACACTGAGTTAGGGTGGCTCTTCCCCTCCTTAAGAAGACAATATTTCCTTGGCACTTTCCTTGATCAAATCATTACCGATCATCGTCCTTCTTATGCCTACAACCTTCTCCAATTTAAGTCCTCAATCCATTCACTCACTACAAGATCCCGACCCTCTGACCTATACATCCCTTCTCATAGATCTGCCTCATTCCAAAATTCCTTTATAGCCCGCTCTGTCAACTTTTGGAATTCCCTCCCGATCAAAATTCGACATGCCCCTTCCTTGTACACATTCAAAAACCTCCTATTCCAATTCCTGTTCCAAAAACAGTCAGATACCAGCTAACGATTAATATTATATATGTATTGTGTAGCAATCATATAATCATAACACTTGGTAAGAGATAGTACATGCATTTCCTACTATCGACGTAGGAATTTCAACACACACATTTTTTTGTATTTTTTTTTTTATTCAATTATAAGTAACTGTTTATTTTCATATATATATTCAAGTAAAGTTTTTTTTTTTTATGAAATGAACTCATTGTATCTCTTTTTCGTTCTTCATTTCTCAAAGTGTATGTTTATGTTGTTCAACCCTTAAATATAATTTTGTTCATAGTTCAAATGATTCGTTCATAGTTTTAATTGTTTTATTCATAATTTTAAATGCTCTGTACATAGTAGTATCTGCATTGTATATAGCTTGTGCACCTAAGGTTTTCTTTACTTTTTATTTTATTTTATCAATTTCATTTATTGTTTCAACGTTCAGGCCAGTAATATTCTATTATTTTGTACATTATTGTTATTCTGAAGGGACTTAGTCCCAGAATAAAGTTTTTTTTTCTATCTATCTATCTATCTATATATATATGTACAACTTTTCTTCAATCGACCTTTGAGTATTAAATTTAAAAATAAGCATTTAATTTGAAATAAGGTCGCTTATTAATTATTTAATAAACTACTGAATGTTCATTTCCTCTATGTTTATTGAGGTTTCGATCCCAGTATTTTTCTTTTTATAAGTTAACAATGGGATATTCTTCAAAGCTAGAACAACAAATAGCTCAATCGTTACACAATTATGCTTCCATATGTTTTTAATAATTGTTGTTAATAATTGTTAATTGTTATTAATTGTTACAAAATTTTAACCTACTTTTAAAAATAGAGCTTCGATCAGGCCAGGGACACACCGAAATTCTCAGAAACCGTCCACTAGCACATATATTAAGCTTTATATACATTAAGCTATATATATTTTTAACAAATATTTCGAAAATCTATATTCTGTTGCTGATATTTGATAATAATATTCTCCACCTACTAGTCGAGACTCAAAATATATCATAGAGATTAGAAAAAAATATAATTCTGATTTAAAAAAGAATTGCTCAAGAATTATTATTAATGCTAATATTAAAAAAAATTGTTCAAAAATAATGATCAGGATATGAGTTTTATCACATGTGATCAACAATGAAAATCTCTCTCAATAAAATCGTCAAATGATGTTTAAAAATTCAAGATACGAAGTTAGATCAGATTAGACTTTTTTTTTTTTTGTCTTCATATTTCCATCCACACCTGTCATGAGCTTGACAATAAGCAGATGTGCTGTAACTAATAAGAAAAAATTACATTTTAGGCATGAGGAAAAAAATAGTACCCAACAGCACTTCTTCCTGGTCTTGATTTATTTCCTTAATTCAAGAAAGGATATCTCATCCAGCTCCACTTATTTTATTATTTTAACTATCGATTTCAAACCCTAGTTTCTAGTCTTTTTTCCCCTTAGATGCCAAATGTCTAAAGGTTCGGAAATGTCTAAAGGGCTGATTTTAAGTGATTTAATGCGCATTGAAGGTATGGCACGAATTGTGTAAGGGAATGAGGAGACCTATACAATTTACAATATACTTCCTCGATAACACAATTCAAAATATTGGAAAATCAACCAAATTATTTCAAACAGACATTACTCATCGTAGGAGCAATAATTCTGAAAATTCATTACAATTGGTTGCGGCTGTGATGCGACCCGCAGTTAAATGAGCAGTGGCAGCGCCTGTTTTCAGCGCTATTGTACAGCACTGACAAAGCGACCTTAATTCATTCATCAACTAAATGCGCCTATGATAATGCCAGACCACTAATGCATTCTGCCGGGGAATAGAGGAATGGAAATGCGACCGGACAGCGGAGATCTCATGAGTGACTAATATCGAGGCGGGACATGTTAATAGTCCACTGTACCTAGGCCACAGCCAGCCGAATATGAACCCCATAACGAGCCTTGCAGTCCGTTATAACAGTTAATGCTCTTGTTTATTCTGTTAATGCTTGTAACGTAGACTGCTCTCCTAATTTACAAATCATAGAACTATATTCATTACTCCTATGAAATGTATGAAAAATTATCAATTTTTTTTTTATTTGGATATTTTTTTATCCGATACCTCTACCTCGCCATTTCTGTATAGAGGGGATTATTCTAGAGCTACAACCAAACGTATTTAAACCAGAACTAGGAAGGTGGGTTCGCCACGAAATAAATTTCACCCCTCTCCTTCCTAGCCGGATTCAAACCGGGTGTCGTTAGACCTGAGAATAGAGGTATTCATGCAACCAGTGAATATTTACAAAATGTTTGTTAAATATGGCCCCCAGCAATCTTGATTTTAATGCAGTCTCAGATCCTCTAAAGTGTTATTAACTTCGTAAATTTCGTAAAATTTTGATGTGTTTGATTCTTTGTTATTTGTGTACAATATCCTCAGAAATAAAATGTAAATACAACTAGGATTTCATCTATGTATCCATCAAGTCCTTTGCCTTTGAATCATCGGAATCTTCATTCCTGCTTTCTAATAAAGATTTTTAACCAAGTAATCCAGAAACTCAGCCTTTTCACTTCGCTATTTCAAAAATAATTCAAAACGTTATTAGATCAATAATAACTCAAAAACATTCTTTACAGTACAAGCATAACCTTACAATGACTAATAAACTTTTGTTATGTTGCCACAGACAGATAAGTTACCATTCATTCAAAATTCGTGCTGACTGCTATGCATGATAGCACATTAAGCATTTACAACAAGGGCATGAATGCCCCTAATATTTAAGTTTACGCTTTAACTATTCTGAAATCAAGACCTCTTAACGGGTGTTTTCCTGTTTATACCATTCAATACGACGATCTATTTAGATCACGGACGAGTCCAGGAGAGGGAAGAGCTTTCGGCTTGAAGCCATCCAAAATAAAAAATATATATATTTTTTTCATTTGTCCATATATATTTCTATGAATGATCTGAACTTAATTATAATTATGATGCATGTTTTTTCAGCAATTAAATCGTCGGGACCATGTTAAAGTAATGCATATGAACTGTTTTCGTAATCCCCTTCCTCGCCTTTTAGGATATATGGGATTTTCCCGATCCGGATGCTGAGGGCGGAGGATTAATGTCAGAGTTAAAAAAACCCACTGGAACGAGCTCGTACTTATTTTATTCCGGATAACTTCGGTTATCAGGTTGCCGAAGAACGCGCGGTACTTTGCCCACGCGTTAGCCCGCTCGACCACCCCGCCCCACAAAGAATATTAATTTGTTTAACGTTGTACATTGGTTATTTTAACATAGTACTGACGAAATATAAGCAGCCGTGTCAAGAAAAAGTATAAACGAATTTGTTTCGAAAGTATTATTATTATTGTTCCGGTAGTTTTTTTTTTTTTTTTCTAGAGGTCTTCAAGGATAGTTCAAACATTATTTTATATAGTTTATTTATTTTTCTTCAAGAGTAATCACCATTATTAAATAAAACAAACGTATCGTTGCATACTTAATTCTGTGGTCGGACATGCTTTAAGGATGGAATCCGTTTCAGCACACCTTTTAAGTTGGTATCAACAAGATTTTTACCTGATGCGACTAAATTCATGAAGTATTGCTCTTGTCCTAGTTTTTAGGTAATCAAGCCATCTAAATTACGAAAATATTTGCTTCTTGCCTTCTTGAGTTTTATTTATCTTTAGGAAATATCAATGACCCCTCGTATTTTCTTGAGTAAAATCACCATAATTAAATTACTGTTGGCAATGCCTAACCATTATATCCATAATATTCGCAAAAATTATCTCGAATTGAGAATAAAATTATGTATTTTTGGGGATAAATAAACAATTTTTACTGGATGATTTTTTTTCAATTCACACCGAAATTTCTTATTACATCCAGAAAGTTATAATTCAGACCCTAACTTCCGTAACAAATGATATTCATTAAAAAAAAAAAAAAATAGATATTTATAAGTTCAGTGTTTGTGTCAGTCGTAATTAGAGTTTGGGAATATAGTCATTTATCCTGGAAAAAAGTTTTAAAATTAGAATGACCCCCTTCGTAAAAACAGATAATTTTCCACCGCAAGCATTATGAATGAAAAATAACACGGCCATGTCCGAGGGTCACAAATCAGCAAGTGATCTGTTTGTAACTGCTTTGGGTGATCTATAGCTCTCACCCTTCCTCAATTTAGTGTAGTTTTATCGTCGTATTTGTTTGTGACCCTATTTTCGAATGTGATGATAACTTTATTCCAATCCCTCTTCAATAATATCTCCTCTATTTTTATAGATTCGGTGATTTTTCACTCTAATGGCAGCAACAGTTCTATTAATATTTTTCAGAGTTTGCTAAATAAAATGCAATCAACAAATAGTTTCAAAGCCGTTTGTATGATCGCTTTTTTAATGCATTTGAATGTAGGTTATTGAATAGACATTATGAAAACCAACACTATTTTCTTCTTTCCTTTTTTTTTTTATCATGGATTGAATTCGATTGAAAAGGGATATGAAGAAGAATTAATTAATATCCTCTGTATTACTTATATTTTAATTGTATATTTTGAATGCAAAGTATTTTTTTTTTTAATACGTGTTTAGTTAATAGTAATACGAGATACATTGAAGAAGAACAAGTATTAGGGCTACAAGTTTTCAATCGTGCAATATATATATAAAAAAGGAAATAATTTTAAATGTAAATAATACATAAAAATAATAAATAAAACAAATGTATATAATAGATTAAAGTTGAATAATAAGTGAATAAGTAAAACACAGTCATGTAATGTATTTTAACTATAATTAATTATAGAATCAACCAAAAAACAAAAATTTAAACATATATTTATTACCTATAACCATAAACTATAATAACTTAATATCAACCAATATCTTCAATAATTATTATTTGTTTATCTTTTATTCATTGAATATATAATACGTTTAGTTAGTAAATTTATATTTTCCTAGTAAGAAGTATTATATAACTGTTGTATACTTTGAATATTACACATATTAATATCTCATTGTTTTTATTTATTGTTTAGTATTATTATTATTATCGTTCTGTATTATTTTTCAGTATCTGTAGAACATTAATCAATAATAGATTTCTTTTCTATATTGCTTAAGGTAACTTTGTATTCGTAAGAGAGCTAAAAAGACTGGTACATAAATTGGCTTAGGTCAAATTTGTCAAATACTTCACTTGGGAATACACAAACATATTTTCATGTATACACCTATATATCCGAAATTCCTCTTTCACTTGGCGCAAAATTTAAAATGACTATATTTTATCCTTTTAAGACTTATATGTATTCGTGTAAGCGCCGATATATATATATATATTTTTTTTTATGAGTTACTTATTTTTTCTTACAGTTTCTTCCGCAGTTACTTATTTATTTCAAAAATTATACTTTTTAACAATATCAAAATTGTAACTTAGATAATTATTTTTTTTTTATTCATTCAGTGGCTCTCTATATATTATACATGTTGTTTATTTAAATGTAGACAGAATTTTAATTTCCTTCCTTGGTCCAGATTGGACATGGATTGATGGATTGACGTCTTTTCGAAACATTGTCTTCCATATAGATCTTGGGATCAAATCAGACACGAACATGAAACCATATATACGTAAAAATGTCTGAGATAGGAGTATTACCGATCATCGTGTATTGTTATCCATTTAACATAAATAACACTTGTAATCAATCACGTGGATATTATTCTATTTCATTGTACATTTTAATTACTTTATTTTAAGCCTTTGTAAGGGAACCTCAAATGTTTGTGTTAATTAAGGCTCGGTCACACAGAACGCGATCCGACGTTACGTTACAATAACGCGCGATACTCACGGCGATATCTAATCCGGGGCAGTCACACAGAGGGCGTTACTTTGAAAGCGATACAGCAGCCCCGTCGCTCTGCCTGGCCTAGTCGACTAGAGAGCCTGCTTTCCGCAACTTGTATATTAATAATTTGTTTTCAATATTTTTCTTATTCATTTTTTCGAATAGAAAATAAGTGATTCTGACGAGGAGGCTCATTAGTTCAGCTCTTCAGCATAAGGTAAAAAAAAAAAGAAAAAGGATTCATGAAATCAAAAAGCACATAGACTGATTGGTAGAATACCATCGCCTCGGCCGTCTGCTTCAATTTTACGAAGATAGATTTTTTCAATATTTCCGAATTTTATTTTTCCTTTCTTTACATTTATGTTCTTTTTTAAACATAGATTATTTTATTATGAAATTATGATTGAATGTTTTGTATATCGCAAGATCATATACATGTTTTCAGTGTTTTTTAATCTAATTTCATTAAATGTATTTGATTTAATGACTTATTTATTGTATATATATTATTTTTCTGTTTAATTTATTTCATTTATTGTATTTATCTCTGAACATTATTATAAATGTCCTTTGAAACAGATTGTAATATTTTTCAATAAATAAGTTAAATAGAATAAAAAAAATAATGAAATTAAATACCAAGCATTTCGGCCAAAATTAAGTTGTTTCTTTTGTACTGTTTTGTTATTCTAAAGGGACTTCGTTCCACAATAAAGTTATTTTTCTATTCTATTCAAGAGGGTTTAACAATCGTGATTTTATTCATATGCTTTAAATAATCAGGAACTCTAATTTTAAATATATGTTGACTGCAGCACTTACTAGACAAACGATCTAAGCTTTCAATCAATTATAAACGACTCGTATATATGACAATAATAAGACCTATTTGGACTTACGGAATTGAGCTTTGGGGCTCCACTAAACCATCGAATTCCTCTCGTATCCAATCCTTACAATCCAAAATCCTTCGTAAAATCCTCAACGCTCCTTACTTTGTCACAAATAAAATCATCCATAAAGACCTTAATGTTCCATATGTTTCCGATCTGGCCCAATCCAGATATCTTTCCTTCCATAACAAACTGCAGAATCATCCGAATCCTCTCGTTTCAAACCTTGCTTCCTCCTCGATCCCTGATAACCCTCCGAGGCGTCTGAAAAGAAGATGGCCTCGGGATCTTCTAATATAGAACTTTAATTTGAGTTCTACCAATGGGTAGTTTCTCTTCATGTTGTACATGCCATGTTACAAATTTCTCATTTACTTATTGTATTCTCTATGTAATACAGTTGTAAATTCCATTGAAATAAAAAAAAAAAAAAAAAAAAAATATATGTTGATTTCTATTGTGTTGATCGTTAAATAATAAATATTTGGGTCTTTTTACATAAGTATCGCCAGTAACTTTTAGTAGAAAAACAGTTATAATCTCATATATCATAAATAAATATTTTTTTTTAAACATTAATATTAGAAAAGCAGATAAACACAAAACGGGTTAACTTTATGGAAAACAAATATCGAAAATTTAACTTAATTTACACCTCTACATAGTTTTACCATTTTTAGAAAGGTAAAATTTCACATCATGTACTCGGAAACATTTCATTTTCTGAGTAATATTCGTTTCTCCTGCATCATTTTGTTACCCTTTAATTGTGATGAAAGAATGTTACTTAATTTTAAGAAGTGCATTAAAATTTCAAACGCTCAATAAAATAATATGTTCATAATTCAGGTTATAACTTCATTTAGGTTTAACTGAAGTTCGTACATGATGAAAATCTTATAAAAAATATATGGTGTTTATGACTAATGATCCTTAGCAGAACTTTTATTTTATATTTTATTATTATTATTTTTTTCATTTTTAAAATTCATTTATTTATTTTATTATTATTATTTTTTTCATTTTTAAAGTTCATTTATTTATTTTATTATTATTATTTTTTTAAAGTTTATTTATTTTATCTTATTACTAATATTTTTAAGTGTATTTATTTTATTTTAATTATTTATTTAGTCTTTTTGGTTTATTATTTTCAATAATGAACCATTGTGATCGACCAAAAAATTCAAAACTTATCACCCTCTTAAAATTTGAGGTTTTAGGTATCAGGATACGTAGATTCGAAAAACGAATTCAATTTTTTTGTCCGTACGCCGTCCGCCGTACGCCATCCTCCTTCCGTTCATTCTCCGAAACTATTGGACCGATTTTTTTTCAAATTTGGATATAAAATCAAAAGTCGTCCGAGGATGATCTTCCTTCACCGACATTGCCATCCGCCTTTTACTTTCAAGATGGCGGCCGAAAAACCTAGGTTGCTATAGACTATAGCGCCTAAACGAACTAGCGATTTCAATGAAAATTCTTTAGTCATTTTCCAGACGCCCTTTAAATTTATTTATACAACATATTTCAATGAAAAGAAGCTGGGAAGAAAGTTACGGGGGATGGTAAAATTAAATTTCGAATAACTCAAAAAGTATACACATTTTTGTCGATGTTGTGACAAGATGTTTGAAAGGTATTTAAATTTCCTAAAAAATGAATGAAGTTTCATAGAAATCAAAGCTATAATGATTTTTAAAGGTTTAAGGGATTTCCTAAAAAAAAATAATTCATTAAAACCGGATAATTAGGAGCAAAGATATGGTCTCTAGTTTTTTCTACTGCAAAGATATATATATATATATATATATATATATATATATATATATATATATATATATATATATATATATATTGTTTTGGGTTTTAAATTATTTTTTTAGCATATTACTAATGATTAAAAAAAAAGTTTAGTCCAATAATTGAAATCACCTTTTTTCTTAATAACTAGGAAGGTAATGTTACTTTAAATGTATAATTGTTTGGAAATCACTAGCGGATCCAGGATTTGATTTTGGGGGGGGCTTCAGCCCGAAAGTTTTTTTTTTCATAAAAATAACGATAATTACTTTGGAGAAAAAAGAAAGAAACTAACTACCTGTATGAAATGGTGTTTAAGTGATTCCTAAAGCCCTTTTAAATGTAATTACACGAACAATAATACTTTAAGAGATACTTTTTAAATATTTTTTTCGATAAAACATGGTTATATTTTACCATTTTGGGGGGGGGCTTCAGCCCGAAAGCTCCCCCCGTAGATCCGCCCGTGTTGGAAATTGTGCAATAATTTGCAGCGTTTTTTTTTTTCAAATTAATAATCGTTGTGTATATGAAAACAAAATCTTACAGGCTGAAGCCCTCCCCCCCAAAAATTAAATCTGGGTCCGCTACTGTATATTACTACAATTAGTAATTTCAAATTTTTCAATTTTTCAAATTTATCAATTTTTCAAATTTATCAATTTTTCAAATTGTATTCCATTTGTATTAAAGGTAACATTTTGTAGTCTGCAACTGATATAAGTAGTCTGCTACTATGGATAGTAGCAGATGACAATAAAATATGAAATTATACTAATAAAGCATAAAGAAATAATGAGTTTTATGCACTCTTGTAAAACAATAAATTATTACATAAGACCTTTTACACTAACAGTATTGAAATTCATGTTCAGGGTGCATTTTATTTATTTATTTTTTATTAAGGATAATCAAATATGGGATCTTCAAATACAGCACTCTTTTGTTGAATGTTGAAGGGTAACTATATTTCCGAATCGGCTTCTCCCAGAGATTTTATTCTCATACAAAAAATGGTATACATTGTAATATACAATGACAACGGTGAGGAAGCTATACTGACCTTACTTGGCAGACGTTTTTTTATTTTGAAACTACAACCTGATTAGTTTAAAAGTAGTGTTATTTAATTGATCGGAGATTGATTGATAACCTGGATGTTCTTTATCCAGAGAGACAAACCACCAACCAACTTCATTTAGGTCAGTAAAATCTAAATAATTTATTAAATCTTTAAACAGCTTAAACAAGTAACAAAAAAAATCCGGTGCGGGTAACACATAACTTTCACTTACCCCACTACTTTTAATAGAAATAATTTTGTGGCAATGTTGGGTTATTTAAAAAAATTTGAAGTGCATTTTAAACGGAGCTAAAGTTTAAAGCTTAGAGATAACAAATCTTTAAGACCAGTAAAATTACAAAAAGTTTATTTATTATATCGACGGTAGCCAATGAAAATCTAGTTTTATAAACCACATAACTTCAGTCTCTGAGGTCCCTCAGTTGACATAATGAATAACTATAATTTCAAGATTTTTGAGTAATGTCATTTTAGTGATATTTCTAGTTGGAAAAGTTGTATCTATACAGACAGTGAGCAAGTTGATTCCAGAGTAGGTGATTTCAACGTTGACATATAGAACTGCGAATAAAGGCATAAAGTTCGCATATAGAAACATCACTAAAATTAATAATGAAGAATGTTGAAATTGAAGTTAGTTTTTCTGACAACCAAAAGGTTCATATATGCCTAGAGAGATTTGAAAGTACATCTAAATATTTAACATATAAATGATTATGGATTGTAGGACTGTAAGTTATTAAACTGTCATTTTCCATTATAAAATGAAATTACGAGATTTTCGTTGCCTGCCATGGTTAGGTTGAAAATTTTCACACTAATTGGAAGTCGACAATGTTGGTGCTTCACAAAGGGAAAATTCATAAAATTATTCACTCATTTAATTTCCTAAAAGGTTACTTGACGATTTTAAGAAAGGGCTAATAAATACCAAATAATTTAAATATAATATCATATCTAGAGTTATAGAACCACATCAAAAGTATTTATGGTTATAAATATATACATGAAATATTTTTATATTTCACTTCTTTCACACAAGTAGAATTAAATAGTATTTTAAACAATGACATTGGCATGATTCGATGGATTTTAAATACTTTTTTTCAAACTTAGAAAAGTACTTTAAAAGTTTACATTTAGTAAAGGAATTTCGCTTAATTTCATTGGAAACATGTGATTTACGTTAAGTAATGTTAGTTTTCTGAAATTATTATTTCTATTTTTTTTTTGTCACTCTGCGTTACCTTCTATTTATTTATTACATTTATTTATTTAATTTTATTTTTTCTGAAATTCTTCGCTTTCTAACGATATATTATACGTATACCTTTTGACTGTTATTTCCGGAGATTCATTTTTAACCAGGATAAGCATTTTTCTTTTTTCTTCAGTTTCCAGTTATCATGTTCTTTTGAACATCATATTTAGCCATATTCTTTTAAACTTCATATTTAGACATTTTTTATAGTTACTGTCAATATAAGAGAGTTGATTTTTTCAAATAATCCATATTAAAGGTGCTTTAGGGAAAGATGTATATAAACATTGTACATTTAAACTCTGTAAAGTAAGATTAATGGGGAAAAGACCTAAATGATATTAAAGACCACTTAATTATGCAATGATACACCGAGTTTAATCATAATCGTTAGAGCAGTTTTTGGGAAAACTGTAAATATGTGTTTCGCTGTTGATATAAAGTGATACTTCCGATTAGCTGATTTTATATATAAAAACCTTAAATACGCTATTTAAGTTTCGTGCGAGTTTTCGTTTTCGAGCTAGGCTGTTCACTTGCACACAGACACAGACTAACAGACACACAGACCCTTTAGCAGGACTTGGTTATTTGGGCTTAGGGGACCTCAAAACGTGTATTTCCGTTGAAAACTCAGATTCGAAAATTTTAGCGATAGGAATACTTTCCCTTTGTTATATATTACATACATAGGTAAGCAAAAGTCAAAATACCAATATATTTTCTTATAGTTTTGAGGTTAAGCCAATTAATTAACAACTGTTTTGGTGACATTTCAAAATTTAATTTTTCTATTAATAAATATGAGAGGACGATTGGTTTGATTATTTTTGTTGAGATGACTATTGACGTGAACCACTAGTCAAAAATTACGAATCACTCCATTCAACACTAAATAAATGGGGACTTGACAATCTACAATCGAAAAACCAACTATTTTTTAATAATATAATAAAAAAATTAAATTAACAATAAGGCCATAACTTTATAGATAAATAAACTGTTTCACTTTAATTTGTTTTTATTAAGAAATTGTTTGCTTTATATTTATTAGGTTTTCCAACAATTTTTTGCTAGTGTTAAAGTTTTTGCTACACGTTTTTCGAATATTTACTGCCGGTTTCTAGCGATGAAGCTTGTTTCTCTTTAACAAAATTGTATTACATTCCAATTCTTAAAAATTGTGCTAATGAACATAAAATTATAAAAAAGATATGTTATTTGGTTATTCCTGTATTTCTTG
Organism: Nezara viridula; assembly: GCA_928085145.1. Taxonomy (NCBI): domain Eukaryota; kingdom Metazoa; phylum Arthropoda; class Insecta; order Hemiptera; family Pentatomidae; genus Nezara; species Nezara viridula. Next base: position 76,515,904 of record OV725082.1, read on the forward strand.
CTTTGAAACATTAAAAAAATTAAATATATATATATATATATTTCAAAGCAAGAAATACAGGAATAACCAAATATATATAAGTTTTTAATATATTCCAGAAGATATTTTAATAATGAACTTTCGTTCTCCTTTTTTTTTATGTAAAACCAGATTTATTTCAAATTATTATTTACTTCAAATGACATATCTATTTAATATTAATTTCGTAGTTACGAATTTCTTTTATTGCCATATATATCTTGGATAGTTATTATCTGTTCCTCAACCGTTTTAAATATGCAATATACACAGATTTTTTTTTTATCATTTATGTCTTTAGTATAGGCAAAATTAAAATTAGCAAAAGAACGTAAGTATAATTTTTAAAGGATTTCAAGATAAAAAAGTATATAACATATAATTATTATAATGTTCAATAATTATAATAATAATATCAATTAATACATTACTTGTGATATTTAGCTCTTCCACAATTTTTTTCCATGTAACCTCCTTTTTAATAATTTTTTTAAATATTTGCTTGAGGTCTCATATCAAATAAAAATGGAAAATTTCCTCACTTTTTATATAAATAATTCGGTGTTTAACATATCTATATGAATACTACCACTAAATAATTTCAACTGTAATTTGTATCTATAATATTTTTCAAACATAACGCCGGCCCCGGCGATACACTTGTAATATTTTTCAAACGTAACGCCGGCCCCGGCGCTACAGAATGTATCGCTGAGGTGTAACGCCTTCTGTGTGACTGCTACAGTGGAAAAGATAGTAATACAACTGTAGCGCTGTAGCGCCGCGATAAATAACGCCTTCTGTGTGAACACGCCGTTATAATCCTGCAATAATCCTATTAACTTGGGTATTAGCTAACTTTTCTGCCTACATTAGGTAGAGAATAACGCCGAAGGAGGGCGATATTTTTGTAATTTGTATCAATTTATCGCCGGCCCCGGCGCTACAGCATGTATCGCTGTAGCGTAACGCTCTCTATGTGACTGTTATAGTAGAATAGATAGTAATACAACTGTGGCGCTATATCGCCGCGATAAATATCGCGTTCTGTGTGACCGAGCCTTTAATAGACCTGTTTGAAACCGAAACAAGATATACCATACATACCCAAACCTTTGAATTATAACACAATTAAACGAGAACATAGTTATAATTAATTTATTTTATACAGATAACTAATTAAATCAATTTGAAAATGTAGGTTTGTTTGTTGGTCAAATAGGAATGGTTAAATTTGCTTTATTATGGGTCTCAATTAATGTGGGGATTAATATGGGTCTGGCTTTTATAGACCAAAAAGAGAACTGTTTTTATATTGCAGAATTTGGAGTATAATTTACTCAAACATTTTAGCTATTTCAGTCTCAATTTTTTAATAATAATCTTTTTGTTTATATGAGAATATCTCTCAAATGAGCAGAAATAAAAATCAATGTCTAGTTTTATAATATTTTTTGTTAACTTATGGACTGCTTATGGTGTCAGGGTAATGTTAAGTGGTCAACAATTTTTGATGAACAAGTTCTGAAATGTTTTTTGAGATTATTACTCAAATTATTGTGGAATCCGAGAATTTTTTTTTTATTCAAATAGGATTATCGTTTGGACAGCAATGACTAATAGTGTACCAGAAAAAGGTTTTTGTAATGTATTAATTTTTGTTGCTTAATATATTCAATAATATATATAAGATATTCAATTTCTACTTATTTCAGCTCTACTTATTCATTTTCTATTCATACAACTACTAAAATATATATAATAATATTAAAACCAATATTGACAGCTAACTGAAAATTTAAGCAGAATGTTCAGTACAAAATTTGGAATGACGTACCATAATTCGGATTTCTATAATTATTTAATGATGATGAATCAAAATTGTGATTAATTTTTTTGAATTTTTCATCATACATGTCATTTTTTCTTTATAGTTATTTTGGTTTGGAATCAGTTCTTATCTTCTTTTGCTATCCATAATATTGACCTAATTTTATATTACCTCCCTTTCCCTATATATATGTATCCACACATATATATATACATATATGTGTGTGTGTGTCAAATTTGATCTAAGCCCATTTATGTACCAACCTCTTTAACTCTCATACGAATACAAAGTTACCTTAAGCAATATAGAAAAGAAATCTATTATTGATTAATGACCTACAGAACTTGAAAAATAATACAGAACGATAATAATAATAATACTAAACAATAAATAAAAACAATGAGATATTAATATGTGTAATATTCAAAGTATACAGTTATAGAATACTTCTTACTAGAAAAATATAAGTTTACTAACTAAACGTAATATATATTCAATGAATAAAAGATAATCAAATAATAATTAATGAAGATAGTTGGTTAAGATATTGGTTGATATTAAGTTATTATAGTTTATGGTTATAGGCAATAAATATATGTTTAAATTTAATTTTTTTTTTGGTTGATTCTATAATTAATAATAGTTAAAATACATTACATGACTATGTTTTACTTAATCACTTATTATTCAACTTTAATCTATTATATACATTTGTTTTATTTATTATTTTATGTATTATTTACATTTAAAATTATTTCCTTTTTTATATATATATTGCACGATTGAAAACTTGTAGCCCTAATACTTGTTCTTCTTCAATGTATCTCGTATTACTATTAACTAAACACGTATTAAAAAGAAATACTTACTTATAAATGCTTAAATATAATAAATTCTTAATAGCTTGTGTTCCTATATTAAGCAACAAAAATCAATACATTATTAAAACTTTTTCTGGTACACTATTAGTCATTGCTGTCCAAACTATAATCCTATTTGAATAAAAATATTCTCGGATTCAACAATAATTTGAGTAATAATCTCAAAAAAAAACATTTCAGAACTTGTTCATCAAAAATTGTTGACCACTTAACATTACCCTGACGCCATAAGCAGTCCATAAGTTAACAAAAGTATTATAAAACTAGACATTGATTTTTATTTATGCTCATTTGAACCACTGAACTAAAAAAAAAATCATACATTGAAAAAGTAAGTATAACATATTTTTCAAAAAATAATTTGATATTCTCTCTCATCACTAGCGGATCCAGAATTTATTTTTTTTTTTGGGGGGGGAAGGCTTCAACCTGAAAGGTTGTTTTTTAAAAATATATAACGATAACTACCTAGGAACAAAGAAAGAAAGATACTAACTAACTGTATGAAATGATGTTGCATAGTTTTGGAAAAAAACATAGATCCCCTATGCCCCTCCTGCGGAGTACCGGAGACTGCTGAGCATGTCATAGTCAACTGCACCGTCTTTAATGGACCACGGGCCGGAATGATGGAAAAAATTGGAGTTTATGGCCTCACGGAGGATGGATTCCCCAATTAGTGACGGAGCAGAACTACCCGTATTACAAAAATTTTGTGTACGGGTGGAAAACTGTTCTGGGGCCCTCACACTTTAATCTGGGAAGAAGAGAACCTTCTAATGGAAGTCCGCCAAACTAATATGGTGAGAAGAAAATGTTGGAAAACGAAGAGTCTTGAAAACAAAACGTAATCGTTAAACTACTTGCCGTTTCATAGCAGGAATGATATACAAGTTGTGATATGCCATCCCTGCAAAATCCCGTGTAGCCCAAAAGCAAGGAAGGGAATAATTAATAAATAAATAAATGTATGAAATGATGTTTAAGTGATTCTTGAAGTCCTATTAAAACTAATTACACGAACAATAATACTTTAAAAGATAATTTTTTCCATAAAACATGGTTACACTTTACTATTTTGGGGGGAGGGGACTTCAGGTCAAAAGCCTCCCCTCACTTTCTACCCTATAGGTCCGCCTGTACCTCTCATCATGGAAAGAATGCAATAATTTTCGTTAAATGGCAACGATTATTATTCAATTAAAGTTTGAGAGTCGGGGATTCTATGATTTTGAAAGAATGATCCTATTGTATATAAAAGTTTTATAACATGTAGCTCCAACTTTTTTATACTTTATTACCTGGACAGAAAAAGACTCTTATATATAAGTTTTATACAGCGTCGCTTTGCCCATATTGCGAGAGATATATCAGACTAAGGTCAATAGGACTTTGAGTACTTCAGTAAAGTCCAACTTTACCATATAAGACAAATATAAAATGACTTTAAAACTTTATTTTTATTTAAGCCTTACTTCAGAAAGCTACAGTTTTTTTTTTCTTTAATGGGAATTCATCTTACTTTTCTAATTAATTTTTCAAGGAATATCAAAACGTTACCTCCATGGCAAGATATAAGCTTAAAATAATTAATTTGTTTTCTTTATTAACTTTCCATTTAAAGGGCAATTAAGTGAGACTTGTTTTTCAGAATGAATTATTATCAGGATGATATCAAATTTTGTTTTCTTCTTTTTTTATAACGATTAATTTACACTTGAAAACAAATATTTCATCAGCCAAAGTTTACATATAAAGTGACAATTAGCTGATGTGTGGTGGGTGTTTCGAAAATGAGACGTGAAATTAATTGGGGGGCTAATCCTTCAGACTTCGCTAATTGGAAATAATATTGTTGAATTCTTGTGGTACACTTGATAAATATGTATTTTTTTATTGTTATCTTGAAAAATTGATTTCCTTTTTAACAGATTGCATATATCAAGTACATCCTATATCTATAAATAAAAATCAAATAAATTTATTGGCTGATATCACACATCCATTTTGAAAACAAATTCCTATCTACGTTCATTCTTTATTTAACAGATTCATGAAAAACAAATTTTCATATTATTTTTTATTATAAATTTGTTTAGATTAAAAACCTTCTATATCTTCTAAAAATAATCTTTCTTGAAATCTGATGACAGCAATGGAAGGGGATGAAACTGGCGGAACGAACTTACATAACTTGTGACATAAGATGTCGAACCGTCTTCAGCACAAAATAAAAGGAGGACTCTGAAAATTTATTTTAAATAACTTTTTTTATACACCTTTTTTACACTGATTGTATCGTCAAACAACAAATATTAATTAAGCTTTATCTCTTTAAGTATATAATTTTCATCTGTAGGTCATCAACATTATCTTTATTCATGCTTGATAGAATTCAAATATAGCATATAATTCAAATTTAAGTTATCTAATTTAAATGGTATAATATACTGAATTATATTATCTAACTTAAGAATAAAAAAGTTATGTTATATTAATACGAATGTACTGCTACGTTTTGGGGTGTTAAATTTTATCGGGATGCCACTGGATAATTATTTATGGAAATTATCCAGAATTATTTAATGAATAAGAAATTAGTAAAATAAATTTGGTTCTTTAACCTGTTGGGTCCATGAATTATTAATTGGACTTCTTTTCACAAAGGCTAGTGTGTGTTTAATGTACTTTCTAATTACCAAACATTACCTGTGATTATAATGATATAAATAGGTGGCATGATTAAAATAACTTTTATTTACAAACTTATTTTATTTCTATATTTAATAAAGAATATATTTACAAAAATTAATGAATTCAATAATTGGTTATGAAGGCAAGATTTCAGATGTACTGTTTTAAATTATTCTGCCATGAAATATTATATAACATTATGATTAGGAATTACAACTATTATGGTATGTGAAGTGGTGTATTTGGTAGATAACATCGCTTCATCTGCGAAGTTGAGATTATCTGGTCATGGTTCATGTAGGGCCAAGGCTTCAGTCCCCAAGCCGTATCTTCACATCAGACACCTCTTCAGGGTCGGCTGTTCTCCACATCAGCCCTCTCCTCTAGGCCGGGCAGTGACATAAGACCCCTCTTCTATGCATCCCAGTAGATTTTTCAAAATATCTAAGGTGGGGCCAGAATGGTTCTCATTGGTTGAATTCTTGTAGCATAAGAGATCATAACCACACCCCACAGGACGTTTCCAGGAGGTATATCTGTTTACTCTTTCTCGAAGGTGTTTCTGTTCCCATCGATCCTCAGATAAGCCTTCTGATCTTTTCCAAATACGCCCACGTAAGACCGGTGTCGGTCCTTTGGTGTTTTTGCCGACCTCCGTCCTTAAGTGTTCTATTGCCCCTGATAAAAGATTGCTAGGGGGTCTCTGAGTAATCACTCTCCCACGGGTAACCGGACATATGTTAGCAATTATGATTTAGTTCAACATTGTTTTTGACAAATAATAATTTTAAAACCTTATTGGCTAAGTCCAATACATATCAGTACTAATGTTACTAACGATAATTTGTAATGTACGAAATATTTCAATATCCTTGAGTTTATGCTTCTTAAACATAGAAAGAAAGAATTCACGGTATCCACGATTAAATTATTTACATTTTAATAAGTTTCTAATTCTCATCCTCATTGTTCCCAACTAAAAAAAAATCTAATGTTGTTGGATTATTGATAACTTTCCGTCTCCTTCAGGCAGATTTTGTAAAAGATAATTTTTTTTGGAGAGTCATAAGGATTATTTAAAAAAAAAAAAAAACAAGCTCAGAATTGAAAAAAAAAATGAAGATTGATTTACCACGAAATCTTTGAGAACATAATGCTTTCCCCACAATTTTAGTGTAAAATCGACTCCTGAAGTTTTTTATAGGCAAGTACGTCATGTTCAAAGGCATAATGAATTTGGGTATATTCGGATCTTTATATACTCCTATTTTTCAGTTATAATAACCGTATTTATTTTTTGTGCTCATAGAATCCTTTATTATAGCCTAACATTCTCTATTTTATTTTTCAGATTGCTACAGCTTGAAGCTGTTTAGAGTAGACGTACCACGCTACAGATTGAGAGGAGAGATGGCAGTGTTGCAGTGTATATATGAACTTGAAGACGACGACAACCTTTATGCCGTCAAATGGTACAAAGACAATGAAGAGTTCTACAGATATGTACCTCGGTTAGACCCCCCGCAGTCATCCTACAGTATACAAGGAATCAAAGTAGATGTGAGTGAATAAATTAATATTTACTGAATATACTGATAAAATGTTGGTATTTGATCGAAATAGAAGAAAAAATTTTATTATTTTTTTCTCATATCTCTTTTTTTTTTAAATATTCCTTTATAATTCATAAACAATTTTATGTAGCTTGTTTATGACTTAAGGTTTTTTTTTCGAATGAATTATAAGCAAAAAGAAGAGAAAATTTCAGTAAATTGGTAATGAAAACAATTTCTTTTTTATCGATTCTTTGTTAAGTAATATTACAATATGTCACATTGAAAGACACTAGTAATAATGATGAAAGAGTAGCTCATTCACACTCATTACAATAAATGAATATAAATTAAACCGAAAAATAATAATATTAAAGGAAACATATTATTGAATTAAATTATAATTAACAAAAAATGTAACTGCAAAATGAATCTTTGAATGAATACAATGCGATTAATCGATTTTCTAAAAAATATGTAAGAATTTTTGAGCGAACGACTGGATTATTTGATATATCAAATTATTTGATGAGATCACCTGAGTGTTTTGAAACAATTTGAGCTAAACAAACAGGCATCTTTCTGAACAAAATATTTTTAATCAATTCCCTAAAGGGTATGTAACGATTTAAATGAATGGCTGCGCCGATTTTTTATTTTATAGTCTATTTTTTTCAGTGACATATCGTGAGTGTTTTAAAACAATTTGGGCTCTAAATACTGATAAATCATTTAAAATGTATTTAATCTTGTTGTCTGATACGGCTTATTAAGCAGCTAACGATTCGGAAGTGAGGACTTTAGAAGTAAGTATTTTATTTATGATCTCTATTACAAACGTCATCTTAACAAGTTCACTCACGGTCTCCTACAAGAGTATGGCAACAAGATCATGGATCTAGGTCTCCTGACAAGTGTGTGCCTTCAAGAATGTACCTGCATGAGTGATTTGTCCTGAGGACCATGGGGGAGGGGGTAATATACCCTAGAGAAGCAGAGGGGATGAAGGATGTTGGAAGAAGGCTTCAAAGGAAATCGTCAATAGTTGATATTCTTAATATGAGATCTCTGAGAAAGGGCCGGAGTTATTAAAAATTGGGAATTGTTCTTTTTATGCTTTAGTGTTAATATGAGATTCGTGAGAAAGGGACCTTTTCTGAAATCTGCTATTGTTTTTAAAGTCTTGATAATGGATCTTGTTTTGGCCAGTCGGTGCCTTCTAGCTATTTCTAAACTACCAGAGCTATCTTTTCCCAGCGATCTAGGGATAGCTTTCTCCATTGTCCTTTGATTTCTGAAAATTGTCAATACATAATGCACCAATTGGCACAGTTAGAAAACTCAATTATTACAATAAAGATTAAGTTAAGATTATTTGTAACAGATTAAGTCCATTAAGTGGGCGGGGTAGCCGAATGGACTAATACGTGTGCACAACACCGCCGTTGCTCGGCAACCTGATATATCAATCAAATGTTAAAAATAGTCACGAGTTCGCGTCCCGGTGTCGAGGGAGTCTTTTAAATCCCCACCTACACTCCCTGGCCCGGGAAAACCCCCTATAGCCTTAACGTCGAGGAAGGGGAGGACCCCCCCCCCCATAAAAAAGATTAAGTCCATTACGTAACTAGCGAACGAGTCAAGCGATTTATAAGGCTATTAAGATGGGCGGGTCAAGAAGCTTGAAGCAGTCAATCAAGAACCCTGTACATATAAATGAATGTCTCAATAGTAGGCAAGAGACAACCTGGAAAGTCCCAACAAAAAACAGATGACGAATTGAAATCAACAAAGATATAGCCCAAGACAGACAATGTTTGAGAAGACTGTAATGTCAAGAGAAAAAAAAAACAATAACTGTATACATACACAATAAATCTATTTCCCTCAAGGTATCTACAATACTTAGCTTAGTGTTTTTAACATTTTGCGTTTTTTAAACTTAACTTAACTTACGTGCGGCTTTTGATCGAGTCAGGCACCCAGGACTGCTTTATGAACTCCGTGAATTCCTAGATCCTACATACTACATCCTTATTATCTTTTCCTACTTAACTGATAGATACTTCAAAGTAAATCACAATAATGCTTCCTTGCACAATAATGCTAATCCCTCTTTTCCCAGTCTGCTGGTGTTCCTCAATGTAGTATCCTAGCTCCCTATCCTTTACACAGTTTATACCGCTGACATCGAAACCCATCCCAACACTGTCATCACTGCGTATGCCGATGACACATGTGTCAATAATTGCGTCCCAAACTCTCCAATCACACATCACAAACCTCGAAGAATGGTGTCAAAATTGGAGGATTTAAATAAATTCCAATAAATCCTGTCAAATCACCTTTACCCTTCGTCGTAAATCTATGACTTCCTGTTCTACATTATCCTTTAATAACACCCTGCTTATCCCTGTTGAACAAATCCTGTACCTTGGACTCCACTAGGACAAACGGCTAACTTGGAATCCTCATCATACCAGATTTAAACGACTCGACGTTTCCGACTACTCCAGCACTTTCTAGACAAACACTCTAAGCGTTTAGTTAATTAGAAAAGGCTCATATACATGACTACAATAAGACCTATTTGGACATACGGAGTTGATATTTGGGGGTGTGATTTCTCAAATGTTTCGTAACAATTTGAGATCAAAATAATTAAAAAAGATTTTAAGTATTCTCAAATTTATGATCAATATAATTTGTCATTATTACCATTTGTCACCAAAAAAATCTATTCAGCGCAACACAAACACTTACCGCTCAACATTGAATATTAATTATTTTCTAGCCACTTTGGGCTATTATAAAATTTTTGAATTGCATTTTTAACAGATCTAAAGCTAAAACAAAATACAGCTAACAAATTATAAATACCATTAAAACAACAAAAGTCCTATTTATTATATCACCGGTTGATTATGGATTGTACGATCCGTTAATTATGGATTGCAAGATTCATTGATTATGGATTGTACGATTATTAGTTATTAAACTTTTATTTTAATAGAAAGGTTAAAAGGTAGTGGTGAGGTTAATTTGGACTCAGGATGCATCAAAACGTGTATTTCCGTTGAAAACTCAAATTCATTTTTTTTCACGATCGCAATACTTCCCCTTACTATATACTACAGATATAGGTAAGTGAAAGTAAAAAGGTAAAACAAAAGAAATATTTTAGAATTAAATAAAAGCAAATCCCGACTACCGAAATATAGTAATATTGAAATATCCTAAGGGCACTTCTTTCTATATCTACTTAATAAATAGATATATAACAAAATACCCTTAAAATGGCAGGATTTTCAGAATTATGTTGACGGATTTTAAAAAGGAGGATTTTAACGGATTTAATTCTTTTAATTCATCAATATTTTTTTGTATATTCCTTTCGAGACTTTATATATATATATATATATATATATATATATATATATATATATATAATAAAAAAAAAAAAAAGTGTTACTTTACTGACGTATGCAATATTGACCGGTTGGACAGAGATTTATCCTTCAGCGACTACCAAATAGCAGGCAGGGGATCTGATTTAGCTAATCCACCGAACGTTCCATGCGCCGGCTTATTCAACATCCGAGCCGGCGGTATCGCCTAATTTATCGAATAGGCTAAAAGTAGGAAACCGCCAATGAATCACGGTGGTTAAGTAAAACGTATAGTAGGTAACCAGTAAGCTCTTCAATGGTTAAAATAACTGAAGCTTATTTGTAATTGACAAATCCAATGTATCTAATATCTCTAATATGCGCATTTCCTGAAAATAATTTAAGCAACAAGTAGATTTATTTATTTGAAATGTAAATTTTATTGAGAAACATTAATTTTGTCACTGATAAATACATATGAATTCCTATGACGGAAATCTGGACGAACAACACGGTTTCATAACCACTTTGAGTAAAAAATGTTTCAAAAGTTTTTATATTTAAAAAAAAAACCTTATATTTGTAAATAAAATTTGTTTAGTGTTTGGAAAACATGACATAAAAGCTTTGAAACAGTTAATTATAGCCATGTCTGCAGAAAACACGGTTACTTCAAGGTAACTGAATAGGAAATCATATCGTTTCTTTACACAACTTGAGGGGAATATTAAATATTTTCGTAATAAACCTACACTTAATTAATATGAATTTAAAGCTTACTAAACGAGAAAGTTTGTCTAAAAGTGAGATAAATGTAATACAGTTGAAGGGTGATAAAAAAAACAAAACAAATAATTTATCACTTTTTAAAAACGGAACTTTTTAAAACCACTTGTCTGCTTAATATTTTTAAGATTTTGCTTACTATTTAACAAAAAACGTGACTCAATATATACTGTATATATGTATATATATATATATATATATATATATATATATATATATATATATATATATATAAATATATAAATATACTGAAACCAGACTGAAACGCTCTAACCTTCCAATTAATTACAAAAGACTCATTTACATGACTGTAATAAGGCCTATTTGGACTTACGGAGTTGAGCTATGAGGCTCCACCATACCTTTAAATTCCTCACGTATCCAATCCTTACGATCCAAAATCCTTAATGCTCCCTACTTTGTTACAAATAAGTTCATCCACAATGGCCTTAATGTTCCTTATGTATCAGATTTGGCCCAATCCAGATATCTATCCTTCCATAATAAACTTCATAACCATCCCAACCCTCTTGTCTCTAACCTTGCTTTATATTCAATTCCTGATAAACCTCCGAGGCGTCTGAAAAGAAGATGGTCACGTGATCTCCTAATATAGACATATTATTATAGTGCTACCAATGGGTAGTTTTTTTTTACACAGTTGTAAATACCATATAAATAAAAAAAAAATTAAATATATTTCAATTACATAAGTCTAGATCCATTGCAGTGTGTTGAATTTCTGGTTAGTTTTGAAAAAGTCATTAAAATAAATATGTAAAAAATAACCAAATAATTAAAAATTAAAGGCATAAATTAAAAGTGATGTTAAAAAAGAAACTTTCCTGAAATCAGTATGAAGGGAGATGGAAAAGTTAAATTGTTGAAGATTTTTCTTGAAGAGAGCATAATAAGGTTGCTTCCTGAGACTCGGGCGCTGCACCGAGAAATCTCTCATTTAACTGGAGCTCTAGCTCTCCGAGTTGGGAGATTCTTCAACAAAGAACATTAATTGCTATTCAACAGATAATTGTCGCCGCTGGAGGCGAATAGCAATTAGCGGGACATCGCGATACCGGGAGGAACTGCTCCTGACAGTGGACCATCAACTTACAAAGAACTTCCACTTTTGATAAAGTAGTGCGTCCCAAGTATTCAGATACCGTCCTGACATTTAGTGAGGCAGTTCTGTCCCTGCTAATATCCTCTCTGACAGTTCCTCCCCAGTCAAGATGTCTTTTCGCTGACTGTAACCGTGGGCCAAGTGGAATTACTATCTCTAGCTTTCCGGCCTTTTATTGTGAAAAAAGAGATTTAACTTAGCATAATGAAAGCGATCAATCTATCTCAAGAAATGTTTCATAGGATGGATTTATTCGTGATCGAGCATGTAAGCGAAGCAATGCTTGATGTCGCAGCACAAAAGCAACAAATATCGCTACTGTTAATGCAAAAGGTCCTATGTAAAAATTAATTTTTTTTTTTACAGAGAATTATTTATATCATTATAAAAACCGATTATTTCTTTATGATTTATTAGTGTAATTTCATATTTTATTTCCCTCTGCTATTTTCCTATTTAGTAGAATACTTATAGCAGATGCAGATTACGAAATATGACCTTTAGCGCAAATATGTGAAATTGTTAAATAGCACTTTTGCATTTACAATATCGATTTATTTAGTTTTGTCCGAAATTTTTCTTGGTCTTGCACGTTGCACGAAAAAAACCAAGGCCACCTAACTCTTGCAAGACCAAAACTGATAGCAAAAAATCGATTTTTTTGAATAAAAATTAAGACAAAATAGTAACTGATACGAGACAATTTTAGTTACCATATGTAAACAATCGGTATAAACAGTATACTTTTGCACTTAAATCTTCTAATTCTTCATTCGGGGTTATTTAAGTAGCTCTTATCTAAAAAATACAGTAATACCTCTATATTAATAATAGGTAACTGCAAAACTTTTGCACAAGACTAAGACTAACACCGATACTTAGTGTGCAAGACTTGATTCGAAGATTCGTCTTGGTCTCGCATTTGGGTAGCACTAGATATATATTATTAAGTGTGTCGACTAGACCAATGGGTAGTTTATCTTCGATTCTTTTTATAATACTTATTTCTCTATGTCACATTTACTAATTGTATTTTTATTTCAATTCAGTTGTAAATTTCATGAATAATAAAAAATAATGGCTTTTCAAGTTTCAGCTTAAATTGTTGAGCATCTTCAAAGCAAACCAAACAATAAATGACCATAATAGTATTTTTTGTATTGGTTGAGTACTATAACATATAACATATAACATTCTGTCACAATGTGGAGAATAATTGTTGGGGACCTATCAGGAATAAGCTGAAAAAAATATTATAAAAATTTACCTTTATCATGATATCTGACGTTTCAGTCTATACCCAGAAATAGAACACATTGATATACACGATATACACCGACATACTGCATACAGTTAGTCATAATTTTAATTTCACAAATATTTGAAAGTATATTCAGACATATAGGCGATAATGTATAGGTGTATATTCTTTTTGTATATGCATCATAGGCTTTATACCGTACTCCGTTCATCGACAGAAAGCTTCCGATAAGAACGGTTATTGATCTAATTTGCATATGATAAACGTTTACTTCACAAATCATTTTCGCGTGCCAACTCCATACGTTCTAAGACGCGCGTGCACCGTTGTAGCCTTGACCCCATATCTGATAATATCAATTCCGCTTTCCTAAACACTTTATCGCACCTTCTCTTACCATTAATGACCAATTTTATTTATTTTTTATTTACTAGCCTTTTAATTATCATAGTAAATCATTACATTTTTCGGACGTTTACGGTCTCTTGTTCGGTTATTGTGCAACCGAGTCCGAACAATTATAGTTTATTCCGTGTATAAGGTATCGTGTTAATACAAGGACAAGTGATATCGTGAAAACTAACTTGCGAGCGATATTTCCATGTACTTAAAGTTTTTTTTTTCAATTTTTTACATGTTTCATGTTCATTTTAACTGCCCATATATTGCACAATTACAACATTACATTTCTGCGACTATTCTGAAATTAAGTATATTTCCTTGTATGTACTTATTAATTTATTTCGTTGACATTATTCATATCAATATTACCGTGCTATAAGTCATCGCTTTAAGGACCAATGTGTTATAATTCTACTTCAATTCAACTCAATTTTTTTCACTAGAAATGGATTGCTATGAATGAAATGGAATCATGGATTTATGCCAAACTTCAAATTCATAGCCATATTGTTAATTATATATAGTTAGTAATAACCGTTAGTCATCAACGTCTTATGTATTTCGGTATAACGAATAACTGTACAACGGATTAGAAAGATAAATAATAATGCGGAGAGAATAGAAAAGAACGAAATGGGAGATTTTAATGGGTCGTATTGGAGTTCAAAATGTTGCCCTATCTGGTCAAAATTCGCTGAATTTAGGTAAAATGATTAATTATATAGACATTAAAACTGAATTGGCCACTTAATGTTTCTGAAGGGAAGTAAGTGATAATATATATATATATATATATATATATATATATATATATATATATATATATATATATATATATATAGATAGATATTAAGTATTCTAAGCACTTTATTTTCATATATAAATATTTTTTTAATTGTAATTATGGTAAGACTTGATGTTTTCCTGTGAACTTTTAGATTATGTAAAGTATAAGAATTAATTTAAGAATAACGGAGTTGAGCTTTGGGGCTCCACCAAACCATCGAATTCCTATCGTATCCAATCCTTACAATCCAAAATCCTCCGTAAAATCCTTAATGCTTCATACTTTGTCACAAATAAAACCATTCATAAAGACCTTAATGTACCATATGTCGCTGATTTAGCTCGAGCCAGATATCTATCCTTTCATGATAAACTTCAGTCCCATCCAAATCCGCTTGTTTCCACTCTTGCTTCTTTCTCGATTCCTGATAATCCTCCTAGGCGTCTGAAAAGGAGATGGCCTCGTGATCTTCTTACTTAAAATTATTTAGAGAGTGCTACCACTGGGTAGTAACTCTTCAAGCCTGTACATGCCATTATTTATATTTGCGCATATTTACTTGTTGTATTTGTATACAGTTGTAAATTCCATTAAATAAACAAAAAAAAAATTTAAGTATAAGAAAATTAAGAGGAATGTATGTCATATGTATTTGCATGCATAGGTCAATGATTAGAATATTTACATCATATTACTAGATTTTATTATTAGCGGTCTGCCATCCTAAATATCATAGAGATTAAATTGTTCTATTAAATTTACATAATTACAAATCCATTAATAGATTCTATTGAATGTTATTATTATTTATTCTAATTGATTCCCATTTATGATGTAAATATAAATTTTATGTTAATATCTAGCACACGATCAATAATAAATTAATATTTTACTATGATACGAATGTGCAGAGGTAGCTCTAACAACTCAATAATAGATTATTTTCTATAAATAAAACAGTAGATACAAATTGCTATTAATATTTAATATTATTCCAACCATCATATCTACAGGCAGAAAATATAACGGTCATACTACATATGAGTTACACAGCTACAAAAAATAGGACCAAATCTATTTTGCAAGAAGTTGAGTAAGACATGAGTAAGACATTGTTCAGGTAAGGTTTTTTCAAGCTGTATGGAGTATTGAAGCTATTTAGTTAAAACATAAAGGTCAGAAACGTGTTGAAACACAATAAATTACGTAATGGAATCTAACCAGTTCCGCGGGATCTTAGATTCTAACCCTGGCAGTTCCTGTGAAACCAATCACAGCAGAGTATTCGGAAAACGTGACCCCGGTAGTATTCATTATATCTTTCTGAAGATGTGGAGTTTACTCAACTTACCTTTGGCTGTTCAATATGTGATAAAAGCTGTATTAATGTTTTATATTCACTCAAGTGCAATAATACTTTCGGTTTTTAAGTTTATCTTTATATCACTATGATACATTTCTTATCTGATGAATCAATCACTAAAGTGGATTGTTTATCCTGTTTGTAATATGTCTACAACTATATCGGTTAACTCTTGTTGAAACTAGCTTAGTATAGTGTTTCCCATTGCACTGTGAATGTGGAAGAAAATATCATTCATTATCAGCATATTTTGTTGATTTATTTTTTAAAAAGTATGAGTGCTTTAGAAGCTCATACAAAAATTTGCAGTGTTTATGGGGATGATGCCTTAACCGAACGCACTTTTTAAAATTGGTTTACCAAATTTTATTCAGTAAATTTTGACATCAATGATGCTCAACCCTCATGGAATTGAAACGAGCAATATGAAGGCAATTGTTGATCGAAATCCCACCCAATCAGTGCGAGAGATTACTATGACCGTAAATGTGTAGCATACAAGCGTAGGAAATCATCTACACAGTGCTTATTGATTCATATCAAAGCTGGCAATGGAAAATTTCCAGAACAAAAGGATTCCTACCATCTGCAAAGGATTAATCGGGTCCAACGAAGGAGCAGTCCTGATCATTAAATAAAGACCCAACATAAGGTCAGAACTAAGAAGGGAGGAATAAAGTTTGCTCAGCCGATGTCCATCAGTTACAAAGGTCGACAACCGTTACGGCATCGCCACTAACGAATGGATAGGCTTAGCTCGATTGAGAAATTGCTTTCGATTACTATTAATTTATTTTATTCATTATTCAACAAATTTTCAGGTTTATGTAAAGTATTCAATCTTAAATTATGGTTCTTTTGGTTTTTCTTGCCGTATTAATATTTTATTTTATCTTACATCAATCTGTATGAATAGGACAAAGTTTTAATTTTAATTAACAACTTAAAACACAATACATATACTCAATATACATTATCCTATATAGTTAGGGTCACAAATCTTCTTACACCAGATTTAAAATGTATAAAATATAAATATCGGTATTATTAGCAGGTTTGTTTTTTAATAACGAAACAAATTTTTTTCAATGGTTTTAGTGAGTATTAATACAGTCTACCACAATGAAGGGCGTTGGTAATATGGATACGGTATTCATTCACACAATTAGTACATACGAAAGGAAAGTAAATATAAATAACTACAGTAAAAATTTTAAAAATATGTATAAGTAAGATAAAGTAAATAAGATAAAGAGAATTAATTTACATATATACAGGATAAATAAAATAATAAATTGAATCTGATTGAAAATAAAACACATTCAGACCTATGTACAATATTTACAATGGCCCAGGGGACTCTGAATCAAGCTTTGTCCCCCAAATGTGGAAGCCAAAACAGGACTTGAGGAGATCCCAGTGATTCTCTCCTGGCCGCGTCCCTGGTAATAAAATAATTTAATATGGAACAAACTTCTGTTCATATAAAACGTCAGAGATGACGAAAAAGAAGTTTCATTGCGCAAGATGTCTTTTTTTAGAGGTTCGCATATTGAATTTTTTGAGGGTACGCATTTCGAAGGGATTATAAATTTTCGAAATAAAAAAAATTAATCCAGGAGATTAATAGAAAAACAACGAACAATTCACATTAAGTGTAATGTAATATGCTCAACAATTTTTCTAATTATGCTTTTAATTTTATTAATATTTATATAATATAATTTATTTTATGTAATATTTTAATGTAAAGGGAAGTATTGCAATCGTGAAAAGTTTTGAATCTCAGTTTTCAACTGAAATACAGATTTGAGGTACCACAAAATGGTCTGTGTGTGTTAACAGTCTAACTGAAAAACGAAAAGACGTATACAAGTGACATTGCATATATAAGGTTTTTATATGCTAGGGATGTTACAGCAACTTTTTCGTCAAAATCGACTAACCAGAATCGGCACTGTATATATTGAACTAAACACATTTGTGCAATTTTCTCGAAAACGGCCCTAACGATTTTGATTAAATTCATTATATCAGTGTAAAATTAAGCAGTTTTAAATAAAATGTAGTTTTTATTCTGATTGATGTTTTCTAATGGTGCTTAAAAGGCTAATTTTGAATATTAACTCCCTCTAAGTTATGTTTTTTTTTATTTGAAACAATTGACCATTTCACATTAATCTCCAATAAAGAAGATAGTTCAATGTATTCAAAATATGAAAGAATTTAATAATTAATTAAAGGAGAAATACGAGATGGTAACGGAGATTAGTTGTAATTGAGCACCCAAGCTCGCTCGAAAGATTAGAACACGCTTTCAGACATAACATGAGCTTAATATAATAAAGACTACGACAATATTACGTAAATATAAATATGCGGTTTCATAGATGCTATTGATGGTATTATTAAATATTTAATTGAATAGATTACAGCGATATAAACATTAAAATTTGTATATATAAAGGTACTTATAAAAATAAAAATACCCACAATGAATTGTAAATCAATAAAGCCTATGTAATTTTTACTTTAACTCACCCTTTATCTAAAATTACTTATTTACGCTAAGAAGACGGTGGTAAGTGAAAGTTGTGTGATACGGCACTGCACCAGATTTTTTTTATTTTCATTCAAACGCCATACTTTCTATTTCCTAGGTTTCTAAGGATGTATTTATTCGATGTACTAAATGTTCCACGAACACCAATCTACCGAAACGTTTGGAGTACACCATTCATAGGGTACAGTAACTCATACATACGTTGCCGTGGACACTTGCCGCTGACAGTCGGATACAGGAGAGGATGCTGAGGACGAGTTATAAATACGGACAGAAAGAGACGACGGGGAGGATTTGTGGTCGAAGGACGAACCCCTTGGTTAGGGACCATTACTCCAAAACATATGGGACGATAAAAATGCCGGTTGCAAGCAGCGCCAGAAACTGCCCCAACTCAATTTTTAATCCTCTTTTTTTCATTTCCGTTTTTTTTTTTTTTTCACCCCATTATTTCTCCCATTTCCAAGAGGAACTGATAGCGAAAGATAGAGTAAAGGCTTTCTCAGCTCAAGGAATATACGGCAGTTGTAATTCTTCTTTTATTACTTTAGCTGTTCCCTTCCGAATTATAAATGTAATAAAAGCAGGAAATAATAAACAGGAATATTTAACAAATGTCAGAATGTTCCTTGTTGAAAACATATACCAATATGGTGGAGCATAGATAAAATAAAATTTAAAAATCTTGTATTTGTATTAGAATACCATTAGCTTACTTCTAAAACCTTTTAAGTCTACAAAAATAAATTTAGTCACGAAATATGTATTCGGCTATTAAATATATTCCATAACTACATGACAAAATAAATATATTCGCATCGGCCACTTTTTTTTGATTTTCCAATCCTTCATTTTCGGCTAATGCCCGGATCAGGAGAGAGGGCGGGGTGCCAGAGTTAAAATTACTGATTCAAGGTCTGCGATTGTGCAGGAAGGTGATGTCCAGGATCATCCACAAGGCAGTACCTTGTTATATACATAAATATAATACTTGCCCGTTTTTCTATTCATGCTTGGTATTTTTTTTAAAATTTATCAACACTGTTTAAACTTGAAATAAAATACATCTATAACAAAACTACGATTTATTTATGTAGAATAGAATAGAATAAAATTGAATTTATTTGTTAAAGATTATTTTACAATCTTATACAAATCATACATATATGAATAACTTTATTTCACCTACATGAGTCTAGTTTATCATAACTGTACATTGACTTATTATAAAAACAATAACTAAACAATAATACTTCATTACATTCCAATTAATTTCTATATACATTATCAATAAAACCAAAAAAAAAAAAAAGAAACAAACAATTTATTGAACTGACCAACAATTATTATCATTTATACGATTTATTTATATTATCATACATAATATTCCATTTTATGTATTTCTTATTTCATTTTGTATTTATTACTTTATTTAATTTATTTTTTACCGTTGTTCCATCGTTATTTACTCAATCACTATATTACTCTTGTATGATACATATTATATATATATATATATATATATATATATATATATATATATATATATATATATATATATATATATATATATATAGAGAGAGAGAGAGAGAGAGAGAGAGAGAGAGAGAGAGGGAGTGAGAGTGAGAGGGAGGAATGAGAGAGAGTGAAGAAGGGAGAGAGAGAAAGTTTGTGGTATTTTAAGAAAATGAATTTTTTGATACTTCTCCGAAATTTCTTTTGGGCCTCACAAATGAGAACGTCATTCCTTAACGAAAATAACAAATGTTACCCGGGAAAGCCGGGAAGTCACCCAAGGTTTTCCCCCGCACCTGGGACGTTATACATCAACGCAATGCCTTCAGCCTCACCGACACTAGATTCTATTAAGACACATCGTAGTTTGGAAGTACTTGTCAGGACCACACTTGAAATATCATCCTGGGTGATAAATTTCATGGCGGTGGTTAGAGGAGAGATCTTTCCGGCAGTCGGCCCGTGTCTGAGGGGCCATAGATAAAGGGAAAGAACCCAGTTCATAAAAGTTTTAGACTGATAATTTATGCGGGGCTTCTGTAATTTGTAACGAAAAAAAAAGAAGTAAAATGAAAAGAACAATCTTGAACTTGCCAGGTCCTAAAGTAGGAACTTCGAAATAGTGAAATAAGTTTTTTCCTCACAAAATATTTTACATAACTAACTGATATAGAATAACTTATTATTTAAAAAAATATTAATAGTTATTAAACAGTCAATAAACAACAATTATAATGAACATAATAGTAATAATTAATAAATAAACAAGAGATATACTTGTAAATTAGAATATAACAGGAATATTTTAACAGATTGCTTCAAGTCTTTCAAATAAACCATTAAATATTTCACTATTTCAGGCATCATCAGGAATAACAAACATAACATGCTATCAATAATTGAAACATCATTTCGTAACAAAGAGCTGTAATAAAATATATTTTTCAAAATTAACAATTCAGAAATTATTTACTTACTTTTTATAAATCTATTTATTTTATTTTGATATATCTAGAGCGTATATACTTACACAAATGTTTAATAAGGTTTTTCTAGCTACCTGATCTAAATAATACAAGATGTAGTCGGTGAGAAGAAAGTCTACTTCTAAGTCAATACCAAAATATTTAAAAGTTTGTTCCTGCGCTTTCTTTTATAAAGGCTGATTTTCATTTACACTTATTAAAGGAAAGCTGTGCTACATTAGTTTCTTACGATTTTTAAGGTTTATTGATGCTTATGGCTACTACTCAATTCTTGTAAAGCATTTCTCCGTATACAGCCAACATAGAGCAAAAGGAAAGAAATCAATCCTAGAATTTTCTGCCTATATGTATATATTGTGCCGAATCACGAATTGCAAGCACATTGGACCACCATTTTTAAAAATTAATTTTCTAATATTATAGAACATCATTATTAAGCCTTATTGTGTACTTTGTTAACTATCCCTATATCAATATTCTTCTTTATTTGTTTTTGTATACAACAAATACATCTTGTAGTCAAAGTAGCATAGTCTTCCGTCGTCTTTTTAGGATTACAAGAAGTCTCTGCATGTAAATCTGTATTCTATATATACGTAATGTAATACGTTTAAACATATAATTTTACAAATATCCAATAAAGAAAAGCGTTGACATGGGGTTTCCCAATGAAGTATGACTTGATAATGGTGTTCTTGACCATCCTGGCCGAAACATTGTCTTTAAAATAAAATAAAAAAAATGGAAATAAAATGGCCAAGTAATTAATAAAAAAATGAATTTACTATACCAAAAATAGGAAATATGCATAGTATAGTATAATATTCTTATATTCGCTAGGATGTTACTGGCATTGATATAACAACACAATGGACTGTGGTGAATTTTAGATATTGAACCGACGGTATATTTACGAAACCTGTTGAGGCCCAATTATATCAAAATAAAATTTTTGCTTCTTCAAAACAAAACAAATATCTTCTGAAAGAATAGAGTGTGTCCTTTCTAGATATGTTATTAGTCTTATCGTTTGTCAATGAAGGCTTCAGAGTCAATGAAGGCAATATTTTATGGCCTATATAACTTCGTTGTTTTACAATATTTGAGATGGATGTCATGTCAAACGGGCGAATATTTTTAAAGGCCACCGTTTTCCTCGATTTTTTCAACAAATTATCTAACGATTCAAGTGGAAAGCAAATGTGTGCTCATCAGTTTTTAGAATCTTATTAAATAGACAAAGTTACCGATTTCCAGATTAAAAATTTTAAATGCTTTTGTAGGTCACATTTTTCTCGATTTTGTGGTAAAATTATCTTACAATTCAAGTGGAAATCAAATGGGTAATAAAGAGTTTTTATATACGAAGTTTTAGAAGGATGTTAATAATTTGATAAAAATTGGTCTATACCGCAGACTAAATTATAATGGCAGTACAGTTACTGTCCAATTATCCATAAACTTATAGGTTTTAACTCCCTCACTTTTATATAAACATGTTTAACTATTTTACCTGAACGTATTGGAATTAATAAAATCACTAATACTGTTAATGCAATAATCAAATCTGTAATATTGAATTTATAATCTCAGCACCTCAGTTTTTCAGAGTGTATTTTTGATCATGTTTTGATGTGGCGAAATAATGCCACTAAAATGGGATTATTCGAATGTTTCGAGATACTGATTAGGATTCTATTCCGAAGAGTAGATGGGAGAATGCCTGTTGAGTGATAAACAGTGTTTGGCGTGAGAAACATGCAGGCAGCTGTCATCAGTGCTAATAATGTTGTTTCTTGGTTACCCTAGGTCTGACCTAATCGATATAGTTCCAAATCGATATAGGTGTTTCGATATTTCTCCGTCCAAGGCCTGGAGTTTAACTGATTTGATTTAATAAAAGGGGAAAAAAATGTTAGTGATGTGAACTGCTCAAAGATTAAATAAAAATATTAAGAATCCGTTTTCGTTAAGGCATTCTGAAAATTATTTTAATCTTTATATATTATTTTTCAAAGATATTTCAAAGGTGCTAGTCAGTATACTATGTATTCGTCAATTTTTCATCAGATCCAATGATTTAGCCGTCATTTTGAAGATCTTTTACTGCTTAAGTTGGGGAACAATAGTTATATACCCAGGAAATTTAGAATAAATATTATGATAGAAAGAAACCTTTTTTGCGAATAACTAAAGCATTATACATTTTTTGTTGTATGTACCTATTTCATTATTTGAAACATTGCTCTATTGCCTACAAAACACATACAAAAAAATAATCGTATTCGGACCATTATTACCTGAGTTATAGGTTATTGCAATTCTTAAAAATTTTGGTTTAAAGCATGAATGATGTTTTATAATTTTTTTTATTTTTATTATTATTTATATGATATTTACGACGGTATAGAAAAATATATCTAGTAAATTCGTACATGGATATAATGACATGAAACACATGTTGAGAAGCTACTTTTTGATATTTTTATTTATTCTTTGAGCAGTTCACATCACTAACATTTTTTCCCCTTTTATTTTATCAAATCAGTTAAACTCCAGGCCTTAAACGGAGAAATATTGAAACACCTATCGATATAATATCGATTTGGAACTATATCGATTAGGTCAGACCTAGAGTAACCAAGAAACAACATTATTAGCACTGATGACAGATATTGGTAGCACTCTAATAATATGTCTTCATTAGGAGAACATGGGGCCATCTTCTTTTCAGACGCTTCGGAGGGTTATCAGGAATTGAATAATAAGCAAGGTTAGAAACAAGAATGTTGGGGTGGTTATCAAGTTTACTATGGAAGGATAGATATCTGGATTGGGCCAAATCTGAAACATAAGGAACATTAAGGTCATTATAAATAATTTTATTTGTAACAAAGTAGGGAGCATTGAGGATTTTACGAAGGATTTTGGATTGTAAGGATTGGATGCGAGAGGAATTTGAAGGTTTGGTGGAGCCCTATTGCTCAATTGAAAATCTTAACTGGGGAACAGATAATGTTTTATTTTTATGGATTTATCTAATTTTAATTTGGATTCAAATTTTTCCATACATTGATAAATGAATCTCGAATTATTTTAAAGGAAAGTTTTCCTCAACCATGCCGAGTGAAAAAATCCCACCGGGCACCGAAATGATGTGGGTGATTTTATTTGTAACAAAGTAAGGAGCATTGACGATTTTACGAAGGATTTTGAATCGTAAGGATTGGATACAACAGGAATTTGTAGGTTTGGTGGAGCCCCATAGCTCAACTCCGTAAGTCCAAATGGGCCTTATTATAGTCATGTATATGAGTCTTTTCTAATTAATTGGAAGGTCAGAGCGTTTGTCTAGTAAGTGTTGAAGTAGTCGGAAACGTCGAGCGGTTTCTTGTCGTTTCAGTCTGGTATGACTGGTCTGGATTCCAAGTTAGATGTTTGTTCAGGTGGAGTTCTAAGAAACGGATTTGTTCAACAGGAATAAGTGAGGTGTTGTTAAAGGATACTGAAGGACAGGAAGTCATTGGTTTACGACGAAAGGTGGAGATAATTTGATGGGATTTATTTATTTTAATTCTCCAGTTTTGACACATTCTTCAAGGTTTGTGATGTATATATAGTTGACCGTGATATAATAAGAGAAGCAGTTGGTCGGCAAATAAATACTAAATTAAAAAAAAAATAGTATTTGTAATTATTACGCCGACGTTTCGATCCACCTTGCAGGTTATCATCAGGGCGTGCCATGGGCCATGGGTCACTGCAAGAGGTAGTTGATTAACTGGCTAGATTGGTCAGTCTATCAACTGCCTCATGCAGTGACACTTGCCACGCACTGATAATGGCGTAATAATTAAAAATACCATTTTTGAAAAATTTAGTATTTATTTGACCATACCTCCCGACCAAATCCTTCTTTTATTTTGATATTTGTTCAGTGTACATTGTACTTTGCGAATTATTCAAACAGGCCAACTAGTATAAAAGTTATTTTCAGGATGGCAAAAACCATTATATTTTTATGGATGGTATTCCTTTACCTAGAATTTTATTTTATTTTGTTTACTATTGAATAGTTAATCATACAATCTGCCGCTTACAAGTTATCAGATCTAAATCTATTCATTCATATCATATTTACATATAATAGGGAAATAAAAAAAGAATTAATAAATAATATTTAAAGTAAATATATATATATATATATATATATATATATATATATATATATATATATATATATATATATATATATATATATATATATATATATATATACAAAAAAAAAAAAAAACCTGTTCCACTACAACCCATGAAGGGTATGGTGTTCAGTACTATTTAGAAAAAGCACTGTTTCTAGGTCAACGGTTGTGCAAGGAGGTGATTTGACCGAGACCACGCTTAACCGCCAGGTTTTCCCCCTTAATTAATTATTTTATTAAGGATACCCATTTTATAGAGGCTGGGTGTGCCCCAGGAGGGTATCCCGGCCCAGGGTCGCCCCACGGCCAATGACACAGAATAAATAATTTTCTGCCATAATCCTGGGACCTTTGCATTGGAAGCTCAGTGCCCTACCACTGAGCTACCCCACTTCCACACATGTATATATTTATATATATATATATATATATATATATTATATATATATATATATATATATATATATATATATATATATATATACATACAAATAGAATGACAGTAATATGGAAGTGACATAAGAAATAAGTCAATTAAGTAAATCTTCTTGATAATTTATGTTAAGCAAAATTTTCTAATATCAAACGCATCCAATCCTTCCAATCCAAAGTCCTTCGAACAATAGTCGATGCTCCTTTCTATGTAACCAACAAAACCCTACACCATGGCCTTAACATCCCATTTGTCCTAGATCTTATCCCAGCAAAATTCTCCAAATTCTTTTGCACAGTCTCTATTCTTCTATTCACCACCCATCCATCTGATCCACCAAGGAGGTTAAAACGGCAGTGGCCTCGCGACCTTTTATAGTTTGTAAATATTTTATATATTATATTATATTAAATATTGGTCAATCTCCACTTAAAAGGAAAAAAATATTTAAAGATCCACTTAAAAGGAAAAAAATATTTTTCTGATTTAAAAATAGCAGGAAAACAACCATTCAACAGCTCTAAGGTCAAAGATTTTTTTAAAAAATACTTTACTATTCATTTCAGTCAAACATTAGATAATATAAATAAATTATAGAATATAATTCAAGTTTGTTATAAATAGTATTATTTTTGGGGCCACCAGTGTACTACTAATAACATTTGCAATAAACATTCTACTTGAAAACTTTCGAAAATCTATTTCCAAAACTTCATTGTAATTAATTAATAAACACCGCTTTCGCTGAATGAATTGAACTAATAAATAATTTAATATTAATAATTATTCTTATTTTAATCCTTTAAATCAAGATAAAGACTAAGTTGTCAATATTGCTGAATATAAATATAAATCCTGAATTTCCTGCTTATAATTTATATTATGAAATGGGGTGTCAAAAAATAAAACGAAAACCTTTTAAATAAATTTAATTTACAAATGCTGTTGTTAGAGAACCCTTACGACTGCACTGCAGACTATTCATATTTTCCTTCCTTGTTATAAATACATTTTGCTACGTTCGAGAAAGTAAAATACAATTGTTTACCAAGTATTTTAAAGAATAAAGAACAGTATTTGACCTTCTACGAATCCATATATGTTAAAACCTCTGATGAAATTTTTTTCTTTTCATTTACTTGAAAAACCTGCCTGAGAGGCAGAAATAATAAAATAAAACGTCAATAACTCAGCTGTAAATCATGAAATAAAAGAACATCTTATTTTTTCAAGCATGTTCATATTTAACCAGACTTCAGCCAAATGTTTATAATTGAATATTATATATGTTCATTGCCATTTTTTCGAACATTCAAGAAATATGGGCGTTTCACACTGACCAAACTTATAAATGGTCTTTTTTTATTTATATGTTTTATATTTTTTTGTGAAAAAAAATTAATATATTGTTTTCATCAGGGTTTGAAATATGTAATTATTTTTTCCACAAAATCCTCTGATAATTATTATATTTAAATTTTTAATTTTATCATAAATTAATCTCCTAAGTTATGAGAGAATCTTTTTAGATTATGGTGTGTGTGTCTTTTTTGGGTATTTTTACAGTCAAACTCAAAAACGAAAAGTCGTTTTTACAGAATTGAATATTTAAAGTTTATATTTGCCTGAGATGTTACAGCAACTTTTGTGCCATAATCAACTAACCGAAAGTGCCACTTTATATTATCTATTTTACATATTTTTTCAAAAACGGATCTAAGCATTTTGTTTAAATTTATTACATCAAAGAGCGATTATGTGATTCTTAATTTAAAGTATTTTTTATCTTCATCGAAGCGGTCTGGCCGGGATTAAATGCAGATTTATTTTTTTTTTTAAATTCTTTTCTCTAAAGTACCATCATTTTTGTTATTTACAAAACTTAACCATTTCACATGGTGAAAAAATTACGATTAAGTGGTTAAATATAACGATAAAGTGAAAAAAATTGTGCTTTCATTCCAAAATAAATTATGATAATGAGGAACCAAGAATTGTTGGAGAGTCTTGAGTGCGCTTTCGGTGTAATTAAGTTTGTAATATGGGAAAGAGAATTGCCGAAAAAAACAGAGCACATCTCGAGCTAGACGAAAAGTTAGTTAGACAAATGTGAAAAACATGTGGTAATTAATTGCTTTAAATATGATGTACCGTTTAATTTTTTTACTTTTAGTTTCCTAAGTATGACGTTACTACTAGCTAAATATTTTAATAGCTAAATTACTTTATCGATCGGACTCCGATGACCTAAATATTTTACGCCTCAAAAATCAAAACAACCAACCAACCGACCTATGTAATGGAAAAAGCTATTTTACTGAAATTAGGGTCGTAAGTAAAAGTTTATGGATGCGCGAAACACACACAGCACTAGATTTTTTTTCCTTGCAATCATGTATTTCTTTAGCTTTGTTGTTCCTTTTTACATTTATGATCGTTTTTTTTTTTATTTATATAATTGCCATAGTGATCACGTGTCATAGTTCCATACGACCAATAGGTAACTACCACAAACTGGTAATCGCACAGTTAATTACGCTATTATCATCAGGAGTAATTAGGGTTAGTGATGTTTGCTAATTAGCAATCTGTTTATCTAACTGTTATTTCATATTTGCAGATGTTAACTGTATATCACATTGACAGCTACCAAAAATATCCCAGCCATTACTTAGATTAACAAAATATCAAAATTTAGTCATTTTAAACTTGGGTATGTTAATCTGCTTAATCACCTGCAACTGTTAAAGTATTGGCTTTAGAGATGATCTTGCTTTTATGTTGCTATGATATCCGTTATTTTACAAAAAATTATTTTGTTCATCGGTTTATCTCGATTACTAATAAATAAATGTGGAGTAATTTAATTTCTTCGGTTTTTAGTTTTTAATATGTTATTTGATTTAGTTTACGACTTTGTCTGTTAACTGAAGTGTTAAGGAATACTCTATTTATTTTTGTATTTCAAAAGTTCATAAGATTGATTCAAAGCATTCAAAGTCTGGTTTAACATTTATTTATTTTTTCAAATAAAATTTTTTCTGCGTATATTTTATTTTCTAATTATAAATCAGTTCTTAAAATAATATCTCTACAGTAGTATACATCTGAAACACTCTAAGAATCAATATCATAAGA
Organism: Nezara viridula; assembly: GCA_928085145.1. Taxonomy (NCBI): domain Eukaryota; kingdom Metazoa; phylum Arthropoda; class Insecta; order Hemiptera; family Pentatomidae; genus Nezara; species Nezara viridula. The sequence continues at coordinate 76,544,829 of OV725082.1, forward strand.
AAGTACAACATTTTGTCTATATTAACTATTTTTGTATTTTAACTTCAGTATGTAAAAATTATTAATTTGTATTCTGATTTTTAAATTCACCTAAACTAATCTCAAATTATGTGTCCAACTAACAGTATACTAAATACTCTAATTTCGGATGTTTTATCTAATTTCAGTATTTATAATGATTTTAGTATATTCTATATGTAGTGTGCAGATATTCGTTGAAATTAAATATCGTATAGTTTCCCCTTATTAAATTAAATATCAATAGTTTATTGTCTTTATTGTAACTAGTATCTTTTAATTAGTTTTTTAACTCCCTACAGAGAATTAAAATAAAATAATAAGACTCAAATTTTCAATCTCAATAGGGCTAAGTGCGAGACTACTTAATGGAAGCCTATTTAATTTAATTTTTTTATTATTAAATATCATTACACATTTTAATAATTGAAAATATTAAAAAACTTCTGTTGGATTGCTGATTTATTTTTTTTTTTGGTGGGTGAGGGCTAACTATATCCACTGACATACTTCCTCCTCCTTCCCCTAGAAAAGTAATATTAATATATATTTTACAGATAGTGTACAAATGCACTTATCCGAACACAACCATAAAAGACTGAGATAAACTTTACAGAAATAGCCATTATCGAATGCCGAGTGACCATACTGCAACCCCACGATAAGACAGCAGCTCTGGGATTTGAATAATCCTTGGTCGAATGTCCATTGCGACTGAATACATTCAGATAAGAGGCTCGTCCGATGGCTTTGGACTCGAGCAGGAAAACAAAAATATGGGATGGAGTATCCGACCAGGTGGAGTAAGATCTTTAATAATTGATTTGATTATTCATTGATTCGGCATAATGATACTTCTGTGATATATAACCTAAATCAATATTAACATAACATGAGTCTCCCAAGTACAGTTTAGTGGTTGTTTAAGAGGCAATTAGTTCCTTTTTTGTTCTTCTAAACCTGCAAACGAAAAAAAGTATATGAATATCCCTCTTAATCTACAGTTTATTAAATTTTAACTATCTGCTTTTGAGTAAACTATTTTTGGATTTTATTATCATTTTGACAATCTATCCTGAAAATTCCTACCTGACGACATACAATGGGCCAAATCCGAAAATTGACTTCTGAGAGTACGCGCAATCTTTTAAGAGTTTTAGTTGAAACAGATAAACGTCTCTTTTTTGCAATATAAACCTCGAATCATTTGCTTATGCCTTATGTAAACCTTGGCAAAGCCTTCGCTATTCACTTGTAAATTGAATGAATGTAGCTTAACGCCCGAGGAGGCAGATTGAGTGAAGGCGTTTTAATCAGAGTAGACCTGAAGGTGTTGTTATCCTCTAAAATTGAGAATAATCGACTGAGGAGACAAAGAGGATGCACTATAAAGTAGATGAGACGGGGAGATAGGGGGCGAGGTGTGAGGGTGATCTAAGGCCGAGAGGTCACGCGACCAGTTACTGGCGATGCATAGGCCCAACTCCAGCTCGTCATTAACATAGCGGTCGATGCGGCTTGGAGGCGTTTCATTTCTGATGGGGGGGATTGAACTGCTTCCATAAAATTTATATACCTTAATCTATTTAAGCTAAGAGGCAGTTATGTAATGAAGGTGTGAAATGAAACGAGGGTTTTCTAATGATCGAATTCTAGAAAACTTTTAATTGAGTCTTTACAATTAAAAAAAAGAATCCAAGAAATCGTTTTAAAAAGATTCTTTTGTTTAAAAATATTATTTGTAAAGAGTAAGTGCTCTTGGTTCTTGATATTAAGATAATCAACGCGTGGATAGGCGTTGACAGACTGTTTTTTTTTTGTTTTTTTTTTATATACGAAAATATAATGCAATTTTTGTTACAGTATTTTTTTTGAAAACCGCTAATTTTATTCCCTACGTTTATCTAATTAGAAATGAAACAATAAAATGAACGTAAATAGTTAGTTATAAAAACCAAACATGAATTAATATATATGTGAGATTTGCCAATATGGAATCGTTACTCAGAATAGAAAGAAAGATACTCGGAGTAATATTCATAAGGACCGGGAAGAATATCGATTAAAAAAGAACAGTGTGCTTTATGAGTATAATGAAAACTTAGAAACATCGATGAGGAAAAGGACATGAAACGAAGTACATAAAAGGATGTCCTGAACAAAGAAAAATTGGGAAAAAATAAGGGGAAGGTTACTAAAATAAAGAAAAAAATCGGAAAAATAGTGAAAAAAAATAAGATTTTTGTATTGTAGAAGAAGATACACGAAGATAAGAAGTGGATAGAAGAACGAAGGAGGGAGATTGGATAAAAAATACCAGAAATGGTTTAAGCGTGGTCCTGTATATACAAACATGTATTTACCAACTGTTAACAGAAGATTTGGGACTGCAACTTTGGATTAAGTGAATGTTTAAAAGTTCCGAATATGGCCAAACTAAGAAGGGAGGGGGATTGCTTTAGGCTGTGGAGGTGGAACTAAACAAAGCTTGTATTCTGTATTGGCTTAAATGAACCCAACTATTGAGTAGGCGCTGAGTGGTTTCACACAATGCTGTTTTCTCAAGCTTATTGCTACTCACAGCAATACCTGTTCCCCAAAACCATTCATGTGGCCTAGCAGAAATTGCAATGTTATTTATGGAAATTCATTGTTTTATTATTATTATTTATGGGAAAATATGTAAACTAAAATTTTTATCCGAATATGTTTTTAGAGAGGTATTTTTAACATCATTCCAAAATTATTTATCTATGTTATTATTATTTTTAAAAAAATTATAGATGAAACTAATATAAAATAAAAAGAAATGACGGTAGTGTTCGCAATGGACTAAATATTTTACCTCTATTTTATATTAAAGTATATGCCATATCTTAATATTTTACAAAAACCAGCTTAGCAAAAAATGGTACACCTATGATCAAATCACAATAAACTTGCACCACTATAATCCATGAAGGGTCTAGGGTTTAGTACTTGGTACTAAAGTGTTGTTTCTTAGGCAAAGGTGGTTTCGTCGAGATCAAACTCGACCGCCAGGTTTTCCTTCTTAATTAATTATTTAATTAAAGATACCCATTTTATAGACGCTGGATGCTCCTAGTGGGTCTCCTGACCCCAGGGCCAAAGAAACAGAATAAATAGTTTATCTGGCTTCTGTCGGATACGAAACTGAGACTGAGCATTTGAAGTCAGAGATTTACTAAGCTATTCCACTCCCCGCAATAGTGTGTGTTTCTTAAATCACGGAAGAAAATTAGGTTCGTGGTAAAGAACTGATATACTTGTTGTAATCCAAATTTCCAGATTTTTCTAGTTGGACTTATGACAAATAAAAAAGTTTTGTAAAATATTAAGATATGGCTGATACTTGACTACGTAATAGAGGTAATGTATTTAGTCTATAGATCCGTTTCTTTTTATTTTATATTAATTTCATCACTAATTTAAAAAAAAAAAAATAACATAATCCATAGATTTAGACTGATTTGTTACTGTCTTTGAGCCCAAGTAAGTGGCCTGCCGCTGCACCATAGAGATCATGGTTTGTAGCAACGTGAGGTTGGGTGGCCCCCTCCAGGCTATCTATGCTCCCACAAGCAATAAACGTCTGTAGGGAAACCACATCTTTTATTATATATATAATAAAAGAAAATCCTATGTTGATGGGCTCTCGTATTTAATATGGGCGCTCTATGTACTATGGCATATATATATGTATATATATATATATATATATATATATATATATATATAATATATATATATATATATATATATATATATATATTATATATATATATATATATATATATATATATATATAAGGCTCCCACTCTGGTAAACAATTAAATTAATAAAAAATGTTCTCTAGGAAAAGTGTATCAATACGATTAATATGTTTATGATAACAAATAAATTCACAAACGGGTAATTCTACTTTTAAAAAAGAAGTGAAATTTTCGTATGATTGAAGCAATTATTTTAAAACTTTGGTGCAATGAAGCTATCATACAATTTAAAATATAAAAAGATAAACAGAGTGAAACTTATACATAACTTTTATATGTTTAAAAAATTATTATTTGTTACACATGCATTAAGCATATAAATTGGAATCACCCTAATTTTGGCAGTTATTAGCATTCAAAGGGGTCAAAAGACATATTTTGATCGAACAAAAAAAAAAAAATATATATGTATTATCGATATTAAGGTTAAAAATTAAAAATATTAGCATTAATTTTAGATCTTTTTTTTAAGAAGTGTATTTTGTAATCTATGCTAACACATAGATTACAAAATACGTAGATTACCAACAAGTTGGTAGCACAAAATGCATGGGAACAATTTTTTTCAAAATTATCAGACCCTCAAGATCCCTTAATGTCTGGTTGAAGACAAGCAGGAGCGCTAGGTGCCTAGAACAAGAATACTTTGCATATGTAAAATAAATAAAGGAGACCATAATGTTGCCGTGGCAGGGAATATAGGGACAGCCTGCAGTGGAATTGCAGGGACCCCCTCACAAAGACCTTTGTAAATTGGATATTTTTACAAGGCACTTTTTTATATATGCAAAGCGGCTATGCAGTTATCTGGGGATGGTGGGATTTGATTTGCTTCCTCTATCCTCATATTGACTGTTATAGTTGCCTCTTGTGGATATAGCGCAAATAGCTACATAAGATACAATTTCATTGGCGGTGCTGTGTTTGGAATCGATTTTTTAAAATATTTATTTTCTTTCTTTGTTTATCGAACTATTAATACCCTTCTTGAATTCATCTGGTGCCTAATATCTATTTTAAGATTTTTCATTGCTGTCTATATAAATTTAATTTTATAATTTAAATTTGACACTTTGGTTTGCAAGTTTCAGAAGGATTTTTTTAAATTTTGTAATAAATAAAGAAATAAAAAATAATCTGTTTAAATCTTTTTAATTGCTATGTATCGATGATGCTAAGGTGTTAATTTCAATATTTTACATGATTAAAAAAAAAAAGTTTTGCTAATAATTAGCAAAGAGATGAACATGATCAATATTTGAATCCTCCCCTTCCTCGCCGTAGAATCTACATAACGTTTTTCCTCTGCCAGAGTTGAGGGTGAGGGAGTAATTCCAGACTGAAAAGTCCCCCCGATACCGGGATGTGGACTCGTACTATTTCATTATAGTATCTTAGTTCATCTCAAGCACCCATGGTAAACATGATCTATTTCATTTGATCGAACCCGACTTCAATAGAAAACACTCTACAAATTATTTCACAATGATTTATTATTTCCAAACAATTATACATCTAAAGTAACATTACATTCCTGGTAACAAAGAAAAATAAATAAAAAGTGATTGTAATTATTGACCTAAACATTTTTTTTCTTCATTAGTAATTTGCTAAAAACAAAGCATTACTTCATTAACACATTAAAGAATCAAAATTCAATATAAATGAAATATCCTTTACAGTAGAACACATAAAAAACATCTAGAGACCATATCTTGGATCCAAATTGTTCGATTTTAACGATTTAATTTATTTTTTTAGGAAATTTTTAAAACATTTTATTAACAATATAAACAAAAAAGTGAATACTTTTTGAGTTGTTTGGAATCTAATTTGACCACGATTCGTAACTTTTTTTCTAGCTTCTTTTTGTTAAAGTATGTTATATATATATGAATTTTAAGGTCATCAAGAAGAGGACTTCAGCCAAATTTCGTTGAAATCGGTGCATTCGTTTAGGCGCTATACTCAGTAGCAACGCACGTTTTTCGGTAGCCATCTTGAAAAGAAAAGTTGGATATTAATGTCGATGAAGTAGGATCATCCTCGAGTGACCTCTGACTTTAAATCCAAATTTGAAAAAAATTGGTAAAATATTTTTGGAGAAAGTGCGCGAACGGAGAAAGATCAAAAATAAATTATTCCTATATCGATTTCTACGTATCCTGAAACGTAAAACCTCAAATTTTGAGGTTAGTTAAGTTTTTGAATTTTTTGTTCGATCACAATGGTTCATTATTGAGAATAATAAACCAAAAATGGAAGTGTGCTGTCCTGGAACAAATATACGACCAATAGAAAAGTCTAGAAAAGAAGTAAGGCAAAAGGTTTTAAATAGAACAAAGCAATCTGTTGGAGAATTTGTTGGAAAAGCTGCTCGAGTCTGGAGGGAGTCTGTTAACACAGTAATTGGGATAAGGATGTCCAGTGACTAAGTGAGTTGGCGGTGCTCGCAAGTTGAATTAGAAGAAGTGCCTATTATAGAAGAAACAACTGGATCATTGGGAAGACTGGATAAGCAATCAAGTATATACATCGAGAAAACAACAGCACCACAGACCAGAAGAAATTGGCCAACGATTCCAACATATTTCCACAAAAAAGTAATTCATGATCGTCATTCATGACATACTCATGTAAATCTGTCACATGAGCATCCTCAATGCTATATTCTAAATGTAATGGAATTATTTTTTTTCCGCTTGTGAATTAGTCCGTTCAGTGCTGTTTTCGATAGCGAAATTGTATAGTTCATTTAGTATTATGCAGTTGTTAACAATTTCATCAGTTTCTAATACAATTTGGTACTACCTTCACCATCATAACATTTTTTTATCTTGGATGTTGAAATTTAAGAATCATATATAAGTTTTATCATTAAAATATAAGATATTAAGCGTTACTCGAATCGGGAGCTTCTATAATCTAATGTACGTCTGGAATCCACCAATAATGCTAATCACAAAGCGCTCTAGTAAAAAAGAGATGATTATACATTTCATTGCCTTTCAAACATATTTTTTTTATTTGGCAAAGAACTAGCAAAGTTTGACTTGATTTATAATTTCATTTTGGTCTTAGTAGTCCTATTTTATTTTTCGATCATTATTAAAAATTAAATTAATTATTTTATGTTTAAATTATTTTATCGTTTGTTATTTTATTTTATTTATTTTAATCAAAAAGTATAGATTATTATTTAGTTAAAATAAAAATATAACGGGCTCTATAAAAATATAACGGGAGCTATAAAAATAGGAGATAGGGTGTCTAGAAGCTTCCCCATTAACAAAGGATTGAAACAGGGCTGCTGCCTTTCACCCCTGATTTTCAACATTTATATAGAACAGGCCCTTAAAGACTGGAAAAGATCGTGAGTTGGAATGGGTGTTCAAATCGGGAATGATGTCATCTACAATTTGTAGTATGCCGATGATCAAGTCATAATCACATCGGATCCGGATGATGTGAGCTAGTTGTATGATATAATGAGGAAGTTGTATTCCAGATAGAGTCGGAAAATCAGTAAAAGTAAAACAGAGTGTATTGTTTCCAACGCTCCAAATTTGTCCCTTGAAATTGATGACTTTACGCTGAATGTCAGCCAACAGTTCAAGTACTTCGGATACTGACTGTCTTCAAAGGGAGGTAGTCAGGTTGACATCGAACATAAAATAAACAATCGGAAAATAATAATAAGTTCGACGAATTCAACCTTATGGAGTAAAGAAATAAGATTGGAAACTAAAAAGATCTACCATTCCTTTGTGAAAGCGTAGCCACCTACGGATCAGAAGTTTGGACAATTACAAAAAAGGCGGAAAATAGGTTGCTATCCATGGAAATGGATTTCTGGATAAGAAGGTGTGGCATATCTCGAATCAAGCGGATCCCAAACACAGCAATTAGAGACAAGATCGGATGTCAAAAGAACATCCTTCACCTGATTGGGACCAAAAAGTTAAAGTGGTATGGCCACTTAATACGGATGGATGAAAACCGCTGGACAAAGAAAATTTATAAATATATGCCACCTGAAAGAAGGAAGCGTGGAAAGCCAAAGAAGAAATTGATAGAAGACGTGGAGGAATGCATGGCAGCCAGAGGGCTCCGTGAAGGAGGTTGGATGGACAGGGAGCAGTGGCTTTTTGGTGTTGGGGATATGGATCCTTAAGTTGTAGAATAGCCAAAATTTAAAAAAAAAATTAGTTATTTTCCTTCGCTTTTTTTTTTTGCATATATTGTGTAAATATCCTGCATATAAATCTTAATCTCCTCATAACCACTGCCCATGTGTCAGATTGTCATATTATTCAATTAATAAATAATAATAAAAAAATATTTCATAATTCTTTTAGTTGGTTATATGTTCTCATTATTTATACAAAGTTATACTGTTATTTATTTATACCAAGAAATGTCGTCGGTTTATTGCAAAAAGTCACAGAGTGCATATTCGATGTAAATGAGGCAAAGCCTTTTTATTTATCATATATTATTTATCATATATTAAGCGAGTAATCCGATTTCACGAAAGGAAAATTCATTAAAGTTCATAATTCTTTGAAGTTATGAAATGATTTTTATGGAATATGTTGACGATATAATTATTGATGGTTAGGGATTTTCTTCATTTGAACTACTTCGACCTAAACATAAATCATGTCGCAGTATTTATAATTCTAAACCGTAAAAAGGTTTGTTTTTTTATAATTTTAATTTAATTTGTTTTTGTTTTTTTTTGTTAATTTAAGTTGCCTTTTTTCCTGAATCTAATCATTTTACTTTATAAAATGAATCTGATATGAATCATAACTCAATATATAATACATAAATAGAGATAGGTTCTCTTACATAATGTATTGTAGAAATCTATTAAGTACATTAAATTTATATAAATGGCGGTACTTTAATCCCCTACTTGCCTTAAAAAAGTGGATAGCCAGGAAAATAGAAGACTGATTTCACCAAACTTTTTGTTAAAATTGTTATTTATTTTTTGCAGCACACGATGTCAGACCAGAAACAGGTCGTGTTGAGAAGTGTCAACTTGAAGTCGAGCGGCACATACAAGTGTGAGGTGTCAGCAGAGGCGCCCTCATTTTCATCGGCCTCATCGGAGGCACAGATGACGGTCTTGTGTGAGTGTTCATTTATTTATTTTTTGTATGCATGACACAATATTTAAAAATGCACTATATTTTTGTTCCTTCTTAATAAACAATGAAGTCCAATATTAATCATAATATTGGATGACGAACATTTATAACAAATAGTTAAAATGATTTAATAGAAGAAATCTAGTAGCGGAAAAATGGTTCCCTGGAAATTCTTATATGAAAAGTTAGATAGTTATAGAAAATTTAGGGCTGCATTAATCAGAATCTGGTGTGCGCAACACACAACTTTCACTTACCGCTCAACTTTGAATAGAAATTATTTTCTGGCCATGTTGCGCTATTATAAAATTTCTGAATTGCATTTTTAACTGAGCTAAACCTAAAAAATTACTGCTAAAAAATCATAAATATCATTAAAATAACAAGAGTCCTATTTATTATATCACCGGTCGATTATGGATTGTACGATCCGTTGAATATGGATTGTACGGCTATTAGTTATTAAACTGTTATTTCCCATTGTAAAGTTTACTAAAACGGAATTAAGAGATTTGCATTGTCTGCATCAATGCACCTGTCATAGACAGGTCAAAAGTTGTCACACTAATTGTAACTATTCACTATTTTTTTATTTTTTTTATTTATTTTATTTTTTTAAATATTACAATCTGTATCTATGACATTTATAATAGAGTTCACAGATCACATTCACACTCTATGTACAATAAATAAAATAAATTATACAGAAAAATAATATTTAAATTAAAATCTAATTTAAATTTCTAAAAGGTCTCTTGATGATTTTTTTATAATAAACGGACGATAGATATCAAAATATTTAAATATAATATCAGATCTGGACTTATTAAACTACAGTAAATTTATTTAAGGTTGTAAACGTATCTATGAAATATTTTTATAATTCACTTCTTCGATCACACAAGTACAATGAAATAGTAGTGGATACTGTAATAATGTGAGATGCTTAACTTTTTAAAATAAACCATATTAAAGGTACTTTAGAGGAAGACGTATAAGAACATTGGGCATTTAATCCCTGTAAAGTGACATAAATGCGCATAAGACCTAATTGATATTAAAGACCACTTAATTATACAATGATACACCGAGTTTAACCAAAATCGTTAAAGCCGTTTTTAAGAAAATTGTGAAAATGCTTTTCATCCTTGATATAAAGTGGCACTTACGGTTAGCCGATTTTAAGGAAAAAGTTGCAGTCACATCTAAGGCATATGCCTATGTTAAATATGTAATATCAGTTTCGTACGACTTTTTTTTTTCAGTTAGACTGCTAACATACACATACCCACAGACACACAGACCATTTTTAGGGACTTGGTTATTTGGACTCAGAGTAGTCCAAAATGTGTATTTCCGTTGAAAAATCAAATTAAAAAAATTTCTCGATAACAATACATACCCTTACTATACATTGTATATATACGTAAGGCAAAGTAAAAAAATAAAAAGATTTTTCTATGATCCGAAGTTTTGCCCTAAGTTACAGTCCTTCAACAAATCACATAAATCACTACTAAGAAAATTAGACTAGTACATGTAAGTAGTTTAGCTTAACATTAATGAATATTTGATATATAAATTTAGAAAGCTTAAAATAAATGTTAACAAGTAATAATATAAACAAAAACAGTAACGGTCACAACTTAGAAGAACAACAGTAAATTTTCTTGTCATACAACGGTATGGTTCTTAACTTTGTTACTGTTATTTTATCATTGTTTTCTTTAACACTTTGTTACTGTTACTTTAGAATTTCCCAAAGTTACACATCATATGTTTTGACTTTTGTATATTTTTCTTTGAGGTCAATTTTCTTCACGATCAGAGTATGTTGAAAAAACATATTAGAAATAACGTTAAATTTTTTTGTGAAATCCAGGCAGGCACCCGTGATGTATCTGACGATTCCTTCAATAAATCCCATAATCCAGAGGTATTATTTAAATAATATGCGTTAGAGCAAGCAGGATATGTATTAGATTTATGAAGTTAACCCCTTCTCAAAATTTGAGATTTTACGTTTCAGGATACGTAGAATACGAAAAACGAATACATTTGTTTAGTCCGTCTGCAATATGCGCATATTTCTCCGGAACTATTGTACCGATTTTTTTCAAATTTAGTTTTAAAATTATAAGTCATCCGAGGATGATCCTCCTTCATCGACATTTCTATCCGCCTTTTCCTTTTAAGGTGGCGACCGAAAAACCTGCGTTGCTATAGACTATAGCGCCTAAACGAATGTACCGATTTCAATGAAACTTCCCTAAAGTCTTATCCTCGATGCTCGTTAAATTTTATCTGTATTACATAATTCAACAAAAAGGAGCTGGAAAAAAAGTTACGAGGGATGGTAAAATTAGATTCTGAATAACCCAAAAAGTATACACTTTTTTGTCAATATTGTGATAACATGTTTCAAAGTTATTTAAATTTCCTAAGAAATGAAGAAAGTTTTATCTAAATCAAAACACTATTAATAAAGATATCGCGATTTTTAAATATTTTTAGTTTATTATTTTCAATAATGAACCATTGTAATCGAACAAAAAGTTCAATAACTTCCCCTTTCAAAATTTTTTAATGTTCTCTGTAATACAAAGTTCTGTCACATGGACAATGTTTATAGCGATGTAAGACTTTATTCATACTCTATACAGAAAATTTAAAATAAAATAAAGTGAAATGAAATGAAAAAATAATTTTATTCTGGGATTACAGTCCCCTAAGAATAATGACAGTGTTACAAATTTATGGGTCTTAGTCTGGTTTAGAATAATAAAAATTACAAAATAAAAGTAACCAACTAGAGTAGATCTAACAAATAAAAAATTGAATGACCTGAACGACTTTGAGTTTGAGTTGAATATTAATACTTACTTCAAATGTATGATTATTCTCTTTGAAACACAAGAATGTCCCTAAAAATGTTGATAGATTTTTGTTTTTCTTTTTAATACTTAACAAAATGTTTTTAAATATCTCAAATTTTTTTTTCTTTCTTTCCTACCCCCCAGGAATTTCTTGAATAAATACAGCATGTATATAAATGTATATATACATAAATTTTCAACTTTCCTTTTATTGCCCAAGGGCATAAATATATATCTCAAATAAATAAAAGTTGTGGTTTTACGATGAACTGCAAAATCATTTCTTCGGGACTTCTGTGGTAAAGTATTTATTTCAAAAGAGTACTTTGGAAACTTTTGAAAGTTTAAAACTCTGGTTCTTATACATCTCCAACTGTGTTTGGAGAACAATTGAATATTGATACAGACAACCGAACCCGGTTGTGCTTTGCAGGTAGCGTTAGCTCTGCAAATGAAGGTTAATTTCTAGGCCAGAGAGGGGACTAATTTTCTGGATGATGTGCTAAATTACTAACTGCCTGCATAGTTGATTCTAGCATCATTGTTCAAACCCGCTTACTGTTTAATTGGCTTTTAAATAAACTTTCCTATCAAAGTAGTTGTTATATCAGTCATTTCTAGTTAAATTTATATTACCAATTATTGGATTTAATATCATGAGATATAAAATATGTGAGCGTCCTTTTCAAGCCCGCTTGAAGAGGCTTGAAAAGGACGCTCACATATTTTATATCTCATGATATTAAATCCAATAATTGGTAATATAAATTTAACTAGAAATGACTGATATAACAACTACTTTGATAGGAAAGTTTATTTAAAAGCCAATTAAACAGTAAGCGGGTTTGAACAATGATGCTAGAATCAACTATGCAGGCAGTTAGTAATTTAGCACATCATCCAGAAAATTAGTCCCCTCTCTGGCCTAGAAATTAACCTTCATTTGCAGAGCTAACGCTACCTGCAAAGCACAACCGGGTTCGGTTGTCTGTATCAATATTCAATTGTTCTCCAAACACAGTTGGAGATGTATAAGAACCAGAGTTTTAAACTTTCAAAAGTTTCCAAAGTACTCTTTTGAAATAAATACTTTACCACAGAAGTCCCGAAGAAATGATTTTGCAGTTCATCGTAAAACCACAACTTTTATTTATTTGAGATATATATTTATGCCCTTGGGCAATAAAAGGAAAGTTGAAAATTTATGTATATATACATTTATATACATGCTGTATTTATTCAAGTATTGCTGTATTTATTCAATTATTAAACCATGAATATATTTGACCAATGAATATATGAATATATTGACCAATAAAAAAAAAAGGCCCTTCTAATGCCTCGGATTGAAAGGAATTCAAGGCATTAGAAGGGCCTTTTTTTTTTATTGGTCAATATATTCATATATTCATTGGTCAAATATATTCATGGTTTAATATATTTCATGTAAAGTAGTATATTTTCAGTTAAAACAGAATTATTTATATGAGGAAGCAAGGTTAGAAACAAGTTAAAAACTGGATTGGGCCAAATATGAAACATAAGGAACATGAAGGTCATTGTGGATGGTTTAATTTGTAACAAAGTAGGGAGCATTAAGGATTTCACGAAGGATTTTGCATTGTAAGGATTGGATACGAGAGGAATTCGATGGCTTAGTGGAGCCCCAGAGCTCAACTCCTTAAGTCTAAATAGGCCTTATTATAGCCATGTAGATGAGTCTTTTTAAATTAATTGGATGACATTTACAACTGTATTACATAAATACATCAAGTAAATTTGGACATAATTGATATAATGACATGAATACACTTGCTGAGTAACTACCCAATGTTGCACTCTAATGATATGACTATATTAGGAGATCACGGGGCCATCTTCTTTTCAGACGCCTCGGAGGGTTATCAGGAATTGAAGAGGAAGCAAGGTTAGAAACGAGAGGGTTGGGATGATTCTGAAGTTTATTATGGAAGGATTGGTATCTGGATTGGGCCAGATCTGAAACATAAGGAACATTAAGATCTTTATGGATAATTTTATTAGTGACAAAGTAAGGAGCATTGAGGATTTTACGAAGGATTTTGGATTGTAAGGATTGGATACGAGAGGAATTCGATGGCTTAGTGGAGCCCCAGAGCTCAAATCCTTAAGTCTAAATAGGCCTTATTGTAGCCATGTAGATGAGTCTTTTTAAATTAATTGGAAGGTTAGATTGTTTGTCTAGTAAGTATTGAAGTAGTCGGAAATGTCGAGCGGTTTTTTGTCGTTTCAGTCTAGTATGAGGATTCCAAGTTAAACGATTGTCCAGCTGCAGTCCTAGGTAACGGATTTGTTCAACAGGAATAAGTGAGGTGTTGTTAAAATATACTAAAGGACAGGAAGTCATTGGTTTACGACGAAAAACAGAATTAAAACTTTAAAAAAATTATGAAAACAAACGATATAGATCTGACCAGTGTTGCCAATGTTCTGCATTATTAACGAAAATAAAATGGAAGAGATACAGCAAATAATTCTGAACTTTTATCAGGAAATATTATCAGGGAGTCCAGAATCTATATTGTGAGTGTTGTGAAAAATATATCAATTCTTTTAAAGGCTTATGGAAAACATAAAATTATGAATCTTTTTTTATTTCTGTATTAATAATTTTGGATTTTTTCGCTCACGTTTGTTTCTTTGCTGAAATATCTCTCCTACCACTCCCTTTCCTAAGAAAAAAAAATTTTTTTTTATTTAATTAATCGTTGGCAGAAACGGTCTTGAAAATTCTCAGGAATTGACTAGTAGAGTCTAATTGGTGTTGTTCGACTGCCCAAAAGTAATTGCATCGTTAATTATAATGGTCGATGAAAAACGAAATAATTGCCCCCCTCCCGATCTCCAAGAATAAATTATTTTCCACCCGTGATAATTTATCAGTGTTGGCAATATCAACAAATATATATATATATATTTCCATGCAGATATTTTTTTATTTATTTATTACTTTATTCCTGTTCAGATTTTAATAAAACTTTAATTAAGTTCTATGCATCTTCACTATGGACGGGATATCGAAGGCCAAATATTGATATTAATATTGGCCTATAATTATCGACACCATAAAAATATCGGACTTTAAATATGGATAGCCTATGTTTTCATCGATATTATAAACATTTTTTGTTTTGTTTTTATTTGTGATATTTACAACTGTATTATTAAATAAAATACATTTAGTAAATTTGATAACAGAAAATAATAACATGAAATTATTTGTTGAGAAACTACCCACTGGGAGCACTCCAAAAAAAAATTTATTTGCAATAGGTCATCTTCTTTTCAGACGCATCGGAGGGTTATCAGGGATAGAAGAGGAAGCAAGGTAAGAGACGAGAATATATGGATGGTTCTGAAGTCCATTATGGAAGGATTGGTATCTGGATTGGACCAAATCGGAAACAGAAGGAACTTCAAGGCCATTATGGATTATTTTATTAGTGACAAGGAAGGCAGTGTATCAGCTGATGAGAAGGTTGTCTCCTCAACTCCTCTCTCAGTTTTTACCAATTTTATAGCGGTATCTCTCTGATTATTCACGTGATACAGTTAAAGTGTATATCAGAGCAGTTGATATTTACTGTTGGCATCTTTTTTTTTGTTATTTTAAGAAAAAAAAAAAAAAAAAAATTTTTTTTTTTTTTTTTTTTTATTTATATATTTATTTTTCTCTTATGATATGCGGTATGATCAGCAAGTGATGGCCAGTAAGGTGCCCAAGAGGTCTCGGTCAGACGGAGTTAGCTCACCAGCCAAACAAAGGACTCGTCGCTGCCTACGAGAAATACCTTCAGTGACCAAAATGAACACTTCAGAACCAGAACCTCAGCCCCAACCAGGTACATCTGCACAAGAAACGATTGAAGAATCACCTTTCTTTACTCCAAACCCCTACCAAGTGCTTCAAAATGACAGAGAAGTAATGGAGTCTGCAGCAATACCCAGAGAACCAAAGCCTCCTCCGATATTTGTGAAAAATATAAAAAATTTCCAGATGTTCTGCACCCAACTAAATAAAATCTGCTCTGGCAGTTATTCATGCCTTAACAGGACCAATGACACCAAAATAACACCTGATTCTGCAGAAGCCTACCGAAAAATAGTGAAGTACTTATCAGAAACAAATGCGAATTTTCACACTTACCAGCTGAGGCAGGAAAGAGCTTTACGAGTAGTGATAAGAAATTTACATTCCTCAACCCCCACTGAAGTTATTAAAGAAGAACTAACGACGCTTGGTTTCAATGTACGCCAGGTAACAAACGTTTTGAAGGAAGACAGGGAGCAGCCAGGATTACGAAATAGGATCCCACTACCATTGTTTTTCGTGGACTTGGAGCCATCACCAGGTATCGAAAAAAAAAATATATGATATCACAAGAATATACTACACAATGGTGAAAGTTGAGAAGCCATATCCCAAGAGAGACATCGTGCAGTGCCATAATTGTCAGACCTATGGCCACACGAAGACGTATTGCCACCATCTGCCGCGTTGCGTGAAGTGCGGTGAACAGCACAAATCTGTAGAGTGCACCAAACCTATACAAGATCCAGCAGTATGTGCCCTATGCTTGGAGGGACACCCGGCCAACTACAAAGGCTGCCAAATTTACAAGAATCTCAAAACCAGACACCAGAAAAACCGGATTCAAGATGAAGCACTAAGAACAAGAAGAGAGAGAGAGCCTTCCAGAATTGTAAACAATGATGTATCATTCTCCCAACTACTTAGAGGTAAGACTTTAACCGATAAATGTCAAGCCCTGCCACAACAACAACCTCAAAATCCTCTTCATCCTAATATACCTAACCACCAACAACAAATTCCTCATATTCCTCCTCCTTCAAATGCAACAGATCTCACAAGTTTGTTAGCATCTTTCCTCACCGATTTCAAATCCCTTGTTACTCCACTCATATCACTCCTCACGAATCTCGTATCTCACCTCATCCCTCCTTTGAAAAATCCTTAAATGACTCACATCCCTAAACCCATATCCATTCTCCTTTGGAATGCGAATGGTGTTAGAAATCATACAGACGAACTATCTACTTTACTACTTGACAAGAACATTGATGTGGCACTAATTACTGAAACTCGACTAACCACTAAACAGCACTTCAATATACCACAATACCTGACATATCGTACTGACCACCCTGACGGAAAAGCACATGCCGGTACTGCTGTAATTGTACACCAATCCCTCTCCCATCACGTACTCCCATTACCAATACATGATTTCCTACAGTCCACCGCTATCGTGATAAAAACCTTCTCCTTTCCGGTCACTCTTGCATCAGCGCATTGCCCTCCTAACCGATCCATATCCAATGCCCAATTCAGTTCTCTCCTCGACTCCTTAGGACATCACTTCATCTTGGGTGCAGACCTAAATGCCAAGCACCAACAATGGGGTTCCAGAACCACGAATTCTCGTGGCCGAACCCTGCTGTCTGCACTCAATTCCCAACGTTTTCACCTCCTTTCCCCCAACTCTCCTACCTACTGGCCCACAGATCCCAACCGTAATCCTGATCTTCTTGATTTCTTTATCCACAGCGGCTTAAGTCCCCTCAATTGTTCCATTACACGTCTAAATGAACTTTCCTCTGACCATAGTCCTCTAATCCTTAATGTTTCACTTGAACCTGTTCCCAAACCTTCTCCACCTTCATTCATTAGGGGCCCAGTAAACTGGGACCTTTTCCGCCATATAATCTCCGATAATATTGATCTCAACATATCTCTCAAAACTCCCGATGACCTTGATAGTGCCGTAAATTCCTATACTACCACAATCCAACAAGCCGCCTGGACTGCCTCCTTCCCAAAAGACTCCTCCAGAATTCCTATAAAGACCATTCTACCCCAACACCTCCTTAACCTAATCCGCACCAAACGCCGTGCCAGATTATTATGGCAACGTACCCGACATCCTACCGACCGCTGCTCCTATAATTACTACTGCAAACAATTAAAACTGGAATTAGCCACCTTCAGATCACAATCCTTCAACTCCTACCTATCCTCCCTCTCTTCTAGCGACAATTCCCTTTGGAAAACCACAACAAAAATCCTAAATCCTCACCGCATTTCCCATCCTCTCCGACGAGGTGATGGCTCCTGGGCAGCATCTGACGAAGATAAAGCTGAGGAGTTCGCCATTCACCTATCCAATACATTTATTTCACATCCGGAATCCCATCCTGCCCACACCGTAACAGTAGAAGAACTCCTTACATCACCAATCCCACTTTCCTTGCCCCCAAAAGCTATTCATCCTTCCGAAGTAAAATTTCAATTAAAAAAACTAATCCTCCGTAAAGCTCCTGGACATGATCTCCTTACACCTCAAATCCTTCGACAACTTCCATCCAAAGCAGTCATATTCCTTACATATATCTACAATTGTATCCTACGCACCACCCACTTCCCTCTGTTATGGAAACACTCCACTATTATCCTTTTCCCAAAACCAGGAAAACCTCTCAATAGCTCAACATCCTATAGACCAATCAGCCTACTCCCAATCCTTTCAAAAATTTTAGAAAAGATCCTTTTGAAACGAATCCTACCCATTATAGAATCCCAAAATATCCCTTCCCATCAGTTTGGTTTTCGCTCTCAACATTCTACTGTTCAACAAGGACTCCGAGTTGTTGATCATATTTTCTCAGCCCTAGAAAACAAGGAATACTGTTCGGGTGCCTTTCTGGACATTGCACAGGCATTTGACCGGGTATGGCACTCCGGACTGCTCTCCAAGCTTAAAATCCATTTACCTCAGTCCTTGTACCTAGTCCTCCGATCCTACCTCTCTGACCGCTCCTTTCGAGTTCGCTGTGGAACAGAATTTTCCAATATCTACTCCGTTAAAGCCGGTGTTCCCCAAGGCAGCGTCTTGGGTCCCGTGCTTTACATCCTCTTTACTGCTGACATCCCTGTTCATCCCGATACTTTTCTTGCAACATTCGCTGACGACACCGCAATCTTATCATCCAACTCTGATCCCGAAATAGCATCCTTAAATCTCCAAAGTCACCTCACCTGGATTGAGCACTGGTGTAATAACTGGCGCATTAAAGTTAATGAATCTAAATGCCAACATATTACCTTTACACTCCGACGCAATTCCTGTCCACCAGTACTCTTTAATTCCATCCAGCTTCCTTATTCAGACACAGTCCGGTATCTTGGCTTTCATTTAGACCGAAGACTAACTTGGAACCCGCATACTAGACTCAAAAGACAAGAACTCAACCGACGATACGGCCAACTATACCGACTACTAAACAGAAAATCTAAACTTTCCATTGAAAACAAGCTACTGATCTACAAGACAATACTGAAACCTATTTGGACTTACGGACTAGAACTGTGGGGATCAGCAAAATTTTCTAACATCAAGCGCATCCAATCCTTCCAGTCTAAAGTCCTTCGAACAATAGTCGATGCTCCTTTCTATGTATCCAACAAAACCCTACATCATGACCTTAACATTCCATTTGTCCTAGACCTTATCCCAGAAAAATTCTCCAAATTTCACCAGAACCTTACTTACCACCCAAATCCTCTTGCACAATCCCTATCAAGCATCTCCCATCCCTATAATCCTCCAAGAAGGTTGAAACGGCAGTGGCCTCGCGACCTTTTGTAGATTATATAAATTGGAGTTCTGGCAATGGTCAGATTCTTCACTCAAGACATGTGTGTATGTGGCTAAGTGCTCTCGACCAATCTCCGCTGGCTTTAGTACCAGTGACGCGGTTGGGAGAGTAGCGCAGGGTTCTCCTGGAGTTCCCTCGCCTGATTGTATATAGGTATGCATGTGTTTTGTTTTTTTTTTTCCTTAGTTTTAATTTTCTTATTTTTTAGGTTATTTTATTTTATTGTCTATTGTATATACTTTTGATTATTATTTTGTTCTATTTATTTTATTTTTTTGTACATATGGTGTGAATGTCATCCTACCTCACTATAACCAATGTCCAACAGACAGATTGTTATAATACTCAATAAAGAAATTAAAAAAAAAAAAATTAGTGACAAAGTAAGGAGCATTGGGGATTTTCCGAAGGATTTTCGATTGTAAGGATTGGATATGAGAGGAATTTGATGGTTTAGTCGAGTGCCACAGCTCAACTCCTTAAGTCCAAATATATCTTATTATAGTCATGTACATTATTCTTTTGTAATTAATTGGAAGTTTAGAGCGTATGTCTATAAGTGCTGAAGTAATCAGAAACGTCGAGCGGTTTCTTGTCGTTTCAGTCTGGTATGAGAATTCCAAGCTAGACTTTTGTCCGGTAAACAGGGATAGATTAATTTTCCTGTCCATCTTCATCTTCATTCATAAATTTTCATTCACCCTTAGATCAGATTCAGCTAAATGCTAATTTATATGCATCCTACATAGGTTTCACATAGCTCTTGAGCACATAAAATAATGGATTAGTATAAATTCATAGGTAGCTGTGCCTTTTTGCTTGATTAATAAACTTACTTATCTTTATTTTATTTTATTTTTATTGTACATAGTAGTTGAATTATTATTTAGTTATTATTTTACTTTTGTTAATTTTATGTTTTCTGTATATGTGTGAATGTGTTCATACCTCACTATAATTATTGCCCACGTGAAAGATTATTATATTTCAAAATGAATAAATAAATTAAAAAAATGAAAAAAAAAAAATAAACTTGATAGATATTTTTTCAGTGGGATAAACAGTTATTAAGCAAATTGTTACTTAATGTCCTAGTGAAATATGAAACTTCAACAATTGTATGTTTTGAATTGGTTGTCTAAATAATATTATACATTATATTTAAATAAGGTTTTCCTGATTTCGCTTATACGTCTTATGTATTAGTGAGAAGCACTAACGGATCTAGGATTTAATTTTGCTAGGGGGGTTCAGACCGAAGGACTTTGGAAGAAAAAGGAAAAACTAAGTACCTATACGAAATGCTGTTTAAGCTAATCTAGAAGTCCTATTAGATGTAATTAGACGAACAATAATACTTTTAAGGAAGGAGATGATCCGGGGTGGCGTTCATAAATAGACTACATAGTGGCAAAACTATTTTATTAAAAGCCAACGTTTCAACCCGACTTTGCAGGTCTTCTTCAGGGCTAGAACGGACAGGATACAAAATTATATAGAGAATTGTGGAAGTTACATCATATTTTGATGAAAAATTATAAATAATGTGAATAAACTTTTTAAAATTATAAATTGTAAGTACATTAATATATTAAGAACAATAAGTAGTATAAACAGAATAAGCTAAGTAACAAGATCCTAACCTGTCAAAATCCTGAAGTAAATAGATGGTAACAATTGTTGTAGTTTAATATGTTGTAGTTGATTATACTCCTTCAGATTGGAAGAAAAGGAAAAATGATATAATATGAAATAATGGACATAAAGAGAAGTGGAGAAAAATAAGAAAAATGAAGAAAAAAAACAAAAAATAAATAAGTAAATAAAATTAGAAGAATAAAAATAGAGACTTACAGGTGTGTTCAGCAAGGAGTTTCACATAAAACTGGAAAATCTGGGTCCCCAATACTTACCCAGGTTGAATATTTTATACTACAACAATTGTTACCGTCTATTTACTTCGGTTTAGGGTCTTGTTACTCAGCTTTCTCTGATTATACAACTTATTGTTCTTAATATTTTAATGTCCTTACTGTTCATAATTTTAAAAAGTTAATTCACACTGTTTATAATTTTTCATCTAAATATGATGTAACTTCCACACTTCTCCATATAATTTTGTATCTTATCCGTTCTGTCCCTGAAGAAGACCTGCAAAGTCGGGTCGAAACGTTGGCTTTTAACAAAATAGTTTTGCCACTATTTAGTCTATTTATGACCGCCATCCAGACCATCTCCTTCCTTAATAATACAACGGTCAAATATTAAGTATTCGATAATACTTTTAGAGATGATTTTTTTTTTCATGAAACTTGGGTATATTTTACCATTGTGTAGGGGGGAGGGGGGAGAGAGGAAGATGCTTCAGCCCGAAAAGTCCTCTTTCCTCCCTCCCTCCCCGCAGATCCACCTGTGGGAATATAGTTAGTTGTGTAATATGAGAATTCTCGCTTGTAAATGCTAGTTATTTCAATATACAGTATACTATAAACGATGTTAAACACGTCTTCTCATCGCGAAATCGATTGGTTAGCTCTTAATTTCTTGAAATGTAAAATCTAGATTTTTTTTTTGGCAAACAAACTAAAAAGAGAACGTTTAAAGCTCATCATTAAAAAGTAGTATAATGGCGTAGAGATGGTTGATCGTGATTATAATATCAGAATGATTTGGTTGGCAGGAACGGTAAAATAAAAAAAAAATAAAAAAAAGTATATATATATTAAAATAGTATTTTATTGTTTACGCCGACGTTTCGGCCCACTTTGTAGGTATTCATTAGGATGTGGTTTCGGGCACTGCAGAAAGCAGTTGGTAGACTGACAGTCTTTCAAATGTTCCTTGTAGTACCCGATACCACATCCTAATAAATACCTACATAGTGGGTCGAAACGTCGGCGTAAACAATAAAATACTATTTTAATAAATAGTATTTTTTTTTTTTTTACAGCAACTACAGACCAACACCTTCTCACTAAAAAAAGTTATCTAGCTGGAAACGTACGAATACCTACAAAATAATCTGTGTTGAAATATAGAATTAATAAAACATCGGAATAGTTAATGGAATTTATAGGGTAGATAAAAAATAAATTACTAATGGATTTTTGAGTGGGAGTAACCTATAACTTGCTTGTATAAATACATTTTCCAGGATAAATACCTTGTATAAATACATTTTCCGGTTTCCCGTTATTATGGTCTAAAAGGGAAGGAACGAGAAATCACCCACAACGGGTTTCGGTACTCGCTATTGCTTCATAGTGCAAATGTTGGTTCTCTTGTTTCATTGACCAAACTCCGCTCTGAATGGCAAATGTATCAGTTGTTTCGCCGGGGGGTGATTAATAGGAGCTTGTATAAACGGCTTAATTAGTAACAGCTCAAACCTTACAATAATGGAAATGTGTCTGATTGTTCAGTTTCTGTGAAAATTCTGGTGTTCTGGGAAAAGATGCTCATTGACGTACGAAGTTTTGGACTTACAATTAAAACAACTCTTCTTTTAAGTAAAAACTTCATAATGCGCTGTTTACACTTTTTTGAATCTTGTGATTGTGACTGAGTCACGTTTGGATGTGTAACGCTCATTCGGGTAAAGTCGGCTCGATTCTACCAATTGAAATGTTTTTGTATTTAGATCAAACTATATTCTAAAATAAATAAACTGCATACTGTACAGAAGAGAAATTTTCAGCATTTCATCCTCTTTCTAATGAACTATTATTCAAGATTGTATGTTGATGCAACACCAAGTAAGAGAGACAAAAAGCGGAAAAGTGCAACAAAAACAAATAATAACGTCTTTTTTAAACATTTGGACAAAAATATCTGAAAATTTAAATATCATGGAGAATTTAGAAACCAATGTGAGGTGAAATAAGAAATTATGTGTTTTTATTCGATTTCATTTTGCGCTCAATAGAGTTTCGACAAATTACTGAACCCCGTTACAGAATTTATACTAAAAAAATGAGGTATTTTTGTTGGCAAAAATATTCCAATCAAAGGTATTCATCACGTGTTTTAGTTGTCATATACCTATTGCATCATTTTTAGAGTATAAACCAAATGACTATCATTCAGAGCAAAGTTTACTAGAATAAAGTACAAACAATTATAATTTCATGGGTGATAAATAGTCAGGACGCAGTCATTATACAATTTTTTTTATTTGTGCTAACGTTTCAACTTAAACATGTGAGTCATCTTCAGGGCGTGGTTAGAGCACTGAAGGCTTCCAACTACTCATTTCAAGCATTGGAGTACTTAAAAGCCTTAAGTGCTCGAACCACGCCATGAAGATGACCCTCATGTTTGGGTTGAAACGTTGAAACAAATGAAAAAAATTGTATAATGACTGCGTCCTGACTATTTATTACCCATGATATGTAGAACAGTCGTCTAGCATCCTTCCACAATTATAATTGTATATATTTTAAATATAATTACGTTGTGAATATAGAACAAAAAAAAAAATTCATATTATTAATCTCGCCTTGTTTATTATGTTTTCACTTCTATCGTGTGGTCTAAAGCAGAATTACGATTTTATTTTATTTTATTTTTTCAAATTTGCATTAGATACCCCAATCTTTTAATTGGGAAAACATTTGAACTGTCAAGTGAAGGATTTAAAAAGGAGATTTTTTGGAGGTTGCAGTCAGATACACAAAAATCTTTATTTTCTTTGTTCCGACATTTCAGACTATAAGCATTAGGCCTTATACGCCAATCAAACACAAGATGACATCGTGCTGATTACAATATTATAATTGAAATAGTGAAAAAGAAAATATATTACAAGTAAAGAAAAATATATTACAAGAAAATATTTCCGAAAACCGCTTATGTTATGGTTGCCAAGATATAGTTATTATGTGTTAATGAATTAAAAATTAAAATTTTGCTAATAGATTCTAATCTTCGACGATACTAACGCGTGTGTTCGCGGTGCGCGTTGCCCAGCGGATGGAGGATAATTTGATAAAAAGAATTTCGATCTAACCTTCTGGTGCCGAGGGGTGGGGTCTTTTAATTACCTCTGTCATTAATTCCCCGCCCTCACCCTCTGGCCTAGGAAAGCTCCGTGCAGCCTAAAAGGCAAGGAAGGGGAAACAAAATTGAAAAATGGAGGATAATATGATCTGTTTGGGTCAATGCGGAATAATGATTTTTTTTTATATTCTTAAAAATATATATTCAGATATGGATTTTATACTCTCACTGATAAATTTCTACGCATCATAAGTTTGGACAATTACAAAAAAGACTTCGAACATAAAATAAACAATGGGAAAAGAATAATAAGTTCGACAAATTCAACCCTATGGAATAAAGAAATAAGATTGGAAACTAAAAAGATCTACCATCCCTTTGTAGAAAGCGTAGCCACTTACGGATCAGAAGTTTGGACAATTACAGAAAAGGCGGAAAATAGGTTGCTTTCCATGGAAATGGATTTCTGGAGAATAAGCTGTGGCATATCTAGAATCAAACAAATTCCAAACGCAGCAATTAGAGACAAGGTCGGATGTCAAAAGAACATCCTTCACCTGATCGGGACCAAAAGGTTAAAGTGGTATGGCCACTTAATGCGGATGGATGAAAACCACTGGCCAATGAAAATTTATAACTATATGCCACCTGAAGGAAGGAAGCGTGGAAGGCCAAATAAGAAATGGATAGAGGACGTGGAGGGAAGCATGGCAGCCAGAGGGCCCCGTGAAGGAGATTGGATGGACAGGGAGCAGTGACTTTTGGGTTTTGGGAATATGACTCCATTAGTTGTAGTAAACTCCCCCAAAAAAAGAAAAAAAGAATAGACTTCTATACTCTTAGTAAGTGAGAGAAATACAAATCAATGCTTTTCTGCCCCCAAACAAATAGATCTTGAGCGATTATGATAATGAATTATTATTAGTTTTTTTTTTTTTGTATTTTTTTCCTACCCCCAGGAATTTATTTACTATACAAAATACAATATATAAATGCATAAAGAAATATATATACAAAGATTTCTAATTTCCTTTTATTGCCCAAGGGCATTTTAAGGTAAAAGAGCTATGCACGCTCTATGCGTACTTTGCATCTGTGGCCAGAGGCCTTTAAACTGGTAGGATATTTTTCGATGGTACTTAATAAGCAATTTTTTTAGAATGTTATAATGTTTAATTTCGATGAATGCATTGTCATTATATTATATCATATATACTCATAAACATACTTCGTTGATCTCGCTTTAATTGTAGCCATTTAATGTGAAAGTTCTCATAGTGTTCTGGTCTCCATTAAAATATTTAAAATTTATCTTGTAATTTATTATAATAAACGAATGGCTTTAGGTTAGAAAGCTTCTCGATTATTCGATCTGCAAGAACTAGAAGAAACCGTTTGTAGAGCTATCATAGATGGAGCGGAAGGGCTGGAAGGTGGGATATAGCCCGGGGAATTGGATTTGTTCGGCTGTGGCCAGTATATCATGTTTATGGTCTCACTACCAGAGTGCTCTTTAGTGGCTGCTATTAATATGATGTGGCCCAGATAACAGTTGTCATTAGCAACAAGGCTAGGGCGCTAGCCTACGCTAGATTAATGCTATCCTCTTGTTCTATCTTGAATAAGGATATTATCTGCATCGCTCGAGTTAGCGAGCAGCTGCGGATCGGAGCTCAAGATAAGTAATGGTTGTGTTGTGCAAGAATGTTCGGCTTAACGACTGTTGAGGTCACATAAAAACAAAAGTACTCGTATGTTCTCTATTACACGAGTTACCATATTGCTATGTGTTGAACATAGCAAGTAATCGTTTAAACTTATTATGAGCTGCGGAAGACAAAGTTGAAAGAAACCGTCTGCTGACATTGCAAAGACATAGTGGACATGTTACCTGATATCTTTACGTATATACCTGTACGTTACCTGGAAATTTTTGTTCAAGTTAGAACAGTTATATTCCTTTAGGGTGTGACCGATTAAAATAATTTTTACACCCCCTGAATTTGAGAACCAATCAAAACCATCCCCGCTCTGAATGTTTGTATAAGATCTCGTGGATAAATAAATTCGAATTCAAAAATCGAGCTGATTGCAGGCAAAGATTTGATTGTAAATTCCGAAAGTATATGTTATTCTGAGTGAAAAGATTCTCGTATGCCTTTCCAGATCCGCTGCTTTCAAAAATGGCGGCAGATTTAAATAATATTATGCCAATAATATGACGATTGAAACTGGAAATCCATTGCAAAAAATGTGATATTTTTTTTTATTTTAACTTGTATATATGGGTTTATTCATGTAAAAAAACAAAATTGCTAATGCGTGTCCCCAAGAGAAAACCTTTTACAGCCTAAAAAGTCAGATTTTTATAATATTCCTTGGTTTTTTTCGCCTATAACTCCAAAACGATGCATCAAAGCTAAAAATGTATCCATTAACAAATTAAAGAACGTTAAATTGTGAGTCAAACGAGTACATATACTTTACAATTTGGTTATGTGTTAAGATATAAAACCACAGTCAACAAACGCTGATTTTTACCAAATTTGTCAAAAACTGAGACAAATTACTATAAATGCTACCGTAACATGGAGTCCTATAAGAGGAAAAACCCATAGTGTCAAAGTTATATCAAAGCATCAAATTTTGCATCCAATGAGTACTGACACGTTTACTGTAGGCTAATTATATATCTCTAATCAGATTCTTTACTTTTTTTATGAAATTCGGTATCTTCCGACATATCGTTCATCACGATCCTTCGCTGTTGAGAGGTGGAAAAGAGCATGCAACAGACTATAATCAAAGTTAACTCAGCAAAATGTATACCCATACCGTTGAAATATTGAAAATCACGTTTACCTTATTTACCAATTTCTAATCATCAGGAGATTACAGATTTACTTCGGAGTAAGCAACTTACATCAAATTACCTAATACTCACTGAATGAAAAAATTGATGATCTACAACTTTGATTTTAAAATTTCACTCATAGTGAAGTGATTTTCAATTATTGGGCCATTTATATTAATTTGTCTCAGTTTTTGACAAATTTGGTAAAAATAAGCATTGGTTGGCCCTGGTTTTATTCCTAACCACCTAACCAAATTATGAAGTTTATGTACTTGTTCGACGCATAATTTAACAGCTGCCATTTTTTAATGCAGCGGTTTTGGAACGACAGACTTTTTACTCAAAATTACATGCACTTTTGTAATTTACAATCAAACCTACTACAATCGAGTCCATTATTGGGCTCTTGCTCCTGGACTATTATGTCTTTTTCCGCTCCTGGGGATTGAACATGCAGCTTGGCCTACACAGACCGGGGAGATGGGCGTCTTAGCAGAGTTTGTACCTGGGCTTAACTAGATGACCCCGAACCAGTATATGCAGTGATGGAACGACTAACTCAACCTAACCAAATCATATTTAGAGTCTCAGATAAGTTTTAATTTATAATAATAGATTATTTAAGTTAAAATATTTCATGACACAATTCCCAAAACAGTCCATCTGAAATTATACCTTTACAAAGTCATATATTAAATTATAGTTTTATTTTGATTGTTATAAATACGATTTTTACATAATTTGTATATGTAATTTATTAAACATAAGAATATAATAATTTTTTAATTAAAGTTATTTTAATTCTTCCATCCATTTATATCATGATGATCACAGGTAAAGTTGGTAAATAGAAAGCAAAAAAAAAAAAATGCCTTTGAGGAAAGAAATTCAATTAATTAATCCTGGACCAATCAATATATTATAGACTTAAAATTGTTCAACTATTTTTTTTTTTATTAAATATTTCTGGATTATTATCATCAATAATTATCCAGTGACATCCCGAGTAATGTTTGCACCAACACATAGCAACTTCAATATCATCCCTTTTGTGGGGATAAAACATAGAAATATTTCGTGATTGCCATTAGTCAATTAAAAATGTTATTGAAATAGATTAATCGATTAAACATTCGAATCCATCCCTCATCTTTTCCAAACTGTTAAAAATTAAGTGGATAACTAAGCGACAAGCATTAAAACTGTTCTGAGTGAGAAGCTGGAAGAATTCTACTGACATATTTACAAAAGACCTCGAGGTCAATGCCGTTTCAGCCATCGAGGAGGATTGTGTAGAAAGCTGGTGCTGAATAGAGATTATGCTAATCGATTAAGATGGTTGTCATGGTTCTGATCTATTTTTGAGAATCGGAATGGAATAATGTCGAGGCCATAAGGAATATTGAGATCATGGTGTACAGTTTTGTTTGTAACGTAATGCGGAGCATTGATGATTATCAAAAAACTTTTTAGCTGTTCTCCACAGTTTAAGTAAGTAGGTCCAGATCGGTTTCAGTATGATCTTGTATATTAATAAGTTATTTTCAACTGAAAGATTAGAGTTAAGTTATTTTATTTTATGTCTGTTATGAGGTTCCATATTTGTTTTATACTTTGATAACTAAACAATTAATTTTTTTTCGGTTTCAGTATGATCTTGTATATTAATAAGTTATTTTCAACTGAAAGATTAGAGTTAAGTTATTTTATTTTATGTCTTTTATGAGGTTCCATATGTGTCTTATACTTTAATAATTAAACAATTAATTTTTTTTTATTATTATTTTAAAACAATAAAAACTCTTGAGAAATTATATTTTATTTTTTAAAATATCCTATGAATCCATGAATAATATGTACTTGTTGCCAACAACTACTGATTGGCAAGCTATAGTGACAGATTGTGCACTATACCTAGACACCAGTTTACGAGTCAATGGACAGGATCTAAGTACGCTGATAGGAAATGACAACAAATTTGAGGACCAAATCATGCAATATTTAAAATAAATCAAAGCTTTTAGTGAATTGTAAATGTACAAAGGAATAGTGCCTATAGGTACATCTCAAAATAAATTTAAAACTAAAATAAATAATTATTATAATTTTTAGATTAACATTGAGAAGAAAACGTATAAATATATCTCGGAGTATGAGTTCTTTAAGAGTACATCGCAGTTCATGACAATAGAAAATTTCTTTATACTTATCCAACATAGGGCTATTCAAAATAATACGATGGTCTCCTTCCCTACCCCTCTCCCCCTCCCTTATATTCTAAGGGAAGAATAGGTCGGCCATAACTTGATATTTTCAAGCCCTGCAAAGGGAAAGTAATAATATGGGTTCTTGCAGGCTAATGACGTCAGTCCAAAATAAGGGGAAGAACGCTCCATCATATCTTATATTCCGTCCTCTTAATGAGATCATTAGTTTGCCACGAAGTAATGTTTTTAGTTCGATATATATATTTAGTTAAAATATAATTATATTAAAAAAAAGTGTTCTGCTCGAGGCAGGAACAGGTTGCAAACATTTTAAAGATCTTAATTATTATAGTGAACACTATTATAAATGTCCTTTGAGACAGATTGTAATATTTTTCAATAAATAAATTTTTAAAAAAATATTCCATATGATTTAGGAAAGCTGTGGGATGGTTCGTATTCTTATATGTAGCCTCACTCCAACACTAAAATAAATTTTCGAAGTAAACAGCATTTTTTTAAAGGTCGGAATTGTGGTACTAAAATCTAGTTCAACAATAAATCTTGACTAAAAGTCACAAGCTTTTAGCGTGAAAGAAATATTTTTTTTAGTGGTTTTCGTTGTACGAATTTAAAAATTGTATACATCTTTCTAAAGACAAAACTAATTATTTAGTTGTTAGTTCAGAGATCCAAGTATTAATGCCAATAAAAAAAATAATATACCGAAGAATCGATATTTTTAGAAATTCATCGATATCTTTATCTTATAGATTTAGTTCGATATATTGATAATAAAATTTGATTATCGTCAATCGAAGATTGCATTTATTAGTATTTCAATTTAGTTTTTATTCCTTCTTTATTGATTTTTTTTTATGTTATGCAATAACCGCTATTTGTAATAACAGCACCTAATACTTAATTTAATAATAAAAGGTAATTATTTTTAAGGTTTTTAGTTATTTATTTTTTATTCAATTTATTTATTTTTATGTTCATTTAAGTTATTATTCAATATTGATGTTTCCCTCTTTTTGATTTTTTTAAGTAATTATTTTTTTCTTTATTGAGAAATGTATCATCAACAAATCGATATTTATTTTATTATAAGGACGATTTAGCAATTTTAATTGTAGCTATTAAAGGTATTAAAAATCTTCATCATGAAAGTTCGAACCACTTAAATTTACCAACTAAATCAATAATATAAGGTTAAAAATTTATATTAATAAGACAGAGAAGTAAATTTTAATTTTCAAGATAAAAATATCCGAAATTCATGCTTCTTAAAAAGTAAATATTTGTAATATTAATTATTCTGAAAATATATAAAATCATTATACACAATCATAAACAACCCAATCAAAAGATGAAAATAAAATTAAAATGTGAAAAGAAAACAAAACGTATCTGCTTTATAATTCACAATTTAAATAAAGTATTATTATGAAAATAAAAATTAAAAAAAAAAAGTGCCTGCTACATTACTATAATAGAGATAAATGTTTCTATTAGTAATATGGAAAAGTAAGTTTTAATTTCTAAGAAAAAAATCAGGCTTCTTAAAAAGTAAGCATGTTATGACTTTCAATAAGTAATTTCAACATAATTATTCAGAAAACATATTAAAACGTCATACTTCATAATACTCAACCCAATCAAAATAGGAACACACCTATTAAATGATGAAAAAACTAAAGCATTTATACTTATATTAAACTTTTAATTTACTATTTTATGAAAATTATGAAGTATTATGGAAATAATAAATTTAAAAAGAAATAGTTTATTTATGATTGAATAGAATCTATGGGCCAAAGACACTTTATGGGATTTTAGACTGTAAAACACTTTGCTTTTCAGGAATTCTTCTAGGAAAGGCATCTACCTATTTATTCCACTTATTATTATATCTTACTTGTTATAATAGGATGAAGCCATAATGAAAGCTACATCACATTTTTAGATTTTTTATTTTCCTACCTATTCTAGATAAGGAAAGTATTGCAATCGGGTCAAATTTCCGATATGCTGTTTTCGATGGATCTATACGTTTCAGAGCCCCCGAGTCCAAAAAAAAAGACATTTTTAGCCATTGGTCTGTCTGTCTATCTGTGCCAACATTTTCTCGGGAACTACTCAACCGATTTTGTTGCTTCTTTTTCTATTTTGTAAGGGTTATGAATACTGATGCTTGTGACAGAAATTGGATGATCCATGCCCAATATCTTTCGCGAAATAAATGAAATAAATGCTTTTCTATAGACTGTAGCGCGAAAAAGGCTCTAACGATTTTGATGAAACTTTCCTATAATGTTCTAATCATAAAAATACAGGAAAAAAAGTTATAAAGAAATGAAAAATGTTATGGGGCCTAACTCCCTAAGTATATATTATACAGTAAAATTTATAATAAAACTTTTGAAAGGTAATTACCACCTGGGCAATGACCCTTAGTCCGGAAAGTACGCCGTTTAGCCTGTCGTTTGAAAGGTAATGACATTCCATACAAAGACATAAAAATCGTTCATTTTGGACAACTATTAACGAATTTACAGCTATTCAATTTCCAATGTAAGATTACGGGTTCATACCCTGGTGTCAGAAAGGGGTGAATGAGAGAATAAAGATGACTAAGTGAAAATAAGAAAATCTGTTTCCCTCATCACACAATCTTCACTATTTCCTCTACTTTTAACAGAAATTATTGTTTAACAATACTAAGCTATGACAAGAAGGTTTTGATCAGCAATATTAGTGAGTATTGAAATGTTTACACTGATCTACCTTAAGCCGGTTCGCATTGCTTTAGTTTATCCAATCGTACTCAAATCTTTTGTTTGATAAATTTTCAGGAAAAAAAATTTAGTTCAATTCTTGTTTGTTTCTTCATGAATAGATGTAAAGATATAAAAACTTTTCTGAAATAGGTAAGAAAGTCGTGTGAGTCGACACACCAGATATTTTAACTATTGTTTTTTTTTAACCTTCAAATATTAACTTTAATAGTTTTTATTAATTTATCATATTTTAGTATTTTACATTTCTAGCTTTAATTTATTTGTACCTCTATATCCATCTGTAACTATTTTTAATTTCCTAAAATTATGACAAAGAATTGTAAATTTTTTTTGTTTTCTGTAGTTTTGTTATTAAGAATAATTAGTAGTTGATTTAATTGTAAAAAAAATAGGTCGAAAAGCAATAAACGGTTATAAATAAATATATAATTGGTAAATGGTTGACTGTCGTGGATAACGAAGAGAAGAATAGTTGGGGTGGTCAGTCAAAAAAGAAGGAAAAAATAAATGATAATATTTATTTTTACATATGCCAACGTTTCGACCTGAAGTACTATTCAGAATCGTTTTCTTAGCCCTGATGGTGGCCTGAACTTCAGGTCGAAACGTCGGCATATGTAAAAATAAATATTATCATTTATTTTTGCCTCCTTTTTTGACTGACCACCCCAACTATTCTTCTCTTCATAAATAAATATAAGAAATGGAAATAAATAGTAAAATTAAGATATAGTGAATAGAATATTTTAACTCTTTATTATTTCATACTTTGTCTGTACATATTGATAGACTTTACAACATTTCAATTTTCTATCTAAATATTCTATTCACTATAAATAAATATACTGTTTTGACCACTCCTATTGGATCGTATCTCCGCTGACTGCTGTTTATCCTTCGTTTGCCGACTGTTATGGTTGACCAATGAAAGGAGGAGACGTTTCTCAGATACCCGCTTGATCCAGGAGCAGGGCGGGATAATTGGGCCTTGAGCAGCACGCCCTGACATTCTCGGTGACATTCAGGATGACAATGGCCGTGGATCGGATCCCTGACACAATGGGCGGGACAATATATTATTGAGCAACTAGCAGCCATTAGGGGCATCGTTAACTTTTAACCCCTGATGACAATACCCGATGCATAATTCCCTGCAACTTTAATGCACCCATTGTACGGCGGTGGCAGCGCCCCGGGTCGTAAATATCTTAGGGCCCCACTTCTGATCTGGTCTTGTAGCGCCCATTGTTCTACAGCTAGTGCTCTCTCTAGTTCCACTTTTGTTAGGCAAGTTCCGGGGCCGTCTGGTTCCCGTACCTGATAGAGGACCTTCTTTGAACTTTGGCGTTAATATTGAAAAAGGTTTGATGTGTAAGATGAAAAGTTTCTAAATAGAAGCAGAGTAGCATAAGGTTAACATTATATAACGGAGATGGTGAAGTCAAAAAAGAAGAGTGAAAAGGAAACGGCACGCACATGGCAAGGAATAAAATCTATCAGGAGAAAGTCCAAATTGTAAGCTTTTCAAATTATTGTAAATTCGTGTTTACTTTACCAGGCACACAAATGGGCTTATCAGTATTTGATAGTTTCCAAACCCTCCTTGAAAGAGTTAATCTCGATATTATATGAAAATGCTTAAGTGACCACAGTGTAATATTGCTATGCCTTATCCTCAAAAAAGGGATGACATCAAAAATGCTATGTTTTGGAGTGTTTCAAATTATTCGGGATGTCACTGGATGATTACTGATAATAATTACCCAGAATTATTTAATAATAAAAAAATAGTAAAATAAATGTAGATCTATAATATATTGATTCGTCCAGAATTAATTAATTTGATTTCTTTTCTCAAAACCTGGTTTGTGTTTATCATGCTTTCTAAAATAACTTTTACTAAACAACTTAATTTTTTTCTATGCTTAACGAAAAATATATACAAATTACATTTACAAGAATTACAAATTATACTTACGAGAATCAATGAATTCAATAATTAACTGTGAAGCCATGATTTCCGATGGACTGTTTTGACAATTATATTGCCATGAAATATTCTAACATTGTTTAAATTTATTGTTGGGAATAAAACTTATCTATTGTATATGACGTGGTGGAGTTGGTTTGTTTCATCGCTGCCTCTGCTAAGTTGAGATCATCTCGCCCTGTTTCAAAGCTCTACCAGGATCATCGTGGTCCATGTAGGGCCAAGGCTTCAGTCCCCAAACCGGAAGAAAACAAGAGATCTATCCTCAAGGCCGAACCTCCACATCAGACCTCTCCTCCAGCTCGGGCAGCAACATAACACCTTTTCAGTAGATTTTATAGAAATATTCAGGGTGGGGCAAGAATGGTTCTCATTGGTTGAATTTTAGTAGCATAAGGGATGACCACGCCTCCAGGCCGTACGGTTGTTTCCTCTTTCTCGAAGGTGTTTCTGTTCACTCTCTTGCTTAGACAAGCATTCCGATCCTCTCCAAACATGCCCATTTAAGACCGGTTTATATTTAGTTTATATATTTTATATTGATAATAAATAATTCAATCCGAACTAAATAATACATGTAAACTACAGCTAAAAAATGTGAATAACGAGTAGTACAATTAAATAAACAGTTGTTTAATTTGAGAAATTGTGATTTGTTCGCCGATGGGCTGACAAGGGTTACCCCCCTAGTACATCTATAGGTTAGGCTTAAGTGAACCCTTGATTATTTAAAACATATTTTTTTCCCGCTAGGTTTTATTTTTGACCCATAGTGCAACGTATACCTGCAAACTTCTGTAAAAATCATTAAATTTAAATTTTAAAATATATGTTTACTATGATGACATCCCTTTTGTTTTCACTTACCTCTGTATAAAATATATAGTAAGGCGGAAGAGAGATATAATAGAAAGACTTTTAATGACTATGTCTTATCTACTTTTAATAATAGTATTAAATCCGTAAGATGAGGTTAAAAAAAAAATGTATATATATATATATATATATATATATATATATGTGTGTAGGGATCTGCATAAGATGGCAGTGATGAGTAAAATAATAAAATTTGAACGAGGCGTTTTTGTTACTGTACGGTTTGTGTAGGACACAGATAAATAATACAACAGTACTCTACTATATCTACAACTGCCATTTAATATTTTAAAAGAAACGAAATATTAAGAATACTTTCGATATTGACATCTGAAAAAGACAACAACGATTTGCTTATAAATGCTATAAGAAAAAACAGACAAGGGCCTAACTGGTCAGAATATAGCAAATTGATCCATTTCTGTTATCCATCCGATAAATAATCTATGCCATGTCCTAAGCTAAGAGAGACGTTCGCTCGATAAATACTGCCAGAGTTGCGGTACCTCCCGATATGATTAATATTTCATACACTTTTGATTTTATTTCTTCTTTTTTTAGCCAACCTTATTTGCGTCATTGGATTTAATAATGCAAAACCTTATTTGCTAATTGAACTTTGGAAAGTTGAGGTCTAATCTCTCTTAATAATGCATTGGCATTGTATATGAAGTGACGTTGAATTTTGTACATTACATACAATATTGTATTTATGTGCCATATCATTATTGATTTTTTCGATGTCTTCAGAAGCTCAGCAATTAATTTCAAGACAGTTACGAATGATTTAATATTGAGTTCTTCATTCGAGTTCCGAAAGATAGCCCTGAAGATGACCCACATGTTTGATGGGCCGAAACGTCGGCTAACCCAATAAAAAATCTTGATTGGAATTCCTGAAAATTTTGTTTCATCCTTATAATTAATCAGTCGACTACTTACCCATCTCTAAATAAAATAAATTAATTTTAAAATTTCATATTGCTACTGTTAGTGCAAACGTTCGTATGTGAAAATTGACTTTTTTTACAAGGGAGCACTGTGGATTTCTTTACGATTTATTAGAATAATTTCATATTTGATTTCCTATACTATCAAACTATTTTTAGTAGTTGTAGACTACAAAATGTCACCTTTGGCACTAATAGAATAAGAACGAAAAATAGTTGCATACGACCTATTGCACTAAATGTAGCGATATTACCATTTCATAAATTTTTAGGAGTCTTAAGTCCATTAGTGGATACAGGATTTAAAAGGATACATGATGTTTTAGTGTTCCTTTAAGGTCGGTCCCCCCGAAAAAAAGTAAAAAAATAAAACTATTTTATAACTTTATTTTTCTGGGCACGTGCTTACATTTAGTGTCGGCTAAAGGGCTCTCGCTCAAACTCCATTGGCTTTAGCACCAGTGACGCGGTTGAGAGAGTAGCGCAGGGATCTCTTAGTGTCCTGCGTTTCCTTCTACAGTTTGAGGGAGAAACCTGGCTTGAGGTTCCCTGCCTGATTGTATATAGGTATGATTGTGTCTTTACGTTTTTAATTTACTTATCTTTAGGTTATTTTTTTTTTGTACATAGATTTTTTTTATTATTATTTAGTTGTTATTTCACTTTTGTTAATTTTATATTTTCTATATATATGGTGTGAATCTATTCACATATTACTATAATTATTGTCTACAAGACATATTATTATATGTCTAAATAAATAAAAAATAAATTTAAAGAAGTAAAAACAAAAATAGAGATTTTGTATGTTAAACTAATCTTATTTTTTGTTAAATGTACGCAATGGTTATTTATCTACCACACACCATTTAACACCATTATAGGTCAATTATATTACAGCTATAGGTCTTTTTTTTATTTTATTTTATTTATTTATTTATTATTTTTATTTTTTTTTTCTTGCCTTCTCGATGTTTCTCTATATTGCATGGGTAAAAAAAAAATGTATTTAATTAATGAATTGTTGGACAAAACGATCGAATTACTAATTAGCCTGATTTTAAAAAGTAAAAAAAAAACTTTTTAACCAACAGATGCTCTTTAATTATATTTTTAATTTAGACAACGCAGAGCTAAATTAAGATATATATATTTAAAAAAAAGTATTACGAGAAATAATTGTATGCGTATTAGTGTAGAAAAATATATGTGTATTTGGGTTTAAATTAGTGAAAAGCAACTATGTGGCTTGTAAAGGTTGAACTCTCCATTAGCAACTATGGCTACAATCGTTGATCTTGGAATAAATTTCAATTGCCCCACTATTAAAAATCGAATTGTTTAGAGATTCTAAGTGCTCCATTTGCATGAAATGGGATTGGCTTCAAATGTAAAAACACGGGATCGACCTATCTACGTCTAGCCCGATGTAAATCACCAGTTGGTTAATTATTCTTCTACTCAGCAATAAATAACACACTCCCCCATTTAAAAATCCATAACCATCGATCGGACCAGTCCTTTGTAGGGCAGCGAAAATAGAATCAAAAGGGCCTTTATTATAAATTTATTAAGTGAGAAATGAGGGGTAACTTTTGCTGTCAAT
Source organism: Nezara viridula (assembly GCA_928085145.1). NCBI lineage: Eukaryota > Metazoa > Arthropoda > Insecta > Hemiptera > Pentatomidae > Nezara > Nezara viridula. The sequence continues at coordinate 76,582,677 of OV725082.1, forward strand.
TATCTTACATTTAGCCAATATTTTCTGCACGAGATCCACCATTAAAAGGTTCACTTAAAATTTTAGTTACCAATGTTATGAATGGCATTTGAGATTATGTTTGCATGGTCATTACATAGTTCGTTTATATTTAGATTCAAATTTAAATACATACATTCCTCATTCCTCTCTCTCTCTCTCTCTCTCTCTCTCTCTCTCTCTCTCTCTCTCTCTCTCTCTCTCTCTCTCTCTCTCTCTCTCTCTCTCTCTCTCTCTCTCTGTATATATATATATATATATATGTATATATATATATATATATATATATATATATATATATATATATATAGAACAAAAAAATTAACTTTATCTAATCAAAATCAAAAGATTCAATATATTTCAGTGGAAAGTTAGTAACGGTGATGAGTGAGATTTATATATATATATATATATATATATATATATATATATATATATATATATATATATATATATATATAATTAGAATCTTTTGATTTTGAGTAGATAAAGTAAATTTTGTTTGTTTGTGAACGGTTATTCCGTTAAAGGGCATAATTCTCACGATTTGTTTTTCATTTCCTTTTTCATTATGATTTACTTTCTACAAAAAAAAATGAAAAAAAAATCATAATATAAATGCAATATTTTAAGATAAAATGTATGAACATTTTTCTGTTCCGTTTGTTTGTTTCGATGTCTAGGCGCAAAACATCCAGGTCATAAGCGCCCGATCAACTAAATAACATCACACAAAAAAAAAAAAAAAGAAAATGAATAAATAAAGAAATGGATTGATTGAATAAAATAAATAAATAAGGATAATAATAGACATTTATTGGTAATAAGATGTTTAAAAAACGTATAAATAAATAAACTTTAAAAATAGCAGTAAAATCAATAAATGAATTGAGATTAATAAACAAATGAATTTAAAAAGGAGTCAAATCAAATGAAAAAAAATAAATAAAAAATAATAATAATAATAATAAGAGAAAATAGTATAGAAATAAATAGATAAAAAAATTAATAAATAAAAAAAAATAGTAAATCTGCAAAGGATCATTAATTATAAGCCTGTCAAATGTGTTGTTTAAGTCCTTCACTATCCGGAACTTGATGACTTTGGTAACGATTGCTTCTTAATTTCCCAGGGATGCCGATATATTCTGGGATATTCCGAGATCTTTTAATGTTGCTGTGTAAAAAGGGCGTTCTTCCAAAATATGTTTTATAGTTAGTAATTGGTTACACTTTTGACATCTGAGGATAGAATCCTTTGTTATGAGGTGGAGGTGAGTCAGTCTAGTATGTCCGATCCTCATCCGCGTGAGGACGACCTCTTCTCTACGGCTGCCGCGTCTGGAGCTGGTCCACGGTTGCACCTCTTTCTTTATTGTTTTTAATTTGCTAGATGCGCTGTTGTCCCTTCGTCTTTGCCATTCTTGGAGTATGGTTTCTCTTAGAGGTCGTGCAAGTTCAGATGGTGTCAAAAAACTTTACCGCGGCCTGGAAGAGTAAGAGCTTCTTTTGCTGTTCTATCAGCCATTTCATTTCCTTCAATTCCTATATTGCCAGGCGACCAGATAAAATGTGCCGTTGTTACAACTCCATGAAGCATTTTTATAAGATTTAGAATGCAGTGTATCCCTGGATGGCCTGGATACATGTTATTCATAGCTTTCAGAGTACTTAGGGAATCCGATACCACAACCACATATGTGGTTTCTGTTCCGTATACGTTAATTTATTTATCTGTCCAACGTTTAATGTAAGACATATTTTGGTGATTTTTTTATTGTGTATTATTATTATATTAGTATATTGTACCGACATGGTTGCGCATTTTAAATTTATATATTTAATCACTAACCATGCAATTTGGCTGAAATATTAATAATTATAATTATTGTGGTTGAATAAAATGTTATTATAAAACCAAAATAAGACAAATAATATTTGCAAATAAAAGCAGATATATGTATTCACAGACAATTGTAAAATATGAAATATGTGAGAGGCGCTGGTATCGGATCTTCTAGCAGTTCGGAATTCTTCTCAGTAACTGAATTTTGTAAATATTATATAAAAGTATTTTAGTAATTATTTTGATTAGTTTAATTTTATTTTTAGTATTATTATTTTTCTATTTAATAATTTTTATTTATAGTACATAGTATGTGAATGAGCAACTGTATCATTATTAAAAATGTCCTTAAATGCGACAAAATGTAATATTACTCAATAAAGAAATGTTCAGTTATTTAAAATATCTCACAGGATTCGTCTTATTGTACTATGATGTCAAGATATTTTAATTGCTGAACTATTGTTAATGTCTCCTGGGTTGTCAGTACTAAGCCCTAAATTCTTAATATTCATTAGTTTTTAAAAACTGTATTTATATTGAAAGAAATTTGATAACTTAAAATTGTGTGATGTACCTCACAAAACATTTTATTCTTAACATGCAATAATGATTCACTATAATTCTCATAAAAATAAATAATAAAATCAATGGCAAGAAAATTTGCAAATAAAACTAATTTTTTATTTTTTATTAGATTTTTGTAATTATTGACAACTCCAAACCATGGATATGGACCATATAATTTAAAATTTAATAGATTTTAATTTAAAATATACTAATCCATCTTCCATGTAAAATAATAATTTCCGTCATATCATTTATTTAAAACAATATAATGTATAATTTTAAATATAAATGTACATTTTATTGAAGCGAAAATTACTAAAGCCCTGTTATTGTGTGTTAGTAATAAAGGAGATGAAAAATACTATAAAGCGAAATACATTTTAGAGTGTATTAAGGCCTATTCAGGGATTTCATTAAATTTAATCGTTTCCTCAATTTGAAATAATGGATGCCTTAATCGTCCCTAGTCTTCTATGAGGAAAGATTTAATTAAATAAATTCTTTGATAATTTTTTTCGTGTCTAATAACCATTACCTGTAAATGGTCATTGCCAAGTTTTTGTTGATGATCAATAAGCTTGAAAAATTGAAGATAAATGTTGGATATGGTATTTGTTTCTTCATTAATAGAGTGTAATAGTTTTTTATTTTCACGGAGAAATAAAAGAGGTATTTTCGTCAAACAAGTAGAGTTACCAGTAATAATTGAAATTTGTATATGAAATTTTTTTTCTTAAATCCTAATAATTTGGGACAGTTAGACAATTTTGTGGGTGATTTATCAATAAAGATAAATAATTATAACCACATTTCAAACATTTTTTTTGCCACAAAAAATGTAACATATATATATAAACTTTTAGATTCAGTGTAGGGTATGAAAACTATTAGATCAAATAAAAATTAAAACATAATTCAAAAATTTAATTATTTCATGCATCTAATATTTATATTTGATTGATTATTTATCGGCTCTGTTGGGTTGTTTGATTTAAATCTAGTTAAAAAAAAAGAAGCTACATATCAAGAAAGGGTCTGTTATGTAATGTGGAGAAACAAATAATTGTAATATTAAAAAGACAAGATGATTAGAGAATGAAATATGGTCTGAAAAAGTCAATAAAAATAAAAATGTATGCATTATGTTGAACAAATTTATATATATATATATATATATATATATATATATATATATATATATATATATATATATATATATATATATATATATATATATAAATTTGTTCAACATAATGCATATATATATATATGCATGATATTGCAACATTCTGATTGTGATTTTGTTTGCATAGAAATATCATACAGTGAATTAAAATGTATAATAATATGTGCTTATTTTGATATCACCCGAAACATAAATTTGGATTTACAAAAAATAGAACGCGTTTTGGATTATTTCAAAGATTCTAATATCATTATTGGATTGGACTCCAATGCAAGATCTAAATATTGGTTCGACAAACAAACTAACGAAAGGGGTAAAAATATGGAAACTTTTATTATTGAGAAAGATTTGTTCTTAATGAATATAAATTCCGAACTAATGACTTTCCAAGGGCCGCGAGGCAGTAGTAATATTGATTTAACATTATCTAATACAAAACTGATTAGACATAATATTGTAAAAAATTGGACGATTTCTAGAGAAACAAATTTTTCGGACCACAACATTTTGACTTATGAGTTACATTTACAGGGAAATGATAAAACTGGAGTGCTAGCAAAAGACTATATATATTTGACAGAGAATGGTGACTGGAATAAATTCTTGGCTAACTTAATACATCAGTTAGAAAAACAGTTTTTATCTCAACATTGTACTGATAAGAAGAAATTGACAGTTTATGATACCGAAAAGCTGATTCTTAATGAGTTTTCTCTTATGCCTACTGATATTATCATAAATAAAATGATAAAATCTATCGTAAAATCTTGCAATATAGCATTCAAAAGATCCGGCCACTTCAAAGGTCGAACTAGAAAAAGATCAGTACCTTGGTGGAACCCTGAACTAACTGGCTTGCGTAAAGAGACAAATCATCTAAGAAGAAATTACCAGCGGACAAAAGACGATGGACTAAGGGAATCAAGGAGAGTGATCTATCTCAAAAGTAGGCAAGCATATCAAAAGCTAATTAAAAGTTCCAAATTAAAGTCCTGGAAGACATTTGCTACTGCATCAAAGGCGTGGCAATGGCCATATAAGTTTGTATCCAATAAAATAAAACCTCAAACCTTACTCACTACCACTTTGAATGAACTAGGAACATACACAACAGACACTAAGAATACATTATCTCATATATTAAATAAGATAATCAAAGATGACAATACAAGTGATGACACTAACGAACACAGACAAATGAGAACAGAAATACTTATCCCGCCTAATAATGATGATGACACTAATATCCGGGATTTTGAAATATTACAAGTTATTAATAAATTGGATGACAAGAAAGCGCCAGGAATAGACAAAATTGACCCAAGAATGATAAAAAAGATAGCTGACTCCTATCCAAAATTGATAACTGGACTTTATAAAACCTTATTCAAAAGAAATGAATTTCCTAAACGCTGGAAGGTGGGTAAATTAACATTGATTCCTAAGGCTAATTCATTTTCACTGAGACCACTAAGTATGCTTCCTGTAATGAGTAGAATTTTTGAAAAAATAATAAAAAATAGATTAATGCATCATCTACTTAGTAACAATATACTCCACCGACACCAATTTGGATTCAGACCCCAATCAGGAACTGACGATGCACTCAGTGAATTGAACGACCATATCACCAGTACACTCCGGCAAAATAGTAATTTACTGGTTGTTTCTTTGGATATCGCGGGTGCCTTTGACAACGCCTGGTGGCCTGCGATTTTAAATAATCTAAAGAAATATAAGTGTCCAAAAAACATATACAAAATCATTCAAAATTATTTTTCTGACAGAAAACTTGCAATCCAAACAAACTTTCATTATATTGACAAGAAATTGACGCTAGGAACTCCTCAAGGATCAGCACTATCACCTATACTATGGAACATCTTAATCAATACTGTTTTCGAAATAGACCTACAGGAAAATTCAACATTATTAGCATACGCAGACGATTTATTATTACTTATAAAACGAAGAGATTTCGATGAATTACAGACAATAGCAAACATAACATTATCAAGGCTGAGACGATGGACTAGACGCAACAAACTTAAATTTAATCTAGACAAGACAAAATATATAATCTTCACAAAAAAGAGAATTGTACCAGAATTGGATATTCGACTCAATACAGTAAGAATAACGCAATGTGATACATTATCATATTTGGGGCTTCTCTTTGACTGAAAACTGAATTGGAACAGACATATAGATAATCTATATGACAACACTTTAAGGATTATAAATGGACTATCAGTGGCTGCAAGAGCGACATGGGGACTCAGATCGAAAGTGTTAAAGGAAATTTATGAAGCTGCTGTACTTCCTAAGATGCTCTACGCTGTGCATGTCTGGCATCCGGCCGTTGAACGTAAGAAAAATTTGGTGAAGTTGGAAAGGCTTCAGAGGTTAATTGCGATTAAGATATGTAAGGGCTATCGTACACTATCATTCGAGGCCACAATATTATTGGCAGGGCTGTTGCCAATCCAAATGAAGATTGAAGAACGAACGACCTTATATAACATTAGAAAAGGAAAGAGAGGATACAAAGACCTGACCCTAGACAAAATAGAAAGAATCACTGACTGTAAATCTTGGTTACACCCTGCAACAAGTTTATGGACTGGACCGGGAATTACTTCTGAAAATACTGATGTTTTCACTGATGGTAGTAAGGACGGCGAGAATGTTGGATGTGCATGGTTGTTCAGAGCTCAAGATGGTAGGAATATAGAACATCAATATAAATTAGAATCATATTGCTCAAATAATCAGGCAGAAAAATTCGCTGTTTTAAAGGTTACTGAATACATATATGAATACCCTCTACAAACGAATACTCACGTTACTATAAATACAGACAACAAAGTTCTGCTAGACTCTGTTAATAATTGGGACATTCATGATTACTTGACTGACCAAATTAGAAACAAATTGTTAATGATGAGAACTGTAGGGAAAGTAGTGACTCTAAAATGGGTAAAAGCACATTGTGGGATTGAGGGCAATGAACGAGCCGATTGCCTTGCAAAAGAAGCAGCTAAAAGCGATTTGCCGCCATCGTATCATCAAGCTCCTTTATCGTATATTAATATGAATTTAAAGTTGGATTTCATCAAAAGATGGGATCACATATGGGTGACCTCAGCTAAGTCACCAAGCTTACACAGATTTATACCACACATTTCAATTCACAATTACAGACACATTCACAGTAATGACTACAAACTTACGCAAGTACTTACGGAACATGGGAATACAAAACAATATCTTAAAAGATTCAACATTATACAAACAGACTTATGTGATGAAGACGGACAGGTTCAAAATTTTAAACATATAATATATGAATGTAAACGATTTGACAGACAGCGATTTGAGTTAATAAAAAGCATAATTATCAAAAGAGGAAATTGGCCTGAGACGGAACAAAAGTTATTTACTGAATTCAAGACAGACTTTCTTAGATTTATTAGATCGATCGACTTCGACTTACTAACCAGGGATGGGCAGCGTGGGTGATTTCTTTTTGGCTTTGTTGGATTGACTTTGTGTGTTTAATATTTAATTTTCCGATTTAATTTTTGTGTGTTTATTCTTTGTGTTTTTTTTTGTTAATGTATATAAATTTGAACTAAAAATGTAAATCATGTGAAACTAGAAAAAAAAAACAATTGTAAACAAATGTAATTCATGTAGTATGTCTTTAAGGCATGGAGCATGAAGGAAAATCAAATAAACGATCCTTGTGTGGGGTTACCACGTAGGGAAAAAAAAAAAAAAAAAAAAAAAAAAAAAATATATATATATATATATATATATACAAATATATATATATATATATATATATATATATATATATATATATATATATATATATATATATATATATATATATACACACACACACATAAGTGCTTTTATTTTTATGTTTAAACTTCCTCAAGGTAGTATCCTTGGTCCTATCCTTTCCACAGTTTATACAGCTGACATCCCAACCCATCCTAACACTGTCATTACCACTTATGCCGATGATACATGTGTCCTATTCGTTAATAATGACCCAACCATTGCATCCCAAACTCTTTAATCACACATCACAAGCCTTGAAGAATGGTGTCAAAACTGGAGGATTAAAATAAATTCTAATAAATCCCATCAAATCACCTTTACCCTTCGACGTAAACCTATGACCTCATGTCCCACAGTATCCTTTAATAATACCCCACTTATCCCTGTTGAACAAATCCGATACCTTGGACTTCACTTGGACATACGTCTAACTTGGAATCCTCATACCAGACTGAAACGACAAGAAACCGCTCGACGTTTCCGACTACTCCAACACTTACTAGACAAACGCTCTAAACTTCCCCTTAATTACAAAAGACTCATATACTTGACTATAATAAGACCTATTTGGACTTACGGAGTTGAGCTATGGGGCTCAACTAAACCATCGAATTCCTCTCGCATCCAATCCTTACAATCCGAAATCCTTCGTAAAATCCTCAATGCTCCTTACTTTGTCACTAATAAAATAATCCATAAAGACCTCAATGTTCCATATGTTTCCGATTTGGCCAAATCCAGATACCTATCCTTCCATAATAAACTTCATAACCATCCGAATCCTCTTGTTTCTAACCTTGCTTCCTCTTTGATTCCTGATAACCCTCCGAGGCGTCTGAAAAGAAGATGGCCTCGTGATCTTCTCATGTAGACAAATTATTAGAGTGTGGGTAGTTTCTCAACAAGCGTGTTTCATGTAATAATATTTCTCTGTACAAATTTACTTGATGTATTTATACTAATACAGTTGTAAATATCATAAAAAGAGTTAAAAAAAAAATGTTTAAACTAGAACTGTTAACACTTTAGTAATTGAGGAACAGTTTATTGGATATGGATACTCAAGTAATAGACTATATATATTTATTTTACAAAGACGAATACATTAAAGAATAAATATATACGTGAAGTATTTAAAAGATTAGTTTTATTTCTTTAATTTATTCAATTTGAGTGGAGATGAACTTTTCTGGAGATGAAGTTTTCTCGTTCCTCCCACACAATGACTTCATCGCCCCTACAAACTTCTCATGAAGAAACAGCAGATTCTAGGTCGGGGCACACCACACTAGGATAGATAAACGACAAAGCACCCGTGGGACGACAACTGCGGTTATTCTTGTAAAGCCCTTGCTAACACACAACTATATCCCAACGTCTATCAATAAATCTCTGTCTGAAAACTCTATTTCGGTAATGTTCTTTTGAAAGTTATCTATGAAAGTTTTTCTCTAAAAATAAATTTTAATGAACAATTATTATTATATCTTTATAATAAAGCAAGTGGATACGCTGTAGATAGTGTGTCTAGATAAATATAACAGGATGTAGGGAGGGTTTTTGATCCTGAAGAAAACATTTTTCTTGGAAAAATAAAACATCTAAGTATTCTGTTTCAGTCTCGGTTTAAGATTTGAAGATTTGGAAAAAAAAAGAATTTAGTAGTTTGAGTAGTTTCTTAAGAGACTTCAGTTTCATTTTAACTTGTGGGACCCCTGTCATCCTCCTGTCGGAGGTAAGTTTAAGATGAACGATCTTGAATTTAGTTTTTGAAAATCTTTTTTTTTTATTCATTTATTTATATGATATTTACAACTGTATACAAAAAAATACATCTGGTAAATTCGAACATGGATATAATGACATGAAACACATGTTGAGAAACTACCCATTGGTAGCACTCTAATAATATGTCTATATTAGAAGATCACGTGGCCATCTTCTTTTCAGACTCCTCGGAGGATCATCAGGAATTGAATAGGAAGCAAGGTTAAAACAAGAGGGTTGGGATGGTTATGAAGTTTATTATGGAAGGACAGATATCTGGATTGGGCCAAATCTGATACATAAGGAACATTAAGGTCATTATGGATAATTTTATTTGTAACAAAGTAAGGTGCATTGAGGATTTTAAGAAGGATTTTGGATTGGAATCAAGAGGAATTTGAAGGTTTGGTGGAGCCCTCTAGCTCAATTGAAAATCTAAACTGGGGAACAGATAATGTTTTATTTTTATGGATTTATCTAATTTTAATTTGGATTCAAATTTTTCCATCTATTGATAACTGGATCTCGAATTATTTTAAAGGAAAGTTTTCCTTAACCATGACGAGTAAAAAAATCCCACCGGGCACCGGAATTTTAACTCGTAATTGTTTATTTATATATTGAGGTAATAATTGATTAATATTATATTGATTAATAATAATATATAATCTATATTTATACATATATATATATATATATATATATATATATATATATATATATATATATATATATATATATATATTATTATTATCAATAATATTAATATTGATTAATTTAGTTATTGAGGTAATAAATAAATAATTGAGGTAATTTCATCGCGGCAAATCAAATGGGCTTGTAAAGTTGCTGGGCTTAGTAACGAGAGAAATCCTAAAAGGTTAATATTTGGTGTGCCGAATGGTAAGCGTCCGAGGGGTAGACCGAAGCGAAGATGGGAAGATTGCAATAAAGCCGATCTGAAGGGACTGGGTTTGGACGGCGAACGGTGGAGGGAGGTGTGTAACAAGCGATTGCTGGTGTCGGCATCGAACCTTCGGGTTCGCTAAGCCTTTTATTATTTATTATTATTTAATTATTTATTTAACTGAAACTTAGGTTATCAGGTTGGCGGACTACGCGCGGTAATATGCACACACTTTAGCTCGCTCGGCCATCCTGATCAATTACACGCATGACCAAGGATTTTTTAAAGGATACAATTCTATGTTAGGGAATAAACATTTTTGTATGTTGTGTTATCTCGTGCTAAACGGATGGACAGAGGAACAAGGAGTAATAAAATCTAGAAGATAAGATTGCTTTTTAGTTGTTGAGGTTCAGAAAATTAATATATTTAGGATATATGACGTCGGAAAACTAGACAAAGCCACTTCGGCATACCAACAGAAGACATCGGGGAGCTTGTGGAATCCAAAGATAAATCTAACGAAACAATTCATTAATCCCTTCAATCTGATCTAAACCCCAGCAGATAGTCCACCGTACACAAGGCAGCCATAATCGAAGTTAGGAAACTATAAACTGCTGGAGTTTTAGGGGCATAGAATCCACGAATCTGTATATCTGTTTTATTGTAGAAATAGATGTTATTGATCGATATTTTTTTGGAACAAGGGAAATACAGTGCTAGTTAAAATATTTATTACTCTAAATGATTAATTATACTACAATTTACAAAAAAAAATTAAATTAAATGTAAAGGCTGAAAGACGAGTGGATGTAAGGCAGCCAATGTTTTCTAACCTAATGTTCCCCCCGCTGCTGGTCTTAACAGTTGACTGCTCCTATCGGAGATTGCCGCATTGGCTAGAAGCAATCAGCAGTTGGCCAGCCTATTAGTGTGGTAATGCGACAGGTGTCAGGTGGCACTGCGCCATTATTTCCATCACTCGCCATTATTATCTCTTATCAGTTCTGCTTCACGGCGGGAGATCTGATATATTATTATAATACGATCCTGGTTATACTTCATTTAATCCTATTTTAATATTATATTAGTTATAAATTGGGATTCCATTTATTCTGCATGCAGTATTTACCATCTCCATTTATTGCCTTTTAAAAACGATGGTCATCAACTAATTAGGATAAATTCACTTATTCTTTCTTCTCTTTTTTTTTCTAGCAAAAGAAAATAAGAAAGAATCAAAATAAAAAATTCAGGAGATTTTTGTGTGAAATATATCAAAAAGGATTAATAAACGATTCTGGATTTTTTTTCTCTACGTGTTGAGTTTATAGAAATAACTTTTAGGAAATGAAAAATTGGAGTTTATAGGTTTAAAGCGAGGTTTTTAGAGGAGTGAAAAAACAGGAATGGGTAAATATCATCTATATCGTCACCAAAGGGTTATATTAACAGAAAATAAATAGTTCATTTGTGTGTTTTAAGTTAAAATCATTTTAAGTGATGAAGAATGTAACTGGTGTAATGATTGGAAAAGAACGTTTTTTTTAATAAGATTAATCTTATTATAATAATTATCATAATAATATATATTACCCATTATCATAATAATATATATTATAACTAAAGAATAGAATTCGTTATTTAAAAGAAAAAATATTTTTCTTTACGAAATGGATATGAAAAAAAAAGTTTATATATGTTAAGTTTAGTTTAGTTTAGTTAAGTTTAGATTCTTGTAACTGAGAAGAAGAAGCAAGAAAGTCAGAAATGGGCAGAGGAAAAAAGGAGGAGATGGGAGAAGAAATTAGAAAAATATAGATAACAAATCCTAAAACTGGTATAGGCGTGTCCTCCGTTGGCCTACTTTTAATATATATAGTGACATAATATAAACTGTGATAAATAAATTAAAAAAAAAAAAAATATATATATATATATATATATATATATATATATATATATAAGAGATGATCTTGGGAAAGAGACTATAATACGTTTTAGTAGAAAAAGGCCTTTTTCGGTCTCGAATAATATAAATAAAAAATAATAACTTATACTAATAAATATTGAATTCATTTCAAATTTATCCAAATTTTCGCCACTTCAGGCATCTTCAGGAATAATCTGATTTTACATGTAATTCAAAATTTTCATTCATTTTTTAGCAGTGCACCCAAAGTACATTTAGTCAAAGAACACAAGTCATTTCAGTCATCAAGACTGAAAAGGGCCTTTTCCTACTATATATACATAAAATAAAATTTATTTTTAATACTTGAAAAAACCGCTGATCTCTGACAGAGACACTGGAAAGACAAGCGAGTTAGTGCTTTGTGCCTGACCGTTATGAAGCCGAGCATTCTTAAACAGGACCCTTTGTCACTGGCGTTGAAAAAGAAAAAGGAAAGGAAGAAATATGTCTCCTTAAAAACTTTACAAACCACCGCTTCCCGCCTTCGGCGACTTTAAAGGCAAAAAGTTTCCTTTCTGTGGGAGGGAAGGGGAGGAGCGGGGCTGAAAGACCAACCTCGCTACAGCTCCGATTATCAACCCAGAGATAGTGACTAAATTTAAAACGCAAAAAAAAAAAAAAAAAAAAATCATGGGGTTATAACTTCCACCATAATCCGGCAAGGCCTCAGATTATTCGAAAATTATATTTTACGATGGTCTTTGCCGAATTAATAATGCAAAAAACATTGTTAAAATACAGAAGCGCCTTTAGGGCCTATAACGAAGATAATTATTTTTTTTTAATATCACTTTGGGTAAAACTTTCATAAGCGTTAATGACGAAAACATTGTAGCCGAAAAATCTCTTGTTTCCTTTATTATCATCATCATTCGTAAAACCATATCGTAGATTGTTTCTACATTTGATTAAATGTTCGTCAAAGTAAAAAAAAAAATTTTCGTATTATAAAAAACGCTGCAAATTGTTACGCAATTTACGTCCACCTAACACTAAGGAAAATAAATAAAAATGGATGCCTAATATTATCCTTTATATATATTTTTTTTTATCATAGATGATTTCTTAAAAAATAGAAGCTACAGCATTACCACAAAATTTTTTTAACAAAACAAAAGATATAAGCACTGCAGTAGAACATATAAAATATGTTTAGAACATATCTTTGCTTTAAATTGCCTAATTTCAATGATTTTTTTCTAGTGAACTTTCGTAAAAAATCTTAAACTTTTAAATAACCATTTTTCGAAGAAAATTTTTGAATTAGATTTTCGAATTCTACGTATCGTGAAACGTAAAACCACAAATTTTGAGGGGGGGGGATGGTTTAAATTGTTGATATTTTTGGACGTTTACAAAGGTTCGTTATTGAAAAAATTAAAACAAAAATATTTAAAAAATGCTATATCTTTACTAATAATGCTCGGATTTTTATGAAACTTCTTTGTTTTTAAAGGAAATTCAAATACCTTTGAAACATCTAATTATAAACATTACAAAAAAAAAATACTTCTTGAGTTATTCGAAAATGTAATTTCATAACTTTTTTTGCAGCTTCTCATCGTTAAAGTACGTTATATAGATAAATTTAAAGGTCTTCGAGGAGAAGACATTAGCCAAGTTTCTTTGAATTTTTTACATTTGCTTAGGCGCTACAATCCATACAAACACAAGTTTTTCGGTAGCCATCTTGGAAGGAAAGAGTGGATAGTAGCATCGAGGATCATCGAGGTAAGAGGATCATCCTCGGGTGACCTCTGACTTTAATTCTAAATTTGTAAAAATCGGTCCTATAGTTTCGAAGAAAAGCCACGGACAGACAAAAAAAAAATTATTCGACTTTCGGATTCTACGTATTGTGAAACGTAAAATTTTGAGGGGAAGGCTAAACTTTTGACTTTTTTGGACGATTACAATGGTTCATTATTGAAAATAATAAACCAATAAGCTACCATTTTTTTTAATAGAATAGGTTATTATTTGTTCAAAACATTATTAAATAATTATTACACCTTGGTTTGAGTCTCCTTTTCCAGACCTCTTTTGGGCAGACATGAAAGAAAAGCGAAAGATGGAACACCTCTTACGAAAGAAAATGACCGAAGAGTATTGATCTTACGATTTATATCGTATTTTAATAATTTTCAGTTTTATTTGTTCTTTTTTTTGGAATATTAAAGACACCCCAAGAATGAGAAAAATTAAATTAGGTTATAGTTGGAAAATTTCAACCACAGAGCAACGTGTCTCTTACGAAAGAGGCAAAAAAACAAACAAACAAAAAAAACTGGTGTTTTCTTACAAGATTTCCTACCGTACAGATAAGTTTTTATATTTTTAAATATGGACATTAGGAAAAAGATGAATCAGATTTATTTTCCAGAAAACCGATCAAAGAAAAGATTTGAGTACGATTTCTTTGATAAACTAAAGCAGTATAAACCGACTTGTGGAAGATCAGCGTCACAAAAATTCAATACACTCTAACATTGCTAACCAAAAACTTTTTTACCATGGCTCAATTTCGACAAACAATAATTTCTATTAAAAGCAGAGGAGAAAGTGAAAATTGTGTGATGTGGCCAAAGATTTTTTTTTTTACTTTTGTTTTTTCTCCCTCTTTCACCCCTTTCTTACACCGAGATTTGAACTTGTAATCTTACATACGAAATTGAATAGCTGTAACTTCCTTAATTATAAAAAAAAGAAGCAACAAAATCTTTCTATTAGTCTTCGAGATAATCTTGGCAAAGTCAGACAGACAGACCAATGGTTACCAATGGAAAATTTGTTTTTTTCAGACTCAGAGGGCTCGGAAACATATAGATCCGTCGAAAACCATACATCGAAAATTTTACCAGAACGCAAAACTTTCCTTTCACATCACTCCATGATCGAATATATAATTGGATATCGAAGGAAGAATATTTGGGGTGGTCAGTCAAAAAGGGAGGCAAAAATAAATGATAATATTTATTTTTTTACATATGCCGACGTTTCGACCTGAAGTTCAGGCCTTCATCCTTAAGTCTCCTTAAGCGTCGCAGGGAGAATTCTCTCTGCGACTCATTATCCCTGCGACACTTAAGGAGACTTAAGGATGAAGGCCTGAACTTCAGGTCGAAACGTCGGCATATGTAAAAAAATAAATATTATCATTTATTTTTGCCTCCCTTTTTGACTGACCACCCCAAATATTCTTCTCTTCATTATCCACGACAGTCAACCAATTACCAATTATGTAATTGGATATCATTGATTGATGTGTTCTTGTTTTTTTCTGTCCTCATGATGTGTGATTTGGCGAAATTTTGATGGGTTTTTCTATTCTTTACCTGTATTTTAGATACACCAGGAAGGTTAGAATTTTCCAATTATAATTTAATACTTAATTATAATGTCGAATATTTTCATTTATAATTTATGTATATAGTTACTGCACTGAAGGAATAGTAGTTAATATTAACCACTTCCAATATTGTGTAGCTCTAAGTATTCCACCTCTTGAATTATAAAGCATACCTACAAAGAGAGAAGAAGTTAAAATAAGGAGAAAAAAAGGAAGAGTCAACTACGTATCTTTTTGTATTTGTTAAGCATGTTTGTGCATATATGCTTAAGGGCACTCGTGGGGAGAGGGAGGGAGGGCATGAATGCGAAATTAATGAAAGAAATGAAAAAGGAATAAAAAGTGGAAAATACAAAGATAGTGCAAAAGGAGCTTAAGCCAGTAAAAGGAAATCTGAATTAGGAGATTAGGAGGGGGTTGGGAACACTTAACCCTCTGGTTTTATTTATAATGTCAGCTCCACTTTTATTTGTCGGCCCTAAAACATTTCTTATTCAAAGTTTAATTATTTTTATCGGCCCTTCTTGGCCCCGCTATCTTATTTTAATTTCTCCTTCCCCTTTAATAATATTTTAGTCTGGCACTCACGCTTCTAAATACCGACGATGAAGTCCGTAATACCTTTCGGCCGAATAATTAAATTTATCTTACAATGATATTGAAAAAAAATCTAGAAAAATGCATGTTGCATGTTATGAAAATAATCAATTTTCTTAGCTCAATTTTGGTTTTTTATTTATTTCTCACTGGTAAATTACTCAATAAACGAATATATTCATAAAAAATATCCTCAAACCATTTATTCGAATAATCGAAAATAATTATTATATATATATATTTTTTCGTTTGGCGCTTCAGATCATGAAGATCTTTGACCGCGCCCCGATTCCCGATTTAAAATATGGGGTAGGGTCATCAATCCTACGAAATATTGGTGTGACAGGTTGGTGTGAGTTGCCTCCAGTAGTCTGACGGGTCTCACATACCCGAGGGAGAGGTAGGAATCTCGGGCAGCTTGGCTTTCCTTGGTGGACGGTCACCCATCCAAGTGCACACTCAGCGCTTTGTTACCTATTGCAAGCGCCTTAGCCAGCAAGGCTACCACAGCTCCCATATATACAAATATATATATATGTATATATATATATATATATATATATATATATATATATATATATATATATATATTATTTATTTTTTATTTATTTATTTTGTGAGCATCACCGACCATGTAGATTTTTTCCCAGCATTAAGCTATTTCTTTATAGTTATCTGCACAGAACTCTATTGAATCTTTGTTGATTCTATCTATCCATCTACTTTTTAGCCTTCCAAGTTATTTTTGCCTTCTGTTGAGACATTCATTGTTACTGCTTGTCTTCATCTCATTGTCTTAATCTCTGTTCCTTCTTATCATGGGATATTGATTGACCAGTTCTTTATTGGTCTTTCTTTACAATGTGTTTGTACTCTGATCCCAGATCGCTCTGGTTATCATGCGGATGATTTTTCTCTCAAATCTTTCAATACTTTTTTCTAGGGTTCTGATTAGTGTCCATGTCTCACAGCTCCATATATTAGAGCTTGCTTTATCATAGCATTTTACACCTTTAATTCTAGATTTCTTGGGATATCGTTACGTTTAAAAGGGAAAAGAAAGGGAGAAGAAAGCTCTGTTTGCTCAAATTATACGCTGGTCTATTTCTAACCTTTAGTCATTCATTTAGATCATCGTGAAGCCGTTGTATTTGAATGTTTCCACTCTCGGATATGATTTTTTCTTATTCGCAGATCCTGTTATTGGGGTGGAATTTTCGGCTTATTATCATATATTTTGTTTCGTCTTTAATTATTTGTACTCCTATCTGCTCGGCCTTTCCAATCAGAGTTTTATCGAGTCTCTCAGTGTCCTCTTGCTTACTTCCAAGAATAGATAGATCATCGGCGTATTTAAGTATTTTATGATTTATTCCGAAGTGGACCCCTCTATTTTCCTGTAATGTTGTTCTTACCACCTTCTCCAGGGTAAGTTAAACAACATCGGCGATAGTCCATCTCTTGGCCGTATGCCCGTTCGAACTTTGAAGGTTTCATATATTTTTCCTTGTATTAGGACTCTACATTTAGGTTCATTTGTACAGGCCTTTGTCTATCTTACCAACTTACTGGAAGCTCCCAGTTCAGTCATATATAGTGTTGCCCAAAATCGGTCTTGCACTTTGAGAGATCAAGACCAAGGCCACCTAACTGTTGCAAGACTAAGACCAGGACAGTTAAAAAAAACGATTTAAAAAAAAATGAAGGCAAAATAGTTACTAATACTTGATAATCTTAATTACTCTGCGTTAATAATTGGTATAACCAATATACTTTTGCATTTAACTCCTCTAATTTTTCATTCGGTCTTAGTTAGGTTACTCCTATCTAAAAACTTACAGTTATATCTTTATAGTAATAAGCTAATAAGTGACTGAAAGACTGCTGCGAGACTCTTGCGCAAAGACCAAGACCATGACCAAGACTGAGCTTGCAAGACCAAGACTCGTCTCGGTCTCGCTCTTGGGCAACACTAATCATATATGATATTTATATCATATATATATATATATATATATATATATATATATATATATAAGTTAAGCGTCGGCGGACTCTAACAATAAAAAAAAAGAAAGGAAAGGGCTTGAAATGCAACACTCACGGTTTCAGAAAAGATACTGATTTATTCCTTTTGTAATCCTCCTTATATACATTTCATATGTTTATTTACATTCAGGATGGCATTAAGGCTGATATCGCCGGTCTCCGGTCTTTATCTCCCCCCCACCAGTTTACGAATAGGATTTTTCGGAAACTTAGATATTCCTAGATCGGAGCTAACGATTATCAGTCTTAACACCTTACAATTGTTTTTACAAGTATAAAGTTGAAAGAAAGTAAAACTCACTCGAGGCATACAAGAATACAAAGAAATAAATAAATAAAAAAACAGAACTAAACACAACACTTGCTTCCAAAAACAGAACTCTTAATACCCTTAAAAAAAACAGAGAAGAAAAAAAAAATAATACACTTTCCTCTACTGTATTGCTATGATTCTATTTACACACACAAAAAAAAAAATACACCATATTTTTGCTTAGACAACCAAACCAAAAAAAACATATTTGTTATAAACCGTGGTGAGGGTACTACGAATCCATTAGTTTTTGTTCCGGTTCTATCATTGGGAGCTTCAATTGTTCAATGTGAACCGTTCTCCTCTTTCTAGGTTCATTAACGCTTTCGATCGTTAGCAGATTATGCTTCCTAATAGCAATCACTCTGAATGGACCCTCGTACCGCAACAATTGTTTCCCTCTGTTGGTTCCTACTCTACGGTACACTATTGTCCCGATCTTTAGATCACCCATTTGGTCACGTACGCGAACATTCTGCCTCTCTACCCGCTTCTGCTTTTCCCGCTTAATTTTCCCCGTTACTCTTCCCCACGTCTTTTCCACCTCCACCCTATTGCTCTGGATTTGCTCGACTAATGGTTCATTAACCGTTGTTTCCCCGCAATCTCGCCTTGGCCTGCGCATCCCGAATAGTACTTCCACGGGCGAAAATCCCGTGACGGAGTGAATCGAGTGGTTGTAGGCTGTTACCGCTTTCTTCATTGCAACATCCGGCTCCAACCCTTTTTCCCCCTGATACACCCGGATGTGGTCACTCAGCGTGCTGTGCAACCGCTCAATGCCGCCTCTCCCTTTAGGATGCCCCGGGGTGTTATAATGCCAACGAATCCCTAGTCGTTTCACCTCCTCCCTAATCGCGGCATTGTCAAACTCCCTACCACCGTCCGATGTGATCCTCTCGGGGACCCCGTAGAACTGCACCCAGGTTTGTAGGGCTTCCGCAACTGCGTTGGCAGACTTGTCCATGACCTGGTGTGCCATAGCTACCTTGCTAAAGACGTCGATGACCGTGACCCACTTGAACCCTCTCCAGGTAAATGTATCAATCTGGAGGTCCTGTAGTGGCATATTCCCCGTCGGTGTCTCTTCCTGAATCCCTCTGGGGGGGTGTCGATCATATTTCGTGCGCATACACACCTCGCATTTCCCTATGACCTCTTGGATGGATTTTTTCATGCCCCACCAGAAATACTTTCGACGTAATGCCTGCAGCGTCTCGTTCACGCCTCGGTGGTTGGTTTTCCCCTGGTGATAAGCTAATGTGACTGCCTGTTGCTGTTCCTCATCCTGTATAGTTTCCACTGCGTACTTGCAACGGATGAGTGTTCTGTCCACACCAATTCGCTCGGATCTCCACATCCGCTTTATTTTATCCCATACCGTGTTATTCCCAACATAGAGATGGTGCGTCTTTCCAGGTTCCGTGGCGTCCTTCAGTGCTGTACAAATTTGCTCTTCACTCACCCCGGGTTGCGACCAGATGACGCGAATCTTGCTTTTCCCATATCTTCGATAATCTATTTTCATCATCCCTGCTACTCTCGTTTTCCAGATTACCTGACGATGCTTGTCATTGATGATGTCGTCTATCTCCTCCATTTCCACTGCTCTTTCCTCCGCTGAGCTCTCCTCTTCCGGGGACTCTCCCCTGTCATCTATACCGACGATATCATCTGCTCCTTCGCCATCGGGAGTCCATTCACTCAAGAATTGGCGCACGTCTCGCGATGGTCCTCCCCCGTCCTCTTCTACCGCGTTGATCATGATGGCCCTAGAGAGCCAGTCCGCCACCACGTTCTCCTTTCCCGGCTTATACACCACCTCTATATTGTATTGGCTAAGGACTTCCTTCCATCGCGTGACCCTAGCTGAGGTTTCTTTAAGTTTCCCTACCCACTGCAGGGGTTTGTGGTCGGTGTGGACTCGAAATTTCCTCCCAAATACGTATGGCCTGAAATGGTCGATCGCCCATACTATCGCGAGTAGCTCCCTCTCCAAAGCGCTGTATCGCGATTCCGCACCCGTAAGCCAACGGCTCGCGTATGCTATCGGTCGTTCACCCTCACTCCCCCCCTGGGACAAAACGGCCCCTAATGCGTATTCACTCGCATCGGTGGGTATATTAAAGAGCTTCTCAAAATTCGGGAACGCTAACACCGGCTCTGTCAGCAACCTATTCATACATTTTCGGATATTATTCTCCATCTCTGGTGTCACCACAATCTTCGCGCCTTTCTTCAACAAATTGTTAATGGGTACCAAATACTCTGCCATCTCAGGTACGAATCTCCGGTAGTAGTTCAGCGTCCCGAGAAGTCTACGGATCCCCTTCACGTCCCGTGGTACCGCCATCCGTGTGATTGCCTCCACCTTTGCCGCATCCGGTCTGACCCCCTCGCTAGAGATAGTGTGGCCTAAAAAATTGATCCGCGTTTGTCCCAGCAGAGACTTCTCGCTTGACAATTTCAGCCCGAATTGCCGGAGCCTCTCGAATACTGACCTCAGATGTTCCACGTGTTCGGTTTCCGTTCTGCTAAAAATCAGCAGGTCATCCATATATACCTGACATACCGAGTCATCGATACCTCTCAAAAATTCGTCCATCAGACGCTGAAATGTTATGGGCGCATTCTTCAGACCAAACGGCATTCTGGTGAATTCATAATGCCCCCTTTCGAATGTAAACGCCGTTTTGTGTTGGTCTTCCGGGTGCATCCGAATTTGGTGGTATCCCGCCTTAAGGTCCAACGTGCTAAAGACCACGGCCCCACTCAACCTATCGAGTATATCTTCGAATCTTGGGATCGGGTACTTCTCGTCTACCGTGTTATCGTTCAATTTACGATAGTCTACTACCACCCTGTATTTTTCCTTATTATCCCCCGGTGCTGCCTTCTTCTTCACCGCCCACAGGGGACTATTGAATGGTGAGGTGCTATCAACTATGATCCCTTGTTCTTTTAGACTATCTAGCTCCTCTCGAATATGCTGCCTCAACGCCTGCGGGTATCTTCTCTCTTTCACGTAAGTTACCCTATCCTGCTTCAGTGGGTTTTCATGCACCGTCCTCCCTGTTACCCCTAATACCTCACCTTTCCTGAAGAAAATGTCCCTAAACTCCTCCTGTAGCAACTTCCTCCAGTCCTCCACTCTGTTCACCGCCCCTATCCGCACCCTTCTCTCTCTCGCGACCCCTATACATCCGAACTTCCTCTTTCCCAACCTAACACTCCAGGCTCCTCTACGATTCCTAATGCTCGCCCCTACCTGCCCTAACAAATCGCACCCTACTATGACCTGGTATTCCCGAGTCATGTTTTTCACTACGTGTACCTTCAGTTCACCCTCTTTTCCTGCCCACCGATCAAGTCTTATTGTCGCTTCTTCCTCTACGCTACAGGGGCCACCCAGAGTGATTAGCTGGCAATCGCATTTTTGGATCCGGAGTGCCCTCTCACTCCCGCACACTTTCCCTAACGCCCCTCTGGTCATAATAGTGCTCGAGCTCCCGGTATCCACGAGGCACTTTACTCCCCCGTCTACCTCGATAATTGGCAACCAGCATGGCTTACCTCGGATGTTATTGCATGTTGCTGTGCGGTCGCCTCTCTGCTGCAACACTCCTCAGATGCCGCCCAGCTTCCTCCTCACCGCCGCCGTTCGTCGCTGCTCGGTCCGTTGGTTGCTCCTGCCTCCTTCGCCTCCACTGCTACCTGGTTCGTCCGTCTCTGTCCCCGAAGTTCCCGACTCCTCGGTTGCCTCCTCCGAAGATCCGTCCTTCCGCTGCATCCTAGCCCGTCTTGTCAACTTCTGCGTGTTTACTTCCATGGGCTCGTCTTGGGTTCTTTCTCTCCTCCGGAATATGTACGGGCACTGCCTAGCAATATGCCCTTCGATACCGCACTCGAAACATCTAGTGCGCGGACATTGTGCAACTAAATGTCCTGGCTTTCCGCACCCATGACATTTCCTGTCTTCCCTGCGGGGTCCATTCCTCGGCCTCGCCTGTCCGGACCTTTTTTCACCCATCCTGACCTTCTCTCCGCTCGGCTGTACCGTTTCTCTCCTCTTCCAACCCATCGGGGCTGTCCGGGGTCGTCTGTCATTCACCCGGATCCACCCTGGTTCTTCCACGTCCATCCGCGTCTCTTCTTCCCTTGCGCTTAGGTCGATCATTTCCTGGGCACACTCGAGGAATGATCTCTCCCTGGGCAATCCGTCTCTCCTCCCCGTTTCCTTCGCCAACTGGACCTTGAGTATCGTCGAGAGGAACTCCATCCTGGCCTCCACCTCTCCCACACTCATTGTTTCGCGCATTTTCTCCGTTATGCGGTTGTACTTTGCCACTAGTACCCCCGCATACTGGCCCCTCGTCTGACGTTGGGACCGCCGTTCTCTAAACATTTGGAAGATGTCTTCCTCCGGCGTCCATCTGCCTCCTCCGAAGGCCTTCTTCAGTCGCTCCTTAATCACCGGCCATGGTGTCTCCTCGTCCGCCTGAATTTGGTTCAGGATGCTCCTCCTTACTCGGCACACCAGAGCCGCTTTCAACGCTTCCGCGTCCCCTAGGTTTACCAGGTCCTCCGCCACCTTTACCTCTATTCTAGACATGAGGCGGTCTCCGCCTTTCAGGAAATGGTTAAGCTCACCTACCTCGCCCCCGAAGCGTTCCAGGTCCGCAATAGCTCTTCGTAGGTCCTGCGTGGTCGCCGCTCTTATTTTCATCCATTCCAGCGCGTTAGCGTGCGCTTCTGCCAATGTGTCCCTCGGTAAGGGAGGGATCTCCTGGATCTGCGGAATCTGCGGTACCTGCGGTATTTGAGGTATCTGAGGAACCTGAGGAGCCTGCGCGATCTGAGGTATCTGCGGAATTTCTTGAGGTTGAGGGATTTCCGGGGCGCTCAACACTCCCGGCCTGATTAAGCCCTCTGTTGGCATTTCACTCTTTCCTTATGACTAGGAGAAGAAAAAAAAAAAAACCAAGAGAGAAGAAAAAAAAATGACTTTTAAAAAAAAATTACTTCTCTGTTCTCCTGTCGTAGTCCCGGATTTCGGCACCAATTAAGCGTCGGCGGACTCTAACAATAAAAAAAAGAAAGGAAAGGGCTTGAAATGCAACACTCACGGTTTCAGAAAAGATACTGATTTATTCCTTTTGTAATCCTCCTTATATACATTTCATATGTTTATTTACATTCAGGATGGCATTAAGGCTGATATCGCCGGTCTCCGGTCTTTATCTTATATATATATATATATATATATATATATATATATATATATATATATATATATATATATATATATATATATATATATATATATATATATATATATATGGTATTTATAAAATACCATTTATATGTATATTTATTAAGAGATACATTATAAAATTGTATTACAATTTTACTATTCTGGTAAATTACAGGCGTTTTGTTTAAATTGAAATGAATTTATCAAATGTATAATATTTTTACTATAATAAACATTTATTATATCCATGAAAAAATCCTGTTAAATATTTAAATATGAACAATTTACATTCGTTATTATTCTAGAAGTTATTAGCTCATACGAACATTCAGCTTTCAAACTGTTATTCAGGGATCTAATCTGCCTGAGGGTAATGACCACCTTAAATGCATGGATATTGCAGCTACTGAATTTCCTCTTTATATCCTGCAAGGTGCCCAATTTCAATCATTAAGTCATATAAATTTGCATTATAAAAATATCTGAAATAATATAACTATTAACTATTTATTATAACTTTAATTAATATACTTTTTATTAATTATAACTTATTTTCTATTAATCGTCAACTTATTAAAATAATTGATATGGGATACTACATTTTTCGCTATCCGATTTTGTAAGGCGGATGAAATATCAAGGAACAACATACATTCTAGTGATGTGTTTAAAATATTTCATATTATATATTTTTATCCCGTTTCAAAGGGAATCGGTTTCAATCTATTGAAAACTTATTTTGTATTCCAAGTAATTGAAAAAGAGTTAGAAACTACAAACGGATGGTAGAAGAGGGGATTGATGTTATCTAATGAAATATGTCATCTAATTGGAATTCAAGTTTGATATATTTTCCAAAGTTATCAAGTTATAAATTCACATGACAAAGATACATCCATACAGGTTAATTATTTCAAAGATTCCGAAATAATTTCATTATTCCCGAATACGGTGATGTTACGTTATAATTATTGTTTAAAATGCTTTTAATCAATCCACTTAATGGTAAGCAGCGATTTTATGAGTTTACGTGAGTATTTGGATACAATTTGAGCTCAAATTAAGGAAAAATATATTTTCTCATATTTTATTATTTCATTGAGTATTAAGTGATAAGTGACCGTATTCCGTATATATATATATATATATATATATACGGATCCGTATATATATATACGGAATACGTAAGTGACAAATTTAATGTTTCTTAGTAAAATTTACGTTTAAAATAAAGAAACCTACTGATTGTTTCAATTATTTTCATGAAAACGTAAACATAATGACTATATACATTAAATTTGTCACTGATAACAGAGATCTGGGAGAAAAATATTAAAAAAATTATTATTTTAGATATTTTATATTTATAAATATAATTGGTTTCTAGACAATTGTATTTATATCACGGAAAAACACTAAATAAAAGCTTGGGAAAGTTAACTGTAGTCATTTTTGCAGAAAGCACTGGTATTTTTATGCGACTGTATAGGAAATCACATCATTTCTTTACACAACTCAAGGCGAATCTCAAATTTTTTCTTGACAAACCTCAACTTAATTAATATGGACAGTTTATTAAATATGAAAGATTTTGCAAAAATTATTAATGGGGTAAATTTAGTACAATTAAAGAATGATAAAAAAAAATAATAATAATAAAAGCCATAGCGAACCCGAAGGTTCGATGCCGACACCACCAATCGCTTATTACACACCTCCCTCCACCGTTCGCCTTTCTTATATTCTACGCAATACTTTATTTTCAAAAACCTTAAGACGCTGCTCATCCCTTAATGTAAGCGGCCAAGTTTCGCATCCGTAAAGAACTGTAGGCAAGATAATTGTTTTATAGATTCTAATTTTTAAGTTACGGGACAAGAGGCGCGAACTGAGTAGTTTTGTCACAGAAAAATAACAAGCATTTCCCGCCTTCAGTCTAACCTTAATCTCTTCTTCAATTTCGTTTTTTCTAGTTATCGTAGAACCTAGATACCTAAATTTATCTACCTGTTCAAACATATTACCATCTATGTCGATATCACCAGTAGTATCGCCATGTTTGCAGATAACCATATATTTTGTTTTATCCACGTTTATTTTGAGTCCTAGTTTTTTACCGGCTTTCATTAACTTTGTCGTATTTAGTTTTATAGTTTCAACGTCTTCGCTTAACAGTACCAGATCATCAGCATAGCCCAGCACGGATGTTGTCCCACCCAGATCCAGCCCTTTCTCGGTACGCATTACCTCCCTAATGGCATGTTCTAATGCCAAATTGAACAGTACAGGCGAAAGGGAATCCCCCTGTTTTAAACCCGAGCGAACCTCAAATTTTTCCGACAGATTATTACCGATTCTAACTTTATTGAGTGTCTCCGTGAAGTACATCCTGACTAGATTTACTAGTTTTTTTGGAATCCCCTGCTCGATTACAATATTATACAGTTTCTGGCGGTCAATAGAATCGTAAGCCTTTTCAAAATCTGCATACAGCTGGTGAACAATACCGTTGTACTCCATTTTTTTCTCTAATATTTGCCGTAAAGAAAATATTTGATCAATAGTTGAACGATTCCGTCTAAATCCGCATTGGTAGTCTCCGATAATTTCCTCGGCGTATTCCGTGATTCGATTGGTTAAGATTAAAGTGAATATTTTATAACATACCGGAAGGAGTGAAATTCCTCGATAGTTATTACAATCCTTCCTCGGGCCCTTTTTGTGAATCGGAATAAGAATAGATTCTTTCCATTCCTCAGGTAATTTCTCATTCAGCCAGATCTTTTTAACCAACCGATGTATTTTAGAAACTCCAGCTTTCCCGCATGCATTAATTAGTTCAGTAGGAATATTATCGGTTCCCGCTGCTTTATAATATTTTAATTTTCCGATAGCTACTTCAACTTCCTCTTTACTTGGTCCTTCTATTAACGGTTCAGCACTCTGGTACTCAGAAGGAGGACACAGATCATAATATCCCGTATTTAAAATATTGTCAAAGTGGTCCTTAAACGATAAAAAAAAAAAAAAAAAAATCACAAATAATTTATGACTTTTTCTTAAACGGAAGTTAGAGCTGTATAAACCTTTCCCCCTCCCCCCCCCAATAGTACTCTTTAAATAAATTTAACAAGTACAAACTCTACTTTGGTTTAATATAATTTTTTTCAAGTTTACTATGAAGCAATTTTAAGTTACTTACGTCAAATGTTTTGTATATTATCGCTGCTTATTCTGAAAAAAATATGTCTCGCTTAAAAAACACAAATATTAAATTTCCTACTTTTCTGCTATAAATCGATCAATTTTATATATATATATATATATTATCTTGATATATACTATCAAGTTTTTAAATATTTTTCTATACTTACATGACACCCTGTTTACATATACATATTTTAAAATATTTTAACATTGACTTTATTTTCTTAATTATAAAGATACATATTAATCATTAACGGTTTGTTAAGAACATATTTAAGTATATGTGAAATTGTTTGACGTATATTAACCAAACGACATTTTAACATTATTACTTAACGGCTCAAATGCTCTTAGAAACTAAGTTAGTGGGCTTTAGAGAGAGATTCCCAACTGAGGCAAATCCTAAAACACTACGTCTTATCCAAGTTGTTTCCAGCTAATATCATTCGGAGAGAAGAGTTTTATCGAGGCAATACGTTGTGGAAGTTTGCCTGGAGTTCTTTGGATCTATCCTGTCCTGGCTTGGTTGAGAACTACTCTAGAATCACCGTTATATCTGCTACTTCACATCTGTTGCGTGTCGGAACTTGTTTTAAGCCTTCTTCTTATGTAGCCTGAGGTTTCTTAGCGACTATACCTAAATGAGTTACACCGACGGATATTATACTTCGTAATTTTTAATTTGAGTTGAATCCATTCTTAGATAAACATGTAAGCGGAGCATCTTATTACTTTCACTTACCTATATATGCAATATACATTAAGTGTGAGCATTGCGATCGTGAAAATTTTTGAGTTTGAATTTTCAACGGAAATACATTTTTTGAGTTCTCCTGAGTCCAATTAACCATGTACCGCGAAATGGTCTGCGTGCGTGTGTACGTATGTGATCAGTTCAGCTCAAAAACGAAAAGTCGTATGAACGTGAAATTTGATATTTAAGGTTTGCATATACCTTGGATGTTAGGCAATTTTTTTCATCAAAATTGACTTACCGGAAGTATTATTTTATATAATCGATTTAGCACATTTATACGGTTTTCTTAAAAACGACTCGAACGATTTTGATTAAACTCAGTATATTAGTGTATTATTAAGCAGTTTTTAAAAGTATGTAGATTTTATTGTCATTAATGTTCTCATGATTCTCTAACAGGGTTTAAATGGCTAATTTTCGATATTATCAACCTCTAAAGAACCTTTAATTTTTTTTCTTTGAATTGATTAACTATTTGAAATAAATCTCAACTATAAAAAATAGTTAAATATAAAATATGAAAGAGTTTGATAAATAACTAAAGGAGAAATACAAGATCGTAACGAATAATGGTTGAAATGGAGGAACCAAACGAGTACGAGCGTAGCCGAGCTCGCCCAAAAGCTTATAACAGGCTTCCATACGCAACATGAGCTTAATATCACACGGACTCTGACAATATTATGTACGTATATATATATATATATATATATATATATATATATATATATGCGGATTTCATAAGTGCTATCGTTGGTATTATTTAATATTTAATTGTAAATATTACTGCTATATAAAAATTAAAATGTGTATATATATATAGGATAATGAAATAAATACCCACAATGAAATGTAAATAAGTATAGCTTCTATAGTTCCCCCTTTGTCTGAAAATACTTATTTCTGCTAAGAAGAGGGTAGAAGTGAAAGTCGTGTGATGCGTGCACCTTACTTTTTTCTTATGATATCCCGAACATAGATCAAATTTGTATGTTATGAGAAGTCGACTGTACATAAAAATATATAAAAGTTTTAGTGTTGTCGGGGATTAGCCGTTGCAACATTAAAACAATATTTTTATTATTTATTTATTTTTATCAATTCTGAATTGAAAAATATTATCCGTACATCCAAGGACACTAATAATATTGATAGAAGAGTAGCTCATTCACATGCTATGTACAATAAATAAAATAAAATTAAACAGCAAAATAATAATACTAAAAGAAAATGTATATAAACAAAAAGAAAATAAACTAAACAGTACAAAAAATAAACTAATCAAAATAACTACTTAAATACACACATTCTTTTATACAATTTATTTTTATTTAATTAAGAGTTGATTTTTTTGATTTTTTATTTTACCATTTAAAATATCTTTAGGAATTTATCTAATCTAAAACTCTTTATGTTTTATGTACAGCCGACGTTATAACATGTGTTTATCTATTATTTTCTCGAATTAATAAATTTATATTGTTAATATAAATTGTATATTATTACATTCGACCAATTTTATTTTTTATTTTTTTATTTTTTTTATTTCTACTGTTTCAATGGGATAGTAAGAATTGATCAAGTAGCTATTAGAATGTATTAAAAATAAAACAGAAGGTCTAACGAATACTCTTGTTTTACCTATACTTACCATCTCTGGTAACAGGGGAGTTTTCTTATAGGCCACCAACCTAGCAGAAGGGTCCATATCCATTCCGCGGGTCTGCAACGAAATAGATTTCAACTTTTCCAGGTCGGATTCGAACCTACACCACCAGATTAGAGACTGTTAAAATAATTTCACACCTTAACATTCCCGGCCTGATTAAATTACGGTTTTTATCTAATTGCGTTGTTCTAAAATTGAAAATAATCGTAATTATTTGAACGTTTCTTATTTCACTTTGGTTTTTACAAACATTTTTTTAAAAAGACGCATTGCAGAGGGATCTGAAAATAGTTAATATTGAAAGAGTTCTTGGAAAAGAGTTCTAAGGAAGCTTATTAACGAATAACAAGAAATAAAAACCAAGTTTCTTTTGCCATTTAATTTAATACAAACTTTTCATGATTTTTTTTTTTTTAACCAAATGTACTCTAATTTGAATTTGAAGTTCCAAGTAAAAAAAAAATATACCTCTCAATAATATGGTTCTTAGTTTCATGTCACTGTAGTATATATCTTTTTTTTTTCTAATTGAATATAGATAAGTGTTTTGTCTTTTCATTACAATCCTTATGTATGATGGCTGATTCGTCTTATATATTAATTCGGCTTTTCCAATAATGCTTTCCTGTGATATCATCTATACCATAGGTAGGGAACTTTTTTTATCATTATAGGCCGCAATAAGTTTCGGCGGTGAAATGGAGGCCGTAATATTTTTTGTTTATATTTTACAGTTGCTTTTTGTATTTATCACTAAATACAAACACCCACATACGTATATTTAAATTAATTATATTAATTTCCAAATTTTCGTTTCTTAAATAATTAAACATTAATTAATTCTAGCACTAGATTAATAAATGTCTAAAGGAAAATATCGGAGGCCGCATGAGATTCCAACTACGTCCCAGAGGCCACATGTGGCCTCCAAGGCTCCATCTATGATGTATGCTGTAGCTGTAGAAAAGATCCTGTGGATCTAGCATCTTTATTAAATTTCTTTTCATTGTGTTTATTAATTAACACATCAATTTTCCATAACCGAAAATTTAAATGAAGAACATGCTAAAATGTTGTAGACATTCGAATAGCTTGTACCATGTATTGGAATTCGTCTGATCAATAATGAAACCCAATATACAATGCCATACTCTTAAACATGTATTTGATTTCATTGGCCGTAAATATTTTCAGCACCAATTACTTCTTCACATATTCCTAACACTAGTACAATATAGTAATTCCTTATGGAACAATGAACAATAGAAAAACCCTGTGCAATATATATGTTGGATTTTCGAACTTTCTAAGAGAATCACATACAGACACTATCAAAACTACATTTTATTTTCAATCAATATTATAAAAGTAGATATTATTTTAGTTTATTTAAATTTAATAGTTTTTCTAAAATCTTCATTAACTATTATGACATTTATATTATTGATGTATTATACATATATTGTTTGTTCCTACGAATTTTTTTTTTTCGGTTGGCTCTACGGACCTTACAGATCTTTAGCCGCCTGAACCTGCCTTCTCCACCTCTCGCTATCTTGGGCTACTGCTTTCCAGTTTGCGGCATGTAGCTCAGCCGTATCTTTGTTTATCCTTTCTATTCATCTGTTTTTTGGCCTCCCACGTGGCCTCATGCCTACTGGCATTCATTGTCGTGTAAAGGCGTCCTGATGGAATGCTACGAGCTACATGCCCTGCCCACTTATCCTCCTTGCCTTCATGTCATGAGATATTGACTGTACCGTTTCTTTCAGCAGTCCTTTATTTCAACAGTTCCTACCCAAATATCTGGATAATAATATTAATATAATTATAGTCCAAATAAACTATAAATAAATGTGATCATCTTATTTATTAACTTACTATAACTCTAATTGATCTAAATTAAAAATGTACTCAGTGGATTCAGAGTTCGATACTCGACAACATTTATTGAATCGAATATTTCTTTAGGCGCGTTTAGCAGTTTTTTTGGTTAGACTGAATCAGATTGTGCCTTCAGATCTCCATGTGAAACGCTCGAGTAAAGTCGGCTGGAATCGAATAATTGAAATGTTTTTGCATATGGATTAAAATATTTAAGATCCTAAAATTCGGAACTTCATAATTTTAGCGAAGGAAATGTTCATAATTTCATTCTCTTTGTAATGGAGCTATTATTAAAAAATGTATCTTAAGGCGACGCCATGTTAGAGAGGCGAAAAAGGAACAAATATAATGTAGAAAACCAAATTATAACGAGTTTTTTTGATGATGTATATTGAAATATCCCAGACACTAAAAATTGGACCTGTATACTTTAAGAGAGAGAAATGTTCAGCATTCCATCCTCTCTATAATGAGCTATTATTCATTCCATGAGTTCTCTTAGAGAATTCATTTCCAAGCATAAAAGTCATTTATAATACAATTTTTCACTTGTTGACAAATTTGGTAAAAATAATTGACCGTGATTTTATATCCTATCATTAAGTTTGGGTATCCATTCGACTCACTATTAAACTTTCTTCAATTTCTTAAAGAAAAAGTTTTTTACTTTAGTGTGCATTTCAGGAGTAAAAACATATAAAAAGATCTAGAAAATGTAGCTCTTTTGGATGTCATGTGTTCTCACGAGATGGCACGTGTAATAAATAGTCCATGGAATAGACCACTTTTTATCGAATTATTAACTTCCGCATGTAACTTCGTGAATAGTTTCATCTAATCGTAACCTACGACTATTTTATTTACGAAAATTCTTGGAAAAAAAAATCTTGGAATTGGAGCGTTTTCAATCTAGAAGAGGGGGATCAAACATTGTCTATTTAATTAGGTCCTAAAACTCGTAAATACACATTTGCTTTCTATTTGGATCGTAAGGCGAGAAAAAAGGTGGCCTTCAAAAATTTTGAGCTGTTTGGGATAAACTACACCCCCAAATTTTCAGAAAGACGAGGTTATATAGGACAAACGGCCCAATATATTTTTAGGCCATCTTTTTTATCGATTTTATGATCAATTTATCTTACGATCCAAGTAGAAAGGAAATCGGGGTTTACGAGTTTATA
The DNA here is from genome assembly GCA_928085145.1 of Nezara viridula. Classification (NCBI taxonomy): domain Eukaryota; kingdom Metazoa; phylum Arthropoda; class Insecta; order Hemiptera; family Pentatomidae; genus Nezara; species Nezara viridula. Next base: position 76,615,064 of record OV725082.1, read on the forward strand.
GAACCTAATTAAATAGACGCAGTTTGCCCACTTTTAGATTGAAAAAGCCCCAATTGCAAGAGTTTTCGTAAATAGTTGTAGGTTACGATGAGATGAAACTATTTAAGAAGTTTCAGGCGGATGTTAATTAGTTAGAGGTCTGTACACGGACTATAAGGATTTCAGTTTTTTACATATTTGAACTGATATATACACGTTGAAAAAATAAAAATATTTCCGACATTTTTTACAACGTTCCCATTTCAGTCCTCTGCTTATCTTGCTATTGGTAGCAGAGATTTCTTTTAATCAGAATAACATACACTTTCATTCTGAAACACATTCTAACTTTCTCCTGAAATGATTACCGATTTTAGGCGCTGGCTCCGCGGTTATAATTTCAATATGGTATAAAGTGAAAGTATAAAATAATACTCCGAGAAAATTATGTAGCAAAAATAAAACGAACGTATCATACTGACACATGGTAATTTTATTAGAATAGTTTTATAGGCACTATATTACTTTTGCTATAAGAAATATTATATTTCATCTGTTTTATGTAATTTATGTTGATTAAAGTTTGAATGGACTCTTGTATCACTATTACAAATGTCGTTAGTTGTGACAAAATGTAATATTAATCAATAAAAAAAAATGTTTTAAAATACAAAATTTAAATTGATGAGAAATGGAACAGTTGCCGCTGGGTATTGCTTTTTCTAATGCCTATCAAGCTTTTTTATTTTATTTTTTATTATTATATATATTGTAACCAAGATTAAGGAAGCATTGAAAAAAAAAAATAAAACTCTTCTCTCTTTGTTTCCTGTAACTAATTATTAATTCCTATTTTTAGCATGTGCATATGCTCTTATATCTTATATCTTAACTATCCTTTATTGATGTTTATATGTCGCATGCCGTACTATTGTATATAAAATAAGTATCTTTCTTTGTTTTTTTTTATTATCTTAAGTATGTTCCTATTTATCTTTAATTTTATTTAGTAATTATGTTTAAATTCTCTCTTTTTTATTTCTTTTGCTTGTACGTAGTATTAATTCTGTAAATATTTCTTTCTGTAAATAGATCTCTTAACCTTTTTTTTTTTTTGTTTACTGCTTTATAAAAATATCCAGCCTAATCTCTTCTCAAGTGAGATAGCATGGTAGAATAAATATTTAATGATGGCCCAATAATAGTTACGTTTCTTATATTTTCTAGGTTTATCTCTTTAGATATGAAGGCTGGTAAAGCCACACATAAAAATTCCGATGGAAAATTATATTCACTAAAACTTATTTTATTATCTTTTTATTTATCCTTTTTGTGGTCATAATATATATATATATATATATATATATATAATGAAGAGAAGAATAGTTGGGGTGCTCAGTCAAAAATATATATATATATATATATATATATATATATATATTTCTCATGACTATGCCAGCACATCTGCTGATTGTCGATAGTTGAAATTGTCCGGTGCGGATAAATAAATGAAAGTGCGAAAAAAAAAAAGTTGATATTAAAATTTAAGATTACCTTTTGAGGGTCATACATACATAAGATCTGTTAGATTGTGTTATTTTATATTAAAGTTGTTACTACTTAAAAAATAAATTAATAATAAAAAACATTGTAGCCCATTTACCTATAGGGAAAATTGATACTAAAAAAGATTTCCAGAGGAATACCTTGTAGTTCCCTGTTTATGTTAGGCCTCCGCGGCAACTACCTAAGCAATTGAGCCTGCCTCGAGAACGCCTCGACGCAGGGGTACCTACTCGTCCGGAATTAAATTCCTTCCATTGTTTATCACTCTTTGTCTGAGTGTTTGTTGGCCCTTTTATTGTTGCTTCCGTTGTTTGTTCAATTCTTGCGCAACTTCTTGCCTTTGTTGCAGTTGCGAATAGATTTTCTCACATTCTACTCCCGAGGAAGGAAACGACTTGAATTTAAGACAGAGCACGTCCGAAGGGCGAAATTAGGGTGGACGTTTGCATTCAAAACCTTAACAACAGAAGTTTAAATAATCAAATAAACGTTATTTATATTTTATTTATATCAACCGCAATCCAAAATTGTTCATTTAATACTACATTAAAAATGCACGTTAAAAAAAAAAATCAAATAGTCATTATCTATATCATTAGGTAATTTGGCAGCCCTTTATTTATTTATTTTTTTTTTTTAACCACTCACCATGATGAACTAATTGACCAATTTACAAGCGTTTTTTTTTTTTTCAAAATGATGTTTTAAGCTTTTTGAAATCGGACCAGTTAAAAGAAATGATAACATACTTTCAACTGCCAATTTTTAGTGAATTTCGATTGAATATAATTTTTGTTTCTGTTAGCTTTACAAATCTTGTAGACCTTTTGTAGACTTTTCAATATCTGCTTGTCTTGGACTATTCTTTATGTTATCAGCAGGCCGCTCTATGGCAGTCATTGTTGTGTAGAGGGTACTAATGGATTATGCTCCAAGCTACATAAAATTTCCATCTTAGTCTCCTTCCTTTCGAATCATTAGTTTTTGATTGATCAGTTTATGTAAGCAGTTGTTTATTGGTTCTTCTCCTCCAAGCTTTGGTGCTCGATTCTTTGAATACTTCTTCCTACGCTGCTAGTTAATGCCTCGGAATCGAATCACTATATAAAAACTGGATTGGTCACAGTATTTTAGATCCCTCATTTCAGATTTTTAAGCATTTCAATACCTTTAAAAGCGAGAAGAAGTATCTGTTCGAGCTTTTTATATGCTGATCTAAAGAACTATGATGTTCTTAATCCGACTAAAACAGCCTGGTGGAGAAAATATGGGTAAAAGAAAGAGGATAAGAAAATTTAAGATAATTTTCAACACCAAGTAAGTCCACAACTTTCAGCATAATATAATGTTTGCCTGAAGCAGAATTATTTTATTTTTTAGCCCTACAATGTATAACTCCCAAATTGTACTTCTTTCTTCTTTTATTTAATTCATAATTTTATTTTATTTATAAAATGAGTGAAGTGCACAAAATATATATACAATTTTGGTTTGTATCCATTACTTTTTGATGTAATATTTTCTTGTTTCACAAATGTTTAATTTCAGTGATCCGATCCTTACACAGTCCATACTAATTGAAACGTGAACCAGCTCAAAATCAAACTTTTGAGTTCGATGGGTAATATTTGGCTCGCACCAAATTACCGCGATCATACGTTTTTCGGCACACTAAACAAAATATTTTTGGATGAACTTTTTCAAAAGAAAGAGATTAAAACGAAGAAATTGAAAGGTCTACGAAGTTTTAAGTGGGTGAATAAATTAACAACGCGTTATCACGCGATTAGAATTGCACATTCGAATCATGAGAAAAATACTCGACTTTAAATCATTTATTTCTGCCTCTATGAGTTCTCAACAAAGTTAGATGAGATCATTAAGACAACAATTAAGTTACTTATAACTTCACCCAACTTGATGTAAATTCAATAACACAGGATCGGAAAACCGGCGTTCCGGTTAACATTGAAATTTATTTATTTTGTTAATTCAGGTGACAAGGGATAATCCATCAAGGGTACATTCTCCCTATAGATTTTTTTTTACAAATACGGGCCTCCCCATAATTCCTTGTTCGGCCTTTACTAAATACAAAATATTTAGATTTGCAGTACCAGAACTCGTAGGTAAATTTCGTTTGAGCTATTAATAAGTTATGGCTTTAAAAATTCACTAATGTACCATGTACTCTTGACGCAATTATATATTACATTGTTCCCAACCTGTTAGCAGCCCACGTTCATTAAATATTGCATTGTTGATGAATTCCTATTTAATTTAGAGCAGGTTATTTATACTGTTTGATTACATAGGAATATTTAAAATTTGATCTATATAGATTATTTTAAATATATTATATGTGAAAGGGATTAAGACGAATTATTTGGACAAAAGTCGGTAACTAGTGTTGCCCAAATGCATGTCCTGGTCTTGCGCAAGAGTCTTGAAGTTAATTACTAACTTATTGCTATTCATTAAACATGTTAATTTTGAACGATACAGAATAGGTACATTTAAGTGTTTTTATTGACATAAATATGGTAAAGTGCGTCAACAAAGTAAAATTTAACTTACTGTAACCTTGCTAAATCTGGTTCGATTTTTTTATGGTTTTGTCGAAACTTTGATAACCTTTTAAAAATGTTACTTATTCCAGAAATATTAATGTCATTTTATAGAAAGGGAAAACCTAAGAGAATCGCGAAAATTTCTGGGGATATCTGGTGGTAAGCGCTGCACAACACTCGATAAAACCCACTTAGTGAGAAAGATTTATTTTTGAGAACATTTAGGATAAACTATTGTTAGATATTTAAAAGTTTTATTTATTTCACCATAATTTTTACTAATACTCAATTGAATAACGATTAACTGAATATAACTAATTTAATATGAGGCGTTCAAGTATATTCTACTATGTTCTAAGGTTTGGTTAATTAATAAACTTGTGGTTGTAAACATTATACATAGGTTTGTCTGAGTTATTTCACTTTTTTTATCTTTAAGTTTATTTTATTTTCATTTATTGTATATACTTTTTGGTTATTATATTTTGTTAATTTTTTTTCTATTTTATTTTATTTTATCATCTGTAAATACCATGCTAATGTACTCTTGCCTCTGTATAACCTATGTTCATATTTTGACAGAATATTATAGTGCCAAAAAAAAACAAAAACAAAAAATGATATTTAGTAATTGGAGTGTATTAGCACGACAAACTTAAATAAATCCAAAAAGTGTAAAACACGATTAAAAAAAATTGTTAAGATTAAAGAAAAATATTTTTTTAGATTTTTCAATAGTGTTATCATTTTTTTTTTAATTCCCTGCTGTGGCAATCCCCTTCTTCATTATATCCTCTTCCTCACAATTTCGATTATGCGGGATTTTCACGGGCTAGAGGAGAGAATGGCGGATTAATGCCAGAGGTAAAAGTTCCCCGGCATCGGAATTTAAACTCGTAGTCTTTGGTTTATTAAGATGCTCCGGTCAACGCTTGTTTTATAAATGCGTTAGACAGCTCGGCCACCCTGCCCTTGCATATTCTGAGTCAAACAAACCTCGTTGTCCTTTGTGCCAACTAATGAAGACCTAGTCAAGCTAGTTGTCGAAACATAGGGCTTTAAGACTGATTGTTTGAGTTGTTCGGTCATGTTCGCTAATGCGCCAGATCATGCAAATGCACATATCCGATAAAAAAAGTTGCGTTCTTTGAACTTGGAGCTTCTTATCTAAGCTATTTTTTTTAATCTGGAGTAGACAAAAGATTTTTTTTATTTAAGGAGTAATTTTTCATGAGATCAAAGGTATATAAAACCCATGATTTATGGACGGAACTTCATGGCCCATATTGCACCGTATAAAGAAACCGACATAAACCCCTTTGTTATAAGAGATTTAGCACGGACTCATAAATAAGCTAGAGGACACGGAGATTGTCCCAAGGAAGAAACAATAATTTACGAAGGGGAAAGGACTCCTCCCAAAATGCACATATGAAAGTCTCCTATTTTGTTCTGGAGTTGATCCCGTCCTTCAAGATGTATTGAGATCGATAACGTCAATAAATTTTAAATAATTCTCGAAAATTTATAATTAATCTGTCGTAAGTAGTGGTGTGCGTTTCTGCTACTTTTGAAAAAGGTAAATGAACTAGAAGTATAAGTGAATGAACTGGTAGTTAAAAGAAACAACACTTCTAAAGAACTGTTGGAAAAAATAAAATAGTTCTTAGAACAACTAAATGATTCATGAAGAAAGATTCTATTTCCTATCGGTTCCGTTGTTATTAAACAATGGGTAAAAATAACAGGTATGAAAGAGATAGAAAGGTGGCATGAATGAAGTCGTACCTTATTCCAGCTTGAAGTGGATAAGTTTTGATTTAAATTTAATACTAGTATGAATAGTTTCCTTTTCAATTTATTTTTTATTTATCCATTTATTTCTATTACTTGTTTATATATATGTATATATATATATATTTTTTTTTGCTACGAATTTCCGTATTTTATTTAATTTTATCTTTAAGTTACAGTTTTTTTATTTATTTTTTAAATTTTTTTATTATATAATTTTTGCTTTGTTATGTAGATATATTTTTATTTATTTGATTTTTTTTTTAATTTTTTGTTTTTGTATTGTGCATGATGTATAAATCAGCCTCACTCAGCTACAGTACTCAGTGCCCTTAAGTATGGCAAAATTTATTTACCAATAAAAAGATAAATAATAATAAAAAACAAATTTTAAATATTAAGAAATTGAATGTTACCACTAAAGTTTAATACTACATGGACCAACGGACTGGAACTGTGGGGAACAGAAATTTTTTCTAACATCAAGCGCAGCAAATCCTTTCAGTCAAGAGTCCTTCGAACAATAGTCGATGCTGATTTCTATGTAACCCACATCATGACCTCAACATTCCATTTGTCCTAAACCTCATCCCAGAAAATATCTCAAAATTTCACCAGAAACTTACCTATCATCCAAATCCTCTTGCACAATCCCAATCAAGCACCATCCATGTCTATAATCCTCCAAGAAGGTTGAAACGGCAATGGCCTCGCGATCTTTTGTAGATTGTATATATTGAAGTACTGGCAATGGCCAGATTCTCCACTCAAGACATGAGTGTATGTGGCTAAAGTGTTCTCGATCAATCTCCGCTGGCTTTATTACCAGTGAGGCGGTTAAGATAGTAGAGCAGGGTTCTCCTGGAGTTCCCTCGACTGATTCTAAATAGTGTATATAGGTATGCATATGTATTTTGCTTAGTTTTAATTTTCTTATTTTTTAGGTTATTTTATTTCATTTATTATATATACTTTTTGATTATTATTTATTGTTATTTTGGTTCTATTTATATTATATTTTTTGTACATATAGTGTGAATGTTATCCTACCTCGCTGTAACTAGTGTCCATGTGACAGATTGTTGTAATACTCAATATATAAATAAAAAAAAATTTTTGTTTTTGTATTGTACATATTGTATGAATGAGCCTCACTCAGCTATAGTACTCAGTGCCCATAAGTATCGCAAAATGTATTATTTAGCAATAAAAAGATAAATAATAATAAAAAATAATTAAATATAAAAAAATAATACTGTTACATAAATGTTTGTACTTTATAATGACACTTTTTGAGCAGTAGCACCAATTATAGATGACCATAAATGTGATTTAAAAAATATTACTAGCACAAATTTTACAAAATGAAACTATAATTATGCTTGTTGCAATGAAAAAAGAAAAATATATCAATCCTTAAAAAAAAAAAGAAACGAAAATCTCTTTAAACAAGCAATCTAAACCATGTCCCGTTCTTAATTGCAGCGCCTGTAGGACTAAAAAGGTTTGTGCACTAAAGAATAATTTGCAGGTTTTGCAATGTGGGGCACGGTTGTTCTCTTATATTGGAAAAACAATTTAGAACCGATTACAATCTTATAGAAATGAAATGATGAGGAAAATCGAAAAGGATCGCACAGAACGATATATTGAAAAGTATATGTAAAAATAATATTATACCTCCTCCGTTGCCCACACGATGGAACTTTGAATAAGACTTCTCTATTATATAGGGATCACTATTATACAGGTTCTTCAGAGTTAAGGGGCCAAACTAAAAATATAAATTGAGGACCTTGAAAGGACAAGAAAAAAAAATCCTATGATGTTATTTCCGCAAACGATTTGTTTAGAAGATATTCACACCTAATGATGTTCATTCATGAATTATGTACGTTGCATTAAGTAAATAAAATGTACTTATTTGTTCCACCAACTTTATTAATTAAACGTAAACATTAAATTCATATTAAATGCCGTCCGAAGTGATTTCCTTGAGCATTAAGACAGGCTCGGCATGTTTCTTCAACAGCAGCATTAGCAGAACGACACAGAATGTGTGTTATTATTTCACAAGATTCAATAAATCCTTCTTCGTAAGGAATTAAGGTCATTGACCGGACTTCCATAGACTTTTTGTTTAATGTCACCCAGACAAAAAAATCCTGTGCAGTCAGGTCTGGTGAGCGTGCAGACCAAGCCACTGGTCCTACACAGCCAATCCATTGATTGGGATAAATAACTTTTAGCCATTGTCGTGGACCTCTTCCGTAATGTGCAGGACAACCATCTAATTGGAGCCACATGTCCCTTCTCAGTTGTAGTGGAATATGTTCAAAGAAATCATTGTAATCATTATTAAGAAATTCCTGAAATGTCCCCGCATTGAGTCGAGGCGAAAATAAATGCGGAAGAAATTTACATTTAATTAATGAATTAGTAAGAGCAAATAAATAGGTTTTATTTATTTCATATAACGCAAATAATTCAAAAACAACGAATATCTTTAGGTGTGAATATCTCCTAAACAAAGCGTTTGCGGGCATACCTTCAAAGGAATTTTTTTCTTGTTTTGAGGTCCTTAATCCATTTTTGCAGTTTGGCCACTTTACCCTGAAACACCATGTATATTATTTAAATCATTATAATTCAGCTATTCTGCAAACAATTTCATTCCCTTGAAAACTTTTTCCTGATTTTTACATTTCCACGTACCCTAAGTTCGAACCTGAATTTCTAAGAATTTAATCATCAAAAATTTGTTTATCTTATTTATTGAAAAATATTACAATCTGCCTCAAGGACATTTATAATAGTTTTCACAGATCACATTCACACTACAAAAAAATAAAAATAAAATTTTTTTTTTCAAAAATTTAAAAAAAAATTAAGGTTTTAGAAATGAATTAAATAGTATGTTTTTTTTTTTTTTTTGCTTTATTTATTTTCTTGCGAATAATAATAATCATATATAATATATTTAATCCTGAACACAATATAACTTTATGCTTAGTCAATGTGTATATTGTGTTGCATTTATATACGTTGCAGTGTCCAACAATAGCATCACTACATCACATCATTTCATAAACATCATTTCATCATTTCATAAACATAAACATCGTTTCATTGCATTTACTGCTATACCTCATCTCCATTTGAGCTATATCTTGAAACCGTTTTCCTTGTTCATATGAAACTGCTCCCAAGTTGAAAGGGAAGAAATCCAAACGAGAGTGCTAAAAATGAAGTTTTAATGACATCTTGCAAGTTATCCCTGGCATTCTCTAACGATGTCTTTGCAGTCTTGTAACTTGTTGCCTAAAAATTGTTGAGACACGTTTTCAAACGCAGACCAGATTCTTTTCGTTGTATTTTTCCATGAATTCCATTTCCTTAAATAGAGCGCGGATATGTGGGCAAAAAATTCTTGAGCTCTCATTATTTTTTCATGTTGTAATATAGTATAATAGCTTCAAAATAAAATAACTTTCTAATTTTTTCGTTGAAGCTGTCAATGATGAAAAATGCCCCAATTTTTTTTTGTCATTTTTTTCATCATCAACACACATTTGAAATGAATTGACTTATTAATTATTTATTAAATTATTGAATGTTCATTTCTTCTGTTTATTGACGTTTCGATCTCGGTATTCTCTTTTTATTAGTCAAGGATGGGATCCTCTTCAAAGCTAGAATTTTAAAAAATAGAGCTTCGATCAGGCTAGGGACACACCGACAGTCTCAGCGCCGTCCACTAGCATATATATTAAGCTACTCTTAATTAAAGTATATTTTTTTATACCTTTTTTATATATATTTAATATATATATATATATTTTTTTTTTTTTTTTTTTTTTTTTTTTTAATTTTTGGTTGGCGCTGCAGACCATGAGGATCATTGACCGCGAGATGTGGTTCTCCTAGACCACATCTCGATTTCCGATTTAAGTACACGGGGGTAGGGTAATTAGTTCTAAGACCGGCCGGTGTGAGTTGCCTCAAATAGGCTGACGGACCTCACATACACAAGGGGGAGGGAAGCTCGGGCGGCGTGGGTTTTCCTGGTGGACGGTCACCCAAATCGGGCGGTCACCAATCCAAGTGCGGTCATCAACCACGCTCAGCTTTGCTTAACATTGATCTTTGATTACATATTGCAAGCCTTAGCCCTCAGGTCTACTTCAGCCCCCATATATATATATATATATATATATATATATATATATATATAATATGCTATAATTCTTTATTTTTTAATTTTTAGGTTTATATTTTAATTTGTTTCATTAAATTTATTTATTAATAATAAAATAATAAACATATTTAAGTAGGTAATAATAAATTTTGTTTATTATTTAATTACCTGCTTATTATTTAATTATATAAGTTAATTATATAAGACGTTGGATGTTTTTTTTTTCTATCAGTGTATTACTTTCGTTTTATCTTATCTTTATTTGGTTTCCATTTTCGAAAGATTCGAATCTTTGTCAAAAAGTCATAACTTAATATATTGTCTTTTAATATTTCTTGTATTTAATTTGATCGTCACCTTGACTGCTAGAAAGGAGTTCTTATCTATTAGGTCTGATTGATGCAAAGAGTGAAGAGAAAATGAGGATTACGAATGAATGGTAATCCCAAGACCACTGTTTGGGAATTTTCGGTCTCCTTCAGGTTTTGATCGGCCATTTGTTCATTAATCATTGGGTTATGAAAAATTGAAAATTAATAAAATTAAGTTGAATATATGTATTTGGGTGTGTATCTACTTATAAATAAAATTGGCGGCAGTAAAATATAAAAAAAATAATGCGGCCTACATTATCACCGCCTAATCTCGTTTCGGCTTATGATGGAAGGATTCCCGGCCTATGGTCAAGATTATTAACTAATATATATATATATATATATATATACATATATATATATATATATTTTTTTTTTTTTTTTTTTTTAAAGCACTGTGAAGAACTATTCAATATATTATTTTATTTTTTTACTGTACGATGTATGATAGTAAATGTGACAATTCATTGTACTACTATTATACATAATATAAAGAAAATTATAATTATACAGCGATTCATGTGTAAATTCATTGAGTTTACCGAATCCATAGTGTTCGTCCTATAACTCGTCTGTATCTTTTCCAAGACTCTAGAAACAAATCATATATCCAGCATAAGATTATATCTACACCAAGGTTTTAAAAGAGCATTGGTCCAAGCCGATATCCAGACAGAAAACCCTCTGCTTTGAAGAAAGCCACCTGTGCAAGGGGGCTGAGGAATAGATAGATTAGGTTGGATTGGCCCTTCGCCAACACTCTAAGGTCGCAGGCTAAAAGTCAAGGCGTTCCTTTTGTGTGGGCTGGGCTTCATAAATTGCCCTTACACATTTTGCGGGATGTGGGGAAGAAAGGGGGGAGGTGGGGAGAGGTTGATCCAGTCCTTGCACTATCGATCCGTAGGCTTTAGGACTATTCCTTGGTAAGAAAAGAAAAGTGTCTTACTGATACACTACCGAACTCGAACCTTTAAGATGAACTTCGACCAATAAAAAAATTATTCGGATTAAATAATTATTAAATAGGATGTATAATTAAACTTAAATATTTTTTTATTTATCATCACTTTCCAGTATCAGTTTTTAATTTTTTGATTATAAATGTTTTCCATAAAACCATTAAAAAAAAAACCCATACGATTACCAGACTAATTTGAAATTGTAATTTTTAAAATAAAAAAAAATTTTTTATCTATCCAGCCATTAAAGTACAGTAATATATTAGTCCATACTCCGTATGTTTTATTAAAACTTTAAAAACCGAATATGTTTATTAGCTCGAAAAGATCTAAAAAGTTGGGAGTACTATGATTTAAGATAGCAGGAAAGAGGTCTGATTGAGAGATCTGCCATTATTTTTAAATCAGAAGTTTCATTATGGCAGACAGCACATTTTACTTGGATCATACATATTTCATAATTCATATTGAAACTGTCTCCTGGTATGAGTACCCTTTTTAGTTTCTTTCTTAGTGTTGTCTGATTGTGTTGATCTTGCACTTTGCAAGACCATCCAAAAAATAGACAAAAAAATAGTTACTTATACATGACAATTTTAGTTTCTATATGTAAAGAATTGGTATGACCAATATACTTTTGCATTTAACTCTTCCAGTTTTTCATTCAGTAATGTAATGCAAGCCTATAGTAATAGGCTTACAGGTAACTGCAAGACTCTTGGGCAAGACCAAGACGACACTTGGTCTCGTATTTGGGCAACATTACTCTATCTTCTGAGGTAATGGGAATGCTGTTGTAAAAAGAAACCCTTTATTATTTTTTCTCGCGGTTGATATATGTATTTAAGATCAGACACCTTAAATATGTCGTTTTCTTATACTTCATTGTAAGGATACAGTCGTTGAACAAAATTTTGCTGTTCATAATTAATAATAAAACTAAAAAGTTCAGTCCTATTGATTCCGTTTCGTATGGTGGTACCTAGGAGCTCGTGAAGAATCCCGAACGGATGCGAGTCCATAAAGGTTATAAACGAGGGATGAGAAAAGTCAACAGGGGGGCAGCCTATAAAACAATATTATGTTAACTTGCGCCCTCCGCTTTCCCATATTTATTTTCTTTCTTTTCCTTCTTCTACCTCCGTTTTCACAACTGCTGCACGGCTTATGCATGTTAGGATCCTCAAAAGGGATTGGCTATATCCTGGTACAACAATATTATAAAGGGGAAATTGTAATAACAGTTTTTACAACGGAAAAATAAATACATTTTCATGAAATCTTACCAATTGTATTCGAAGATCTAGAGTGAAATATCCTTTTTCAACAACGCGATACTTTTTCAGTTACGCATGATTACGAAATTAGGTGGTCCACTTAAATCAGATAAGGCTAAGCTGCATTGACTTCAATCTACGATAAAACTGTTGGATATATTTTAAGGACTATGTTGCAAGTAGGATTTTACATTTTTTAAACTTTATTTATTCACCCAAATATAAATACTTACAACCATTAAGTATACTGTCGGGAATTAAAATAGTATTAAAACATCTATTGGTGCGAGGGAAAGGAGTGCCCATCGGCATTACTCCTATCTGGATTTTACTATTTTTATATAAGTGAATAAATCCCTCTGCCAGCTTTTTTGAGCCTCCTAAGGGTGTTATCAGGCGTATTGATTCCATTCGAACATTGAATAAGTGTGTTAGTTTGTAGGCTTTTAAAGTTCCCAGCATTTAATTAAGCCAGTCACACCGTCCAAAACAGATATGTACAGATTCGACGTTAGGTTGGTTGGTTGGTTGTTTTGATATTATAGGCGCAAAATATCTAGGTCATCAGAGCCCGATTAATAAAATAATATTAATATTAAAAAGAAATTTGGTAGGATAAGCAAAATGATAATACAATAAAATTTTAAAAATATAGAATTTACAATAAAAAAAATATAATAGTTAATAAATGAATAAACCTATAAATAAAAATATACATGTGTATAAAATTAAATTAAAAAAAGGTTTAAAGAAAAAGAAAAAATAAAATAAATAAATAAATAAAAAAATAAATAAATGAAATAAAGAAAAATAAAAAAAACAAAAAATAAAGAAAAACAAAAACTTCTTTTTAAAGGAAATGAAAAAAAAAAATTAAAGAAAATTAATCATAAATATATGAATCATATAAATAAAGAAAGTATATAAATATGGAAATAAATATAATAAAAAGAAATGGACCAAAAATAATAAAATAAAAATAAATAATACAATAAAATACATAAGTAATTAAAAGTGTGTATATATCAAGATAAATGAATAAATTAAAAAAGATAATTTAAAGAAAAGTATAATATGTCGGTTTTATTAAATAAACGCTAGCAAGAAATGATATTATTTTATCAAATCTATCATTGTCGTTCCCAAATTCTATCGAGACATTTTGCGATATCCGCACATCGGTTAGTTTACGAGTGTAAGCAGTGAAATTTTTGAAAGTATTATGCAATGTTAGGTTTGCTCTATAAGAAAATAAAAGTTTCTCAAGTCAGACCGCATTAATGAAAAATAATTTCATTCTATGACGGAAGTCCTCTTAGAATAACAGGGGATTTCAAAAAAATATGTACATCAGTCTGGCGTGTAGCTATAATACAAATATACACAAAGAATCTCCTAAAAAAATACAATAATATTTCAATGTTTCCACTATTCCAATTTCTATCCCAAAAACAGTCAGATAGTTGCTAACCATTCGACAACATACATTTATTTTTTTGCCATTCATTGTCAAATATCAATGCTAAATGATAATGTATTTATATATTAATCAGGCACTTTATATTGTCAGATTCAGCTTTCTGTTTTCTCAACAGAACCACGAAGCTGATTTTAATAAAGAATTTAATATATTTTTATTTTTTAATTCTTTATTGTTTTCTTAAAAGTGTATTCTGGTATATCAGTGCAAATAGCTTCAAGTGTTTTGTCGTAGTGTTAATTGTTTTGTATATAATTTCGTTTGTTTTGTATATAAAATGTTTACCTTATATTTTCTTTACATTATTTTTTTTCGATTGATTTTATTTTGGCCAGATCTAATTTTTTAATTTTTCTATTCTCAAGGGACTGTGTCCCAGAATAAATTTATTTTCTATCTATCTATCTAATATACAAAAAATACTGAGAGAAAAATAAAAATAAAAAGGCTCTTATCAATTAACCGTTGGCAAGCAATTATAATTACATTACCTAAAAATTCTTACAAGCTTGCGGAAGTTTGAATGTGTAGTAGGTGGAGGAATAGGAATAGTTTGAAAGAATTTGTGGACGTGGTTTGACATAAGGAGATATTTATTAATGATGACCGAATGAGCCTAGAGTTGAATATTTTCATTTTTAGATAAATTATCCATTATTCATTATTTATTTTTCATTAGATTAGTTTATTATTATTCAAACTTCGATACTTTTCGTACCCCTGATGAATACAATCTTCTTTTTTTTTCTTTTTTTTTAATTAATGTTTCAATCTGTCGCAATTAAGGACACTTATAATACAGTTCATAGAGCATATTCACACCATATTTACTGAACCATAAATAAATAAGGTAAAAAAAATACAGCGAAATAAGAACAAAATAAAATATTATAATGACTGAAGTTAATAATAATAATAAAATAAAATTAATAAATAAAATAAAATGAACATCTTAGACGCAGGCATACCTATATACACTATTTAAAATCAGCCAGGGGAAATCCAAACCAGACTTGTCCCCCCCACTTGCGGAGGGAAAAATCTTTTCACACTAAAATCATGACTTGACCGGACCAACTATAAAGAGTCGGAAGACTCGGAGCCAATCCCTGCATTTCTTAGAATACTATCAATGGCTCAACAATGGCCTCGATAAACATGGGCCTTGGAAGCGCTGTTTTGTTCCTCTTGGGGACAACTTAAAGCATTAATTAATTACTAGAGTGCGCACTTGCGAACCTATAATTACAATGCGTCTCACCTTGCGCTCTGAGATTAATAGCTGGGGATTTATCATTGTTCTAAGCCCCAAGTTCCTTAGCTCTCCGAGGCGGGGCTTAGTCGATTTGTAGGGATTGTTGTTAAGGAGCTCAGGTTCCCTGTCTCTTGGCTAGGACAGCTAATTTCAAATGGCTAATGGTTAGGACTCACAAAGCTATTATTTCGGCTGTTTAAGGACGATTAGTGAGAATAATCAATGCATTGTTATGTATAACTTTACGCCCAAACTGTTGGATTATTATAAATTAAATCCACAAAATTTCTTTAGCATAATAAATTCAATTATTATATTTTTACAAAGAATGTTATATACTGTAACTGCTACTAAAAACTCAAAAAATGCTATTTTACGTGTAAGTAAAGATTATAGCTTAAAACTCAATATGTTTTTACTTGTTGTTGTAGTTATTTTCATATCATTATAATTTTAATTTTTACATATAAAAAATCTGGTGTGTCCACGCACAATACTTTCCTATCGATTTCAGAAACATTTTTATATCTTTTTATGTGTCCATTAATAAACAAAAAAAAAAAAAATAATTAGATTTATTTTCCTGAAAATGGGTCAAAAAAAAGATTTGAGTTAGTCTTCATTGATAAACTAAACCGGCTTGTTAAAGATCAACGAAAAAATTCAAAACATTCTAACATTGCAAATCAAAAAATTTTATGCTATTGACCTATTTTGTCAGATAATAATTTTAGTCAAAAATGTTGGGAAAACTGTGTGATGTGGGTACCAGATCGTTTGAAGGGAAAACTTCTTTTTAGGCGCGTTTTAATTTCTTTTTGTGAAGTGTGAGTTGAATGAGCCGTCAGATTTCAGATCAGATGTGTAACGTTCGGGTAAAGTCGCTAGAGTCGACTGATTGAAGTGTTTTTGTTATGGATTAAAATAACTCAAAAACTAAAAATCGAACATGGATATTGTTGTCAAGGAAAATGTTCATAATTTTCTCATCTTTGTAATGAAATATTATTTAAAATTTTGTCTGAACTCGACGCGTGTTAGAGAGGCGGAAAGAGAAAAAAATGTGCCCTACACCAAATAATAACGAGTTTTATTGAAGATATGTATTAAAATATCTCAGAAACTAACTGTCAGAGCAACATACTGTAAGCGAGAGAAATGTTCAGCATTTCATACTCTTTATAATGAGCTATTATTTGTAATTTATAATTTATATTATTAATCTTGCTTGTTGATGTTTTCACTTCTACCATGTGGGCTAAAGAGCACAACTCAGTTTTTTTCTTTACTTTCACTTACTTTTCTTTTTTCTATCTCTTCACCCCTTTCTGGCACCAGGATTTGAATTTGTGTAACTTCGTTAATAGTTGTCCGAAATGAACGACTTTTATATAGTTTTGCAAAGAATTCCATTAAAAACAGGATGTTTTTTTAATACAAGAGAGCAACTAAATTGGTCTACTAGTTCCTGAGATAATCTTGGAACAGACAGACAGACAAACCAATGGCTAAAAATCTGTTTTTCGGACTCTGAAACATATAGACACTTCGAAAACCGCACATCGGAAATTAGTATAGGTAGAAAGATAATAAATTAAAACACGTGTTGAAAATAGAATACGCTATATCATCGCTTATACTGCTTCGATTCCGATGATTTTTTTTTTTTTGTTTCCTAGTGAATTTAATAACCTTTCAAAATCTTATATACTTGCACTCTTACTTTCAGCATGCTAATTTTCATAAAGTATGCAAAACTTAGCAAAGAACTTTCTATTGCATAGGATTTCAGAATAATATATATGTATATTTCTATTTCTATATATATGTTATTAAAAACATAACCTTTTTAATATTTTAACGTAGCGAGTATTTTATTCTTGAACAATAGAATTATAACAATAGTAAAGAAGGATGACAACCCAAATACCCGAAATATCCAGCTTAAATATATTAAATATCAGAGAAAGAATACCTTAAATATGTGGATCCCCAGTGGAGAAGGGGTAATTCTCCTTTTATTTCTGTCTTGTTGGGGCGAAATGGACATGGCCCCCGCTCGTATATTTTATTACTACAGGGATGATATCGACACCGGGAGCAAATCGCTTTATTATTCCGGTGCGTTGGTTGTCCAAGAAATCAGAACAAAAAGCGCCGTATTTCAGCTGTCAGTCGTTTGTCAGTCTGTCTGTTTATCCCTCATATTTGTACACGTCTTGAATGTGTGTAGAGGGTAGGGTAGATTTACATCTGAGAGTACTGCTTCATCTGCTGTTTTGTTTTTGTCAATGGCGTTATTAAAAATATATGTTAATAAATATTTTCTTTCCAAGTTTCCGTTTGAACAAAAATAACATAACTAATGTGTTTTTATATTAGGAACATTATTTTTATAAAAAAAAAAAAAAAAAAAATACGTCGTTTCCTGTTTTAATATTATAGAAATAAAAATATAGATAGAAAAATAAACTTTAGTCTGGTATTAAATTCCTTAAGAACAAATTATAATATTAAACCTTCTAACTATATTTTAAATAATTAAAAAAAAAAGTGTTGCACATTATATACTAAAACATAAACTGCGAAAAAAAAGAACCTTGTTACATAATAAATAATTAGCCAACTTCTAATTGAACTGCAAGTAGAAATTATTATAAGAGTGTTTTAAATATTTTGTAAGGGTTTTAAATATTTAAACATACATAAATATTATCAGAAAATATTTAACCAGTATTGATTGCTTTAATAGATATTACAAATAACTTATATTATTACAAGTCCAGTTATGATTGATAAAATAAATTATACTGAATAAATTTAGTTTGTTTATTTAAAAAAATAAATTTATAAATATACCTGATTCATACCATAATTCATATCAATTAAACTAATTTGTATTGTTTATAGCCAGCTATCTTTGGCAAATTACGGTCACGATAGTTTGTTGTAAGCCAAAAATTACTCATTGATCTATAATTGAGTCATAGTAAGAATTAGTGTGGACCGTATGAGGTTGGATCACTGAAATTACATGTACAAATTCAACAAGTGATTCAAAACATGATTATATTGTATGTAATGGATATAAACCAAAAAATAAAAATAATTTGTTCACTTGTACAATGTTGTTGATCTTGAAAGACGAAGTAAATATTGCTGATGGTGAAATTACAATTTTTTTGTTGCGATGTTGGAAGTAATTTGCTTCTGACTAAAATTGTATGGTTAATTTGGACTCCCATGGTTTCTAAAATTGAGCTTTATTTCTGGCCTCATCTTCTTTCCCATACTTCCTCCACCAGGCTGTTTCCTTGGGATTTAGCTACTCATTTTTTTTTCTAGGATAAGTTTTGTTGAAATAAAATGACTTTACCAATGACTGGGATTAACTGTGCAGGAAAAATTTACATCAAAATGGAGGCCAATGAAATGGTGGTGAAGTCAGAATTATATAGAACAGTTTTCTTCATTTTTTTGTGCGTGTTTCAGAGGTTGATCTCTGAAAATTTATATTTTATGCAGGTGGACTCGGGTAGGTTGATATATATTGCGCGTAATAAAAAAATTTCTTATATTTCGTTTTTTGACTGCCTGAATTAAAAAATGGGATATATGGCAAAGATGGTTTTTACTTTTCTAATTTTCCATGTTATAGAAGATTAGGCATCCAAAATTTTCATGTTTTCTTCATTATTTTTAAACATATCGCAATCAAGTTTACGTTTCAAAATTACATTCACACTCCTATGAAAAATTAGAAATATAATTTTAACCAGAGGTATACCTACAATTCAATTATGAGAATTTAATTCAATTCAGAGAGTCTTTGTAAAATAGCCAGTTCATACAATACATATTTCGATTCTAACTTAATTTAAACTTTAAGCATTTTCACATTTTATCTTAGCTAACATACTTTTAAATATATATATTAAAAAATCTAAATTACACTGGGCAACAAGATATCGCCAAATGACCAACGACTTTGGTATAAGATAAAATAAAAAGTTAAACAATAGGTAGATCTAGATTGGTCCTAAAGACAGGAATTTAAATGAAAACAGTTTTTTTTATATATCGTTATAAACGAAAAATTAATTAAAATTTCAATTCGTTGTATTAAAATCAATATTAAAATTATTATCAATATTAAATTAAAATGATTAAAATTTTAATAATCGAGATAATATAAAGCAAAGGAGTTACAGTGGTATTTTTTTTTTTGTCAGTAATGAATGACTTCTGAGAATTAATAAAATTATTAATAATTTAATATAAAAAAGAAAGAAAAAATCCGATGCCGTATTTCCAGTATTTTATTGTATCTGAATTGAAATTATGCGCGAAACTTGAAACTCGAAGGGATATATTCCTGCTGTGTATACTTAACTCCTGTTTGCTTAAACACAGTCCATCAGGCTGTGAAATTTATTCGGAAACAGGTATGGATGGCTATTGACTTGCTTAGATAACTCCGCTTCCATTAATATCAGGTATCGGGCCCCCTTAGTTATTGCCTGAGAACGCTAGTGTATATTCCCGATACCGTCGAGTAAATATATAAATATAAAAAACTGAATTTCTTTGTAATTAGGCTGGAAAAATAAATTTAACACTATAATTTAATAATGTTTTTTCTTATTTTGATATCAGTAATTGCTATTTTCAAAAACTAATAATACAAAATAATAAAAATTCAATAGTAAAAGTAAAACCTACATTGGCAGGAAGAGATTAAGTATATTTTTATTTATCTATTACAAATCCTTAGAACCGAAAATATAAATAATCTTAAGAAAATAAATGTTGTGTTTTATATATGTGTGCCCCACAAGGGATGCCAACAAAAGTTATATAGAATGTATTATATTAATTATCCTGTGATTTAATTTTTATGATTTAATTGAAACAACTTAAAACTTTAGACTATTTCAAGGAATTTATATGGAGCAGTTTGCGTTCATTCCTATTAAACAATTACTCCTTTTAAAAAGTATTTCTCAAAAAGTAGGATTATTAGCATTATGAAATAGCAAATACACGTTGTATTTCGCTGGTAAAATAATTATGTGGTTTAATGATATTAGCAATTAATTTGGTAAAATAAATATTAGCAGTTTGCAGTGTGTATTATAAGGAAGCCATTAGATCATAATTGGCTTTTTGTAAAACATTTTTAATTGATTAATTTTTAGAGACTTTTATGTCTGAATAACGGAATGTTTTTTAATATTTTGCTGAACGTGGAATCAAGGCACTACTCATTATTCCAATAAGCTCGCTGATTGTCATTCAATATTTTGACAGGTGTGAATATTTAATCAAAGTAAATAATAATTTCCATCAATAACATCAATATTACGAAACCATTTTAGTAATTAAAGGTATATATTGCCTAATTACTATAAAAAGCTAAATATATACACTTATTGTATTTAGGCACCTCATAGTTAAATAATATTCAATTGATGCTATATTAGGTACGTTCCATTTTCAATAAAAAATATAATATAAAAAAGTCCACAGTTAGTCGTTTTATGTGTTAAAAGAATTTTTTCTATTGTTCTATATGAAATCTTACAAGAAATGAAATTTTTAAAAAACTCTCCTCAAAAGTTTATGTTTTATGTTTGAAGATTTTTTTTTATTGATAAAATTAACAATTGTCTAATATAAATATAGATCTAGTAAATGTGTACAGATAAATACAATAGCATGAATAGAATTGTATAGAATATACCCATTGATAGCACTCGAATAAAGTATCTAAATTAGGATATCACGTGTCCATCTTCTTTTCAGATGCATAATGGATCGAAGAGAAAGCAAGGTTAGAAGCGAGAGGATTAGAATGGTTCCGAAGTTTATTGTGCAACGATAGGTATCTGGATTGGGCCAATTCGGAAACATATGGATTATTAAGATCGTTTTAGGATTTTGGATTGTAAGAATTGGATACGAGAGGATTTCGATGGTTTAGTGGAGCACCAAAGTTAAACTCCATATATCGAAATAGGCCTTATTAACCTCATGTATATGAGTATTATGTAGTTAATTCAAGTTATTCAAATTTCAAAAATCAAATTATATATATATATATATATATATATATATATATATATATATATATATATATATATATATATATATATATATATATAACCCAAATTTTTAATTTTGTTACTAATCGATGCATTGATTTTTTTTTCATCCTTCCCAACTGAAGTAAAATAGAGGTTATTTATCTGGGATGCAATATTTTAACTTTCAAATAATTATCCATTTAGTTATGACTAGTGCAAACATTTCGTTTATAATATTTTTTTGATGATTTCATCTTCTAACACTATACCGTAACAAAATGTTTGATTTTTTTTTTTAAACTATATAAAAATGTCATATCTGAAATAGTCGATTCAATTAAACTGGTTCAACATAGTTTTCCTGACGTGATAAAAAAGAATCGAAACTGAGACGGACAGTAAAAGCTAGTAAACTAAAGCCGTAAGTACACTCAAAGGGTTCCTTACGGTTGTTAGATTATGGCCTTCGTGTAAAGTTACATTCCTTCCATTAGAGAAGCTGATTAATCCAGCTAGTTATGCAGCCAGTGATGGATCGTTATCACGAAGGCCTTGGCCATCACGAAGTTGTGCCTCACTAACGAATGCCACTCACGATAAAACTGGCGCTCCAAACGAGCGATCCGCCGCTACGGTTTACGGCTCGGGAGACAGACCTTTCTTGAATAAAGTTGCCTCGGAGGCCTTTACCGGCAACTGTTTACTGGCAGCCAGCAGAATTAGTTCGAGCAGCATCTGCACCGCCGTCCTCCCACTCACTCTCTCTCTCTATATATATATCCCACTATCCCTTTCTACCTCCCTCCCTTCACCCCTCTCTCCCTTTATTATCTGGAAAAGTACACAATATATTGATTTGGCCAGTCCAATACAAAGGTCTTATCAACAAAACTCCTGCTGCATTCTATTTGAACTTAAAAATACGTAGTCAGCAGTCCCACATAAAATAGCTATCCCTCTTCCCCTAATGCATTGGGCACATAAATCATGTATGTGGAACATATGTATTCGTATATACAACACTCACAATTTTAAAACAACAATTATATATATTTTTAATTGACTATCAGCAAATATACTGGAAATACAAAATATAATGACATCTCCCCTTTCATTATTACTATCATGATTAAATATATCAAAAAGTTTCCTTCTATATTATAGACTCATATAACTATCCTTATCCATTTATCTTCCATCCATCCGTTCCAAAAATCTCAATAGATTTTTAGTTCATCGAAGTTTAAGATAAAAAACATTAGGTTATAAAACCTAAACACCTGAAAAGTACTCTATAATAACCATAACACCCAAGAGGCATTCGGAAATAATTACAATTTATCTGGAAATCTGAACAAATCTTTGAAACACAATTAATCGCATATCGATTCGTTTATTATGAAATTATTTGAGTTTCAAAAGTTTCAAGTTGTTGAAGGAATTGAAGGATCGAAATTGAAATTAGTCAATTCTCCATGAAATTGTCTTTCTTTTGATAACTCAATCAACAAAATCTATCTCTCTTGTCACCTAGAAACCGAATTATATAATTCATAAATGGTGTCCTTAAATTTTCAGTAAATTTCATAATCTAATTTTGACTTCCCGGCGAACATTAGTATAACTAAAATCATTTAAAAACAAGTAATTTATTTATAAAAAAAAATAAGACTTTTACCCCTCTTTGTTGACGATTCAGTCACAATTTCGCGATGATATCACCAATCCATATCGGGGAGTGGGAGTTGGAGAGGAGTAAAGACCTGAGGGATAACACGCACAAAAGGGGATGCCTGGTCTATGGGACCCGGGAGATTATTGGGGACAATAGGAGTGGCGGACCAATTACAGTCTAATCTGATGCGTATGATGAATTGATTGGCCAGATCGGGCGGGAATGTATGTTTGCCCGGGACAAATAGCATCCCGCATTCACCGCCTACGCCCTCTGACGCGTCAGCGATATTAGATCATTATGTCCCCTATGTCTTATCTATAATTGTCACTTCATTATGCTCAATACACGTTCTAGTGATTGGGTCGGTAACGAGCGAAAGTTAAGGGATTTTTCATTAGCTTGTTGCACAAGGTGTGATAAGTTTATGATAATGTTTCAATTTAAGTTAAATGTACAAGTTTAATATTGACGTTTGATATTTGGACGGATAGAGTATAGTTTAGGAGATCGGTGAAGTCATGTGGTCGGTAATGAATTTGAGATGTACACCGTGCTAACTAAGGTTGTTACGGCAATGTATTAAAACATATCTTGGCATGAGTTGGAAGATTTTTTTTTATAAAAAACAAAAATTATTATATTTTTATACAAATAAGTCCAGGCTGAGAATGCAAAATTTGCGATTCGCAAAACTAGTGTTGCCCAAAATCAGTCTTGACCTTGCCCTTTGCAAGACCAAGACCTAGGCCGCCTAACTGTTGCAAGACCAAGAGCAGGGCTGGTAAAAAATAGCGATTTTTAAAATAAAAATTAAGGCAAAATAGTTACCGAGACTTGACAATCTTAGTTACTATATGTTAATAATTGGTATAACCAATATACTTTTGGAGTAACTCCTCTAATTTTTCATTCGGACTTAGTTTTGTTTATCCTATCTAAAAAATTACAGTAATTTATCTATAGTAAATAGTAATCTATAGTAAACACTACGAAAAACCATTATTCGCTCCTTAAAATACTTCATAGCTGTCTGATCTTATTGAACATCAAATTTTGAAGAATGTTATATCACAAATTTTTTGTATTTTTTTTTTCTATTCATATTTTAATTCACACCAGTCACGGATTTGTCAATAAGCATATATTATATAGTGAACTTGGAAAATGATATTCAAACTTGAGAAAGAATATTATCTATTAGAACCTCTTCCTAGACTTGTTTGCTACCTTAATTCAGATATGAGATCTCTCATGCAAATCATTTTCAGTCGGTATGTCGGTGTGGCTATTTCCTTTATAAATCAATCGTTGTGTCCGTGTAGTTTAATCTGAAATCTGGAGTAAATAGAATGTATATGTTAGTCAATAGTTGATTGTCGTAATTCAAGGGAGCGGTGTGGCCCGAACGGACTAACGTTTGTGCACAGCACCACGCTTCACCTGGCAACCTGATAACCAAAGTTGGAGACAATAAAATTACGAGTTTGCGTCTCGGTACCCTGCAGGTCTTTTAAATCCCCCGCCCTCGCTCTCTGGTCCGAGAAAATCCCCGTATAGCCTAAAAGCCGTGGTAGGAGAGAACAAGTAAAAAAAAAAGTTGATTGTCGTAAGTCGTGATGTAAAGTTGTGTGCTTCATAGTCTTTTAAGTTGAAAATATTGTAGTATTTATAAGGGTGTCTTTTTACTGAACCGTAAATCTGTAAGGCGTATGACTATATTGGGTTGAGTAGGTATGTGAATGTATTTAGATTTAAAAAAAGTAAGTATTATATTTTTAGTCGCTTGTTTCGTTTTTACATGTGGAATATAATTTTTTTTTATTTTGCATATTTTTTTATTAGATTTTTCCTATATATGCAATAGTGAAATCTATGATTTTTTGTTTTATATGTTCTCCTCAAACCGTTTTCGATGATTTTATTTTAGAATGTTCAAGTTAAATCATGAAAAAAAATCTTTAGAATTGGTTTAAATTGAACCTTTGTTACAGAAAATTGACTTTTCCTCTGCGTTTTAAAATTGACAGATGTTCGTTCGTCTTTGGTATGATTCAATGCAAGCAAATCCGTAAGGATTTAGACAAACTAAACGTGCCCTAATTTTTAAATTGTTATTATATCTGAGTCTCTATTACTTGAGACTACCCGTATACAATGTTATTTTTTGTTACTTTATATTATTCCCCGATTACATAAAAACTGTTAAATATCGAAGTTTGTAATTCGAGAATCAAACTAGGAACACTGACCGGAGTTGAAATACTCTATGTTTTTTCGATGAAATGATATTAAACGAACACTCTTGCCTGGTGTCAGTTTATAGTTAACAAAGCCCACTATATCAACTGGCTTGACGTTAGAGACAAATCTGATAAAAGTTGAACCATATCTGTTAGGAGGGACGGGAAGGTATATTTAGGAGATATATTGTTAGGGCATTGATGAAAACTTTTTCCCTGTATCTGGTCACAAAATAAAAAAAAAAATAATAATAAACTGCGAGGAAAAAACTGTTACGGTGGGAATAGAAAATCGGAGAGGTTGCCAATAAAAAGCAACGGTGGTAACGCCACGAGACCGACGGAGAGAAAAAAAGAAAGAAAAAAAAGATTATGAGAGGGAGAGAAGGTAGGGATGTTTTGGAACAAAAGCGGTAATGAAAAGGGGGAATTAATGTATGGTCCGCAGGGTTTCATTGTCACAGCGCACCTTCCTCATCATCGCGTCGTTGGCAATGATTCGGGTACCTCATCGGAGGGGAGGATGAAGGCAATGTCACTTCTGAGGGTTGTTATTGTTATCATGATGATACTAGGGATCGTTACAGGTAACTGTTACTATTCACATAGTAACAAGGATTCAACAAGTTATTTATCTAAATTATCTAGTTCTTATTAAAATTATAACAGTTTCTTCTTCCTGTAAAATTGGTACACCCCAAAGAGAAAAAAATAACAAATAGTTACAGTAAACTCCAGTCTCCGCTGTTCAATACTAGTGATGCGGCTGGAAAAGTGGCACTGGGATCTCATGGAGTCCTGCTTTGCCTTCCATATTTTGGGGAAAAACCCTGGCTCTGAGATTCCTAGGCGTATTTATATATTGTATATAGGTATAAATGTTTTAAATTTATTTTATTTGTTTATTTTTTCTCATTTATCAGTATTATTTATATACTTGTTTTATATTTATAGTTATTTCTCTATTATTTGTATATATTGCATGAATGAGAACTTTTAGGCTTAATACTTACAGCCCTCAAACAGTGGCTAATTGTATTATTATTCAATAAATAAAGTTTAAAAGGGGAAAAAAAGTTACTGTAAACAAATAAAACCAGATAATTCTCAACAGATTTATTTATAATCTCAATTTCATTATGTGCAAACTCAATAAAATTACAATATTCATTTGTGATAATTACTTACTTACTATGTAGCTCTACAGCTCAGGGTGAACCTTGGCTTCCTGAATCATAGCATCCCAATCATCCCTATTGCTCGCTCTTTCCTTCCAGTTTGTCACACCCAGTGTTCCAAGGTCGCTCTCAACATCTTGTAGCCATCTTTTCCTTGGTCTTCCATTTCTTTTTGTGCCATACATTGTGGAGAACAATGCCCCATAAGGCATCCTGCTGTAGTCCATTCTAACCTCGTGGCCCAACCATTCCATACGCCTAATTTTAAAGAAACAAACAATGTTAGCGCTATTATATAATTCATATAGTTCCCCATTTTTTCTTTACCTCCACACACCCTCCATAAATTCTTCTCAATATTTTTCTTCCAAAAATATTCAGCATACTAATTGTGATAGTACAAAGGGTCCATGTCTCCTCTGCATAAGTCACAGTAGGTCTTACTAAAGTCTTATACAGTCTTATCTTTGTTTCTCGTGACAAAAGCGATGATCGAAAAAAAAATTAGGTTAGAATAGTACTCCTCATCAGCAATTTTACTTTCAGAATTCACTTCCACCCCCAGGTTTGTGAATTTTTTGACACAATCGAAGGTGAGACCACATATTTCAATTCTCTGTGGACCAGCCTCATTAGTCGGCCCCGACATACATGTATTTTGTCTTATTTTGATTGATTTCCAGCCCAACATTTTCACTTACGGCTTTCAATATTGCAAATATTTCTTTTATTGATCTCAAATTCCTGGTAATTAGGCTTATATCGTCTCCGTCTAAGCACATATTTGCACCATTTTCGTTAAGTATGCAACCAGGTGAATCCAGTTTTTTCAACAAATTATTAAGTGTATTATTAAATAATGTGGCATACAAAGCATCCCCTTGCCTAACACCATCCGTCATTGGAACGATATTGGTTACATTTTCTTTAATAACTATTTTTGCATTGCTGTTATTCACAGTCATATACAATAACCTTATTCATTATTTTGGAACTTTGGACTCATGTATTTTTATCATTCTATCTAAAGCTTGCCGGTAATCTATGAACAACATTAACAGGTCAATCTTATATTCCTAGGCATTTTGCATTATCTGTCTCATCCCAAAGACCTGATCCCCGTTTGGGGATTTCCATGTTCCTAAATATATATTTCTGTGTTAGTAAATATATAGTTCGAACGTATTGCTCCTTATGACCATATTATTGGCTTCCGCTAACTGACAAAAGAAGCTTTCCATTATTATTTGTCTCACTATGAATCGTGAATCGACCAGACACTGCAATAACAAAACTTTTTTTTCCTATTTGTGCATTCAAATCAACCAAAACAATTTTCATATCATAACTTGGAGTTGCCGAAAAAGTCCTTTCAAGATCCTGGTAGAAGTCGAGCTTTATCTCGTCCTCACTGTCTTCAGTTGGCTCATACACAGATATTAAGGTGGTATTCCTAAATCTTCCTCTCAGTCTCATTTTGCATATCATTGCAACAAGCTCAAATGATAGTACCATTTGTCTTGCTTTTCCTGCCACAATGAATCCAGTACCATTTCTTCCCTTCTTGATCTTCTAACCACTAAACATCATCGACACTAAGAAAGCCTGCCTTGCCCGTTCAATCCAATTTCTTGTAAAGCTAAAACTTCTATTTTATATTTTAATATCTGCCTCTGCCATCTTTCCAGGCTGGAGCATCGTACGGACATTCTATGTAGCTACGGTTAAATCCAAATCCGAGTTATTTTGTCTTTTGCCTTTATTTCCATCCAGCTTGCTATTTTTAGGTTAGTTTTTTTTTTTACAAGTTAGGGTTGTTGGCCCCCACCCAATTCCCAACCTGGAGGACTAGATCATTTGATTTTGGGGTTTCCGTCCCCTAGTCTGGTTGCTTTCACCATAGTTTAGAGTCCAGACCTGGTTTATTTTCGGAGCACCTTCACCTAGCCTTTGAGGTCTCCTCCCAAACCGTACTTGTATTTGTACAGAGATTCAATAATTATTATAAATCCGTTATTTTTTAACCGTTATTTCATATTTTGCTGTTAGGTTCTTCAAAAAATACCTGGTGGTTAGGTGATGGAAGAGATATGTTAATTAAAAGAACCAACATGAACTGATAAATAAACTTTTTAGTTCGAAAGTTTCTGTGGTCTTTTACACCGTTTAACTAAAATTAATAATAATGGAGAAGTCTTATCTCCTTATAATGATCTATTATAAATACATTAATAATAGACGTAAGAAGAACATCCAAGCAACAAGGCCACGTGCCAAAATAGTTACTGATGCAATGCATACCTGTGCTCTTCCTAGCTTACAATGTCTTGAGGCATTACAAGAAAACATCAGAAATGAAGATATACATATGTTTATCTCATTGGAGGATGAAAACAAAAAAATGTGTTTTTTCAGTGGTATCGTTCCAAGAATCCAAAAATAAAGAAAGATTCAAATTCAGTCACCTATTATATTAAAATTTTCTTCAACAATGGCATGACGACATTATAATCAGGTCACAGCAACACAAGTTGACGTCACAAATTTTTAGAAACATATAAAAGCAGCAACTAGAAAATTCGATTCATGGCGGGGTTCTACTTACATCGGTTGTGCAAACCCAACTTGAAACATCTTCACAAAAGAGATAATGATGACGTATATATATATATATATATATATATATATATATATATATATATATATATATATATATATATATATATTATATATATATATATATATATATATATATATATATATATATATATATATATACATATATATATATATATATATACATATATATATATATATGTATATATATATACATATATATATATATATATATATATACATATACATGTTTTAATAATTTTAACAATACCTCCCATCATATTTGAGATCTACATAAATTCTATCTTTACGATCAGTTATAATTTTTCATGATTTATTTAGTTAATACTTGAACGGTTGAGGAAAATCGTGTGGTTATGCACGCGATGTCTTATTAAATATTCAGTAATATTTTATCTGTGAAATTTCTTAAGTGAAGCAATATATTTTTAAATGCTATATATTCGTGTATTATAACTTGAGATAACGTAATGCGTTTTAAATATTGCTCAATATTGTGTCATACGGTAGTGCAATATAAAAATTTTAATTAAAATATATTTCATATATAACTTTTTTTTAATGAATATTTTTATCATTAATATTTTTCTATATCAAACCATTTTTTGGACGTTATCTCAATTCTTTGATACCCATATAATAAACTGCCTTATTTCAAAATGCACCCAATACTCTCTAACACACGGCTATGTATTTCATAAACTTCAGAGTAGCCGTGGTAAATTTCTTATATTTCCAAATTCATTCTGATATCGAGGTCACAATATACCCCGAGAACTACCTGGCTCGCACACCGCATAGGAAGTAGAATTCCCAAGACATAAAATGCAAAAGAGAAGACCTGTATCTGAAGTTACAAGACCCTCAGAATAAGGCTTCACTATAAACTGTATTTCCCTTTTATAACGAATCTTGAATTACTTACATATATATATATATATATATATATATATATATATATATATATATATATATATATATATATATATATATATATACTATATATATACACATATACATATATATATATACATATATATATATGTATATGGGTACATACATATATGTATACATATATATATATGTATATATGTACATACATATGTGTATGTAAGTTTATTTTTTTTTATTAAACATTTATTTAGCGACATCATAGGTGGGGAACCAGCTAGAGGTCCGTGAACTAGCTGTGCCCTCCAAACATTTATTAATATAACCTTAGAATTAGTTAGTATTTAGATTACTAATATAATAAGTTGAATATGTGTATATGGGTGTGTGTATTTAGTTATATTAAAAAATATCAACAGTAAGATCTAAGCAGTGGCAGTGCTAATGGAGGTAACAGATATTCTTTATATTTCCCTATAGTTATTTTTATTTATCCCTAAATATAAACACCCATATACATATAATTAACTTGATTGTATTAATTTTCGAATTTTCTTAACTTAAATAATTAAATACTTATTGATTCTAGGGCTAGATTAATAAATATCGAGCAAAAATGTCTGAAGCTCGCAGCTAAACTATGGAATCCTCAGATAACTAACCTATTATGTATGTGCTGAAAATAGGCCGTATTCAAGCAAAGGAGATATATTTAAATTCTGAAATTTTTCTTAAAATCATAAAATATGCTTTTGGGCTAGATTACGTAAAAACATTTTTCTTTTTAAATTATTACTAACGCATTAGCAGTTTCTAGTTACATCAATAGGTCATATACAATAAAGGCTTTCATTAGATCACGGGTGGATCTACGGGAGGGGGACTTTCGGGCTGAACCCCCTCCCCTCTCAAATGGTAAAATATAACCATGTTTTATGGAAAAATAGATTAACAAATTATCTCTTAAAGTATTATTGTTGTTATAATTACATTTAAAAGGACTTAAGGAATCATTTAAACCATATTTCATATAGATAGCTGGTTTCGTTCTTTTTTTCCAAAGTAATTATCTTCATTTTTATAAAAAAAAAAAAAAAAAAAAAAAAAAAAAAAAAAAAAAAAAAAAAAAAAAAAAAAAAAAAAAAAAAAAAAAAAAAAAAAACTTTCAGGCTGAAGCTCCCCCCAAAATCAAATCCTGAATTCGCTAGTGCATTAGATTAATCAATATAAGACCACCACAAAATTGAGAAAACAAGTGACCTACAAGAAATTGCGTATATAACCTCTTTTGTTAACATGTTGAGGTTGAAGGTCACGCAAACAGACCTTTTTCAGGCCATCATTTTTCTCAATTCGAGATTAAAATATTTTATGATTCCTGTTAAAAGCAAACGGGTGTTCATGAGTTTTTAATGCGATATAAAATAGACAAGATTTGTCTCATCTTCATATCGAAAACGCTCCGAAAATTTGCGATCATTTTGTTAAATAAAGAAGTTGGAGATTAAGCGGTTAGGTTATGAATAATTCGATAAAAAGGAACGGTATATTTTTTGAGATATTAAGGGTGTACTATATAATTAAAGAATACACTAAGGTAGAAAATTAAAATATCGAACATAACTGAAGACTGAAAGACAAAGTCTTTTTAAATGGGTATATAGTTAACTATTGAAAAGTAAGGATAAAAATTGGTCAGAATATACGTTAAAAAAATAATGTTTATTGAGTTGACCGACGTTCCGACCTGATGATGACCCACATGTTTGGTTCGGAAAGTCAGAAAACTGAATGAATATGATTTTTTGACTTAAAATCCCTACAATTTTTCCGAAAACGGAGTGAAGAGAGGAAGCTCACATGGATGAGATTCATAGGACCAAGATGTCACAGAGCCCTTTACTCCCACGTTCGAAGAGTGCCGCAGGTGGTCTATCAACAGATCGGAACGTTGGCATACTCAATAAACATATTTTTTTAACAGCACATTCTGACAATTTTTTTTATCCTTAATAGCCATTTCGTCTTAATAAAAGAAATAAATAAAAAAAAAACTAGAATATTTTCATTTCTAGTATAAGCGAAATTTATCAATTTTTCGTTATATTATATTCGCGTGAGGCAACGAAATTCTTCAGGAGTCCATGTAGTTATCATCCTAAACTGTATCATTCAGTGTCGAAGAAATATT
Source organism: Nezara viridula (assembly GCA_928085145.1). Classification (NCBI taxonomy): domain Eukaryota; kingdom Metazoa; phylum Arthropoda; class Insecta; order Hemiptera; family Pentatomidae; genus Nezara; species Nezara viridula. The sequence goes on from OV725082.1 coordinate 76,647,417, forward strand.
TATGTTTAGGAATATTATTTGCCGTAAAAGAGAGATCAAGTAGAGTGGGACGACAGATCGACTCGATTGGCCGAGAAGACAGCCGCCGCCGCCACACAGAGTCAACAGCAGGCAGCGGCCGCAGAGTCGGATTACCGAGGATAATTGAGCCTCCACGGATAATGGTCGGCTAACGGCTCTGTAATTACATTTGAGGCGGCACCCTTCGTAAGTGGGGGTGGGGGCTGCGTAACATCTTGTCCCACCCAATCTCCTCCATGTGTGCTCCCTGTCTTCGCCGCTGATTCTGTTTGTTCAGCCAAGGAGTCTGGGATGGAACAGGAAGCAGGAATATCGAGAAATCAGATCTCAGATAACGAACCAGTCAAATTGTTTACTAAATGCTTGAGTGATATTTGGCATCAATGATTAAGCTTATTTTTACGCCTAGAAAGGTTTGGTAATTCTCCAAGTTTTGTCTGTACAAATTGACATTTTTATTTCCTTCAAACATTTAGACATTAAGGACTTCGACAACATAAACAAACAAGGAAGTATTTATTTATCGTTCTTAAAAACTGTATACATAGTTTTGGTTTTTCTGCGTAATGTTAGCTTTCATGCGCGTGATTTTTCTCTTACTCAGTCCAGCGTCCATTTTGGCAGATCCTCTTCCGAAGTTGAAGTGATCCAATCCTACAGTAGGTTTCCAGCAGCATACAATTTCCTTGTAATACGGGTTGTTCTGTTTTATCATTACCTAAGATTACCTCTGTTTGCAATGAGGTAATATTCTTCTGAATGATCTTGCATTTTATTGAGTCTTCTACATTCCTTATCAGAATAGTTTTCTTCGGTAGACGTACTAAACCCTCCGTTTTATACTTCTCACATCATTCATGTCGGATCAAAAGGTACCTGCGTGCTAAGTCCTGGGCAATCTCCTGAGATAGTTCGATATGACTTGACTCTCAGAACAGCCTCCAACTGGCTCATTTTTAAAGTCAAACCAACTGTTTCGTGTGCATGTTTTTTTTTAATACCTTGATAGCGTATTAGTTCATTTTCTTCTTAATTAGCGTTGTGGAAGTGCTTAGCTTGTAATGCCTGAAAAAACAGTATAAGAACGTATAAGGCCACTTTTTTTATATCCACATCATCTCTGTTAAACATTCATAGGGAAAAAATTTCAGATATGAAATTTTAGAGAAGGAAATAAAAAAAAAAATTAGTTGCCTCATGCTGAAAATTTAATTCAACCATCCTAGTCTACGGTTAATGTAAAGAAAATATTTTGTATATAAAACGAAAGGGAAGGCGAACTCCATTTGCGAGGCCTTGGTGGTCTTAGTGCCCCGGTTATTGTTGGCTGGAATGATAAGTCATGGGGGTGCTGTTGGCTCACTGAGGAGCTCTTCGTAGCATAATATTGTATAAATGTTAAAACATCACGATTCCCAGTGAATTATTATTATATCTTTATTTTCTACAAAATGTGTAAATAAGAAATGATATAGATTTATTTATTTTCCTATTAATAGACCTTTGACAGAAGACAGGTATGTTTAAAAAAAAGCATCTTGGTATGTGACTCATAATACTCTACATATCGGCTCTTCAGCCGTACATACTGACCATCGAATTTGTGCGGAGGTACTAAGAGTTTAAAAATAGACAGCTAGAGGTATAGCAAGCTACAACTAATTACCTCTATGAGAGATCTCTTTCCTTCTAAAACCAAAGTAATTGAATGAATCCAAAGAATTATTACTGGGTACTTTCCTTCTCCCTGTTTGTCATGACATTATTGCAGTTATACTTAGCTTATTTGCTGATTATTAACACAGGGTTGACTAGTAAAATAAATAGTAAAAGAAAAAAATATTATTACAAGTATGTCGAGGACTGGCAAACCCTTCTTCAGAACAACCTAGATGGATCTTTTGTGATAGTTCCTTTTTCCTCTACAGATCGCAAAAGAATCGAATGCCTCTTAGGAAATAGATTAAGTCAATATGATCCGTTCTAGTAATATTTCTTAATAATAATAAAAGGCTTAGTGAACCCGATGGTTCGATACCGACATCACCAATCACTGTCAACACACATCCCTCCACCGGTCGTCGTCCAAACGCAGTCCCTCAGGTCGGCCTTCACACAATCTTCCCATCTTCACGGTCTACCCCTCGTACATTTACCAGTCAGCACAGCCAATATCAATCTTTTAGGAATTTCGTTACTAAGTCCAAAAATTTTAGAAGCCCATTTAATTAATATTGCTTACTTTCCTTAAATAACATAAAATATCGCACGACGTCTTTAACCACCACACAATATGCTGAAACATGTCAATTGATAATGCACACGTATGGAGTGCCGGTCCATTAATGAAGGATTAATGAAGGATGAGCAGTGCAGGTCGGGAGTGAAATATTGACTATGTATTAGCTAATGGATAATTCTCTGCTCCAAGGGACATATACAATAATTCTCTTGATACATACAATTTTCATATCTCTCATTGTCCTTTTGATTACGAAATACATTAGTTAATTTGTTATTTTTATTTAAAATATTTTATTTCAAATTATGAAAATTGTAGTTTAGAATTTTTATTAGTTTCTTATTTTGATAATTCTCTTTACTTGAAACCTCACAAAGGTTCCCTCCAAAATTACATAACCACATTAATATGTACCTCTCTTAAAAAATTTTAATTGTGCCACACTCGTAAATTTTAATAACGGAAATTGCGCCATGTAACCGTTGATTTGAGTCCAACTCATGGAAAAATAAGCCTTCAGAAAGAATTATAATTATAGGTAAAAATGTATTAGTTTTTTATTTATCTAAAGTTGTATTGTCTGAAGTGAATTATGATAAAGAAATTTTAAAAATTATTGAATAAATTAGTAAAATAAAGGTCAAGTAGTGTTTTAAATACTAAACAGTATCATAAAATAGCCTCCTTACCGACAGTAATCGAGATGGTGGAAGACTGGCTACCGCGGAGCCCGCATATCTTCGGGGCTGCCCAACCCTTTGTTATTATAATTAGCAGAATAGCCACTGCGAGCAGTAGCTGTTAATATTTCATCGCTATTGCTTCTAACGCTCCTACTTACAAATTAATCAGGCCGAAGTTATGCTGTGCATTATCCGGCTGCCCATTGTGCGCGGGTATAAAGCCGGAGTAGCCATCCATTGTGGCTTCAGGATTCATGAACCGAAATGTCTTCGTCTATCGGCGGCCTATCCTTTTACATTGTAGCCGACGAGGAACACTCATCCGCTGTACATGTTTCAAGAAAGAAAGGGTTTCAGGAAAAGGGTATGAAAAGAAATAATCCTAAGAACTAAAATTACAAGAGATTCCGTACGTGCAGGAGACACATCCCACATTTATATTACAATGCATCAAGAAAAAAAAGAAAGAAAAGGAAGTTTTATTCTGAAGCATTCAGTCTCCTAAGAATAATTATAATTATTACAAAAAGTTTTATTGGAAACTGTGATCCCATATCCGTAGCCTTTGTTAGTAAAATGCGTAAAGGATACCGGCAAAAATACTTATCGGTTGATGTTTTTTATCTGTTTGTTTAATTATGACTTGTGATGCGTCCTTTAGCCAAGTAATACCAACTAGAGTAAAATCTGTTATAATAAAAAACTTAGGTATTACTTTGTTGCATATACTTACATTATTTTTTTTTATTTCTTAAAAATAGATAGAATAGATTCTATAGAAATACATTTAGTAAATTTCAACATATGGATATAATGACGTGAAAACTCTTGTTGAGAAAATAACCTATGGTAGCACTCTAATGATATGTCTACATTAGGAGATCACGGTGCCATCTTCTTTTCAGACGCCTTGGAGGGTTATCAGGGATTGAAGATGAAGCAAGGTTAGAAACGAGTGGGTTGGGATGATTCTGAATTTTACTATGGTAAGATAGGTATCTGGATTGGGCCAGATCTGAAACATAAGAAGCATTAAGATTATTAAGGATGCTTTTAACTAAGTAGGGAGCATTGAGGATTTTACGAAGGATTTTTGATTGTAAGGATTGGATACGAGAGGAATTCGATGGTTACCGGAGTCCCATAGCTCAACTCCGTAAGTCCAAATACGTCTTATCATAGTCATACATAATTTTGTCTTTTTTAATTAATTGGAAGATCAGAGCGTTTGTCGTGCTGAAGTAATCGGAAACGTCGAGCGGTTTCTTGTTGTTTCAGTCTGGTATGAGGGTATTTTTATTTTTTAAGTATATTGTTTTTAAAAACTTTAAAATTAGGTATGAAAAAAAAATATAAAACACAGATATTTTTCTCGGTTTTGATCTCTCTTAAAACAAATGTTGCATTGATAACATGGTGACAAGCGGGTGACAACAAAACATAAAAATTATCAAGTTATATGTAGAAATAGCAGGACAATATGCAGTTGGTATGTAATTTATACAAGGTAAAATTTTATAAATTAAAAAAATATATATTTATTAAATAGTGTCTTTTACATATTTTACGTATTTGGCTATTGATTTTTCAGGACCAATGTCAGTGTTTATTTTTGTGTTTTTCAAAAAATCGTAATCCTCAACCGAATTCTCCTCTAAAATATTGTTAAAGCATATTTCATGAAGCACAAACTCTGATCATTAAAATATTATCTATAACAATTCAGCCGAGTGGTCCAGGCCATCAAACATCGGTGATCGAGTCTCACATATTAACCTCAGCGTTAGCTAACAAGAAGTATCTTATTGCATTGATATTTCAAAAATAGCCTTAACACATCACCGATTTGATTGATGACAGATGGAACGATCAATAAGATCGGAGCGGACGCAGCTCATAGAGGGATGGTGACGGTGTAACAGATCCAGGAAATTAGACACGAAACAAGTAAATCAATCAACTGCAGCTATCAATAGCAGTGAAATGAGGTTAGCTTTGAATTAGTCACCGTTGAAGGCCTATCCATTAATCTGCTCTTATCAGGTCCCAATATCGCTCCTAGTTGGGCTCACTTATCGCTGCATCATGGCCACTGCCAAAGGCTGGGTTGGCTCTATTAAGTTAACCCGGAAAGTTAACTTGTATCAGGTAGGATGATTATCTCAGGGCAAGCCTTAAGCTTTTCCTCCTCCTTTCACGTGCAACGCAGTCAGCAATTATATTAAAAATTTTATCATAAACTTCTATACGATTTTTTTTTATTGGATTATTCTCTGTTTCGCCATTTCGGGGATATGAAAAGTTCTTTCTAGTATTACAACCAAACTTATAATAACCAGAGTGAGAAGGTAGAAATTCATTTCGTGGGTCCGCCACGAAATAGATTTCAACCCATCAGTAGTATTTGAATCTGCGTTGCTGGCAATGCTCCTCAAATTCGAGACCGAGACGAGTCTTGGTCTTGCAAACTCAGTCTTGGTGATAGTCTTGGTCTTGCGCAATAGTCTCGCAAACAGTCTTGCAGTTACTCATTAGCTTATTGCTATAGAAATATTACTGTAATTTTTCAGATAGAAGAAACCTAACTAAGCCCGAATGAAAAATTAGAGGTGTTAAATGCAAGAGTATATTGATTCTACCAATTATTAACATATAGCAACTAATATTGTCAAGTAACTATTTTGCCTTATTTTTTTTTTAAATCTTTTTTTTTTTTAAAGTCCTGGTCTTGGTCTTGAAACAGTTAGGTGACCTTGGCCTTGGCCTTGTAAAGCGCAAGACCAATACCGATTTTGGGCAACACTAGTTGCTGGACACAAGAATGCTAAAAAGAGCAGCGGTTTGACATGCTGGCCATAAATAAGAATCTACTACTTTCATAAGTTACAAATAAAAGCTACACAAATTGAGAAAAATCTTTTCGCCTACTAACACGCAAGCGCAGTGGTAGATCCTCGGCAGAGAGAGAGAGTTACATACAGAAGTAGAGTAAGCGCACAGTGATGGACATAGCTAAGGATTTTTTTTTTGTTTTTTGACTTATTCTGCCGTAAATAGTATATAAACTGCCCCGTGGGACATTCAGAATCACTATGATCTCCTTTTTCTATTTAACACTATAAAACTGAAAAAATGTTCAGTTATGCAGATATATTCTCCATTAAAAAAAAAACACCCTTTTGCACTAGTTATGGGCACGCCAAAATTCAATAGTTCTAGTAATTATTGGGGATCGGTACCACTATTCGACATTCCTCAGCAAAATTATAAAATCTTTATTTAACTATAAAAATAATGATAAAGATGAGACAACATAAATGTCCAACTTACTCTTAGTAAAACTATTGGTAGAAAGGTGTGAAACACACAAAGATAGGCATTTTAAGATTTTCTTTTAGGAATTTTGTTCAGAAAGTTGCCAATAGAGGGCATTGTTCTTTAATCTAGAAAAAACTGGAACCGGTAAATCAATATGGAAGCTTATTATTAACGTATAAAGTCCAATAAATCCATCACTGAGTCCCCTGCCCATAACTGGTGCGTTTACCCTACATCCTCCTAAAAAAAAATAATAAAATATAGAAAAAATTTTTCTATAGGACATTTGTTTCTGTTAGTAATCTAAATACTTTAACAATCACAATATGATCTATTTTTAAATTTTAACGGATTCACTTCACATGATAAATTTATGCAAGAGTAAAGAATAAAACTCAATCCATAAAATCATTGTTTTGCCTAATCTATCGAACGACTCGTTATCCAATAAAAAGCTTTGCGATGTTTCAAGAGCGTATTCAGCCTAAAACCGAAGTGACTCATGTGAAAACACTTACATAAGTTTGGGCAGTTAACTTATGGCTGGTGGAACTATTCTATTTTCGTAATTTTTTTTTTTCAAAATGTTGAAATACATACAACCAATCTGTTGTACTTAATAAACTTTTACGAAATTTGTTTATATTTAGGACACTATTTTATACTACTACTATTTTATTGTAATTTTTTACGTTGTTTCAAAGGATGACAGCTGCTTTGTTTTCTCCTGGCTATCCTTAAGTAGTATTTATCAATTTTTTTTCAAATATTCCTATAATTTCAAAAGCTGTTGGATAAAAAAGAAATAATCTATAGAAAAATAATTTAAAATATTTTTTTAACCTCAACATTCGAAATAAATTATAGAAAAAAAGCTAATATGTAATAAAAAATAATATGTCAGAAGTGGGATTCGAACCCACGCCCACATAGTGGACCAGAAGGCTCAAACCTACATAGTAGGCAAGGTTACCCTTGAGTCTGGCGCCTTAGACCGCTCGGCCATCCTGACAACTGAAAACTATTGATAGCATTTTAAAAATGAGAGTTTTGTCGTAAGGAACATTTCATTAAATATCCAATTATTATTTTCTTTTATTTCATCATAGTAAAACGCATGTATATTTTGAAGTTTAAGAACAAAAAAAAATGACATCAAGAGATTATGTAATAATTAAAGAAAGATACACCTTATTGTTTACATCAGTATATAAATAAGAGATAACGAGAATCTATACAAAATCAAATTATAACTATTAATAGCTTCAAGGTCCTTGAATTTAGTGAACATAAAACACGGATCCTGATAGATCAATAGCAAAATACACAATAAAAAACACTAAATCTAGAAAAAAATAAATATATAAGGAAAATATTAGTTGTAAAATGAATCCCATTCACAATTCCTATCCATGAATGAAAACTTAAAAATATGGCGTATTTACGAAAATTGTATTTATGTTATTCTGCTCATTTTACATGCAGCATGATATTTTTTTTTTTTTTTTTTTTTTTTTATGATTATGTCAACATAGGATCAATACTATATTAATTTTATAATAGTTTATGACTTTCGGCGCTGCCTTAAGCCAAGTAATGGTGGTTTTGCTGTAACAAAAAAAAAACTTAGGTATTACTTTATTTTACAAAGGTCTATTATTTTTAAAGTTTAGTTTAAAACTTATGTTTGAAAAAAATGATAAAAACAAATATTTTTCTCTGTTGTGGTCTTTCTTAAAAGATATGATGACAAACATTACAAAAACCAAACAAAAAACATTCAAGCTATATGTAGAAAAAGCAGGAAAAGGCATACAAAAAATTATATTTATTAAATATTGTCACTTTACATATTTTATTTTTTGTTTTCGTATTTCACTAATAATTATTCAGGACCAACTTTAGTGTTTATTTTTTATGTAATTTAAATAATTGCAATCCTCTCAACCAGCCTTTCTTATAAAATATTTATAATTGCATTTAATTCGATCAGAAACGTTTTTATTTAGACTGGTATCTACAATAAATCAAATCTTTTAATTAAATATATGGAATCATAAATCATAATTAGTAAAATATTAGTTATTTTATCAATTGTCAGGATAGCCGTCAGACTCAACCGTCTAAGGCGCCAGACTCAAGGGTAACCTTGCCTACTTTGTATGTTCTTCGAGCTTTCTGGTCCACTATGTGGGCGTGGGTTCGAATCTCACTTCTGACAAATTGTTTTTTTGTTTTTGTTTTATATATTAATGTTTTTATTGATAAAATATCTTGTATGTTACGGTTAAAAAAGTTTTTTAAAACAAATTTTTTTAAGAGGTCATATTTTTTTATTGGAACAGCTTTAGAAAACATGAGCATCTTCGGGAAAATTTTATAGGGCAATAATCTAGGTATTTTGAAACAATGGGTGGACATATCGAGGGGAAGACAATCCAGCTGCCCTCACTTGAAACATCGTCAAGGTTTAGTTTAAATTCTTAGTTTAAATTAAATAATACAAGCTGATTTGGGAATAATTTATTAAGAGCCGCTGGTTGGTAATAAGTATTTAAACATTTCGAAAGGAACTGTACGAAATAAGAACTAACACCCATAAGTCTAAATTAACTGTTAATAATTTTAATTAAGTTTAAATTAGAAGTTTTTATTTTCTCAAACAAAAATTAGAAAAGGGTGCATTATAATCTACTAAATAATTAATAATAATAAGAAATCGTTTAAGTTAAAGAAGAATACTAGGTTAATTTGACACTACAAAATGATTTTGTTGGGATACCTATCTTTAGTGTTCGTTAGGGACACACTGGCTGATCTTATTAGCAAAGAGGAATGGAAGCATTCGGTCTAAAGCACTCTTTAATGAAAATATAAATGTATATATTTTTAATTGGTCTATACGTTTTTATGTGAGAGAATTTTTTATTTATTTATTTTTTTTTATTTTTTTTGTAAAAAAAAATGTTAGTGATCTTTACTTAAGATCAAGACAATAATAATACGTCATATTTTGAAGTTATAATGCACACACAGCTACGAAATGTAACAAGCTTCAAGAAAAAATACAAGAAATTTATCATTAAAAGCATTATGGTCCCCTTAATTCCGTGATCTTTTATATTTTTTATTTTTCCTTCACATACTATTTAAATATATTTCATTTAAGCTGTTTTTATCTTCTATATTAATAAGTGATATAAATAAAATTAAAAATACTTACTCATACTGAATTAGTTTTGGATCCGATAGTGCTTAGAAATTATGGATTTGTTAAAAATATATAAATATAAAACCCGACTTGATACAAATGTAAAAAATCCATATTAATCAATAATTGCGTTAATGATATTGCTAATATAATCAAATTAATTATAATTTTTTTTTTTTTTTTAGTGCTACCAGTGGGTAGTTTCTCAACAAGTGTTTTCATGTATTTATTTTCTGTTATCACATTTACTTAATGTATTCTTTCTTAATACAGTTGTAAATATCATAAATAAATATTTAAAAAATTATAATTTTGTTTTGCTGTGTCTAATTCTGAAATATTTTTTTCAGTTATACCAGCCAACGGGCCACACATCACTGGAGAGAGGAAGCAGTTACTGATTGGAGACGAAGTTACCCTCAACTGCACTTCAGGGAAATCCTTCCCGGCTTCAGTACTTACATGGTACATCAACGAGCAGCAGGTACGCCTCTTCCATTATTAAAATCATTAATCAGAGAAATGGTTTCACAAGAAATCTTTCTTCCCGCGAGGTCCCCAATCAGCAAAGTAAACTGGAATAATTAATGACAATCAAATAGAGATAAAAACCTTCTATCCGGCTTTTACTCTCAGCCTCTTTTCCCGTGGTAATAAATCCAAGTAATAAAATGAGCCGTAATTGAAACGAAATTTCATCTGCTCCGAATTCGAGGGGATGTCGTTACCGGGGATCCTAGAAGTGAGGATGAAAAGACACCCCTTCTATCTACCCTTCCCTGCTGAAGAAAGGGGATCCACTGGGAGGCTACAATTGAAAGAAATGGTGGGAGTCGATGGCAAACCGACTGAGACAATGGAGAAACTTCGACAAAAACTGAGAAGGAGTCTTAGTTCGTTGTTTCGCCGTTTCTTCGGGTATTTTCCCAAAGAAAAAAGATGAGTATAAAGCAAAAGTAACAACAATTGAATCGATACTTATCGACTTTTAGATACTGTAGAGACATTTTATTGTACTTTATGCTGAAAATCCAAGTTTTTATTGTTTTTGGCTGTTTCATGTCTTTTATATCACAATTATATATAAATAAAAAATAATAGCTATTTATTCAAAACACTTTACAGTTTGATTAAACATTATAGCTTTAAGCTTCTGAAAATTGCTGAATTTCCACATAAAAAGATTTCTAGCTATACAATCCAGTTCTTTCAGAAATTCTTATATTTATAAAATTCAATTGAAAATCTGCGAGTAGGCAAGTACTTAGATACTAAAAGTACTAAAAATAATTACACAATTATAAACGTGTAAATATTCCAATACAAATTAAATGATATAGTAAACATTAAATATGAATATAGATCGGATTAAATTCATGAAGTTTTGTTCTTCTATATAAATAATTATTTTTGTAGAATCGAAAAATAAGTAAACTTTAATCTGGGGCTAAGTACCTTATGAATAAAAACATGTAAATACAACACAACTACATCGAATACAACATTGGTCAAACAAGAGATAACCAAAATTCGATCAGTTTTCAAATTATAAAAATATGATGCGGTAAGAGCATCACACAACTTGATATAATAATGGTATAGCAGAAATAGTTATTTTCAAACAAAGTGAAGTTAAAATATCTAGAAGGAAGTGAAGATGGTAAAAAATATAATTTTAAACATTTAAATACCGTATGTTTTTTCAGGTCTAATGTATTTTATTTATGTTTTTTCATTACAAACTATATCCTTATACCATTGTATATTTCAATTATTTATTTTATTATATTAAATAATTAAGTGCCACTAAATACTTTAGTCCAACCAGAGAACTACTCATAAAGTAGGTATTTTTATTTGTTTAACTATCGGTAGGTAAATATACAAATTTCAATTTTTATATTGATTTAAGCATTAAAATTAAATCCTATATGTTATTTCTAACAGTTGTTTTTGTCGGTATGCCATAACTTGGTCAATTCTTCTTCAAATCCAAGATTTACCAGTCATTTTGAAGATATTCTACTCTTTCAGGCACACCTATTCACACGAAATTTTGCGAGGATCAAGGGCCTTAAAATTACACGAAATGACACAAACTGTACTCTCCTAAAATAATTTAGAACTAAAGTTATAAAATAAAAACCTGTTAGGAGTTTTTATTCATTTACTCTCTATTCACTCGTTAAATCAAAAAGTTATTTATACAGTCTTGAAGAGCGATAATTCAGCTTTCTAAAAACATTGAATTAGGATAAAACCGGAGGAGTTATAAATGTTATAGTATAATGAAAATTGAAGTCGTTGCCATGACGATTATCTCGGCACAGCTCTTCTATCCTGTATTATTTCTAATTATTCTAATTATTTCTAAAAGTGTTTTTTTGTCGGTACGCCATACATTTGTCAATTCTTCATCAAATCCAATTATTCATCACTCCTTTTGAAGATATTCTTCTCATTCATATGCGAAAAATAGACCTATCCTCCTGAAATTTCTTGCAAAAAGGTTATGAAGGAAAAGAAACTTTATTTGCGCATAACTCAAAAAGTATGCCTTTTTTTTCTTAATTGTACTCATGTTAATTAAAAAGATTACTAAATTATCTACAAAACAAAAATAAAATCGTTTACAAATTTAAACAATTTGTATAGACCGAATTAGTAAAGTATGTTGAAATATTTTTCTAAGGAGAAACAGAGTTGAGATTTGTATTTCGCTGCACGAAAGACCCTCGAATAAGAATTTTCATTGCGATCGGAAAATTAAAAATTTTTTCTACAAATTTGACCTTTGATTTTTTTTTTTTTTTGAAAATCACAAAAATTGCGATAACTTTCATATGCTTCCACCTATTCCCACGAAATTTTATAGAAATATAGGGCCCTTATAATATAGAGCGCTCAATATAATAATAATTATAATATAGGGCCCTGTTAGAAACGCATAAAATAAAATTATCGCAGCCTTTATTTATATTAATCAGGTAATACGCATGGAAGCCTATTTTATTTTAATCTTTTGGCCAAGCTCGGGTGCTCGCTCGGGTTCCTTCGGTTCACAATACTTTTATTCTTCATTTAATTAACCAAAGTCTTCCATATTTGATATTTTAACACTTTTACATCAGATTGTAGTTTGAAATGGTTAATTATTAAAAAAAGCAAACATAAAAGATATTTCGAGGAAGAAATTTTGTAAATTAGGTATTTACGCCCTGTAAGAGTAATTGAATTCGAATAAGAAATACGTTATATTAAAAATTGCTTAATTTTACACTGGAATAATTAAATTAATCTGAATCGTTTGAAGCAAACATAATAAAATCAAATATAGGATAAATATATCTAAAATGAAATGTAAGCACAAAATAAAATAATAAATAGTTTAATTAATCTAAGAAAAAGGCAAAAACATTTAAAACTATGTATAATTCTATAAAGTTGTATATTATATATTGTGATATTTATTCACTGAATCTTCAAATAAACAATATATTCTTAAATTTCAAAAAGGTTTGGAATAAAGAAAGTTATGGAATAAGAGAGATTTAAGGAAAGACAGGAAAGAGGCATAAAACGTAAACAAAAATACACACTCAATATATATATATATATATATATATATATATATATATATATATATATATATATATATATATATATATATATATATATATATATATATATATATATGTATATTCAAAAGGCTAGGTTTTAAATAGACGATTTACTTGCCAAAATGAAAGGACAGACTTCTTAAACTCAGAAAGGTGACACCGCATTGCATATTGCTTAATAATCCGATCATTACTTATTTTACTCATAGGGATTATTCCATTTGGCTCCTAAGTAATTACTTTAATTCTTCATTTAATTCCCAACACTGTCATCACCACCTATGCCGATGACACGTGTATCCTTTCAGTTAACAACGATCCATCAATTGCATCCCAAACTCTCCAATAACACATCACAAATCTTGAAGAATGGTGTCAAAACTGGAGGATTAAAATAAACTCCAATAAATCCCATCAAAGTACCTTTACCCTGCGTCGCAAACCTATGACCTCCTATCCTACAGTATTCTTTAACAATTCCCCACTTATCCCAGTTGAACAAATTCGTTACATAGGACTCCACCTCGACAAACGACTCACATGGAATCCTCATACAAGAATGAAACGACAAAAAACTGCTCGACGTTTCCGATTACTCCAACACTTACTGGACAAACGCTCTAAGCTTTCACTCAATTACAAACGACTCATATATATGACAATAATAAGACCTATTTGGACCTACTTAATTGAGCTCTGGGGCTCCACTAAGCCATCGAATTCCTCTCGTATCCAATCCTTACAATCCAAAATGCTTCGTAAAATCCTCAACGCTCCTTACTTTGTCCCAAACAAAATCATCCATAAAGACCTTAATGTTCCATATGCTTCCGATTTGGTCCAACCCAGATACCTATCCTTCCATAACAAACTGCAGAACCATCCGAACCCTCTTGTTTCAAACATTGCTTCCTCCTCTATCCCCGATAACCCTCCGAGGCGTCTGAAAAGAAGATGGCCTCGGGACCTTCTAATATAGAACTTTAATTTGAGTTCTACCAATGGGTAGTTTCTCTTCATATTTTATATGTCATGTTACCAATGTCACATTTACCTGTTGTATTTTTAATGTAATACAGTTGTAAATTTCAATAAAATAAAAAAAAATTCAGTGTAAAGTAGGCTTATTCTATCAAGCATCATTTTTATTTCGGAAATAATTTAATTTAGGTAAACAGAGTAATGTAAATTAATGATCTATTTAAAAAATATAATTTCTTTATGCAAAAATCGTCAATACTTTTGAAAATTAAAAAAAAAAAAAAAATGTGGTCATAGGTATGGGTAGATAGATACTTATATTTATCTTAAAATCATTATTGCATCCTTAATTTGTGATTTAATACTGCTTTAACTTATACAATTTTATAATTAAGCTACTTTACTCTATTTACCGTTCACAATTTGAACCGACCTTCAGTTAGTTGGATATACTCAGCTGACTTACGCTAAACCTAAAACAGGTGAAAGAGGGAATGGTTCCAGCTGATTAAACTCAATCCCGCTCCAGTATTAGACCTGGAAGGGAAGGCAGAGGCTTCCATAATTCCAGGGTCGGTAATTAAATAGGTTCTGGAGCTGGAGCCATTTTAATACCTGGCTCAGTGTTGGAATAGAGCGCGCTCCTCTTTCTATTGTTCGCTTTATTGCTTATGGGAACCTTGTCCTACACCGACTATTTACAATTGTGTGGCCCTTACAATGGTTTCGTAGGCTCACAAATTCGATGAGAAAATTTCAAAAAAGAAACTGTTACTAATATAAAAAAGGAATTAGTAAATAAAATAAAATGGTAATTATTATCGTGTCACCGTTACCATCTTATTCGTTATTCTTTAATCCCTTATTGTAAAATTCTTTTCTTTTTTTTTCTATTGAGGAAATCCGTGATCATAAATATAATTAATATTAAAGCTATCCGTTGATGTTTGCTTTGTTTTATTATATATTATATTATATATATATATATAAAATTATTTTATATATATATATATATATATATATATATATATATATATATATATATATATATATATATATATATACTTTTACCTGTTTATCTTTAATTTAAAGTACTCCTTGTCTTAGGCTGATTTTATATTGGACTGTTATAAAGAGACCAGTCCAATAAGAAATCAGCCTAAGACAAGGAGTCCTTCAAATTAAAGATAAACCGGTAAAAGAATATAAGACCTGAATCTGTCTCTCAAAGAGGCGCGAAAGTTTTTTTTTTTTTTTTTAGATTAAATCTGTATTTTATTTTTATACATTCAAAATAACTCTTATTTACAAAATATGTAAATACATTGATACATTTCCCAAATGATGAGATTAAATTAATCAAATGAGTCTTTGATTGCGATTTATTGAACATTTCAGGTAGTCTTCACTCCCCTTTTTTAATAAGCTAAAATCATACAATAAATATAATTTTTTTTTAAGTTCAGTCATCATCAACCAAAAATTACATAACTTTTAAAAACAATATCTTTTATATGAGATATTAAGACTCCCCGAGACGTTCCTTAAATTTATATCAAAGATGCATTTAATTGATTATTAGGCAAATGTACCAGTGTAAAAAGAACAAGGGTCAAAACTGCAAAATGAAATATATGAATATACATAAATCATATGGAAATATGAATGTATATAAATATAAAAAATGTATATAAAATTTTTCATATATGTATGTATGTAATTTTTAAAAACTTAATTGTCCTGTAAAATCGTTATGAAAGAGATTTTATCTTGCATCAAAAGAATCGTTATTGAAGGAAGATATTTTGAGTATTTAAGTTTTCGATTTGGACTATCTTCTATATGCTGATGACATATCTATTAAGAAAACGTTTAGTCAACTGGATAAATCTTAACTCAGTCTTAGAATAAAATTTGTCAAAAGAAATTCTTTTTGGTGATTATTTAACTTAAATTTGGTATATTATAAAAGTTTTTTTTTAATTTTTATTAAAGAAATTTACAACTGTAATTAATAATAAATACAACAAGTAAATATGAACAAGTAACATGACATGTACAACATGAAGAGAAACTACCCATTGGTAGCACTCCACTAAAAGTTATAAGCAGAATTGCCATAAAATTTTCAGTGATTTTGCAAATTCATACTGAGTGTTCCACATCAGTTTCGTCAGAAATATTTTTTATTCGATTTCTCAAAAACTGCCTGTTAGATTTGGCTCAAAACAGAGAGGATGTTAAGAGTTGTTAAAAAGATGATCAAGTAAGTATCAATTTTATCAAACTTCATCCAGCAAATTAAAAAAAAAAATTTTCTTATGGATCTGCACAAGTATTTTTCCATGACGCTTTGTTTTGTTATTAAAAAAAAAGTTTTGATTGGTTCAAATTTAAAGGAAATTCGGAAAATAATTTTAATAATAATCATCTTTATTTATTTTGGGGATAGGTTCCTTTAGAATGAAATAAAATGATAGAATCAAGAGCTATGAGAAAATGTGAATAGAAAAAATATAACAGATTAAACAAACAGAAATAATAATGTGTCATAAGTTAGCTTCCAATGTAATAAATAATTGTCAAACGAAAATCATTTAAAAGTGACTAATAATTTACACACATATTTACAGGAACACCTAATTACAATTTTTTGGGAACTGGATAGATATTTAGTGATTAAATATGCGAGGTTTAAAGGTAGGAGGGTATTAAACGGACGGATGTAGGAACGGATGAAGTTCCGCAGGGAAGAGGATCAAATAATGAAAAGTCTGTCTAAAGACGCGGTTCGGTGAGCCTTGTGGACGAGGTGGCAAACGCGTGGGCACAGCGCTTTGCCATGTAATCAGATATCCAAAATTAGAAATGGAAAATAATTTTTTTTTTTTTTTTTATCTCTTTATTGAATAATAATACAATCAGTCACTGGAGGGCTATAAGTATTAGGGCTAAGAGTTCTCATTCAAACAATATATACAAATAATAGAGAAATAAATATAAATATAAAAATTAAATAAATAATACTGATGAAGAAAGAAAATAAAAGAAAAAAAATAAATAAACAATAACATAAAAAGAAACTTATAAACACAATCATACCTATATACGATATATACATTCGCCCAAGAATCTCCGAGCCAGGCTTTTTCCCCTACATGTGGAAGGCAAAGCAAGACTCCAGGAGATCCCAGTGCCACTTTTCCAGCCGCATCACTAGTATTAGAAACCAATGGAGACTGAAAGAGGGCACTAGAGCCACAGACGCTCGGGACATGAATGGAGAACCTGGCCATTGCCAGGACTCCAGAAGCATATTTACAAGAGATCTCTGGGCCACTGCCGTTTTAACCTTCGTGGAGGATTGTAGGGATGAAGGGAGCTGGATAGGGATTGAGCTAGAGGATTTGGATGATGGATAAGGTTTTGGTGAAAGTTTGAGAATCTGGTTGGGATGATGTCGAGGACAAATGGGATGTTAAGGTCATGGTGTAGGATCTTGTTTGTGACATAATATGGGGCATTGACTATAGTTCTAAGTACTTTGGACTGGAAGGATTGGATGCGTTTGATATTCGAATGTTTAGCAGTTCCCCACAGTTCAAGTCCGTAGGTCCAGATAGGTTTCAGTATGGTCTTGTAGATTAAAAGTTTATTTTCAATCGAAAGATGGGATGTCCTACTTAGTAATCTATACAGCTGGCCATATCGTCGGTTAAGTTCTTGTCTTTTAAGTCGGTTATGTGGGTTCCAAGTTAGTCTTTTGTCAAGAAGGAAGCCAAGGTAACGGACTGTGTCTGAGTAGGGAAGTGGAATTGAATTAAAAAGGTTTGACGGACAGGATCTGCGTCGCAGGGTAAAAGTGATATGTTTGCATTTTGATTCATTGATTTTGATGCGCCAGTTGTTGCACCACTGCTCAATCAAAGAGAGGTGAGATTGTAGGTTTAGAGATGCTATTTGAGGATCTGAGTGGGAAGATAGAATGGCAGTATCATCAGCAAATGTAGCTAGAAATGTATCAGGATTTGAAGGGATATCGGAAGTGAAGAGGATATAGAGAACTGGGCCCAAGACACTGCCTTGTGGAACACCAGCCTCAACTGGATAGTAAGTGGAGAATGCGGTGTCACAACGGACTTGAAAGGAACGATTTGAGAGGTAGGATTTGAGGACTAGGTATAAGGATTGGGGTAAATGGGTTTTGAGCTTGAAAAGCAAGCCATCGTGCCACACCCGGTCGAAAGCTTGTGCTTCGTCCAGAAAGGCACCAGTGCAATAATGCTTGCTTTCAAGTGCAGAGGATATATGGTCCACAACACGAAGGCCCTGTTGGACAGTGGAATGTCTTGAGCGGAATCCAAACTGATGAGAAGGGATGTTGTGGGATTCGATTATGGGTAGGATGCGTTTGAGAAGGATTTTCTCAAAGATTTTTGAGAGGATTGGGAGTAAGCTTATCGGTCTATAGGATGATGTGTTATTAACAGGTTTACCTGGTTTTGGAAACAGGATGATTATGGAATGTTTCCACACCAAAGGAAAGTTGGTTGTGCGAAGGATGCAGTTGTATAGATAGGTAAGGAATATGATTGCTTTTTTGGGAAGTTGTCTGAGGATTTGTGATGTGAGGAGATCATATCCAGGGGATTTTCGGGGTTTTAATTTGTTTATAAGGAATTTGACCTCAGAGGGGTTAACAGGTTTTGGAGGTAGAGAGAGAGGAATTGGTGAAGAGAGGAATTCTTCAACTTCAGCAGTGTGGCTGGGATGGAGTTCGGGATGAGGGGTGAATGTGTAGGATAAATGTTTAGCAAACTCCTCTGCTCTATTCGCATCTGACGAAGCCCAGAAACCATCATCACGGCGAAGTGGATGGGAAATGGACTGGAATTTAAGGATTTTTTTGGTTACTTTCCAGAGGGAGTTATCACTAGCGGATAATGAGGAGAGGTAGGAATTGTAGGATTGGGTTTTAAAAGTTTCCAGTTTCTTTTTTACCTGTTTGGAATAATAATTATACGATTTCCGGTCATCAGGATGCCTGGTTCTTTGCCAAAGGGTCCTAGAGCAACGTTTGCTATGGATTAGGTCCAATAGATCTTGAGGTAAAGGATTTATGTTATGGTATTTTTTGGGACGATCAGGTGAGGATGCAGTCCAAGCTGCTTGCTGGATCAGGGTAGTGACGGAATGCACTGCATCGTCGAGGTCTTCAGGTGTTTTTAAGGAAACTCTGAGGTCAATATTATCTTCCAGTATTTGACGGAAAAGGTTCCAGTTAACTGGCCCCCTGATAAATGAAGGTGGGGATGATTTGGGAATGGGAGATGTGGAAACGGTTAGGACTAGAGGACTATGGTCTGAGGAAAGATCATCAAACCTTGAAATAGAACAGTGTAGTGATTCTAGACCTTTGTGGAGGAAAAGTCTGGAAGGTCGGGATTGCGGATGGGATCTGTTGGCCAGTATGTGTGTGTATTAGGTGAAAGGATGTTGCTGCGATGGGAATTAAGTGCAGATAGCAATGTTCGCCCTCGGGAATTTGTGGATCTGGCTCCCCATTGCTGGTGTTTTGCATTTAGATCTGCACCTAGGAGAAAGTGGTGTCCTAAGGAATTCAGGAAGGAAATTATTTGGGATTCGGAAATGGGTGTTTTAGGTGGGGAATATGCCGCAACTAGTGTTATTGGGTAAAGGGGTGTTTGGATTATTACGGCTGTGGATTGTAGGAAATTATGGCTTGGTAAGGGAAACAAATGATGGGAAACGGATCGATGGATAATTATGGCAGTGCCACCATGTGCTGTTCCATCAGGATGGTCGGTTCGATAAATATCGTAGCCGGGCACGTTGATTTGTCGTTTGTTGGTTAGTCGAGTTTCAGTTATTAGTGCTATGTCGATGTTTTTGTCATGTAATAAGATTGTCAGTTCGTTGATGTGGTTCCGAATACCATTCGTATTCCAGAGGAGAATGGAGAGGAATTTGGTTGAGGACATTTATGGATTTCTTGGCAGTGGAATGAGGTTGGATATAACATTGGTAAGTAGCGAAATAAGGGGGGTAATGAGAGATCTAAATTCGGAAAGGAAAGATGACAATAGGCTTGTGAGGTCAGTGGAATTGGAAGGAGGAGGAATGAATGTGTGAGTATTTAACCTACGTTCAGGGATGAAGGGATATGGGTCTTGAGGTTGATGTGTGAATTCTTGAGGTTTAGATTCTTGTGGCAGGGCCTGAGATTGAGTGTTTACAGTGTCTCCTTTGAACATCTGAGCATAGGACACTCTTCCGTTCACTGTTCTATAGGGTTGTCTTGGTGGCCTGGATGTCCCTTCTTCTCTAGGCGTTGCGTACATTCGTGTTTTCAAATCTTTGTAAGTTTGACAACCCTTGTAGTTGGCTGAGTGTCCTTGGTGGCATAAAGCGCATATTGCAGGTGAAGTTCTAGACTTCCTACAGTCCTCTGTTTTGTGTTGCTCACCACACCTCACACATCTAGGAATGTGATGGCAATACCGTTTCGTATGGCCATATGCCTGGCAGTTATGGCATTGAACGATGTCGCGCTTGCTGTAGGGCTTTTCTACAACAACGCTTGTATAATAAAGGCGTGTGACCTTGTAGATGTTTTCGACATCGGGTGTTCGGTCAAGGTCAACGAAGAATAGTGGAAGAGGTATTTTATTTTTTATTCCAGGCTGTTCTCTATCCTCCTTAAATATGTTCACTATCAGGCGAACATGGAATCCCATACCCGTGAGCTCTTCTTTTATAGCATCTGTTGGCGTAGATGGGTGCAGTCTTCTGATAACGACCCTGAGCGCCCTCTCTTGACGCAGTTGATACGTGTGGTAATCAGCCTTGGTGTCAGATAAATATTTTATGATTTTTCTATAGGTTTCTGGAGTGTCGGGCATTAACTTAGTGTCATTGGTGCGGCTTTGGCATAAATATTTTCCTGAACCTACCAGATTATTCAATTGATTACACATCAATTGAAAATTTTTAATATTTCTAACAAATATTGGTGGGGGTTTGTGTTCTCTGGGGATGTATGCTGCTTCCATTTTATTGAACACGAAAATATAGACGCGCTCTTGGAGAGCACAGATCTGCCTCCGACGGAGGGATCTAGCCCACTGGTATTAACGACTGTTGCAGCTTATGGCTGGCCGTTATCTAACTAACCTAAGGTCTATTTACACTGTTCACTCTTGTGTTGTAAATAAGTGATTACTCACCTCATTTTTTTTGTCCAGTATCAAACGTAATTGTTAATGTAACTGATAACACTAATTGTTCACATTAAACTTGTATACTGCCACTGATAAATGAGATTTTTATAAGAGACGACCTGACGTATGTTTAACTAGGGCTAACGCATGCGCAGAACTCGGAAAATAATTAGGAATTCTAATCCCGGTGACTGGTGCAACGTTTAGCTCGGCATAATTCTTCCGGGAAAAATCTCTTCTAGCCTAAAAGGCAAGGAAGGGAAAGAAAAAAAAAAGAAGGTACCGTGAGACGTTGTTTCTGAATATCGGGAACGGGAATTATGTACAAATAGTGTTCAAATGGCCTAATACAAGCATTCAATTTAACAATCAAAAATAATGAACCCATTTGTTAAGAGCATAATGATTTAGAAGTTTGTTATTTAGTAAACGCATGGATAGAGAGGGTATATGGTTAAAACTCATGTATTTATACATTTTTAAGCGGTGTGATTACATGCTGAAGAATGCACTTCACACTTACAGGCTTTCTTTCGATTTTATGAAATTTCCAGGGATTTATAGCACCTACATGATTCAATTCAGATTTAATCAAATTATTATTTTTTTTTCCTGTCTTCGCCCTAAGACTTTCATTGAAGTCCTATACTGTTAATCAAATTACATTTTCTTCTTTCGCTAAGGAATGAACTTTACCTTGATTAGAATATTGTTAAGAAATTGCTTCTTCTGTAAATTTTGTTCTCACTGACCTTCAAAGATCATAGCTAGTTGTGTAAGTAATAGAAATAGTGAGGAAGCAATACTGACCTCGGTAGTTCTTTTTTTTTTTTTTTTTTTTTTTTTTTTTTGTTATATATAGGAACGGTGCCCTTAAACTTGAAACGATCAATTTTTTTTTTCATAATAACCACTCCAATAATTATAATCATAGGTTACAGCTCTGCGGTACGGTTGGAAATCCGAATAAAATCTCAACCGTTAATTAACGTATAAAGCTCCGCGTAAGAAGGGGTTGATTATCGAGTGCCGTGAAGTATGATGAACATGGAAAATGTAAAAGGGCAGAGGAAAACTTAACCATAATGGCCTGGATCACGCGACGGGGCCTGTAATCAACACGACTCGAACAATGGCCGCTCCGCTCTGTGTGCCCTCGGCAAAGATACAATCAGTTCAACAAAAGGACACCACCGCTGATAATTGCTTTATATGCTCGTTGTTAATGTTTGTTGTTTCCGGGTTTGATAGAATAATTATAGATAGGCGGCAAACGCTCTTCGTGGTATCGTAATTGAAAAGCACATGTACTCTGATTTCCTTTTTGAACAATTCAATGGTTGTCGGAATTCATTCTGCTATGATTTCCTCAGCCACAATTGTTAAACTGGCCTGTGAGTGAAGTATTTTTCAGCTTATGGTGATATCACACGGTATAATGTTAAATTAACGATGAATTGCATGGTTGAATATGAATGTTTTATTCATTTATATGTTTATTAACCCGCTTTTAAAATGAAATAAAAAATATCACAGAATCTATTTATTCTTATTTTTGGAAAATGATCCGCTTTATAGTTTTAGAATGACAGTCCAGATATACGGCTGCGAGAGATGGACACTAACCAGTAACCTCAAAAGAAGGAGAGAATGATTTTACTGAAAAATCATCCGCACGAACTGTAGGGATTGAATTTGACCATTAATGCACTGAAGGGAATGGGCAATAAACAACTGATTATAGAAACTGGTCAATATTTCATGAAGCTTCAACACAATAAATGCCTCAATTGTAGAGAAAAAACCACCTATAAGGCCAAAAGACTGAATGAGCAACCAGAATCAGCGAAGATGCAATAAAGAAACAATCAGAAAACAGGAAAGAAATAGCCGAAAATACAAAAATATGAAAAAGGCTGGCTAAGGCGGCAAAACATCTATATCTGTAATGTCAAGAGAAGACATAAAATTTATTTAAATAAAAAAAATTGTACGTAATCTCTATTTAGTTTCATTATTGAAACATTCTCGGGGAGTAGTTTGGAGATCCATGAATTAGAAGAATAAAATAAAGTTCCTGTTAGACCTTTACTTCCAAATTAATTATGAATAAATTCTTAACGAGTCCTTTTCTGGTTTCCTTTAGTTCTAAACAGATTCGAGAAAAAACAGAAAGAAAATTTAAAATAAAAAAAGTATATGTCAGAAGTGGGATTCGAACCCACGCCCACATAGTGGACCAGAAGGCTCAAACCTACATAATAGGCAAGGTTACCCTTGAGTCTGGCGCCTTAGACCGCTCGGCCATCCTGACGACCGGAGCTGTGCCTGCATAATTTTATTAATGAGGATTTATATTTCATTCATTTGATTAAACGGTTTGACTTAAGTAGATACCATCTTTAATTAAAAAAAAATAAATGAATTAAAACTCTTCAAATTTATCTCAAAGTGAATAAAATGGTAAGCTGGCTCAGTACTTTAAATGTTTTTACATATTAAAAAACAATTGTTAACTTTTTTTGTAGTTTTAAATCTTTTCTTTTTTTTTTTTTTACAAGTTTCGTTTTAAACAGCTGATGTTTCCATCGTCTGTACATAATTGACTAATTCATACTTAGATCTCTTGGATACCCTGACAGCTGAAGTCTACTATATATAATTATACTAATGAATGTTAAAATCATAGAGGCTAATTAGTGATTTAAATAAAACATAGTTAGGTGTTTTTTATATCGACAAACATATTGCAGAAGCCTATAATAAGTACAAAAATAAAAGGCATTAAAAAATATTTAAAAAAAGTAGTTTATATTTTATGGACTTGATTTTTCGTCTAATTCATTTAGCATATTAAAGGCTAAGCTGCAATTTTTAAAATACCTTTTTGGTTTAGGTTAATTAATATTTGTGACGCCAAGATTAGCAAAAAATTCACAAAATCTAATTTTTTAATAAAATTGTACTGACATGTTTTTGGAGCGTGGACGTCCATATTATAACGACGTATTACCATGTAATATGATGTTGGAAAGATATGAAGACACGAGAAAGATTTTAAATTTTAAATAATTCCCAATAAAGTGTAAACAAATTCATCAGTGAATACCAGTGAATATAAAATATCAGAAGAAAAAAATCAGTGAATAGTACTCAAATATTTTGACATAATTTATCGTAAAATAAACAAGTTAAAAAGAATAAAGAAAGCCTTTCATTGTGTAATTATGGTCATACCGAGTGAAGTTTCTATGCTCCATATGAAAACATGCAAATTTTTGTTATCAGCACTATGTTTATTAGAGCTCTATAGTAATTGATTATAATAGTCCTTGATTATATTAATTATATTTTGCAAAATAATTAAAAACTTATTATATGTTCTGCACGACATCAACCCATTAAACAATAACTTGCACCATCTTGTGAAAATATATAACCGAAGACGAAGCAAGATTATCCTCAGTCCTAATAAGATTATGAATAGCATATATATTAAATAAATTTTCTAAGGATGCCTTTCAATATCTACAAAACGTTGTCATTAACTGCTTAGAAAGAAACTTGCCGTAAAAAGTATAACTATGAATAACAAAAAAAAAAAAATTTTAAGATCAAAATACAATAAAATAATATTTTTTAAATAATAATATATAATACAATAAAACAATATTTTTCTAGATTGCATCACATTTCATTTTTATTAAGATCGATTAGAAACGTTTTTATTTAACCTATTATCCACAATAAATCAAACCTTTAATTAAATACATTGAAACATAAATACTCATTATTTAAATATAGTCAATTGCTATCAGTTGTCAGGATGGCCGAGCGGTCTAAGGCGCCAGACTCAAGGGTAACCTTGCCTACTATGTAGGTTTGAGCCTTCTGGTCCACTATGTGGGCGTGGGTTCGAATCCCACTTCTGACATATACTTTTTTTTTTATTTTTACTTTGAGTTTTTCTTTCTAATTTTTCTCTTATATGTTTTCAACTAAAGGAAACCATAAAAGTACTAGTTAAGAAAAAGATTATTGGATTATAAACTTTTTTCATACCACTTACGCATAATAATTCAATATTAATGGAGAATTTTAACGATACAATAAAAAATAAATTGTTTAATTATCACATGACTCAATTTGAAATCGCCTATGTACCTAAAAAACATTATTGTTATCATTTTATTTTCATATTAGTTTTTACTACTCATTAGCTTGTCACTTTTTTGTATAAATAATTTTAAAAAATCTATATATATTACTAATATAACTTATATTGTCCAGTTTTATTTCTTTGTATATGTTATTAATATAGAAAAATATTCTGGTAGTAGGGAAATCTCGTTAAGATATTGTACATATGTGATGAAAATAGACAAAGAATTATTTTAAGGAAAGTAGATTTTTTTCAAAAGTAATAGTGTTTTAAAAAATCTCATAGCGATGTAAATTTAATATTAATATTATAACATTTTTTTTAAATCTTGGGATTTAACAGTTATGCAATATTACATTGAGACCTGCCTTATTCTTTATTGAATTGCATTTATCGTAAAAACTCAGATTACATTTCCATATGCATAGAAAAATAACATAGCCGCATTAATTTATGAAACTATTATGTTCATAGTTGATAATGTAGAAGTAATTCTTCATCAGTGTTCATACAAATGGCCTTTTTCCCTACTTAATCGGGGGGTTAAATTCGATGAATGAAAAGGTACCCACTTTATAAAGGCTGTATGTATCGCAAGAGGATATCCTGTTCCAAAATTCAATCGATGGTTGATATTACAAAATGAATAAATCAGTTGATAAAGCCGAGCTCGCACCTGGTCCGGAAATTAAGGGTCTATTGCTAGACATTCTCACATATAAAACAAAAATTTTTTATAATTACTTTACCCAATACCTATGTTATGCTTAAAAGTGTAAAGGATTTCATAGGTTTAATAATATCCATATAAAAACGAATGTCAAGATATCACTAAAAAAGTAAATATAATAAATTATCAAGGATATACAATTAGTCAACACAGTTTTATTATTTCGAGGAAACGATCATTAACAAACCCTTTAATACTTCGCAAAATTCGATTTCACTCATTTTCGCATCCGGCAACGTTTCGCTTCACCCATTTTCATGTTTTAGAATGATTTCTACAATATTATTTTAAAATACATACATATATATATATATATATATATATATATATATATATATAATAATCTTTTATTTACTCTAGGACGAATACCTTTAGAATAATTAATAAGGACAGAAATGTGGGTTTTTGAGCCTCAGAAATATATACATGTATTTAGAAAGTTACCTCACAGATATAATAGAGGAAAAAGTTATCTTCTAGATTAAATCGATCAAGAAAAAGATAAATAAATGAAAGAAAACTGAGATGAAAATAATTGAAAATAAACTAATAATATATACATATTTACAGAGTTTTCCATTTACAATTTTAGAGACTAGATGGAAAGAAGTAATTGAATAGGCGGAATTTAAAAATAGGGAGAGTATTGGAGCGACGAATGTCGGAAGGGATGGAGTTACATAGGGATGAGGATCGCATAATAGAAGATTTATCGAAAGCAGCTGTTCGGTAGACCATTATATATAAATCTGAAGACCGGGAACGGGTATTGCGGGAGTGGACAGAGGATTTAAATTGAAGGAGCTCAGAGATGTATGACTTGGAAGAGGAAGGATACCAGGAAATTCTTACGGCTGAAGGAAGGATAAAGCCATTTCAACTCTTCATAGAAACAGGAAACAGAGGCCTCCATTGGGATCCCGAAAATGAATCGTACAAAGCAATTCATCAAACGTTTTAGTTTTTCCTCGAGATCCCCAGAGACGCCTCCATATACCGTGCAGCAATAGTCTAAGTGGGGAAATGTTAAGAAGGTAACCAGGAGTCTATGGATTTCAAAAGGAAGGCTCCTTAAGCTAAAAGGTGTCGGAGGCTATTTAAGTATTTTAGGGTTAAAAAGGTACATCAGGAGATATTGGATACATGGTTTTTCCAGGAAAGGTTGATCAAAGATTATTCCAAGGTTTTTGATCTGACAAGATGGTGGGATAAAATTTCATTGTCTAGAAGACCACATCTCGCGGTAGTTGAAAAAAATTATATATATATATTTTCGGTTGCCCTACGGTCCTTTATATATTCATATATATATATATATATATATATAAGAGCACATTGAGAATATTTTTTTTGTGATCATTATTAATAAATGAAACTTATGCTTCAGCATCATTATTCAATACTGTAAACATTGTTTATAATTGATTTTTATTTTTAAACATTTTTTTTAAGTATCATATTACAGAAAATAAAATATTGAACAATTAAAAGAAAATTATATAAGAACTGTCCAACATATATTATGCACTATATTAAAAAAACAAACTTATTTGGTATTATTATTTCATTAATTGCCTGAGGATCGTCTGCAAATAATTTAAAATCCAATCTAATGTTAAGATAACATTATCGTTTTAATTTAACCGCCCAATGTCCACTGTTAGTTGTAAGCTTTTTCGAATGAATGATAAATAAATGAATTAAAGTTTTTTGAAGTAAAAAGGGTTCGTTAAATGTTTTCCTTGAAATAATAAAATTGTATTTAATTATTACTTTTTTTTCAGATGTGTTTTACTCTTCACTTCTGTTATAGAGTTATTATCATTTATTTTCTATTTTATAAACCATTTCTAAAGACTCCATACGATTTCCCAGTTACATTATGCAATATAATCCTAAAGCCTTTAGCTTAAGGTGGAACCTGCACCTAATATGCTAAAGATCCCGTGTTAAAATCTCAGCTGGGAGCAGTAAAATTTATTTCTTAATCTCCCTTGAGAGCTGTTCCCGTGACATTGTTCTCGCTGAGTCTGTTCCAACATGGCCTCCAAATTTAAACAGCATTTTCTTCGGTATTATGCCTATGTACTAAATGATGGTGTTTCGTTTCGAAAATTTTGAAATAATTTATAAAACCGAAAAAACTATAGAACGAGAAAATGATATTTAGTTCCCTTTTGTTTTCTTCAATATTTGAGTATCCTTTTTGAAAAGTTCAAAATATATTTAAAATAAACAACGACCTACTTTTAAGATTTAAAATATTATATAATATATTGAAATACTATGCGGCAGTGTTGATTTGCATGTAAGGAATTATATTGCATTTCTAGAAATATGTAAGCAAATGCATTATTTCTTGTCATAATTGCAATAATATCCTTATTTAATCAAGATTTTTCATTTTAGATTTGTTTTTTACTTGTTATGATCTTAAACTTTCATACTATTTTCAAATTAAAAGTTCAATTCAATATTTAACTTATTATTATTATATATTAACTTATTATTTATATACAAATAATTGAAATATTAATTATTAATCCCAGTATAAGGGACGGAAAAAATTATAAATTTAGAAAACTTTAGTAACATTTTCATAAGATTAATAACAGTTATGAGAAGCTACTTGTATTATTTAAACTTAACATGGTTTATTAAAGTATAAATGCCGATTTAGGGACAAACTCTTCTTTTTAATGAATGTAAAATTAATGTAACGTGAGTTAATACTATAACGTTTATTATATTACGACGAACTGATAAAGATTTTAGATGATCGGTTGAAGTAGCAGTTATCAGCCATCTACTGAGAACATGTGAAATCAGTTGAAATAAAAAAAGTTAGAGATGAATTGATTACAAATTGTAGATATTTATTTAAAAATAAAAATAAACCTAGTTCTGTTTATTGATTATCTTTTATGATATACACAAGATTAGGCTCTCTCACAAAAGAAGAAAAAAAAATTAAATGACTCTTAGATGACACCATCATTAGAATATTTCGTGTATGAAATTGGTTCGGATTTAGGCTTGCTGATAAGATTTTGATAAGCTCCCACTCAACGGAAATATTTTCCATCTTTCTTCTAAACGGTGTTTTTGTGATTCCTAATCTGATAAGCCCATTGCTTGTCCATTAAATCATAAAACTAGACAGATTTTGTTGTACAGCTTTCAGCAAGTTTCATATAAATTTTGGATTTCACATTACATCTATAAAATAAATTAATTAACACTATAAATTAATTAACACTATAATTTATTATCCCTATTATTATTATTTATTTAATTGATTATGTATTATTAACTACTTATTTTTATTTGTATTATTTCCTCCCCCATTCGCATCAAACGTTAGATAAATATTTTTGTTTTAATAATCTACCTGCCAATGATTTTATTAATTGAAGAAGAGTTTTCTATACAGGGGATCCAGTAGTTTTATGATATTGATCGAACGCTTTCTTCTTTTGTTAGTATACGTTTAGGCCTAAAACAGCAAAACAATATACTAACAAAAGAAAATTGGCAATTATTCATACTATTTAATAGTATTTCAAAATATAATCAATGATCCATACCACATACAAATTAGAAACAAATAAATACACAAAAATGTATAGAACTATATAGATATTCATTGTGAAGTATCTTTATAATTTTAAACCACTTTCTATACAATTTTGTACTAATAGCTCCGACATATATCCAATGGGTAACCTACATTTGGTATATCATTTCTTTAGAAAACGAAATAGTAATAGTTCAATGGTTATCCAATTATATAATAAAAAAACGATATATTACTTAAACAGGGCCACAAAGAAAAATTTTGGACCAAAAAACTACATATTAAACAAAAGTATCAGATGCATGTATAAAACATATAAATAATAAATTAAACTATTACATAAATATTTTAAAAAATTATTTGTTTAAATGATTAGCGTAAAAGGTATTTACTTGTATCTAAATTCAGATGGTTCAAGTTTTTTTCAAGTGTTTAGTAATTTTAAAAAAAGAATATATACAAAAAAATTATGTGTCAGAAGTGGGATTCGAACCCACGCCCACATAGTGGACCAGAAGGCTCAAACCTACATAGTAGGCAAGGTTACCCTTGAGTCTGGCGCCTTAGACCGCTCGGCCATCCTGACAGTTGGTACGAGACGGATAATTTTTTACTAATGAGTATTTATGTTTCAATATATTTAATTAAAATTTTTTATTCAATGTAGATACCAGCTTAAATAAAAATGTTTCTGATCGATGCGATAAATGCGATTAAAAAGTTAATCTGATGCAATCCTTTTTTTCTAACATATTTTGATTTTTTAAAAGAAAAAACAATAAAAAAAAGGATTTGTGGTTAAAAATAATGAGTTAGTAGACGTTTTGACCCAAACATGTGGATAATCATTAGGGCTATGTTTCGGAATATTAACAAGAGCTGAAAAAAAAAACCAAAAAAAAAACCAGTTGACAGCAAATCCTGACAATTTCTTTCATCCTTAATATTTGAACAATCGACTACTTACCCTAAAGTATTTAAAAGAAAAAAAAGTTTACTTTATCATGGTTAAAAATATATATATATTGGGAATTTTAAAAACTAAAATATGTTACTTTAAAAGGCAATGTATATATTTATGTAATAATTATAGATATACCGACCACACTGTATACAGATTGTTCTAAAGTTGAAACCAAACCTAATTTAATCTAAGTTAGAAAGTCGAGATTATCTCAGTGTATCCAAAATGAATAAAATCGACTCGAGAATGATAAAGTTTGAGCTTTAACGCACTCATTCATCGTCACCTCTTTTCTATAGTATCTAAAAACGCACAAACATGGGCCATGAACAAGATCCTGAGTCACTTTATCGACTTCTTACCTCCAGCTATAGAAGGAATCAAATCCCTACCCCTATTTTTTTGGAGATTACTGTAAACTATTGTTTGTTTGGGCTTTCGGGCATAAAACTCTAAGGTCATCAACGGCCGTTGTTCATTTATTTTTGTTCACTGGAGTTCAGAAACTCCTTTACTGTAAAATATGTCAATGATTAAGAAATAATTTCGCGCGGTAAGTTATCCTTGTTTAAGCATCCCTACATGTGAGTGTCATAGTTTTTTTTTTATTAATCAATAGTTTTTATTCATTTTTTCAGAGACCGAATATTTCTAAACTTTTAATAGCGAACGAAAATCACTAAATTTTTCAATAGCTGTACTAAACTTTTATGATTCTATTTTCGAAAACGATTGCTCCTAAACAAAGTTGGAACTTATTTATATCCGTACCAGATGTTATAAACACGACCTTAATTTTGGAACTTCTTGAAGGAAGTCCTTTGGTAAAGTTATAATAAGGTATTGATTAAATATTTCCGGTACATTGCTCGGGGAGGACTCCCGCGGCAAGGATCACTAATCGAAGTTGAGGACCGATTATGTTAAACTCCTCTCCAAGAAAAAGGAAAACACTCGACCCGGGGACTCGCAAAGTTTCGTTTATAATCGAAAAACTCGCCCCCTTATCCGGCCCTTTTATGACAAGGGTCCTGGAAGTGGTGGAGTTGCTTGGTAATGGCCGCCGATTGAATCAGGAGTGGCCGAAACTTGGAGAATAAATCCACTCTCGAGATCCACTCTCTTTGGCGGCGCTGATAGCTCGTTAGGGTAATCGCTCGGCGGCGCTCAATGGTGTCTATAACTGTACGATGAGTTCTTTCAGGTGAGGTCCCCTTTAGAGAGCCTATTGAGCTGAACATTTAATTTATATTAAACCATCCTTTCTCCTAAATAACAAAACAAAGTGGTATCATGCACTCATTACACAAATTTAACTTACTTACCACTCCCCTTTCAGTAAGAATAAATCTAAATATATTTTTTTTTTCTGTTGGCTGTTTTCATGGTAGACCATGAAGACCTTTGGCCGCGAGATGTGGTCAGACGTGGGTTGCTTGCGGTAGCACAGATAGCATGCAGGGGGTCACCCAACCTCACGTTGCTACAAACCATGGTCTCCATGGTGCAGCGACAAGCCACACGTTGCTCCAAAGCCGATCCCTTTTGGCAGTGTCCTTCCCACCAACTCACTCCGGTTTATGAGTGACAAATCGATCTAGATCCATGAATTATGGCTGCTGAGACTCAGCACAAGAAATTATATTTCATTCCCCAAAACAGACCGTCAGGGGGGCTACTAACATCCTGGTAAACCACATCCCGATTCCCAATTTAAGTACACGAGATAGGGTCATCAGTCTTACCCCCGGTCGGTGTTAGTAACCTCCAGAAGGCTGACGAGGCTCACATACCCGGGAAGGGACAGAGACTCGAGTAGCGGTTCATGGCTTTCCCTGGTGGACAGTCACCCATCCACTAGCAGATCTAGGATTTAATTTTTTTGGAGGAAGGATACTTCAGCCCGAAAGCTTTTGTTTTCGTATATATATATATATATATATATATATATATATATATATATATAACGATAATTTATTTGAAAAAAAAAAAGAAAGAAACTGAAAATTATCTATATGACATGGTATTTATGTGAGTCTTAAAGTCCTATTAAATGTAATTAAACGAATAATAATACTTTAAGAGATACTTTTTAATATTTTTTCTATAAAAACATGGTTATATTTTACCATTTTGATTTTTGAAGAGAGGTTTAGCCCGAAAAAATGCTGTCTTAATGATTTTGACACTTTTTTTTCAAGACCCGGTGTAGTTCCAAAGAAACTATTGATCCCTCCGTTTTAAAACCGATACGAGATAAATAGGTAATTTTTCTGAATGCATCTTAGTTGCAATGCTTTTCATATGATACTGATGTTGAAAGAAACAAACAAACCTTTTGACAAAACTATATACATATACAGTTTGTTGTTATATACATGCTTGTTTTTCATACATATATATATATATATATATATATATATATATATATATATATATATATATATATATATATATATATATATAAGCAACGATTATTTTTTCTGTTACAAGGGAGTTGTTTAGTCTGTGAAATGGATCTCGCAAATTCTCTCGGTAGGATTTTGCTTAGCCGTTTTGAATTATGGTTTTATAGACTTCGAAAATTGACTACCGTAATCAATTATTTCAGAGGAACTAAGGTTATGAAAGAAGTAATATAAATTATTTTCGATATGAACTACACAATTCAGCAAAATGGGATACTTAACATGATATGATAAATACATCGTGTTCTCTTCATATTACTAATAATATTTTTAATTTTTTATTGAAGAGTGGTTGGTTGGGGTGTCCAGTAAAAAAAAATAAATGATATTTATTTTTCCCGATGTTTCTACCCGAAATTGAAGCCTTCATCAGGGCTAAGAAAATAAAAATGATTAATTATTAATCTTTTATCGTCTATTTTTAATTTTTTTTTTTTTTTACTATAATCCAACAAACTTTTCTTCAATTATTCAATACAATCAACCATCAATCACCTATTTTAATATTTAAACACGTTACAATATTTTTGTAGCTCTGTTGATGTTGATATTGTTTTATATAATTAATTATTTTATACTACTTCATTATTGCACAACGTGTACTTTTTTTTTTAACTGGTAACATTTTTCGCACCTCTTAATAATAATACCTTGTTTAATTACTAAATAAAGTTATTTCTGATCATTCCTCTGTCTTTCCTAACTCTATAATCAAAACTATATTATAAATCTAAATCGTCAATTTTCGAATGAACGGACACACATTACGTTTTGTTTATTCCAAAGCGTGGTGAAACGACCACAACAAAAAGCCGTGCAGATATACGGTGTGGCGAGAGATAAAATAGTCAAGAGATGTGGGAAAAAGATAAAATAGAAAATAGGTGGGTTAAAGGGGTGACCAGGATGGGTAATGGTCCGTATTAACCTCCCTCCAAAAATAAATATCGCACCAATCTGATCCGATGAATATGCAACAGGTTTGATTTTTTACCAGTCCTCTGGTCTCTCCTGTCTTTTTCACTTTAATATTTTTTCCGTGTTCCCTCGGCAGGGAAACTCAGGAAATACCCCGTACCGGTTTTGTCCCACGTCCCCATCAGCG
The DNA here is from genome assembly GCA_928085145.1 of Nezara viridula. Taxonomy (NCBI): domain Eukaryota; kingdom Metazoa; phylum Arthropoda; class Insecta; order Hemiptera; family Pentatomidae; genus Nezara; species Nezara viridula. The sequence goes on from OV725082.1 coordinate 76,681,740, forward strand.
GTTTTATTTCATTCTATAGTTTCTCTAAATGTAAATAAATTCTATACATATACATCAACCAAACCATTATTAATACATTGGGTTATGCTGCCAAAGCTGTAACCATTTTTACATATTTTTAAAATTTTATTTATTTATCTTTATAAGGAAAACATTTTTTTTTTTATTATACACTGTTTTCTAGTTTCATAACTCTTTTTATTGACAAAAATAAACCTATTGTCAATGAAGTTAGTTGTAGAGTGTTTTCTGTAATTAAAATACAAAATGCTTTTGGTATATGGAATTCGAAATACTTATTCTAAAAACAATTTAAATACTTTGTAACTAAAATAGACACAATTTTAAAAATATAAAACGTTTGGTATTTCATGTACTGTAATTTCAAATAATTATTGAATTACGTTTTTCCTGAGTATAATTTTAATGCACTTCTAAATTCTATTACTATTTATAGAATGTGAACACAATCTGTCACACTCAAGGGCAATAGGCATTAGAGCTTAAAGTATCCACATATATACAGTATATATATATATATATATATATATATATATATATATATATATATATATATATATATATATATATATATATATATATATATATATATATATATATATATATATATATATATATATATAAAATAATTTTAAGTGATTAAGAACAAATAAAAAAATAAATTAGATAATAATTTAATTTAGCTCAGTGAGTGAGCACCGACTTCCAGACCTCAAGGTCCCAGGTTGGAATTTGGCTGATGACTAGTAAGTAATTTTTCATCAGCCGTCGGTCGACCCTGGGGCCGGGAGACCTCCCTTGGGCAAACCCAGCCTCTAAAAACTGGGTACTCTCAATTAAGAAATTAATTAAGAGGGAAAACCGTGCGGTTGAGCGTGATATTGGCACGTCACCTTCCTGCACAACCGTTGGACTTGTAACACTACTTCCTGGCATTGTACTAAACCCAAGACCTTTCATGGGTTGTTAGTTATATCAGTACAGTTTTTATTTTTTTTTTAAATAATAATTTAATAACACGAGGCAAATAAAAATGAACAAATAAAACATAAAATAACAATAAGTATTAGTAAATAAATGATACTGACAAAATAAAAAAATAAGAATATTGACAAAAGTAAGTTAAAGCGAAATAAAAAACATTTAAGAATTCAATATTAAATTATTCTAAAATTCATTCACATCTTCCAAATTTGGAAGGCCAAGATGGTCCCAGTGCTTCTCTTCCAGCCACGTCACTGAATAGAAGTCAGTAGAGATTGAGAGAGGGCACTTGACCAACAAACATTCAGGCATTAACTTCCATTAGCACCAAAAAACTCTACCTATGATCACAGGCATCGGCACGGGGTAAATAAATAAGTAAATAAATTCCTTAATTGGAACATTCAACAGATTTTAATTGATTCCTTTAAAACTCGCTATATTTATCTTCAGATAATTGTCGTAACTGATTTTTTTTTTTGGATTATTTTATAATTTGAACTTCATAATTGGCAGCTCAGAGAAGTTCAGGGTTCGGAGTTAACGATACAATTATGCACTTATCTTGAAAAGCACTTACCTCATATTACCGTATCTTGAACGGCTGCCTAAGACATTTCGGGTTATTAGGTCATGAAAGCCCCATTCTCTCTTAAAATTTACAATTTAAAATTAATTTTATAAAAATCGTACATTACTACGTATCTATTGTTACTTTTTTTTGTTTTCCAATTTGCGCCACTGAAAAGGTTGCGCAGCGCAGTGTGCTCCTTTTACAGACGAATATTGCTTACTCTAGCACAGATAAAGAGGGTCATTCAATTTATCGTTCTTCCAATCCATGGTCTAGTGGAAGACCACCCACAGATCCATAACCAAAATTGGGAGTGGGGTGGACGAGTGGACTAACAGGTGTGCCGGACACGCGTTGCCAAGCAACCTGATTAACTGAAGATAACATGATAAAATAATTACGATTTCATGTCTCGGTGCTGGGGAACTTTTAACTCTGGTATTAATCCGCCGCCCCGTTTCCTTACCGTGAAAAATCCCTTTTAGCCGTAAAGGTGAGGAAGAGGAGGATAAAAAAAAAAAAACTCTATAACTGAACCCTTTGGTTAGGCCAATCTGGTAGTGACCTTACCACCTATTCGCTTGGATTAAAGGACAGAGAAAAATCGGTATAGATGTATGGATTATGGCTGCTCGGACTAAGCAACCACCTCAGTGGACATTCCGGATGGTCATCCATCCAAGTACATACCACGCTCAACGTTGCTTAACAACTTGATTGCCTACTGCAAGCACCACATCCCGCTCGGCTATTCCAGCCCCATTATATTTTATTCAGAGCGTCTCAAATTCAACCTTTTTCATAAATAAATCATAAATTGCTCTAAAATCAATTTTTCTCATAAGCTTTGTAAATTCTTTATCATTCTCAACAACTGGCCTTGCATGTCGTTGTTCCCCTTTTCTTTTCTCCGTTACCGCATAACTTAGGATCTTCTAATTAATTATAAGATACGAATTGTTACGAATTTCTGTCTATTCTTTCAAATCAGCCTGACATTATTTAAAGTCAAAAAAATAAAACCTCTCGTCCGTGACGAATAACAAACGTCCCCTTCCACAAAAAAAAAAAAAAAAAAAAAAAAAAATGGTAGAGCTTCAGGATTCAAGACAAAGTAGAGTGGTTTGCGATGAAGCATTTACCGAGTGGAGGCCACATTTCAGGGGGCGCACCTCTCCCATTCTTCAAGGCGCTTATTTAAATTTCAAAGAAAGGGTGGAATTTAAAAATAAAATAGTAGCCGGGAGGTAAGAGGGAAGAAATTGGACGCTGGGTGAAGAGCCCTTGCTAAATGTAAAGTGTATTTCATCTTTTATGTAAGGATTCCAAAGGCAGCGGATTCCGGAGGGCGATGGTAATAGGAGTGGCGATTAGGGGACGAATATCAATCCAGCGGCAAAGCTATAATTGATATAACTCTGCGGTCTCCGCCTTCAGTTGGACATTTTAAACGAAGCCCTTTATGACGAGCGGCCCGAAAAAAAGTAATAAATAAATAAATTGTTACTCTGAGAGATAATTTATTCGAATGGTAATCGAATTTCAATTCGTAACACAACATACAGTCCGAGTTAACTTGACGGGTGAAAGTAAAATCAATGGACTACATCATCCATTCAATGTTCCGACATGCTCACAGATCATTAATCCAATAAAAATACTTACAGATTTACATTTTATTGTATTTCCTGAGTTAAAAAAAAAAGATTATCTTTTTAAGCCCTTACGGAGAAAGATTATCTTCAACTAGTGACAAAATAGAACTACCGACTTTCAAAAAGTTTTCGTGTACGGGTAGCTGCTCTGGGGAAGGTAAAAAATATATTTTACCCAAAAAGTCGTATGAAAAGTGTTAACAATTTTTATCTCTAAGAGGGATGGCATAAATGTGTGTGATATATTATCCCAGCAAGACCCGTATAACAGAAAAACAAGGAAGAGAGGGATAAATAAATAGATGATATACCGGATGTTATTTTGGGTTTCGTACATATATTTTGGTTTATTATTATTAAAAATTATCCATAATATAAAAAAAAAAATCAATTCTTATCAATCAAAATTTATTCAATTACGTCCATATTACATTAGCGTTTGGTCACTTATCAATTTACCATGGAAATTATTGGTAAGGGCCAACTATTTGATATTAACTAATACCTGTAATAATATCATGCATCATGGAAGTGCATTTACAGTAAATAAACTTCCGTTTTCTTTTTTTACATAGTGTCGAATTGGACAAGTCGTAGAAGCATACTACCTTCTTGTTTTCTATTTCTAATAAATCTAATATATATATATAGAGTTCGATAAAGTTAACAGTAAGTGGCTACGAATACAATGACAGGCGATTGAGTCTGGGAAAGACTGGCAGCTGAAAGGACTCCGTCCCGACATCTGGAGAATTGAATTTTTCCAATATGTCCACTGCAGATCTGTCTTCCCTTTTTTACCAGAGGATGGGGGAGTAAGACAGCGTCAGCCCTCAATCTATGGCGGTTTGATCGCATTTCTGAGCTCCCATAACGTATGTCCCTTTCGAATAGTTTGTGGACCATAAACCATCTGGGGGACATGAGGGTTACTGGCGGAATACTATAAATGGATCATTGGCAGGGAATCTTCATATGTTGAATATTATTTTATCGTTTATCATATAAAATAATTCATTTGGTTTACTTACCAATAGATTTATATATATTATTTCTCTGAGGAATAATCTTACAACTTAATAGTTCAGCAATAAAATACAGTTCTCTTTGAACTTGAACTACTTCATGTCTGTACTAGTTCAAGATCTGTTTGTTTGGTGCTTCTCATACAATAAAAGAATAAAAGTCTATTAATAACACTATAGAAGCTTTATATTTATATGGACACCTGGGTGTTTATTAAAAATATCAAACAAGTTTTTTTTTTAATTTATCAAAGTGCCTAGGAATCACAGAGCTATTCTCTTAAATTAAATTTTCAATAGTATTTAATTCATCGTAGACATTAAATAGTAATAATTATAAATAAAACCTATGGGCTTTCGCAAAATGTATGGTGAATCTACAAAACCATTTTAGGGCTTTAAAACTCAGGGCCCTGTGTAGTTCCAGTGGATCTACTATTTTTAAAACTTTAAAAAAGTCTGTGGTACAAAAAAACCCTTTTCTTTCAAGCCATTAACATTCGTTTAAAACTTCTTGAATATCTTCTTCTTATCGTAAACTCCAACTTTTTATCTATGAAAATGCATAGAAATGGGGCGTTTTCACACTAAATTCATCACTTTATTTGTTGAGGTACTAAAGACTCATGAATACCCATATTCTTTCCACTGGAATCGTTTAATAATTTGATAACAAAATAGATAAAAAATGTAGCCTACAAAAATATTTGGCCGTTTGGCGTGACTTCCACTCTCCACATGTCAAAATAACGAGGTTATATGGTCCAATATTTTCTAATGATACCTTTTTTCTAGATTTTTTTATCAATCTTCCTTACGATTGAAGACCAAAGTAACTGTTTTTTAATGGGTTTTTAGTGGCTCATCAAAATTTACCGCCCTCCTAATTAGAAAGGCACCATTTCCTGAGCACACGGATGTGGCAGCGAAACAAGCCATCGCCGTTCCAGCACAGATCGCTGCCATTCTAATGCCACAAGATATAACCCTTTCTCTCATTCAAGAAATAAGTCATAGCTTGAAATTTAGGTGAAATGAGCATCCACCAAGCAAGTTAAAATACAAAAAGGGTTTTATACTGCGTACTAAAACTCATATTACTACTCAAAATAAAATAATTTCCATATATAAATACAATACTTGCATTTATATGTATGCAAATTTTATTACCACTAAGTAACTGACCAATATACCATGAAAATTATTCGCACTGGTCAACCATAATATATATATACATACATACATACATGAATACGTTTTTAATAGTTTAAATATTTCATAGTTTCTGCCCTATATCTATTTCAAGCTTTTCGCTATGCCACGCTAGGAAACCTCGGCCTTGAGAAAATAATTAGTTCTGAATATTTAAATGAGGCGAGGGGAATCTACGGATTCAATATTAATCTTCACCAGAAATAGATGACAATCTATTATTAATCCTTCATTTACACTCATCTATCGAGTATTATTGCGATTTCTTGCACTTCGTGAACCAAAGAAAAGAAACATAATATTTTTTTCTATGTGCTAATAGGTGTTAATATTGGACTGGTTATAGTTACGTATTTGGAATCATCAAAAATCTACCCTATCTAATATAAGGTGTCTATGCATATTCCATATTATATTGCAATTTGTTCACGAATCGATAAATATGAATGAATTTTAGATTACTTTTATTTTATATATATATATATATATATATATATATATATATATATATATATATATATATATATATATATATATATATATGTATATATATATATATATATATATATATATATTCAACTTTGATTTACTTTTAATAATTTATTCATTCATAGATTGTTACTTTTATAATTATTCTTTCTTCATTAATACTTATCATTGTTATTATTTTATATACATTTTTGTCTATTTTTGCCGTATTTTCAATGTTATATATTTTTCTTTCTTTTTGTTTTATTTACTTAGTTATTTATTTAAATTAATTCTTAATTATTTATATTTTTTTGTATGTATATATATATATATATATAGATATATATATATATATATATATATATATATATAGTATGAATGGCTGTTTGTCTTTAGCACTAATATCCATTGCCCTTGGATGTGGCAGAATATTATTATTCAATAAATAAATATTGATTTTGTTAAAAAAAAAAAAAAAAAAAAAATGTTTACTGACCGATGCACCATATGAGTTCGCATGGGTCAACCAGTGATTGTAATTTATATACAATTTGATGTAGACATCGTCAGAATTAAAAACTAACAGTAAAAAAAAAAAAAGAATTACTTGAGAATATTTGAGTCTTAACTATAACATAGACTATAACTTAACATCAAGAAATTCCTATTATTTACCCCTTATTTTTGTGTCCTTCTACACTAATTAAAGCATCAAATCTCGATATCGCAATGTAACTAGAAGACTCGTTTAATCATAGAATGGTGCCAAAGCTTGAGCTAGAAGCTATCGCTAATTAACTGACACACACTGCGATGCCTTAATTCCACAGATGTCAAACGACCTTCCACTTTCATCTATTACATTTCTATCTGGCTTGTAAATAAGACCGTTTATATAGCTGGTATTCAGTGTAAGGTCCTCACTTCGGTAAATACTGTATGCCTTTTATCTTGTAATACGCAATAACATTTATTCTACTATACTAATTGCTTGTAGTTTTATTACATTAGTACAAAAGGTCTTGTGTGATCGGTTGCTTTTGTATCAAACTTCAGTGAAAACTTTTGATTAAAAGTGTTTTTCTGTAAACTTGGAGTTGGCTCCTCCTTTCTTATTACATACCCCTCCATTCTTTAATAAGTTTCTACCATCCGTTCTTTGGCAGTTCCGCCATTCTTTCTTTACACCTTGTGATTGTTTTGATACGTATCTGCTTCACTAGGCCAGAGCAACGATTGCTAGAGTAAGCTCAGAACAAGGATGTCAACACGTCAAGTCACGTTTAATCCTAGTAGCTGACTTGATTGAATTGTCTAGTTGGATTAAACCAAACCCGACTAGCTGACGTGCTCGGTCAGAGCGTAGTTTTAACGGTTGCTATACATCTTTTGATTCCTTTATGTAGCTATATTATCTTACGACCTTATTTATAATAATGATTTTATTCAGAAAGAGTGTGCCATTTCTAATATTAATTATTAGATTGAGCTGACTTTTGTCATCTGCAGTCGGCATACACATTATGAAATTAATACTTATATTTCTACTATATGTTGATTATAGCGTGCCTGTTTATCTCCTAATTTTATTTAATTGAGTATTGATATATTCTGCTACATTAATGGGCATTAATATTAAGGCTACATTAATCATTCACACAATATGTACATACAAATAATAACTAGGATAGAAATAATAAAGAAAAAGAAGTATAGACATTTTTTTTTTAATAATCTATTTATTGAATAATAATACAATCAGCTGGAGGACTATAAGTATTAAGGTTAAAAGTTCTCATTCATACAATATATACAAATAATTATAAATAAGAGAAATAAATATAAAAATAAATAAATAATACTGATGAAGAAAGTAAATAAAAAGTAAACAAATAACATAAAATAGAAACTTCTAAACACAATCATATCTATATACAATATATACATTCGCTCAGGAATCTCCAAGCCAGGCTTTTTCCTCCACATGTGGAAGGTAAAGCGAGACTCCAGGAGATCCCAGTGCCACTTTTCCAGTATTAGAAGCCAGTGGAGACTGAAAGAGGGCACTAGAGCCACAGACGCTCAGGACATGAGTGGAGAAGCTGGCCATTGCCAGGACTCAAGAAGCATATTTACAAGAGATCTCTGGGCCACTGCCGTTTTAACCTTCGAGGAGGATTGTAGGGATGAAGGGAGCTGGATAGGAATTGAGCTAGAGGATTTGGATGATGGATAGGGTTCTGGTGAAAGTTTGAGAATCTGGATGGGATGATGTCGAGGACAAATGGGATGTTAAGGTCATGGTGTAGGGTCTTAGAAAAATAAAATAAGTAAATTAATATGCCTGTGTACAAAAAATGAAATAATAGATAAAAGCTAAATGAAATTAAAGTAAATAAAACACATTCACACATATATACAATATTTACATTCGTCTAGGGGACTCTGAGTCATGGTTTGTCCCCCAATGTGAAAGCTATGGCAGAGGCCTCCAGGAGATCCCAGTGCTTCTCTCCCAGCCGTGTCACTGGTATTAGAAACCAGTGGAAACTGATGGAGTATTCCCTAATAATTAAACAAAGCTTGGTCGGCTTATTCCTTTTTAAAAAAACGGTTTCCTTTGCATCATGTTTAGAATGACCTCAAAACTACACACTATCGGGTATTGAGCTTACACAGAATAAAACTGCGATCGAGACTTTTTATAACATAAAGGTCAATAATTTCAAAAAATAAGAAAAAATGGCGTGTGCCTAATATTTTTCGATGCAAAACCACAAATAATAAATAGGCTGATATCGGTGGCCCGCTGAAAGTGGCCTTCCCTTATGATTCGAAAATATGGGAATGATAAGAGAAATACCATTATTAGAAATATCAAGACTTTCACTACCTTTTTTTTTCATAAAACCCTAACATAATTTCACCAAATACGAAAAAAACATTAAATGTAAATTTTTTTAAGTTTATGTTACATTCCTCTAGGTAGATTACAGTTCTATATTTCCTAAAATAATAAATCTCTGCAGTACACCGAATTCATCCCGATGTTCTTTTTTTGCGTTTTGCACCTTTTTCTTTTCTCGATTCCCCTATCTCACCATTTCTGGCGTACCGGAGGTTGTTCTAGAGGTACAGCCAAACCAATTCCGATGAGAGTGGGAAGTTCGAGATTCATTCCGTGGTTCCTTCACGAAATTACTTTTAACCCGCCCAGACCGGATTCGAACCGGCGTCGTTAGACTAGAGAATGATTTAGTTTACGCTTTAACACGGTCGGTAAGCACGACTTTTCGGGCGATGCTAGAGGGTCTTATATATACAGCGTTTTATATCCATTTCAGAACACCTACAACACGATTATGAAGGTTTACGCCATTTTATGTTTTTTCTTCTATACGATTGAGCGCTCTAATGTTCCCCTTTGGGTCCATCAGTTGAAGTTGAAATTCTGTACGAAGAGGTGTTTTCTAAGTAGAAAAATACAAAATGTGAATTAAGCATTTCTTAGAAGTTTTTTGCTTATATAAATTGAGTTGGTGTCAAAGAAGTGCCTTTTGATAGTCTTAACGTTTTTCTCGCACTCCTAACGTTTATCGTGCCTTGATTTTCGATATTCGTCATAAATTGATTTATCAATTTAAACTAATTTCACTATCTGCTGTCTCTCACAAACACGTAAACTTGTTTTCAATGGTGTGCATACATTTCGAAAACCCGTCCTCTTGAGCTGATTCGTATTTACTAAATATAGATAATCTATTGTTCCGGTCAATATACTTGAAAACATATCTTTACCTTTAATAATTCATATAGAGGAACACATTTAATACAGTGAAATTATTATTTTTTCAGGTGAGCGAAGACAGCGGGATGCTGGTGCGATACCCGAACACAGTCCACATGCACGGCCTCATCACAACTACCCTCGGGCTCCACCTGCGGGTGGAAGGGCACCACTACAGGGGAGGCAACATTAAGCTGAGGTGTGTGGCCAGCCTGTCCCCCGTCCTCTGGACCGGAGACAGGGAAAGTGTTGTTGGTGCGCCTGTAATAGACCAGAACAGGGAGGCGCTTCTCTTGGGTGAGTAGTCAAACCAAGCTAACCCAAATTTTATTAATTAATATTTTTTGTTAATTAATGCATATAAAGTTACGTCTCTTGACTTTCGAGCTTCCATCATGAGTCTTTTATCAGCTTGGGCTGTTATAGGCGTTTGGTTGTAGATATCTAGAGAGAGCGTGGTTTTCACCATAACCGGACGCGATTACAAACACTCCCTCTTCATCAGTATCGTTGCCCAAACTCGGTCTTTGTCTGGCAATTCGCATGACCAAGACCAACACCGTCTACCTATTGCAAGACCAAGACTAAGACTGGTAAAAATAAATCGATTTTTTAAATAAAAATTGAGGCAAAATAGTTACTAATACTTGACAATTTTAGTTACCATTTATAAAGACTTAGTGTAACCAATATTCTTTTTCATTTAATTCTTATAATTTTTCATTCATACTTAGGTTGTTCCTATCTAAAAAAATACAGTAATATCTCTCTAGTAATAAGCTAATAGTTAACTGCAATACTGTTACGAGAGTCTTGCACAAGACCGAAACTGAGGGCAACACTATTCATCAGTCACTTTCCTGAACGATGGTTGGCAACTCTCTGCCGAAATCTTTCATCTTGTCTTTTTTTATTGGATAGGATTATTATTAGTTATAGCACCATGCCCAAGAATCAACCTGGAGGACTAGGAGCTGTGGTGTAAGACAAAGTGGACATTCATCACCATATTAATCTATGGGATGTTACTTCCCCATGCGGGAATGGAACCCTTGCCGTAGTGATGTAAGCAATTTAGTAGCGCCTGCAATTATTTATTATTAATCATTTCTTTATTTTATATATATTTTTTAAAATTTGTTTGTTATGCAATATTGATGGCTTTGTGTAATTTATTAGCGATAATTCATAAGACTAGTATTATAAAAAGAGAGAGAAACAAAAGAGGAAAATATGTAAGTATATGTAGTAATGGAATAATGTAATGTAAGAATTGTGTCCATATAGATTGATCGGTATGCTGTGTGTAAAGCAACCCTATGTTGTAAGGCAGCATTTCTTTCAATAAAGTATTCCTCTCTCCCGCGAAGAGGATTTAAACTCAAACTTGCCGCGGGAAATGTGATAAAATCTTCACGTCTACGTCATGTGGTAAACAATGAAAAGGGCTACAGGACTGAATCATAAAATCATAGTATATGGTGCTGCATATAATTATCTTTGAAACTACAATTTCAATAATAGGGCGTGATAATATACTTAATAATAATAGGGTATAATAATAGGGCGTGATAATATACCTTAGTACCAACTTCTAGGCTTAGCCATCTAGTCAACTTTTCTTATTTTCTTTATTTATTTTAGTTTACATATTTTATTCATTCATGTAGATTAATTGTTTTTTACTTTATTATTTTTCCTCGGAATATTGGAGAGAAGAAACGATATTATCACCCTCTCTCTATTATTTATTGGGGGAGGGAGAAAGATAAACCCCTCGCCATAAGTACCGCATTGATACTATCTTTATATTATATTATTATTTTATATTGTATACTATATAATATTATATTGTATGATTATATATTATATACCATATAATATTATATATATATATATATATATATATATTATATATATATATTATACAACATATAATATATTATATACTAACATGATATAATATCGAAGTGACGAGTGTTAAACAACAATAAAAGCGCTATTTTATTTGATGGCCGGACAATAGCCAGCGACAAGGTGAAAGAGGTGCAACCGTGGACCAGCTCCAGACGCAGCAGTTGTAGAGAAGAGGTCGTCCTCACGCGGCTGAGGATCGGACATACTAGACTGACTCACCTCCACCTCATAACAAAAGATTCTATCCTCCCGATGTCAAAAGTGTAACCAATCACTAACAATAAAACATATTTTGGAAGAATGCCCTTTTTACACCGCAAGATTAAAAGATTTTGGAATACCCCAGAATATATCGGCATCCCTGGGAAATCAAGAAGAAATAGTTACCAAAGTCATCAAGTTTCTGGATAGTGAAAGACTTAAAAAAACACATTTGACAGGTTTTTTTTATTTATTAATTTCCTTTTTATCTATTTATTTTTATTATATTTTCTCTCTCTTTTTTTTTTTTTTTTTTTTTTTTCCCGCTTGATTTCATTTCATTTTAAATTCATTTGTTTATTAATCTCAATTCATTTATTGATTCTACTGCTATTTTTTAAAGTTTATTTATTTATACATTTTTTATACATCTTATTACCTATAAATGTCTATTATTATCCTTATTTATTTATTTTATTCTATCAATCCATTTCTTTATTTATTTTATTTTATTTTATTTATTTATTTATTTTTTTTATTTTATTTTTTTTGTACCAATCATCCACATAGTATTAAATGATGTTATTTAGTTGATCGGGCGCTTATGACCTGGATGTTTTGCGCCTAGACATCGAAACAAACAAAACAACAAGCCAGCGACAAGGATTCGAGGATTTAGCTAGATAATATAAATAAATTGATGAAAGTATTAAATCAATCATCAATAGTTTCAATAACATCCAACTCTAATTAATAACAGTTTACCTTTCCTCGGATTTCAATGGGATTAAGGAAGGGAGTGTTTAATCAAAAGAGAGATTTTGCCTGGATAATACTAACTTTCACTAAACAATTAAAAACCAAATAAAATCGTAAAATGTGAACAATAAATTAAAGTAGTTACAAATCAATTATTTTAATTATCATTTATTGCGTAGCTCATTCAAATTAAAATTTAATTGGTCAAAATTTTATTAATTTTTAATTATGTTATACAAAATCTGGTGCGCGCAACACACAAGTTCTTCTAATAGAAATTTTTTTCTGGGAATGTTGGGCTATTATTAAATTGTTTAAGTGAATTTTAAGCGGAGCTAAATCATAAATCTTACAGATAACAAATCATTAAGAACATTAGAATTACAAAAAGTCCATTTATTATTTCGGCGGTAGGCAATAAAAAGAATGGTCTCATGGGACACAATTTTCTCTCGACAACATAACACGAATATATTTTTAAAAATAAATCTGTGTACGCTTTATTTATATATTATAAAGAAATAAAAAGTAGATATTTGGATGAATTATTTCATATTCATAAAAATAATTCAAATACTGTCTTCAGGATTTGCAGACCATATTTTATTTTTTTATTATGGGTGCCAAAGTTTCGAGAGAAGGTTTCGGATCATCGTTATGGCTAAAATCAAATCAGAAATTCAGGAATGAAGGTATCATTTTTAAGTAATCTCATATTTCTGACAATGCTATGACCAACATTTAATGTAGAAAAAATAACATGAAAGATAGAATACAAACTCTCAAGTGTTCCATACCTATTTATTCCTTCGTATTACTTTATTTATCAATTATCTCTTGATAATATTGTTTTTACTAATTTCGATTAATTTTATATTTGTTAAATTAATCTCACATTTTCTTACCACTAGTTTTATTTCAATTATTATTTTCATCCTCATTGCTTAATTTCGGTTCATCATTTATCTTCTTTTCGTTGTGATTCGTTCATTTCTGTGTTTGTACTGAACCCAGACCCTTAAATCGGAAAGACGCTAAACTTATAAAAAAACATTACGGATAATCCCGAATATTTATTATCTGAAGCATTTTTATAAACGTTCAGCTATAATTTATCTCATAATTGAAACGATTGCTTACTTAAATTAGTAAGATAATTAATTTATTTATTTATTTGGAATGTTATTCCAATTATTAATAAACGGTTGAAATTTATCTCAGTAAGCTAGAAAAAATACCTTTCTCGTCAAAAAATAAAAATGTATAAATATAAAGGAAAAATAACTTAATCTAATTATAATGATCCTTTTTAAGTTATTCTAAAAAATATTAAAAGTACAACTGCTATTATATACTTTAATGAAATGGATGCTTTAACTGTTTTTCTTTGATAGAATGCAGTGAGCAGTTTCAGAATCAAAGGTAAATTTTAAAAATAATTAAAAGATCTTTTAATGAAGCTTGTTCTCTAATTATCCAGGCTAAACAGTTTTTTGATTAATTTAAAAATTCAGAAGGTAAAGAGATTTTTTCTTCATAATTGAAATTTAAAGGTCTTTAGCTGACGAAAATAATTCGGATGTAAATTATTTTTAATATAAATTAATTTTCTATTCGATAAAGATTTAAATAACGGTGCGGACGTTTTTGACCTTATTTGTTGTTTAAAGAATTTGAATAAATAATTATGAAGCATAGGTTTACAATAAATAAAAGCCCGACTTACTTGAAATTCCTTATTATGTAATTTAATTTACATATTTTTGGTTATTTCATTTCATAACCGCCGTTTTGATCTTTGAAAGAAACAGAGAAAAGAACGGCTTGTATCTTCTGCAATTTTTAATTTTTTTCTTCCGAGGTAATCCAGCTAAGTGTGAGTGAGCGTGCACAAACTGTGACAAACGTTTCTTTGGGCTTTAAGGCATAAAACTCTAGTCATCAACTCCTGTAAGTAATTTATTTTTGTTCTCTGGAGTTCAGAAACTCCTTAAAAGAAAAAAAAGTGATATTAATTAAAAAATAAATCCTGTACCACTAATAACCCATGAAGGGTCTTGGGTTTAGCACAATGTGAGGAAGTACTGTTACAAGGCCAACGGTTGTGCAGGGAGCTGACGGGATATAAAAAAGGAATGGAAAATAGGGATAAAAAATAAAAATAAACAAAAAAATATATCCATGTTTGTATTTTATTCTATACCCGATGGGTGTCGAGAAAGTTTATTATTATTTTTAAGTTTAATTAACCATAATATAATATTACTGATATATTCGGTATCAGAGATAGGGCTATTGGAGTGTTGGCATCTCTGTAGTAGTTGTTTACTAATAGGATATACATGAGTCAAATTTGTATGGTACTTTCTTAGCCTACTTATGGCGACCTCTTCTCTGCGATTTGGACGGTTTGATATGACCCAAAGACTTACTGATTTTTTAATAAATTTTAATGGCGGGTTCTCGTTCCACATGGAATGCCAACTATCCGATATATTTTTTTTAATAGAAAAAATCATTTCTGAAGTGGTTAGAATGGCAGTATCTCGGCTTGGATGGTCATTACCAACTTTTCCCACGTGACCGAGAGACTGACTTTCCAAAATTTACGAGTGTAAGGAGGTACTTGTGAATTTTTAGGATAACGGGATGTTTAGAGTACATTTAAACCCTTAAATGAATTCAGAGACGTGGTAAATAAAATAAATATGTTTGCAGTTATTGACATGAATTTCTACTCTCTCTCTCTCTCTCTATATATATATATATATATATATATATATATATATATAGAGAGAGAGAGAGAGAGAGAGAGAGAGAGAGAGTAGAAATTCATGTCAATAACTGCAAACATATTTATTTTCTATCTCTCTCTCTCTCTCTCTCTCTATATATATATATATATATATATATATATATATATATATATATATATATATATATATAGAGAGAGAGAGAGAGAGAGAGAGAGTATATATATATATATATATATATATATACTGCGTAAGTTATAAAGCTTTATTTAATGTATCGAATTGTGGGGGAAAATGCATAGCCGTTCTGTCAAAAAGATATACTTTTATAATACTCAATGAAAAAGTAGTTTCAGCCAATTTGATTACAGAGATGCCTCTGAAACACAAGAACGTTATTGTAAATTGAATGAGTCCCGTTTCTTCTCTTAATTAGTCGATACTCTATTGATACTCTAATGTGTTTTCCCGACAAGGTTTACGAAAAGAAGCATTCAATTGACTCTTCAAAAGGCTGAAAGGAGTTCTTTTTCATTGAGTATCATAAAAGTGCCGCTTTTTGACAGAAAACTCTTTTGGAGGAACGATTAAGCATTGAACTTAAGTCACGCTTATTATTATGTTTCGACTTCATTTGCCTCAGCCCCAACCAATCTCAGATTTAAATTTTATTTTAAAATAAATAATACTACCATCGATTATGGTAATTAATAAACATTTCTATTTGTGTTATACTTTATTGGTTAGTACAGTGTTAAATTATCATATAGCTTGTTTTCTTCAATAATTATTACTTTTCCAGTGAAAGGCAGTGGTTCGAGGCAAGCCGTGAATGGCGTCCTCTTCTTCTTCGTGGTAGCGGCCATTTTGACATGATCGGCTCTCGAAGACACGGACTCATCAGAGGAACTGTGATAACTTATTATTTAAAAGGTCAAAAGATATCTTCTGCACTGGATTGTTTGGGTATCATTTGCTGTAAACAGCAAAGATTTCCCGATATGTATAATAAACGAATCATAAACCCGTTAAAAAAAAAATAATATTAACAGTTTTCTGTGTACCTTTCCATCTCTCTCTATCTCTCTCTCTCTCAAAAGCCTCGTTGTCCAATAATAAATTTTACCAATTTTAATGTAAATGTCTTTCAAGTTTCTTTTATTCTAATTACCCCATTTGTTGATGTATTTACTGTCATTGAAAATTGTAAATTATATTAATAATTGAATACTGAATGAAAAATGTAACATAAGAAAAATAAATAATCTTAATATATAAGGTGGCACGTTGGATGTTTGGATGTAATTAAAATTGTAAAGAATATTTTTTTCTCGTCGATGAGGGCATGTTATAAGAATGATTTTATTATTAAAATTTATTTATATTGTAATTATATCTTTAGCTATAATGTATTGTTTAGGATTATTAATATGAAGATTGTATAAAAAGAAAAAAAAATGCCAGCATATAAAAGTATATATATATGTATATTAGTTTGTTCATATTATATATTTTGTAAAGTATGTGCATCACTCTTAATTTGCATAGTTGGTGGTATAATTGTATGAGAAAAATTGTAATTCACAGTATGTTCATTAAATATACTAACATTTTTGATTTTATTTTGCCTTCATGTTTCACTAAAGGGAACTTTTATTTCTTTATTAAACATTACATTTTTTTAACAGTATTTTTTTTTAGAATTAATCTTATATATTGCGGCTCATAATGAATAATATATATTTATCTATATTTAAAATTATTTCACAATGGTTTATTATTTCCAAACAATTATACATCTAAAGTAAAATTACCTTCCTAGTTACAAAAAAATAAAAAATAAAAAGTGATTCCAATTATGGGACTAAACTTTTTTATCTAATCATTAAGTAATATGTCTAAAAAAATAACACTACTTCAGTAACATTCCAAATTTAAAAACCAAAATAGAGGATATAACATTTGCAGTAGAACATATAAAAAAACTAGAGACCATATCTTTGCTCCTAATTGTCTGATTTCAATGATTTTTTTTTGTTTTAGAACTTTTAAAAATACATTTACAATATCGACAGAAAAGTGTATACTTTTTGAGTTATTTGGAATTTAATTTTACCATCCCTCGTAACTTTTTTTTCCAGCTTCTTTTCGTTGAAGTATGTCATATAGATAAATTTAAGGGGGGGGGGGCAAAAAATTATTTTAGCTAAGTTTCATTGAAATCAGTACATTCGTTTAGGTCAGTCTATAGCAACGTAGGTTTATCGTTTTAAAAGTAAAAGGCGGATAGTAATGTCGATGAAGGAGGATCATCGTCGGATGATCTCTGATTTTATTTCCAAATTTGAGAAAAAAATTGGCCGGCAGACTTCGGAAAGACAAAAAACAAGTATTCATTTTTCGAATTCTACCTATTCTGAAACGTGAAACCGCAAATTTTGTGAGGAGGTCAAGTTTTTGAATTTTTTGATCAAATCAGACAATAGTTCATTATTGAATATAATAAACCAAAATTGAATAATATGTTGGTGATTTTCAAAAAGTAAAAGCTCAAAATAATAGCATTTTTTCAAGTTCAGCTATTAACGGTATGCCGCAAGTGCTAGATACCATTTCTTTTTTTTTTTTTTTTTCAACACAGTCTACATAACGGATTTGAACCTTGGCTTAATTGAAATTAATGCTAATTTAATAATATATATTATATTATAGTATAAGGCTTTTTCACACCTCTGTGTATAAAACAGTCACTCTGCAAAAGCCTATGGGTAAGTTCTATATAAATAAATGATATATAAAGGTCCATTTAATGGATATACAGTTATATATTGAAGACATTTTGTAAATTTATTCTCCTCATATCCATGCTAATATTGAAATACCACTTCATTGAGCACTAAATAAATTGTGATGAACTATAAATTGTACACAAACACAATTATACAGTGCTCGAAAAAAAGCTCCTATCATCGCATAATACAGAATTTTTTTTTTTTACATGGACACTAGTTATATTGAGGTATGATAACATTCAGACTGCATGTACGAAAAATATAAAATCAATAGTACCAAAATAACAAATGATAATCAAAAAGTATATACAATAAATAAAATAAAATATAATAAAAATAAGAAAATTAGAACTAAGCAAAAAACACATGCATACCTATATACACTATTTACAATCAGGCGAGGGAACTCCAGAGAACCCTGTGCTACTCTCTCAATCGCCTCACTGGTACTAAAGCCAGCGGAGATTGATCGAGAGCACTCCTGATAATTTACAAAAAAATTACAGCTTTGATAACAAACCCAGGTATGAGTATTTTTCAAGATATATTTATTGAAATAAAAAAAAAATAATAATCTTGCAAATCGCACGTATTAAAAACCTTTTTTTTTAATCCTCAAAGATATTTGGCATTAAATCTTAGAAGGATAGGACATAACATATAGATTCCGGATATAAAACAAAATCCGGGAAGACGCAGACGGGGGGGAGGGGGAGGCTTCCCCCCAGCAGGGCTTCCGTTCAAGAGCAGTGAGCCCTGAAGATAAATGGGACAAGCTCGCCACAGCAACTGTGAATCAAATCCCCAATATTTTCCTCCGCCATCTGTCCGACTGCTCGAGGTGAAAATTTCATTTTTCTTCCATCTCACTAAGGAGTCCTACAATAATTTTCTATCTTCTGTATAGGGACGTCGCGGGTAAATATGTCAGCATTATCATTCAGTAGAATGTTTAAATATTCCTTTTCTAAAGCAATAATTTCTATGCTATTTGGCAGCATAAATTTCACATTGTCTTGGAACAGTCAGTGGTACAGATACCCTTTAATTAAATTATTAACTTCCGTTTAAAACTTCATCTTGTCGTAAACTACAACTTTTTTACCTACGAAAACTCTTTGAAATAGGAAGTTTTTTCGTCAAATTAATGGTCCGTGGTACAAACTCCTTTTTAACAAATTACTAACATCCGCCAAAAACTTTTTCTCATTCCTTCATCTCATTGTAAATTACAAATATTTTATTTACGAAAAATCTCAGAATAGGGCGTTTTCATTCTGGAGATCGACAAACTTTCTCTATTTAATTAGGTATTGAAAACTCATAAATATACTTTTCCTTTCTCATGCCCACTTCCGCTTTAATCGTAAGATAACATTAACACAAAATCAAAAAAAAAAAAGTCTACAAAAATATTGTGACAGTATATAGTTTTCGGGATGGAGGTCATGCCAAACGGACCCCTATTGTTTTATTGTGTGATCATATTATCTTATGATTCATGTTGGAAGCAGATGGGTATTCATGAGTTTTTAGTACCTAATTAAATAGACAAAGATTGCTGATCTCCAGAATGAAAACGCCCCAATTCTAAGAATTTTAGTAACTGAAATAGTTGTAAGTTACGACGAGATGAAGTTAATCATGAAGTTTCAGGCGGATGTTAATAATTATGTGGAAAGGGGTCAGTACAACGGACTATGATAAATTTAATTGATTAGGTACCAAAAACCCATTTGCTTTCCACTTGAATCGTAAGATAATACGATCACGAATTAGAGGATGAAGATGAAATACAAAAATATAGGGCAGTTTGGCCTTTATAACCTAGTTATTTTTACTTGTTGGGGGTAGACGTCTCAACAATAGTATTCAATATTTTTGTAGGTCACCTTTATTCTCTCGATTTGGTTATGAAATTATCCTACAATTCAAATGAAATAAACGGGGGCGGGGTGGTTGTGCGGGCTGACGCGAGTGCATAGTGCCATGCGTTGCCGGCAACCTGATAACAGAAGTTATATTTGATAAAATTATAAAATGATAAAATAAAAACCCTACTTCCCGACGACAATCCCTCCTTGGTGTTTCCCTTTTCCAAATCCTCAGAACCGAAAACCCTCCCTACATCCTGGAACTCTTTACTCTACGCTCCTCTATCGACTCTTTTAATATACTAGGTCTCAACCTATAGATTTATATATCCCTTCCCATACAACTACTTCCTTCAGCAAATCTTTCGTCATTCGCGCTACCTCCTTTTGGAACTCTCTTCTTACCTCCATACGTCAATCCTCGTCCACAAATTCCTTCGAACAACTCCTGTTCCACCACCTACTCCACATTCAAACTTCCGCTAACATGTAAAATTACTTGTATCTGTGTACTGTTTAATTTCAATCTACTGCACAATTGAAATAGCAATAAGCAATTAATTAGTTTGTATTTTTAATTATCTTAAGAGAGACTAATACAGATAAATGTGTAACACTGTTATTATTCTTAGGGGACTGCAGCCTCAGAATAAAATAATTTTTTTACTCATTCATCCATAAAATAATTAAGAACTTGCATCCCGTTGTCCGGAGGAGATTTAACTCTGTCATTATTCTCCCGACCTCCTCCCCTGGCCTTGAAAACCACGTATAGCCTAAAAGGTGAGGTAGGAGAGAACAAAAAAAAAAAAAAAGTGGGAAGTAAATGGGTGTTCATGATTTTTTTGTACATGCGTTTTCCGATAGTTTTCGGAAATAAAAAGGTTGAAGGTTACGATAAAGTGAAGCCACTCACAAAGTTATAGAAGGGTGTCAATAATTTGACGAAGGGTCTGCACCACGGACTGGATGCTATAGTTGCAGGTATAAGGAAACATTAAGTGTGCAATTATGTGTTATATGAGCTATATAATTCATTCAGATTTAACGTTTTATTTAGCAACATGTTAACACATTTCATAAAGAGATGTTATTAATTAGTGTATTGGAGGAGCCACAAAAGGAGACTTTAAAGGTCGACTTTATTAGGATTGTAACTGGTCCAATAAAGCGGCTACTTAGCAATATTAGCTCCTCGCTAATCCTCTTCGTCCTTCCCTTATCCTTCATTAGCCGCTTATTTCATGTCCTCTTCCTGTAATTATTTAATCAAATCTAATTAATTACACAATTTAAGCAACGTTGCCCATTTTAAATCAAATTTTATAGTAACCTGTAACAGTAACACTAACCTGTTGATGGCTTCATCATTAAAAACTTATGTTTAAGTTTATTTATTGCACCGCTATTTAGTTTGTTTTATCCAGCAAGCATTAAAAAAAATCTCGATACATGCCTCTATTATTTTTTTTTTTACATATGATGAAATCACGAAGAGATTGAAAAAATCGAGTAAAGTAAATTTCATTATTGTTATTTATAGTATGTTATTTACGTTGTTATATTTTAACAAATACAAATAACAATTCAAATCGAAATTATTACACATTTTAAGGAACATTTTTGAAGTGAAAACTTCTTTAGGCACGTTTTTCAATTTTATGTAAATAGTGAATTGTATTGAGCCGCCAGATTTCCAATGTGTAACGCTCGGATAAGTGACTTTGCATATGAATTAAAATATCTCAAACACCAAAAATTGAATCTGTTTATTCTTAACGAGGGAATTCTTCAGCATTTATTCTCTCCTTAATGTTTTCACTTTATGTAATGGATATGTATTGTATGATTGATATAGATTATATAATATATATACAGAAAATATGTCCATAAATTACAATGAGTTTCTTCTAAAATTAAAAATTCCATGACAACTCTCTTTGAGGATCACATATTTACTTGTAGCCGATAAGTATTTACTTTTCATATTCATGTTTAAATTAATAGTAAAAACCCTTAAACTATGGTTTCACAAGCACACTTTCCAGATGAAATACAAGAAATCGACTGACCAGACTGAAAAGACAAGAAACCGCTCGACTACTTCAGCTATTACAAGACAATCGCTCTAACCTTTCAATTAATTACAAAAGAATTATATACCTGATCATAATAAGACCTATTTGGACTTACGGAGTTGAGCTTTGGAGCTCCACTAAACAATCGAATTTCTCTCGTATCCAATCTTTACAATCCAAAATCCTTAATGCTCCTTACTTTATAACAAATAAAAAAAATCATAATGGCCTGAATGTTTCATTCGATTTGGAAATCCAGATACCTGTCCATCCATAATAAACTTCGGAACCAACCTAATCATCTCGTTCCTAATCTTGCTTCCTCCTCGATCCCTAATAATCCTCCTTGGAGTCTGAAAAGAAGACGGCCTCGTGATCTCCTAATTTAGAAACTTTATTAGAATGCTAAAAATGGATAGATTTTCTTACAAGCCTTGTCATTTCATTTATTTTTCTGTATCACATTTGCTGAATGTATATTAATTGTACAGTTGTAAATTTCATAAATAATAATAATAAAAAAAGCCTATATTGTTATAGGTATCTATATTAATTGTATAAAAAAACATTGTCCCTCGAAGTTATAACTACAAGAGGAGATCTCAGTGTACTAATCATCTGTGCCAAGATAATAGGAAACCAGGTGAAGTAATAATATAATTTTATAATTCATTATTCGAACTAATAAATTGATTATTATTAGTTGTTATAAAAATTGAACCAAATGAAAATAGATAAGCTGTATTGAATCAATTGAGGTATAGGAGCAATCTGAGAACATCCGATTCTGAACATTTGGAATTGTATCTCCTTCTTCTTCGGGAGTGATGGGAGCATACAGTTGTATACAACAATGGTGCCAAATAATATATTCGTTTCTTAACATAATTATTTTTTTATATGAAACTGTCCATTCCAAACATTTGTCCTCTTAAAATAACCAATCCACAACTGATGTCAATCTTCGCATGGAAGACCATCTCATCAAATCGTCTAGGTAACCGAATAAAACCCTTAATGGTATAACACACATCCCCTTCTTCCCCTCTTCCACTCTGACGAATCATTGTCCTGAGGACAACTCGATTTCTTTCGCACAACGGTTACAAATAAATTTCCCCGGGGCTAAACAATATTTTCAGTAATTGTAGAAGCGGCTTTGTAAGGTGGCGGGCCCTCTGCTTGCGCCCAAATTCAATTTAGCCCTTCTGTTTCACTACCTTTCCTACACGCCAGAATTTAATAACGAATAATCTTCTTATATATATATATATATATATATATATATATATATATATATATATATATATATATATATATATATATATATATGAATGAGCCTTTCAGTTGAAAGAATGACTAACTCAAATTTAAAAATTTTCGATTATTAATATTAGTGATATTTCTAGTGAGAAAATGTATACCTTAATTCATAGTTCTATATTTTAACACTGCAATCACCTACTCTTTAATAGGTGTCTGTTACTCCCTGTCTGTTCAGATATTCTAAATTTTACACCTAGGAATATCACTAAAATGAGTTTATTAAAAAATGTTGAAATTGGAGTCAGTCATACGGTCAAAGAAAAGGCTCATGTATATAGAAAATAACTTTATTCTGGGATGAAGTCCGTTAAGAATAACAGAATATTATATCGAAAAAAAAGAATAACATCTGACCAGAAAACTTGTTACATTAAAAAGTAGCTAGATGAATGCGAATAAAATAAATTACATGTACAAATCACAGGAGTGAGAGTATTTACAAAATATTACAATTATATATAATACAAATAGGAAAGAAACCGCTAGACGTTTCCGATTACTTCAGCACTTACCATACAAACCCTCTAAACTTCCAATTAATTACAAAAGACTCATATACATGACTATAATAAGGCCTATATGGACTTACGGAGTTGAGCTATGGGGCTCCACTCAGCTATCGAATTCCTCTCGTATCCAATCCTTACAATCCAAAATCCTTCGTAAAATCCTTAATACTTCCTACAAATAAAACCATCCATAATGACCTTAATGTTTCTTAGGTTTCAGATCTGGCCCAATCCAGATAACTATCCTTCCATAATAAACTTCAGAATCATCCCCACCCTCTCATTTCTAACCTTGCTTGCTTTTCAATTCCTGGTAACCCTCTGAGGCGTCTGAAAAGAAGATGGCCCCGTGATCTCCAACTGTAGGCATATCATTAGCGTGCTATCATTGGGAAAGTTTTCAACTAGCAATAATCGCACCTCAGTAGACTTTCATTGGTTACGATATTGCCTCTACGCAAGGCAACGATATTTCCCCACCACTCAGGTTATTTCCCACGATATTTCCAGGCCCCAGGTAGCAAGGCAAGGTCCCCTTGGTGGGTGTACCCGCCGAGGGAAGGGATCTGGACTCTGTTGTCCATATCCATCCAATTGTAAATAGTATGTAAATAGTTTTTGTAGTTATTGTAACTAGTTGAACAGACCCTCCCTGCTCAAATAAAAATATAAGGCTTCATGCCAAAAGATCCTAAAATGCACACAGCATCCCCTATCCTTCATCCTTAAAATACCTCCCGGTAAAGAAAGGTTCCTACCAATTTATATACTCCTCCTATATTGTATATTGTAAATTGCATGTAAATAAACTTTCTGGGGGGTTAGAAAAAAAAAAAGCTACCATTGGGTAGTTTTTCAACAAGTGTTTTCACGTCATTCATATTCATATGTTCAAATTTGCTAAATGTATTTCTTTAATACAGTTGTAAATATCATTGAGAAATAAAAAAAAATATGACATTACTTCACTTGAACATAGGGTATTGGGATGTAAGATCACATTCACACTATATCCACAAAAAAATTAAAATAAGCAGAAGCAGAATAACAATTAAATAATAATAAGCAATGCGAAATAATAATATATCGGATATGCTGAACCATTTTTGCGATTTCAAATCCTGGTAAAAATTTAGATTTTTCAATAAAAAGACACGAAAATCAAACAAATACCATTCAGAAATTAAAATTAAAAACGTACAGATTAGTTTGGAAGTTTTAGGTACGTAAAAAGCTACTCTGAATTTAAAGAAATTTAATAGAACGTTATAAATGTCGACTGAACAACAAAATATAAATCCGAGAACTAAAAATATACCGTTTGGTGGCGTTTAAATTGCAAAGAGCAAACGTGACATAATAACTAAGTACTGACATTGGCAGTTCTATCAACAGTTGTAAATATAATTTGTTTTTAAAGATATATTTTTATTTCAATAATAAAGATTTTATTATAGATTGCTTGAAGGTTCACATCTTTATAGATAATTTTCAAAGTTAATCAGAGAATTATTTTATAAAGCTATTAGTTTGATATAAACAGTCCAGTAATGCATTTTGAATTTAAATGGTTCAACAAAGCTTCAATGATTCTCAAAGAAAATTCTAATTCACCTAAACTCTTTTAAATATAAGACTAGTATATATTTTTTCTTCAACATAAGACTTTTTTGATCAATTGAAAAACTATGAGAAATTATATTTCCTATTTCCTAGTATAAAATTATTTTTTTTAGAATTTGAAACATTTTATTTATCATATTTATCCGCTTAAATTTACCCTCATCTTACATTTCTTTTTACTATTTAAATTAAAGTGTAATTCCTTATTAAATTAAATTTACCAAAAATAATCAATTCACAATGAAGTAGAGATTTAAATTTAAATGGGACTATATTTTTAAATCACAATATTTATAATTATAAAATAGATAAAAGAATATAAAATTTAGGTGAATATTTAAATTCTATGTTCCATTTTCTATTACCTATACGAACACATATAACTAAAATTTGCTTTTATATAATTTATTAATAAATAAAAATTACATATATAGTGGGTAGTAATAATAAATTTTAATACCATTATTTGTATTCATATTAATGATTTTAAAACAAATTTTAAAAGAATAATGAGGGTACTAATTTTTTTTGTGATGAAACTTATTATGGCATGTTATCATTCCATTAGAGGGGTCCTCTTTTATTCGAGTTTATTCAACTTTAAATAAATACCAAGAATTTTATTACCATGCAGGTACGTATCAATTAAATTTTAATTAAAGGTTACGTAAAATGTTAATTAAATTATAAGTGGTTTTGTGATATATGTATGAATACACAAATCAAGTAAATACAATTAATCATTTAAAAATTATAAATTTATAAAATAAAATAAGCTAATATATTGAATAAATGAGACGAACATGAATATGCGTAATTTTGTGACATCACTGAATGATTCATATGACACGTTTTGGTTATTTAGTAACAAATTGTTCAAATACATTCTCGCAAGATAAAAAAAAATGCTGTTTAAATCCTATTTCTATAGAAGTTCTTGTTTTTTTCTGTAGATTCGTACATCTTTAAGAAACATACAATTTTTTTGAACATTTTTGATTCAGAATTGTTAGAAAGCTGTAAAAAATTATCCATCGAGAAAGATATTTAATTTATTTTTAACAGAAAGGGGTTTTTTTAATTTTCGATAGAAACGCAATAAAATACACAGAATAATTTTAAACTAAATAAAATAATTATTTATTTATTTATTATTGAACTTAGGTTATTAGGAGGTAATATTCACATTCACACTATATTCACCCGTTTTTATTTATTTATTTTTTATTTTATTTTATTTTATTCATGCCTATCAAGCCGTTTTTATTTATTTATTTTTTATTTTATTTTATTTTATTTTTCTCTCATTACTAAGCCAGCATATCTGCTGATTGTCAATAATAATTGACAGGTGCGGATAAATAAATGTAAGTGCAAAAAAAAAAAACACTATATTCACAAAAAAAATAAATAAAAAAAAACAGAAGCAAAATAACAACAAAAAAATAATTATTATAAATAACATTTAGAATATATTACTGAGGAATATGTATATATGTATGTAGTGCTCAGTATGCTATTTAATTTTGTTCTTTTTACTTAACTGTGTATTATATTATTATTACTTCACTTTATATAAAAAAAAATAAATAAAAACAACTTGGACCATGAAGGGTCTTAATCTTTGGTAAAGCAATGTTTTTTGGTATACGGTTGTGCAAGCAGGTGATTTGACCGAAATCAAGCTCAACCCCCAGATTTTTTCTCTCTTAATTAATTATTTTAATTACAGAAGGTACCCACTGTAAGGAGACTGGGTGTGCCCCAGGAGGATCTACCTACCCTGGGTCGCCCCACGGCCAATGAAACAGAATAAACAATTTATCTGCCATAAGCCGGGATTTGAACCTGGGATCTTTAGCATTGGAAGCTTCGTACCCTACCACTGAGCTACCCCACTCTCTTTATTTATATGCTTTTGTAAATATGATGTGCTCTCTGAGTCTATTATTAGGGGGACCGAATAGTAATTTCGTTTTCTTACATTAAATCCAAACACATAAATTTCAACGCGTTTTATTTTTAATCATTGGTGAAATCAATCTTATTATCAACAATCTTTTGCCATCTAGTGTTCAAATTATCAATGCAGGGTAAATAAAAATCATTTGGTTTTTGAGCAAAATATATAGAAATAGCATTTCGGTGATCATTGAAATTTGCAATCCTTTTGTTACTTAGAAAGTGTTGAAACTATCGGAGCAAATGGAAATCCGATGGTGCGACATCGGGCGAGTTTGGTGTGTGAAGCAGTACCTTCTACCCAAATTCAGTAATTTTTGAATTTTAATGTAGTATTTTCTGTTGAAAATCGCGGGCTACTTTTAAATTAAATATTGATTCACACGTTCCAATTGTTCACAATAAAGTTCGGCAGTCACAGTTTGTCCAGGTTTCAGCACTTCGAAATGCCGTTTACAGGTATAAACCTGGTTTAGCAGTGCATCGTGCCAATTATTTTCGAAAGAGCTACTGACTTTTGCGTTTTGGACATATACATATACATATACATGAGTATTGGACATCATACAGGACCCATTTTTCATCTCCGGTGATCAGGCTATCATAAAATGTTTTTGAATTGTTCCCTTGAAGCTAAGTTGCTTGTGGTGGTTTCCCAATCTGCTGCAAATATTCTTGGATGGTCGACCTAGGTTAAGACTGTTTGACGACGCCTCGATTGTTTGACAAGGATTTGCTTCGACTTCCGCCCTTAACATGCCATTGTCTAACGTTTTTGGTCTTCCTGATCGATGCGAGGTAGGAAAGATCAAAATTACCTGATTTGGACTTGATCGCTTTTGGCATTAACGAACGTCTAATGCATTTGGTAGCTACTGCAACGCTGGGTATGTACCTCTTCTGGTATGTACCATTTCACTAAACATTGTAAAAAAAAAATGTAAATTAATTATTTTTTTTTTATTTATTTATTTTTTTATTGAGAGAAAGAAAAAATACATTTTGCCTCAATTAAGGGTATTGAGTATTTATGATGAATGAAGTACAATCATACCATATATACAATAAAAGAACAACAAGATTATAAGAAAATAAAATAAAATAAAATAAAACTTGGAGTAACAGAATAAACCAAACTGATATAACATTAAATAAAAACTAAAAAAAAATAAAATAAATAAATAAATAAATAATAAATAAAAACACAATTTAAGTATTAGTAACTCTATCTTTAGCATGTATTTGCCACGACCTAGATGAACACAATGAGCTGAAAATGAAAATGAAATAGTGACATGCTAAGAAACGACATCACTTCTTTCCCGCCCTCCTAATATAAATGTCCTTAATTGAGATAGATTGTAAAGTTTTATGTTTGTAGTAAGCAATAGAGCGGATCGCTCCATAAAAAAATATCTGAGCTGTGGGACCCAGCAGCTAAGGCATTTATACCCTGTCTCATGGCCATCTTCGGTGTTGGCATTTATTAAAATTTGTCTACGACTTACCAAATATCTATATTGTTATGTTCATAGAATACGCTTCAATTTTATGGAATAAATTTTAATTTACTCATCAGCTTCTCTCGATACGTGAAAAATAGTAATGCAGAAGTAAGTAAAACTTTATATTCTGGGAGATGAATGAAAATTTAAAATGCACACAAGAGATCCTAAGTTTTTGCTCGCTGATGGAGTCAGGGCTATTAAGAGAGAGGCCGGAAGAGGTAGCATTAGCTCTCGCAGATACCCGGGCCGACAATTACTCCGGCCAGGACCAACATTTAAATCGGATCAGGCATTAGCCCTGATAATCGCCATGAGGAGATTGAACTAGAGCAATTATAGCCAAGCCTAGACAAAGTATCTCATTCCAGCTTCATTACAGGCCGCTCTAAGCTTCCTTGTTACTAAGTCATTACTTAAGCCCCTTTGATACGTTACCTTAACCTATCTAAGTTAGGAAGCTCGAGGGGACTTTATGGCCTACAACTTGTCGAGTGTGTGTGCCTTCCACCCTCTATTGTCTGTCTAGCCCCTTCGCCAAAGGCCTTAGCCTCGGTTACCTAAAGCTTCCTATTTTGTTTAATCCTCTTAAATAGTATTTAGGCTATTTTAAAAAATCCCAAGGTTAA
Source organism: Nezara viridula (assembly GCA_928085145.1). Lineage (NCBI taxonomy): Eukaryota > Metazoa > Arthropoda > Insecta > Hemiptera > Pentatomidae > Nezara > Nezara viridula. The sequence goes on from OV725082.1 coordinate 76,711,397, forward strand.
ATTATAAACATTATAACTTATATAAAATAATATATTTTATATAAATTTTAAAGCAATGCCATGTAAACCGCGGAAAAAAGGGCAAACAAAAAACGACATTACTTTTTGGAAACAATCCAACTTACTGAAAACCAGTTTCGAAAGATGTGTGTATTAACAATTAATTAAGATTTATGATAGTAAAATCCAATAAAATTTAATTTTACAAATTCAATTTTGAGAATCCATATAAATTTAAAATAACTTAATTTTTGCTGCTGTAAACCATAAAAAAAGTGAGATACTTTTTAAAATATAATTATTTTTTTAACTGGACATAAGTAAAATAGATGCGTAAGACGAAAATTGTATACTTTGTATGGCACGACGGTTTATTACACAAATTAAAAGCGATTATTCCTCCGACGTATTACTTAATTTTACTGTATCTAAAAGATAGTATTTTCCGCGTGAAGACGGGGACTGAGTTTTCTGCCATCAAGCAAATAAAATCTGGAGTACCGCAAGGCAGTGTCTTGGGTCCAACACTTTTCAACATTTACTGTTCAGACATCCCATAACATTCAGAAACACTGTTGGCTACATTTTCTGATGTCTCGGCAATATCCTTTAACTAAAGCTAAAGCTTCTCAGGTACTTCAAGAACACATAGACGACATAACTTGTTGGGCTAAAAATTAGAGGATAAAAACAAACGAGTCTAAGAGCCAATTTGTTTCATTTACACTTATACATGACTCTTGTCCTCCAGTGTTCTTTAATAATATCGCTCTAGCACCTTCAAAAACTGTACGATATTTGGGTCTCCACTTGGACAAACGACTGCCACCAATCCATATTATCCGCTCAGAAGACTGCTGAGGCGCTGGCCAAGAGACTTATTGCATTGAGCTACTTGCTGTATCATCTTTTTTTGTGTGTTATTATGTTATCTTGTATTCATTTTACTACTTTTTTTTTTTATTACTATTCTTATTTTTTTATGCTATCATTTATTCTCCTTGATATCATATTCTCTGAATAACGAGGTAGATTTATTGTGAGCCAAGAATATATAGCTAATAAATAAATATGTAAAATATTTATTTTTATGTGAAATAATATGCTTTTAATTTTCATGCTTGTAATAGTACTTTATTTATGCTCCAATTTTTAATTGTTTTTCTATTTTGACCCTGATGAATAATACAATTCATAACCCCTTGTTTATGTCTATGGTCAACTATACTTTTTTTTTGTAATTTATTTATTTATTGAATAATGTAATATTCTGCCAGTTGGACAACGATTATAGGGAGGTAATCACATTCACACTTCTGTGTATATATATATCATACCAAGGGGTTATGAATTGTATTATTCATCAGGGTCAAAATAGAAGAAGTGAAATAACAACTAAATAACTATCAAAAAGTATATACTAAAATAACATAAAGATAAGTTTTTTTTGTCTTTAATTCTTCATCCGCACCTGTCATGGTAGTGACAATTAGCAGATTTTCTGTTAATAAAGATAAGTAAATAAAAAAAAAGAAAACACAGCATACATAACTATATACACTATTTAGAATTACGCTAGAGATCTCCGAGACAGGCTTATCCCTCCAACTATGAAGGAAAAAGCAGAACTCCAGGATATCCCTGCACTACTCTCTCAACCGTGTTACCGGTACTAAAGTTACTGGAGATTGAGCGAGAGTTTCATTTTATTGTTAATGTATTTATTTTATTCCTTAAATATAATACAGCTGACAAAATTATTCCAAAATATGAAAAGTCTTGTGGATATCCATGATTATTCACAAATCACATATTGATATACAGCAACAATTTTTTTTTCTTAAATATCTTAACACTCAAGCTACTGGTGTACTTTGGAGAACTATCTTAGGTCACAAATAAAATTGGCCTTCATTCGTTTTACCTTCTCACATTTCGTACGATCTAGGCTGACAGAACAAAATGTGATAACTAAATACTTTTAATTAGAATCTAAAATTATCCTGTCTTACATTATTCGGATAATAATGAAAGTTTTAGAATTATTACAATTATCAATTCATTTGGGATCAAAATAGGTTAATTTTTTGCATAGGATTGCTGGAATGGTGTATTAAAGCTTAAAATTTGTCGTATACAATATTTAATTACTTTGCAAAAAATAATTAAGTAAATCAATAAATATTCCGCATCATAACTGTAATTTAATTCTATTAAAGCTGAGTAATTAAAATAACTGATAATAATTTGAAAGATAGTTTATTAAATGAAAATGAAGAATTTAATGAAAAAGTAAATTAGCAGGTGAAAAATGAAAAAAATATCGGAAAATCCTTTCAAGAGAGTATCAAGGGTTAAAAGGATTAAAGAGGTAATACAGATTGCTTGTAAAAACTCTCTTTATCTGCAATTAAATCACGTTTGTAATTATAATTAGATTCTAAATGATTCTAAAATTGATAACATAGATTTATTTTAAAATTGAAAAGCAAAATATAACATTATATTTCAGCCTCTTCCTTGATCTTTTTTCGTTTTATTTTATTTATCTTTCTTTATTCTGTCTGTATAGTTAAAAAAAAAGAAGTGCATATACTTTTTTTTTTATAATCACAATTCAAACGTTTCCGGTTTGTATTGTACCCTTTTTCAGCATATAATACTTTCCTTTAAACCTAATTCAGTTGTAATGCCTCAATAGTTGACTTCTTTGGATTGGACTTAAGACGCAAACTCTGTAGATTATTAACGCTCTTAATTAAATTTATAAATATTATAAATGGAAAAATCCAAACAACAGTCACGAGTCTACAAACATACATGTGAATATTTAACTTGCCAACGTTTCGCCAATTCGGGCATCATTAGAGCAAAAAGAAAAAGATATCTTATATGCAGAAAGAGAAAAAAAAGGGGAGAGAGGGGGTGAAGCATAAAAAATATTTTTGCTGTATACATCTCACGAAGCATCCAAATACATACTGAACGAAAGATAAGATTTTATTAACACCGCTGAAGAAGGTTATATTGAGCATCTGATTTGCAGGAATACAAGGTTCAACAAGTTATACATAACTTAAATATAATAATACAAAACGTTTTAAATAAAACAAAATAACAACTAAATCAATTTTTAAAAAACTCAAAGGTATATATAAACATCCATTCTTACAAAACTCAGTGGGTAAACGGCCATTCCACAATTTAATACGACAAAATAAGTTTTATGCTTATATATAGACATATGTGTGTGGTTATGCATAGTAAAAAAATATTATATATTTTTTAGCTATATTTATTGAGAGATATTACAATCTGTCACAAATAAGGAAATTTATAATAGTATCCAGAGAGCACATTCACGCTCTATTAACAAGAAATAAAAATAAATAATACATAAAAAACGATAATACTAAACGCAGATGTATATAAACTAAACCAAACAAAAAGATACTAAACTAATAAAAACAACTACTCACATACATAAAAAATAATAAAAAATCATTCACCCAAGATCTCCGAGCCAAGCCTTTCTCCCCAATCGATGGAGGGAAGGCAGGGCTCTAGAAGATCCCAGCGCCTCTAAATCTGCTGCATTACTGATAGAAAAATTATAATACAAAAAAATAAAATAAAAATATAACCTCGATAGTTACGGGTTTGCTAATTATTTTATGAAAAAAAAGTTTTAACATTTAAAGCTTATTTTCTTTATTTATCGAGTTCATGCTTGAAAAGTACCCACGTTCTAATGTATTTATATAAATTTTATATTTTTAGACACACATGTGTTTTGTAAAAGTTCTAAAATAGTTGGCACCAATAAAATACATAAATTTGCTTCTATTTCTCTACTTTCTAAATGTTACTATCTTGTATAAAACAGCAACTCGGTGTGAATAAGAAAAGTAAAATGGCACGAAATACATCCCATTTTATCTTAGCCACGGAGAGTTATAGTGTTAGGTCCTAAGACCCTCTCACCTCCTCCCCCCCCCTCCCACAACACATATTGGGTTACCAACCACTAAAGCTACAACTTTCCTCTTACATGTATATTCTACATATGCCATGTTAAAGTTTTTGTTAAATTGAATTCCATAAGGAAGGTTATATTTTAAAAATAATTACTTTTTAGAAGCATTAAAACAATTAAATACGTTTTTATGACTTTCGACCTTATTTATTGATGTGAATTGAAAGTAAAGGCATACAAGATGAATGGGTTTAAGGTTAGTTGCTTATTTTGGTATTTTAGATTTTAAAAATCTAGGTATCAGTAGCTGATAAAAAAAAAAATAATACTGAAACTAGTTTCTAGAATACTTAATTTGAGCTGGTAGGTTATTAAAAACATAAATGTATTTAAGTGAGGGTACAAATAAGAATGGAAAATAAAAAAAATATGAATACATAAAGAGAAAAGTACAATAAAACTGTACAGCTGCTTAGCTATGTTGAGTTGCTAAATGACCCAGCATACTGCAGTCCTGATCGATAACGTTTAATGAGAGAGAAGAAAAAGGTTAGAGTTTTGCGGAACTATCATCCTAAGTACCGAATGTTATAATTTATTCTCTAATTGTTATAATTTTCTCATTTTCTTCCTTCTCGCAACTTTTCGTAGACTTCATAACGACCTGGCCAGAATTAACACAAGCGATGGTGTCCCAAACAATTAACTCCGCACTACTCTGCAGAGGGATCCTTTCCACATACTGCCTCTCCAAAAACTCTGTAAAATCGCTCCTCTACTCTCTAACCAAGTATTCTTTTTCATCGAATTCCTTTCTATATTTCTCCATCAGGAACGGGGAATGTCTTTTTTTTTATAGATTTCTTTTTCTGTTTGTATTTTCAGATCGTTCATCGTTTTATTTAAATCGAATTGTAGAATCGACTATCAGAGCTTCTTTTCATTTCAAACTAAAGGCTAAAGGATTTATAAATGTCACTGATCATTCCCTATCCAAGAAATATACTTAAAGGCAGCATATTGCACCACCAATCCATCCAAAAAACATACTGAAGGAAACAGGAGGTTGCATAAAGGTAGTAGAGGAAGACCACATTTAACAACTGATTTGGGTGGATGAGAGAAAAAATTGAGCATGTTTAGGCAACTTCCCAATTCAATAAAAAAAAAGTAAATAACTCTAATGAGTTCAACTTACTACAACTTCTCCTCTACGCCGACGACGTGGTATTGATTACGGACTCAGTGGAAAAATTGCGATTGGCAGTTATAAAATGGTATATAGAACTCCAACGAAAAGGGATGCTTATATATACCAGCAAAAGTAAGATCCTACAAGTCAGAAGAAAGAAGGAAGATATCCACTGTAATGGAGAAGAATTAGAAGTGTTGACAGACTTCACATATCTGGGTACAGTGTTGGACGGATCTGGGAAGGTAGACGCGGAAATATCCCACAGGATTAATAAAGCAAATACAGTTTACTACCAGATATGTAACACTGTGGTAGGGAAGAGAGAAGTTGGCAAAGACGTAAAGCTGCACATCTTCAAGACGGTGTATCTACTTATACATTTGTATGGGGCTGAGAGCTGGATACTAACAGACCGACAGGAGAGTAGAATCACCGCTGCCGAAATGAATTTCTGTGAAGGACGTTTGGGAAAACAAGGAGAGATTGAGTTCACAATGATAGTATTCGTCAGAAACTGCAGATAGCCCCCCTGAAAGACCTCTTAGAAACTTGTCAGCTAAAGTGGTTCGGTCATGTTATCAGGATGGGAGACCACAGAGATCCTCTAAAGACCATAGAATATGTCTCAGATGGTAGAAGACCTAGGGACCACCCCAGAATGTCGACAGGCGAGGAACCCAGATAGAAATAGGGAAGAATGGAATTCCTGGCTGAATGCTCGTCTACACTGAAAGGCACTAAAGAGGAAAGCTAAAGAAGAAGAAGAAGAGTTCAACTTACGAAACATTCAACATTATTTAGGTAGTTTAATTTGGTAGTTATTTTTATTGAATTTAGTAGGCTATGTGGTTTATGAAAAGCAAATCACCATTTTATGATGGCATATATAAATGTTTCTTGCCTCTATAGAATGAAGGGTGCCCTCATCCAGTCTTAGGTGTTTTAGTCCTCTCTATTCAAAAGCTTGGCCGAGAGAGGACCGTAGCTTAAGCCGCTAAACTCTTATCAGATGTTTTTACAACCCACCGCAAGGCGGCGTTCGGGTACAAGATTACATCCACAAAACATACGCCCACCAAAAAAACTCAAATATAGTATAATATAACAGTGCGTTAATAATGAATAAAAATAGACATTGTCGAATAAAAATAAAATTATTCAAATATATTATATGATAAATAACATCCATAGTCAAGAAACATATTGGAAAAATGGCTACTCCGCAGTGTGGGTAGTTAACTAACTGTTCATATGTATGCTTAAGACTCAATGACGTATGGTGTGGAATTTTCCACTATCTCCTAATAATAATAATAATGAAATAAAAAAACTAAACACATCAATATATCAATAAATTGAAATAAAATATAAATATAAAAATAAAAAAACAACACATGAATAATACGATAGACAAATAAATAAACAAAAAATAAATAATATAATATAAAATATAAATAGAAGTATATTATAAAAAAAATATTATATTCCTTTTACTAGGCGTACGCTAAGAAGAAGATATATTACTTTATCAGAGCTACGAACGATGTTCTCCAAATTTATCGGAATGTTTTGTGATATTTCTTTATCGTTTAATCATAACCAATCAAGGTTCCTCCGAGAATTGTGTTTTATATTCATTTCTTATTTTATTAATAGTTGATTTTTCCATTCCTTTGGAATTGTGTAGAGACTATAAAAAATACCTATTCGTTCCGCATCCTTACCTATCCGCTTTATCAATACTGATTAAAGCAAAGAGAAAAAATAATTGAATCAGAGTTAAGATGACGATTTTGAGCCTGCTTGTTTACCATACTAAATTTAATACGGGAGTCCGAAGTCATTAGTAGTAATTTACATGGGAAAGGAAAGCAAACAGGCAAAGCAGCTGTATCAACATGGCGAGCCGGCACCCCCACCATCCCTCCCCCCTCGGCCACCCCCGCAACGGTCGCTATTTGCCGAGAGAAAACTGGACGGAGGCTATTGGTCCATTGGCGCGCTGGCTGGCCAATAATAGATCTGATAATAACTGTGAATATCAACTCCAGCTGGAGTCCTTCCAGATCTCTAATTATACGGCTCATTTATTATCCCCTCCCCAGTTCCTCCAAGGCTCAATATTCCCTTTATTCATCTAATAGTGTTAACAAGTTTACTAACAGATAATTAGATTAACATTAGACCTAATTTATTCATATTCAAAGTTGTTGTTTCCGATACCGATTCGGGTTAATTTAGAAAGTTATTTTATCTCATATAACTTCTTTTTACCTTTCATAAGCTTATAAGCGTCTTAAACTGCGGTTTTTATTTTGTAATATATTACCTATTTGTAATATGTTTGTAATTTTTAGATCAAACATAAATATATCACTACAGCTAATGCTTAAAATAATTTTTATTTGCATTGAAATGATTTAGTTATATACATTAAACTAGATCAGCTCTTAATGGCCAAACTCTGGGAGGTAATTTTAGACAAAATTTCCAACAAGGAAGTTCAACAAGAAAGGGATTTGATGCATAGGCTGATTCCGAACTGAAAAAAGAGTTAAGACAAAGTTTGTGCGGTTACATTTTTTAAATACTAAGGACACTACCGTAAGGAATACAAATTATTTTTGAAAATACAATGATTAAATTAACTGATCTCAATGATGAAATGCACTTTTAGGAGATTAAACACTGCCACTGTACAGAGATAAGAGACAGGTGTATGGCTGCAGCAGTACAACGGCCTTATTAAATCTCTAAAGTCACTTTTATCATTGACCATAGTAAATGTAATCACAGGTTTCTCGAAAATATTTTGTCTAATTTACGATGGTGTACAACAAATTTTATTATCTCGTACAGTTTTTGAGCAATCCCTCCTGATCCTATAAAAACTGTTCCATAAAATAAGACCATAAAATTGTTCTTAATACCTTTTTCGTTTTGGAATCGGCCCAGTCAACGAACTTTTTTTCAAATTTTGTCTAGAATCACCCTTAAGAGATCGACTATTAAGAACTGAGGCACCCTGTATATAATACGGTAGTGTTGTCCCTGAGAAGCGATGGATTTTAATGAACGAGGTGTCAAACGAAAGGGAATTTCAGAAAAGTGAAGAATCCTAATTTAGAAAATTATAACCATACTAAAATGACAATGAAAGTCATGAAAAAAAAATGACGAGTTTTTAAAAAAGATGGTTTCAGAAGTCAACTGATCGAGACGGAATAAATTGTGTTTTCAGTATTTCCACGCGAAAATCAAGACACACGCCTTGCATTAAAGCCCTAAATTTTCCACTTCTGAGTTAACGAATGAGCCCAATACTATACCAGCGATAGTGAATCTTAATTGCAATGGACTCATGATTTAAAAAAAATGTTACTTTTGCCTATATATTATCTTTGAAAGCTGTTTTTTTGTTTGTACGCCATACCTACGTTAATTCTTAATAAAAAATTCAATGATGGAGATATCATTTTGAAGGTTATCGTATCCTTCCGGTGGGAAAAATTTCTTGAAGTTAAAGGGAAAAAAAGTTATGAAGGAAAGAATTTATTTGAATAGCTCCAAAAGTACGAATTGTTTTCTGGATTTTACGCATCTGAAAGATAACTAAATTAACTAGAAAACCAAAAAATAAATAATCGAAATCGGACAATGTTAAGCAAAAATACAGCATTTAGTAAACACGTTTTGTTTATTATCATGAAAGAAATTATATCATTCTTCTTAGAAAAACGTAATTATTTCATCTCATAATACATTGCACTAATTTATTTCTCTCTCTCTCTCTCTCTCTCTCTCTCTATATATATATATATATATATATATATATATATATATATATATATATAGAATAGAATAGAATAGAATAGAAAAATCATCTTTATTCTGGGACTAGGTCCCTTTAGAATAACAGTATTGTACATATATATTAACTACAAATCTGGTCAAAAGACTTATTACAATGAATAATGACAAAATACATGTAATACATTAAGTATTAATTAACGAGGACAGTTTGGTAATAGGGATTCAGTACTACAATATTGGAGCTAAAATAATTGCATAATAATCACTGAATGAAATTATAAAGGGAAGTACAATCTATTTTATAGGTAAATCATTGTAGTGATGTAATATAAAAATTTAAAAAAATAATAATAACTGTTAATATGTAGGGAAAGAAATTGTAAAAACTAAAACAAAAAAATATATAAAAAAACAAATAATGATATACATATGTTCCCTAAGATATTTAAGTGATTATGCGTAAAGATTAGGAGAAGAGAAAATAAAATGAAGTATAGCGCACACATAGCGAGAAGTATGTTGAAGATAATTAGAAATAAAATACATTTCACTGAAATACATTCCATGAATAACAAATTAGAACTTAAGTAAAACAAATTTTATCTACTCACAATGCTTAGTGAGTGGTGATGAAAATTCACGTTCAACACAGAATAAAACAATAAAAAATAAGAGAAAAAAATAATGTCTAAAGAAAATTAAATCCTTATAACATAGTATGTATTTAACCAGCATCTGATTGGATTGTGAAGAGGAATTGGAATAAGAGGGTTTTAAAGGTGGCTAAGGATGATGCATGGCGGATTTTTAGTGGGATGGAATTCCAGAATGCGGTGGAACGGACAACGAAGGAATGTTTAAATGATGCAGATCTGTGGAAAGGAGTGTAAAGGTCAGAAGGACGAGATCTTGTGGAGAGGGTGTGGATAGATGATTTGAATTGTAGGAGATTGTATGCGTAGGACGGACGATGAATATTGATTATTTGGTAAAGGAATGTGCCTAGGAAATATTGTCTTCGGAAGGAAGGGAAGAGCCATCCAAATTCAGCATAGTGGTGCGAAACACGGGAATACCTCAGGGCCCCTGTGACAAATCTTACGAAGGCATTCATAATTCTTTTCAGTCTCTCCCCGAGTTCTGCCGAGAGGCCACCGTACACCACGCAGCCGTAATCAAGGTGGGGGAAGATGAGGGAAGTTACTAGGAGTCTACGTGTGGAGATGGGTAGGAGATGGCGGAAGCGATGGAATAGTTTCAAGGTACCAATTGACTGTCGGGTAATGTGAGCAATATGGTGTTTCCAGGATAGGGTTTGGTCTATGAAAATGCCTAGGTTTTTTACTGAGGAGGTGAAGGTAGTGGGATGGTCATTTAGGTACAGTATAGGTATGTTGGTATTGGCTCTGAGAAGGGGTTTGGAACCCATGACAATGGCTTGAGTTTTTGCAGCGTTTAACCTTAACCCATTTAAGTTTGCCCAGGCACTGATCCGATTCAAGTCTTCTTGAATTTTGGCAAACGCTTCATGCAACTCTGAGGGATGGAAGGAAAGGTAGATTTGGGAGTCATCGGCGTAAAGGTGATGGGAGCAGTGAAGGATTGAATTATGGATGTCATTGATATAAGAACTAAAAAGGAGGGGAGATATGCTAGAGCCCTGGGCCACTCCTGCGGACAAAGTAAGATAGGAAGACAAGGGTTGATTAGGAATAGCGACAGCTTGTGAACGTTGGGAAAGGAATGATTAAAACCATAGGATAGAACTATGGGAAAAGGATAATGATTTTAATTTGGAAAAGAGAATGGAGTGGTTGATGGAATCAAAGGCTTTGGAAAAGTCAATGAGTATAAGGACGGTTAGTTTTTTGTCATCAATGGCGGACTGAACATCATTAATGATTTTGATTAGGGCGGATTGTGTGGAATAACCTGGTCGGAAACCAGATTGGTAAAGGTCAAGTTGATTGGACTGTTCAAGGAAGGTGGAAACTTGGGATTGCACAATTCTCTCCAGGAGTTTGGAAAGGTTAGAAAGGATTGAGATTGGCCGGAAATCTTCAGGGGAAGACGGATTAGAATTTTTATTTAACGGACGGACTGTGGCTTTTTTCCACAAGGAAGGGAATACTGAATTTTTAAGGGAAAAATTGTAGATGAAAAGGAGTACCGGAAGGATTTCAGGGAGGCATAATTTAATTAATTTGACGGGAATGCCATCTGCACCAATAGAATTAGTGTGTGATTTCATCACGGCGGATATGAGGTCTGTGGGAGAAATATCTGAAAAATAAAAATCGGCGTCATTGAAAGATGTTCCAGGAGGAAGGAAGGAAGGGAGAAATGAAGGAGTTGAAGAGGAAGCAGATATAAAATAAGAATTTAAGTCATTTGATGAAACTGGAGGCACTGCAGAGGCAGGAGATCTGGTAGGATCACAAAGAGAGAGTTTACGAAGGAGTAGCCTTTTGGATTTGGAATCAGGAGCTGAGGAAAGGGCTTCATGGAAATAGGTAGATTTGGCACGTCGGATTGTGGATTGTGTCAGGTTGCGGAGCGCCGTGAACGCTTGATAGTCGTCAGGCAATAATCTATATATATATATATATATATATATATATATATATATTGATTATTATTTAGAAATATAATAATCTGTCGTGTGTACAATAATTATAGTTAGATATGAACAATATTTCTATATTATATTTTATTTTTGTTTACTGAACAATATACTGTGGCAATTCGCGAATTCCCACGGAGCAGCTAGACTATGTATATTATTTCTTATTATTACTTTTATATTTATTCTTATTACTATTGTTCTCTAAGTTATACTATCTTTGAAAGCTGTTTTTTTGTGATTAATATATATATATATATATATTTTTTTTTTTTTTTTTTTTTAAATTGTAGCTTTGAAGAGGATGCCATCGTTGACTTATAAAAAGAGAATCTCGGGATCGAAACGTCAATAAATATAGAAGAAATGAACACTCAATAGTTTATTAAATAATTGATAAGTGACCTTATTCCCAATTAAATACTTAAGTTTAAATTTAATACTCAAAGGTCGATTAAGGAAAAGTAATATATATAATATACATAATATATATATAATACATATATATATATATATATATATATAATTACTTAGAAATATAATAATAAGTCGCGTGGACAATAGTTATAGTGAGATACGAACAATATTTCTATATTTTATTTTATTTTTGTTTTCTGAACAATATACTGTGTCATTTCGCGAATTCGCAAGGAACATCTAGAATATATATATATATTATTTCTTATTATTACTATTATTCTCTAAGCTTTTTTTTTTTTTTTATTAACTCATATATTCATTAATTCTTCATCATATCCAATGATTGAGCGTTGGATGGAGTGCGCATATTGAATGACGTCTTCGTTTGCAAAAAAATGAGCACGTACTCCAAAACAATCAGATAAAAATATCAGAAAAAGTCATAATATTTATGCGCATAACTTAAATACAATACAATTTATAATTGATATTGACAATTTACAATTTATAATTGACAGTAGCTTAATATATGTGCTGGTGGACGGTGCTGAGACTGTCGGTATGTCCCTGGCTTGATCGAAGCTCTATTGTTTAAAATTCTAGATTTGAAGAGGATCCCATCGTTGACTTATAAAAAGAAAATACCGTGATCGAAAGGTCAATAAACATAGAAGAAATGGACACTCAATAATTGATTATACATATTATGACTTGAACTCTTTATTCATTCTCTATAGACTGAAAGGAAAAGAAATCATCGAAATAATACCATATTTAGCAAACATGTTGATAATTCAATTCAAATGACGAAATAATTATACAAAATAGAAGACTATGCAAAATAAATAAATATATATATTATTAAAGATGGGAAAATACAGAAAAATAAATAAGAAAAAAATAATTTTTGGGGATGGATATTGTAATTTCGAAATATTCCATGTAGTCCTGAATTTAAGATAAAAACTGGAATCATCGATGTTAACGTAAATGGTTAAAACATACTCCAAATTCAGATAAAATTAGCAATTTTATATATCTTGAAATAAAAATAAATTACAGCAATAATCAGTTGGAGTGATTTTATTATCTACTAATTTAGGATTAATATCATTCGTGTTTAACCCAAGTTTCATCCAGCTCAGAACCGAAAAGAAAGAAGGGATTATGAAATATAACCATGTCAAGGAAAATATGTTTAAGTGAGCATTTGATTGTAAGCGGAATTAATTGATTGTATTGCATTGATTGATGAAATATATATGCGAACACACTCCACGGTTGTTGGAAATATCATCAAAATCGGCTTAACTATAATTGGCATTAGGAGAGAGGAAATTTTCGATTCCAAGAACTATTTTTTCCTCCCTACATTTTCCCTTAATACAAAGCTTCCATGCCTTGGGTAGCGAGGAGGAAGATATTATGAATGAGTCTGGTACTCTGACGTCAAACTCTCCAATAAGTACCATGCAGGTATAAATTACCTCGATTATGTAGTAACCACTTGACTTGTGGCAGTTTTAAATTTGAATCATTATTATCTGTTGAATCGTATTTCCTTGTATCTGTATATCGTCAGTTTATTCCCCAAAATGTGATTAATATCATTTCATAAAATTAAATCACTGAAGTTGTTGATAAATTATTCCTCTGTGGAATGGGAAAATTGACGGTTTTGACAGTTGAATGTATTTGATACATAGAATAATGGATTTCAGTAATTTTAGATGTGTTGATAAATACACGAAATTTATTTATTACTTTCTACAATAAACCAACTATATATATATATATATATATATATATATATATATATATATATAATTATATCATAGGCGCAGTCTTTCGATTTTGCGATGGACCATACAAAAATGAAAAATAAAAAATTGACATGAAATTTTACTATATGTAAAAATTCTACATGATTATTGTGAAACGAACAATTATAAAAGTTAATGTTTAAAATTAATTTGTTTATATGTTTGTATAGTTGGAAGGATTTTTTATTTATTTCTGTTTTTCTTGAAAATATCTAAAAATAAAATACAATTGAATATGTAACGTATCTTACTAGATTAAACAGAAGGATGGGAGACATCCTTCATAACATTAGTACATTTCTGGATCTTTTTAGCTAAAAATGAATAATGTAAAAAAGTGAAAAATATATTTGATTTATTGGTGTTAACAGCCTCAAATAATAACGTTTTTCAATTCCGACTATTCTGCCGCAAAAAATAAAATATGATAAGAATATCACGTGACAATTGAGGGGTGATTGAAATATAAAATCTTAGGATATGTTAATATATTTATTATTATATTTGGATATAAATCACAATTTAAATAAAAGTAACATTTCGGTGGCAATAAAATAGCTGCATTTCTTCTACTAGGTCCTAGCTTAACCAGCTTGTTGACTTTTCTTAATCATGTACCTTATTTATTCTTGAATTTAATTTCATATTACCTCAAATTATTGTTGGGAGCGATCGCCCGAAGTTCGCACCTATGATTTATAATTATATGTATTCCATCAATACATAATATGGATCTTATACAAATGCGAGTTCCGTCATATCGGTACATTAAAAAGAAAGGTTCGTACACCAAGATATTATTCAGTCTACTGTCATTGACATACAGTTAAATTACGAGATATTAAAATTTCAAATCTTGTAAATATTATGCTATGCCGCTCGCAATTGCAATTATTATTATTTTTTTGGGGGGGGGGTCCTCCTCTTCCTCGCCGTTAAGGCTATAGGGGGTTATCCCGGGCCAGGGGGTGTGGGCGTGGATCTAAAAGACGCCATGGCATCGGGACACGAACTCGTGCCTATTTTTATGACATTTGTCATGTATCACGTTGCCGGGCAACGGTGGTGCTGTGCACAACGTGTTGGCCCATTCGGCCACCCCACCCACGTAATTATTTGTGGAAAGTAACTGCAATCACCAATTATAATATTGTAATATAATTATAATTTGATATCTGTTAAAATAAATTACAATAATCGGTAATCTTAATTAATTATTCCTGAAATGACATTAAAAAAAGTAATTGGAGATGTAGTAAATAAATACATAGTTGAAAAAATGGTAATGGTGCGTAATAAAGTTCGTCAAGTGTCCTTCATGTGTGTGTCCTTTCAACAAGGGCATTTCATTCAAAAAGTGACGAATGCCAATTTCGATCCTTAAATTTCTTCTGTCTTTGGTCATCCTCTTCTGATACATCACTCCAAGCGTCCTTAGTATCTGCTTCTGGATCTTCCTTCCATTGTAACCTTGGCCTTTCTTTCTGTTTCCTCCGGGATGTCCTAAAATATTCATTTTGGAGATTCATATTTCTTTCATTCTGCGAATATGAAACGACCATCTTAACCTTGAATTGTTAATGGTGAAGACAACATTAGGTGAGTCTTCACTTAACAATAGCACCTATTACCCTCCACTATTATTCTCGCTTTGATTTCCTCTTTTATTTCTTTATTTTCAGAGATATTGGTTTTCAAGCATTTACATTACCTTACCAAAATGTTACTATATTCCCCCAGGTATTTATTTCCATCTCTATATTTCAAAGTTGCCATATATTTGCGTATGGAGGCATCTACAGAGATAACGCATATAATCGAATAGGTACTATTTGATTAGCAAATATTTGCCATATCAAAAATGGAGATGCGGCGATGAGAATTATTATGATTGTTGAGGGAGAACTGGGTATTATTGGGTTTGGAAGGGCCTCTATTGGAGCTCATGGAATATCCCACGGATTAGAGGATCTAATTTGATCAGTTGTTGGTTGTCGTAAATCGGTGGCGTAGGGGTCGCCCCGAAACTAAATGAGATTTTAATTCGATTTAAAGATCCAGTATTAGGCTAATTCTGATTCATCTCTATCCGGAGCTGCGCTGATAAATGGTTCGGAAAATCGTTTATATGTTTAACACCGATTTAGGGGGCGGTATCAGTAGAAATCCAACCTAGTTTATGGTGCCATTCCGATGGAATACAAATATTTTATCCGGTTTTTACTTCAATGCGATTGTTTGATTTTTATAACCATTAGCGTATATATTCTGATGAGTATTTAGTGATGATGGTCACGCGATAAATCACTTACTAGCTTACGTGTTCGGAGTTGACTGAAATATTTCTCACCATGTTATGTGTTTGGATGATATTATTTCTTAATGATATTTACAACTGTATTAAAGAAATACGTCAAGTAATTATGGAAGGATAGGTATCTGGATTGGGCCAGATCTGAAACATAAGAAACATTAAGGTTATTATGGATGGGTTTATTTGCAACAAAGTAGGGAGCATTGGGGATTTTACGATGGATTTTGGATTGTAAGGATTGGATACGAGGGGATTTCGATGGTACAGTCGAGTCTCATAGCTCAACTCCGTAAGTCTAAATAGGCCTTATTATAGCCATGCATATGAGTCTTTTGTAATTAAGTGGAAGTTTAGAGCGTTAGTCTAGAAAGTTCTGAAGTAATCGGAAACGTTGAGCGGTTTCTTGTCGTTTCAGTCTAGTATGATAATACATTTTTTAAATTTTATCATGACATGGTTTCAATTTATTAACTATATATAAATTTCATTAACCATACCATAGTATACATAATGACTAGCAAATATAAGAGTACTGGTTTCCAATTTAGCATTTACAATTGAACAAGGATCTGGATCACACTTCTTTTCAATCCTGATCAATTTATAGTGACTTATTTTTCTAGGGATACATAAATTCAGTATGGAGTAGTTTTAAGAAACAAATGTTACCTTTAAATTGGAATTTGGATTGAGCCCTTAATGTATTCTAGCGCAGTATCTCAGCCTGAAGAGCCCTAAAATCGAATCAATACCAGGGCCTTCTACAACAGGTTGTCGATAAAATAAATTCGGCTAGATAAGTGTCTATTCTATTCAGCTATCGGCCAAATGTATAATTTCTGTTAAAAAATGTATCTTACTCTAGAGAATTTTTTTTTTCGTTATTTCTATAATGGATGGTATTTTACTTCACCTTTTCTGATTGAAATCTTAATTACAGTAATAACATTCTTTTTCTCTTTATTTCTTTGGGCATTTTCTTCCAAGGCACTGAAAGACAATTCCCTAAGGAAAACGGAAAGTTGTTTTAAGCTACTATTCAATGTTGAAGAAATTCATGAATTCCTTTCTTTGTTTTATTTTATTTTTTCGTTGGGACAGAATGAAAGCGAACAATATCATTTTTTTTTTTTATCATCTATAACCAAATAGCTTAAAAATATAATAGTATTACCTGTCATAATTGGGTGTAATTAATTTCACGAATTATTAAATCTCAAATTAAATTAATAAAATTGGACTATAGTTGCAATATTCTTCGATGTATAGAGATGTACAAATGTTTAAAGTTTACGCCTTGATATTTATCTATTTTATTTTCAAGTTGTTTAAATTCATTAATATATTATAAGTGTATTTCACATTGTATGTTTGTAGCTAAAGCGGTGGTAGATAATTTACCCTATTTGCCAGCTAATTTCAGCATGGGTGTGTAATGCATGGTAATGCGTAGCGTGATTATCAGCTTTAGCCAGAGCTCCACGGACGTCATATTATATATAAGGGATATGCACAACATATTGGTTGGTAGTCGCATAGGTAAATGTATGTTAATCCGCATTAAATAATATGCAGATTTTGGAGTGTTCAATAAACTATGAATACATTTGTCGTCAGGACGAGTAAGAATATTTCGGAATTAATTCGATACAATTTTTTTTTTTAGTTCTTCTATTTATCTGTTATAAAATAAATAACAGAAATTGATAATATACGGTAAATAGTGCATTTTAGTGTTGATGGAAAATTCTATATTGCATTCGATAATACAATTTTTAAATAAATACAAAATAATCATACTATATATAGGAATTACCATATAAATAATAAACTGACCCAAACATACGCAAGGTTAGCAATGTTATATCCCATAGTAAATAAAAAATCTAGTTTAAAACCAGAGAAAACTGTTCTTATTCATAAAACCATACTAAGACCCTTGCTAATGTACGGATGTGAAGTCTGGGAAGCAGCTTCAGCTACGAAAAGAAAAAACTACAATCCTTTCAAAACAAGGTATTAAGAATTGCAGTAGATACCCCCTGGTTCATAAGAAACGCTCAACTACATCGAGAACTAAAATTGGAAACAATAGATGAATTCATCAAAAAACGATTTAAAAAATTCCATACGCAGCTACCAGCAGTTAAAGGTGCAGTGGCCTACAACTTAGGAAACCCAACCTCATCTCGAAGACTGAAGCCCAGACTGATCCAAGACATCATGTTATGAACAATTAATAATTTTCTCTTTATTAATTGTAATTATTCAATAATTATAATGTATAAATAGTTAGGGGTGTCTTTTGCAAAGACTATACCCCACCAGAACAAATTGTTAAAAATCATCAAATTGTTACAACAATCATGTAAGGCCCACCCGGCCGATCTGGTAATAAATAAAAAAAAAATACTATATATAAATATAAATATAGGCCATTGTGAGCCTGTTGAATCTGGGCAGCCATAATCTATGGATCTAGACCGATTTGTAACAATACAAGTAAGTTGGTGAGAAGGACACTGCAAGATTGACCATGGTTCTTAGAAAGTTGAGGTTGGTTGACCCCCTCCGGGCTACCTTTGATCTCCTAAGCAATATATGTCTGTAAGGATACCATATCTCTGGGCAAAATGTATTCATGGTCTATAGGAAAAAAAAAAAAAAAAAAAGCTGGTGCGTTTACTCACCAGCCTTTTCTTAGTAGAAATAATATCTAATCGCTGTAATCTATACAATTTAATGTTAAATAATACTAACAACCGAATTTATAAAAACCGCATATGTATATTTATATAATATTGTCTGAGTTCGTATTATATTAAGCTCATATTACGTATGGAAGCGTGTTCTAATCTTTCGGACGAGTTCGGGTCAGCTCGTATTCCTTTGGTTTCCCAATTACAAATATTCTCCGTAACGATCTCTTATTTCTCCTTCAGTTAATTATCAAATTCTTTCACATTTTATATTTAACTATCTTTCAAATTATATTAGAGATTCATGTGAAATAGTAAATTGTTTCAAATAAAAAAAAAAAATTAAAGGTACTTTAGATGAAGCTAATATTGAAAATTAGCTGTTTAAGCCCTGTTAGAGGACATCAGTCAGATTAAAAAATATTTGTATTTAAAACTGTTTAATTTTAAAATAATATAATGAAATTAATCAAAGTCGTTTTCGAGAAAATCGTAAAAATGTGTTAAGTCGATGATATTAAGTTCCATTTCCGGTTAGCCGATTTTGAAGTTGCTGTAACATACCGTAGCATACAAAAACCTTAAATATGCAGTTTAACTTTTAGTTTTTGAGCTAAAATGTTAACACACACAGATCATTTTGCGGGACTTGGTAATTTGGACTCAGCGAACTTCAAAACGTTCATTTCCGTTGAAAACTGATTTTCGAAAATTTTCACGATCCCAATACTTTCACAAGTACACAAAAATGACAGAAATCAGTGACTTACAAACACTTGCCAACTGGTTACATCTTCACCATTTTTCAATTTTTCCGGTACTTTTTTCATTTAAGATTTGGTCAACTTTTAAAATACAATCTAATAAATGATCGATATTTTTGTTATTTTACAAAAGAGTAACTTATCCAGTCTTATCGTAGAAGCTTTTGTCTTCATTTTTATTCAGTAACACAAGGTGGAAATGAAAGATGCCTTTAGACCATTATCAGAACCGCGGGAATCAGTATCGAGATCAATGGAGCATTCTATCTTATTCGACATTTCTGCCATTCAATCAGCATCCTTCAAGGGAGGAATAAAGGTGACGTACTAGTAATGACTGCTCTTCGAAAGAGAACAATATCTCAACTTGAGGCTGCTCCAAGCTTTCGAATTTTTCAAACAACGAGGTCCCATTTAGAGAAGGTTGAATTGCTTCTCATGATAAAAGAATGATGGGGGTTCCTTGAAATCATTTAATTGTTTTAATAGAATCAGTTTTTTTTTATCGATCTTGTAAATGTTGAAGAACATAGTCAAATTGTAATTTTTTTTTCATTTTTTTAATTTAAAAAAAAAAAAAACAGTACCACTACACTTCATGAAGGGTCATGGGTTCAGTATTTCGTAAACAAGTATTCTTTCTAGGCCAACGACCGTGCAATGAGTAGATCGGTTAAGGATTACGCTCAATTCAATTAATCATTGAATTAAGAGTACCAACTTCATAGGTCTCTCGACCCCATAGTCGATCCACATTGAATTGAAGGAAAAAGGAAAAAAAAAAAAAAAAAAAAAATTATAAAGATAAATAAAATAATAAAAATGTATATATATATATTTCTGTTTTACTAATATTAACTAATACTTCTGTATATTTATATATAAGTTCATATATTGTCTTAAGGATAGAAGAGTATGCTGTGTGTATAGCAACCCAATGTAATTGGGCAGCAATCCTTTATATTTTATATTTTATGAAAATAAAGTGTTTCTCTCTACCTGCTATCAGCTGAACTCGAACCAATTACTTCTTTTTAGCTGTTGGATGATAATAAAGTTACACACAAGAACAATTATTTAATATTTAATAGTTGACCGTTGCATTATAAAGGAAGATGGTCCGGAGTGGCGTTCATAAATGGGCTAAATAGTGGCAAAACTATTTTATTAATAGCGAACGTTCCGACCCGACTTTACAGGTCTTCTTCAGGGAGGTGTGTTCAGCTAGGAGTTTCACTTAGAACTACTTTGCCACTATTTATCCTATTTATGACCGTCACTCCGGATCATCTCCTTCTTTTATGAAAAAATATTGTATTGTATTGGTGCGCAAGGTGTACATTGATATAATATATAGGTACAAGAAAAATTAATATAAATAAAATAAAGGAAAATGATAAAAAAAATAATGATAATATTAATAAAATTTGTGATTCAGAAAGTATAACGAGACAAGCAAAATAATATACGAGCTTTGCAAAAAAAAGGGTATATATATATATATAAATATACAAATTAGTAATAATAACAATATTAGCAATTAATTAATCTTGAATACATATTTTTAAAAATAAAAGTTCATTGTACTTGTACACATTTTCCCCAAAACTATAGTTTTTTAAAAGATATGAAAATATTCCTATTTTAAAAAAGAATACATAGGGATTATGATCTTATTGGTTGGTTTTTCAATATTTCGTTCTTAAAATCAGAATTTATCAATATGATATTGGTACCAGTATTAATATAAATCAGAAAACCAGTATTTTACCAAAAAATTTTACAGAAAAAAATATCTCTAAAAGTATTCTTGTTCGTGTAATTACCTTCAATTAGACTTCAAGAACCACTTTCATATAAAGCTATTTCATATAGATAATTAATTTCCTTTTCTTTTTAAATTAATTATCGTTACACACACACACACACACATATATATATATATATATATATATAGATATATATATATATATATATATATATATATATATATATATATATATATATATATATATATATATATATATATATATATAATAAAAAACACTTTCTGGCTGCCCCTCCCCCCCCCAAAAAAAAATAATAATAATAGTAAGTACTCAATTACGATGTTGTTTCTTTTCTTTTTTCTTTTATTTTTTGGTATGTGAACATTTGGATGTTCTTCTAGGTTCTCAAGTTTGATATGAACACCAGTGAGGCGACTTTCTTTATAGAATATTTTAATTTTATTATTTTGATATTGTTGGTATTGTATTTTTATTAAGATAATGATATTTCGATAACTTTGTCTATTGTACAAAAAACAACCCTACTGGAAATTAAACAACACAGCATAGATGAAAAATCTGCTACTCTTTGATAGTGCATGACAGAGGTATGAGATATCATGGATCCAAGGCATTGATTGGAAATAATTTAAGTTTGAATTAATTTTGAAGTTAACTTTATCTGAGAATCAGATGAAGAAGAAATCCCGTTGAGGTAGACCCTATTATTATTATACGATTACAAAGGAGATATGACATTATCTCCGATGTCAATTAAATATTCATGGGAGATGATAAATAATAAAAATGTATAATGGCCCGGGTACTGAAGTAGCAACTAATTTGAATAAAAACACTAATCCGGATTTGGCGGCTTAAGGAGCTCAACCGCGGGGAGAGATAAGCCGTGTGATTGCTGTCTTTATTTCACTTCTTGAATAAATTAGCTCGCGGATAAATTAGTTATCAGATTTGTATTCAAGCCTCCATGATGAATAATCGTCATTTCCAGAGAATAAGCATTAAATTTATTGCGTTATTAGTAATTGCGAGGTGGCAGCTAGTATCTAGGTTTATTATACTATTCATTACGGTGAGAGAATTTCTTTTATCCGTAATTCACATCAACGACATTATTTTATAAGTATTCAATATAAGAAACTGTGAATAACAGAAAAAAAAATTTTTAAGATGCAATTGAGGAATTCCAAGCACAAAGCAATGATTCTCTAAACTGTAGGTATGACAACGGAAAGTTCCTGAACTCAGCTCTTATTCCATCCAAGGAATCCATCAATCGATTGAATTCAGCCTCTGTGGACAGCGATTTATAGTGAATTTATGGAGAGATCGACCAGCTGGATTCCATCTGAAGGTTATCACTCCTAGAATTTTACAAAACACACGAAAAATAAAAAATACGGGAGGAAATATTTAGCTACTGGATCTTCGAATTTCGAAGAAAGTAAACTGAATAAATATATGCAGAGTAAATTGGAAAATAACAATATTAAGGTTATAATGAGAATACAACTAGACCTATCGACACCAACAGCCTACAGGTCTGCTATGTCATGGGTGATTCAATCGATGAATAAAAGAATCATTTGATCTATTCCATTAAAGCATCCAACGACGAGCTTAGAAACGGTCTAATGGATTTCCGATGGCCATCAATGTGATTAGCACTGAGTTTAGGAACTTTCTTAAATTAACGCTGTTAACGCTTCGCCAATTTTTTTTTTACACATCTTGAAGGTGAATCTCTAGTATTTTTCTCATAAACTTAATTAATTAATACGGGCATGAAGCCTGTTAAACGAAGAAGTTTTTCTAAAGGTACCCCACACCTATAGTATCGTCGGATGATGATGAAAAAATTTGCAAATAATTTATAAGTTCTTTTAAGAACTTACTTTAGTTCTTAAATCGTCATGTTTCTCCCCTTTCTTTAGCGTACGTAATATTATAGGAATAAGACAAATTTTTGCCCATAAGATTCGAATAATCTCATGAAATTCGGAAATAACAATTTAAGGTATGTTATATAGGTGGAATGTTTAAAAAATTTTGCTAGAATTTTAATTTTGGCCTAAATGTATGATAATTTAAACAGGCAAACAGACATCATCAGAATAGAAAAAAAAAAACAATGGTAGTCATTTTAAATGTATTTTTTATCTCATCGTATTTTTATTTTTAACATGAATAGGGCTTGTTAACACCATGGTGTTCCTTGTAACTTTTATTTGTAACCTTATTGTATTTTTATTGTGTACATTAATTGAAATTTATTACAACATTTATATTATTATTGTTTCCTTGTAACATTTAAGTTTTAATTACAATGGTAATTATTTGTGGTAACGATTTCCGAATTCAATAGTTAACAATTATGTCGATGATAGGTATATGGAATGCTATGTGTAGTTTTTCATAATGTATTTATATCTACATATATTTTTTATAAATAAGTAACTTATATAAGGGTAGCGGAAAAGCCCAAAACATTGTATATGGTTGAATGTTTAACACGGTATGTTCTTTTCAAATTTATTATACCACTAATCCGAACTTGAATAGTCCAAACTTTTCAATAATATAAACTCGAAAAAAAAACTAATTTTATTGTTATATAGCCTCCTTACCTTTTTATGTTTTCGGATATCATGGAGTAACGTACTACCCTTAGTTGATATTTCATTTTAATGACTGTTGATGAGACATGTGTTGAATTTTTTTAGGATATTTGATTTCATTTGGTTCTGTTCCAACGATGAGTGAATTGGCAAAATATTGATGGATCGATTCGTTCACTTGTTTTTTTTAAAAAATCAGGTTTTCGGGCAACGCTTATTTTGCACCCTCGTTAGCTCGCTCGGCCACTCCGTCTTCGAAGATATCAAGACTTCTGAGCAAACTTTTCTGATGATTACTCGTCTGATCGCCAACAGTCGAGAGGCTGTAAAACATTATTTTCTTTGTTAGATTCATGAAAACTTTTTCATATTCTACCTAATTATAATTTGTTAGCTACAGTTACTTTGTATTAATAGAAGTTACTATGTTAGTGGATCTATCCAAACTACTTCATGTAAGGGACAATAGAAGAAGTAGCAAAGGAGTGGAGGTAGAGCCACCAGACAGCACTTACGCGGATTGGCACCTAATGACCCGGAGTAAGCCTTTAAAAATTCAGGCAGAGGAATTACAAGGCAGGTAATGCGGCCAGGGCTCCTTATCCACTTAAGGGCCCCTGGCTGGGTGCAAGGATAAGATAAACTGGCGAGGTTCTTATTGGAGCCATTAGTGAAAAATTGATGTCGCAACTTCGTTATGTATGTTAATAACACTTCAACTATAGTGTACAACACAAGCTCTTTGATTTGAAAAACTGGAGTAGACCAGCCTCAACATAATGGCTCAATCACTATTGATGAATGATTCAGTTAGCTTGCTTTATCGGGTCTAAATATATATATATATATTTAGTAGTGTTATTGATCTCTAGTCTCTAATTGGTAATGTTACTTATCACGTGTTGTTTGTTTTATTTCAGATATATTTATTTTATTTCATATTCTGCGCACTCCTTTACATCTACTAGGATAAAAGAGTGCGCTACCAATACACGTCGTACCAATACCTGACATCCTCGTCAAAAAATGGGATTAATGAAATTTCAGGACCTCCTAGAACTCTATTTCATATATTTTTAGTTTCTATATTTTCTCCTAGTGTATTAGTCTGCTTTGGTTTTCTTTTTTCTCTCTAACTACTGAAGTATTGCGATCGGGTCAAATTTTCGACGGATCTATATGTTTCGGAGCCCCCTTTGAATCCGAAAAACACATTTTTAGCCATTGGTTTTCTCGGGAACTACAGAATCGATTCGGTTGCTTCTTTTTTTATTTTGTAGGGTTTCGAATACTGATGCCTATGACAGAAATTCGGTATTCCATGCGCAATAGCTTGTTGTATGCAATAAATAAAAAACATGTTTTTCTATAGACTGTAACGCGAAAACAGCACTAACGATTTTGATGAAACTTTCCTATAATGTTCTTATAATTGTCCTTTCAATTTTCGTATATGGATTAAATTCCCGAAAAAAATTAGGAAAAAAGGCTATAAAGAAAAGAAAAATGTTTTGGGACCTAACTCGCTAAGTGTGTAGTATACGTAAAAATTTATAATAAAACTTTGGAAAAGTATTTAAATTACCAACAAAACAAAAAAAAAAATCATGGGACTCGAACTAGTATTAACTATGATACAGGTAAGGAAAGTATTGCAATCAGGTCAAATTTCTATTATGCGATTTTCGGCGGATCTATACCTTTCAGAGCCCCATCTGTCAGTCTGTCTGCATTTTTTTAAAGGTAATGGAATTCCCTACAAAACTATATAAAAATCGTTCATTTTGGACAACTATTAACGAAGTTACAGCTATTCAATTTCCAATGTAAGATTACGGGTTCATATCCTGGTATCAGAAAGGGGTGTATGTAAGAAAAAAGATGACTAACTGAAAAAAAATCTGTTGCCTGCATCACACCAGCTATTTCCTCTACTTTTAACAGACATTATTGCTTGGCAAAATTAAGCTATGGCAAAAAGTTTTTGATCAGCAATATTAAAGTATTGAAATTTTAACACTGATCTACATTAAGCCCGTTTACATTGCTTTAGTTTATCAAATAAATCGTACTCAAATCTTTTCTTTAATCAATTTTCAAAAAAAATAAATTTTTTTTTTTGTTTATTTAATGAAATTTACAACTGTATACAAATAAAACTAGTAAATATGCGCAAATTATAAATAATGGCATGTACAGGATTGAAGAGATACTACCCAGTGGTAGCACTCTCTAAATAATTTTAAGTAAGAAGATCACGAGGCCATCCCCTTTTCAGACGCCTAGGAGGATTATAAGGATAGATATCTGGTTCGAGCTAAAAAAAAAAAAAAATAAATAAATCTAATTCAATTTTTTTTTTGTTCATGAAGATATGTAAAGATATAAAAAAAATCCGAAATATATAGAAAAGTCGTTTGAGTGGGCACACCAGATTTTTGTTGTTTATTTAATGAAATTTACAACTGTATAAAACAATACAACAAGTGAAAATGCACACATTAGAAATAATGACATGAATAGACTTAAAGAGATACTGCCCAGTGGTAGCATCTCTAATTATAAGTAAGAAGATCACGAGGCCATCTACTTTTCAGAATCATTGAGGGATTATCAGGAATCGAGGAAGAAGCAACGCTGGAAACAAGCGGATTCGGATGTGACTGGAGTTTATCATAGAAGGACAGGTATCTAGCTCGGACTAAATCAGCTGCATATCGAACATTAAGGTCTATATGAATGGTTTTATTGCGACAAAATATAGGGCATTAAGGATTTTACGAAGGATTTTGGATTGTAAGGATTGGATACGACAGGAATTCGATGGTTTGGTAGAGCCCCAAAGCTCAGCTCCGTATAGGTCTTATTATGGTTAAGTAGATGAGTCTTTCATAATTAATTAAAAGTTTAGTGTTTGTATAGTAAGTGTTGGAGCAGTCAGAAACGTCGAGCAGTTTCTTTTCGTTTCAGTCTAGTATGCGGATTCTAAGTAAGTGGTTGTCCAAGTGGAGTCCTAGGTAGCTAATGTGTTCAAAAGGAACATGTGGAATATCATTGAAGGATATTGTAGAACAAGAAATTGTAGGTTTACGACGACTGTGATTTATTTCGCAATATTTGTTTGATTGTTTTCGAATTATATTGATGAAGGAATAGGGTATTTAATGGGTGTCAGATACAGGAGCCTTTTAATGGGGCTTTTACCTGTAGTTGACAGGCTCATAAATTCAATTCTGATAAATTCAAAGAGATAGATTCACTATAACGGGTCTTAAAAATGGGACCATTCGCTACTGCCGTTAAAAAAATGCTAATGATTTGGATTAAATTTAAAGCAAACATAGTTTTTCCTATAGAAAAAATCAGGTTCTTGACAGTGACCAACATTTATTGATCAATTTGTCGAGGTATTGTACAGAGGATTCATTTACCATAAGACCTCGTTTAAGCGTGTTCATTTCAGTGGTAAGATGACTAAATGGATTATGGAAGATGAGTAGAAGGATGACCTAAGGTGTCAGGCGAATCACTCTCGGTCTGCGGTGTAAGGTATTAACCTTAACGTTTCGCATCGGTAGTAA
This sequence comes from Nezara viridula, assembly GCA_928085145.1. Taxonomy (NCBI): domain Eukaryota; kingdom Metazoa; phylum Arthropoda; class Insecta; order Hemiptera; family Pentatomidae; genus Nezara; species Nezara viridula. The sequence continues at coordinate 76,739,013 of OV725082.1, forward strand.
CCACAAACGGAAGGGTCAATCTCCAGACTTTATTGGAGGATGAAATACCATCGGAAGGATCAATCCCCTGACTTAGTATGTAGGAACACAAGTAGACGGATCAGTACCCAGATTTGTATAGAGAGATAGAATAAGGTAATCATTGTTGGGGCATAATGAAATAAGAAGGCATATTGATGAGACCAAAGAACATATATGAGGCAATTATTGATCATCTGAATATAAGGTCTACACCCATTAGGGCGGAGACTCGAATACTTCTCTATTTTGAGAAAGAACTGCTGTAATCATTCCGCCATGACTAAATCGGCTGTATCAAGAGCCGTTACAATTACAGTTATTTTTAAGCTTTCATCAGTATATCTTATCCCCATTAAACTTTATTAGTAAAAAATATTTACAATGTATTTACACATTTCAATTTACAGTTTGAGTATTTTATCATATACCAACAAGAAACAAAAATATAACTGTTTAGGTTCATTGCACGAGCTACCTTGTGTGGCGCTGCCAGGTAGTGGGCAGGTGAACTAGTTGTCCCTTGTAGCAAGTAGTAGGAACCTCCACCAATTCAACAAGTACTGGTACAACTAAACTATTCTCTTAATTTTCCGTTTTTCTAAATTTAAATTAAGATGAATGTTTCATGGATTTGGAATATGTTTTCTTAAGATGAGAAATAGTTCTGTAAGAAGAATCCATGAAAAATATAATAACATCAATATTTAAGTTATCACACCTAAATGTTAAAACATTTCTTTAAGCATTCCAGCTGCTTGTACATTTACTCCAGGTCATTCTATTTTAAATGTCTGTTTTCATTTTTTTAGAAATTAAAAGTGGGATTAGTAGAATTTTGTTTTTTACAGGTTATAATGCGCCGTTATTAATCCATTTTGTTTTTACAAGATTTACTATCACTCAAATTGATTGAAGATTGTTTTATATGTCATCAAATATGACCATACAAACATTACCACGATGTTCGAAGAAAGATGTTGTAACGAACCGACCATTCACCCGTGTTTTGAAGAAAATTTGCATCCAAAAAAAATATTCCACATCCACATAGAACAGAATCCGGTCAATCATAAAGTGGATAAAAAATGTATCTACCTAACATGTAGACACATTTTAAATCGAATAAGCCATAAATAGCTTATTTGTTATAACTTTTCTTTTTTTCTAAATTAATTGTATTTATTTTCAATTTGTTAATTTATTATTTAAAAAAAAATGTCAGTTTCTGTGTGGTGGTCAATGGTAGGAATAATTCATTTATCATTTTTACCCAGAGGTGAAGCCATCATATCCACATCGTACTGCAGCTATGTTGACATAATGCATCAAAAAATGGTCAAATGAATACCCGCATTTGTTAATCGGATGGGACATTTACTCTTACACGACAATGACAGACCTCATGTTTCACGGCAGACAGTGAAGAGAGTAAACGAGCTTTGTTACGAAGTCCTTCTACATCCAGCTTATTTGCAGGACTTGTCTTCAACAGATTTTCATCTGTTCAGAAATTCAGACAACTTCATTAAAGGTAAAATTTTGAAAATGTTTCTTAGGCCAGAAACGCAATTTCTTCACAAAATCCTGAATTTTTCAGTTCTTGGATTGAAAATTTGATAACACGTTAGGGAAAATGCATAGAAAATAAGGATAAAATTTTGAATAAAAATGTTCTTATTACATAAAGTTATTTTACTGAATAACCTTCCCTGTGAAAACTGACATCCTTATATTCCTAAGACACGACACGATACTATAGTCGTGAATATTATTCTGTGTAATAGTATAAAAACATGAGATGCAATGGACCTTCTTCTGATGGTATCTCCAACTAAACTTGTACAGACAGCCCTCCTAGAAGGGCGGTGCAGTCAATTTTGAAACAACCGAGCTCGAATCCGCACACACCAGCCTCCCACCGTCCTGTAATCAGAGCTTGGACAAAAGGCTCTAGCGACAAAAGCCCAGCTCCACTCATTGCCCTAATCCGGTTTTAATTGAACCTTTTTCTTTCTTTCTTTCAATTATATTCTTTTTCAATGTTTTTTTCCCTTTTTCTATTCTGGTTTTTATTTTTGAATTCAACAGCCCTCAATTTATTTTATCTTTTATCACCGGGAAGGCGGAATAGGAAATGACAAATGCTTGGGAGCTATAGAACGAGGGGAGGGAGGTTTCTATCTACCCTTCACTCGTAATCATTTCAAGGAAATTGTGAAGGCGCAAGCCATTATTATAAATGTTTCATTGCTTTGTGGATATCTAAATAAAATTCAATGCAATCACAGTTTAATTTTTTTAAATACACATTCGATTAGGAATAAAGTATCATTCAAAATTATTCCTGATGTTTAGTTTTGACTTTTCAGAAAAATGAGCATTCTTACGCACTACTTTATATCTCTCTGTTGGCTTATAATATATCAAATAGAATTTTCGCCCAATGAGTTTTGGAGACTGTGAAAAAGGTGATCATTTTAAGGCGCCGAGAAAGGAAAAAAATGGTGGGTGAGGAGTAATTTTCAATCCAAAGTCCTTCAATTTTTCTAATATTTGTTTTTTAAAAAGGGAGCGGAATAGTTCAGTGGTAGGGCACTAAGCTTACAATGCTCAACATCCTAGGTTCGAATCCCGGCTAATGGCATAAAATTTATTTATTCAGTTTCATGGGCCCTGGGGTGATCCTGAGGTAGGGAACCCTACTGAGGCACACCCAGCCTCTACAAAGTGGGTAACATTAATTAATAATTAAATAACTGATAAAGGAGAAAAAAAAAACCTTCCTGCACAACCGTTGCCCTTAAAACAGCACTTTCGCTAAATACTATTGAACCAAGACCCTTCATGGGTTGTAGTGGTACAGATTTTTTTTTGTAACACCAAAAAAAAAAGTCCACACATTGTCATGTTGGAATCAAATCCCTCGTCTATTGATAACTCAGAGACTTTCTTCCTCAATTCCAGCTTAATTCGATTACACTAGAATATTTTGTGATGGTTCACTAATGAAGTTTTCTCCATATATTTTCGACAAGTTGAAGCCGTATTTTCTTCATAAGCATAACATGGTACATGCGATTTTTGCGGAGATACATTTTTATTGAAATTTTATCACAGACTAATTAACTTTCTCCAACAAAAACATGATAAATAGAAGATTATGTCATGCTGCAATAAACAAAATATGTGAACAGAATAAATTTTTAATTAAAGGATTTGTAATATCAACAGAGATAGACAGATTTTTAAAAATCTTTATTACTTATGAGATCACCAGGTATAATGTTATTTTATAAAAAAAATGAATCATTAATTTAATGCACCTATTATTCACTGCTGCCTTCTCTGTCTTATCGCGTTAATAAAAAAACAAAAAAAGCATAAAATACAAATCTGTTAAGAGCCAAAACGAAATGGGAAGATAAATCGCATGCGATATGTCATTGTATCGCTTAGAGGTGTGCTCCTTTTTTTTATTTTTTATTTCCTCCCTTTAAATCCTTAGTATTCACCCTTGCGTGTCGCATATCGCGTGAACAGGGCTTTAGGTGTAACGTAAAATATAGTATGAATATTAATGTCGAGAAAATGAAAAATTATTACGGGAACTTCCCTCCCTAGGAAAATCACAAACAAAGCTTTAGATTTAAAAGGAATCGTGGATGTTTAATTATAAAAGATGCTTCGATCCGATCATACTATTGGTTAGTATTACCCACTGGACATAAAATATGGTAATTAAGGTGATACTAATAAAGAATATAATAATAACAAAGGAGTTATAAACTATTTTTTAAAAATATTATTTGTGTATCCGAGTGACAACTCTCACATAGAATAGTTATTATCCTCCCAAATGCATTGAAAAAATAAGTGAAATGAGAGAAAAATGCTATTCTTCGTATATGCAACATAATATTATAAATAATTAACAATTAATTTAATAAGTGATGGGTTAGACTCCCTGAAAAATACCATTCCACTTGAATAGTTAGGCAATAATACATAGCTATTCATGAACGAGTACTAGTCCATTATTGTACTAACTAAAGACCTATTTATTTGATACAGATGAGCCTTCGTTTAAACCTCATTCACTTACTAAGAGTATTGAAGCCATTATCTATTTCTTTTTTTAAATTAAAAAAAGCGTCTTTATATGTTACATGTTCAGTGATCAACCCCTGAAAGACAAAACAACAAAAAAACGCTGCAAATTATTCCACAATGGTTTATTATTTCCAAATAATTATACATCTAAAGTAACATTATCTTCTAGTTACAAAGAAAAATATATAAAAGGTGATTCCAATTACTGGACTAAACTTTTTTTTTTAATCAATAGTAATATGCTAAAATAAAATAGCATTACTTCAGTAACACATTCAAAATTTAAAAACCAAACAAATGATATAACATTTGGAGTAGAACATATAAAAAAAAAATCGGAGACCATATCTTTGCTAATAATTGTCCGATTTTAATGATTTTTTTTTTGGTTTTTAGGAAATTTCATAAACTTTTAAAAAACCATACAACATCGCTATATCTCTGCTAATAGTGCTTTGATTTCTATAAAGCTTCCTTCATTTTTTAGGAAATTTAAATACCTTTGAAAAATATCATCACAACATCCCCAAAAAAGAGTATACTTTTTGAGTTATTCGGAATTAAATTTTACCATCCCTTGTAGCTTTTTTTCCAGCTTCTATTCGTTGATGTATGTTATATAGATAAATTAAAAGGGCGTAGAGAAAATGACTTTAGCGAAGTTTCATTGAAATCGCTACATTCGTTTAGGTGCTACAGTCTATAGCAACGTAGGTTTTTCGGACGCCATTTTGAAAGTAAAAGGCGGATAATAATGTCGATGAAGGAGGATCATCCTCGGGTGACCTCTGATTTTATATCCAAATTTGAAAAAAAAATCGGTACAGTAGTTTTGGAGAAAATGCGCGGACGGCGGGCGGACAAACAAATTTTTATTCGTTTTTGGAATTCTACGCATCCTGAAACTTATGAGAGGGGTTAAGTTTTTGAATTTTTCGGTCGATCACAATGGCTGATTATTGAAAATAATAAACTAAAAATGAAGAAAACAATTCTACATAATTCTGGACTTCGCCACCATTTTTTATTTAGTCTCCATTTTTTTAAAGTCAGATGTTTCTACACATTTTATCCCAGGCATCAGTAATATGTGCGCAGTTTTATTTTTTCACCAGAAATTATCATAGATAAATGAGTTACTATATCCAAAAGAAACAGTATGATTGAGGAAGGATTCGAAATTCACCATAATAAATTTTTTCTTCTGAAGAAAAATCACTTCCAGCCCTGCAATGCCAATCTATAAAATTGTAGTTTTATCATCAGTAATACTTCCTTCATTTTTCACAATTAACAAAAACTGGTTTTAGAGCCTATTTTTTTTTTTTTTTTTTTGTATGAGTTATATTGAATGTGGTGAGTGTGGCATTTACAATCATATATATATACATACATATATAATTCTATTGTTGCAATAAAGTTTGGGTTCATCTGTTCATACATAATATTTTATTGCGCAAATAAACTAAACTTAATTAAAATTAACAATAATTAATAAAAATTAAAAATTAAATAAAATGTGATGCTTCGATTAGGTTACTTTGAATTAGCCATTTATTAGTCAGAAATTATCATAAGCATACGCTGTAAGGTCATATGTATTGGGTTGGCAAATAAGTCCTTTCGGTTTTTTTTTTTTTTTTTATGTCACAGCGATTCACTTCTCATCTGATGAATTAATCCCTAAGGTGGATTGTTTATCCAGTTTGTAATATGTCAACAACTATATCTCTTAACTCTTGTGTGGATTGGTGGGGAAAAGTCATATTAAATATTGATCAATATATTGTAGATAAAAATAAATTTTATATCTATAATACATATAAATTTTTACATTATATTTGCTTCCCTCTGAAAAATCGAAAGGACTTATTTGCCAACCCAATATATTGCTTTTTTCTGAGATCTTCATTTTTTTTTTATTCTTTATAAAAATATAAAACAGTGCCCCGAAAAAAGTCTTTGTTCCTTATTGATTTGGATCATAATATATTTAACGAAAATGTTGTTAAAGTACATCTAAAAAATATCGAAAACAAACTTCCCCCTGCTTTTCTTTTCCAGAAAAACAAAAACAAAAAAAGAATGACCCCTGATAGAACAAAGGATAACTTTATTAAATTATGAACGGTTTGTAACAAGATCATACAGCCCGTTCATCAGTGAGGTACAGAGCGGTATAAAACATTTTTTTTTTTATAAAATCATTTATTTTTTTAATATAATTTTCAAAAAGTTTATATATACATGTCGGTGTGAGTTTATAAATTATAAAAATTGTTACTCATCATGTTCATCATAATTTATTGAATAAAAATATACATTGAAACTTTGTTGTACATGAATAACTCATCACTATTTATTTTAAATTATAAAAAACCTATTACATACAACCAATAATTTATTTAAATATCTGCTATAAATAAAAAATATATATTCATTATGAGTCAGCAGAAACGGGCAGAATAGGAATGCACACAGGAAAATAAGTAAAAAATTAATTATTTTATTTTATTAATTTATCCAATTTTTATTTGTTTTAGTTTTATTGACTAATTACAAATAAAAAAAAAGTTCATAAATATGCTATATTTCATACAAGTATCAGCATTTTACTTGACAGGATAAAAAATATAATATTTTTTTTCACAACTTGAAATCAATCACAAATTTTTCCCTAATAAACCTCAACATAATTAATACGGATTTAAAGCTTATCAAACAGAGAAGTGTTTGTAAAAGTGGGGTACCTGTAATACAGTTGGATGATTATAAAAAAAAATCAGGAATAATTTATGATTTATCCAAAAACAGAACTTAACTTAGGTTTAAACATTGGTAAAACCTATTTTCGTTTAACGTAAATTTTTATCTAATTTACAACAAATCAATTATTAATTACTTAAATTAAATATCTCTTCAGTTATTGTTTGCGATTCAACATAAAACATTGCTCGTTTAAAAAACTACAGGCCACGAGACTTTTGTAAATATGGATATTTTGGAGTTCTAACAATGGCCAGATTGTCCACTCAAGTCATAAGTGTCTGTGGCTGTAGCGCTCTTACTCATCCTCCGCTGGTCTTAAATACCAGTGAAGTGGCTGAGGGAGAAGCGTAGGGATCTCCTAAGCCTCCCTTTTCCCTCCACATTTGGAGGGGACAGGATTGGTTCGGAGATCACCTGACTAATTGTAAATAATGTATATAGCTATGTTTTATCTAGGATGTTTGTTTTACTTTTATTTCTATTTTTACTTACTTATGTATATATATATTTTTTTCTCCTTTTTTTTCTTATTCTTTTGTTATTAATTTATTTATTTATATTTTTGTATATACGGTATGAATGTACTCTCACATACATTTTATAATAACACAGATTGATATAATTTTTAGAATATACTTCGGAAATAAATTATAATTTCTAACTAAAAATTATACCGTAATCCTGCCACGATCCCGAACGAACCCGATCTTATAATTTGAAGAAATAATTTATCTTACAAAACAATCGGGCCATTTATAAATCGAAACTTGAGCAGAGAAGAAACTTGAATAAATTAGCAACGACAGGTTGAGGAGGGGGGAGTTGATTGGGGACGGTTAATGTTCTTTTAATAAATTGAAAACTTTGTTTTTACAAGTTTAAAGAAAACCTGTGGGAGCTGTCCGAAGGGAATTGTTATTCTATACCGAAACAGTTTTACGGGATCACAAGTTGCTAACTTCGTCTAAGTTAAAGTCAAGTATCAGGTAACTGTGTTTTAAGAGGGGTCTGCTTCAGTCTACCCCTTCCCCCAGTTTATTGTTCTCTGTGACAATGAGCAGTTAGGGAGAACTTTTCCAGTTTTCTTATTTATTTTTTTTTTAATTATTTACATTTCTGTCCCATATTTTATTCACACACATGTCTTCCTAGAATTTCTTTTTTTTAATATTTATTTAATGAAATTTACAACTGTATAAACAATATAACTAGTAAAAATGCAGACATCAGAAATGATGACATAAACAGACTTGAAGAGATACTGCCCAGTGATAGCACCCCATATTTAATTCTAGGTAAGAAGATCACGAGGCCATCTTCTTTTCAGATTGCCCAGGGAGATTATCAGGAATCGAGGAAGAAGCATGGCTGGAAACAAGTGGATTCGGATGGGACTGGAGTTTATCATGAAAGGATAGGTATCTGACTCGGCTAAATCAGCGGGTCTAGAAATTTAATCATAAAATGCTTCACACTAATCTATTATTACACTTATCTAAAAAAATAAATTTCATTGGCTCATCTTAGTTCCTATGTGCTATCTGACAATGAGTCACAAAAGTAACATAAATTGCTTCATTATTTTTTTTTAGAGTCATTATTCTAATAAAAAAAATATATATATATATATATTTTAGCCTAAATTTTGAACAATTTCTTTCAAGTGTCTTCTCAAAATGTCTATGTAAACATGTTTATTCACTATACCGTTTGAATATTTTCACTATTAAGTAAGATTTTCTGTACACCAACCAGAAGCGGCCATGCGTCCCCACACCAAGAAACATACCACCATAAGTAACGAACATAAAACATAACATAACATAAGAACAAGAAAAAGAACATAAGAAAATAACACTTTACTAGGATGTCGGTTGATTACAATAAGTTATTGTTTTTAATATAATGTAAATTGAAGTATTTATTCATTTAATAATATCTATCAATATCCTGGCGTATCATTTAGACTTTGAGTCATATATATATATATATATATATATATATATATATATATATATATATATATATATATATATATATATATATATATATATATATATATATGATATGATATATATATAATATGATATGATACGATTTATATATGATATATATAAACACTAATATATCAACCTGAAGCTTCAGATGTAAAGAAGCTTCACGTTCTAATCAATCCACACCATTAAGTTAATTATTTAATTCCTACATTTAACACATGATGTTAGATAATTTTTTTTTTTTTTTTGAAATCTATTTATTGAATAATAATACAATCAGCCACTACTGGAGGGCTATAAGCATTAGGGCTAAGAGTTCTCATTCATACAATATATACAAATAATAAAGAAATAAATATAAATATAAGAAGTAAATAAATAATACTGATGAAGAAGGTAAATAAAAATAAAAAATAAAAATAAAAAATAAAATAAAATAAAAACTTCTAAACACAATCATAACTATATACAATATATACATTTGCCCAAGAATCTCCGAGCCAGGCTTTTACCTCCACACGCGGAAGGCAAAGCAAGTCTCCGGAAGATCCCAGTGCCACTTTTCCAGTCTCATCACTAGTATTAGAAGCCAGTGGAGACTGAAAGAGGGCACTTCAGCCACAAACGCTCAGGACATGAGTGGAGAAGCTGGCCATTGCCAGGACTCCAAAGGCATATTTACAAAAGGCCACTGCCGTTTCAACCTTCGAGGGGGATGGTATGGATGCTCGGAGCTGGATAGGGATTGCGCTAGAGGATTGGGATGATGAATGAGGTTCTGGTGAAAGTTGGAGAATCTGGATGGGATGATGTCATGGACATATGGGATGTTAAGGTCATGGTGTAGGGTCTTGTTCGTGACATAATATGGAGCATTGACTATTGTTCGAAGGACTTTGGACTGGAAGGATTGGATGCGTTTGATATTCGATGATTTAGTTGTCCCCCACAGTTCAAGTCCGTAGGTCCAGATAGGTTTCAGTATGGTCTTGTAGATTAATAATTTGTTTTCTGTTGAGAGATGAGATCTTCTGTTTAGTAGTCTATATAGCTGACCAAATCGTCGGTTAAGCTCTTGTCTTTTAAGTCTCGTATGTGGGTTCCAAGTCAGTCTTTTGTCCAGAAGGAAGCCAAGGTATCGGACTGTGTCTGAGTAGGGAAGAGGAATTGAATTAAAAAGGATTGCCGGACAGGATCTGCGTCGAAGAGTGAAAGTTACATGTTTACATTTTGATTCATTAATTTTGATGCGCCAGTTGTTGCACCACTGCTCAATGAAGGAGAGGTGTCTTTGCAGGTTCCGGGACGCAATTAGAGGATCCGAGTGGGAGGATAGGATGGCAGTATCATCAGCAAATGTTGCTAGGAAGGTATCAGGACTTGAAGGGATGTCAGCGGTAAAAAGGATGTAGAGAACTGGGCCCAAGACACTGCCTTGTGGAACACCAGCCTCAATTGGATAATGTTTGGAGAGTTCAGTGCCGCAGCGGACTTGAAAGGAGCGATTTGAAAGGTAAGATTTGAGGACTAGGTATAAGGGTTGAGGTAAATGGGTTTTGAGCTTGAAAAGCAAGCCATCGTGCCACACCCGGTCGAAAGCTTGAGCTACGTCCAGAAAGACACCAGTGCAATATTGCTTGTTTTCAAGTGCAGAGGATATGTGGTCCACAACGCGAAGGCCTTGTTGGACAGTGGAGTGTCTTGAGCGGAATCCAAACTGGTGGGAAGGGATATTGTGGGATTCGAGTATGCGTAGGATGCGTTTGAGAAGGATTTTCTCAAAGATTTTGGAAAGGATCGGAAGTAAGCTTATCGGTCTATAGGATGATGTATAATTAACAGGTTTACTTGGTTTAGGAAAGAGGATAATTATGAAGTGTTTCCACACCAGGGGAAAGTGGGTTGTGCGGAGGATACAGTTGAATAGATATGTAAGGAATATAATTGCTTTTTTGGGAAGTTGTCTAAGGATCTGGGAAGTAAGGAGAGATAAAAATAACCATATGTTACACTTTGCAATTATTTCAAATTATTAAATATTTAGTGTTGTGTTTCATTGTACTTAAACGCTATAAAAACTGATTTTGCTTTGTACGTAGGTATAGTTTTAAGATTTAATGTATTATTTACCCCCATACCAGACTGAAACGACTAAAAACCGCCCGACTACTGCAGCACTAGACAAACGCTCTAAGCTCACAATCAATTACAAACGACTCATATATATGACAATAATAAGACCTATTTGGACTTTGGGGCTCCACTAAACCATCGAATTCCTCTCGTATCCAATCCTTACAATCCAAAATTCTTCGTAAAATCCTCAACGCTTCTTACTTTGTCACAAATAAAATCATCCATAAAGATCTTAATGTTCCATATGTTTCCGATTCGGTCCAATCCTGATATCTATCCTTCCATAACAAACTGCAGAACCATCCGAATCCTCTCGTTTCAAACCTAGCTTCCTCCTCGATCCCTGATAATCCTCCGAGGCAATCTGAAAAGAAGATGGCCTCGTGATCGTCTTATCTAGAATTAAATATGGGGTGAAAAGAAGATGGCCTCGGGACCTTCTAATAGAGAACTTTAATTAACTTTAAGAACTTTAATTAACTTAACTCTAATAGAGAAATTAGAGTTCTACCAATGGGTAGTTTCTCTTCTTGTTGTCCATGTCATTTTACCAATGTCACATTTACTTATTGTATTTTCCATGTAATACAGTTGTAAATCTCAATAAAATAAAATAAAATAAAAAATATGTATTATCTAATTTGAAATTGTAAATAAGAAAGATCTTGTTTTGTAGAAGAAAATGCAATCTATAGTTTATCTACAGTTAACACTAATTATATATATATATAATTATATATATATATATATATATATATATATATATATATATATATATATATATATATATATATATATATATATATCTTTTTTTTAATAAATTCCCAAATAAGAGATAGTACTTTTCAATTTAACGCCTACTACAAAGGGTGGACCTCAAGGGATCCAGCGCTTCTCTTCTTTCTTCTTCCTTTGTGCCTTTGAATGCTGGGTTTACCGATTCAAATGGGGAATCTCTTTACATTTATTTTTTTCTTTTAACCTACATTGGACACTAACCAAGTTTATTTCTCAGATTTTTCAATACAAAACAGAGAGAATAAGTTAACTATACATGTTATTTTAGTTTCAATATTTGAATGTTATTATTAACATAGATTAAAGTTTATTTTAAAAAATTTTTTTCAACATATTATTCAGTATTTGGTACAATTAATTATTAAATTGTTCTCAATCGGAGTGTGAATTCATGAAATGAGAAAAAGAATATACTACGTTTTTAAAACAATTCTTATGTCTTTCCTTCGTCCGGATTCTATGTTAGAACATAACAATGGAATGTACCATAAATTCAACAACTCAAAAAATGCTCTTTAAGCGTTTTGATTTTTTTCTAATTAATTATATGTTATAATATCAATTTTACATTTAATCCTTTCAATTTATAGAAGGACTAACTCAAATTTCAACATTTTCAAACAGTAAAATCATTTTCGGGATATTTCTACATGAAACATTTATAATATCTGTACAGATAGCCATTTAGTTGATTCCAGAGTAGATGAATGCAGTGTTGAAATATAAAATTGTGAAAAAAGGAACATATTTTCCTATTAGAAATAACACAGAAATTAATAATAAAAAATATTGATTAGAATGTTAGTATGTCCTTGTGAATTATTGTGACATCGTTTGTAAAGAGTTCTTATGTGTTGGTCAACTGTAGGCAGGAGGAAACCGGTATGTAAGGTTTTGTTTGTAACGTAAAAAGATGCGTCTAAAAATAAGTCGTAATATTTTTTATTGTTTGAAGTTTGTGTAAGTGGGTCTTTATAGATATACCGTATATTTGTGAGGAGTGAGAGATACGGCTACAGCTGACTTGCCCATAAATACGAGGAGGAGATTAAAAAGGAGCTAGATGAGAGACCTCCTTCCTTAACAAACCATTGTAATTGATTCAAGCAAGGGAAGAGGTACTGATGGATGTTATCCTTCTCCACGATGGACATGTCAGTTTCGTTACTTTAATCAGACCATCTACTGATTGTCAACAGTCGTCAGGTACAGCTTACAGGTATAGATTTATTTTGAAAGTTAAAAAAATATAATAATAAATAAAAATTTGAAATTGGAGTTAGTCATTCTGTCAACTGAACGGCTCATTGTTTGTTTGTTTGTTTCGATGTCTAGGCGCAAAACATCAAGGTCATAAGCGCCCGATCAACTAAATAACATCATTTAATACTATTTGGATGATTAGTAAAAAAAAAAAATAATAAAAAAAAATAAATAAATAAAATAAAAAAATAAATAAACAAAGAAATGGATTGATAGAATAAAATAAATAAATAAGGATAATAATAGAAATTTATAGGTAATAAGATGTATAAAAAATGTATAAATAAATAAACTTTAAAAAATAGCAAATAAATGAATTGAGATTAATAAACAAATGAATTTAAAATGAAATGAAATCAAGTGAAAAAATAGATAAATAAATAATAATAGGAGAAAATATAATAAAAAAAAAAATAGATAAAAAAATTAATAAATAAAAAAAGCCTGTCAATTGTGTTTTTTTAAGTCTTTCACTATCCACGAACTTGATGACTTTTGTAACGATTTCTTCTTGATTTTCCATGGATGCTGATATATTCTGGGGTATTCCAAAATCTTTTAATCTTGCGGTGTAAAAAGGGCATTCTTCCAAAATATGTTTTATAGTTAGTGATTGGTTACACTTTTGACATCGGGGGATAGAATCTTTTGTTATGAGGTGGAGGTGAGTCAGTCTAGTATGTCCGATCCTCAGCCGCGCGAGTACGACCTCTTCTCTACGATTGCTACTTCTGGAGCTGGTCCACGGTTGCACCTCTTTCTTTATTGTTTTTAATTTGCTAGGTGCGCTGTTGTCCCACCGTCTTTGCCATTCTTGGAATATGGTTCCTCTCAGAGGTCGTGCAAGTTCAGATGGTGTCAAAAAAACTTTACCGCGGCCTGGAAGAGTAAGAGCTTCCTTTGCTGCTCTATCAGCCATTTCATTTCCTTTAATTCCTATATGGCCAGGCGACCAGATAAAATGTGCCATTGTTCCAACTCTTGAAAGGCTCATTTTATACTATCGGCAATATTTTTTTCATATTTTACAAACGAACAAGAAATCAATTGGTACCATTTTAATTTTATTTGTACCGTTGTATTGCATAGATATCCCGGTAAAGCAAAGGCTAAAAAAAGTGATATAAAAATGTTTTTAAAATATATAAAATATTATTTTCTCATTTCCTAAGACCCGTTAGAAGGTGTCTAATATTTTCCGAAATTGATGTAAAACAAAATAATAGTTCAAATCGGTGATCATATGAATTTTGTCTCAGTTGAAATTAAAAATTGTTCTCCTCCCTCTCCGCTATAGTCCGTGGTACAGACCCCTTTTTATCAAATTATTAACTTCCTGCTGAAACTTCGTAAATAGCTTTATCTCATCGTTACCTACAAATATTTTATTTGCGAAAATTCTCGAAATTGGGGAGTTTTCAATCTGGAGGTCGGCAAACTTTCTCTATTTAATTAGGTACTAAAAACAAGAAAATACCCATTTGGTTCCCACTTGGATCGTAAGGTAATTTGATCACAAAATCGATAAAAAAAAAAAAGGTGGCCTACAAAAATATTGGGCCATTTGGCCTCGTTCTTTTGACAATTTGGATGTGTAGATCATGCCAAACAGCTCAATATTTTAGGAGGCCACCTTTTTTTTTTTTATCGATTTTGTGATCAAATTATCTTACGATCCAAGTGGGAACCAAATGGGTATTTTCTTGTTTTTAGTACCTAAATAAATCTTATATATCTAGAATAAATATTATTACCTATAAATTTCTATTATTATCCTTATTTATTTATTTTATTCTATCAATCCATTTCTTTGTTTATTTATTTTTTTATTTTATTTATTTATTTTTTTTTATTATTTTTTTTTTACTAATCATCCAAATAGTATTAAATGATGTTATTTAGTTGATCGGGCGCTTATGACCTTGATGTTTTGCGCCTAGACATCGAAACAAACAAACAAACAATGAGCCGTTCAGTTGACAGAATGACTAACTCCAATTTCAAATTTTTATTTATTATTATATTTTTTTAACTTTCAAAATAAATCTATACCTGTAAGCTGTACCTGACGACTGTTGACAATCAGTAGATGGTCTGATTAAAGTAACGAAACTGACATGTCCATCGTGGAGAAGGATAACATCCATCAGTACCTCTTCCCTTGCTTGAATCAATTACAATGGTTTGTTAAGGAAGGAGGTCTCTCATCTAGCTCCTTTTTAATCTCCTCCTCGTATTTATGGGCAAGTCAGCTGTAGCCGTATCTCTCACTCCTCACAAATATACGGTATATCTATAAAGACCCACTTACACAAACTTCAAACAATAAAAAATATTACGACTTATTTTTAGACGCATCTTTTTACGTTACAAACAAAACCTTACATACCGGTTTCCTCCTGCCTACAGTTGACCAACACATAAGAACTCTTTACAAACGATGTCACAATAATTCACAAGGACATACTAACATTCTAATCAATATTTTTTATTATTAATTTCTGTGTTATTTCTAATAGGAAAATATGTTCCTTTTTTCACAATTTTATATTTCAACACTGCATTCATCTACTCTGGAATCAACTAAATGGCTATCTGTACAGATATTATAAATGTTTCATGTAGAAATATCCCGAAAATGATTTTACTGTTTGAAAATGTTGAAATTTGAGTTAGTCCTTCTATAAATTGAAAGGATTAAATGTAAAATTGATATTATAACATATAATTAATTAGAAAAAAATCAAAACGCTTAAAGAGCATTTTTTGAGTTGTTGAATTTATGGTACATTCCATTGTTATGTTCTAACATAGAATCCGGACGAAGGAAAGACATAAGAATTGTTTTAAAAACGTAGTATATTCTTTTTCTCATTTCATGAATTCACACTCCGATTGAGAACAATTTAATAATTAATTGTACCAAATACTGAATAATATGTTTTTAATTTAGTTTGTACTCAAGTTATCTTACGATTCAAGTGTAAACGAAATGGGTATTTACGAGTTTTTAGTACCTAATTAAATAAATAAAGTTTGCTGACCTCCAGATTGAAAACGCCCCGATTCCGAGAATTTTCATAGATAAAATATTTGGAGGTTATGATGAAATGAAGCTATTTACAAAGTTTCAGCCGGATGTTAATATTTTGATAAAAGGGGGTCTGTACCACGGCCTAGTATTATATGCAAATTATTTGTAATATTTCTATGTTGGAAAAAATATTAGCATAAACTTGATGCTGCGGGAGTCGTCTTTGGAGTGACAGCTAATTCTGGGCGAAACGTAGTTGTGTTGTTTGATTTGAACGAATGCTTCATTCAAGAAAAAAAAATTGTAATTATTCAGACCTAATACCAGGTGACATTGAACCTTTTCTTCTTTTATGTGAGCTCTTTTTCGGTAATTCCTACTATTGGTTGGTATAACGTAAACCCTGATTCCTAATCTTAATGAGTATTATAACTAAATATCGAATAGTTATCAGTTAGTTGGAAAGCTGATCGGTCTGTGTTACGCCTGAGTTTCTGAAGGCCGTTCTATCATAGTAATTGAGATTGATAATGATCGGCCATAATTTGGCAGAACATAATAATTACGCCAAAATTATACACACGAAAAAAAAATATATATAAATAAAACACGATGAAGCAGCGTCAAGTTAAATATTTCGTTTCATTATATATGAACTTAAAATAAAATTGAAAACAAAAAAGAGTGTTGCAGATAAAATATGAACGCGCTATTATGTTAATGGATGGAGTAGTGCTGTGGAAAGCGAATGTTTATAATTATTCACATTGGAAAAAATGTATAAAAAAAAAATTAAATTAAATAAACATGCTTTTAATCATTAGAAACAAAACACAAATTATTTATTTTTCTACTAACTTTTTATTACAACAAACGATTTCTAGGAATTTCAAAATTTCAACAAAATTTATTTTCGATTTTTTAACTTTTCATGGGTTATAAATTAAGTATTGACTTTATATAGTACATAATTGTTTCTTTCAGATAGGTTTACTAGTTGAGTTAATCTGTAAGTTCCCATAATCAAAGCACTTTTTGTTTCAGCACACTCGGAATCAATCTTGTAGTTGATAAATGCTGTAAAAGTGAATGAGAAAAGAAAACTAAATGTGGATTGGTTTTTTTATTTTGCCTTTGGCTTGTATATATATATATAGAAGTAATTGTTTGTGCAAGAATTTTCGATTTGTATGTGGACGAATATTCGGTTTTAATGCTGGTACCATTTCAATATCATATTTTAAACTCAATGAAGACTTGGTTTGCTCTCCCTCGTAATAGCTTATACTAATATAATAGCTTTTGATGGGTTGAAAATCGGTATAATTAACAAAACAATGCATTAAGAATAAAAGTATTGGAAATAGGCTAACGTTGTAAGTACATATTCAACATCTTAGCTAATATCAAGAGCAAATGGAAATTCGGTGATACTCTTTATAGAGTTATATTGCCATATAAGAAATTTTAAAATGGCCTGGCTATAAAGGAAGATATAAAGTCTTGGAGAAAATTTTCCAGGACAGACGGAGGAGGATAACTAGCCCCACTTCATGGAGTAGGTGAGGGTATGGAAGGAAGTGGTGATCCCTATGCTCTTCATCCTGAGAAGAATGGGGCCCCCAGAGAATGGGGAAACGGATAGGGAAGAATCAACACTACAAAGGGATCAACGGATATGAAAGAGCGAGGGGAGCAGTAAAGATGAAGAATGCCAGGGATAGTTGATAGCTACTAGGACGTAAGGAGAATAAAAGTATGCACAGTCCCATCAGAAGGTGCACAGTCACTCAATGAGTTAGGGGGCGGGTGGCAGATTGGGCTAGCGCGTGTGCACAGCACCGCGAGTTGCGCAGCAACCAAATAGCCAGACCGATGCCGGAAGGGATTTCAAATACCCCGCCCTCATCCTCCGGACCGGGAAAACCTCGTATAGCCTAAAATCCAAGGAAGGGAAGAAAAATAATAAATAAAAAAAAATCAGTCAATGAGTTCTTCTTAGATTACCATGTTTTATTGATTCCAAAAAATTCAAACATCCTTTACCATGTATATTAGCAATAAAAGAAAATAAAGCAAAGAAAGTTTTTATTGTTGATCGTGACATGCGCAAATCTCATGCACTATCCTACTGCTGCTGGAAAACCCGTACGCCTCAGGAAAAAAATCCTGATAACTGTTGAAAAATAATTGATGTCAGCAACACATGTCCAGGCGTTCGTTACATTGATCACTAAGAGCCAATAAACAAAAAATTATATAATTTATTTTTTTTAATGTTTTTTATTTTGCTTTGTCCGGATTTCTAGTTTATTATATATCAATCGATTATTTAATTTTTTTTCAAAATTTAGTATGAGTTTGAACACATCCGCACCACGTCTGTGCCGCACCATGGCCGTATGAAGTACTCTTTTGATGAAATCTAACATAACCTAGTTTAGGTTAGAATAACACACTAGCACTAACACACCAACAAACTACCACAATGTTTGGTTTCACCGAGAAGGTACTTCATACAGTCGTGGTACTCGGAAAAGGTGTGGGCATGTGTGTCCCAGCCTTAAATAAGTTATAATGTATCATGAATTAAAATTACTGGAAGACGCTTCCAGCAAATTAAGCCAAGTAAATTTGTGTTATAAAAGGGCAAGATAATTCATTTTTAGAATGATAAAAAATCGAAATTTCAAAATATTAGTACTTGATTTTCTAAGGAAATTTTCATCTGATCGTAGACTAAAGTGTCCATAACTTCTCAGATTCTTCAAATTCAAGGTTAGTGTAACTGCTGTTAAGGTGCATTGGTCCTTTTCTAATCCTTTTCAATAAATTTTAGATTTTGTTCCTTTATAAGATAAAAATTAAGAAAGGTTTCTCAAACATTTGAAATTCATATCAATGTTTATAATTTGTTTACGGAGGTCGGGTTTGTACCATTCCGATAAGCATGTATCTTTTATTTCTTTGTTGCTTACTTTATTTCTCCCCGAAAAACTATTCACTCCAGATACCAGGCCGGTTTAGAGAAAATAAGATATCAGGTAGATAGAAATATAGATTGAGTGCAACGTTAAAACAAGTTGGATAAACCGAAGAAGCAATGCAAGAATAAATGTTTTAGAGATTAACCATTCCATATGTTTTATTTTATTTTTTAACATTAACAAATCGACGTTTATAATAATATTTATAACTACGCTAGTTCTATTAAAATGACGAATAAGCATATTGCGAAGCCACCTCAGTTGCTTCCAAGATTAGCTCTTACTCCTTGATCCAATGAGACCTCCCTCTTGGAAGATGTCCGACATGGCTTAGGATTATTACGAGCTATATCCGGTTTCCACTTGAGTGGCCCCAGTAGACCCCGGGCTAACCGAACACTTGTTGATCCCCGACTGCCAAGACACGTCCGCAGAGCCTGATGAAGGCCCTGTAATAATCCGAAACACAGCGACTGACCCGAGGAGATAATTGGCTCCGTGTCGGCCCCTTTATCAAACACCTCCTCCATTTACATATCACTCCTTATCCTAATTAAACGGAGGACTGAGTTATGAGCTTGTGCCCCGCAGCGTGATTATGTCTTGCACTCCCAGTCTCTTTTGCACCTCCGTCAAATTATAAACGCGGCCTCTTAACGGCCTCCCTTAATACCCGTGTAATTTATCGGCCCGATGTGTGAACTTCAATTTAAATTATTACCCTTTTCCCCATACATAAGGTTTTCCTTGTCAACAACACTATGTGATGGTAGACTCAAACAATTTAAGGGTCATTCATTTATTTTGTATTTTAATATCAGACACGATTTGTCCTTCACACGTGGGGGAAAGAGCTGGATTTAGAGCTCTCTTGGCTGATTGTAAATATTGTAATTTTTTATTTATAAATTTTTTGGGCACTTCAACCACCTGTATCATTTTCGCCCTATATTAAAATTGGTTCAACTACTACATCAACAACAAATCTACACCTAACAAATATATTTTAAAATTTAGAAAGTTAGAAATAGTTAAAGGTGAATATGATAATACAGTTGAATGTTAAAGATTAAAAAGAGATAAGTTAACAAAATCCATTAAAACAAAGGTTAATGACTTTAGAACAACAGCTTTTTTTTTTTAGGCTTATTTTTTTTTATTTTTTTGTATAATAATACATGCAGCCACTGCTGGAGGGCTATAAGCATTAGGGCTAAAAGTTCTCATTCATACAATATATACAAATAATAAAGAAATAAATATAAATATAAGAAGTAAATAAATAATACTGATGAAGAAGATAAGTAAAAAGAAAAGAAAAAATAATAATAATAAACAAATAAAATAAAATAAAAACTTCTAAACACAATCATAACTATATACAATATATACATTCGCCCAAGAATCTCCGAACCAGGCTTTTTCCCCCACACGTGGAAGGCAAAGCAAGACTCCGGAAGATCCCAGCGCCACTTTTCCAGCCGCATCACTAGTATTAGAAGCCAGTGGAGACTGGAAGAGGGCACTAGAGCCACAGACGCTCAGGACATGAGTGGAGAAGCTGGCCATTGCCAGGACTCCAAAGGCATATTTACAAAAGATCTCGAGGCCACTGCCGTTTCAACCTTCGAGGGGGATGGTATGGATGCTCGGAGCTGGATAGGGATTGGGCTAGAGGATTGGGATGATGTATGAGGTTCTGGTGAAAGTTGGAGAATCTGGATGGGATGATGTCATGGACATATGGGATGTTAAGGTCATGGTGTAGGGTCTTGTTCGTGACATAATATGGAGCATTGACTATTGTTCGAAGGACTTTAGACTGGAAGGATTGGATGCGTTTGATATTCGATGATTTAGTTGTCCCCCACAGCTCAAGTCCGTAGGTCCAGATAGGATTCAGTATGGTCTGGTAGAAGAAAAATTTGTTTTCTGTTGAGAGATGAGATGTTCTGTTTAGTTGTCTATATAGCTGACCAAATCGTCTGTTAAGCTCTTGTCTTTTAAGTCTCGTATGTGGGGTCCAAGTCAGTATTTTGTCCAGAAGGAAGCCAATGTATCGGACTGTGTCTGAGTAGGGAAGAGGAATTGAATTAAAAAGGATTGGAGGACAGGATCTGCGTCGAAGAGTGAAAGTTACATGTTTACATTTTGATTCATTAATTTTGATGCGCCAGTTGTTGCACCACTGCTCAATGAAGGAGAGGTGTCTTTGCAGGTTCCGGGACGCAATTAGAGGATCCGAGTGGGAGGATAGGATGGCAGTATCATCAGCAAATGTTGCTAGGAAGGTATCAGGACTTGAAGGGATGTCAGCGGTAAAAAGGATGTAGAGAACTGGGCCCAAGACACTGCCTTGTGGGACACCAGCCTCAATTGGATAATGTTTGGAGAGTTCAGTGCCGCAGCGGACTTGAAAGGAGCGATTTGAAAGGTAGGATTTGAGGACTAGATACAAGGGTTGAGGTAAATGGGTTTTGAGCTTGAAAAGCAAGCCATCGTGCCACACCCGGTCGAAAGCTTGAGCTACGTCCAGAAAGGCACCAGTGCAATATTGCTTGTTTTCAAGTGCAGAGGATATGTGGTCCACAACGCGAAGGCCTTGTTGGACAGTGGAGTGTCTTGAGCGGAATCCAAACTGATGGGAAGGGATATTGTGGGATTCCAGTATGGGTAGGATGCGTTTGAGAAGGATTTTCTCAAAGATTTTGGAAAGGATCGGAAGTAAGCTTATCGGTCTATAGGATGATGTACAATTAACAGGTTTACCTGGTTTAGGAAAGAGGATAATTATGGAGTGTTTCCACACCAGAGGAAAGTGGGTTGTGCGGAGGATACAGTTGAATAGGTATGTAAGGAATATAATTGCTTTTTTGGGAAGTTGTCTGAGGATCTGGGAAGTAAGGAGATCGTGTCCTGGAGATTTGCGAGGTTTTAGGTTCTTTAAAAGGAATTTGACCTCAGAGGGGTTGACGGCTTTAGGAGGTAAGGAGAGAGGAATCGGTGAAGAGAGGAATTCTTTAACTTCAGCAGTATGGGAGGGATGGAGTTCAGGATGAGGAGTGAATGTGTACGATAGATGTTTAGCAAACTCTTCTGCTCTATTCTCATCTGACGAAGCCCAGGAACCATCATCACGGCGGAGGGGGTGGGAAATGGATTGGAATTTAAGGATTTTTTTAGTTACATTCCAGAGGGAGTTATCACTTGCAGATAGTGAGGAAAGATAGGAATTATAGGATTGGGATCTAAACGTAGCCAGTTTTTGTTTTACCTGCTTGGAATAATAGTTATATGATTTCCGATCATCAGGATGCCTGGTTCTTTGCCAGATGGTCCTAGAGCATCGTTTTCTATTAATAAGGTCCAGTAGGTCTTGGGGTAGAGGATTTATTTTGCGGTATTTTTTAGAAGGATAAGGTGAAGATGCAGTCCAAACTGCTTGTTGGATCAAGGTAGTCATGGAATATACTGCTTCATCTAGGTCTGCGGGTGTTTTTAAGGAAACTCTGAGGTCAATATTATCATCCAATATTTGACGGAAGAGGTTCCAATTAACTGGCCCCCTGATAAATGAAGGTGGAGGTGGTTTGGGAATTGGTGATGTGGAGACCGTTAGGATTAGGGGACTATGGTCTGAGGAAAGATCATCAAGTCTTGAGATGCAATAATGAAGGGACCCTAGACCTTTGTGGATGAAAAAATCTAGGAGATCGGGATTGCGGTTAGGATCTGTTGGCCAGTATGTGGGAGAATTGGGTGAGAGGATGTTGCTGTGATGGGAATTAAGTGCAGATAGCAATGTTCGTCCTCGGGAATTTGTGGTTCTGGCTCCCCATTGCTGGTGTTTAGCATTTAAGTCTGCACCTAGAAGGAAGTGGTGTCCTAAGGAGTTAAGGAAGGAAGTTAATTGGGATTCTGAGATGGGTATTTTAGGCGGGGAGTATGCTGCGACTACTGCTATTGGGGAAAGGGAAGTTTGGATTATCACGGCAGTGGATTGTAGGAAATTATGGGTTAGCAAAGGGAATAGATGATGGGAAAGGGATTGATGGATAATTATGGCAGTGCCAGCATGTGCTGTTCCATCAGGATGGTCGGTTCGATAGATATGATAGTTGGGGATGTTAAGTGGTCGTTTGTTGGTAAGTCGAGTTTCAGTTATTAATGCTATATCAATGTTTTTGTCCTGTAATAAGATTGTTAGTTCGTTGACGTGATTTCGAATACCATTCGCATTCCAAAGGAGAACGGAGAGGGATTTGATTGGGGGCATTTAAGGATTTCTCGACAGTGGGATGAGGTTGGATACAACATTGGTAAGCAAGGAAATGAGAGGAGTGATGAGTGACCTGAATTCAGAGAGGAAAGAAGTCAATAGGCTTGTGAGGTCAGTGGCATTGGGAGGAGGAGGAATGAATGTCTGGTTATTAGGCCTAGGTTCAGAGATGGGATAAGGGTCTTGTGGTTGAGATGTGAATACTCGAGGTTGAGGTTCTTGTGGCAGGGCCTGAGTTTGTGTGGGTGCAGTGTCTCCTTTGAACATCTGAGCATAGGACACTCTTGTATTTACAGTTCTAGAGGGTTGTCTTGGTGGCCTGGATGGCCGTTCTTCTCTTGGAGCTGCATAAATTCTTGCTTTCAGTTCCTTATATGTTTGGCAACCCTTGTAGTTCGCTGGGTGCCCTTGGTGGCATAAAGCGCATACTGCTGGTGTTCTTCTGGACTTCTGGCAGTCCTCAGTTTTATGTTGATCACCGCACCTGACACATCTAGGAATGTGGTGGCAATAGCGTTTCGTATGACCATAAGCCTGGCAGTTATGGCATTGTACAATGTCGCGCTTAGTGTAGGGCTTTTCTACAACAACGCTAGTGTAATAAAGGCGTGTGACCTTGTAGATTTCTTCGACCTGGGGCGTTCGGTCAAGGTCAACGAAGAATAGTGGGAGCGGTATTTTATTTTTTGTACCAGGCTGTTCTCTATCTTCCTTGAATATATTCACTATTTGTCGAACACGGAACCCCATCTCAGTTAGTTCTTCTTTAATGGCATCCAGCGGTGTTGATGGGTGTAATCTCCTGATCACCACCCTGAGCGCTCTCTCTTGGCGCAGTTGATATGTGTGATAATCCGCCTTAGTGTCAGATAAATACTTGACAATTTTTCTGTACGTATCTGGGGTGTCAGGCATTAATTTCGTGTCATTAGTGCGGCTTTGGCATACGTATTTACCTGAGCCCACTGTATTATTTAATTGTTGACACATTAATTGGAAATTTTTTATATTTCTAACGAATATTGGTGGAGGTTTAGGTTCACTAGGGATGGATACTGCTTCCATTTGTTCATTCTGTGTGTTTGACAGCACTTGGAATGGATTAGCTGTAAAAAAAGGCGATTCTTCTAGCGTACCTTGTATTGGTATAGCTTGTGTTGACATATTTTGTGATGTGCCAGGTTGATTTTCAACTTCGTCAACTGAGCTCTCTGGTGTAGCTGGCGGGGTATTTTTTTTAGAGCGTCTAGCCCTTTTCTTGATGGGTGAACTCTTTGTGGTATCGAGACTCCTAGATCTTAAAGTTCGATTGTTACCTTTGCTCGACATTACCATATGAAAATAGCGCATCTCATATTAATTAAATTAGAGGTAACTGTAATAATTTGGAAAAAAAAAAATGTCCTTTATCAATTACGTATATATTACGCGAGTTTGTGGAAGTCTAAGTAACGTAGATCTGCTTCCGCCAAAGGGCAGCAGCCCACTGGTCGGATTAACGAATGTATATGGCCGGCTTGTTATCTATCACTATCCTCAGGTCTATTTACATTGTTCACAATGCCGTTATAAATAAGTGATTACTCACCTTGTTTATGTCCAGTTTCAACTTAATTGTTAACTTAACAGTTTACACTACTTTTTCACATATAACATGAATTATTTCACTGTTAATAAAGTCACTTAATAAGAGACGAAATAAAGAGTATATGTGTAAGGTTAACGCATGCGCAGAACTCAGAACAACAGCTAAAAATACGTTTCTATAAAATAAAAATTAATATTAATATCATAAACCAATGACTTCCTGCCCTTAGTATCCTTTAACAACACCTCACTTATTCTTGTTGAACAAATCCGTTACCTATTTCTCCACCTGGACAAAGGTCTAACTTGGAATCCTCATACCAGACTGAAACGACACAAAATCGCTCGACGTTTCCGACTACTTCAATACTTACTAGACAAACGCTTTAATTACAGAAGACTCATATATATGACTATAATAAGGCCAATTCGGACTTACATACGTAATTAAATATATGTACTTTCAAATATTTCTTTGTATATAGAGCTCAAAGACTGCAGTTATATGCTTCAGATATATATATATATATATATATATATATATATATATATATAGTAGAGTTATGATGTTTTTATTACTTACCGTCGATACAATTAATAAGGTTCGTGTTATTTTGATGGTCTCATTGAATTTTTGCCTTGATAAATATGACCGAAATTCACAAATATGTTCTTTAAGGTTCAGCTTAATTACAAAAACTTTTTTCAATAGCCCAATTTTGTCAGACAATTATTTATGTTTGAAGCTGAGCTGTAAGTGAAAGTAGTGTGATGCGCGCACCAATGTTTTTAATAAATGTTCCAAGATGTATAGGAACAGCAATCTTATAACATATTCGAAGAATAAAGGACTTTTTGACAAGATTCGTTTAATAAATTATGGTGATTATTTAAAACTAATACCGCATTGCTATTTAAAAGAAGGCTGAAATACCGACTAAGCAACTTCCGGAAATTACTTTATCGATCTAATTACTGATATTTGAGTATAATATAATTGATAAAGTAATGTCACTTTTTTAGCCTATTTAAATTTGTTATTGTCTAAAGAGACCCTGCTGTGTAGTTTTTAATAAATGTTCGAAGATGTACAGAAACAGCAACAGAGTCAAGAAATAACTTTTTTATGACAAGATACTCTTAATAAATGATGGTGATTATTTAAAGCTGGTACCGCATTGCTATTTAAAAGAAAGCTGAAAGTACCGACTAAGCAATTCCTGGAAATTACTTTATCGATCTAATAACTAATGCAAGAGAGAACTTTACTCTCCAACTATGTAATTCCATTAATGATATTGGAGTAATGTCGCTCTAAAAATGCAGAGGTAAAGAGAAAAGGAAATATAATTTTCAAGGGGAATCGCAAATTCCAATTAGGTTAGATCCAATGCCATTAGGAAAACTTTCCTATCTTCTAATGATATCCATTAATTTTGAAACTATAAACTAGGAATAACATTCCGATAGAAATTAAAGGGGCCCTAAATAGCAGATAATGGGTGGGTGGAGTTAGCATGCTAAGGGTGTGCTGGACACTGCCTGGCCCTGGAAAGTGTTTAATATTCAGTGCCTGTTAATTAGCTTATTGGCCAATCATCGGTCGTGTACATCTCGTATAGCATAGACCCTACGCCCGCTAATGCCCCTCTAGCAGTTGTTATAATTGTAGTAGTATCAGAAATTCAACAGAATCTGTTCTCAAGTAACGTTGAAAGTTTCGATATTTAGCAAAATATAAGTTAAATTAAATTAATTGTACATTTTAAAAAATAATTCTCATGTTATCGGATTTATTCGATATAAAAAAAAATCTGGTGCACGCAACACACAACTTTCACTTACTGGTCTACTTTGTATAGAAATTATTTTGCTGTGCTATTATAAAATTTTTGAAGTGCATTTTAAACGGAGCTGAATGTTAAAGCTTACTGATAAAAAGTCATTAAGACCATTATAATTACAAAAAGTCTGTTTATTATATCGACGGTAGGTAATAAAAATCTAGTCACTCCATCTGCTTTTATAAACCAAACAACTTCAGTCTCTAAGTCTTTCAGTTGACAGAATGACTGACTCCAGTTTCAACATTTTTGAGTAAATTCATTTTAGTCATCTTTCTAGCTGGAAAAATTATATCTATACAGACAGTGAGTAAGTTGAATCCAGATTAGGTGAATGAAGTGTTGAAATATAGAACTGTGAATAAAAGTATAAATTTTGCCACAAGAAACATCACTAAAATTAATAATAAAATATGTAGAAATAGCAGTTAAGTCATTCTGTCAACCGAAAAAAAAAAAAACCTGTACCACTACAACCCATGAAGGGTTTGGGGTTCAGTACTATTTAGGGAAAGCACTATTTCTAGGTCAACGGTTGTGCAAGGAGGTGATTTGACCGAGATCACGCTCAACAGCCAGGTTTTCCCCCTTAATCAATTATTTAATTATGGGTACCCACTTTATAGAGGCTGGGAGTGCCCCAGGAGAGACTCCTCACCCAGGGTCGCTCCACGGCACGGTTGAAATAGGAGTTAGTCATTCTGTCAACCGAAAGGCTCATATATATCTAGAGAGATTTGAAAGTATATCTGAATATTTACATTATAAATGACTATGGATTATAGGACTATTACTTAGACTATTAGTAGGAAAACTGTTATTTTCCATTGTAAAGTTTATTCCAATGATATTAAGAGATTTTCATTGCCTGTCATGGATAGGTCAAAAGTTGTCTCAGTAATTCTTACAGCATAAATCTTATAATAAATTATTAAGACCGTTAAAATATCAAAAAAGTCTATTTATTATATCGACGGTAGGCAATAAAAATCTAGTCACTCCATCTGCTTTTCAAAATCACACAACTTCAGTCTCTGAGTATTTCAGTTGATAGAATGACTAACTAAAATTTCAACAAAATGACATCAATGGGGATAAGACCTGGTTGACATTAAAGAACACTTCATTATACAATGATACACCGAGTTTAATCAAAATTGCTAGAGCCGTTTTTGAGAAAATTGTAAAAATGTGTTTCAGCGTTGATATAAAGTGGCACTTACGTTTAGCCAATTTGAAGGGAAAAATTGCTGTCACATCTAAGGCATGTACCTATCTTAAATACGTAATATCAGTTTCGTACGACTTTTCGTTTTCGAGCTAGAGTGTTCACATAAACACAGACCATTTTTCGGTACTTGGTTATTTGGACTCAGGGTTCTCCAAATCGTTTATTTCCGTTGAAAACTCAGATTCAAACCTTTTCACGATCGCAATACTTACCCTTACTATATACTACATATATAGCCAAGTGAAAGTAAAAACTAAGGTGTGTGCTTTTTACCACATGATAAAAGTGAAACCATCAACTCAGCGAGATTAATAAAATATACATTATTGATAATAGCTCCTTATAATGGTATATGAGGATGAAACGCTGAACATTTCCCTGGCTTAAAGTATGCTAGTCCGATTTTTAGTTTCTTAGATATTTTAATCCATATATTCAATAAAGCTCGTTATAACATTGAAAAAGGAGTGTGTCTTTTTGGATTACAAATGATGGAGCAATAAGTTCATAACGGATAATTTTGTTTTTTCGTAAAGTGGAAAACATTGAGGGTTTCGCGGAGAATTTGGAAATGTAAGGATTGGACACGAGACGATTTTGATGGTCAAGAGGAGCCCCGAAGCCTACAGTTGTTTGTTTCGATGTCTAGGCGCAAAACATCCAGGTCATCAGCGCCCAATCAACTAAATGACATTACTTTTATACTGTTATGGTGGTTGGTACAAAAAATAAAATAAAAAAAAGGGTAAAAAGTTAATAAAATAAAATAAATAAATAATGATAACAATAGACACTTATAGATAATAAGATAGAATAGATAAATAAATAAACTAACAAATAGCGATAATATCAATAAATCAATTGAAATTAATAAATAAATGAACTTTTAAAATAAAAAAAATAAATAAATCTGCAAAGTATCATTAGTTATAAACTTGTCATGTATTTTTTATAATTTTTTCATTGTCTAGGAACTTCATAATTTTGGTAAAGATTTTTTATTGATTTTCCAATGATGCTGATATATTCTGTAGTATTCCAAGATCTTTTAACCTTGACGTGTAAAAAGGGCATTCTTCCAAAACATGTTTTATAGTTAACGACTGGTCACACTTTTGACATCTGGGGATAAGATCTTTCGTTATGAGGTGGAGGACGACCTCTCCTCTACAACTGCTGCCTTTGAAGCTGCTCCACGGTTGCACCTCTTTCTTTATTGCCTAAGAAGGCCAAAGCCTCAAGTAAATGATCCTTTTTATAGTTAATTACATACAATTGAGGCAAATGAGTGGATATAATTAAGCCTCGAAGTTTAGTTTCCAAAGGTTTTATCTGTTTTCCATCCAATTTTTACGTTTCCCTTTTTCAATTTTTTTTTCTTTTTTTTACGTCTCATATGATTTTCGTTCCGGTTATAAAGTGTTTTTAAAAGGGCCTTATGAGGGGCGGCCGGTGTGTGGGGGAGGAGGGGTGGGCGGTTTTGGTGGTAAATCACTTTTTTTCCCCGCTCTCTCCGCCACTAGCATCTGGGGCGTTGGAAAAAAGAGAAAAACCCCCTCCATTCTACTATCAACAACAACGACCCGAACACGTCCACGCTGCAACCGGTCGGTAACTTGGGACAACTGGTCACTGGAAAAAAAAAACGGCTCGTTTGTATTGTAACAGCATGTTTAAGTTAAGGATTTCTTCCCTCAGTTTATTTTTTTATAGTATACATTAGGAGTGTTTGCATTTCGCATATTCGCCTATACCTATGGGTTCATTTTGAAAGTTTAATTTGGCAAAAATCAAATTACATCCATTAATGTTCTTTAATTATATTGAAAGCACCAGTGCCCCAAATGCATATTATCAGTTAATTTCAAAAAAACATTAATTACCATTTAATAAAACTAAATCTCTGTGTACTTTTATAAAGATTTTTCTAGAAAAGTAGAAGACTATACGCATATTACTAAGGATATTTGACTATAATTAATTAATTTCCTTGGTATCGTACCAATATTTCTTCTCATCATGTGCAAAATCCTGGAAAAGCTCATGTTAAAACGCCTCTATGGCATCCTAGATTCTAACCATATAATTCCTGATCACCAATTTGGATTCCAGTTAATAATGATCCATCAATTTTACCCCAAACTCTAATGTATTTTTTTGGCATATTTGTAATATGGCTTTTGTTTTTTGTTCATAATTGTAATTCTTAAGGGACCAATTATGATTATATAATTATCATAAAATTTCAAACGAAATTTATTTTTCCTTTGCTTTGGCCGGATATTCAGGTTACTATATTTCAATTTTTTCTTTGTGAGCAATAAGAACAAAAAAATTAACTATTTTATTAATGTATCATAACTTTCAAAAACCAAAAGATGCTTCTCGTAATGTAGGCCAAGTAATTCTTTGTTATGAAAAAGTTTTCTTAATTTCTACATCTAAAAAAAAAAAAAAATCCAAAAGTTATTGGTGTCAGTTGGAAGAGCAGTAATTCAGCTTTTCAACGGTTATATTAAAATTGAATTTGAAGAAAATTCTTAGGATTTATAAATGCTTTAGTTGACGGCGCACAGTGTTGCGGGTAAGGGAAAACTCGTGACATCGGGTAAATCAATCAATCTGTTAAAATTTATAATTTCAAGGAAAATCACTCTATATAACCCTTACACCTCCAATCCATGCCTTAATTAATTTTAATTTCCTCGACGACGTTTCAGGCAATTTTGCATATTTCTAGGTCTAAATACTTATATTAATATCCTATCATCTATGTAATATTATTTCTTGTAAAATTGTTGTAAAAAATTTCTTTTTTCATCTACTCACATTCTTCTAATTATGAATTTCATAACTCATTTATGAAGAGTCAATTTATTTTATAAATTACCTACGGATGGCCAAAGAATTAAACATTTTTTTTTTAATTTACATCAAATGTTACACATTTTCGTTCTTGTAAATACAATAGCATTATGTCCACTATGAGCTATGGGCTTAGCTATAGGTATACTTCAATAGGTAAGCCTACAGGTCACAGTTGACATAAGGCTATTGAGTTTATAAGGACGAAAATGTGTAGCATTTGATGTGAATTTGAAAAAAAATATAGTGAATTTATGAAATAAATTGACTTTTCATAAATAAGTTATGAAATTTATAATTAAAATGATGTGAGGAGAAAAAAATACAAAATGTTTACAATAATCACATAAAAAATAATATTTCATAGATGATACGATAATGATATAAATATTTTGACTTGAAAATGGACAAAATTGCCTGAAACGTCGTCGAGAATATTAAAATGAATTGAAGCATAGAGTGGAGGTGTAAGGATTAAATAAAGTGATTTTGCTGGAAATTATAAATTTTATTAATTATAAATGTTCTTGAAAATGTGGAAGATCAATTTTTTTTAAATTGAACTATTAACAAATAACAGTGAAAAATACATATTGTACCAACTGAAAATCTTTGTTAACAACACAAGGTATCAATGAAACAGTTTATATAGTTTTTGGAG
This sequence comes from Nezara viridula, assembly GCA_928085145.1. Lineage (NCBI taxonomy): Eukaryota > Metazoa > Arthropoda > Insecta > Hemiptera > Pentatomidae > Nezara > Nezara viridula. The sequence continues at coordinate 76,770,595 of OV725082.1, forward strand.
TTCTATAAAAAAAGAAAAAAAAAAAAAGGATTTAGACTGATTCAAATAGATGTCGCGAGTTTTCTCTTACTGTTCCACCTTGCGACGTGAAAAAAACTTATGCAAGAAAATCAAGTACTAAAGATTGTATTTTTTATTTATGTGAACATTCGTATTTAAGAGTTTAAAAGGGCCCTAAAAAGAAATTTAATTTGCTTTTTATAGCCAAAAATTTACATGGCCTGCTTCACTTAAAGCACCTTCTGGTTTTAGTAATTTATGATAAATTGTATTCATTTAATACAATGATTAATATTTTTATTTTTATTTGGTTAATAGTTTATTTTCCACAAAAAAAAAAAAAACTATTGATATATAATAATCTAATATCTGAGCGAAGCAAAGGAAAAATAATTTGTGTATGGAATTATATAAAATATTTTTTTCTCGGCTCCTAGGCCCATAGGAAAGAACGCTCGGACACGTCTAACATTTTTCGATGTAGTATCCCCTCTCCCCCAAAACAAAAAAAAAAAAAAATTGATTGAAATCGTCGACCCACAGACTGTATCCTCCCTTGATAGTCTCCTTTAGTATGGCAGTTTGTATTATTTCTTAATCAATACAAAAAAAAAATTGACAAATCTCAAAAAATAGCAGTAGTGATATCCAAAAAACAGTCCCAGTTCTAAATATGCATACAAGACATAATTGAAAGGGAGACCGCTGAGTGAAGACTTGGAAGCGATGACAGGACACAATTGATGCGAGAAGGGCGTGCGACAGTGCCGTGCCTCTGTCACTGCCGAAGCTGGGTACCTTATCCATCACGGAGCTTCATCCGTTATCTGATTTCATTAGTGGTCATTTGTCACCCCTGTCCTGAGTCCAAAACTATTTCCCACTCTGTAATATCCGTTATTACCATGATGGCCTGATACTCCAATCGCTTTCTGTGATTACGGGCATTTCTAGCGGCAGGCTGCAATCATCCGGGGAGAGGTATCATCAAAGGGCTTAATGAAGATGATATTTTTTTTTTTTAATTACACGATGCCTTATTGGTATTACATGATTTCTTGCTTATTTTATAAAAATGGCAATAAGTTAGTGTCAAATGGTTATAGAAAAAAAAATGGGGCAAATAAAAAATATGTTAATAATGTTTTATAAATAAGGTCAATAGTTTTTTTTTTTTTCCAATTTTTCGTCTAAATTGTTTTAAGAAGTATTTGAGTAAATTAACATATTTACTCCAGTTAAATGTAGTAAAAAAATTAGAACAATTTTTCTTCTAAATTGTTTTAAGAAGTATTTGACTAACATTAACATATTTACTCCAGTTAAATGTAGTCATTATATTTTGATCATATTAAATTTATTTATAGCTATAAACAAATAATAGAAATGATAATGATAAAAATAAGGTATAGGAAACAACGATAAAAAATATAGACTGAACTGAAAAAAGAAGAGAAAAGTAGAATAATATTTTATTTTAGATATAAAGCATGAAACGTTTTTTCACATCCTTCTTCTGAGAAATTTCTTTTCCTTCTTAATGTTTTTCATTCACCTCATCTTTGTTGATCACAGAATGTGATGATGAAAATTGACCAAGTGATGTATACAACTGTTAAATAGAATACTATAAAAAAAAGAAATGTTTAATAACATGCAGTAGAAGAATACGGGATAAAAGAAAAACATTAAGTAATGAAAATAAATGAAATAAAATGTCTCTGAAGATGGACAAAGTGTCCGAAACGTTAGACAGATAAATAAATTAACATGTACGGAAAAGAAAAAAATTGTCATACTTCACACCTAAAACTACATAAAACACTTCCTTAAGTAAATTACTGAAGATTAAATAATGTAAGAAGAAATACGAGTACTTGAAAGCATTCAGTGCTCGAACCACGCCCTGAAGATGACCCACATATTTAGGTTGAAACGTTGGCACAAATAAAAAATTAATTTTTTTTTTTTAAAAGACTGCGTCCTCAATATTTATCACCGTAAGAAGAAATAATATTTTATTTACGTTATTTTTTTTTATAATCTTCTGAGTTAACCAATAAAAAAATAAATTAATTGAAGGAGTCCAAATACAAACTGTTGTGTCCCTAAAATACCCTTAAAAAATTAATCTATCAACGTTTCACCAACTTAGATATCACCAGAATAGAAAAAAAAGTTTGTTGATCCTTCTGAAAATTATTTTACCATAATTACATTAACATGCTGCCCCATGTTAAAGAATCTTATTCAAACTGTTGATATGAGATGTGCAATATTTGTCTGCACACATGTGATCTGGTTTCTTTCTGTCGTTTTTTGCAGGGACTGATAAAGCTCTGAATGGTCAGTAATTTACCAGTGTTTTGCAGATGATTTTTTTTCTTCCAATTACATCATGAAAATCATCATTTGTCTCTTTTAGAGTTCCTCCCTCCTTTATATTTCAGTATAATTGAGTTATATAATGTAATTAGTTCGATGTTAAAAAAAAATAAATAAATAAGAGAAATGCACATAAATTTTATTAATTTATTTTGAATGATATTTCTTTAAATATAAAAACAGAAAGTTCTTTAAAATCGCGATTCCTTCAACCATATTTTAAGAACTTTTTGTTGGGAGAGAGAGGGGGCATTTTCGGTGGCAATATCTCCTGCTGTGAAACTTCAGAATTTGAACTAATAATTTATATATTATTATTTACGGATCGATATGTTGATTTTTTGTAACGATGCCTTTTAAGCAAATTAAAATTACGACAAAAAATAAAAATTAAACATTTATAAATATATATATATATATATATATATATATATATATATATATATATATATATATATATATATATATATATATATATATATATATATATATATATATATGTTTGGAATCACCATATCTCTCATATATCCCGCCGTGCAATTTCTACCCTCAAACTATTCCATCACTTCCGCCAACTTCTACCCCAAAATACCCGTAGACTCCTTGTTTCCTCTCTCGTCTTTCCCCACTCTGACTACAGTTGTGTGATGGCCTCTCGTTGGAACTCCGTGATAGACTCAAAAGACTTATGAATAGTAAGATTTGTAATTGGGACCCCGAGACGCTCCCGTGTCTCCCACAACTACACTGAGTTTCCTTTATCAAATCATTACCAATCATCGTCATTCTTATGCCTACAACCTTCTCCAATTTAAGTCCTCAATCCATTCCCTCACTACCATCTCTTGACTACCAGATCTCGACCATCTGACCTATACATCCCTTCTCATAGATCTGCCTCATTCCAAAATTCCTTTATAGCCCGCTCTGTCAACTTTTGGAATTTCCTCTCGATCAAAATTCAACATGCCCCTTCCCTATACACATTTAAAAACCTCCTATTCCAATTCCTGTTCCAAAAACAGTCAGATATCAGCTAACTATTAATACTATATATGTATTGTGTATCAATCATGTAAACATAATACTTGGTAAGAGATAGTACATGAATTTCCTACTATCGACGTAGGAATTTCAATACATACATTATTTTTTATTCAATTATAATTAACTGTTTATTTTTATATAAATATTCAAGTGGTTTTTTTTTTTTTTTTTTTTTTTTTTTTTTTTTTTTTTTTTTTTTTTTTTTTTTAAATGAACTCATTCTATCTCTTTTTCGTTCTTCATTTCTCAAAGTGTTTGTTGATGTTGTTCAACCCTTATATATAGTTTTGTTCATAGTTTAATTGATTCTTTCATAGTTTTAATTGTTTTGTTTATAATTTTAAATGCTCTGTACATAGTTTTATCTGTATTGTATATAGCTTGTGCACCTAAGGTTTTCTTTACTTTTAATTTAATTTTATCAATTTTATTTATTGTTTCAAACGTTTAGGCCAGTAATATTCTATTATTTGTACATTATTGTTATTCTAAAGGGACTTAGTCCCAGAATGAAGATTTTTTTTCTATCTATCTATATATATAATCTCAATCATATTATTAAACATATATAACTCCATTTCTTCACCACACCTGTCACTTAAACTCTTGTAAAAGCTTTTAAGAACAACAAGGGTTATTTTAAAAAAAGATTTTGCATTTCGGTCTAATAGTTTTTGCGGTTACAAACAAAAAAATGACTTTTTTACTGATTTCTTAAATCATACGTATGATTCAATTTTATGCTTATTTGTGCTAGGGATGCACAGTTCATCTCGTTCCAATTTATCGTCTGTTTATCCATTCAAATTAAACATTTTTGAAAGTTTCTTATATATAAATATTGTTACAATGTTGGCAGTTTAATTTACATATGATATTTTTACAATCATTAATTGATATTTTAACTTATGTAGGTTGTCACATTTCTTAGTGGCCAAACTCTGGGGGGGGAGGGGAGGGGGGTGATCCAAGATAATATTTCCTACTATAAAGTTAATTCAATGCGTGGACCGATTCAGAACAGAAAAGGAGTTAAGATCAATTTTGTGTTCTTTTTTTTAAGTGACCACGGTTATTATTGAATAAGAAGGAATTGCTCAAAAACTGTTCAAGTTCATTACATTCAAAGTAAACCATCGTAAATATAAAACCAATTTATTTGAGAAGGCATTGATGAAATTTACTAAGGCAGATGATAAAACATACTTTCAGGAGGTTTAATACAGTCGCTGTACTGCTGCAGTTGCAGTACCTACGACCCGAGCAGCATATCTCTATAATCCCTCTATATCATATCTCAATAATGCTCTGAAGGCCATCTTTGGGCACACTCAGCCTCTATAAAGTGGGTAACCTTAATTAAAATATTTAATTAAGGAATAAGCAAGGGCGGTTGAGCGTGATCTCAGTCAAATCAGCTCCTTGCACAACCATTGACTAAAAAAGAGTACTTTCTCTAAATGGTATTGAACCCAAGATGGGTTGTTGTGCTACAGGTTTTTTTATAGCAGATTTAATCAGTGCTTGTTCAAAGAAAATTTTATCTACAATAGTCTTTCTTTAACAGTTTTTAAGCAATTCCTTCTTATTATATAAAAACTGTGACTACCTTCCACAAAACTCGTCTTAAGTTCTTTGTTTAACTCCTCCCCCTCCAGAGTTTGACTGTTAAGAACTGAGACACCCTGTATAATCGGTTGCCTTTTATTTCTATCGAGTTATTGAAATTTTATGTATGTAGTTGACTTAATAAAAAAAAAAAAACGCTGCAAATGATTTCACAATGGTTTATTATCTCCAAACAATTATAAATCTAAAGTAATATTACCTTCCGAGTTACCAAGAAAAAACAACAAAAGGTGATTCCAATTATTGGACTAAACTGTTATTCTTTAATCATTAGTAATATGCTAAAAAGAAATAGCATTATTTCAGTAACACATTTCAAATTTAAAAACCAAACTAAGGACATTTAATGTAGAACACAAAAAAAAAAAAAACAGAGACCCTATCTTTGCTCCTAATTGTCCGATTTTAAGGTTTTTTTTTTTTTTTTTTAGGAAATTTCATAAACTTTAAAAAAATATATACAATATCACGTATATTAACAAAAAAGTAAACACTTTTCGAGTTATTCGGAATTTAATTTTACCATCCCTCGTAACATTTTTTCCAGCTACTTTTCGTTGAAGTATGTTATATAGATAAATTTAAAGGGCTTCGGGAAAATGACTTTAGCTAAGTTTCATTGAAATCTGTGCATTCGTTTAGGAGCTACAGTCTATAGCAACGCAGGTTTTACGACTGCCATTTTGAAAGTTAAAGGCGGATGAAGGAGGATCATCCTCGGGTGACCTCTGATTTTATATCAAAATTTGAAAAAAAATTAGTCCAGTAGTTTCGGAGAAAATGCGCGGACGGCGGGCGGACAAACAAATTTTTATTCGTTTTTCGAATTCTACGCATCTTGAAACGTGAAAGCTCAAATTTTGAGGGGGGGTTATGTTTTTGAATTTTTTGGTCTATCACAATGTTTCATTATTGAAAATAATAAACCGAAAAACACAAAAACACATACAAATATATTTAATATTTTCAATAATTATAACTCATACACTTTGGAGGATCCGCAGTCGCTAAAATGATGGGCTTAAAGACCATCCGTTCCTCGGCTGTTTGGAATAGAGGCTCCTTGAGGTGGTGAGGTGGGAGTGAGGAAGGAAGGCCATAAATCAGGAGGGTTCCCAGACCACTTTCTAAGCGTTAATTATTTAAACACCGTTAGCCTTAACACCGGCTGTGCTTGAGGCCCTGTAGTCATTACATCAAGGGCGTTATAACAGCCTTTTTGACCCAACAAAACACCCAGTCTATTACAATGATGCATGGCTAAAATTTCGAACATAAAGTACAGTGGATATTTCTTAAAGGTACTTAAAATTAAATTAATATTCGATATGGTTGTTGAACTAAGCGCCGAAGAAGCTGATATGAGCAATGATATGTACTACAAGGAAAAATAGAGGGATGCAAGTCGGAATAAGTTACAATATCCTTAGTTACGGAATGGACTTAATCCGTAACAACTATTAATATTAACTTTTATTTAATTTAATCATTTAATCATTCATTGACCTTTCTCATGACCTTTATCAAAGCCCTAGATAGCCAAGTCAAGCTATCTCTGATAGCTTAGAAATAGTTATCTAGAATGCACTGAAAGGACACAATAAGATCCTTTATCAACAACAGATATTGGGGAACAATAACAGATTGCAGAAAAAGGCCCCTTTCTCTCATATCAATACTAAACAATAACTGATTTTCAGCCAAAGGGCACTTTCTCACAGACATCTTAAGAATATTAACTATTGATAACTTCCTTTACCGTCGTCTTCCTACTTCTCCCACAGACTTCATATCGATTCTAAAAGATAAGGATATCAATTCTTAACTTCATTCACACGCTTCCTAGACCGACCAGAATTGATTCATCCCCCCTACTATTCCTGAGCATATAACCCCTATGATCCTCAGACCAACCCACTCATACAGTTGCATTCTTGAGTCAGACTCTTCACTGTAGGAGACCTGGAGTGAACTGATGAAGTCAACTCATATATCCATATTATATTACTCTCTATTTCAGATGCCATCTGTAAGATTATGAATAAAAGCATTATTTATAAAGTCTACACTGTCTCCGATTCGTTAACTCTTGTATAAGCAGATGATATAGCTGTCCTTGGAAGCAGACAAGAGGATATGAAGAAGCTCGAAAATACTCTGATAAGCGGCAGAGTGCAGAAGCAGAGAAAATCGGCCTACAAGTAAATAAAGAAAAAACAATTCCATAAAAAAAATAAATAAAATCCACCTCAATAACGGGTTCTGCGTAGAGGTGAAATCGCTTTCGAGATCAGGCTAATTCAAGTACCTCGTATCCACAATGACCTCAATGAATGACCAACGGTCGGAAGTAACCGGTGCGATCTAGGATCAGAGTACTATCGCCTTTCAATTCATTCAATCAATATCTCATGACATATCATGTTAAGGCTAGGTTAAGAGAACTTCGGGACATGTAGCTCACAGAACTTCCTCAGGAAGTCTCAATACAACAATAAATACCTTAACAGCAGGCAAGAGACCAAGTGGTGGACCAAAAAGAGATGGATAGATTACAACAAAGATGCAATAGAGCTGAATGCAGATAACTGAGATTTTATTTTTTTTTATTTTTGTTTAATTTTATAGAGATTTACAACTGTATTACATGGAAACTACAATAAGTAAATGTGACATTGGCAACATGGCATGTACAACATGAAGAGAAATTACCCATTGGTAGAACTCAAATTAAAGTTCTATATTAGAAGGTCCCGGGGCCATCTTCTTTTCAGACGCCTCAGAGGATTATCAGGGATGGAGGAGGAAGCAAGGTTTGAAACGAGAGGATTCGTATGGTTCTGCAGCTTGTTATGGAAGGATAGATATCTGGATTGGGCCAATTCTGAAACATATGGAACATTAAGATCTTTATGGATGATTTTATTTGTGACAAAGTAAGGAGCGTTGAGGATTTTACTAAGGATTTTGGATTGGTAACTGAGATTAAATAGTATATTATATACTGTAATATATTAAACAGAATATTATATTAATAAATAAATAAAAATACTATGCAACAAGTTCTCTTGAATATACTATTACATAAAGCTATGATCTAAAACAAATTTTCTATTTTATTAAACTCAGTATAACGGTTCTTATGCGACATTGATTAATGCCATACTTTTTTTACGGAAATATTTTAAAATATGTAAGTATTTAAAAATAATATGAGATTTGGTCTGAATTGGTTAAGCCGTTCAATGAAAAATGGACAAAACCACTTTTATAATCCTTTTATGCTAGTTTATCGTGGAATTGTTTAAAAACATCTTGTATATACAAAAAAAAATAAATAAAATAAAATGTTCTGGCTGAATCAGCAAATAAAAATAATTATAATAATTTAAAAAATCATAACGGCAATAAATCTATTTAAATGTGTTATTTTGCTCATAAGACAATAGATATCTGAAATTAATGTGACGAAAATAATAAATATAGAAATAAACTTTATTGGAGCAAGTTCACACTCGTATCGCGTGTCAAGTATTATAAACATTGATTTATAGCATATTCTGATTGACGAGTGTAATTTAATTTGTATGTTAACATGGCGATGTAACCTTCTGTGACATGATTTGCATTTCTGTCAAATAATGCTTGGTAGATATCAGAACTTTAGCTGTCCAGCACAGAACTTTAGGATGGGCAATAAGTCTGTATGGTACTAGAAGCATTAGTTTTGAATTTATTAATATGACATAGTTGAACTCCTAATTTTTATGAAAAAAAGCAAGAGATGCGAAATGCAACAAATTATCAAGAATCGAAATCACTATTTATTGTCTTTTTTTATATCCTGGTCCTTTTTGCGCAATATTAGATTCAGATCGATTTTTTATTGTCAATAGTGTTCAATATTAAAGGTTTCGATCACTATCTTTTTTTTAATATGTATTTATTGGATAATAATACAATCTGTCGCTTGGAGGAGGAGAATAAGTATTAAGGCTAAAACTATCCTTGCTCCATATACAAAAATAGAAAAATAACTATAAATAAATAATAATAGAAAATAATAAATTATATAAAAAAAAGTAAATATATTTAAAAAATATTAAAATAAAATAAATCTTCTTAAGCATATTCATACTTATGTGCAATGTAATGCAATATAAATGCCTTATAATAGATCAAACCGTAGTTTTTCACATTCTTCATTTCTACTTTCAAACATGTTCGATAAAAACATGGTAAAACTATACTACTTGCGAATTGAAAATCTTTGCGGCCAATAATGTAGTTAAAGTAAATTAACGACTGGAGATATAAACGGACGATATTTGGTTGATATTTACAAATCTAGTATATCTTTCTTTTTCTGTTCTTCCCTACCTCGCCTTTTAGGCTATACGAGATTTTTTCGGGTCGGAGGTTGAGGGTGAGGAATTTAAAATCCCCAGCACCGGGACGCGAACTAGTACTTTTTAAACTTCTCAAATCGGTTATCAGGTTGCCAGGCAACTCGCGGTGCTGTGCACACGTTTTAGCCCATAAGGCCACCCCGGCCCCAATACATCTAGTACGTATATACACAATCGTTTTACCCCTATCTACATAATCAAAATTCGTGTAATTAAAAATAGGATTTCCAAAACAATTAACGGCACCATTATGTCCTAAAAACCAATATGAAGACGCTGAAGACGTCTTCAATCACTCAAAAATATCAAAACAAACAAAAAAGAAAAAAAAAATGCGGTCCCTAATGAAGTTACGGTCGTTAAACGGTTGATAACGAACAGGGAAGTGAAAAACAGATTTGACAGTGATGAATAGAAACGAGATGACAAAGCTGTGCACAGTTCGCGGCAACCCGCGCCAATTTGCATAGGTAATGGCCCCTAACCGACCTCGCGTGAGCTAAGTATCAAGTCCTACGTTTTTATAACCTGGCAGCGCTTAAGGGAAAAGCGAAGCATCGAAAACATAGTTCTAAGTCCTGAGGAATTTCATGACCTTCAATTCAGAAGAATAATCTCATACGTAATGTAAATCAGGAAATTCTTTGTCGCATGTTGTAAAGTGCTATCTAATCTAACGTGTCATGTCAACTTTATCGTCTGCCAATGAAACAATTATCTGTTCATATAACGAAATATATGTGATAGTATTCATACGTTAACATAAACATGAAAAAAATATAGGCATTGCCGAAATATAATTTTCGTAAAAAATAAAAGTAACTTTTTGACAACACGAGAGAAGTGGTTAAAATTTAATTTAAAAAGTAGGATTATCAAGTAATACTTATTACCTTTAGGTGTCGTGATAGAACATAATATTTACTATAAATAATACACATTAACTTAGCAGCTTAAATATTCAACATAAAATATTGTAACAAAATACGAATTATACATTATCTGTATTATTAAAGGATTGTTTTTAGAACGTTTCCTCAGGTTTACGAGATAGGAATCGAAGCCGGCCCCCCAGATGCATCACCGGCTTTACACTGACATTGAGTAATTCCCTTGACGCGGGGCCAAATGCGGTTGGCCCTTGAAAAATCAGCTGCAGAGCCCTAAGGGCCCGGCATCAGTTAGCCCTGAAGGGAGGAGCAGGGAACCCCCCATTTGTAGCTATTTACATCACTTACTTCCCCCGAGGGCTGATAGTGGATTGGCCGACGTTTCAATTGGGGCCTGGGTCTAAATGATACGTTCAGAAGCTTTAACACATTTTGACAGAACTACTTATAGTAAAATTAAAAAAAAAAAATTAAGAAACGCTGCAAATTATTACAAAATGATTTATTACTTCTAAACAATTCTACATAAAAATTGACACTACTTTCCATGTAACACAAAGAAAAATAAATAAAAACTGATTCCTAATATTGGCCTAAATATATTTTTTTTCATCTTTGATAATTTAAAAAAAAATAGACAACATTGCTTCATTTGGTGTAATATTTGCAAAAAATCAAAAACCAAAACAAAAGAAATAAGCTTTGCATTAAACCATATGAAAATATATAGAGCACCATAATTTTGTCGTGAATTTTCCGATATCGATGATTTTTTAGGAAATTTCGTAAACTTTAAAAAAAAACATAATAACAACAACAAGATGTAGTAGAACTATCATCCTCGGGTGACCTCCAACTTTTATTCCGAATTTGAAAAAAAGCACATTATTTTTGAAAAAAAAAATCATTAGAAATACGATTATAAAGCTGAAATAGGGGTCATTTCATTTCTGATTTCTTATTCTGAACCGAATGTAACAAAAATAGTTTTCGTTATTATAATAGTATATTGTTTAGAAAAAAATTAATAAACATAAATTTAATAATTCAAGTTTGGTTTAATGAATGTTTCTATATTCAGATATATAATACTTACAAAAATTAAACTAAAGGTTTAAGCTTAAATATTATTTTGTTTATAAAAAACAACATTATCGATATTATTTTTGTCCATAAAAGAAGTATTTGCGCCTTTCAACTTATATTTGACAATCAGCTAATGTGATGGCGATACATGAAATAATGACATGACAGGTATGGGGAAGGAAAGTACTCAACGGTACTTCTTCCCTAACTTGTTCCAATTACTTAAGTTGTTTGAGGAAGGAGATCTCTTATCCAACGCCGTTTTAGTCTCCTCCTCATGTTCTGGAGTATCCGTTGAAAATAAATCCTTATTTTAAAATTCTAATATTGTTGTGTTTTACGATGATTCTACCACATTCTACCACAACCTCGACTCCCTGGGAATCATCCACCACCATGTGCATGGGAGCGGATAGGGAGAGAATTTGTTCATGGGGAGAGGGGAGGCATGCGTGTGTTAAAGCATTTTTATATTATTATTTATTGAACACGTCCACTGTACTTTATGTATTTTTTATGTATTAGGTTAGAAAGAGAGAGGGAGAGAGTGTGAAGGGTGGGAACATGTATAAGGGGAGAGAAGGAAGAGAATGGTACAGAATGATAATAAATGAATGGAAGAAATAGTAAAAAAAAAAAATAATAAAAAGGAAAAAAAATAATATATATATATGTATAAAATATTGTATACTATGCTCATACATATTGTTAATCCTACATAATTGTATAATAATTTTAAATATTGTCTGTAGTGATTAACAAGTATGCTGTGTTGTGAGCAACCCAATGCAATTGGGCAGCACCATTTTATTTTATGATAATAAAGTGATCCTCTCTCCCATAAAGACCTCAACATTCCCTTTGTTGAAGACTTGGCCCGACGAAGATACTCCTCTTTAAAGTCCAAACTGCATGGTCACTCTAACAGTGTAGTTCATAGCCTGTCATCCAAAACAATTCCTGACAATCCTCCGAGGCGTCTGAAAAGAAGTTTGCCAAGGGACCTTCTAAATTAATTGAATTTTTTAATGTGCTACCAATGGGTAGTTTCTTTACAAGTTTTTATCATGTTTTATTTATCATTTTAGCAGATTTACTTACACTTTTCAATATCAATTATATATATATATATATATATATATATATATATATATATATATATATATATATATATATATATATATATATATATATATATTAATTATATTATATTGATCAGATTATACATTGTACGTTAAGAGATTCAAAGTTAGGCAGTTAAAAATTTCAAACATTTTGGGAATGATGAACCCAAATTTAAAAATTTATTTTCTGCTGATATATTTAATTTTCGATCTTGAATTTAATGAATCCATTTCGTTAAATAATTTTAATTCTCTTTCGATGAAGAAACCATTAATTAAAGGTCACGATCGAACATTGATTAGCCAGTTCTGGGAGATGACCCATTTGATTGGTGTTAATTATATCACAATTTGCTTTCAATAAAATTTTATTTATCTAGAATGGTTTTAATTCGGTAGTAAAATAGAAAAACTACTTTGTTCGTTTTTAACTTCGTTCTAGGGCAATAATATTGTTTTATGCTTCTTCTAGATCATGAAAGACAACTTTTACGAGCTATTAGAAAACATGTTAAAAAAAAAATCTCACACCTTGCTTCATTGCACACCACCCTCCATCCATTTAAATATTTTATGACTAACATACAACACTCTTTTTTACTGTTACCAATTCAACCTCCTGTGTGGTATACCTTTCTTAAAGCTACTACTTTTTCGAATACCTGACGATACCTATATTTTTCCCTTGTTTTTATTTTTTTTTTCTATACCAAAAATAATACTTAACTCTATGGAGACTACCTCTATACATATGAATACTATGGCTTTTAAATCATTTTCATAATTTTAATCTCATTCAGAAGATCGCTTGGCTAGACTGAAAGCTATCTATCCAAGACGCTTATATATAAATATAATTCATATTCAAAATGGAATACAGATAATTGGAAAAAAAACTCTTTAGTTTTCTTCCTTACAGTAAAAACCAATTATACATTTGATTGTAAATCACTGCTTGCATGAAGAGAACTTTATTATCTTTAACATAAAAGTCAAAAACCTTAAAATTGGTTATACACAACTTTCACTTACCGGTTTACTTTGAATAAAATATATTTTCTGCCAATATTGAGGAATTTTCGAAGTGCATTTTAAACGGAGCTAAATAATAAAGTAACTGATCTACAACACTATGCTAAGATAATTTTTGAACACACGGAAAAGAACTTTGGGATTCGGCATGAAAAAAAAAAAAAAATATGAACAAAATGCAAACAACGATACAATCAATCTTACATCCATGAGAAATATACTACATTTTACTGTTTAACTCAAAATCACGTAAATTCAATTGTTATGTAAATTTCCTTCTGCCTTTATCTGTTCGACGCAGAATAAAAAGAAAATGGACGAAAGATCTGTTCCTTCATCAATGAATAAAAAAGAATGCGAATTAGCAGAAAACAATAAGCTTCGTTTAAATTGTGCTTATGCGCAGATGTACAAAGTAAAATTATGAATACACTTTTTTATTTATTTATTTATTGAATATTACAACATTCTGTCACTATAAGGCCACATTCACACTTTATGTACAAAACATATAAAATGAACAGAAACAAAATAACAACCAAATAATAAACAAAAAGTATAAACAATAAATAAAATAAATTAACTTAAAAATAAAGAAACTAAAAAAAAAACAAAAAAAAAAACAGATGATAAATATCCAGGACCCAGTCATTAAAAAGTTTTTATTAGTGCCCACGTTTCAACCCAAACATGTGGGTCATCATCAAGGCGTGCGTGGTTCGAGCACTGAAGGTATTCCAGTAATACCTTCAGTGCTCGAACCACGCCCTAATGATGATCCTCATGTTTGGGTCGAAACCTTGGCACTAATAAAAACTTAATAATGTCTGCGTCCTGAATATTTATCACTCCTGATATGTAAAACAGTCGACTAACTTCCTTCAATCAAAAAACACATACATCCCTATATACAATATTTACAATCAGGCGGTGGAATAGCTAGACAAACTTGTCTCTTTAACTATGGAGCGGGAAGCAGAACTCTGGGAGATCCCTACGCTGCTCTCTCAACCGCTTCACTAACACTAAAGCCAGTGAAGATTGGAATGAATAAATAAATAAATGAAAAAAATAAAAAAAGATAAAATTATAAAATCTCGCTTTCGTTCTTTTTTTACTTTTCTACCTGTACTAGGTAAGGAAAGTATTGCAATTGGGTCAAATTTCCGATAAGCGGTTTTTGAAGGATCAGAACCCTCTGAGTCCGAAAAACACATTTTAAGCCAGTGGTCTGTCTGTTTGTGCCAAGATTTTCTCGAGAACTACTGAACCGATTTTGTTTTTTCTATTTTGTAGGATTTTGACTAATATTGCCAGTGATAGAACGTAGGTGCTCCATGCGGAATAGCTTGCGCGCAATAAATGAAAAACATGTTTTTCTATAGACTGTAGCGCGAAAACGGCTCTGACGATTTTGATGAAACTTTACTATAATGTTTTAATAATTGTCCTTTCAATTTTTGTATATGGACTAAATTACCGAGAAAATACAGGAAAAAAAAGTAAAAAGAAAAGAAAAATGTTAAAGAACCTAACTCCCTAAGTATATATTATACGGTAAAATTTATAACACTTTTGAAAGGTAATTAAATTATCAACAAAATAAAAAAAAAACTCATCGGAATCGAACCAGTATTAGCGATGATACAACTTATTATATTTTTTACACACGTTTTAACTTATTACTTTCATACCTATATACGTAAGGAAAGTATCGCAATCGGGTCAAATTTTTGATATGCGGTTTTTGGCTGATCTATACTAACTGTTTATTTAGCCTGTTTTTTTTAAAGGTAATGAAATTCCCTAAAAAAACTATATAAAAATCGTTACTTTGGACAACTATTAACGAAGTTACAGCTATTCAATTTCCAATGTAAGATTACGGGTTCATATCCTGGTATCAGAAAGGAGTGAATGAGAGATAAAAGATGACTAAGTGAAAGTAAGAAAATCTGTTGTCCGTATCACACAAGCTTTACTATTTAGTCAACTTTATACAGAAATTATTGTTTGACAATACTAAGCTATGGAAAAAATTTTTGATCAGCAATATTAGAGGGTTTTGAAATGTTTACACTGACCTGCTTTAAGCCGGTTTTCATTACTTTTGTTTATCAAATAAATCGTACTCAAATCTTTTTTTCGATCAAATTTCAGGAAAAAATATCTATTTCAATTTTTTTTTTGCTACTTCATGAACAATCTTTATGTAAAGATATAAAAATTTTTCTGAAATAGGTAGAAAAGTCGTGTGAGTTTTTTTAAAAATTAGGTAGCAAAAATTAGAAGCCAATCATTCTCTTATCTCCTGATATTTCTCTGGACATATCAACTGCCAGTTATGTCGGACGCTACCTCGGACATCCAATTTCTCATCTAAGCAGATTTACATTTCATCGAGTAGCGGATAAAGCTTTGAAACCAAACGAGGACAAAGGAGAGGATAGATCTGATAAAGAATGACACAGAGAGGATAGAAGTTAAGAAATATGAAACGGGTACTCCAATCTGCGGGAGCACTTGACCCACTCGGAGAGATATTGCCGTCTTGGCTTCTATTAGCTTTACCGGCGGCTTCCAGATTGTTTATCTTAAAGGCCAGCCTTATTGCTTTCTTTTATAAACCGTACCGCTGTTTTCCGAGAGGGCTCTCAAACTTTGTTCTTTTGGAGATCTCTTTTATTTTGCCAAATACTGCGGGATAAAGCTCCTGTTTCTGTTCTCGGTCCGGAGTGCAATACCGTTGATGGGTCCATACCGCAATGCTTTTAATCCGATAATCGTGGTTATGGTATGCAGTGGGAGAAGCGGTTATTTTATTTATTTTTAATACATTCAAAATAAACAGCGCTTAGAATCATAAGGAATCAAATTCCTTCGACTAAAGATCTTTAAGATATTTATTTTTACTTTGTATTTTCACTAACTGGAAACCCCAAAAAACGTTTGGTCAACTTAACTATATTTTATTATTCTACCTTATATCAATTTTTTTAACTTATATAACATATTTTAACATGTGGTCGGCGCCACTTAAGTTTACCATGTTAGCAGCATTAGGCTGGTTCAGAGGTTTTGCTTCAGTTCGCTGCAAACCGTGTTTATTTTTAAAAAAGTGTTGATAAATAAAAGTGTATTCAGACATTACTTAGATTTCTTATTTTTTTTTTCTAACCCCAACAAGGTCGTTATGGATGATTTTATTTTTTTTTTGTGACAAAGTAAGTAGCGTTGATCACATCGATTACATTTATTAATACTATACACCCAAGTTCGAGTCAACACGCAATAGTTCAACGTTATTCTCTATTTTTTTTTCTTTTAATAATGAACTAATGATGACTATTATCTTAGATATCTATAGTTCTCCAAAGTGAATTCGAAGTGTAAGCGACTAAAATGTTTATTCGTATATAGAATACACACAGCTATAATTGAGCTTATATTAATACAATGCTGTACACGCAAGATGACCTATTTCTTTTGTTCAAAAGAGCCTTGTATAGAAGTTCTCTCTGTTGCTGAATGTGCAGAAGATTTAATTAATATTACTGAGATTCAGTAATTTCATGCCATACCTAGGAATCTTTTTTATTAATTAATTAATTCAGCTCAACAACCCACAAGCGGGTCTTAGCTTCCTCCAACAGCAATCGCCAAACGTCCCTATTCGGTGCTGCTTCCATCCAATTTCTCACTCCAATGAACCTTAAGTCACCTGCAACACAGTCCGACCACCGCAACCTGGGTCTCCCATCTCTGCAGATGCCGAACTGCTGCTCCGTTATTATTTTCTTTGGGATTGATTGCTCTGGCATCCGTGCGAGGTGTCCAGGTGTTTGGTATTTATTAAAAATACAAAAGTTTCTAGCTATATTTAAAAGTTTCTAAGTACCCAAGAGGTAGTTGAGCTGTTCTCCTTCATGGGTCTTTTAAATTGATATGTATTTCGTCAAAGATTATCTTAAGTATTTTAATTTTCAAATTATAAATCAAAAACCCATATTAATGTTAAATATGGATTTTTCCATTTATACCTGTTAACGCCGCATGCACTTGAATCTTTATTTTTTTCATTATTATTTTTCTCACCATCCCTTTTTTAATATTGTTTTCTTGACATGAGTCAGGCTTTTGATAGAATATGGCACGATGGTTTGTTACATAAATTAAAAACGATTATTCCTCCGATGTATTACTTAATTTTACGATCACATCTAAAAGAAAGATTTTTCCATGTGAAAATGGGTACTGAGTTTTCTGTCATCAAACAAATAAAAGCTGGAGTACCTCAAGGCAGTGTCTTGGGTCCAACACTTTTCAACATTTATTGTGCAGATACAACATTCTGAAACACTGTTGGCTACATTTGCTGATGACTCGGCAATATTAAAATCTAACAAGGATGCAGCTAAGGCTTCTCAGGTACTTCAAGAACACCTAGACGACATAGCTTGTTGGGCTTAAAGGTGGAGAATAAAAATGAACGAGTCTAAGATCCAATTTGTTTCATTTACACTTAAACATGACTCTTGTCCTCCAGTGTTCCTTAATAATATTGCATTACCACCTTCAAAAACTGTACGATATTTGGGTCTCCACTTGGACAAACGACTGACATGGACATACCACATAAAACAAAAAAGAAAAGAACTTAATCAGCGATACGGACTTCTTTCTAGGCTACTTGACAGACGCTCTAAATTATCTGTAACTAATAAATTAACTATTTACAAAGTCTTCATTAAACCAATGAGGACATATGTGATCGAACTATGGGGAACAGCAAAGAAATCAAATATAAAAATCATTCAGTCATTCCAGTCAAAAGTCCTTCGGAAAATTGAAGACGCACCTTTTTATATTTCAAACCTCACGTTACACACTGACCTTAACACTCCTTTCATTGCAGCAACTGCCACTGAAGGCTTTAATAATTTTCATGACAGACTGACTCTAAATTCCAATCCACTTACTCAAGCTCTATCTACTGCCACAAATCCACCCAGAAGACTACTGAGGCGCTGGCCAAGAGACTTATTGCATTGAGCTACTTGCTGCATTATCTTTTTTTGTGTGTGTATTTGTTATAATGTATGTGTTATTTTACTACGTTTTTTCTTTGTCTTTTTGTTTTGTTATTCTTCTCCTTGAATATCATATCTGCTGAATACCGAGGTAGAGGACAAATTTATAGTGAGCCACAAATATGTACAACTAATAAATAAATAAATAAAAAATGTTGTTTTATAAATGTTTATTTATCTCTTTTTTTGTAAAAGTTTGAGGGACAATTAATTGTTCCTATAATGTATCTCAGTGTATATTGTTTATATATTTGGCTTCGTTTAAGTTATATTATCGCATTTATAAGTGCACCAATCCAGCAGTAATACCCAGTGTTGGGGATGACGACATCAAAATAATGCGATGCTGTCGGAAGGCTGGAGCGAGCCTTCTTTTGGGTTTGATCCCCGTGTTAGACGTCTACCGCCACCATTTTCACCAGCTCCAGTCTCGTCTCGTCTCACCTCACTCGCGCCATTTTGAATATTCCAGCTGAGTCATCTCCAGTTATCGATTGAGGTCGATATACATATCGATTTTACCGTCATCGATTGTTTTGACTGCTGATCAAGGTAACTTTTTTGGAAGTATGGCCTCCAACTTGGATTGCTTTTTTTTATTCTCACCGTTACCAAAGACATTTAAATATTAATTTGATTTCGTTTCTCACGATAAATTAGTTTTATTCTTTTGAACAGTTATGGTTTTCTCTTGTTTTATTTACAATTTTAGAAGTTGATTTTATCTATATTTTATTTTGATAGACAATTTTTATTTATTTCTCATTGACTATTGTCTTAAATCTTGTATGTATATATTTCATCTCTTTTATTTCAATTCAATAAATATTGTAAACATTTAGAAGGGGATTATTTTAATTTGTTTATATTAACATATTTAATTAATTTAGTAACTTTATAGTATTTTTGAGGTGCATGCATTTTTCCTGTTTTACAGGTCTTATTCTCATTAACTTTTTCTTTCCCACCATTCAATTTTGCTCGAATTTTCCCCACCTTTGAGGGATTCACCAGAGAAAGATTTGTATTTTCATTTTGAAATACCTCTGACCCCAACAATACCATAACCTTCCGATTTTTTTAATGACATTTATTAAAGTAGCTGTAGAGAATTAAGGATCGAAATTGGAATTCGTTACTTCTCCGTGGAATTATCTTTCCTTTGATACATCATTTAAAAAAATCTATCGCTTTAAGTCTGCTTGTCGGAATATAATAGTAATTATTATTAGTAGATTAGGATGTTCAGCAAATCAGCAATGAATAGCGATCCATTGCCATCAAAGTCTCCTTGTTTATTTTAAAATTTTATATGAGTTTATAATGATGAATGTTTCAATTTAAGTGTTATTGGTCCAATCATCCACCATCAACCATTCATCGGAAAAGCGTAAAATACTAAAATATTTACAAAGTATCTTGGAGGAAAACTTGAATAATTCATTATGGGAAAACATCAATAATTTCATTATGGGAAAACTATAATAATAGACATAATCGTTTCAATTAATCTATGTTTGCAGTCCTCTTCTTTACCACATTCGTAATAAATTAGTTGTTTTTTACTTTCACTTACTTATATATGTAATGTAGAGTAAGTGTAAGTATTGCGGTCGTGAAAATGTTTGAATCTGAGTTTTCAACGGAAATACACGTTTTGAGGTCTTTGAGTCCAAATAACCAAGTCCCAAAAATGGTTTTTGTCTGTGTGTATGTGAACACTCTAGCCCGAAACCGAAAAGTCGTAATAAAATGATATTACACATTTAAGATAGATATATGTCTTATATGTCCTGGCAACATTTCCCTTAAAATCGGCTAACCGGAAGTGTCACTTTAAATCAATGCTGAAACAAATTTTTCCAATTTCCTAAAAAACGGCTCTAACGATTTCGATTTAACTCGGTGTATCATTGTATAATTAAGAGGTCTTTAATGTCATTTAGGTCTTACTCCTGTTGACGTTACTTTACAGCTCTTAAATGCCCAATGTTCATATGCGTCTTCCTCTAAAGTACCTTTAATATGGTTTATATTAAATAATCAACTATATCTCATTATTAAAAGGTACGAAAAAACGCTAAAAATAACTTTTAAAAGAATTTGATGATTGAATATAGGAGGAAAAAAAGTGCTTATTCATGTCGAAAATATATCTCCGGAAATAATAGTCAGAAGGTATACTTATACTGCATCGTTGAAAAGCGTAAAATTAAAAAAAAAACAAAAAAAAAATATTTAATATAAAAGTAAGAAGAAAGAAAAAGAAAGTTGTAGAAGGTAACGGAGAACAGCAAAAAAATTATAAATACTAATTTTTTAAAACTGATAATATTTAACGTAAATCACATGTTTTGAAGGAAATTAACTAACTAAATGTAAACTTTAAAAGATATTTTGACGTTTATAGAAAGTATTTAAAATCCACTTAATTAAGGCAATGGCATTGTTAAAAAAAACTATTTCATTGTACTTGTGTGAACGAAGTAAATTATAAAATCATTTCATGGATGTATAGAGCATATGTTTATAACCTAAAATACATTTACTGTAATTTAGTGATTATGGATCTGATATTATATTTAAATAATTAGGTATCAACGTTTATTCCGAAAAATTGTCATGCAACTTTTTAGAAAATTAAATTTGTCAATAATTTGATGAATCTTCCCTTTGTGATATTGCAACAGAATCCGCTTACAGTTAATGTGACAACTTTTGACCTGTCAATGACAGACAATGCAAATCTCTTAATTCCGTTTTAGTAAACTTTGCAATGGAAAATAACAGTTTAATAACTAATAGTCGAACAATTCATAATCAACGAACCATACTATCCATAATCAACCGGTGATACAATAAATAGGATTTTTGTTATTTTAATAATATTTATGATTTGTTAGATGCAATCTTTCAGCTTCATCTCAGTTTAAAATGCAATTCAAAAATTTTATAATAGCTCATCATGGCTAGAAAATAATTTCTATTCAAAGTTGAGCAAAGTTCAAAGAGTAAGTGAAGGTTGTGTGTTGGGCCCACCAGATTTTTTTCATTTATATCCCCGACTCGTTCTGCGAAGCGTAAATCTTCCACTGGAAGCTTTAATATGTAAACGTACAATTTGAACGTTGCTGTGCCTAATTACATATTAATTATTTCCTCAAAACATGGCGTACAGAGTTTGCAACCTCATTAGGGTACTGTTTGCAAAGCACGTTGTGATATAATAACTTTTTTTTTCAGTTCCTTTGCAATTTCTTCACAAAAACATGTACTTCTTATTTCATTTTTTCATACTATGAATTTTAATTTTTATATATTTTAAATAATATAACATTTAAAATGATCAAAAAAGTTAATTATTATTTCTGTATAAATTAGCAGTGTGGCCTGCAAAACATAATATCAAGTTTTAATGTTATTAAAAATAACTATTCTGCAAAAAATTAATTTTCATTACTTCGAGAACTTTTTCATTATTTTTATATTTACGTTTGCGATGAGTTAAATCTGAAGTACAAACAATTCGACCAGTCACGATTTTAGATAAAATGAAGGTTTTTTTTTAAAAAAAAAAACTGAAATAGAATGTTTTTTTCTTATTGATAATAATAGTAATAATATTTAAAATATTTCATCCTGAACACAATATTACTTTATTTCAGTCCAACAGTAGTCAGCACAGGCATCTTCTGATTACATTGACCGTTACATCTCTTCTGCATTTCTGTTATATCTTGATGAAACCGTTTTCCGTGTCCGTCTAAAACACTTGAGTTCCTCGTAATTTTTTCATGTTGTAATACATTGTAATAGCTTCAAAATCTTTTTTCTTTTTTTCTTTTAATACTTAAATGATTATATAAAGAAACTTGGCCACCAAAAATCTAGTTTAGCAAACTCGATTCATTTTTATCAAATCAGTGAAAGATTAATATTAAAATAGCAATTTAGATCACTTTTAGTAAAAATAATATTCATTAAAATCAAACTAATCCTTGATTTTTCTTTCTTTTTTTTTTGTTCTTTTCGTCTTGATATCACATGTATTCCTTAATATTATATTTGTTCATTACCATACATAAATTAAACTTATATCGCCAGAAATATGTATCTTATAAACAAATAAATCACATCTCCAAACAACCAGCTACCACAGCCTCACTTTTTAAGCCCGATGAAACATTTATATATACTATGGGTGATAAATATTCAGGACGCAGTCTTTTTTTAAAAAAATTAATTTTTTTTATTTATGCCAACGTTTCAACCCAAAAATGTGGGTCATCTTCAGGGCTGAATTTCTTTTAAAATGCAATCAGAGATATAATAGTATCCGACGGATATTGATAAATAATAAACTATAGTGATTGATGGTACATGAATCTTAACTAATATTGCAATACACATATTAAAAATTAAATATGTAAATAGTTATAAAAACTAAAAATTAAAAAATAATGCATATAATCCATTTATACAAATTTGTAATATTGTCTCTTACTAACCGTGGTTTGAGTACTCAGAGTGTGTGTTCAAATAAAATATTACAAATTCAAATATTACAAATATTACAATTTCAAAGAAAATATTACAAATTTGTATAAATGGATTATATACATTATTTTTTAATTTTTAGTTTATAAAACTATTTACATATTTAATTTTTAATATGTGTATTGCAATATTAGTTAATATTCATGTACCATCAATCACTATAGTTTATTATTTATCATTATCGGTCGTGTACTATTATATCTCTGATTGTATTTTAAAAAAATTTCAGCCCTGAAGATGACCCACATGTTTCGGTTGAAACGTTGGCATAAACAAAAAAATTAAATTTTTTAAAAAAAGACTGCGTCCTGAATATTTTCAGCCATGATATATGTATAATAGTCGACTTACTTCCTTCAAGAATTCATTTATATATACATTATTTATTTTTTGAAATAATGGCCAAAGCTGGAAGTATGATTCACCAACTCCTCATGAAATTCTGAAATGAAATTCATGGCAATAATGACAGGATGTTATATTTGATCGATATTATCAAGATCGATTTCGATGATTGGTGAAATAATATACGTGGGAGTCCAAAAAGACAAATATTAATTTTAAATGAAATTTATATGTTATAATTTAAGTTTATATATTAGCACAGTTCTTCAAATTACACTGTATAAAAATGCCGATACTATCAAAACTGCTACTGAACACAAAAACGCATATAATTTTTTAATGTATTTTGTTTAACTTTATTTTTAATCTTTTTCGATTTGATAGAAGCCGAAATATTACTTAAAATCTACGAAAGGTCAAAAATTTATAAAGAGGACTGCGTGAAAAATGGACCAGCCGGCGCACAGGAGACGAGGGAAAAAAAAAATCTGTCAATCCGGAATATTAATTAAATAGGCTTTATTAATTATCGAAGCCGATGGGAGATTAATGAGCGCGGGAAGGAAATCCAGTCTTTGTCTTGGCCTTCTCCTCAGAAGCAACGAATCCCATCCACCAGTTTCAAATTCGCAAAGTTTATTTATTTTGTTAGATAATTCCGATTTTTTGTTTATTATTTTCAATAACGAACTATTGTAACCGACCGAAAAAAAAAACCTTATCCCCTTTTGAAATATGAAGTTTTTCGTTTCAGCATACGTATAATTCGAAAATCAAATAAACATTGTTTTGTCCGTCCACCATTTTCTTCAAAACTACTGGAACACTTTTTTTCAAATTTGGATTTAAAATAATAGGTCATCGGAGGATGATCCTCCTGCATAGACATTACTATCCGCCTTTTCCTTTCAAGATGGTGGCCGAAAAACCTGTGTTTCTTAGATAGACTGTAGCGCCTAAACGAATATACTCATTACAATTAAATTTGGCTAAAGCGTCTTCTTGATGTTTTTTAAATTTATCTAAATAACATACTTCAACTGAAAGAAACTGGAAAAAAAAGTTACAAGGGATGGTCAAATTAGATTTCCGAATAATTCAAAAAGTATACTCTTTTTTTGTCATTTTTATAATGAAATATTTTAAAGGTATTCAAATTTACTAAAAAAAACAAGAAAGCTTCACCTACATGAGAGCACTATTAATAAAGATATCGCGATTTTGATATACTTTTGTTTTCTCAGACTATGTTGGTAATATTCGAATATAAAATGTAATTCGATAATGAAATTAGTTGGATAATCTAATGGAATATAACTAAGTGGATGCTATTTAAAACTAAATTAATTGTAGAATAAATTAAAATATTCGACCGGAAATCAATAATATAGCCATTTGGTGAATAGAAGATTTATACATTAAGTAAAAATAAATAAGTAGAGTTATTAAATTTATATAATAATATTTATAAGACAATTCAATTTAAACTAATCACCAATAGACAAGATTATAAGATATTTGATATAAACATCAGTTTTGACTATTTTAGTATTAAATACCCAAAATATCAAAAAATAAATACATATGATGTCTTGGTTCTTAATGGTTATAAAAAAATAAACCGATAAATGGCATATAGTAAACTAAATTTAACATAAAACAATAGAATAAAAGGTTATATCAAAAATTTTGAATTAACATCAACTTTTGCTTCTTAACCTGATTAGATTATGTTAAATGGTTATGTCAAATTTTGGTTAACATAATTAGATTACATTCCTAGAACAACAAAAAAAAGAAAAAAAAATAATAATTAATAACCATGGTTTCCACCATAATTTTGAAATTTCCCTTTAATCGGTCACGTTCTTACTTTTTTACAATCAAAATGAACTTTAAAATTACTTCCGCCTAAATATATACATAATGATACATGATATTATATATAATTACTCGTTTTATGTCAGTTTTACTTATATTATTAAAAAAAAATATATATATAACAAATATTGAGAAAGTAAAAGAAATTGATAATAATAAAGTATTATAAAATTGTCTGTTAATTATGCATGATTTTTACATAGAAGTAATATCATTTAACTTTATACAAAATGAATAAGTAATAAAGTATTACTTAAAATAAATAATTATTATTTATTTATAATAATAATTAATTATTATTCATTATAATAATTAATCATTATTTATTTATAATAATAATAATAATAATTAATCGTTATTTATTCATAATAACAATTAATCATTATTTATTTATAATAAATTGGCTTGGGTCATTTTCATTCATAACTTTTTTTCCTGAAATTTCGGGGAATATTACTATGATTCGTCAGTGCTCCATTTAATACCATTTCGCTTGATGCCTCATTCATAAAAATCCATCGCTACTAAGTGCCGGAAAATTGATCGCTACTGCGAAAAACTGTTGTATTACGTAAAAAGATTTTCAAACCAGCTAACGAACTTCATATTCATTTTCTTTTCATTACCCTTACAAATTAATTTGTTTGATTTCATTGATAATGTTTTCTTCTAAAGAATTACCCGCTAACGCTCGAAGAAATACAACTCTTATAGGCTCCTGAGAAACATCCGTCTTTATCGTGACGATCGGGTCGAGGAAAACCTACCTTAAGCCCTGATGATATTGAATGGAGCTCTTTGCTTATTAACTTTTCAACTCCAATCCGACTACTTCATCAAAACTTCACAAGGCGACTTACCTTCCGTCACATAATGAACACATTCACCATTTAATTTCAGTCTGGCCAAGTTTCCCCGTTCCACATTGTAAAAGCAAAGTTGCCCAATTTTAATAGTAATATCAAATCTATGCCCAATTAATTCTTTTATAAATTATATCAATAATAATACTAATTTCGAAATACTCCTGCCTGCATTCATAACTTTAAGCCAAAAATTATCAGATCTAGAATGGAATATCATACAATCTCTATGGCCATTTCATTAAGTATATTTCTGAACAATTTAAGTCATTAATAAATATGCTTTTGTAACTCGATTTTCGGGGGAATCGTCTTGTAATTTAATCTGTAATTTAAGTCATTGATTCCTTGTTAAAAATAATAATTATATAATAAATATTGAAAAATTATTCTGTTTCCTTAAAATTTTTGAAGACTAAAATATATGTTGCTATATTCATGGAGCTAGTAAATGGTGAATATTAAAATACACTGAAGATATTTAGTGAAAAATTGAACACATATCTCAAAATAGCATGAAGAAAAACTATCATATTTAATACTCTAATTTTGTGTTTTAATGGTTATGATGTATGACGTATGGTTATCATTAATTTACATATAGTATGCAAAGTGCATACATTATACATGTTATACTGCAATCATGATTATTTGCACGCTCAACTTGGATTGAATGTCATGAACCGACGACCTGTCGAAACCCCTTGGTCGATACTTGACCTCAAAGATACATCGAAACATCATCTATCAGGTAAGAAATCGATAAGATTATGTTTTCGTCTAAACTCCTAGGTAATCTAGACTCTGATATGGGATAGCCTGGTATCACTATTTACGAGGAAATCTGATATCCATTATCTCTCTAACTGTAAAACAAACTTTTTTTTTAAGCTTGTAGAGTTTGAATTTTTATTTACGACTTCCCTGTTATGTTGCTCCTACGTATTTGTTATCTAAGATTCTTACAAAGTACGTTTCTCTATGGAACACCACATCAGATATGGAGCATAAAATTAATAAACTCAGAAACCTATATCGATAAATGCAAAAATTATGAAAAAATGAGTTTGAGTTAGTTTTGAATGTGACAATAATTTAAAATTTTTAACAAAAATTTAAAAACTCTTGGTTTGGTGCCTTCAATAGAAAATCGAAGTTTAAAAAAAGAACTAGAAATAAAAATCGACGTTCAACTTCTATGTCAGCTCAGCTTTGAGAATCCATCGAAGACCAAAATAAATTTAAAAGTATCAACAAAGAAATTACAACACCGAAAAACTGTTACTTCGACAGAAGAAGAGAAGAGATCCATAGTCTTGTTGTAACAAGACTATGGATAGTTCACACACGGCTTACCCACGGATTTATAATTTTAAAAAATCTAGTGACCAAGGGAAAGTGAAAGTAAAAATTATAGACGCTACGTTTATTTACATTTCATTGTGAATATTTTTATTTGTTTAAGTAACTTATACATAAAAATTTTAATTTTTATATCGCAGTAATATATACAATTAAATATTAAATATTACCAACAGTAGCATTTAATAAAACCACAAACCCATATATATATATATATATATATATAAATATATTTACAGACGGCCAAAGATCTAGAACGTCTGTAGAACTTACCGAATAAAACAGAATATATATTTACATAATATTGTCGGAGTCCGTATAGTATTAAGCTCATTTTACGTATAGAAGCATGTTCTCATATTTCATAGGTGCTCGTATTCCTTCGGTTTACCCATAGCAACTAATACCCATTGCGATTTCTTATTTCCTTTTTAGTTAATTATCAAAGTCTTTTATATTTTATATTTAACAATTTTTTATATCGAAGAGCAGAGAGATGAATAATTTATGTAGTTATGTATTAAACATAACGTTACTTTTTGAAGTAAATATGAGCTGCAGAAGAAAATGAAAAAGTTAAAATATGCTAACACCAAACATATCTGCTGACATCAAAGACAGCGTCAATTTCCGAAACAGCGGGATCAGGTACCTAAGAAACGAGGGGTCTGGGAAAGGCCGTTTCTTAGAGTAACTGGTGGTAACTAGTAACGGCTTAAATAACTGTAACGGGTTAACTAAATGTAACGGGCTCCCTTTAGGGTGTAGCCAGTTAAAATAATTTTTACACCCGCCGAAGTCAAGAACCAATCAAAACCATCTTTGCCCCATTTTGGATATTTGTATAAAATTTAGCAAGAAGTAAGAAAAGGAAGTGTTATGTCTTTTTCATTGAATCGTGTATTTAGTTTATTGTAAATAGTATTTGCACAATAAGATTATCACATAATATGTATATATACTGTATTAAACATAAGAATAAAATAAGTTTTTTAATAAAAGTTATTTTAATTCTGCCACCCATGTATATCATGATGAACACAGGCAATGTTGATAATTGCAAAACATGATAACACACAAACCAGCCTTTGAGAAAAGAAATTCAATTCATTAATCCTGTACTAATCAGTATATTATAGATTCAGATTTGTTTAACTAATTGTTTTATTATTAATTTGTATTGAACATTTCTGGATAATTATCATCAATAATTATCCAGTTGTGTCCCCAATAATTTTACCCAAAACATAGCAATTTTAATGTAACTCCTTTTGTGGAACAAATCATAGCAATATATATAAACAATATAAATATATATATATATATATATATATATATATATATATATATATATATATATATATATATATAAATTATATTCCTATTACTTTGGAATTATTTAATTTAGAAAATTGAGCTTAGATTTGATTTGTGTTAGAATGATTATTATTTGAACTAATAAAATCAATTTGACATAAATTGGTTATTGTTATAGGGATCTTATGCCGTGGAAAAATATGCTATACCTTATTAAATTTATTCAAAATACGTTCGTGTTTTATACATGCTAATAAAATAAACTGTTGAGATGAAACATGAGATCTTAAACGTTATAATCATCAAATTATCAACTTACTATTTTTAATAATATTAAACAAGTTTCTATAGCGTGAGACTTCAATTACACATTGAAAAACAATTGCTTAACAATGCATGAGAATTTTTAAGCGACTAAAATGAAGTAGACCGAGAGACGATTTCATTTTTTTAATTTAAATAGGAGTATTCATACAGTGTTAAATATTGTAGTCTTCCAAAGGGTGTGGAGAAACTTATTTGAGATTTGTGTGCTAAAGATTTTAACATAGTCTGGGCTCAGTTACAACAATATGTAATTGGACAAAAAATCTGTAATACATAATTATGGTAAATCCAACGAAATCATAGAATTACTAGTTTTGATTTAAAAATTTAATTTAATATTTTCACATCATTGTCCCATTAAATAGTACCTACATTATAATTTTTTTTAAATTTTCGAATTCTATTTGTACTAAGGTCCATTATTATGTTTTCGAACATGTGTTTTTTGAAGATTCGCAACATCCATTTATGATTATTAAATCGAGAATAAATTCATTATTACCTTTAGGATTTTTTTATATAAGAATTCATTCTCAAGTATATTTTGCTTATGTACATACAAATCAAATAATCATATTAATATAAATAAATGAGATTTCAAAATGAATTTTTTTCATCGTTATCTTACAGCAATTATTTAAGTAATATATATTTCTTGTTAAGAGAGATGGAAAAACCATTACAGTGTTAGAGTAAGGCACTTTATTTGTCGCAAAGATCGTTATTTTATTTTAATTAATTATTTAATAGATCCGATAAAGTAATATCATTTCTTACTAGTATACATTTCATAAAAGATGTATATTATTATTATTTTTTTAATATTTTCCTTTTCCTTTTTTTATTATTATTACTTGTTCAAATTTCGTTAAACATAATTTTATATGTTATCTATTTATTTATTTATTATTATTTTTAACTTTATAATATTTTTTTATTTTATTAAATTATTATTTTTTTTATCTCCTCACACCGCTCAGCGGTAGAAGAGGAAATGATTAAGAAGAAGAATTTTTTTTATCAATGGTTAAAATATTTTAATAATAATATGTCATTTCATTGATGACTAGAGGTTTTGCTCTCAAAGCATCCAAGCAACCTACCAATCGTAATTTTTATTAATTTATTTTATTTTTTATTTAAATATGTGAACTAAAATGAATCATCAATTAAATGCTATTCTAGTCTTTTTCTAGTTCCTCTGAAGACCATCCCTTTTCAGGGAATCATAAATCTGCAAATGTAGTCTGCAAATAAAAGGGAAGCCATAGTGTTTATTCAAATGACTGAACTTATTCATTCCTCCTTTGTAATAGAGACAGGAGAATCATTCCCTTAATAAAAACTGTTGACTCAGCCAGTCATTTTCCGAAGCGGCCGCAATTTTGACTTTCGATAATTGCCGACTTTAGCACAGCAGTCAGATCTAAATCTTAAATCTACAGGCAATGTCTTTACTAGATTATACAACACGACAATGTTTTCTAAAACAACAACGCGAGTCAAACTATAAGCGATTATAGTAATCATACTAAAACTATGATGGCCTCATGAATAGATTAGGGCGAAAAATAAGTACGTGGCCACGCGACATGAATCGCATGTTCAAACAAAGTTATGTTATCGCTCCCATCGAGCTTTGTTTTGTGATATATTATCGATTGTGTCCTCTATAGTTATCTTGATATAATACGTATTTGATATGACTATCATATCGAGTGCAGTTATAACGTAATCAGTGTCTTCAAGTACCGTTGTGATAATGGGGCATTCGTGACCTACGCTTAACAAGTTAATTTCGATCCATTTGCCTCTTCCGAGAGTATCCGGTAGTTGGTCGAGAATATTTTAATCTAAATCAAAATATATAAATTCTCATTTTCATATTTAATGTCGTGTGGTGCATCACTATTGAAGCATGTCAATAAAACTACTAGAAAGAGGTTGCAATATTGTCAAAATTGTATAATCAGAAACATAATTACAGAAATTTCAATTCAAAGATTAAAAATATTAAATATCCAGTCAAATCTAAAATTACCTTCAGTTGAAAAATTCACCTCAAAAAGCGAAAGAAAACATATTAAGAAAATTCTGAACTGTCGACAAACCTTTTTTTTAACACCCAAAATTCAGAAAATATCCCGAACGTTGGCAACAACTAATACAAAATTAAAGACATTTTTTTATTTAGTTGTAACAGTTTAGTGTATTTATGTGTTTTTCCTTAGTTTTGCTTTTCTTTTTTTTAGGTTAATTTATTTTATTTATTGTATATAATTTTTGATTATTATTTATTGTTATTTTTCTTATATTTATTTTATATTTTTTGTACATATAGTGTGAATGTTATCCTACCTCACTATAACTAATGTCCAAATGACAGATTGTTGTAATACTGAATAAAAAAAATAAAAGAAAGTTGTAACAGTTAGATTTCAAGATAAATTCAAGTCAAAGGTGAACCCATCGCCGATATATCTTATATTATATTATAAAAGCCTGTTTTACTTCGAGAAAGACTCCCGTGAAGTACATTCCGCGCTCCAATGAAGATAAGACATCCTCCACACGATGGCATTGCTGGATAGTGAAATGGGATCTGCAAAATTCAAACTGGTGAATTGGGATTATATGATTAGAATCTATAAAGGTGTTAAAAAATCTTATAGAATGTTTTGGATGGTATTTGTTTTATGTTACATCATAATTGGGAACTTTAAATAAAAATGTCAGACACAATGAAGGATAATATGAAGGCAAATGGTTACTAGTCGAAAATAATTATGACCACATATAGAACTATATTCTTAATATTAATCTAAAATCATCCAGCTCGGTTTGAACTGATTGATGTCTAAAATAAATTTCGAATTCGCCACCTTATAAAAATGTCTCGCGTCAACTTAATATAATAAGAGCATTAAAAATAATATATAAAAATAAAATCAGATTTATCTTCCTCACTACCGAAGGTATGAAAGCTTCGTATTTGTCCATTGTTGGTTAAATTGCAGGATACCTACAGGATGCCTACTAAGTCGGCTATTAACTCCTGTTTCAGAAGTTATTTATTTTTATTTTTTTTTTGTGATCTATAATTATACTTTTTACTTTCCTACCTATACTAGGTAAAGAAAGTATTGCAATTGGGTCAAATTTCCGATATGCGGTTTTTGACTGATCAGTACCCTCTGAGTCCGAAAAACACATTTTTAGCCATTGGTCTGTCTATCTGTGCCAAGATTTTTTCGGGAACTACTGAACCGATTTTGTTTCTTATTTTTTTATTTTGTAGGGTTTTGACGACTGATGCCTGTGACAGAAATTCGGTGCTCCATGTGCAATAGCTTGCGCGCAAAAAATGAAAAACATATTTTTCTATATACTGTAGCGCGAAAACGGCTCTAACGATTTTGATGAAACTTTTCTATAATGTTCTAATCCTTGTCCTTAAAATTTTTGTATTTAGACTGAATTCCCGAAAAAAAATCAGGAAAAAAGTTATGAAGAAAAGAAAAATGTTATGGGGCCTAACTCCCTAAGTATATATTATACGGTAAAATTTATAATAAAACTTTTGAATGATAATTTAATTACCAACAAAACAAAAAAAAATCATCAGAATCGAACCAGTATTAGCGATGATATAGCTTATTCTATTTTTTACACATTTTTAACATATTACTTTCCTACCTGTACAAGGTAAGGAAATTATTGCAATCGGGGCAATCCGTTTGAAATGTAATGAAATTCCCTCCAAAGCCATTTAAAAATCGTTCATTTTGGACAGCTGTTAATAAACTTACAGCTGTTCAATTTCCAATGTAAGATTACGGTTTAAAAAAAAAAAAAAAAGTATAAAGAAAAGAAAAATGTTATAGGGTCTAACTCCCTAAGTATAGATTATACGGTAAAATTTATAATACAACTTTTGAAAGGTAATAAAATTACCTATACAAAATATAAAACTCGTTCATTTGGACAACTATTAACGAAGTTACAGCTGTTCAATTTCCAATGTAAGATTACGGTTTCATATCCTAGTCTTAGAAAGGGGTGAATGAGAGAATAAAGATGACTAAGTGAAAGAAAGAAAATCTGTTGCCCCCATCACACAGATGGGAACAGAAATTATTGTTCGACAATACTAAGATATGCCAAAAAGTTTTTGATCATCAATATTAGTGAGTATTGAAATTTTTACACTGATCTGCTTTAAGCCGGTTTACATTGCTTTAGATTATCAAATAAATCGTACTCAAATCTTTTGTTTGATCAATTTTCTAGTTCAATTTAGCATCTAGTTCAATTCTTTTTTGTTTCTTCATGAACATATGTAAAGATATAAAAACTTTTCTGAAATAGGTAAGAAAGTCGTGTTAGTGGACACGCCAGATTTCTTTTTTCATTATTAATCATGTGTGGGACATGTCATATTGAAAATTCAGGTTATCGATAATATTCACATTCAGTAATGCTAAGCATTAAAGAATATTCATGGAGATAGTTTGTGTATTGTTGGATAACAATGGCGTTATTTAGCGGCGCACAAGGGCCCCCATTTGCTGGGCTATTCGCCGCTCCAGAACCGGAGGAAGTCCATTTAGTGGCTTCGGCCAGGGCCTACTAAATCAAACGGGACAGGAACAAGTTATGGAAATCAATTTCTCCGATACAGGGGCGACACATCCGCACCAGAGATATATGGGCCGCGGATATCGGAATAAACTCGCCCGGCGACAAACGTCCAATCTTCTTCCTCACAATATAGACCTGATAAAATCAGCAGCGGGGTCTGTTTTGTTCTCTATTGCCCCTGTTGCAGTTATAGTATTAGATTTATTTTGGGGAAAATGTAGTGTCACTGATATTGTCACAGTGCTATGTCATCATTAAGTTATCGGCGAAAGACGTAATCAACATACTTTTCATTTATAATGTTACGGTCTTTAATTCAGAAAAATTGTTTCCGCAACAAAGTTGCCGGATGCTCAGAGGAGACGGAAGGGTACATAAAAAAAATAAATTAATAAAGAGTCAATTATATATTACTAACTATTTAACAGACGCCACGCTATTTAATTTGTTGGATTTGGAAAATAGCGAAAACCTCAAGAATAAAAAAAAAAAATTTAATTAAAAAAAAAAAGATTAGGACGCGGAGTGAACGACGAACTCGGAACCTATGGGTCGAACCTTCTTACTTGGTTAATAATGACTTTCCCTAATCCCTCGAATAGGGTTTTACAGTTTCTTATTAAACCTTAAAAAAATGAATATAATATACATAAAACGAGAAAACAAATAGAAGAAAAAGAAGAAAATAAAACTGACTATTATTGATACTAATGATGAATTTATTTATTTCTATTGATTTAAATAACCGTTAAAGGAAATGAAAATTATGAACAAAAAATTAGATTTATAAGAAAACATAGAAAGTACATTTTTTTTTTTATTTGTTGAAAAATAGTACAATCTGTCTCAAAGGCATTTATTTACAGATCGCATTCACACTCTATGTACAATAAATAAAATAAATTATACAGAACAATAATATGTATACAACAAATAAGAATAAAATAACCTAAAAATAAATGAATAAAAAGAACACATACATACCTTAGAAAATAAAATTAACTTTAATTATAAAAAAATAATATCAAATTATTATAGAACATTAACTTACGACTATACAACATAACAACTATACAACTCACAACCAATTACAACTATTTGGGGGGAAAAACTTATATGTACATATTTACAATATCCCACTGGTTAAACTCTGTCCAATTGGTACATTAGGTTATCTGAGGAATCGGGATCTTATTCGAACTAGTCCACCAGTCCACTTCTTTAAACTGTGAAAATGTTCATTCACCAACTTGTAAAATCAAACGGCACTCGTCGCTGATAATCACAGGTTCATGGATAGGAAAAGAAAATCCGGTATACACCGTAAAACTAAAGTATTTCACACAACCAAATCCTTAACGTGCCTCACTCGCGAGGTTCCGCCATCTCTCTCTAAACTCTCTTTTGTTTTTCACCCAATCATCTGTTGGTTATTCCAATCCGAAATAAATGAATACTTAAAACTAAGACTTAATATAAACTAATACTTATTATTAAAACTAATACTAATTAATTAATTTTATC
The DNA here is from genome assembly GCA_928085145.1 of Nezara viridula. NCBI lineage: Eukaryota > Metazoa > Arthropoda > Insecta > Hemiptera > Pentatomidae > Nezara > Nezara viridula. The sequence goes on from OV725082.1 coordinate 76,806,104, forward strand.
TAACCATCTTCGAGGTAATAAAAAAGCTAAAAATTATTTTACGAACTATTTTTTTTTTGTATTTTATTTTTCGTCACAATAAATTAGTAACAAAATAACCAAAAGGCAAAACGTTAATATTAAAAAACAATTCTAATTTTGCCTGTCCATCAGTCTTAACCAGTTTCATTATAGTTCAATAGATAAGTCACTTGTTTAGTATATTTAGTAAGGTAAATGTGTAGTCCAGGAGATGGGACAGTTTATTTTATCGTCTTGTCATTTCTTTTTTTTTTTTTTAATGAATTTTTTTTTGTTGCAGTATATTTCAAGAGAGTATTTTTTCTAATTATATAAGAATCTGGATAGATATAAAATCTTTTTCGAGACGAGACAAATTCAAGTATCTCGGTTACACAATAACCTCGATGGATTAACAACCATTAGAAATAAATAAGCCTACAAAAGGGTAAACAGACCATTCTTCTCTTTTTCTATTGTACTGGAACCTAAAAGAATCAATATTCATCTCAAATGAAATACGACACACTGATAAATCCTGTTCTTACATGCGGCTGAACATTAAGTAGTGCCGTAATAACAAGAATTGGAAGATTTGAGAAAAAATCCTACAGACGATAAGCAAAGAGATCTGAGGTTAGAGCACGAAGGAAATTGGTCAGGCCAATAAAGAACTGCTTACAGAAACTATCGGAAGTTGGATAGTAGTAGCCCACAATTTGGAGAAGATTTAGCCAGGTGTCCTAAGTTCTTAATAAAATACATATTATGTACCTAAATATTTATAAATATTTGCGTGGGTAGACTTATGGAATGTATTTCAAACAAAACCAAGCTGTACCAGCAGCTGGTATTAAAACGTATTATTATTAATGTTATCCTCGTTAATATTTTATACCCATTTCATTGTTAATTGTTTCATTCATTATATATTATGGATTTAATGGGATATTTACATGGAAAGACCTTTGATAAACCAGTAAATTACATGTTATACGGTGGCTTTTAATAGATTTGTGTATTAACATAATCATTGTTTCATTTATAAATTCATTATTATCAGAATATTATCATCCGTAATAATAGCTCACTGCTTCCTTTATAACGGTACCTATGATCGGAATTAATTCAAATTTAATGATTTGCATATTGAATATTCAACCATTACCATAATTTTTAAAAGATTTATAATAGAACATGTCTTACTAAAGATGCGAAAAGTTACTTATCTCAGTTGTGTTTAATTGTCAAATTTTAAAAATATATTTTAAGGAGCGTGTAACTTTAAATCTTTTAATTGAATTTTTTTTCTTCAAATATTGAACATAATGCAATATTCATTTCTCTTTTTAGATTCAATCCTAGTAGAAAAAATGTAATCTATTTCACTTTTCATCGTTGTATAAAAATATAACTATACAGAAGTTTGGGCGATATATGTTATCTACTTTGTATTTTAACTTGTCCAAACAAGCCATTGTTTATAATAATTTATTATAGTTATAGCCCGAATATTTACACAATTGTATATTTGGTTTGGTACAGTTAGTAAAACGTGGTAACAATGAAAATGTTTCGGGCTCAAAACTAGTCAATTGGTATTCCCATCTGCTGAATTAAAAAATCGCGGTGAAAATGACAGATTAGTTCTTGCTTTGGAGTGACTTTTCATTTATTAGAGTTAACATTTTCAATTTGTGGGACTTTTTTTTTTTTAGAGTATATAAATAAAAAAAACAAAAAAAAAACAAATACTCTTCAGCTATTTTTAACTCATTAACATATTTACTGTTGCTGTGAGTGTGAGTTTCTGCTGTAATTAATGGAAAATTTCTGGTTTGCGAGTGCTTTTTAAAAATGCGACAAAAATGTGTAAATATGAAATGAAATGAAAATATTTTTTATTATTCTGGTACTGTTATCCCTTTAGAACAAATTATTAATGCTGAACACATGAGTAACTGGTCATAAATAGAGTAGATATTTACAATTTTGGTTACATTTTTCTCACAGAAACGCAATCTGACGTCTCTTTTAAATAGTGCCTATCTGCATTATTTCGGTATGAAAGTATAGGACCAGGATAAGTCTTGGGCTCCACATACACGTTGCAACGCATGTTCAGTTACCACTTCAGTTTACCAGTTTCTACTCCACCCGAAAATTGAGTTTGAAGTAGAAAATGAAGAATGTGTAGAACAAGAAAAAGAACCAAACAAGCCTTCCACATCCCGTGGCCATTATTATAATTTTGAGGGAAAAGATGATAAACTCATTAGAGAACTTGGCCTTTCAAGGAGAAGGCACAAATTGTTGGATATTGACTACAACAATGGCATCTTCTAGTAAGTGATGTCAGAATCTCACATTACATGAAAAGTCACAGGGAACTGGTTCTGTTTCTTAATAAGAAGAATAATTTTGTTCTCTGCTGCTGCATTAAAGACTTGATGGAATCTTAGAATTTGAACCATGATCCAACTGAACGAAGGCTATTCATTGGCTCCTCCAAGGTTAGTTTGAAAGTTGTGTTACTTCACAATGGCAACCATTTTTCTATTCCTGTTGGTCATGCATTTCACATGCAGGAGACATATGCAAATATGACAGCCCTTTAGGACTCACTCAGATATCATGAACACAAATGGAAAACCTGTGGTGATCTAAAAATTATAGCCATACTTTTAGAAATGCAACTGGGGTACACAAAACATTCCTGCTTGTTATGTATGTGAGACAGCAGAGATAGGAAATCTCATTATATTAAAGGAGACTGATCTGCGAGAAATCTTTACCATAGCGAGAAAAAACGTCGTTGCCAAGCCTCTCGTGGACCAAAAGATATTCTACTTCCACTCCTGCATATCTAGCTGGGTTTGATGAAAAATGTGGTCAAACTTATGAACCAAGGAGGACGGGTCTTTAAGTACATAAGAGAGAAATTTCCAAAATTAAGTGATGCAAAAGTTAAGGCATTTTTCACAAGCCACAAATTTGAATGCTTGTGAAGGATCCTGCATTTGACCAAATTTTGAAAGGAAAAGAAAGGAAAGCTTCCATATTTTATGACATGAGCCGTAGATTCTCAAGTTTAATGGAGCACATATTAATGATCAATTGAGTACACTGTTTTCCTTTAATAACGTTTACGCTGCTATGTATATAAATATATTTATATCACAGATATTACTTTGAGATGTCGTTCTTGTAGTTTCATTTTACATCCATCGTGTACCGCTGTTCCTTGTTCCATCAGATAAAATTGCTTCTCGGGTGGTTGACGTTGACAGGATGATTGGACTTACGTCTATCCCAACGTACTTGTGATTCAGAAATCAACTTTGATCACTCTAGGTTATAGATTATTATTTTATATATACATAAAAAATAGGAAGTATGTAATAACTTTTTTTTTTAAATTATAATAAGATTTATATACACAGAGTGCTCAAACAAACAGATTTTTTTTTAAAATAAGTAATTGTATTTATATATGCAGTTGTAAATATCAAGAAAAAATAAGTATTTAAGGTATAATTTTTTTATGTTTCAACATTATGTAAAAACGGAAAGAAATTCTATACATTATTTCACACATAAAGAAAGCTAATTACCGGAATTTCTCAAACGATTACTAAAAAAATTCTGTTTTTTTTTTTTTCTCTCTGGGTCAGTAAAGCTTTATTAAATCCTCTCTTTTCTTTTAATTTTAAAACAAAAAGCTCTCTATTTAAAAAAAAAAAATAATAATTGGCAATCTACCTCCTGTCTGAATTATTGAATTATAGTGATTATTAAATAAGAAGGAGAATTTATAAAAAAATTCCTCCATCGAAGGTAAAATATAATTGAAAAGAAAACATCTGCCTGATTCTAATTAGTTATTTAATTTTATTTTTGAGGAAAATGGACGTAGTAAAAATTTGTTTATTTTAAAATTTTCATTAAAATTATAGAATATTTCACTGAAGTAAAGTCTAAAGTAAAAATGTCTTTTATAAAACAAGATGCAAATGTAGTAACTGCAAGAACAAGGAAGTGTCCAGTATAATTTTATTTATTATTGTTATTTAAATATTTTTTTATAATTCATGTACATGACAAAAAAAAAAAAAAAAAAAAAAAAAAAACCTGTACCACTATAATCCATGAAAGGTCATGGATTCAATACTATTTAGGGAAAGTACTGTTTCTTGGTAAACGGCTGTGCGAGGAGGTGATTTGACCGAGATCACGCTCAACCGCCAGGTTTTTGCCCTTAATTAATAATTTTAATTAATGGTACCCACTTTACAGAGGCTGGGTGTGCCCCAGGAGAGTCAACCTACCCAGGGTCTCTCCACGGCCTATGAAAAAGAATAAATAAGGACCTTTAACATTGGAAGCTCAGTACTCTGCCACTGAGCTACCCCACTCTCTTGAAGGTAAAATGGTAGTAATAATGAAAACAAAAATATTTATCAATTAATATCAAATTATGTCTAATCCATATAATTTATAGAATGAGTCGATTGGAAGAATGAAATCATTATCCTTATCGTAGACCAAATTAGTAATGTCAAATTCAATTAGTAAATATTACAAAATCTGATTTTTTTATTGTAATATGTATTTAATGCCCCGATTCGATGATTTCACTTAATTCAGTTTTATATACTTTAGTTGATTTTAGTATCATTTTTCCTAAGCCGGAAAAAGCACAGTCAAAAAATTAATGAAACATCTGTTCATAATAGGAGGGAAGCTCTGCAATTTTACAATTTGCAATACTGCAATTTAGTTTATTCTTCGATAGCAGTTATTAAATACATTAAAATGCATAGCAGATGGCATGGAATGAAATAGAGCTTATAAGAATGGAACGTTCAAAGGTTTTAGTTCTGTAGGAGGGGTTATACATGTCAGAAATATGAGATCTTGTCTTATGTGAGTGGGCTGCGGATTTGAGTTTTTCGAGGATATAGGAACTTGCTGGGAGTTGAGGTTAAGTAAGATTGTTAGGTTTAAGTTAGATCTGAGAATAAAATGACGGCTGAAGGAGGGAGGGATAGTCATTTCAACTCAAAATAAAGGGGGGGGTGTTATAACTATAATAGGTATTAATTTGTTTAAGAAGATTTATTTTATTTTAATTATTTATTCATTTTTTATTTTTATAATCATAATTATTTTTATCTTGATTACTTCTCTATTTTGTATATATTGTATGAATGAACACTTTTAGCCTTAATGCTTAGTTCTCCCCAAAAGTGGAAGATTGTATTCAATGAAAAAAAAAAAAAAAAAAAAAAGAAAGAGCTCTAATAGTGGAAGCTGAAGAATACATACGTCGTTATATAAAATAAAATCAATAGTTGAAATAATCATTTAAGTATTTTTTTTTTTATTTAACGTCCTCTGAACGGTTCCTTTTGTGTACTCATTCTGGAACATCCCACTCTTAAAATATTTCATGAGACATTTTTGTCGATCTATGTAAAAAATTATTTCAACATCTTGTGACAGAAGGTTCCTCTGCTTAAGATTAATTAGATCTTGAGAATTCAGCTTTGTCTTTCGGTAAGTTTAAATATCGTATCATGTCGATTTTCCGTGTAAATGAGACTTCTATGTTATATGAGGCTCGTTCAAATCATCTTCCGGAAAAAGTCGGAATCTCTTGTGGCGTAGCTTCACTTCCAACTACTCTTAATGGCTTTATGATGATCAGCTAGCTGTTGTTAGTATTTAGAAGGGTTAGGCGCCGGGAGCTCTTCACCATGTGGAATTGGTCGAGGATATTCTACGGTATAATTTTTTTTTTAATATTCTTTGTTGAAAAGATGATGCTATGCAGAAATAACCGTCGTTTAAATAATTTGTTCATTCATATTATATCGTTTGTTCAAAAACGTTTATCGAATATTTTTCTCCAGCTACGAGGGATTCAGTGTACATGTATTAGATCAACAGTGTGGTGCCCATGACTTTTCTTGTTAACCTTCCTAGACTCAAAAAAAATGAAGTAGACTGCTTTTATTGTCTGAGTTTTTGAGCATAGAATGTCACTTCAGAACTTATATAGCAAAAGTTGACAGCATTATTAACGCATTTTCTCAGTTACGGTATGGTATAACTATTTCAGGAAAGTTAGGAAATACCACTACAATTTGTTTAGCTAAAACGTAAAAACAATCGATAATAAAAGATGTCCTAGAAAAATTTACCAACGGTACCAAACAAATTACCCATCAAGCACAAAAAAGTACTATGGATTAATTAAATTATAGACTGTGCAAAGAAAGAGTTTTTTTTTCTAGATTTAAAAATAAAATAAACTGTCTACATACTTAGATTATATAAGTAGGAGACTGTAGAGATGAGGGACCTCCTCGTCTAATGTAGATATCACCATCCAGCTTCCTTTCTCAGATACAGTCCGGTACTTTGGCTTTCTCTTAGACCGACAACAAGCCTGGAACCCTCATACTATACTTAAAAGTAAGGAACTAAACCGACGATACGGCCAACTATACCCACTACTAAACAGACAATATAAACTTTCCATTGAAAACAAGTTACTGATCTACAAGACAATACTGAAACGTATTTGGACTAGTGTTGCCCAAAATCGGTCTTTGTCTTGCACTTTGCGAGACCAAGACTAAGGCCGCTTAACTGTTGCAAGACCAAGATCAGGATTGGTAATAAAAAATCTATTTTTTAATAAAAATTAATTCAAAATAGTTACTAATACTTGACAATCTTAGTTACTATAAGTTAATAATTGATATAACTAATATACTTTTGTATTCAACTCCTCTAGTTTTTCATTTGGGCTTAGATAAGTTTATCCTATCTAAAAAATTACAACAATATCTCTATAGTAATAAGCTAATAAGTAACTGCAAGACTGTTGCGAGAGTCTTGCGCAAGACCAAGACCATGACCAAATATGTGTTTGCAAGACCAAGACTCGTCTCGGTCTCACATTTTGACAACACTAATTTGGACTTACGGACTAGAACTGTAGGAACCAGAATTTTCTGACATCAAGCACATCCAACCCTTCCAGTCAAAAGTCCTTCGAACAATAGTCGATGCTCCTTTCAATGTAACCAACAAAACACTACATAATGACCTCAACATCCCATTTGTCCTAGACCTTATAACAGGAAATTTCTCCAAATTTCATCAGAACCTTAAGTATCATCCAAATCCTCTTGCACAATCCCTATCAAGCACCACCCATCCCTATAATCCTCCAGGAAGATTGAAACGGCAGTGGTCTCGCGACCTTTTGTAGATTGTATATATTTGAGTTCTGGTATGGCCAGATTCTCTACTCAAGACATGAATGTATGTGGCTTAAGTGCTCTCGATCAATCTCCGCTGGCTTTAGTACCAGTGATGCGATTAAGCGATTGGCGCAGGGTTCTCCTGGAGGTTGTATATAGGTATACATGTATTTTTTGGTTAGTTTTAATTTTCTTATTTTTAGTACATTTTATTTTATTTATTGTACATACTTTTTGATTCTTATTTATTGTTATTATGCTTCTATTTATTTTATATTTTTTGTACATTTAGTGTGAATGTTATCCTACCTCACTATAACTAATGTTCATGTGACATATTGTTGTAATACTCAATAAATAAATTAAAAAAATAAATAAATAATGTAGATATCACGCCAGGAGGAGGAACACTGGGTCCTGCTCTCTCTAATGCTTTACATGCTATAATGTGTTTTTGTTCCACTAACGTCACATTCAATGGTTGTCATTGCCATTATGACAGGTGTGAATGAAAAAATAAAAGTTTAAAAAAAAACGGCTATTTGGCTACTTTCAATACGGACGCATTTCTGCTATTGGCTAGTGTAATTAAATAAAAACATGTTTTAAACTTTTATTTTTATTTTCAACTACGAATACAATAATATTTTTAATCTCATATCGCTTTCGGAGCCCTGATGACATTTTCAAATTACCAACTTGTCACTTCTGCTAAATATAGACCTTGATTGAGATTTACACATGTTGCATATTTATTTATATTATATTTTAATATATAGCATATATTATATTATTATGAAATAAAAATATCCTTTGCTTCAAAAGCACACATACGCGGTATATATTTTGGTATGTGTTTCAGTTTATATATTTAAATATCCATATAAATCCCATACCTCCACACTGATCGCCTTTTTACGGTAGGAGCTTGGAAAGGAATTATTTCGGCTCTTCTCTACATTATTCTAAATTATTCTCGTGCCCCTGTTAATGCATTATTCAGTTCTTTGTGGCAAACTTTCTCCTTCCCCCTCCCTTAAGTTTTTTTTTCAATTTTATTTTTCAGATTCCTTCCAGATGCTTTTTTCTTGTCCTTGCTTTATAAGTTCAGCTCAGTTTATATCCCCCTCTTTTTTTCTCTCTTTTTTTTTTAATAATTAATTCCTTTCCTTTTAACTTATTTTTTGTCCCTAATTGTCGCTGTTGCCAGGCCACAGAAGTGGTCTTAATCGCAATGAAGTATCAATAAATAATGTGACTTTCATGAAATGTGATATTTTCAAATCACTAATAGAAAATATTTTATAGAAAGCAATATATTTTCCACTTAAAAAATTATATATATAAGATCACAATGTTTTTAAAATGGTATTAATAAATTTCTCTACTACTCTTATTGTTTTTTATTTAGACATATCATAATATTTGACTTAAGAGAAAACCCTACTAGAAAGGAAGAGATCTCACCCCAAATGTATTTATTAATCATTATTTAATCTTATTTTTGACTCCGTTGAAGGCCAGAATTTCATTTTCTAGGAGAGTTTGAAAATATAAATATATAGATATTTTAATTTTCGATATTCTTATACCAGAAAAAAAAGCCATTTCACTGATCATCTCACAAAAGCGAAATTATTTTGTATATTATGCAATACCTGAAAAGTATGGATTCAATTTTTTTATTGAATTATTTTATTTTATTATAATAAGTATAATAATAAGTTATTTTTTAATTCACAGTGAAAATGTAAATTATTTTTAAAAATTTCTTATTTATTTAATTTTTATTTTATTCATTTTTGTATGATGAATGATTAATTAATTTTTGTCCAGTTCTTATTAATAAGTCTTTTAAATAAAACATGTTAATACTTTCAGAAGTTTTCATTGAATTAATTAATATTGATACAGTTATTTTTATGTCTAAATTATTGAATTTTTTCTATTTCTAGTTTTCGATTTATGATTAATAGTAGTGTTGCTCAAGTGAGATACCAAGGCGAGTCTTGGTCTTGCTCACGCAATCTTGGTCTTGGTCTTCTTGTGCAAGAGTCTCGCAACAGTCTTGCAGTTACTATTAGCTAATACTATAGAGATATTACTCTAATATTTTAGATAGGATAAATCTTACTTATAAGTTAGAATGAAAAATTAGAAGAGTTGAATACAAAAGTATGTTTTTTGTATTAATTATTTACATATAGTAACTTAAAATGTTCAAATATTAGTAACTATTTTGCCTCAATTATTTATTAAAAAATCGATTGTTTTCTTACCAGTCTTGCTCTTGGCCTTACAGCAGCCAGGCAGTCTTGTTCTTGGTCTTGCCAAAACCGAATCCAGGCAACACTAATTACTAGAAACAAGTAAAAATAGAGGCTTTCATCTTCTTCATTGACAAATATCAATAAATAGATAATTTAATTTTTCCGATAAGCAGTAAATAAATATTTAATCGTTGCTTATAAAAATCTAAGATTTCATACCAATATTGACCTTGATTCCCATCTTTCAAGGATTAAATACACTATGACAAGATATTTCGAAATAACGATATATTATTCGATTTATTGAAATGATATTTCGATATACATAAAAAATACTAATACAATTATATCGATATAATTTTCAACATACTTACATCCCAAAAATTTTCTTATTTTCTCTCTTCATTGCTTGCTTAAAAGGATTAATTGGTCTTAACAATAAATTAATTTTATAGGAATGAGCTAATACCTGAAATAATTCAACTATTTTAAATGTTTTATAAAAACTTAATTGATTTCCATCATTCAGCCTTAAAAGTGGCAATATTCTTCCAACTCTATATCGAGTAGAGGAATACGCTTTCTAATAAGGACGCAGCAAGTCAAACAATACAAGTGAGGGATATTGGAAAACTGGCTGAGGGGGGGGGGGAGGGATCATTTATGAATTTTAATAACCTTTTGTTCAAATATAGATACTTTTTAAAAAAAATATATATATTAATAAAAACAAGACGAAGTCTCTATAATTAGAAGGGTGTTGGAAAAATCAAACTTAATATGAAAAATAGTTTCTCATATGAATTAATATTCATTCTAACTGTCTTAAAATCTATGTGGAAAAAACTTTAACACTTGATATTTCATTTTTATTCCACATGTGGTTTTAATAGCCGTACAGGCACATGATATTTTACAAATTTATATACCTGTATAAGGGAAAAAAGTAAGGAAACTGTTACGAACAATAAATGAAAAATCTGGTGGGCGCAACACAGAACTTTCACATACCGCACAACTTTGAATAGAAATTATTTTCTGACCATGTTGGGCTATTATAAATTTTTTAAATTGCATTTTTAACTGAGCTAAAGCTAAAAAATTACAGCTAACAAATCATAAACAACATTTAAATAACAAAAGTTTTATTTATTATATCATCGGTTGATTATGGATTGTACGATCCGTTGATTATGGAATGCACGATCCGTTGATTATGGATTGTACGACTATTAGTTATTAATCTTTTATTTTCCATTGTAAATTTTACTATAAAGAATTTAAGAAATTTCCATTGTCTGTCATAGACAAATCAGAAGTTGTCACACTAATTGTAAGTGGATACTTTTGGAATATCACAAAAGGAAATTTCATCAAATTATTTACTAATTTAATTTTCTAAAATGTTACATGACGATTTTTTGGAATAAACGGACGATAGATACCTAAATATTTAAATATAATATCAGATCTAGATTTATTAAACTACAGTAACTTTATTTAAGGTTACAAATACCTCCATGAAATGATTTTATATTTTACTTCTTCTTTCACACAAGTACAAAGAAAAAGTTGTTTAAACAATGTCATTGTCTTGATTAGATGGATTTTAAATTTTTTTTCAAACTTAAAAATATTTTAAAAGGTTACATTTAGTTAGTAAATTTCATTTAATTTCCTTGAAAACATGTGATTTACGTTAAATATTATTAACTTTCAAAAATTATTATTTATACATTTGTTGCCACTCTCCGTTACCTTCTACAACTTTCTAAATTAGATATTATTTTTCTAAAAGTCTCTGCTTTCCAACGATATATAGAAAGTATACTTTCTGACTAGTGTTTCCGAGATCCATTTTTCTCCTTCATTCAATTATCAAATTCTTTCAAAACTTATATTTAACATTTTATTGTAACTCTGAATAATTTGAGATGATTAATTATTCAAAATAAACCATAATAGAGGTACTTTAGAGGAAGACGTATATGAACATTGTGCATTTAAGCATTGTAAAGTGACATCACTGAGGATAAGACCTGATTTATATATATATATATATATATATATATATATATTATATATATATATATATATATATATATATATATATATATATATATATATATATATTTAATATATATATATATATATATATATATATATAAATATATTCGGTAATTTATTTTGTGCATTTGATATACAAAAAAAAAAATTGTTTTAAAAATACAACCAAAATTTATTAGTATTATTAATATTGTATAATTATATTAATTCATTTAAAATTCTAAATTAGAAAAATGAATTTTAAAATATTTTATTATTTGAAATACTACTAAGGTTTGATAAAATACCTCAATTACAGTGGTTTAACTGAGACTTCTGTGGCGAACGCATTTTTTTATTTTTCTGCGCCCAGTATATCGATTACATCTTAAACTTTATTGATTTTATTTCGAGCATAGCAGTCGTCAAATAGTGTAACAGGGCGACCAATATTCAAAGAAAAAGTATTTAGCGATGTTTCTTCACCACAAGCACTCAAATTTTAACAGAAATGAATTCTACTACCAAAAACTATGTTAAAACAGTAATTTAACACATTTTTGCCATTTCGTTTGAATTTTTGCCACTGCTAATTTGAGATAATTTCTTAACCCAGCAAAAGAGAGATGGTTTTCCACTCGAATCGTTGCTAAATAACACTAATGATAGACTACGTAGGTAAATATCAGTATGATTTTTCCAAATGCCGAATAACTTCCTTATTTAAATAGATTTTTTTTTAAAATAAAATAAAATGATGTCCCAAAAGGCAGGCAAAGGCAAACAACTCCTTTTTTTTTCTTTAATATACCTATCAAGCAACATCTGAGAAAATATCACAGGGGAATTTTTGGGTATATTTAGTAAATTACTTTTAAAGTTATAAAATTACTTTACTTTAGAGTATGTAGAAATAAATAAGTTAATTTATCAAATTATGAATTGATGATTTGATGAACGACTTAAATAAATTCTACGCACCTATACCTATCAAATAAAAATATTATTGTAAAAAAAAAAGTTAACCAGTGATACTAAGCTCATATGAAAGATAAGAGAGCATGAGCTATCAAATCAGTAGTTGTTTAGAGGGTTGTATTTATTGATTGCAATAGCTAAAATCAAAACAATTTATGATTATCTTCTTATTAAACATTTTTTTATCATTAATTTGTTTCACCTAGATTGGTCATTCATCCCACTGTGCGTTCGGGGTGAAGAAAATAGCCTCTATGGAGTAAGACTCTTCATGGATTCAAAATTCAGAAGAAAATATAAAGTCAAATTATTAATGCGAGGTGGCCGATAGAATTTGCCCGCTTTTAAGCATTCCCTTCACCTTGGAGCCATACTTCTTAGTTGCAAGTTATAATTTAGAACTTTTTATTTTAGACATACCGGTCACGTAGCGAGCAATGGAAAACTCAGGGAAATCCAGCGTCGGTTATAACTTTCACTTTAACCTGTTTCTTTTTCGTGGGCTTCTGTTAGAAGAACTCATTTTTTTCAGAACTGTAACCACTCCCTCAATTCGATACTTTTTTTTTTTTTTTGACAAGTTTTGAACCCATGTCGGTCTCCTACAAAAGTCTTCTCGTAAAACTTTAAAAGTCATGTTCCATCTCGGTAGGATAAGTTTCAGAATACTGACAATATTCATATCTTAGTGAAACTTTAGTAGATATACCGATCCGATTGGAATAAGTATATCCTATTTATATTCAATTATAAATTCATAACGGAATCGCATGAAGCAGTCTAGATAATGGCTAAAGCTGACTTGTAAACAATTAACTTGTGTAAGTTAATTGCCTAGATTATTTAAGGCAATAACTTGAGTTAATTCCTTTGATCTAATCTAGGGTTCAGTCGAGTTGAGCCCGTGAGTAAACTATCTTATCGAGCTGTAATATTATTTTGCAATATTAATATATTGTATTAGTTGGCCTGTGAGAATAATTCGCAGAACATATTGTTTTGTGAAGAAAAAGCAAAATAATATACAAATAAGTAGATCTTATGAACTATGTGAGGAATAAATTACTTGTGTTTTCCTTGGTGGAATACAATATTACATTTAACAAAATAGTCCAAAATGTTTGTACAAATTACCTTTCAAGTGCCTATTTTTAAACGGTGAATATAACCAAATATATTAAAAACAAGGCCTCAATCGTATTGTATCTATACTATTAAAAAATATAAAATGTACCAACAAAACATACTTTTAAAAAATTATGAAATATATATCAGCCAGAGAAAAGAAAAAAAAAAGTATCTTCAAAGAGAAAGAAATTTTTAAATATACCAAATCTAATGAACTATATCTAGAGCAATAATGGTTCGACTCTTTTGTCTTGTAAGAAATTTAGTAATATTTCAATTATACATGAGCGGAATGAAGAAAAAAATATGCATAATTTTTTTAGTTATTCGCAAATAAAGTTTTTTTCCTGATATTTCGGATGGAGGTGAATATTTTTCCAACGTGAAGGAGAAGAATTTCTTCAAAATGGGGGCTCAATCGTTAGAATTGACGAAATTATGGCGTTGCGACCAAAAAAATACCTTTGGGAAATAATACATAAAGGTTATTTAGGGCCAATCCATATAAAATTAGCAACTCTAATTTGAATACGCCATATAATATATCTTCTTTTCTATTTAATGTTGGTTCTAAATATTTTTCATAAATAAAATTTCTTTCCTTTTTTTTATTGTATTACTTTCTTTGTTTAATAGTTTTATACTATCAAAACTAACCTCATGACTATGTTTACTTTCTGTTATGTGTGAACTTAAAGCAGTATGATTCCTATTAGTGTTGCCCAAATGCGAGACCCAGACGAGTCTTGCTCTTGCAAACTCAGTTTGGTCATGGTCTTGGTCTTGCACAGGAGTCTCGCAACAGTCTTCCAGTACTGTATTTTGTAGATAGGAGAAACCTAACTAAGCCTGAATGAAAAATTAGAGGAATTAAATGCAAAACTATATTGGTTATACCAATTATTTACATATACTAACTAAGATTGTCGAGTATTAGTAACTATTTTGCCTTAAATTTTTATTAAAAACATCGATTTTTTTGACCAGTCCTGGTCTTGGTCTTGCAACAGTTAGGCGACCTTGGTCTTGGTCTTGCAAAGTGCAAGACCAAGACCGATTTTGGGCAACACTAATTCCTATTGTATTTTTTATTCATTTTATTGTATTTTCATTCTATTTTTTTTAAATTCATTTTATTCATCATATCAGTGTAAAATTAAGCAGTTTGAGATAAACTGTAGTTTTTATTCTGATTAATGTTTTCTAACAGGGCTTAAATGTCTAATTTTCAATGTTAGCTTTTTGTTCATAATTGTTATTCTTAAGGGACCTTATCCAATGAAGTTTATTTTTTATCAATCTATCTATTCAAAAACAGCCTCCATGCCATTTACCGAGATTTTTTATAATTTATTATTTATTAATGATATTTACAATGGTAATAAAAAAAAATAAATTTAGTAAATTTGAGATTTTTAGTATTAAAATGTACTATTTTCTGGAATCAAATCTTATTCAATTCCTTTCAGTAAAGTGGATCTCACTAAAGTAATCCACACCATCTCAACATATCCAAGATTATGACGTTCGGAATTTCATCTTCAGCTATAATTATCGTTATTGCTAGACCGTTTCATTAATCGTTTTATCCTGTAATCCTGCACAACTATGAAAGAGGAATCCTCCATTCCGAGAACAGTCCTCTTATTCGCTCTTGAACAGGCCCATTGGAGACCCCATAATCGGATTCTTGGCAACCCCTCGACCCCCTCGGTCATTATGAATTACCCTCCTAATTGCCCCATGAGAAGATCGATCGTGTGAAAGTGACCATACAGAGCTCCGTCATAAATCCCGGAAGCAATCCCCCGGGAGGGGCCCGTAATGAATTTTGTATCGGCGGGAGCATCAATTGTCATCAATGACATTAGCGCAGGGGAGCAGATGTGGCTGATGGGCGCGGAGCACAGTTATGGGCTACACAGCTCTTCCATTCCTCCGTCGGCTGCCGGTCATGTTCTCTGTTTGCTTTATCTCAGTTAACTGTGTTGGTTTTGGAAACGAGTGCTTCGCATAGTTAAGGGTTTTAATTAACCCTTTAAAGTTCAAAGGTTCAACCTCTTGAATTCCAAGTGAACATCAAATCATTACTGCTTACAAGTAGTGTTGCCCAAATACGAGACCGAGCCGATTCTTGATCTTGCAAACTCAATCTTGGTCATGGTCTTGCTCTTGCGCAAGACTCTAGCAACAGGCTTGCAGTTACTTATTAGCTTCTTAGTATATAGATATTACTGTAATTGTTTTGATAGGAGAAACCTAACTAAGCCCTAATGAAAAGTAAGAGGAATTAAATGCAAAACTATATTGGTTATACAAATTATTAACATATAGTAAATAAGATTGTCAAGTATTAGTAACTATTTTGTCTTAAATTTTATTTAAAAAATCGATTTTTTTTACCAGTCCTGGTCTTGGTCTTGCAACAATTAGGCGGCCTTGGTCTTGGTCTTGAAAAGTGCAAGACCAAGACCGATTTTGGACTAAACTACTTACAAGACCCGATCGAACACCTCCAAAATTCCCAACGAATCTTTAATGTTTTAAATATCTACACTTGTTCATATAGATTACAAGTTATTATTTATTGAAGTTTGCCATTCATGAATCTGTGAATCTTTATTACTTTCATATACTATTTTTTTTTTAAATCTTATTTTTACTGCTCCCTGCCTTATAAACAATATAGATATTTGCTAGAGTTACATGTTTCTCATAACTGTGCAAAAACCGATTACACTAACGTGCGGATTATTTTTTCGTTTTTCCCGACGCTGGTCTTCTTTTTCTTCAGAATTATGTGTAGAATCGGCCTAGACCCATTCCCGTTTTCAATCCATAAAGACCATGAACTCACCTTCTTATTCCCTAACCGTGGATATCCCTCCTCCGTTATGAGGTGAATTCTCGTGGTTCTTGACGTTAAGGCCTTTAATCCGTAGAATGCCGTGCGTTCGTGACTACATTCTAAAAAATCTTCGAAACACCACTAGTGATAGGATATTGGAGATTCATTTCCTGGCCTAGGCTTGGTTGGAAAACCTCTGGGAATCGAGAAATTTTGAAATCTAAAAGTTCGGAAGACCGTATGACGCTTGTTGTCCATATTGTAGGGTAGGTATGTGTTTTTTCAGGATCGTCACTCAGCACCAGCTCTACTCCTCAATTATATCCTACCGAATTTATTTCTTCCATTTGTTTTGGTTTCCACAAACCTTATTCACATATTTTCCGAAAGCACTGGAGTTCAAAACTCCTGCTAGGACCTACATTATTTTATGTGGTGTCGAGCAGAGCTGTCCTTTGATCTTAGAAAATTAATAAATATTGTATAAAATTTCTGCTTATGTATTGAAAAGAAAGATTCCTTGTAAATTAAATGGAATATCCACAGGAATGGAAAGAAAACTTTTTAAATTTATTCTCAACTTGATTCACCAAGTTAAGTAATCTTAAGGCTGGTTACATTTACAGTAATTGAATAAGTTTATATTCATAGTTAAAGTAATATTCTTAAAGATTAATAATTGTTACTGAAGGTGAGCCTCGCGCGGGCTCATTACCGCGTATGGGGAGCGTCCCACGGGTGGCGGATGTGGGGATGGTCGGTGGAAATTCCTTGGAAGTTCCTCCCGGCTAAGTCCGATGGACTCGCTGACCAACAATGAGAGGGGCCCTCCAGACTTGCTGGAGGGAGGGGACCTCCAGACTTGCTGGAGGTAGGGGCCCACCAGACTTGCTGGAGGGTGTGACGTAGGATTGAACGCCCTACTCACATATCTTTAGTTCACCAAACACCACAAAAAGTCATGGATCTCCCTAAGGTAAAACGCTCACTATCCGGAGGTAAACTAGTCCCCCGTTCGGGTCTCCGGGTGGGGACTGCTTTAGGGGATTCATGGTGCAAGTTGAAATATAGGGATTTAAATATTGGTACGTGGAACGTAAGGAGTTTAAACACAGCAGGGGGGCTAAAATCGGTCACGAATGAGGTAAATGGGTACAATTTGGATGTCGTGGCTCTGCAAGAGGTTCGTTGGCCAGGGGAGGGCTCGATGAGGGAAGGAAAGTACACTATTTGGTACGGAGGAAGCGGGAATCATTGTTTGGGTACCGGGTTTCTAATTAGGAGTAGATTACTATCCGCTTTGAGGGACGTACAATTCTTTAGTGATAGAATTTCGGTAGCTACATTTCAGGGACGTTGGTTTAAAATCGCATTAATAAACATACATTGTCCGACCGAAGACAGTGACGATGAAGTCAAAAGTGAATTTTACGATAAACTCGAATGGGTTTATGATAAACTACCGCGAAACTACATGAAAATAATTGTAGGTGACGCGAACGCAAAGGTAGGAAGGGAAGAAGTTTATATTCCGACGATTGGTAAAGAAAGTTTGCACGAATATAGTAATGATAATGGGATCCGTCTGATAAACTTTGCCATCTCGAAAAACCTGATAATTAAAAGTACGACGTTTAAACACAAGGATATTCATAAATATACTTGGACATCACCGGATTCGCAAACACGAAATCAAATCGATCATGTCTTGATACAACATAGCTGGCAAAGCAGTATAATTAATGTACGGTCTTATCGCGGAGCAGAATGTGGGTCGGATCATGAATTAGTAATCGCGAAACTTCGACAAAAACTTAATATAAAAAAGAGAAAAGAAAACCGTTTCGATTTTGAGAATTTTAATTTGGAAAAATTGAAAAATCCATCAATTAGAAACCAATTCGAGCTAGATGTTAAGAATAGGTTTGAAGCTTTAGAGCTTCCTGACGAGGACCACGAGGATATTGACAAGTTATGGATAGAGATCAGGGATAATATTAAAGCGGTCGGTAACTCGTGTCTAGGAAAAAAGGAAAATAAGAATAACAAACCGTGGTTTGATGAAGATTGCTTAAACATGTGTGAAAAAAGAAAAGCCGCTAAATTAAAAGCTCTAAATAATCCTAGCGAAGACAATCTGGAATACTTCCGAATCTCAAAGAACGAAACGACAAAATTGCTCAAAAATAAAAAAAGGGAGTATCTTAAAAATAAAATAATTGAAATAGAAACTAATAGAATCGAAAATAACGTAAGAGACATGTACAAAGGTATAAACAGATCACGCAAATATGTAGGGCCCGTAACGTCTGGAATTAGGGATGATAATAACAATATTCTGACCGATCCGGTTGACATATTGAATAAGTTTAAGGACCACTTTGACAATATTTTAAATACGGGAAATTATGATCTGTGTCCTCCTTCTGAGTACCAGAGTGCTGAACCGTTAATAGAAGGACCAAGTAAAGAGGAAGTTGAAGTAGCTATCGGAAAATTAAAATCATATAAAGCAGCGGGAATCGATAATATCCCTACTGAACTAATTAAGGCATGCGGCGAAGCTGGAGTTTCTAAAATACATCGGTTGGTTAAAAAGATCTGGGTGAACGAGAAATTACCTGAAGAATGGAAAGAATCTATTCTTATTCCGATTCACAAAAAGGGTCCGAGGACGGATTGTAATAACTATCGAGGAATTTCACTCCTTCCGGTATGTTATAAAATATTCACTTTAATCTTAACCAGTCGAATCACGGAATACGCCGAGGAAATTATCGGAGACTACCAATGCGGATTTAGACGGAATCGTTCGACAATTGATCAAATATTTTCTTTACGGCAAATATTAGAGAAAAAATTGGAGTATAACGGTATTGTTCACCAGCTGTATATAGATTTTAAAAAGGCTTACGATTCTATTGACCGCCAGAAACTGTATAATATTCTAATCGAGCAGGGGATTCCAAAAAAACTAGTAAATCTAGTCAGGATGTGCTTGACGGAGACACTCAATAAAGTTAGAATCGGTAATAATTTGTCCGAAAAATTTGAGGTTCGTTCGGGCTTAAAACAGGGGGATTCTCTTTCGCCTGTCCTGTTCAATTTGGCATTAGAACATGCCATTAGGGAGGTAATGCGAACCGAGAAAGGGTTGGATCTGGGCGGGACAACATCCGTGCTGGGCTATGCTGATGATCTGGTACTGTTAAGCGAAGAAGTTGAAACTATAAAACTAAATACGACAACGTTAATGAAAGCCGGTAAAGAACTAGGACTCGAAATAAACGTGGATAAAACAAAATATATGGTTAGCTGCAAAAATGGCGATACTACTGGTGATATCGATATAGATGGTAATATGTTTGAACAGGTAGATAAATTTAGGTATCTAGGTTCTACGATAACTAGAAAAAACGAAATTGAAGAAGAGATTAAGGTTAGACTGAAGGCGGGGAATGCTTGTTATTTTTCTGTGACAAAACTACTTAGTTCGCGCCTCTTGTCCCGAAACTTAAAAATTAGAATCTATAAAACAATTATCTTGCCTACAGTTCTTTATGGATGCGAAACTTGGCCGCTTACATTAAGGGATGAGCAGCGTCTTAAGGTTTTTGAAAATAAAGTATTGCGTAGAATATTCGGACCGAAGAAGGATGAGTTAACCGGAGAGTTCAGACGGTTACACAACGCCGAATTGCGTGAGCTGTATCCGGGTAATATAATTGAGGTAATTTCATCGCGGCGAATCAAATGGGCTTGTAAAGTTGTTGGGCTTAGTAACGAGAGAATTCCTAGAAGGTTAATATGTGCGGTGCCGAATGGTAAGCGTCCGAGGGGTAGACCGAAGCGAAGGTGGGAAGATTGCATTAAAGCCGATCTGAAGGGACTGGGTTTGGACGGCGAACGGTGGAGGGAGGTGTGTAACAAGCGATTGGTGGTGTCGGCATCGAACCTTCGGGTTCGCTAAGCCTTATTATTATTATTATTATTATTATTACTGAAGGTGAGAGTGGTACATGAAAGTAGTTAATGGCACGTACCACAATATTTTAAATCAAAATAGAATACTTTCAGTTACTTTTTTTTTTTTAATAATATGTTACATTTTTTTATGGTTAAGGAGAACCGTGTTAATTTCTTAATTATTTTAATATTGATAAGAAAACAGCTTGAGCAGTGAGCTGACATATTTATTCCGCTTTCAAAGAGGTTTTCTACAGATAAATAAATGTAAGTAATTAATATACAAATAAAAAAAAAGTTTTAATGACGAAAAGAAGAAAAAATGTATGTGTGCGTCACAGAAGGAATAAATATAAATTAATTCATAATAACCTAATTGTTTATATATAAACAATTGAATCACTTTGAGACCGAAGATCGTATATCTCGAAAAAGAAAAACACAAATTAATTGATTGTAAAATTAATAAATAATAAAAGAAAGTATAAATAAACAACCAAAATAATGAAATAGATTTTACTAAAAATAAAATCAGTTTTCTTTAAACTTAAATTAGTATTGTTTAGTTGTCAGAGTTTTAATGACACTTATAATTATTAATTTTTAAATAAAATATATAGTAAATGAAAACAAAATATTGCTGAGATATAGATATATTGCAATAAATAATATTATCATTTAATCACTTATTTATTATTATAATTATTCTTACAATTTCATTTATCTTATGCATTTAAACTATAAAAATATCTTCCTACTGAATACGTTTTTATGCCATAGGATGAATTTCATTACTAGTTCTCTTGCTTTTTATTTATTTTTATTATTAATTAATATGAATTTTTTTTCGTGACGTAGGTCAAAAATTTTCCTTATTTTATGTTTATTATTTTATACATTAATTGTTTATTATTGAATAGATGAAAAGAAGTGGTATTTTTTATTCTTTTTCAAGATAATAAAACAGTCATACGTTTCACAACATATTTTGATGGTACTCAGAGATGAAAAAAAATCTATATTGTTTTTTTAAAAATAAAATTTAAAAGACCAGAAGATAATCAAACGTTAGATTATTGTTAACATAATTTTACACCTTTAATATATCATTTATAATTTATTTTAATTTTTATTTGATTAATAAATTTATTTAGACCTATACCAGAACTATACTACACTTAAATGACTATTTAATCATTTATCTACGGTTTACTTTAGAAGTAAATAAATTAAATTATTCAAATAATTAAGTAATAATAATAATTAAGAAATTATTCAAGAAATAAACTATTTAAGATTTTAATAATTATTAGAGAAATAAATAGGATTCTTTAATATTCATCGGTGTTTTCGGTACAATGGGTAATTCGAGGTAAGCAATTTCACTATAAAAATTATATAAGTTATTAAATTGAAAAAAAAAATTATGTCAGAAGTGGGATTCGAACCCACGCCCACATAGTGGACCAGAAGGCTCAAACCTACATAGCAGGCAAGGTTTACCCTTGAGTCTGGCGCCTTAGACCGCTCGGCCATCCTGACAACTGTTCAATTCGGCTTTGTATTGTAATGTCAGTACAGTACATTATGTTTGCATCAACAAACGTTTCCATTAATTTTAAAGCACCCTATCAGTGTGCTCCTGTATTGAAAATTCTATACAGAAAATTCGAGATACGAAGCAAATATTGAACTAATGAAATAAATATTTTACAAAACAAAAAAACATTAGAAAAAACAAATTAATATCTAAATTTAATAACTTTTTATTTTATTTAGTATTTTATTAACCTGACAAATACCGTATAATGAACAAATTCATAAACTGTAATAAATGAGTCTAAAACATAATATACTTTCCTTATCTACCTAATTAATAAGTAAAGTTAATAATTTTTTAAAATAAACAATTAAACATAAGGCATAGCTCATTTGATAAATTATAGAAAATAAAATTATAATTTTCACCTTCATCTCACCAAAGACGAAAATCGAGCTTGGTATCCTCCAAAACAACTGACACCAAAATAGTGTTCTATAATAAGCATGCTCAGAATTGGACATACCAAACTGACCACATACTTCTTGGCTTACATCGACCAACATATGAGGTATGTGAAAATGCTAATCTGACAGTTGAACACATATTCCAGTGCAAAAAGTTCCGGAAACAGTAAATCGAACTCAAAATTGATGACGAGGCAGGAAAACACTGGTATTGAAAAAACGCTGAAGTACATTCAAAAATAAAATTAATAAGTTATATTTAAGAAGAACGATCATCGCTAATGACCTTGGCAGTCGATGCGACGTTGAAAAACAGCAAATAAAAAAAAAATTATAATTATAATTTAGAAATGGTTATTACTCATATCTTTTCAAATATTCACTTTATTTTTCTCAAATTTCTCTACTATTTACAAAAAAAAAAAAACAAAAAAAAAAAACAGGACAGTGTTTTTTCTGTTTAAATAGAATTTAATTGTTTCTTCGTGAAAAAGAATGTACTTCGAGAACTCGCGAGTCTACGATTTCTATCCATGAGTGACTCTTATTTCTCCTTTAGTTGATTATAAAATTCGTTCATAGTTTATATGTATCTATTTTATTACTAATTATAATGCGGAATATTTAAATATTTTAAATTTTTTTTAAATTTCTTTATTGAGTATTATAACAATCTGTCTGTTGGACATTGGTTATAGTGAGGTAGGATGACATTCACACCATATGTACAAAAAAATAAAATAAATAGAACAAAATAATAAAAATATTTTAAATTAAAAAAATTAACGTTTCTCTATAATAAGATATATTATATATTGAAAATTTGGTAGTAACCCCAGCTAGACTATAAAGATATAAGGTATAAGAAATAAGAAATTAAGATAATAACTCCTTGATATTAAAGGCTACTCGATTTTACGTAAACCTTAAGGGTTTAATCAATCTCGTTTTAAATATAATTGAGGAAATTGAAAAAAAAAAACGTAAAATCGATGATATAGAGTCTACTCCGGTGAATCTATTTTGACGAAAAATTTGCTGTAATTCAATTTTTTTTTTTTTACGATTGCAATACTTACTACTTATTTCATTTTTTTTTTACCCTACAAATTTATTTATCGAAAAATTTTACTAACACATTTCGGCATATTTTGTAATTTTGATCTTCATCGGAGAACAAACATAGGTAAGGTAAGTAAGGAAATAAAGTGTGATAAAAATAATTTAGCAGTTGTAAGTTGTTGTTTTCCTGTCGAATTTTATTTCTTTTAGGACATTTGGATATATTTAAAACTCCTCCTCTACGCATTCATATTCAATCTCTATTAATTATACAGTGTTTAAACTACAATAAATGAAACGCTAAAATATACAATTGATTTTTTTTGTATGCTAAAAATGTACAAGTACAATCCTTGACTAATTATAAGTCATATCCGTTTTCCACCTCCGATAAGGAATAGGAGAGAAAACGCCAAACGTTCGAAAACTACAATTCTTGATTCCAAACGAATGAATTATTCTTTAAAACATATAAACAGTTCTTTTTATCCAGCTCTTCTGTTTGCTGCGAGTCGAATCGTTTGGTTTTTTCAGACCGTTTTATGTTTTCCTACGAGAGTCTCAGTTCGAACGGATGAAATTTTGTTTCAAGCAGATAATAGTAGTTGTTTTTATTTAGTTCTTCCGTTCTCCGCTAGCCGTGTTGTTTATTCGTTTCGGTTTTCAAGAATGTTACCATTTTCCAACGAGAGTCCCAATCCAAATGAATGAATTGTTCTTTCAAACAAGTAACAACAATTGTTTTTATATAGTTTAAGCGTTCGGCAATAGTCGTGTTTGTTTTTCCAGAATCTTAACCATTTTCAACTTTTTTTATATAATTAGCTCAGTGTCTTATCTGGATATGCATATATTATTTGCTTTGTTTTAATTTTCTTATTTTTAAGTTATTTTACTTTATTTATTGTATGCAATTTTCGATTATTATTTATTGTTATTTTGATTCTATTTAGTTTATGTATTTTTATTTTGTAAACATAGTGGGAATGTAACTACTGTCCAAGTGACAGATTGTTGTAATACTCAATAAAAAAACACAAATAAATAAACAAAAAACTTTAAAATTATTCATGATTTTGAATATTTAGGCAAGTTATTAAACTTGATATTTACATCACCGGTTTGTCTTGGAAAATTATTATTTTTTATAATTTGTGCTAATAATAATATTTTTTGCTATAAAAATTTATTTGCGCATTTTGTCAACAATTAGAAAATGTGCTTGAAATACAGAAGATATAAATGACATGTCAGACACGATGAAAGAAAGTACTCAGCAGCACGTCTTCTCTGACTTGATCCAATTACTTAGATTGTTTAAGGAAGGAGATCTCTCATCCAACGCCTATTTAGTTTCCTCCTCATGTTCTGGGGGTAAGTCAGCTGTGGCCATGTGTCTCTTATTAATCTGTTGTGATATGTCCGTTTAAATTAGTAGAATAACTATTTTAAAATAAATACTTATTTACTTGCAGCACTTATTAGACAAACGCTCTAAGCTTTCAATCAATTACAAACGACTCACATATATGACAATAATAAGAGTTATTTGGACTTACGGAATTGAGCTTTGGGGCTCCACTAAACCATCGAATTCCTCTCGTATCCTATCCTTACAATCCAAAATCCTCACTGCTTCTTACTTTGTCACAAATAAAGCCATCCACAAAGACCTTAATGTTCCATAACAAACTGCTGAACCATCCGAACCTTTTCGTTTCAAACCTTGCTTCCTCCTCGATCCCAGATAATCCTCCGAGGCGTCTGAAAAGAACTCGGGACTTTCTAATATAGAACTTTAATTTGAGTTCTACCAATGGGTAGTTTCTCTTCATGTTGTACATGTCATGTTGCCAATGTCATATTTAATTGTTGTATTTTTCATGTTCAGTTTTAATTTCATTAAAATAAAAAACAATAATAAAATATAAACATTTACGTAACACGATTAAATATACAATAAATGAAAAAATTATACATTTCAAACTCGAATGATGCCCGACTTCATTTATGGTACCCTTCATTCTTTTTCAGATCAGTTATTCATAACTAGTATTAAATGAGGCCAACCAAAATCAATAAGATCTTATTTCATAAATTATTTAGTTGTTCCATGAACATTTTTTTTAACTGTTCTTAGGAACTGTTATTTTTTCTCAACGAACGGTTCATAAATAGCATAAACTCCCACTACTGCTTGCTATCCTCATCTCCGACCCCTAAAGATATTCTTGAACCCTCGCCCAGTAGGACCTGGCCTATTCATCGGCTAACCCCGTCCATCGGAGAGCACCCTCGGCCTCACCATTGATAACCCGTTTAGTTGCCCTCCCCTCATGAATATTCTATTTACCTGCCCATTCCAGTCTCCATGACTTAACAGTATCTATAATGCTAATAGCATGCAAATCCTCTTGCTCCGAGTTATGAAGACAGTTCTCTTCACCTGTCAACTAGTTCATCTCTGTGACAACTTATTCCCTTACACATGAAGTCAATTTTCAGAAGAAGATAAATGTAAATTTTTTTAATAAAATAAGTCTAAAAATTATTAATTCCTTAAAAAAACCTTCAGCACTCGTGTATCAGCAGTGATAAAAAGGGAGACCCTTTTGTAGAGAGAAATATTTAATAGGTTAATATCAGAGTTCATGTCTTAGAATAAAGTTTCTTTAAGTAATCCCTAATTTTTGTTAGATAGCTTTCGATTGCTTCACAATAAACTAGACAAAAATTATTTCAAAGTAAAGAAGAGTTCGTCATTGTTAAAATTATTTAAAGAGAACTTATAAACAGCCAAACAATGTTAAGTTCTTTTTTCATTAAATCATGGTTTATTCTCATTTTTTTCCATCACTCTCTTACTCAACTATATTTACTCCACTTTTAGAAAACCACCATGTTCTATAAGCTTCAGGTCCACATTAGTTAGGTTGAGATTTTATACAGAATCCGTTGAAATTCATTGACGTTTGTGTAAGGAAATTATGCGATTTCATGTTCTGTCGCCCACATGGTACCTATGGTTTCAGAAACTATGACAACATTAAAATATATCTTTATATATATATTGTTGATGGAAACTTTTGAAATTTTAATAATGTTTTTTTATCATGTCTTATTTTATCTAAACCATTTCGATTGTCGAATTCTCAGAAAAGATTTTTCTATTCATTTTTTTTATTTTATTTATTTATTTAGACATATATTATTCTGTCACAGGGACAATAATTATATTGATAAATGAACACATTCACACCGTATATACAAAAAAGAAACAAAAGTAAAATAATAACTAAATAATAATAAATAAAAACTAAATACAATAAAAAAATAAAATAACCTAAATATAAGTAAATTAAAAACATAAAAATACAGTCATACCTATATACAATCAGGCGGGGAACCCAAATCCCTGCGCTACTCTCTCAACCGCCTCACTGGTGCTAAAGCCGGTGGAGTTTGAGCGAGAGCGCTTTAGCCACATACACTCATGTCTTGAGTGGAGAATCTGGCCATTGCCAGATCTCCAAAATAAATACTATAAAAGATCTCTGGGCCACTGCCGCTTCAACCTTCGAGGAGGGTTGTAGAGTTTCTACAATCCAGAGCCAGAGCCCAAAAATCGACCTGATCGCAGGCGAAGGTTTGATTTTAAATTACGAAAGTGTACGAAAGGTATCATGAATTATTCTGAGTAAAAAGAACCTTGTCTGCCGTTCCAAAGCCACTGATTTAAAAAACGACAGCAGATTTCAATAATATTAGGCCAATAATTTGAGGATTGAAACAGGAAATCCATTGCGAAAAATATTTTGTTTTTTACATGTCTAAACGCATGTATACAAGTTAAAAAAATAAAACTTTTTCACATTTTTCGTAAGGATTTCCTGTTTTCGATCCTCAAGTCACTGATCTAATATTCTTCAAATCAGCCGCCATTTTTTAAAGCAGTGGCTCTGGGACGGCAGACAAGGTTCTTTTTACACAGAACATGAACATGAACTTTCGTAATTTACAATCAAACCTTCGCCTGCGATCAGGTCGATTTTTGGGCCCTGGCTCCGGGGCTATTATATTCTTGTTATTAAATCACCCATTATCTGTTCTATTGCTTAACTTTTGCTTTTTTTTATTACTTTCTTTTTTAATTGTGGAGTATTCAGAACAAATTTATTATCGAAGAAAAAAAAGTAACATTTCAAAAAATAAAAATATTTATAAAACCTTTACAAAAAATAAATTAGAAGCGTACATACTCCCAAAATAAGATAAAGCGAGACTTCATGATTTTTCAGTACCTAATTAAATGGACAAAGTTTGCTGATTCCCAGATTGAAAACTTCCCAATTCCGATAATTGTCATAAATAAAAAACAGTTTAGACGGATGTTAATGACAAAGAGTCTGCATCACGGACTATAAATTAAACGAAATCGTTAATGTTTTAAAACTAAGTACATCAAGTTAAAATATCATGAGGTTATAATTTATGAAATAGAGAATAATATTTTATTTAGAACGACCTAACCTTCCTTCCCCTTGGTTGCATCGAGGAATGATTCACCAACGGCATAACCTCATCAATTCTTCAAACCCCGCTGGCAGATGTCCAACCTCACGGTTATTAACTTAAAAACATTTGAAGGGTGAGAAATATTTACAGTGAGGGATATGATGTAAGTGCTCCTCCTCTGAGCTCGGTTTTTAATATTTGAGAACGTTCGATTCCCTGGTAGAATTGCCCTGAATCGCATTCACTATTTGCTGTCACTGTGAACGAGTAACTTTGAAATTTATCCGTTCCCACCATCC